>LR990366.1:16425109-17782609 GCA_905147345.3 Mythimna impura | reverse complement strand
TCCTGATGAGGCACCACGATGTCACTCCGTATATGAACGTAGCCAGGGTCAAGGAGAACAGAATATAGTGTATAACTGTGAAACAGGGAATAATTATTGGCTCCTGGATTATGAATCTTACTACAGGGCAGGGTTCGTTAGTGTTATTGTCTGTCAAACGTTGTGACGACGCACCAATACTGTTATCATTTCTCATTACTATGGAGTAAAAATCGAAAATGTACACGACAGATGTAGATGTAACTTACACCACAATTGTTGCATAGCACATGGTGGTTACAGTATAAGCAAAAATAGACTAATGTGGTTAGAATAGATTTTTGGCAGTTTGGGCCTGATAATAGTCTGTGTTTTCCTTGTCTTATCAGTTTTAATGGCACTGGTAGACAGTAAAAGCCTATGATAAAGTCGATATCACATAAATTATGCCATGGCTTGAATTATGTTATTATTTCATTAAAATGATTTTGTCCGTCGCTGTGTGTGAGTATATGGTTTTCTTTCATCAATTTCAGCCATTAAAGTGGTACTCCTGGCCATGGCCTGTATTGTGAGGAAGATCCTCTCTTTAGAACCTTGACAACCGCGTCGGTAGCTTCGACCCTGGTCTCGACAGGTGAGCCATATTATTTTTTTAATATTTTAAGTAAATAAAGATATAAATAATTACTATGAATTTGCATATTATTTGATCGATTTTAGTTATACTTGAAGCATCACCATAAATCATTATCAAACATCAAACAGTTGGTTACGGAATCTAAGTTCACCAGTAGATGGAAAATTACTAGAATTTCTAAGATGGTCTTTTTAAAAGAAAGAAAGAAGGAAAGAAAAAGAAAGGAAGATTCGTTCTTTCTTTTATTTTAGTTATATTTGACGCATCACTATATATCATTATTCACAAAACTTCACAGAGGTAGTGGGTATTTATGACGGCACAACAACATTTTATTTTTTTTCATATCGGAAATTATGTTCACTAGTAGATAAAAAATTACTTGAATTTTCAATATGGTCTTCTTAAAGGAAAGAAAGAGAGATAGAAAAAAGAAATAAAAAAAGAAAATACTTTTTCATTATTTAGGTTCAATGTAGAGATTTTACATATTTAATTTGACACAGAATATGCTACTCATCATCGTCATCATCATCATTTCAGCCGAAAGACGTCCACTGTTGAACATAGGCTTCCCCCAAGCGTCTCCACAACGACCGATTCTATGCGTCTCGCATCCACCGCACTCCCGCGACTCTCACCAGCTCGTCGGTCCACCTTGTGGGAGGCCTTCCAACGCTGCGTTTTCCGGTGCGCGGTTGCCAGTCTAGAACCTTTCGGCCCCATCGATCATCCGTTCTACGAGCAATGTGCCCTGCCTACTGCCACTTTAGTTTGGCGATTCTTCGGGCTATGTCGGCGACCTTGGTTCTCCAGCGGATAATTTCATTCCCAATCCGATCACTTAAGGAAACTCCGAGCATAGCCCTATCCATTGCCCTTTGGATGTCTGTAAGCCTCTGCATATGCTACTCATATTCAATGATTGACTTCTGCCTAAAATGCGTCAATATTACGTTCTCTGAATCAGTACTTGTTGTACTGAACCATAGAGTCAAACATTTGAAATTATGTGAGCTCAATCAATTTGCCTGGCATTTTTCCAACTACGTTGGGATCAGCTTCCAATTAAACCGTATGCAGTTGAATAAGCATAAGCATAATTAGCCTTTTAATGTTCCCACTGCTGGGACTCAGACCTTCTCTCTAGGAGAGAGAATGGGCCGTAATCCACCACGCGGGCCCAGTGCGAGTTGGTGGATATCATATGTCTTCGAATTTTCGGTTCTAGGAGATACCGGTTTCCTCACGATGTTTTCCTTCACCGTTTTGAGAGCAGTGGTGATGAAATAAATTACACAAAGTAACGCGCCTGGCTGGGTTTGAACCCGCGACCTACTCGTAAGTCGGGGCCGTTACCACTCGGCCGCCACTGCTCCAAAGTTGCATACCAGTATTTAAATGGAGCGACTTTCTGATCTCCACAACAAAGTAACTTGGAATCACGATAGTACTCGTCGTAACTTCATTTTTTTCTGTTTGTTTTGTTAGTCTCGAATTATTTTTTTTACCACTATTTGGCAATCTGTACAGCTCTGTTATTGGCCTCGTATGAATCTTTGTACTCGAAACTCGTAACGACTGTCAAAAATCTACTAGTCAGAGCCGGGACAGTCCTCGTGGGTATTTTTGTTTTGGTTCGTTGTAAGATATATCGAACCAATTTTACAACAATATATACATCATTCACCTTCTTCTTCTTCTTTTCGATTCGATAGTAAACTCGTCAAACTGTTTGGGCTCAATAGGTGGCTACTTTAATAGCAGCATCGGTGGCACTCATCAAATCCTCCAAAGTGCAGGTGTATGGGCACTTGGGGCGTTCTAATGTGTGGCTCACGTTTTGAACAGGAGCACCGCATTCACATTGAGTATCCGACGGGTCTATAAAACCTCATTTTGCCAAGTTGTGTTTGCAGAGGCCTACCTGGGTGCGCAACCGATTTAGTGCTTTCCATATAGGCCACTGCAAATCGCGCCCAGGCGGGAGATATTCTTGAGGCTTCAAGAAGTCGGATGGTGGTAGGTGATGCTCTTCCCAAAGCTTTATTCTTTCTTTAGGTGGTGGGTGCTACGCAGGAAGCTCTTCCGACTCTTAAGCCTACTTGGGGCTGTTTTGTGTTCGAAGAGGGGATGTCGGGAATCGGATTCTTGAATTTCCAATTCACCTAATAAAGCCCTTTATTCCGAATTTTGTCAGTTTTCAGTTAAACTCTGAAATTGCAGTTATAGAAAGTCCCGTAATTCGGCCTCCTCCTATATTTTCCAATGTTGCCCGTCATGAGTAACCCTTCTTCAGTTTAGTCCTGCAGTCAAAGAACAATGGCAGGTTCCCATACATTGTTTTAGTTGTGATTAAAACTCGATGTCTTCAATTAAAAAATATTCTGTTTAACTGAGCTTTAGGCCCTGACACCATATAAACAAGAATTTTGGTTAGAGGAGGCCGAGAAAAATAGATATTCAAACATGAACTTTTACTTTTTTTTAGGTTATCCGTATTTAAAAAATGTCACTAATATGCAAAAGATACAATAATCTAACAAATACTAAACACTGTACGTTATTTTTCTAATGCTTTAATAAATGAGAATGAGAAACCTAAGAACTTATCTTAGGATAGCATTTCTTAATAAATAAGAAGGTGACTAAAAACCAGTTTATTATTATACAAAAATATTTATTCATCTTCATCCTATCTTATAATAATGTCATCAAGAAATTCTGCAGGTGCGGAAATATTTTGTTGATGTCTGGCCCATCCTAAATACCAGACCAGCGTCATTACATGAGCGCAACATCCCACTGTGCGCCGACTTATAATGTACTCTGTGGCGCCGACCAACTAAACAACTACAGCAATATTCACAGATACTTGTCCGGCCTGGATTATCATTTTCTAACAAAATATAAATATAATATTGCTTTCTGGATACGTGTCGTGACTTTATTTTTCCTCTTATTAGTGTTGTCACGCCAGTAGCTCTTAAATTATATTCAGATAAATCAATATGTTCACTGGACACTTCGATTCTATACCCACCGTGAAAACGTACATGCTCGCCATAATATGAGCGAGCTTGTCTTATTTGGTACGTTCCCAGGGCGAATAAAATTAAAATCTACGTCTGGTGTCAATGTCAACAAGCCAAGCGAGAAACGACGAGTTTATTTTTTAATTTCTATGTTTTTTCAATCAAGGACTATTTTAGACACAAGTCTTTTTGCCAAATCCTTCATAAAAAGTTCAGAATTATTAATTCATGTCATTTATTTATTCCCACGGTGCTAAATTAGGCATACCAATTTAAGAAAAAGAAATTATTTCATTTAATCATAATCTAAAACTAAAAATTATTTCATTACCACGACTCACAAACTGCAACATTTAATTTTTTTTAAGTGGTATTTAAAAAGCTGAAATGGCAACACTAAATTAATAAAAGTCCACGAAAGTAATCAATTAACTTTTCATTTAAACTTATTTTTTTGTACGGCCATAATTAATTAATGCGATTGTTTGAATAAACATAAAAAAATAATTAAATTTCCTTCGTATATATGTCACTTCTAGACACTAAAATTTTATTCAAATAAGATTCTGCCATTGTTCTTTATTTCGTTTTCCCGCATTGTGTGTTGTCTTCAATGTCTTCTTTTACCATCCCATGAGTACCATTCAGTGACCCGCTTGCTCTATTTTCCCCTAATAAATTATTTAGCATAATCAGCCTTTCAATGTTCCTACTGCTGGGACTCAGGCCTCCTCTCTGGGAGATGGAATGGGCCGTATTCTTCCATGCGGGCCCAGTGCGTGTTGGTGAATGTCGCATGTCTTCGAATTTTTGATTCTAGGATATGAGGAAACCCTCACGAAGTTTTCCTTCACCGTTTTGAGAGCAGTGATGATGAAAAAAATTACACAAAGTATTGCGCCTGACTGGGTTGGAACCCGCGATCTACAACTCGTAAGTCGGAGCCGTTACCACTCAGCCACCACAGTAATTTACTTACTACTACTTAAATGGTAGCACAAAAGATCCAGAAGGGTCGAAGTAATCTGGTTTATTGCCAGCCCCACTACTTAAATGGCCACAACCTTGAACAGCTCATCCGAACTGGCATGGTTGATGGCAAATGACCAAGAGACCGCTGCCCCAAAAGATGGGCAGATCAGGTCCGCCCCACACTGGACACCCAATTGCACGTCGCAATTCATTACGCCAACAACCGTCACATATGGCAAGGCACCATCAGTAAGAAGCTAATCCAGCGGAAACTTCACGACCCTCAGAAATGAGGAATACAACTCGAGGAGGAGGAAGTTACTTACAACTCTATTGGCTACTTAGGAACTCGGTCAGCCACTAGCTGTGGCATTGAAGCGGGAGTCTTGAACCAATCGATACTTTTTTTTTTGTAGGATATCATCCAATGACTTCTCCCTCTCTGGGGAAGGGCGAGAGGGCGTGTCAGACTTTTACTGGCCAAAATCCACTTCTATGTTCCTTCTTTGCCTTCGTTCCAGGGCCCCGTTCTCTTTCGCACAACCCATGGCCTCAGTAGGCTTAGACCTTGCTGGGACCCTACGGTTTTGCTGACATCTCCTTGAGGCGCGCGTGGAACACTACGCACTGTCGAAAAGTCCATACATAAGCCCTAAATTTCCACGAAACAAACAAAAAATTAACAAAAACCAAGCACTTTTTCGCCCCATATTTTGTATTCCATCTATTACAAATGTCTAGTCAGTCGAGGACTATAATGGTAGCCTAAAAATAATTAGAAGTGGTTTGATAGCATGTCATGGGCTGGCCTGGGAGTGGTCGTAGCACCGTAATGCGTTAAGGCGCGTTCACAGTCAGTGGGAAGCACTTTGCTTTGTACTTTGTAACTGGGGAAATTGACAGGTTTACTTTGCACTGGTAAAAGGATTTGTTATTGGTGTTAAAAGAAGGGTCGATTGTGTTGACTCATTTCCATTTTTAGGGTTCCGTACCTCAAAAGGAAAAAACGGAACCCATATAGGATCACTTTGTTGTCCGTCCGTATGTCTGTCTGTCTGTCTGTCTGTCAAGACCCTTTATCTTGCGAACGCGTGGAGCTATCGAGTTGAAATTAAAACCATATTCTCAAATTTGCGGTCCCTTGAAGCTGCGAAAAAATCAAACAACTGAGTTAACGAAAGAAAAGATACGGACGTTTATGTCGCAAAAAACGTATAATTTCGACACTCTCAAGAAAATCAAAATTCATAGGGTACTTCTCGTTGACCCATAATTGTTGTGCAACCTCTAAAATATTAACCGATCATGGTGATTTTTGGTATTTGAAAACTGTGCATGAGTGGTGTCAAGAATTCGAGCAAAGTCAAAAATCAAATCAAAATTGATTTCAATAGAAGTGTAGTTGCTGGGTGTTGGTTGGAAGTAAAAAAAGAGAGGAAAGCCAATTTGGTAAGTAGACCACCAGAACGAAATGCGTGGGCGCGTACTTTTTCGCGCGTTGGGTGTACCCGGGGTTAGATTCGACACTGCGGTCACTGGTCTTTCGTTCTTTTTCAAAAAGCATGGCAAGGCCGCCGCAGCGGTGAGTGAGGTGAGGGAGTCGCGCATTGACCAATCACGGCGCTCGCTCGCAGTTCGTTCGTTCGTTCGTTTTAATATTGTTATTTAAAAATTTTATTTATTTATTTATTTATTATTAAATATACACACACTATCTTTACAGGCGGAACCTAATACAATAGTGGTTTGCAAACCGAAAAAAAAAAAAAATTGAAAAAAGTCATAATCCTACACTAACATTAACCTAAAAAGCTAAAATAACACTAAACTCTATTACAATACTACTAACTATAAAAAATAAAAGAAGTACATAAAAAATAAATAAAAAACTTAACGTTAACCTATATGAAAATACAATATAAAATCAGACTTAGTACAGTAACAAATATTTAAATATAACTAATAAAATTTAATAAAACTCTTGCGATTTCACTCTCATAGCTCGAAAATAGGTCAATCCTCTCATGCACTTCATTTAGTACACATATTGTGCGGGTGAGGGGTGCTTAAATTACAACCATTCAGGGAAAGGCAAAACATACAGTTGTATACATAGGTATTTATTTAAAATTTAGTTATTAGACGGGCGAACCATAACAACGTCGTCAGCTGTTGTTCGAGTATGAAAAACAGTGAAAATGTATGTCGAGTTGCATCCCCTTAATTAGCCCGAAACATACTAGATAAGTACATTATTCTAGCTAAAATATTAATATTTAACTAAGTTAATGATTGACTAAGTAATTCTAATATCTTAAGGATATTAATAGCACTGCCCACATTTGATTGATACACGACAACCACCGACCATGCTCTCGATGTCACGATTTTGTGCGATGCAATCAAGCTTAAAGGCCTGTTACTAAAGTAACTACTAAGAATTTACTCGTATATAATTTATGTAATATAGGAATTTTAAATCATATCAAATTCATTAATTATGCTTGGGCGGCTGCTGTAAGTGCAAAAAACTTGAGACCGCGCAAATATCATCATCATCATCATCATTTCAGCCGAAAGACGTCCACTGCTGGGCATAGGCCTCCCCCAAGTGTCGCCACAATGAACGGTCCTGTGCGTCTCGCATCCATCGGACTCCCGAAACCGTTACCAAGTCATCGGTCCACCTTGTAGGTGGCCTTCCAACGCTACGTCTTCCAGTGCGTGGTCGCCATTTCAGAACCTTTCGGCCCCAATGGCCATCCGCAAATATAAAAATATCAAATTCAAAATATTTAATGTCACATAGACCTACATGGACACATACCGTAGGGGCCCAGCAGGGTCGAAGCCTACTGGGGCCGCTCCGCCCAAAGACGAGAGATGTCATTGGATGATTTCTCATCTGAAAGGTATATTAAGCTCAGGTAACAACCAATACTTTGACGATGTATAGGCCAAAAACTTTTTCCTTAAACAACCGGTAAAACCATTATAATATTTTCCTTTTGTGATCTTGAAAAGAAAACTTTTTACACTAGCAACGAAAATGATAATCGTTGTAGACACAGTCTTACATAGGAAATGAGGGAGCGGCGGGAAGCGGGTGGGGCGACCGACCCATATACTGCGGATCAACCAGTTGAACTCAACTGACCCGGTTAACTTAACACCGATAGTTATTAGTTATACAAACTGTAAAGAAAAATATATTATGTTATGTGATTGAAAAGGGTCTTTTGAATCAATATTGTCCCTCTCGGGCCCTACCAGAATACCAGCTCTAAGTTATTTATTGTTTTAAATATCGTAGCATTATGCTATGCCAAGGTAGGTGCCTTTTTGGCTTTTTTATTTATTACCTACTATTAATATATATAAAGCCGTTGGTCCCAGTTGTCATTCGTAGATCTTTTATAGTCCTTAACGGCCCGTTAACGAGCTTGCCGCTGTGAGCGGTAGCTAAGCGCGGGGCGGCGAGCGGTAAGATCATAAGTATGAAATTGTTTGAAGCACGCCACGAGACGTCGCTTTTAGCACCTCGCGCCCGCTTACCAGTGCCGCCCCGCTCGCCGCGCTACTCGCCGCTAAGACCGAAGTCGTGATCAGGGCGTAAATGTAGTCAGACGCCAGAAAGTCTGACCATCAGTCTATCGAGTATCGTGTTGCTAAGTAACTGATTTGAAGTCCATTAGGCAGTAGCTCCATGTAAAACAGTAGTATTCAGCCGCATTCGGTTCGACTGGAAGCCATCCCCAAACTAGTTGGGAAAAGGAAAAGGAGATGATTATTTAGTTTTAATAAGTTACACTGTGCGAGGTAAACGTAAATCTATTTCTTTCTTTCATAAGTTTACAATCGGCGCTTTTAACCGACTTTTTAGCGTCAAAAGTTACAGAAAAGTGTTTTAAATCCAGTGGCTGTTTTAATTATTCACAAATAACTTGGAAGACAAAAATATTGCATGTAGTGATGATGAGAATGTTGAGATAGATGTGTGGTGTGACGAGAATGGATAAAGTGAGAAATGAATATATTAGAGGAAGTTTGAAAGTGGCGCCAGTGACTGAAAAGTTAAAGGGGAATCGTTTGTCTTGGTATGGTCATGTAAATAGAAGGGATGAAACGCATGTTACTAAAAGAGTTATGAGTATACATGTGGATGGGTAGAGAGGGAGAGAGAGGCCAAAGAAAAGATGGATGGATTGTGTGAAGAGTGATATTATGAGAGAAAAGGAAATTAGTGATAGCATGACGGGTGACAGGATAGAATGGAAGAAAAAAACGTGTTGCGCCGACCCTAAATAAGATATTGCGTTGTAAAACCATAACAAATCTCGGTGAATTAGGTATATTGACTACCTTAGCAAAGCTTATTGAGATGGCTAACTCGATACATATGCAGCGAAATACAGCAAATTTTTTTTCGTTCCAGGACCGTAATTACTCTTTCAAACCATCCCGTAATCCTGGCTCATATTGGCCCTAAAGGACCCCGTCAAATAAGCTAACATCTCTTTGAGATGCGTATGGAACACAATGTTCCTTCGACCCAGGTCTGTTCTCCATTAATCAATGGGTTTTTCGCCGTCGGCAAGGTGGCCTGGAATCACTTTGCGTCTCTCGACACCTAGAGCGTTTCTTGCGATGAAGGGGGCGTGAGGATTGCCTCACGTTTTTCACCTTGGCTTCGCAGAAGAAGGTCATTTCTTTCCAAGCCCTCTCCGTTTGTACCATGACCTGGAGCAGGGCTGTAAGCAAGAGGTTGACGCCACTGATTTCCTTGATAGGGGCCCATCAAGGAAATCAGTGGCGTCAACCTCTAACCTCAACCTCCTGGCGTCTCCTAACCCATTAGGGTAGGAGCAGTGGTGGCCCAGTGGTAACGGCCTCGACTTAAAAGTTCTAGGTCGTGAGTTCAAACCTAGGCAGCTCAAAATGCTGAACGAAAACAACGGTAAGATATCGGTATGACCTAGGATCAAAAATTCGAGGACATGTGACATCTACCAACCCGCACTGGGCCCGCTTGGTGGATTAAATCCCATTTCCTTTTCTTCTTCTTCAAGAAAAGAGGACTGAGTCCCAGCAGTACGAACTTTTTTTTTCCACAACTATCACACAACGCCGTCTAGTCCCAAGCTAAGCAGAGCTTTTGTTATGAGTACTAGAAAACTGATAAACATAACACCCAGACACAGACACAAATGATCGTGCTCATCACATTAAACATTTATCCTGGGTGGGAATCGAACCCACGACCTCCGGTATAGCAGTCAGGGCCACAACCACTAGACCAACAGGCCAGTCAGACATTATAAGGCTGATTGCTTATACTAATAGGTAGAAATCAAGTTCATTCCTCCATCTTAGTGAAGTAACTAGGATAAGGCAAAACGAACCCGAAAAAAAAGACGTGTGGCACTCGGGGACTGCCGTCGTAAAGCTATTGCATAGCATTTTGTATCAACTTATGCAATTATAATTATTTATTTATTTTATTTATGCAGTATTTAAAAAGGCAAAACAAAACACTTTATACACAAATTTTACAAGTACAGCTATTCACTGTTGTACATAAATACCTATACACCTATATACTTTCTCATAAACAGCTGCTTATGTATTCGTCCGATTTCGGAGCAGCTCGTCTCGTTTCGTGCGAGCTTCGTAGAGTCGTACAATACGGCTAGTTGCACGCACACAAACACCGTGTCGAAGACTGCCGAAAAGAAACGACGTTAGACAATGCACGGCCTTCAAGCCACACCTCCGTGCCCGTCGGAGTGGGGAGCGTGAGGTTTTTTTTCGTTACGGAATTTCTGGATTCGGTCCCCGTGCTCAAGGCCCTCGATAGAAGCTATGCAATAGCTTAAAAAAACCCGAAACCAGAAAAAAAAAAGTACCCGATGCAATTACATGTATGCCAGTACAAATGTTCAGAAACACTTTACAGAAGCTGTTACTTAAAAGATGCTATTACACGTTAGACCAGTTTTCTGAATGACAAATCTAATTAATCATAATTCTGGAATTATTGTATTTAAAATATTTATTACAGTTAGTAAATTTTGATAATTTTAATTTTTTGTTGACATAGTAATATTTTCTTAATGACATTTTGATTATTTTAATTTATTTAATTTTGACGTTTGTAATATTGCTGACATTATTTTATCTTTTAGTACTATTTTATTTAAATTTTGCAATTTTCATTTGCTGACATTTTTCTTTTTTATGAGATTTTTGTATATTTTTAACCGACTTCAAAAAGGAGGAGGTTATATGTTCGGTTGAATGTATGTTTTTTTTTTTATGTATGTTCACCGATTTCTCGGTCAATTGTGGACCGATTTTGAAAATTTTTTTTTGATTGCCTCGAGCACAGGCGCAGGGTAGCCAGCCTATCGGTATTTTACAGGTTGCATTTTGGAGAGTGTGCGCGGGAATTGCATGACTTGATTCCGCCATCTCCTTTCTACTATCGGACAACCCGACGTACGGCGAGTATCCACCCTTACGTTGTTGAAACTTCAACGGTCCGGACTAAGCGTTTCGCTTCGTCGTTTATACCGCGTACATCGAAGGACTGGAACAATTTGCCTGCTGCGGTCTTCCCGTCCAACTATAATTTAGGTGTCTTCAAGGCTAGAGTGAATAGGCTCTTAATAAACTAGTGCGCCTCACCATCAATGATTGCATCGCTGCTTACCATCAGGTGGGATCGCAGTCAAACACTGGTTTATATGAATTCCCATAGAAATATTGTTATGATCTGATCATGAACTTCGAAGATATGGAACAGAACTCCTCATAGGATCACAGCAGAACCGTCGTAACAAGCCAAATTGCTTTGTGTATGTTTATTTACGTGTAGTCGATGACTGACTAAAAGTAGAGGGGGAATATATCGAACTGATTTGATGATGAAGCCTGAAGTTAGGCACCGGAACTCTGTAATAAATTAATGTAATCTAACCATGTTTGGGATTATTAGAATTGTCATGAGATGCACTCTGGCTATAAGGTATTTAAGTTTGGCTGAGGGGTACTTTTTAGTGGTGGTACCATAACTAAAAAGTGTAAAATAAAAATCTTTTTACAAAAAAATACAACCGACTTCAAAGTTAAAAAAACACTGAAAAGTGCAAAATAACTTTAATTTCGGAAGTCGGTGTTAAATAACGAAGAGACAAAACTATTATAGAAACACCGACTTCCGAAATTAAAGTTATTTTGCACTTTTCAGTGTTTTTTTTTAACTTTGAAGTTGGTTGTATTTTTTTTTGTAAAAAGATTTTTTCATAATTTATTTTGATAGAATATTTTGACATAGCACCACTATTTTGTATGCCTTTCGGCGGATCATAGCATGGACCAAACATTATATTTATAAGATCTTAAATGAACTGTGATGATTAATCCGTCTGCCGTAACCAATGACAACAGGAATATGAAGACATAATATGTCTTAAAATAATATAATGAAATGAAATGCTTAATAGAAATATTATTTCTATTTTAATCAGAATTATCTGACACCAACATTGCATTGATGTCATGGAATTCGCTTCGTTGCACAAAGCCGTTAAGCATCTCATCTACGGTGATGCAATAGAGCCAGCATATAAAGTTTTGGCTCAAATGCGAATAAAATTAGAAATCAAAAAGTGTTTTTACATAACAGATACAACAGACTTTCAACAAAGAAATAAAAACAAAATACAATAAAATTCAAAGGTAATCCATCCAAAGGTTGTCTGTAAAAAATCGCTTTCAGCGATAAGACCGCCCATTGTGACACCCTATTAATTTTAAGTTCCTAATGTAATTTGTATTTTTGGTGAACAATAAAGAATATCTATCTATCTATCTATCTACAATACTAGAAACACCGGCTTCCAAACTTGAAAGTTATTTTACATAACATAACATAACATAACATAATTAGCCTTTTAATGTTCCCACTGCTGGGACTCAGGCCTCCTCTCTAGGAGAGCGAATGGGCCGTAATCCACCACGCGGGCCCAGTGCGGGTTGGTAGATGTCACATGTCATCAATTTTTTGGTTCTAGGACATGCCGGTGTTCTCACGATGTTTTCCTTCACCGTTTTGAGAGCAGTGGTGATGAAATAAATTACACTTATTTTACATTTTTTTTTTAAATCTTTTGTATCTTTAATATGTAGACAGCAATCTATACTCCAACTAAAATAAATCAATCATTCATTTATTTGCTATAAATATGGTACAGGAGTTGTTATAATGGCAGTTATAGACCGAGACATATTTTACCTAAGTTACAGGTATGCAAATATTAAAAAATAAAATTTATAAATACATGAATTAATGAAAATTGACAGGTATGCAAATATTAAAAAATAAAATTTATAAATACATGAATTAATGAAAATTGATTAACATATAATTATTATTGAAGTTTACATTATGGATTTTATTAAGAATGTCAAAATTTTATTTAGTAATGTCAAAATTTTCTTAAGTAATGTCAAAATTTTATTAAGTAATGTCAAAATTTTATTAAGTAATGTCAAAATTTTATTAATTAATGTCAAAATTTTATTAAGTAATGTCAAAAAAGATAAAAAACAAGAAATAAATTTATGCATCCTTAAAAAAATTGTAACAACATGAAATTTTCTTCAAAAACTCTTTTACTGAATAAAAACTTTCCTCTATCAACCAGTCCCGTAAAATACGACAGAATTTGTTGTATGGTAATTCGGAAATATATTTGGGTAAGGAGTTGTAAATAAGTGGTGCCATATATGCACAGTTACGTCTAAAGAGTTCTAATTTAGGGACCGGCATTTTGAGAGGTAACCGCGTTAACAACCGCTTATTTTTATTGTCATTACCTTCGAAAAGGAATGGATGAGCCTTAACAAATTTGGCGACTTCGTAGATATAAAGACTAGGGACAGTTAATAGCTTTTTTGATTTAAAAATAGGTTTACAGGAATCAAACCATTTCATACCATAAATTGCACGAATACATTTTTTCTGCGCTATAAAAACCCGGTTTACCTCTGAAGAGTTACCCCATACTACAATGCCATAACGAATGAGAGAACAAACATAAGCATGATACACCATTAGAGATGTTTCTCTCGTTGTTACGTCTTTAACTTTTCGAAGAGCAAAAACGAATTTATTAATTTTCTTGCAAATACTGTCAATATGATCCTTCCATGTGAGATGTGCGTCTAAAGTTATACCGAGAAATTTTGTACTTTGTATTTGTTCAACTTTATCATGGTCAAGGCTTATATTAAACTGAAACTCTTTTCGGCTAGGCGTTTTGAAGTATATAAGTTTTGTCTTGTCAATATTTATTTTTAATTTATTACCTTTCAACCATTCGACTATTGAATAAAGAGTTTGATTTACTTCAGATTCATAAGAATTTAGATTTTTACATTCAATGATGACAGTCGTATCATCAGCAAATAAGACACAGTTGTGTAGTATCTCACGGGGAAGATCATTTATGTATATAAGGAACAGCAAAGGCCCCAAGATACTTCCTTGGGGTACGCCAAAATGGTTTGTACGATGCTGTGAGTCGTAGTTTTCTATGCATTGATTCTTCTTGTTGAATTTAGTTACCCTTGTGAACTGTTTTCGGTTACTTAAATACGACTGGAACCACCGAGAAGCCAGACCTCTTATACCGTATTTGTCCAATTTTTCCAAGAGTATGGAATGATCTACAAAGTCGAAAGCCTTGCTAAGGTCCAGAAAGAGGGCAGAAGTTGGGATTTTAGAATTAATACTAGAAACAATAGACCTGATCAACATAAAGGTAGCCAGTTGAGTAGATTTATTTTTTCTGAAACCGTACTGCTCCTTAGCCAGAATGTCATATTTATCAAGAAAACCAAGTATTCTTTTGTACATTACCCTTTCAAAAATTTTGGACAAAATAGGAGTTAATGCAATAGGTCTGTAATTATTCTTATCAGACTTTGAACCTTTTTTATGTAAAGGTTTTATTATTGATAGTTTCAGTTTGTCAGGAAAGCAACCTTGTTCAAAAGATAAGTTAATTATATAAGCCAATGGTTCTGAAATATAGAGTGCAATCCGTTTCAAGAGATCTGTATTAATGTTATCATAGCCGGCAGATTTGGTGGGTTTTAGCGACTGAATGATTTGAAAGATTTCATGTGGAGTTGTCGGCTGAAGAAAGATACTAGAGTCATTAGTTTTCAATTTGTTAATGTCATAAGTGGTCTTATTAATTGCTGTATTATTAGAATTATTCTGTATTATGTCAATAAAAAAGTCATTAAATAAATTAGCTATGTCAAATCCGGAAGAAATCGAGGTTCCTTTGTCAGCAATTTTGTCAATATATTCTGTTGTCTTAGTTTTACCCATATTACGCTTAACGATGTCCCATGTAGCTTTACCTTTGTTTTTGGATTTAGTAATATGTCTCAAGTTGCGTATGGACTGAAATTTATTGACACATTTCTTTAATAAAGCGGAATATTTTTTAAATTTAATCTTATTACTATTAGTTTTGTCGAGATAGTATTTGTACCGTAATGAACGTTTAGTTTTACAACTTACTTTGATACCTTTTGTAACCCAAGACAGGCGATTTGCTTTACAATTAGTTTTAATTCTAATAAGAGGAAAACATAGATTATAGAAAAGCGTAAGTTCATTATGAAAGGTAGAGAAGGCAATATTGGTATCATCTATTTCATAGATTTCAGAGAACGTTAGACTACCAATACAATCTACAAACTTACTTATATTTTCTTTACTGTGGTCATTTATCATCTTAAAGTAATAATCTTTGATGTTTAATTTAGGTTGATACTGAAATTCCACCACTTGTGCCGTGTTATGGTCTGATAAACAAAAGTTAAAGATAACATAACCTATTTTCAAAACGGCGAATTTCACGCAGATCTTAAAACAACAATAGGTATTTAGCATAAAATCGTGCTCAAACGTAATACCTAGACTAATGTTATGACCATTACAAATACTGCATGATAACCTGCGTGGGCTCATTGTAGGCGTGACGAGGACGGTTCTACGGTTCTACATTCGATGCCCGAGTTAATAAAGTTGAGCATCCATTGCTTCGTGGGATATGCGAAGAGATGGGCCAGGTTAGCGACGCGATTAATTTGTTTGTGAGGCGACGCATCCGTGGGTAGCGTGGCTGTAGATCGCAATAGTCGCAATAGATGATCTTATCGGAACTTTCAAACGAACTGAAGCTGTACGAACTGGACGATCTGATCCCGTCATCTGATAAACTGACTCCACCTGTACTTTATTATATTTTAGGACTTTTTAAAATTAGAATCGAGTTACAAAATGTACATCCCTAGTAAACTTGACATTGTAATACCAAAATGCATACGGTTTTTTAACAAATTGTCAAAACCGGCTTCAGAACTTAGCAGTATAAATCGGTAAAAGTTTAACACACTCTCTTGCTCCACCACTCCAGCAGGAGAAGTCATGATTTCCCAACTCCCAAAAAATCCCTTGCCCCCTAGCCAAGTTACAACCGTTTCGTTTCGATTCTCTTTTAGTTGAGTAGGACTCGAGTAGGCCACGCCTTCTATTCCTTTGTTCTGACCACGTGACTGAGCGTTGAGATGACGTCGTCGACGAAGAGAGTATCGAAACAAAATGGTTGTAACTTGACTGGGGGGGCTGTTCCTTCTGTTATCCTTTGCGTTACAGGGCTGTGATGACTCTTTTGAACAAATTACTTAAAACCCGTCAGTCATCCTTCAAAGCCAGGGTGAACAATCTTTCGGGGTACGCTCGATCAGTAGTAGAACTTATCCAACGTATTTTATCAACCGAAAGCCTGCTCTCAATTCAATTCTTTATTTCACATAGATCTACTTAGGTCCATGTAAAACATCAGAAGCTAATCCACGGTTCCGATTGGCCGTTTCCTATGGAGAAGAACTTGATCTGACGGTGAAGATCAAGCTTATGGAATAAAAAGTTAAGTAGATACACGTGTCGCGAGACCCAGAGCGACTCCCAGCTACCGTAGACACGGGCTTGCGGACGGTAAGCAATGGGTAGTACACTGTCCTACAAGGACAGCGTGTTGAGTTCCACACTTAGATTAAGTACCTCTAGATGTAGCCACCTCGTGGCGCATATGAGACAGCACTATAAAACTTCAACGTGGCTATTACGTAAACCTTTTCTTAAATATGGCCACTGAAATAAACTAAACACTTAGCTATTGGAGTCTATTTCTCATACATACACTTAAACTATTACTTTAGTTACCAAAATTATTCTAAAAACATAAAAACTGATTCGAGTCGACTTTTCAGTGACAGTGACAGGCCTTTGTTTGGCTAACTTTTTAAAGTTCGCCAAGCAAAAAACCGGCACGTCTTATGAGAATTATTATGAATTATTATGTTTCGTCTCTATTTTCTTACTTATTTCGTATATATGCTTCTCACTTCCACACTTTTCTACACTCATTCTCATTCATTTCGTCTCATGGTTCAGTTTAGTCTCAGGTTTCACACGTACCTCAAAGAGATGTCAGTAGGTTTGACCGTGTTCGTTTAGCCGATGCCTGCCCTGCACCGGAACGCAAAAAGATACTGAAAGAACATAGATGGGTTTTAGTCGCTCTCTCTCACTCCCCTCAGGGCGAGAGAAGTAATTTGACAAATTTTCACCAAAGAAAAAACAGAAACACGTGCGTATCTTAGCCGTTATTAGCTGTAAAGCATTACTTTAATACGCTGGTCCCCTATCGTAGTTGTGTTGAATCATTCATAGTTAATTTGTTAAAGCCAATTAAAATGGTTAAAATGTTTGACGAGGTCAGAGTTTAATTTAAGTTAGTTTAACTAGTGAGAAGGTGGAGTAAAGTGGCGTTGATTAAAGTGCAGATCGTGAATACTATGTAATTACTAGGTGCTGTTAGAGGCTTCGCTCGCTTCATAGTAGAATGTTATCCCAAGGGAACATGTTACCGGGATAAAAAATATTCTATGTGCTTTGCAACAACATGGTCTCCCCGTGTTACATCAAGTTTCCGGCCCTGCCCCCCTAGCCAAGTTACAACCGTTTCGTGTCGAATTACGTTCTCCAATCGGTAACGCCTCGGTGTCAGCAATTGTAGAAAACGATAAGTTGGTAGCCATGTTGACGCGCCTGAGTCGGCCGCTCGTTCTACAAATAACAAAGGATGTAGCGTTGAACAGTGTAGAAACGATAACAATTCATTCTATCATTTTAACGATGTGAACTTGGCTACGAATTTTCTATTAGTTTGTTCTGACCACGTGACTTAACGTTGAGATGATGTCACTACATTTGATTAGTTTTCGACCAGCGTTAACGACTGCAGATTATCAACTTGGCTTATAGGGGTGCTGACTTACGAGTTGTAGGTCGCGGGTTCAAACCCAGTCAGATGCATTACTTTGTGTAATTTATTTCATCACCACATTTGTTACGTCACAAAAAAATATTTTTTTGCTATTCGGAAAAATCTTCGTAACTCAATTCGGGAATTGAACTGTTTTCATAGGTAAGTTTGTACGGAACTCAGTGCGCGAGTCCGACTCGCACTTGGCCGGTTTTTTAAGCTATTGCATAGCTTCTATCGAGGGCCTTGAGCGCGGGGACCGAATCCAGAAATTCCGTAACGAAAAAAAACCTCACGCTCCCCACTCCGACGGGCACGGAGGTGTGGCTTGAAGACCGTGCATTGTCTAACGTCGTTTCTTTTCGGCAGTCTTCGACACGGTGTTTGTGTGCGTGCAACTAGCCGTATTGTTACTGCATAAATAAAAAATAAATAAATAATTATAATTGCATAAGTTGATACAAAATGCTATGCAATAGCTTTACCGCGGCAGTCCCCGAGTGCCACACGTCTTTTTTTAAATTTTAAAACTTTTATTTTCACAAATTACAGAGTTTACAAATCTTAAAAAATAATTCCAGAATCAAGTTACATTTGGAACAACGGAGGAGAAGTTGCCTGACTCTGAAAGCGTTCGAATGAAAGGCAAACTAGTAAATTACGTCCAGTCATGTACTAGTACATTTATGATACTTTTTGTTTCGAAAGTATAACTATGATCTTATGGGATATTTTTTTCCACTTTCACAGAAATCATAAATCAGAAACGTTTATTTCAAATAGACCAATTACAGGCACTTTTGAATTGTCAAAATGTCGGCCAGTCAAAAAAAGAACAAGTGAAGCTAAATTGCACGTTCCAAAACGTAGATCTCTATGGAGAAGAACGTGCAAGAAACTCCATGGACACTCTTTTAAATCATATTATGAGTTACATAAATCTTGATTAATTCACTCTTCCAAATCCGGTGACAGAAGCTAGTAATGTAAATCTACGTAAACTATAATCTTTTATTCTTCTAGTGACATTATTAGTAGCTTAATTTATTGTTTCGTTGTTATTTGCCACGGCGAAATTATAAAAAAAAAAATGTGGGATAAATCGACTGTCCCTAGGTAAACTATCGGAATTGAAAAATCTTACTTTACAGGACAGCGATTTGAAGATTATTTTATGTATAACTTTGTCATTAATGACTATATCTGTACCTTCATAAATTTGGTTTCATATTTAGGTTCGGTTTAAGAGTCATTAGTCTAAATTTTTTTTTTTAAATTGTGACTAGTTTTTGTGAAAAAATGAGTTACTATCACATACTACGTAACGTAACATTATTAATCGAAACTGGTACTTTCGTTTATTTACAAGGAAACTGACATAACAAAACATATCGAAACAGCCAATATCGATAGTTTACGTCACATAAAATTCCTCGTACACAATCGGAAACGGCATTTTCGATATTATTTTGAATATGTACCGCGCCGAAAAATATCGAAACTACCAGATACGGTTTATTACCTTGGAAACACTGAGAAAAGGCCAAAACATTTTTTTTTATTGCCATAATTTAAATAAAACCGCGATCAGACGGCGTCGGTGTGCGGCGAACACTCGCGAAACCGGTAGCTCCGACTCATTCGGGCCCGTGTTATTTGCACGAGTTACTTAACTTCCGTTCATATACGACGGCTTAACACTTGCGTTCCGATATTATTCGATTTCAAAAAGGCAATAAGCACTGATAATTATCGGTTTTTAAGTACGCACATTAAAGAATAAGCTCTCTCTAAGCTAAGCTTAAAACACAAATTTAAAAAAATGAAAATTTTCAGATTCGAGAGTTTACCTAGGGACAGTTGAAATGTTATAAATATCAAGCTTGTGATTACCTCAAGGTTTAATATGGTTGGACTGTGCTATATTTTTAAAAGTTTTATGTTTTTACCTATAATACCAAATAAATGATTATGAAATATTATGTAGTTGCTTTACATGCTACATGGTATCTATGAGTATCGAAAACCAGTTAACCGAAACAAAATTAATTAATCTATCAACACCCATCATCACTATCTACAAAGCCTTTATCAGAAGCGCTTAAAGAGCGAACTTTGGGAACTTCCAAAAATTCTTTGCAAAATTATTATCGCCCTATCCTTTGGCACTCTTTACTCGTAAACAAGTGTGTCTCCAATGTCGTCTGAAGATGATTAATGTGTCACTCTCCCTCTTCCCTCCCCTCCAGACTGTGTTTACCTTGTGAGGGGAAGCTTGTATTAATTGGAGTATATTATTATAAGGGTGGGTCCGGAATTGTCGTGCAATGTGTATTGGATATAAGCGGGACTTGGGTTGGTACAATTGGTTTAGTTTCAGTACTTATCGATTATGACTTACCTAATTAATCAATTAGCTTATAATAAGAAGGGTCAGCCAGGCAGCATTACTTTAAATAATTTATTTCATCACCACTGCTTTCAAAACGGTGAAGGAAAACATCGTGAGGAAACCAGCATGTCCTAGAAACAAAAGTTCGAAGACATGTGACATTCACCAACCCGCACAGGGCCCGCGTTGTGAATTACGGCCCATTCCCTCTCCTAGAGAGGAGGCCTGAGTCCTAAGAGGGAGCATTAAAAAGGCTGATTATGCTACGTATGCATACGTTATGTAAGAACGGTCATTAGCTGTGTCGTGATAGCCTAGTGAAAGCCCTCCTTTCCTCTCATACAGGAGGTTGCGAGTTCAAAACCGGGCCAGTGTCAATTTTTCGATTCAAAGATTCAAAGCATTTTATTTCAAATAAACCATTTACAGGCACTTTTGAAATGTCAAGAAGTCAGTTATATGCACTTTTCTAAGTTTATATTGACAGGCCTGTTGGTCTTGTCGTCAGTGGCCCTGACTGCTATGCCGGAGACACAACAAACATTTATCCTGGGTGGGAATCGAACTCACGATGGGTTCGATTCCCACCCAGGACAAATGTTTGTGTGATGAGCACGATCATTTGTTCCGTGTCTGGGTGTAATTTATTTATATATGTATGTATTTAGAAATATATAAGTATGTTTATCAGTTGTCTAGTACCCATAACACAAGCTCTGCTTAGCTTGGGACTAGACGGCGTTGTGTGATAGTTGTGGAATATTATTATATTATATATATATCTAGGATACTAGTGATACCCCGTGCCTCGGAAAGCAGGTAAAACCGTTGTTCACGGTTGTCATTCGTAGATCTATGACAGTCGTTACAGGTGGTAAGACGCCAGAAACTCTGGCCATCAGTCTATCCAAGGATTTCTGTGTTATCCAGTAGGTCCTGGGTTATGGAAGTCTGATAGACAGTCGCTCCATGTAAAACACGGGTATTCAGCCGCATCAGGTTAGACTGAAAGCCGACCCCAAGATAGATAGATAGATAGATATATTCTAAACATGACGATATATTCTATTTTCAATATATGATGATGATATATTCTATTTTCTTTTTGATTTCCCAAGCTAGTTGGGAAAAGGCTAGGGGGATGATGATTAAGAAGGGTTATTAGTAGTCATCCCACCTATACGCCCAAAACGTTTTGGGAACACAATCATAGTGCGTACAGCTAAGGAGTGGAATTCCTTGCCGGAATCTGTTTTTCCTGATGGCTACAACCCGGGAATCTTTAAGTCAAGAGTGAATAGGTTACTTCTAGGTAAGCGCGCTCCATCGTTGACTGCATCGTCGCTTTCCATCAGGTGAGATAGCGGTCAAGCGCGAACCTATCAAGAATAAAAATAAAATAAAAGTTATATACTGTTTTATCCCGAACTGTCCCACATTAATCAAGTTACGAGTGTCTTGCTCATTTTTAGGGTTCGGTACCTCAAAAGGAAAATATACGGAACCCTTATAGGATCACTTTGGTGTCTGTCGGTCTGTCAAGACCCTTTATCTCGGGAACACGTGGAGTTATCAAGTTGAATTTAAAACTATATACTCAAATCTGCAGTAGATTGATGGTGTAGAAAAATAAAACTTTTAAATTAATGAAAAAAAAAAGATATGGCCGTTTATGTCGCAAAAAAACGTATATTTCGACACTCTCAAGGGAATCAAAATTCATAGGGTACTTCCTGTTGACTTACAATCCTGAAATTTGGCGTGAATCAAGGTCTCATAGCACAAGTATAGGAAAAACTTTAAATTTGTAGTTACGTTATAAAAAAAAACTTTTTTTGCGATTCGGAAAAATCTTCTTATTGTTATTCTTATATTCTTTATTGTATATGAAATAACAAATTATTTTGAAAAAATTGGACATCATCATCATCATCATAACATCATCATTGCTCATCTTCGTAACTCAATTCAAGGAAATCAAAATTCATAGGGTACTTCTCCTTGCCTTAGAATCCTGAATTTTGGCGTAAAGCAAGGTCTCATTGCACAAGTATAGGAAAAAATCTAAAAACTGTAAATTTGTAGTTACGTCACAAAAAAAACATTTTTCACGATTCGGGAAAATCTTCGAAATTCCCTTCAGAAATTGAACTATTTACAGGTTTATACGGAACCCTCAGTGCGCGAACTCGACTCGCACTTGCCCAGTTTTTTTGAGATGATAAATCATCCAAGGTGAGCAGTGGTGGCAGAGTGGTAACGGCCCCGACTTACGAGTTGTAGGTCGCGGGTTCAAACCCAGCCAGGCGCATTACTTTGTGTAATTTATTTCATCACCACTGCTCTCAAAACGGTGAAGGAAAACATCGTGAGGAAACCGGCATGTCCTAGAACCAAAAATTCGAAGACATGTGACATTCACCAACCCGCACTGGGCCCCCTTTCCCTCTCATAGAGAGGAGGCCTGAGTCCCAGCAGTGGAAACATTAAAATGGCTGATAATGCTAATGCTAAAAAATCATCCAATGACTTCTCCCGCTTCTCGTTCCAGGACCAAATCCTATGGTATCTCTATGGTTTAGTTGACATTTCTTTGAAATTCGCGTGGAACACTACGCGCCTTTCACGACTCGGGCTCGGTCCTCTTCTTACTGGATGACGGGATGGCAAGCAGCCTATTGCTCGTTGTCAACAAGCCCGCGCCTATGGTGGACTCTAAAACTTGGGGAATCTTACATCCAACAGTGGACCTCTTTCAGCGAAAAATTATGGTGATGATGTAAAACATGCATGTACTGCATCATTAAATAGTATAAAACAAAGTCGCTTCCCGCTGTCTGTCCCTATGTATGCTTAGTTCTTTAAAAATACGCAACGGATTTTGATGCGGTTTTGTTTACTGGATAGAATGATTCAAGAGGAAGGTATATATGTATAATATATGCATAACATAAGGAAACACTGATAATTTTAAAAGTTTCTAATGTGATATCGTAAATAAACACAGTTGTTTGCGCTTACATTGCAAACGCTGGCTGCACCCTATCAAAATCTCATATAGTCAAAATATTGATATAATAGATCAAAATAATGTACTACAGTATTATACACCTTAAAAAAGTCTACAAAAAAGTCCACAATGGTATATATATATCTCTTAGGGATAACCCACAATAATCATTTTTTATCCTTTACTTTTTACGAGAAATAATGGTTTATTTACGAAGCGATTTTAAGCAATACAGCTTTAATCCTTATCCAATTAAGTACCTTAAATACATTGTGCATTTAATATAGATCAATATAGCCCTTTACAGCATGTAATTTAAGTGAATATTTTCAAAGATATTACGGATTTAAAATACAGGGACATAGCGGTTGCGGCGGCAACATTGCACCCGTGCGAAGCCGGGGCGGGTCACTAGTGTTTTATAATAGCATACAATGCTAACGGATTTTATCGCTCAATTTGACCATACCGATATGGTCTAATACTATAATTGAATAATGCAAACGATGGCATCCGTAACGAAGCAGCTATGCGTAGAATATCTACCGAATTTTACATCAAGATGTTTTACTGTTATGTGATTTAGAATAGTTGTTGAAGTAACCATGGCTGTAGGAAATCTTGGGACAAGATGGAAAATTTTAAGCTTTTACCAAATAAACGGACCTGCAAAATAAAAACAAAAACTTAAGAAAACATTTTGTATTTCACGGGCGGCCCTGGAGCCTTAAGATCGACAGTCTTAGAAGTGATTCATAAAAAAGTTGAAAATATTATGGAATTCAATGAGTTACTGGAATCTGGAACTTTGACAATCTATTTCGTTATTGAAAAGTCACTTTTTAGGGTTCCGTACCTCAAAAGGAAAAAACGGAACCCTTATAGGATCACTTTGTTGTCCATCCGTCTGTATGTCTGTCTGTCAAGACCTTTTATCTCGGGAACGCGTGAAGGTATCGAGTTGAAATTAAAACCATATACTCAAGTCTGCAGTCTCTTGAAGCTGTGAAAAAATCGAATTTCTAAGTTAACGAAAAAAACAGAAAATCAAAATTCATATTGGTACTTCCCGTTGACCCAGAATCCTGAAATTTTGCATAAAGCAAGTTCTTATAGCACAGGTATAGGAATAAATCTGAAAACTGTAGTTGTTACGTTGCAACAAAAAAAAAATTGCGATTCGGAAAAATGTTCAAAACTCCATTCGGGAATTTAACTGTTTACATAGGTAAGTTTGTACGAAACCCTCAGGGCGCGAGTCCGGCTCGCACTTGCCCAGTTTTTTATTATGGATAGGCTCGCGTTTGACCATTATTTCACTTGACAATACGCGATGATATGGCCGATGATGGAGCAAGCTTGCCTATATCAGAAAACACAGACTTCGTTAGGGAAATCCACTCCTTAGCTGTACGTACAATGAATGTACTCCCAAAACGCTTTGTACATATGGGTGGGATGTCCACCATGTACCGGTGGCTCATCACCGTATGTCTAGTGGTCTGATGATAGAAAAAACTTAACGACGGACTCACTTCATCGTTTTGGGGCTGTACGATAAAGTCTCAATGGCTGTCATGATTCCGTTGTGAAAATAGGATGGTACTAGTCATCCTATATCCTCCTGCTCTCTCTTTTGAAAACATAAAAATTGATATATCATAGTAAGTACCTATTATAGAAGTATGCGGAGCAGGGGTGTAAAGTGATGCAAAACTCTATTGAAAAAGGAGAATTCTACGACTAGATCGGCGTAGTGTCTGGCCCGGGCAACCGCCAGTAGTTGTTTAAGGACTGTCGTATAAATATTCTAATCGATAATAAGAATTTTGATACCGCTTGAGTTAAGTTATAGGTGACATACAATAGTATGACCCCTTTTTTGTGGGAGTGCGAGAAGGAGTGTCAGATTTTTACTAACAAAAGCCCACCAGTGTTCTTTCAGTTGCCCTTTGCGTTTTAGGGCCACTGGCAGGTTGATACCTGTAGAGCATCGGCCCTAGAGAGCCCCAATAATTTAGCAGACAGCTCTTTGAGGTGGAACACAACGTGACCTGGGCTGAGATTTTTTCGGATGGCCAGCGACCCGTTGCTCGCCGTCCGCGAAGCCGCGAATCGTATGGCCCCAAAGCTCCTAAAGTAAAAATATATAATCATCATCATCTTCCTGCCCTTGTCCCGTCTTATTTGGGGTCGGCGCAACACATTTTTTTCTTCCATTCTATCCTGTCATCCGTCATGCTATTACTAACTTTCTTTTCTTTCATTCACTCTTCATACAATTCATCCATCTTTTTTTTAAGTAAAAATATAATCAAATTCAATAAATCCATTCCTCAAAACACCTATCAATACTCTTCCCAGTATCTCAACGCTGTATAAATATCGATGTCGGTAACGCACTTCGCGACAGCTATATATTTTACGATAGCCATAACAATTTTATTGTTTTATCATTGTCGTTGTTACTGCTGCCACCGCATCTCTGTCAATGGGTACTTCACATTATTGTATTAATTTTGTGGCAATTTTATGAATATATTGGTTAAAATGTCTGCTCTGTGCTTGAAGTTTTTTGGCCACAATTGGACATGAAAATCACATAACATAGCAGCCTATCTGAACTCGTAACCACCATGAAGAGCTAAGGAATGCGGTCATTGTGGCCGAAATCAGCTATACTCCATTCGCAGTAAGATGAGACATTTAAACAAAGCTTTTTTTACTGACCGTTCAACCAATTTTGCCGTCTATTCCGTAGACATAAGGATGACATTAAAAGCAAAAAAAAATGGTTACAATACCAACTATTTACTACAGCCGCCATTTGACATGCCACCAATGCAATAAAAGTCAAAATCGTTTGAACGAACAGTTTAAATGTTTGTTTAAATGTTTAATGTTATTGCGAATGGAGTATAGATGGTATCGCCACATTAAATGATATTTATTTTGCAAATAGGTTTTTAAAAAAAAACTTTTTAAATAACAAGCAAACAATACCAGGAACGACTTCCGAAATTAAAGTTATTTTGATCGTTTTAGTGTCAAAACACTACTACTACTTACGTAAAAAACACGTATTTCGTAGAATAAAGCGAGAACTACACTAGACCGATGCACACTTGGACAACGCATGATCTGTACGTAGCGGCGCGTTACGTGGGGTTTCGTGGCGTGGATCTTATGTAGCTCTGCAAGTCGAGTTGCCATATAAATTTTATGGAGACCGACGCGCCCAGATCGGTGTATGTGGCCCACGTGTGCGCAATGTCGTTGAACAACATTGCGACATCCTTAAATTTTGTGAAACATTCGAGAACAAAATAGATAGGTACAAAAAATCAATCTCATGTATGTACTTCACTTTTCATACCTACACTCGGCGATCGCGTTAGGGTCAGCGCGTGGCGCCGAACTGTCCGAGTGCAACCGGGCGCGGTGATAAATGCCTTCCTAATCTGAATTGTAAAAGTATTACATGGCCCCAAATCATCTTCTCTTTCTCGGCGCGGGGCCTGTTCTTTGTTACGTTAAAACAAACCATCAAAATACAAGCAAATATCTACTTACCTGTCTGAAACATATGGTAGCCTAAAAAACGTCAATTTACTGTTTAATGTTCAATTTAAACAACCGTCCACTGAACAGTTAGAATACGGTTTTTTGTTGGTCCATTTTTCCACAAAAAAGTTCACAGACGCGTATCTCTAACGGATAGCACTTGAGCTCGCATTGAGCTGAATTGAGCCAAGATATCGTGTAACTTTTACGCTCCTAAGCCCTGTAGTTTCGGCTGTGCGCGTTTATTTTATGTCAGTCAGTCAGTTTCTCCTTTTATAGATATATAGATTGCATTGGATTGAGTTGGATGAAACAACAAGCTTTTACACTATGCTCACGTTGATGAAAGGCGGATCGGGAAGGGCCTTCTTAAATAATAATAATAATAAAAGGAAATAATAATAATCATTTAATCGCCAGAGATATGGTACAAAGGTTGTTAAAAAGAAAAGGTAGTGCTTTACACATCTCACCTATTGGAGGCTTGCGAAAATTAACTTTTAGGTGCAAATACAGTGAAATATTTAACAAATACAAAAAAAAGCTCATAAATACAATAGAATAGCTAACAAATAGAATAATACAATTTAAAACACAATTTTATAGAAAGTTTTAGCTACATTTTTAACTCTTATAGTTAAAAAATTCACAGGTATAAAAACAGTTCTCTATTAACCATAATTTTATTTCCTTTTGAAATTTATATAAGAGAAGTTCTCTAAAGGTTATAAAGAGGCACCCATGTGTTGGAAGACGCAGTTTTCAAAGATCTCACAAAGTGAACCTGATGACCTGGTGAGAATCCAGTGATTGCAAGAAGTACGGCATGACGATGTTAGGGAAAGTTTTGTGCCCAACCAACAACCAGACCAGCAGAGGACATCTTTCAGCTGTTATTTTTTTGCTAGCCGGTTCTGTCCCACTCCTGGACAAAGGCGTCCATCCACTCCTTCCATCTTTCGCGCACCCGTGCTTCCTCTTGCCAGTTCTGGCGGAATCTGTCTAGTTCGTCGCGCCATCTCCTTCGTGGTCTGCCGCGACCCCGTCGCACTGTTCCAGGGCACCAACTTTGTGCTACTGGTAAACAATTTAGGAGACAGCGGGTCGCCCCGTTTGAATCCTTTTTCTATATAAAATTTTTGACCTGTGGTTTCTAATTTCATTGCGGCGGTGCTATTTTTATAAATTATCCGTAACTGGTCAATGTAAGTGGGATCTATTTGTTGCCTGCTAGTTAGTAATTCTTTGTAGAGCGTCAAAAATGGCTGTGTGTGTAATGCTGTCGAATGCTTTGGAAAAATCAACAAACGCCAGGAGTGGAGCAGGATCTTGTATTCTTGATGTTTCTCTATTAATTAGTTGACTGCGTGAAGATGAACCGTCATGGAGAGCTGTAATATCGTCGTCAGCTGTAATAACGATGAGAATATACCAAAGACTCATTGGCTTAATATAATTACGACCATGGAATATTATCACATGACAATGCGTATTTACCTACCTATTATTATGAATTGTACAATATGACAAAAAATCTAATAAGCGTAGCAGATTGAATTTAGCCTTGATAATGAATTATTATTAAAGGAATTCTATGGAAATTACATATTTCAGGATAACGTATAGATAAGACTTGTTGATTCTAATTTTGACCAAAATTATTTTTGGTTTTCATATTCATGGACTACGTGACTTCGACCGCGTCAAGTTCTTAAAGCTGCACAAATGTAACTAATAATTATGAGCTTGTGATTAATGCCGAAAGCATCTAATTCATTTGTTTTACTTTCACACAAAACGGTTAAAAGTCAAAATGGAAATTACCTCCAGTAAATATATATTTTTTTTTATTAATGATAAGCTCGCGTTTGACCACCATCTCACCTGATGGTAAGCGATGATGTGGTCGACGATGGAGCACGCTTGCCTAGAAGTAGCCTATTCACTCTTGACTTAAAGACCCCTACGTTGTAGCTATCAGGAAACACAGACTCCGGCAAGGAATTCCACTCCTTGACTGTACGCATAATAAATGTGTTCTCAAAACGTTTTGTGCGTATGGGTGGGATGTCTACCATGTGTTATGTAAAATGTATTTCTTATATCTAGATCATCATCATCATCATCATCATTTCAGCCCAAGGACGTCCACTGTTGGACATAGGCCTCCCCCAAGTGTCGCCACAACGAACGGTCCTGTGCGTCTCGCATCCACCGCATTCCCGCGACTCTCACCAGGCCATCGGTCCACATTGCGGTGCGTGGTCGCCACTCCAGAACCTTTTATCCCCATCGACCATCTGTTCTGCGTGCAATGTGCCCTGCTCATTGCCACTTAAGATTGACGATTCTTCGAGCTATGTCGATAACCTTGATTTTTCTGCGGTTATGTTCATTTCTGATGTGATCACGCAAGGAAACTCCGAGCATAGCCCTTTCTATTGACCTTTGGGTGACTTTAAGTCTTCTTATGAGGCCCATTGTAAGCGACCACATTTCGGAGCCATATGTCATCACAACAATAAACAACGCTGAATGGTTTTAAAATGATTTGTTCATTTATATATACTGATGAGGCGTGTAAATAGCCTCAACCTGAATAAGGATGGTGTTTTAAGACTACCAATATGGCGGTGAAATTATGGTTGTATTACACAAAATTAAATCCCTGCTGACGATTCCCGGATGCACCTACCTCTACAACAACGATAGCAACGTATAACCCACGTACCTTGCTAATCCAGTGACCCCAACTCGTCGTCAGGAAAGCGCTTCGCTCACGGATGTGTGGTCGGTGTGTGTGGCTGCAGGCCGGCGAGCTAAATCTTCTTTCATCCACCGGTGGGCTGGTCAGAACTCGTGAAACCAACACTGCACTTTATGGTCTTAATGTCTCACAGTAGCAGATACACTTATTCCACGAGAATTCTCAGGTTTTCAACAGATATGGGATTTTTACAGCGGAGCGGTTTTTATTCGACGCAATGTCGATTTGCGTAGCGGACACAACTGTTTTGTTAGCGGGTTAGACGCCATCTAGCGGTCTTTAGCGAGCGTCTCAAGAAAGCATTCGATACGTCACCAGTGGGCGTTGCGGTCGTAGATATTGGTGAAGGAAATCGTCAACAGAGACTCAATTAACTTAGAGAATGCGGGAAAGATAACTAATTTATATTATTTATTCTCTTAAAATACATATACCTTAAGAAAAGGCATTGACGCTTCACCATGCTCCCCCCCTTGGAAGGACGCAAGTGCTTTCAAAGGGAAAGGTTAAAATTGTAAAGATTTACTAACCTAGATCATGATCGGAAAGTCTAAGCTTTATGACTAAATGCGGAAAATAAAAATCATTTAGAACACTAATCCTAAACCTTAAAAACTACGAGTATCGTTAAAATGAAATTTTATTGCGTTGGAATAGGACATAGTTTTGTGACAGAGCGTTTAAAATTACCGAACCTTGTCCTCACCATTGCAACGCGAGCGACATTGTCAGTCCCTTTATAAACCTCAGTTATGACTCCTAATGGCCAACACAGAGGAGGCGAATTGTCCTGTCCCACGAGTACGACAGTTCCAACTTCTACAGGCTTGTCCGGAGTTGCCCATTTTTGCCTAACTTGCAGCGTATGCAGATACTCTAGATGCCACTTCTTCCAGAAGGATTGCACCATACTATCTAACAACTGTTTACGTTGGGACAGATTTAAGCGCTGATCAGACAAACCGGCTGCCGGCAAGTACTGCAATGGAGTCGACATCAAAAAATGAGCGGGAGTAATAACTTCAGGATGCGGATCAGAAGACAACACGCTCAGAGGGCGTGAGTTCATAATGCACTCTATTTGGATGAGTACAGTTTGTAACTCTTCATAAGTGAGAAGTTGACTTCCAATCACGCGATAAAGATGCGTTTTTAATGTTTTTATATTGGCTTCCCACATAGCGCCAAAATGTGGGGAGCGAGGTGGAATCATTTTCCACTTAATGCGGCGAGTTGATAACTCATTTAAAAGAGATGAATTGAGGTTTGACCTCATTAAGAAATTATAAAGTTCATCCAATTGAGCCTTAGCACCAACGAAATTGGTAGCGTTATCCGAATAAAGACAGGATACTGGCCCTCGACGCGAGATAAAACGTTTAAACGCGGCTAAAAAGGCGTCGGTAGTAAGTTCAGAGACTAACTCTACATGGACAGCCTTGGTTACCAAGCACACAAACAAGCATATGTAAGCCTTCTGAGCGTGTTGACCTCTGCGACGAGAGAGAGTTATGCGTATGGGACCAGCATAATCCACTCCAGTATGGACAAAAGCCTTTGATTCCGATACACGGTATTCAGGAAGGTCCGCCATCATTGGAGTGGGATGCGTCGGATTAACTCTAAAGCATGTGTTGCATTGTCGCAACTTGGACCTAATGACAGTCCTGGCATCTAGTATCCAAAATCGCTGTCGTAAAATAGACATAAGTAGCCCTGGCCCAGTGTGACAATTCATCACATGGTAATGACGAATTATCAAATCCACAACAGGATCATGTTTAGGAAGTAAAAAAGGATGCTTAGCATCAAAGGGAAGGTATGACTTTGAAAGTCTTCCCCCAATGCGTAGTATACCCTCTTCATCTAAAAAGACAGATAAACTGCGAAGTTTCTTTGGTAACAATTTACCAAATTTAATGAGCTTAATGTCATCTGCGAAATGAACAGATTGCACAGCACGAATCATAACTCGTTCCGCCGCTGACAATCCCTGCGGCGACCGGGGTTCACAATGAACCTTCGGTCTAGCGAATTTAAGTACATAAGATACGATGCGCAACAGCTTATCCCATGATGAGGTGCGCTGCGCAAGTTGACAAAAAAGGGGAAGTTCTACTTGCGTGGTCACAGTTAAGACATTTGCCTTATGCTCGGGGAGTTCCCCACAGTCAGCGGGACAGAACGGTTTGACAGGCCAATCTTCAGGAGCACAACGAAGCCAAGAAGGGCCGCTCCACCAAAGATCATGTGACACCAACTGCGAAGGCAGTAAACCACGAGATAGGCAGTCGCTTGGATTCTCAACACCTGCTACATGGTAGAAATGTTGAGAGCCCAGGTTCTCCTGACATTGAGCTACTCTATTGCTGACGAAGACTGACCAGCGATGCGGAGAGGAATGAATCCACGATAAGGCTATCGTGGAGTCTGAAAATGCGTAAATCCCTGCAATAGGAACACGTGAAGCGTAAGTATCGCGAACAGTCTTCACCAACTTTGACATGAGCACGGCTGCGCACAGCTCCAGACGTGCAAGAGTTGTGACTTTGGTAGGTGAGACCTTTGACTTCGCACAAAGCAAGCGAACTACGACACCGGACGGGCTAGTAGAGTGTATGTAAATGACACAACCGTACCCACCCATACTGGCATCGGCGAATGCGACTATACGAACACAACAATCATCGGTAACACCCACATGACGTGGTATCCGCAAGGAATCCAACAAGGAAAACTCCTGCATGAGAAGCGAAAAACGTTTGACGATTTCATCAGGAGCGACATCATCCCAACCGATATTGCTCAGCCATAACTCTTTGATGAGCAACTTGGCGTAAAAGATCACGGGAGCGACTAGACCGAGAACATCAAATAAGCGGGCAACCATCGAGAGTATATTTCTCTTAGTACATTTCTCGGCTACTTGAGCGGACGTGAAGAAGAACTTATCCTGAGAAGGTTCCCATGAAAGACCTAGAACCCTGGACACATCATTGCCCTCGTGAAACTCGAGTGACTTACGATGTGAATCAGGTAGGCTGTTTAAAAGCGCGGGCGAATTGCTACACCATTTTACAAGGTCAAAATCGCCCGACTTAAACATTTTTATGAGATCATGCGATAGCTGTATAGCGTTCTCTTCGTTATTCACCGAATAGACCAGATCGTCCATATACAAGCTGGTCTCTGCTACTTTAGCAGCTTCGGGATAATGCGGACTGTCCGAGGTCAGCTGTCGCACAGTGCGCATAGCTATGTAAGGACTCGACTTCAATCCAAAAGGTAAGCGGTTAAAAGCGAATGTCAACACAGGATCATTCTCACTGAATCGAAACAAAATGCGTAGGTATTTACGCTGCTCAACAGGTACGCAAATTCGTAAATACATCTGCTTTATATCAGAATTTATAGCGATAGGAAGTAATCTAAAATTGATTAAAAGAAGAAACAAATCTGTTTGTAAATTTGGACCAATATGGAGTACATCATTTAAAGATAAACCGGTGTGAGTCCTGGCACTCGCATCCAGTACAACGCGCGGCATCGGCTTGTCTGGCCGAACGACAGCGTGATGAGGGATGTAGTATCCGTCATCCGAAATGGCGGATTCGTCGACTGGACTTAAGTATCCATTATCTATGTACTCTTGAATCACTGCGTTATAATTTTCCCGCAACGTCGGCGATTGGCGGAGTTTTCTCTCCAGCGCAACCAGTCGACGGTACGCGGCGGTACGGGAGTTACCCAACTCGCTGGGATCCTTACTAAAGGGTAACGCGACAGTATAACGTCCCGCATCGCCACGTGACACGGTCGAGGAAAAAATATTCTCACATTCGGTTTCCTCAGGAGATAAAAAACGTTTATTTTCAACTTCTTCCAATTCCCAAAACTTTTGTAATAAATCATTAAGGGCTAATGCTGTGAAAGAAGAGCTAGGTAAATTCAAATTATCTTTACTATGCGGAAAATCACCCATAAGGACATACCCGAATGTGGTCAATAATGCGGGTGGCGCATTTGAACCTAAGTCTACCCTATTCCCCAAATAAATATACGGAAACAGTTGAGCGCCTAACACTATGTCAATATCTCCTGGAATATTCCAGCTTAAATCAGCGAGCGGAAGCGAGTGGAAGTCCACATGACAATCCCACTTAATATGGTGCGAAGGTAGCTGGTCCGTAATGCATTCAACTACTAACGCGTAAATAGTATATTTTTGATGCGGGTATACGCGAGACTCGATATCTAGATTCACATAACCTATTATCGGCCGCGACACAGAACCAACTCCTTTGACAAAAGAATTATTCAAAGGAATTATTACTAAGTTGAGTTTTCTACAACAATCTGTAGTTATTAAATTATTTTGCGAACCATTGTCAATTAAGCACCTAACTATTGTTTTATGACCCGAACTATTATTGTTAGCGCGCGCATAAACCTGAGCGGTCGACAACAAGACTGCCGACTTAGCCCTCGTATCTGCAGCCAATAATACGGCCGTGTTATGGGTCGGACACGTTTGAGCAACGTCATCCGAACCACAAGACGCCGCTTGGGGCGCAGTGGCCAGCGGCACAGCCAGGCTGGACGCGACGGCCACATTGCAATTCGTCGGTTTAACATCAGCTACATGCGATTGTTTATTATTTTTCTCAAAATGTAATAAAGTATGATGGCGTTTTTTACATACGTTACAGACTGAGGTCGACTTGCAATTACTCAAACCGTGCGACGTGCTCAGACAATTTGCGCAACCATGTACGGATTTAATAAACTCAAACCTAGTTCTAGGAGTCAACGCGGATTGAAACTCAGCGCACTTATACAAATGAACATGAGCGTTATCTTTACAATACGCGCAGACGGAGCGGGGCGGAGCGGGAGGAGCTGTAGAATTAGGCGATACATTCACAACAAACGCTTTCGTTTGCGTGCGAGGCTCGCGAGATGCGGGACTATGAGGTTTATTATAATTATTTTTCGCGTTCGAATGAGATAAATTCGAGCGTGCTAATATCTTAGCCTGATCTTGAACAAAGCTAATTAACAATTTAGTTGTAGGTATTTCAACATCGCGAACGGAAAGTTCAAACGATTGACCAGTCTGTGAATCTATTTTTCTCATAGCGCAATGCAAGAGAATAAAATCCGCAAGATCCGGAATACCAAGTTGTTTCAAGGCAGAAATACTTGCACTAAATGTTTCAATGAAAGAATCGAGACTATTTGCGTTACACAAACAACTTTTTAAATCTAATATATTATTTAAATAGTGTATACCTAATGTACGCTTATCCTGGTATTTATTAACTAAGCTGTCCCATAGAAAATGATAGGTATCAGCCGTAGGCACAATACCGGCTGTAATCTTTAACGCGTTATGTGTAAGTCTACCCACTAAATACTGCACACGCTGCGAGTCAGTCAGCTGATCATTGTCATGAATATTCGACTTGAACGACTCATAGAAAACAGGCCAATTCTCAGGTTTCCCGTCGAAAGATGGCAATGCAATCGGAGGCAGCTTTATTTTTAGTGGTTCAAAAAGCGTTTTCGAATTACTACATTGCGATAACTGAGATTGACTACTGTCGATTTTATTCCTAATACGCTTAATGCGAATAAACAAATCTTCAAAGGATTCTAAACAAGCATAGTCGGGACTCGAACCAGGTTTCAAATTAATGTTTATGTGGTTAATTTGATCGACATAAGATTCAAATTTATCACGAATGTCGTCAATAGTTTCCGATTCAGTCATAAAACTTTCACTATTTCTCGTATCGAACGACGAAATATTTTTCGATAATTCATATAATCGATTAAGGCGTTTGAATAACAATCCTTTCTTCTCATGAAGGATAGTCAGTAAATCTTCCGGCTTTAATTGTTTCTCAGTCATTTTGTTAAGTTAATATCAAGAGCAATATCTAAAAATATGCGCGGGTAAACTTATCAGGCGGTTAGCAATCGTAAAGTATCCTCCCGCTCTATGGCGGTATCTGAATAAAAATCACTAATACGCACAAAGCCGAAATGATGTGAAACTACCTCCTATTATATGTTATCAAAGTGAAATACGTATCACATTAAATTCTATGAAACAATATTGACAGATTTACCAAAACCTACGTAGAATCTATTGTCAATTATGTTTATGTTATAGCGGAAAGCGGTTTATAGGCAAGAATAATTTACCAAAGGTTTACGTAAATATCTATAACCTATATATACCTATTATGATTTTCACCAAATATTACGTAAAAATCTAACTAGGGAGCGGTTACCTGGTTATCTATCCAGGCTCGAAAGGACCAAATAATTATGATGAGGCGTGTAAATAGCCTCAACCTGAATAAGGATGGTGTTTTAAGACTACCAATATGGCGGTGAAATTATGGTTGTATTACACAAAATTAAATCCCTGCTGACGATTCCCGGATGCACCTACCTCTACAACAACGATAGCAACGTATAACCCACGTACCTTGCTAATCCAGTGACCCCAACTCGTCGTCAGGAAAGCGCTTCGCTCACGGATGTGTGGTCGGTGTGTGTGGCTGCAGGCCGGCGAGCTAAATCTTCTTTCATCCACCGGTGGGCTGGTCAGAACTCGTGAAACCAACACTGCACTTTATGGTCTTAATGTCTCACAGTAGCAGATACACTTATTCCACGAGAATTCTCAGGTTTTCAACAGATATGGGATTTTTACAGCGGAGCGGTTTTTATTCGACGCAATGTCGATTTGCGTAGCGGACACAACTGTTTTGTTAGCGGGTTAGACGCCATCTAGCGGTCTTTAGCGAGCGTCTCAAGAAAGCATTCGATACGTCACCAGTGGGCGTTGCGGTCGTAGATATTGGTGAAGGAAATCGTCAACAGAGACTCAATTAACTTAGAGAATGCGGGAAAGATAACTAATTTATATTATTTATTCTCTTAAAATACATATACCTTAAGAAAAGGCATTGACGCTTCACCATATACTAAAACTATATTTATCAAACCGTAGTTATTTTTTAGTAACACTAAATACATGTTATTCAACGTAAGCGGTCAAAAAAGAGTGGAGGAAGTAGTTTTAAGTTGCCAAATTGTTTATAGAATTTGTACGGAGCTGATCTGCACCTTTTGCATTTAGGTAGGTAATCATCAAATACCTTGCCCCGCTCTGAGTAAAGCGAGAGGTAGTGCTAGACTTTTACTGACTGAAACCCACCTGTGTTCCTTTAGTTGCCCTTTGCGTTCCAGGGCTACGGAAACTTGAGCACGCCACATTTGCGGCAGTAAATCCCTTCTTTAAGGAAAGGCTAAAAAGGCACCACAGCATCCTCTTTTTCCGCCTGACGCAGATCTACATCGGACATAAGTATTTCGGGAGGTACCTTTTTGGGATTCAGCGGGAAGTAATGCTCAGATGTCACCATTGTACGGATCACCCGGAGTACATATTGGAGCATACGGTGGAAGTCTGCCCCGCTTGGCTTGGGCGATTAGCGGCGGTAAGCTCTTACACCCATCCCTGGTTCAGGCCTGATATGGAGCAATAGGGCATGGCAAGCAACCACCTCCTTCGGAGTAAAGAAGGTGGCTGAAACCATGAGGGAGTGGGCATCCTCACGCCCTAGCCGCCGCCCGGGTTTTGAGAGTCGCAGGGTGATTCCCGGCCACCGCAAATGTGAGCTTGCAGTCAGCGAGCAATGGGTAGCTCGCCGTCAGACCGTCCGGTTACCGTACGGACCGAGCCCAAGTCGTCGACGGCGCGTAGTGTTCCACGTGAGCCTCAAGGAGATGTCAGCAAAACCGTAGGGGCCAACAGGAGTGGGTTTTAGTTGATAAAATTCTGACACGCCCTCCCGCACCACCCAGGATGGGAGATGTCATTGGATGATTTCCCAATTCAAAAAACCCTTGTTACAGAAGTTATTCCTAGTTTTGTTAATTTACAAGCATCAAGAATGGCAAACTTTTTCGTGTCTCGACTTCTGAAAACTTAAAAATATATATATAATATAATAAAGATAAAAGTTTGTGTTGTTTGTGTTTAATTCTTTATTGTACACAAAAACATAGCATAATATAATGAGATACAAACAGTTCATGTACAATGCCGAGCTTAACTCAGCAATGAGTTTTCTCCCAGCAAACCTTTGAATTATAGAGAGAGAACATATTCGAGGGTAGTATCCAATGCACAATATAAACCTACATACTAAGTTTAATAATAGTAGATTATGTGACTAGGGGATAAAGCAGTGTCTTTAAGTCGCGGGCGGCATGTTGAATACCGAACGAAACGAAAGTTGCTAATTTTAATCCCGAACGTCAGTGAGGGATTTATATAATTAACTCCCGAGCACTGCGAGGGAGTTAATAAAGAAACCTGACTGAAGTGAGGAATTCAAGCCGCCCAAGACAAAGACAGCTTTATCCCCGTGTTGGATACTCTACTTTTTACACCATCTGTGAGATAAATAAAAGACAATTTAGTAAAAGAAATCATATAATAGAGAAATATAAGTATTATTTACGAGTTAATCTTAACTATCACTCAAAATGTTTTGAAATTTGAAACAAACAAAATTCACTATTCAAAGATTCTATAGTTTAAATTTTCTTTAACGATCCCGTTTGTTCATTACTTTTTTTATTCTGTTTTTTTTGTAATGGCCAGTTTGAAATTTGAATAAACTTGTTTGATGCATTACATTTTAATTCAAAATAATCAGTCATTTTATGACTGATTATTATTGCTATTGTTAATTGCCTTCCATTATTATTACCTGTTTTAAGCATAGTCCCAACTAGGATTATATCATTTGTTTTATATATTTATACTTGCGTTTTATATTGTGTTAAACCTTATTGCAGTCTCTTACAAAGTTCAAAACCTCTCACTACTCTTGACATAATTTCTCCCAAAACACACAAAAGTTACTCAACACACAACGTGAACCAATCGTTGGACAGTCTTGCCATAATCATCATTAGTAACAGTCTGTTTAAGCATCCTGTTCAGCTAATCATTTCACATCATATCATTACTATGCCAATTGCCGCCGAGATACCAGATCTGAGTGCTAACTTAATTCTTTTACACAGGTCACGAAATAAACGTGACCTGGATTTTGCAAAAATCTTATATCCACATGTTGCAAGGCATTGAAGCTATAAACTCGGATCTGGATTCCTTGTCGGTGGCCCGTGTTGTTAGGTGTGATGTAGAAACTATAAAAACCCATGTAAGTAATAATCGCCATCTTAACATTCTCTCTCAGAATATACGTAGTATTTCGTGCAATATGTCAAACTTCGACACACTTCTTCATAGGTCCAATGTAGCATGGGACGTGTTGGTTCTTTCTGAATGCTGGCTACGCTCTGCTAAGAATATACCCACCCTTGATAATTATAACTACGCCTCAACCACATTGCATAGGACACAAAATGAAGGCGTCGTAATTTTTTACAAAAAACAACTCAAGGTTTTATTTGAAGAACCACAAATCTGTGACGCAAATTGTCTGTTACTCAAATTAAATTCAGATACCTGTATCCTTGGGATATACCGTCCTCCAGGTCAATATAACACTGGCAATTTTATTAATTCAATTGATGGACTCCTCACTTCCTTAAGTAGCTACAAAAATATAATACTTTGCGGTGACATAAACATAGATATAGTTATGGATAGCCAAGATAAACGCTCTCATGAATACCTTAATGTCTTGGCTATGTATGCTACCAGGTCATATTTACCCAACTCATGGCAAGACGTGTCTGGATCACATCATGGTAAAGACTAGATTGAAGGCTACCTGCTTTGTGATCGAATCATCGATCACTGATCACGAAAGTGTGGCCATTAGCCTTGAGTTTGCACACAAATCTCAACTAGAAAATCCAAACAAAATTACTCACCGTATTGATTATGATAACCTAGACATTGCTCTGCGTAAAATAGACTTTCAATCAGTATTGGATTGTTGCGATGTAAATAATGCAACGGACTTGCTAGTTAGCTGTCTCTCAAAGTCTATAAAAGATAACTCGAAGGTAATGAAAATTCCCAGAAGGAAGCTTATTGGTAAGCCTTGGATCACAAAGGGGCTTTTGAAATGCTTGCGCAACAGGGACAATCTTTACAAAAAGTTGAAAAGGGACACAAATAATGAAATTCTCCAAACAACATACAAGCGCTACAGAAACTTCTGTTCTTCACTTCTAAAGAAAGCTAAAAGAAATTATGAAAAGCAAGAGATAGTGAATGCAAGTGGCAACAAGAAGAAATTATGGGACGTAATCAAAAAGATTAGCGGCTCCTGTAGGGCGACAGACCACTCCTCCTGTCTCATCACTAGTGATAATCCGGATAAGAGCATCAATGAGGTTAATAGTTTCTTTGCAAACGTTGGACGCAAACTAGCCGAGAAAATCCCTGCTCACTCTTTACCTCAGAGAAATATTCCCATTAATATCACGAACAGCACTCCTCTTCATTCTTTCGTTATGCTTCCTACGGATGAATCTGAGATCCTTCAACTCATTGACGGATTAAGGGATAATTGCGCTGTCGGTATCGACCAGATTTCGAGCCGGTTGCTAAAGAGATATGCTCAGGTCCTCTGCCCCGCTATCACTCACATCTGTAACCTTGCCATATCTACGGGTCAGTTTCCGCAGGCGTTCAAATCTGCAGTTATAAAACCCATACATAAAGGTGGTGATAGGGACTGTGTCAACAACTTTAGACCCATCTCTATTCTTCCAACGCTCTCGAAGGTACTAGAGCGTCTAATGAATAACCGGCTAATCAGATACCTCGAGGGAAACAACCTTCTTTCACCTTCCCAGTTTGGGTTCCGGCAAGGCAAATCTACCAATGATGCGGTACACGAATTAGTGAGCTCGGTCATAACTAATTTGGATAGGAAAAGAAAATGTCTCACGGTGTTCCTGGACTTGGCAAAGGCATTTGACACAGTTTCTGTCCCACACTTATTGGGTAAACTGGAAAAAATGGGTGTACGAGGTCTTCCCCTGAAATTATTCCAGGACTACCTGGCTAACCGGAGACAGCTAGTAAAAATCGATGATAGGTTAAGTAACGAACTCCCAGTGACTTTCGGTGTACCCCAGGGTAGCATACTTGGCCCGACCCTTTTCCTAATCTACATCAACGACCTCTGCCAACTCGGCCTTAATAATGGTAAGATTTTTACTTTTGCGGATGATACGGCCCTCTTTTTTAGTGGTGATAGTTGGTATGACGTCTTTGATGTAGCTCAACAGGGGCTAAATGGGGTTACTGAATGGTTAAACAACAATGTACTGTCTCTCAATGTCACAAAAACCAAATATATAGCATTCTCGCTTCGTTCAAACACGCTACCCCCACGATCCCTTTCTTTAACGGCCCACACGTGCTGGTCAACAAACCAACCATGTGTATGTCCTTCTCTTCAAAGAACAGACCAAATAAAATATCTAGGAGTTATATTGGACCAATTTCTTAGCTTTAAACCACATATTAGCGCCCTGGTAGCGAGATTGCGCAAACTCATTTATGTATTTAAGAGTTTAAAATATGTAGCTAGCCATGATACCATCAAGATGGTCTACTATGCCTTGTGCCAGTCGCTCATAGACTACTGCATCATCTCCTGGGGAGGTGCTGCTAAAACGCACTTGATTGAAGCGGAAAGAGCCCAGCGTGCTATCCTTAAGGTTGCTGCGGGCCTTCCTTTCCGCTTTCCTACAGTCGAGCTGTACAAAAGGTGGGATGTCCTGACCATACGACAAGCCTTCGTTCTGCATACAGTCCTCAAAAAACACTCACAGCTGGTCTATGATTCGGATCTATTAAGAGATAAACGAAGAAAGGGTACTGTGTGCAGAACTGATTGTTTTCGTTCACGTCTGGCCCGTAAGTTTTTCCCTTATCTAGGGAATTATCTCTATAACGTTATAAACAACAGCCAAAATATATATCCGGTAGATAAAACAAGTTGTAAACAAAAAGTTACTACGTATTTGAAAACCCTAAGTTATGACGACACAGAGAAGTTGCTCCACACACTTAAATAAATCTGATCTGCTTCATATCTGTTGCTAATTTTGATATTAAATGTTCATAGTATGAAACCATACTAGGAACAATTTCAACCTCCAACGTTCACAAGACACTTGACTCTTATAACTACTATTCACATTCACCACAATCCACATGCACATTTCCCACACATCACACTCACAACCATCCACATGCACTTTTTCCACACATCACATTCACAGTCATCTACATGCACATTTTCCACACATCACATTCACAACCATCCACATGTACATGTTCCACATAACACATTCACAACCATCCACACGCACATTTTCCACACATCACATCCCAACCTTCCACATGCACATTTCTCAACCATCACCAACACATTCACCTCGTTCCATCACACATCCTTTGACTGCTTTGTTTATGGTTTCTTTCATTTCTTTTTTTTTTCTCTTTTGTTACATTTTATAATTTTTTTTTATTTTTTGTTTTTAATTTCTTTATTAATGTTTAATTTTATTTTATTCTTTTTATTTTTTGTTCAGTGGAATTCAAGTTACCTGACAATAAACTTGTATGAGGCCGTAAAGTGGGTCCTGGTGACCTGTAGCACAGGTTTCTCCGAAACCTACAACAGGCACCAGCTCTCACAATGCTAATTCATATAATTATGTAGTTCCAAACTGTTAAGTACAACATAACCATTGTGAGAGAAAATAAATTATATTATTATTATTATTATTATTATTATATTCACATAATGCTGACGGTTTTTCACGTTCCAAATTCAATCTCATTATTCCCTAGGGATCGCCCATACTACATTATCTCCCTAGGGACATAATGACTTGCTTTAAGTGATGGTTGTATGACGTATAAAAGGGCATTATCGAGCAGGTGGTGTAAAAATAATTATATTATACATACTAATACATACTATATATACTTATATTATATCAATAATGAAAAGAAGTGCTATTTAAGTTTCCTTTTGAAGAAATCTAGAGAAGGGCTATCGCGAAGAGAGTGTGGCAGAGTGTTCCAGAGACGTACTGCAGTTACAGAAAAGGAGCCATCATAGCGGCTAGAAGTATGACGTGGAGTACGAAGGAAAAGAGAAGATGTTTGAGAGGTTTGGTTTGAGGTTTGTGTTTTTGTATATACCTACTATATGTTTGTTACTTTTTTATGCCCGAACGGCCGAACGGATTTTGTTGAAATCGATACACGTGTAGGCAATATCTTGGAATAGTACTGAGGATACTTTTACTCCCAGTAGTATGTTCCCTTGGGATAATCTTCTATTACACAGGCGAAGCCAATGGTAGCAGTTAATAGCTAAATAAAAATATATAGCTTGAGTCACTAACTCAACAACGCCCAGACAAAACCTTGGGTACTTTTTTTTTTAGGTGGGAAAATCATCCAATGACATCCCCCGCTCTTGGGCGGGTTGCTTCATCCCAGGGCCCTGTGTTTCATTTTTACACCACCCGTGGCCCCAGTAGGCTTCGATCCTGCTAGGCCCCTACGGTTTGCTGACATCTTCTTGAGGCGCGCGAGGAACAATACGCGCCGTCAACGGTTACCGGACAGTCAGATGGCGAGCTACCCATTACTCGCCGTCCGCAAGCCCGTGCCTACGGTGGCCGAAAATCGGGATCGGGATTCCGGCGGCTGGGGCGTGAGGGCCGCTCCCTCGCGCGTGCACGTGCGACTTCTTCCTTTGCTAGCATTACTGCTTCGCATAAAGATGATTTTTTCCACAAGAGTAGTTTTTAAGACGTATACAAGAAATAAGAACGGGTCTTTCAAAATTCAACGAACAAAGAAGTGAAAGAATGTTTTATGCCAGCAAAGTCACAGACTTGAGCTAGTCTATCAACTAAAATTCACTAAATTCACACAAAAAAAAACCAAAAAAGCAGCAAATCCGTCAATTTTTTGGCCTAAAAACACAAAAAAAAAACAAATATTCTTGCTAACAGACATATTTAGATCAAACCAAGTGGTTGAGTGGAACTGGGACTCGATTCCATCAATCATATCCGTCGTTGACACGCAGAACAAAAAAACGGAACTCCTGACGTGATCGTCATTAACGATAATTAAACGAAAAGAATTCCACAATAACTTTACTAGAAAAATATACAGAAGCAACGGATTCTCAACCTTATTGGGTTGAAGACAAGAATAGAAATGATTTTGGTAACGGTAATGTTAAATACGGTAGAAAGGGAACACATGATAGGGTTGGCAGTCGTTTTTGTAAACGGAAATGGATTTGATTTTTTTTTTCTATTTTATCATCATCATCATATCAGCCGAAAGACGTCCACTGTTGGACACAGGCGTCCCCCAAGTTAGAGGTGTATACGGGGTCCCAATCAACATCTATCGGGACTCAAACCAACCTCACCTACTCGTGGTGCACCCTGCTGAAAAACGAACGAGGCTATGGCAGCCTGCCATCACGCACTGGACCAGCGTGGCGGGTTATGGTCTAACCCCCCCCCCCCCCCCTCAAAATAGAACGACAAGATACAGGCCCGGTATTCTATCGAAATAAAATATAAATAATGAAGAGATAGATAAAATTCGTGAATTTATATTTGTGTGTAATGTAAATTATAAACAATTGTATTTAAAAATAGTGCTTATAAGAATAAATAAATACACCTATTTAAATAAACCTTGGGGTCTGGGGAGCTAAGAATCTCCGGGCGCGATATATTCTATTTTGTAGTACTTTGATTCGTAGCTGAAAGACAAAGAGGGAAAGGTATACGTAATAATACCATTTCAGCTAAGTCCGCTGTGAGACAAAAGGCCTTTCAGGGCCAGCCAGTGGCTTTGCCCGCGTGATAATAAAAAAAAAACGCAAGACAACATACTCACGGAATAGAAAGTAGCCTTTACCCGTGTGCCAAATTTCATCTAAGTTGGTTCAGAGGTTTGAGAGTAAAAAAGTGTCAAACATACACATAATAAAAGGTGTCTTTGACATCGACCCACAAACTAATACCACGGATCCAGTACATGATTCTGGACCCCCCAGTGGTGGAATTTTTCGTCAGTTTTTTTCCAATTTTTTTTTTAATCTTTACGTTTTTTATTATTTATTTATTTATTAACCTTTTGAGTGCGTAATTAGAGACACTATAGTAAGACAATGGCGCGTGAACGCCGGCGTTAATGCGGGGATCAACAGCTTAATACATATACACACACTATCTTTACAGGCGGAACCTAATACAATAGTGGTTTCCAAACCGAAAAAAAAAAAAATTGAATAAAGTCATAATCTTACACTAACATTAACCTAAAAAGCTAAAATAACACTAAACTCTATTACAATCCTACTAACTATAAAAAATAAAAGAAGTACTTAAAAAATAAATAAAAAACTTAACGTTAACCTATATGTAAATACAATATAAAATCAGACTTATTACAGTAACAAATATTTAAATTTAACTAATAAAACGTAATAAAACTCTTGCGAATTTTAATTTAAACTGTATAAAATCGCAGATTAACAAGTTAATCTGCAGACTTTTTTTTTTTTTTTTTTTTTTTTTTTTTCGGTGGGAAAATCATCTAATGACAAATCTCGCTCTTGGGCGGAGCGAGAGATAGTGTCAGACTTTTACTGACTAAAAACCCACTCCTGTTCCTTCGTTGCCTTCGTCCCAGGGCCCCGGGTTTCGTTTTCACACTACCCATGGCCCCAGTAGGCTTCGACCCTGCTGGGCCCCTACGATTTGCTGACATCTCCCTGAGGCGCGCGTGGAACAATACGCGCCGTCGACGACTTGGCTCGGTCCGGACGGTTACCGGACGGTCCGACGGCGAGCCACCCATTGCTCGCCGTCCGCAAGCCCGCGCCTACGGTGGCCGGAAATCGGGATCGGAATCCCGGCGGCGGTAAGGGCGTGAGGACCGTTGCCTCACGCGATCGGCCGCCTCCTTTGCTAGCATTACTGCTTCACAGAAGGAGGCGACCGCCTGCCACTCTTCCTCGCTCCGGACCATGGCCTGTACCAGGGCCCGGCGCGAGAGATCGCCGCCGCCGATCGCCCCCACAAGGACACGGCGTTGCTCTGCCCAAGCGGGGCACACCTCAACCGTGTGCTCCACCGTGTCCTCCGGGCGGTCCACACAGTGGCGACACCCGGGCGTTGCTTCCGCACGAATCCGGTGCAGGAACTTCCCGAACTTACCGTGTTCGGTGAGAACCTGCGTCATGCGAAAGGTGAGGACGCCGTGAGGTCTTTCCAACCACGCCTCAAAGAGGGGACTTACCGCCAACTTACGCATATTATCGGTAATATTACACACGTATAGTCTTTAACCTTTGCAATATTAGTATGATTTTGTTAACAGAATTTAAAGCGACAAAATATGCCTTGCCAACCAACTGCCAAAAAGCTCCAACAGAAAATTTCTTAAAAAAATAAAATGTCAGTATTTTGCAGCGGCCATAATGCTTTTATCTACTTACCACGCGCTCACATGAAAGTAACCCAAATAAATTCTAATAGGCTTTGGTCGTTTTCAAGGAGCATAACATAACTATTTTTGGTAATGATAGCGGGGTCGACTGTCTCCCTTTAAGTTAAAATACCTGAGATAGGGACGATCGAATGCTTTTTGGCTATGGCAAAAGAAAAAAGGAAACGTTTTGACTAAAAAAATTGTACTTGATAAGTATTGTACTATATAAAAAACTGAGCAAGTTTTTCTTTGAAACAACAAAAAAATTAATGTTTTCAGATTTATTCCTATATCTGTCCTATAAGACCTTGCTTTATGCAAAATTTCAGGATTCTGGGTCAAAGGGAACTACCCTATGAATTTTGATTTCCTTGAGAGTGTCGAAATATACGTTTTTTGTAACATAAACGACCGTATCTTTTCTTAAAATTAACTTAGAAGTTTGATTTTTTCACAGTATTAAGGGACCGTAGATTTGACTATATGGTTTTAATTACAACTCAATACCTTCACGCGTTTCCGAGATAAACGGTCTTGACAGATAGACAGACAGACAGATGGACGGACAATAAAGTGATTCTATAAGGGTTCCGTCTTTTTCCTTTTGAGGTACGGAACCCTAAAAAAAACAATTTTGAAGGAGTTTTTGGCGAGATTTCATCGAGTTCAGTAGCTGTTTTAATTATTCGCAAATTGATACCTAGTGGATATTGTAATGTAAAATTGGTGTAGTTTTGTATCTCAAGTGTCTGCGCAACTGGACAATATATGGAATCATTGAAACAGGCGTGATCTTGGTAAAATGGTGCTGAGAATTTTATTGTAGTATTGACTACCTCAGGGAACCTGACCGAGAAAGGTGACTTGATATATTTGCTGCCAAATACTGCATAACCATAAGATTGTGTTTCACCCGTATTTTAAAGGAACTTAAAAAAAAAAATATATTACTGATGACGAGGCGGTAAGGTCTAAGACCTTGGCCTGCCCAAATGGGAAGAAGAAAAGAAAAAACTATTTTAAACAACGGTCTTTTGACTTAGCAACTTCTGAAGTTACTTAGTAAATTTCTCAATAGAGAATTTTAATTAATATAATTTATATCATTTTTTCATGGTCAAATAGTCCTACTGTCTATTGAAAAAGAAATATTCTAAATTTAAAACCATTTCTTTTTTTGCACATGGCATCCTTACCCGTAGCATCCGAACGCGATCACTCGCCGCCCCTGATTGGCTGCCGCGTTCCCGCCAAAAACGCCATGATGAATGACAGCTGTCAACTTAACCTCAACAATTTGTTAGGTGACATGTTTTGAAAACAAATTATTGTCGCTAACATTCGTTTAGAAGCGAGGCATGAGAATTTGTTTATTTATATTGTTGAGTTTTAAGTGCGAAGGATGCTTGCAGTCATCGCTCCTTATTCATAATTTTAATTTGTCGATGGATATGCTAAGAAATACCTATGTAATTATAACGAATCTTGGAGTTTTTGGTGGAGTTTTTTCGAGTGAAGTTCAGTGACTGTTTTAATTACCTACTAGTAGATATCGTGATGTAAAATTAGGTTGGTTTTGTATCCCAAGTGCCTACACACCTGGACAATATGTGGAATCATTGCAACAGCGCGATTTTGATAAAATTGGTTTTTTATTGGGGAACTTTGGCAGGTACGAGGTGAGAAAGGGAACTAAAAATAACGAGTTACTTAATGTTTTATGGCTGATTTACTTGGCTTTTACTTAATGTTTTATGGCTTAGCTGACCAACCGACTACGTCACCCAAGTACGTAGAATTGTAAGGGCGCCTACACACTAGCTGAACTTATATTTACATAGAAATCTTCTGATCCACGATAAGTATGATACGATCACCAACCGAACCACATAACCGTGGAGGAAGCCAACCGGATCTTTCCAAGATTAATACTGAAGAATTTAGATTGGCACAGGTTACTTTACGGAAGAGAAAAGAACCCGAAAAGGAGGGCCTGAAGGCGGATTTCGCCGATTTCCGGAAAGAGATAATGGACACTCTTAATGGTTTTGTTGAAACACAAAAGGAAATCCTCAACAAAATATCAGATGATGTAACAGTTATTAAGGATGAAATGAAAAGCCTTCAGTCTATCACGAGAGAACTTGTGTCAGAACAAAATCGGATAAAATCAGATATAGTAGACCTGAAACTTGCTAGCGCTGCTACTAATACAAAAGTTGATAACATTGAAACTGACTTGAGAAACCTAAAAACAGCTCCACCAGCAGAGCTAGAATTTGAGTGCCTCACCTGTGAAGATGTCGTTTCTGAGCTGCATGAAAGAGAGCTTAGGAGCAAAAATATAATTATAGTGGGAATACCTGAAGCAAAAAACGACAGTAAGGAGGAACGAGCTGCTTCTGACAGTGCAGAGGTCAACAAAATTATTAAAACTATTTTTCCTGAGTGCCCTGAGCCTGTTAAAATTCACCGCCTTGGCTACTTTAAACCAGAAAAGATTCGTCATATTAAAGTCTATTTATCATCTCAAGAAAATGCGAAAGTGATACTTCGTAAAAAATCTATCTACAAAAACGAAACTGTTAAAATATACTCGGATCAAACCCCTTACCAACAAAAATTCATGAAAAAATTAACAGAAGAACTACAAAACCGAATACAAAGTGGTGAGAAAGATCTCTTAATAAAATACGTTAATAATACACCTAAAATAATACACAAGCCATCAAAAAACTAACTGAAACCGTACAACTACAATCGAACACTGGACAAGATAAAATAACATATGAAATTGCTAGCAACTACGATAACCTAGGCACAAGTCAAACATCACTAAGATTTTTATATGCAAATATCCGTAGCTTGGTAAAACCTGGCAAAATAGACGAGCTTAACTGTATACTGGCAACAATTAAAAACATTAACGTAGTCGTACTAGTAGAGACATGGATTAAAAACGAAACAGAAGCTAAAAGCCTACGACTACCCAACTACAAACATTACTATAACTTCAGAACACAGTCAAGAGGAGGCGGAGTCTCAATATTTGTTCACAAAAACATAAAACATGAGTTTATAAGCGATAAATGCGAAGATGACAACCACTTTATATGGGTGCATCTAGAAAAATTTTCTCTCGACATTGGCGCAATATATAAACCAGAAAGAACCAATTCGAAAAAGTTCCTTGAGACCTTTTCGGATGAACTCCAGAAACGGAAACGAACAATTATATTTGGAGATTTTAACTACAACCTGCTTGTGCCGAACCGATCTACCTCGGAATATAAGGATGCGCTCGTGGAACAGGGATACACCATATTGAATAAAATTGATGTTAATTACTGCACAAGGGAAACTTCAACCACAAAGAGTATATTGGATCATGTATGTACCAGCCTCAAAGATCATAAAATACATCTAGCTATTGTCGAATCTGCCATGTCTGATCACAAGCAGATTTTCTTAGAAGTCGAGAGGTATAAGCCTGAGCCTATTAAAAAGGTGAAATTTCAAGCTATATCATACACAAACTTATATAAAACTGTAGAAGACCTAGACTATAATAGCATCGGGGAGGAATATACCAGATTAGAGGAAGCAATCCAGTCAGCAATCAACAAAAATAAAACAGTTAAAAGTAAAATACTAAACCCTCCAAGGACAGATTGGATAAATAAGGACATAATTAATCAAATAGACAAGAGAAATGAATTGTGGAGAATTTACAAGAACAATCCAAATAACCGAGAATCGGAAGAAGCATTTAAAAAAGAGAGAAACAAAGTTTTTGAGAATATTCAAGCGACAAAAAGTAAATTTTATCATAAATCTTTCAAAGAATGCGAGCGTAAGCCCCTCAAGATGTGGCAGTTGATAAATAGTTTATCTAATAATAAATTAAAGAAAAGTGTTGCTCCCTCCAAATTACAATCATCTACAGGGCTGATTACTGACGAGAAGGAAATATGTGAGTGTTTTAATGATTACTTCTCTAGTGTAGGTACACTCCTAGCTAATCAGATACCTGCTAAATATCACAATAATCAGACTAACACTATCACCCCAAACAAAGCCGTAGATGCGGCAACACTTTCTCAGATAGCACCAGCTACGGCTGACGAGATTGGGAAAATAATTGATGACCTGAATGCAAATACCAGTACAGGTTTGGACGGTATTAGCGTTAAAACACTCAAATGTATAAAAAATCTTATATTGGCTAGTCTAACTCAATGTGTCAACAAATGCTTGAGTGAAGGTCACTTCCCTGACACATTAAAGTACGCCAAAGTTACCCCTATTTTTAAGGCTGGCTCCAAACTGTCCCCGGGAAATTATAGACCTATTTCGGTCTTGCCTGTACTGTCTAAAGTTTTTGAGAAACTGTTGCACAATCGGCTCAGTCTATATTTAAATTCGTTTAACTATCTTTCTCAACGACAGTATGGCTTCAGACCAAAGTCCAATACCCTTTCAGCAGCAACAGACTTAATCACAAGTCTTAAAACTAACATAGACAAGAAACACATTGCTTTAGGGATCTTTATTGACCTAAAAAAGGCGTTTGATACTGTTAGCCATAGCCTGTTAATGAATAAACTTGCCTCGATCGGTATAACTGGAAATGCTTTGAAAATTTTGGAATCGTATCTTCAGGGGCGCCGACAGGTTGTTAAAATCGGTGACAATGTTAGCGCGCCTAAGGATATCAATTGCGGCGTGCCCCAAGGCTCAATTTGTGGTCCCCTTTTGTTCCTAATCTACATTAATAATATAGACAAGATAGGCTTGAAGGGGCATATTTCTTTATATGCTGATGACACTTGCCTTTTTTATTTCGGTCATTCAATTGACTCAATAATACAGGACGCACAAGAAGATCTTATAATCTTGGAAAGATGGTTTCTAAATAACCTGTTAACTATCAATACATCCAAAACCAACTACATGATATTTGCAGCTAAAAACAAAAAAATCTCAGATCACAAACCTCTTAGTATTAATGGAGTCAATTTAAATAAAGTTAATGAAGAAAAATATCTCGGACTTATTCTGGATAATCAACTTACATGGAAACCACATATAGAAAAAACCCGTTCTAAAATACTGAGCCTAACGGGGGCGTTACGTCAAATTGTGAGATGCTTTCCTCTAAAAGTCCGCCACACTATTTATAATTCGTTGGTGAAACCGCATATCGAATATCTTATAGAACTGTGGGGTTCAGCAGCTAAAACCAACCTAGAAAAGCTACAAAGAGCGCAAAACAGAATTATAAAAATCCTATTTCACTACCATTATTTGACCCCTACACACAAAATTTACAAAGAAACTAAGCTCTTTAACATTTCTGACATATATTTTTATAACACATGTATTTTAGTTCGCAAAATTCTTTCCAAAGACTTACACACACAAATCACACTCACAAAAAATTTACAAGTGCGAAAACGTTTTCTGAGGCGAGCACAAGACTTACACATACCTAGTACTAGAACTAACTATGGAAAAAAAACAATAATACATGAGGGAGCAAAACTTTATAACTCGTTACCTAAAGATATTAAAAATACACAATCGTTATTACTATTTAAAAAACTACTAAAATGCCACATCTTAAAAGGTCATAAAAGAATTAATTAAACTAAGTAATAAAATTTTTTGTTCCTAGTGTAAACGTGTCCTTAGATTTCAAACATAAAAACAAAGCTAACGAGTTACCGCACATCGAGCGCGTCAACGCGCCGTACGGCGGTAGATAATACAATTTTTTTATCAATTACCTTCTTACTTCATATTAAATGTAAACACTAAGATCCTGCTACTCCTGGACAACAAAAAAAAAATGTTATCAAGTAATATTAAGTATTTATTTCTGTACAAGTGATTTGTAATCTTTAGAAATAAATGAATTCAAACCGTATTTTTATATATGTTTTGTAGAATATTATTCTAAAGTAGTAAGTATCATAAGTGTCGGATACTTTCCATGGACCAAAACTTCTGTCAGACGCTTTAAAGCCCCACAAAAAGTAAATAAACTTTACTTATTTTTACATGTCTGATTTTAAATATGTTATTAAGGTAACTATTACAAAGTTATATTTCATTAGTCAGACAAATTGTAGTGACCAAACTCTATCTTGGTCTCTATTACTTGTAATATTGACTACCTGAGCGAAGTTTGCCGAAAAGGCCTACTCATACAAGGCATTTTCTACCAAATACAGCAAAAATAATATAATTAGAATGTGTTACATCTGCATTCTAATAAAAAAAACCGGGCAAGTGCGAGTCGGACTCGCGCACTGAGGGTTCCGTACAAACTTACTTATGTCAATCATCTTATATCAATTCCCGAATTGAAATACGAAAATTTTTGCGAATCGCAAAAAAAGTTTTTTTTTTGTGATGTAATTACAAATTTACAGTTTTTAGATTTTTTTATGTACATGTGCTATAAGGTCAACGAGTAGTACCCTATGAATTTTGATTCCCTTGAGAGAGTCGAAATATACATTTTTTTGCGACATAAACGCCGTATTTTTTATATCGTTTTCTCAGAAGTTTGATGTTTTTCACAGCTTCAAGGGACCGCACCGCAGATTTGAGTATATGGTTTTAATTTCAATTTGATACCTCCACGCGTTCCCGAGATAAAGGGTCTTGACAGACCGACAAACAGACAGATAGACGGACAACAAAGTGATCCTATAAGGGTTCCGTTTTTTCTTTTTGACGTACGGAACCCTAAAAAATGACTGTATACCGTATCATAGATGAAATATTTTCAAAACTTGACACTGGCTAAATGCATAAAGCGTGCGAAGCCAAATTAAGAGAAAAACTCCCCACTCGCCTACGTCAACCAACATCGAGCATGGTTTATGAAACTGAAGCTAGCAGCCAAACAAGTCAGGGTGGATCTAGTGTGGGTCCCTAGGCCCAGAACCAAATTGTCAATGTAAAGTTAAATAGAGCTGTATGGTACTGTTTCAACAGCTAAAACAATAAATTTACGCAGATGGTAAGATTCCTGTAATAAGTCCAAACATTTTAATTGCAAATTAAATAATATTTTTAAAACTAATCCCCCGTAACTTTGGTTCTAAACACTCGAATCGGTTTAAATTTGATCCAACGTCTACTTAGAGTGTCATTGAGGTCTGATATTATTTTCAAGAGGGATACTCAATCCCTTCTATTTTTTTTTTAATTTATCAATTTATGAATTTGGATTTTTATGATAACTCTTCTGTTACTTTTATCCTGAACACTCGAATCGATCCAAACTCGGTCCAACGTCTACTTACAGGGTCATTAAGGTCTGATATAATTTTCAAGAGGGATATAACTCTATCCCTTCTATTTTTTTATAATTTATTATGTTACGAATTTTGGCTTTTATCATAAGTCTTCTGTAACTTTAGTCCTGAACACTCGAATCGGGTCAAACTTAATTCAACGTCTACTAAGAATGTCATTGGGGTCTGATATTATTTTCAAGAGGGATACTCAATTCCTTCTATTTTTTTTTAAATTTATTAATTTATGTATTTGGAATTTTATGATAACTCTTCTGTTACTTTTATCCTGAACACTCGAATCGATCCAAACTCGGTCCAACGTCTACTTGGAGTGTCCTTTAGGTCTGATATTATTTTCAAGAGGGATACTCCATCCCTTCTATTTTTTTTTAATTTATTAATTTATGTATTTGGATTTTTATGACAACTCTTCTGTAACTTTAGTTCTGAACACTCGAATCTGTTCAAACTTAGTTCAACGTATACTTGGAGTGTCCTTGAGGTCTGATATTATTTGCAAGAGGGAAACTCAATTCCTTCTATTTTTTGTTAAATTTATTAATTCATGAATTTGGATTTTTATGATAACTCTTCTTTAACTTTAGTTCTGAACACTCGAATCTGTTCAAACTTAGTTCAACGTCTACTTGGAGTGTCCTTGAGGTCTGATATTATTTGCAAGAGGGATACTCAATTCCTTCTATTTTTTTTTAAATTTATTAATTCATGAATTTGGATTTTTATGATAACTCTTCTGTAACTGTAGTTACGAACACTCGAATCTGTTCAAACTTAGTTCAACGTCTACTTGGAGTGTCCTTAAAGTCTGACATTACTTTCAAGAGGGATACACAACCCCTTCTATTTTTTTATAATTTATTATTTTACGAATTTTGACTTTTATCGTAACTCTTCTGTAACTTTAGTTCTGAACACTCGAATCGGTTCAAACATAGTTCAACGTCTACTTAAAGGGTAATTGAGCTCTGATATTATTTGCAAGAGGGATACTCAATTCCTTCTATTTTTTTTTTAAATTTATTAATTCATGAATTTGGAATTTTATGATAACTCTTCTGTAACTTTAATTCTGAACACTCGAATCTGTTCAAACTTAGTTCAACGTCTACTTGGAGTGTCCTTGAGGTCTGATATTATTTTCAAGAGGGATACTCAATCCCTTCTATTTTTTCATAATTTATTATATTGCGAATTTTGACTTTTATCATAACTCTTCTGTAACTTTAGTTCTGAACACTCGAATCTGTTCAAACTTAGTTCAACGTCTACTTAGAATGTCATTGAGATCTGATATTATTTTCAAGAGGGATACTCAATCCCTTATATTTTTTTAAATTTATTAATTTATGTATTTGGAATTTTATGATAACTCTTCTGTTACTTTTATCCTGAACACTCGAATCGATCCAAACTCGGTCCAACGTCTACTTGGAGTGTCCTTGAGGTCTGAAATTATTTTCAAAAGGGATACTTTATCCCTTCTATTTTTTTTTAATTTATTAATTTATGTATTTAGATTTTTATGATAACTCTTCTGTAACTTTAGTTCTGAACACTCGAATCTGTTCAAACTTAGTTCAACGTCTACTTGGAGTATCCTTGAGGTCTGATATTATTTGCAAGAGGGATACTGAATCCCTTCTATTTTTTTATAATTTATTATATTACGAATTTTGACTTTTATCATAACTCTTCTGTAACTTTAGTTCTGAACACTCGAATCTGTTCAAACTTAGTTCAACGTCTACTAAGAATGTCATTGAGGTCTGATATTATTTTCAAGAGGGATACTCAATCCCTTCTATTTTTTTAAATTTATGTATTTGGAATTTTATGATAACTCTTCTGTTACTTTTATCCTGAACACTCGAATCGATCCAAACTCGGTCCAACGTCTACTTGGAGTGTCCTTGAGGTCTGATATTATTTGCAAGAGGGATACTCAATTCCTTCTATTTTTTTTAAATTTATTAATTCATAAATTTGGATTTTTATGATAACTCTTCTGTAACTTTAGTTCTGAATACTCGAATCTGTTCAAACTTAGTTCAACGTCTACTTGGAGTGTCCTTGAGGTCTGATATTATTTTCAAGAGGGATACTTAATCCCTTCTATTTTTTTATAATTTATTATATTACGAACTTTGACATTTATCATAACTCTTCTGTAACTTTAGTTCTGAACACTCGAATCTGTTCAAACTTAGTTCAACGTCTACTTGGAGTGTCTTTGAGGTCTGATATTATTTTCAAGAGGGATACTTAATCCCTTCTATTTTTTTATAATTTATTATATTACGAATTTTGACTTTTATCATAACTCTTCTGTAACTTTAGTTCTGAACACTCGAATCTGTTCAAACTTAGTTCAACGTCTACTTGGAGTGTCTTTGAGGTCTGATATTATTTTCAAGAGGGATACTTAATCCCTTCTATTTTTTTATAATTTATTATATTACGAATTTTGACTTTTATCATAACTCTTCTGTAACTTTAGTTCTGAACACTCGAATCTGTTCAAACTTAGTTCAACGTCTACTAAGAATGTCATTGAGGTCTGATATTATTTTCAAGAGGGATACTCAATCCCTTCTATTTTTTTAAATTTATGTATTGTGAATTTTATGATAACTCTTCTGTTACTTTTATCCTGAACACTCGAATCGATCCAAACTCGGTCCAACGTCTACTTGGAGTGTCTTTGAGGTCTGATATTATTTTCAAGAGGGATACTCAATCCCTTATATTTTTATAAATTTATTAATTTATGTATTTGGAATTTTATGATAACTCTTCTGTAACCTTAGTTCTGAACACTCGAATCTGTTCAAACTTAGTTCAACGTCTACTTGGAGTATCCTTGATGTCTGATATTATTTGCAAGAGGGATACTCAATTCCTTCTATTTTTTAAAAATTTATAATTTATGAATTTGGAATTTTATGATAACTCTTTTGTAACTTTAGTTCTGAACACTCGAATCTGTTCAAATGTAGTTCAACGTCTACTTGGAGTGTCCTTGAGGTCTGATATTATTTTCAAGAGGGATACTCAATCCCTTCTATTTTTTTAAATTTATGTATTTGGAATTTTATGATAACTCTTCTGTTACTTTTATCCTGAACACTCGAATCGATCCAAACTCGGTCCAACGTCTACTTGGAGTGTCTTTGAGGTCTGATATTATTTTCAAGAGGGATACTCAATCCCTTACATTTTTATAAATTTATTAATTTATGTATTTGGATTTTTATGATAACTCTTCTTTAACTTTAGTTCTGAACACTCGAATCTGTTCAAACTTAGTTCAACGTCTACTTGGAGTGTCCTTGAGGTCTGATATTATTTGTAAGAGGGATACTCAATTCCTTCTATTTTTTTTTAAATTTATTAATTCATGAATTTGGATTTTTATGATAACTCTTCTGTAACTGTAGTTACGAACACTCGAATCTGTTCAAACTTAGTTCAACGTCTACTTGGAGTGTCCTTAAAGTCTGACATTACTTTCAAGAGGGATACACAACCCCTTCTATTTTTTTATAATTTATTATTTTACGAATTTTGACTTTTATCGTAACTCTTCTGTAACTTTAGTTCTGAACACTCGAATCTGTTCAAACTTAGTTCAACGTCTACTTGGAGTGTCTTTGAGGTCTGATATTATTTTCAAGAGGGATACTTAATCCCTTCTATTTTTTTATAATTTATTATATTACGAATTTTGACTTTTATCATAACTCTTCTGTAACTTTAGTTCTGAACACTCGAATCTGTTCAAACTTAGTTCAACGTCTACTTGGAGTGTCTTTGAGGTCTGATATTATTTTCAAGAGGGATACTTAATCCCTTCTATTTTTTTATAATTTATTATATTACGAATTTTGACTTTTATCATAACTCTTCTGTAACTTTAGTTCTGAACACTCGAATCTGTTCAAACTTAGTTCAACGTCTACTAAGAATGTCATTGAGGTCTGATATTATTTTCAAGAGGGATACTCAATCCCTTCTATTTTTTTAAATTTATGTATTTGGAATTTTATGATAACTCTTCTGTTACTTTTATCCTGAACACTCGAATCGATCCAAACTCGGTCCAACGTCTACTTGGAGTGTCTTTGAGGTCTGATATTATTTTCAAGAGGGATACTCAATCCCTTATATTTTTATAAATTTATTAATTTATGTATTTGGAATTTTATGATAACTCTTCTGTAACCTTAGTTCTGAACACTCGAATCTGTTCAAACTTAGTTCAACGTCTACTTGGAGTATCCTTGATGTCTGATATTATTTGCAAGAGGGATACTCAATTCCTTCTATTTTTTAAAAATTTATAATTTATGAATTTGGAATTTTATGATAACTCTTTTGTAACTTTAGTTCTGAACACTCGAATCTGTTCAAATGTAGTTCAACGTCTACTTGGAGTGTCCTTGAGGTCTGATATTATTTTCAAGAGGGATACTCAATCCCTTCTATTTTTATAAATTTATTAATTTATGTATTTGGATTTTTATGATAACTCTTCTTTAACTTTAGTTCTGAACACTCGAATCTGTTCAAACTTAGTTCAACGTCTACTTGGAGTGTCCTTGAGGTCTGATATTATTTGTAAGAGGGATACTCAATTCCTTCTATTTTTTTTTAAATTTATTAATTCATGAATTTGGATTTTTATGATAACTCTTCTGTAACTGTAGTTACGAACACTCGAATCTGTTCAAACTTAGTTCAACGTCTACTTGGAGTGTCCTTAAAGTCTGACATTACTTTCAAGAGGGATACACAACCCCTTCTATTTTTTTATAATTTATTATTTTACGAATTTTGACTTTTATCGTAACTCTTCTGTAACTTTAGTTCTGAACACTCGAATCGGTTCAAACATAGTTCAACGTCTACTTAAAGGGTAATTGAGCTCTGATATTATTTGCAAGAGGGATACTCAATTCCTTCTATTTTTTTTTTAAATTTATTAATTCATGAATTTGGAATTTTATGATAACTCTTCTGTAACTTTAATTCTGAACACTCGAATCTGTTCAAACTTAGTTCAACGTCTACTTGGAGTGTCCTTGAGGTCTGATATTATTTGCAAGAGGGATACTCAATTCCTTCTATTTTTTGTTAAATTTATTAATTCATGAATTTGGATTTTTATGATAACTCTTCTTTAACTTTAGTTCTGAACACTCGAATCTGTTCAAACTTAGTTCAACGTCTACTTGGAGTGTCCTTGAGGTCTGATATTATTTGCAAGAGGGATACTCAATTCCTTCTATTTTTTTTTAAATTTATTAATTCATGAATTTGGATTTTTATGATAACTCTTCTGTAACTGTAGTTACGAACACTCGAATCTGTTCAAACTTAGTTCAACGTATACTTGGAGTGTCCTTAAAGTCTGACATTACTTTCAAGAGGGATACACAACCCCTTCTATTTTTTTATAATTTATTATTTTACGAATTTTGACTTTTATCGTAACTCTTCTGTAACTTTAGTTCTGAACACTCGAATCGGTTCAAACATAGTTCAACGTCTACTTAAAGGGTAATTGAGCTCTGATATTATTTGCAAGAGGGATACTCAATTCCTTCTATTTTTTTTTTAAATTTATTAATTCATGAATTTGGAATTTTATGATAACTCTTCTGTAACTTTAATTCTGAACACTCGAATCTGTTCAAACTTAGTTCAACGTCTACTTGGAGTGTCCTTGAGGTCTGATATTATTTTCAAGAGGGATACTCAATCCCTTCTATTTTTTCATAATTTATTATATTGCGAATTTTGACTTTTATCATAACTCTTCTGTAACTTTAGTTCTGAACACTCGAATCTGTTCAAACTTAGTTCAACGTCTACTTAGAATGTCATTGAGATCTGATATTATTTTCAAGAGGGATACTCAATCCCTTATATTTTTTTAAATTTATTAATTTATGTATTTGGAATTTTATGATAACTCTTCTGTTACTTTTATCCTGAACACTCGAATCGATCCAAACTCGGTCCAACGTCTACTTGGAGTGTCCTTGAGGTCTGAAATTATTTTCAAAAGGGATACTCTATCCCTTCTATTTTTTTTTTAATTTATTAATTTATGTATTTAGATTTTTATGATAACTCTTCTGTAACTTTAGTTCTGAACACTCGAATCTGTTCAAACTTAGTTCAACGTCTACTTGGAGAATCCTTGAGGTCTGATATTATTTGCAAGAGGGATACTGAATCCCTTCTATTTTTTTATAATTTATTATATTACGAATTTTGACTTTTATCATAACTCTTCTGTAACTTTAGTTCTGAACACTCGAATCTGTTCAAACTTAGTTCAACGTCTACTAAGAATGTCATTGAGGTCTGATATTATTTTCAAGAGGGATACTCAATCCCTTCTATTTTTTTAAATTTATGTATTTGGAATTTTATGATAACTCTTCTGTTACTTTTATCCTGAACACTCGAATCGATCCAAACTCGGTCCAACGTCTACTTGGAGTGTCCTTGAGGTCTGATATTATTTGCAAGAGGGATACTCAATTCCTTCTATTTTTTTTAAATTTATTAATTCATAAATTTGGATTTTTATGATAACTCTTCTGTAACTTTAGTTCTGAATACTCGAATCTGTTCAAACTTAGTTCAACGTCTACTTGGAGTGTCCTTGAGGTCTGATATTATTTTCAAGAGGGATACTTAATCCCTTCTATTTTTTTATAATTTATTATATTACGAACTTTGACATTTATCATAACTCTTCTGTAACTTTAGTTCTGAACACTCGAATCTGTTCAAACTTAGTTCAACGTCTACTTGGAGTGTCTTTGAGGTCTGATATTATTTTCAAGAGGGATACTTAATCCCTTCTATTTTTTTATAATTTATTATATTACGAATTTTGACTTTTATCATAACTCTTCTGTAACTTTAGTTCTGAACACTCGAATCTGTTCAAACTTAATTCAACGTCTACTTGGAGTGTCTTTGAGGTCTGATATTATTTTCAAGAGGGATACTTAATCCCTTCTATTTTTTTATAATTTATTATATTACGAATTTTGACTTTTATCATAACTCTTCTGTAACTTTAGTTCTGAACACTCGAATCTGTTCAAACTTAGTTCAACGTCTACTAAGAATGTCATTGAGGTCTGATATTATTTTCAAGAGGGATACTCAATCCCTTCTATTTTTTTAAATTTATGTATTTGGAATTTTATGATAACTCTTCTGTTACTTTTATCCTGAACACTCGAATCGATCCAAACTCGGTCCAACGTCTACTTGGAGTGTCTTTGAGGTCTGATATTATTTTCAAGAGGGATACTCAATCCCTTATATTTTTATAAATTTATTAATTTATGTATTTGGAATTTTATGATAACTCTTCTGTAACCTTAGTTCTGAACACTCGAATCTGTTCAAACTTAGTTCAACGTCTACTTGGAGTATCCTTGATGTCTGATATTATTTGCAAGAGGGATACTCAATTCCTTCTATTTTTTAAAAACTTATAATTTATGAATTTGGAATTTTATGATAACTCTTTTGTAACTTTAGTTCTGAACACTCGAATCTGTTCAAATGTAGTTCAACGTCTACTTGGAGTGTCCTTGAGGTCTGATATTATTTTCAAGAGGGATACTCAATCCCTTCTATTTTTGTAAATTTATTAATTTATGTATTTGGAATTTTATGATAACTCTTCTGTAACTTTAGTTCTGAACACTCTAATCTGTTCAAATGTAGTTCAACGTCTACTTGGAGTGTCCTTGAGGTCTGATATTATTTTCAAGAGGGATACTCAACCCCTTCTATTTTTTTATAATTTATTATTTTACGAATTTTGACTTTTATCATAACTCTTCTGTAACTTTAGTTCTGAACACTCGAATCGGTTCATACTTAGTTTAACGTCTACTTAAAGGGTAATTGAGCTCTGATATTATTTGCAAGAGGGATACTCAATCCCTTCTAATTTTATTTAAATTTATTAATTCATGAATTTTGACTTTTATCATAACTCTTCTGTAACTGTAATTATAAAAAAATAGAAGGGATTGAGTATCCCTCTTGAAAATAATATCAAATCTCAATGACATTCTAAGTAGACGTTGAACTAAGTTTTAATAGATTCGAGTGTTCAGAACTAAAGTTACAGAAGATTTATTATAAAAATCCAAATTCATAAATTAATAAATTTTAAAAAAATTGAAGGGATTGAGTATCCCTCTTGCAAATAATATCAGAGCTCAATTACCCTTTAAGTAGACGTTCAACTAAGTATGAACCGATTCGAGTGTTCAGAACTAAAGTTACAGAAGAGTTATGATAAAAGTCAAAATTCTTAACATAATAAATTATAAAAAAATAGAAGGGGTTGAGTATCCCTCTTAAAAATAATATCAGACTTTAAGGACACTCCAAGTAGACGTTAAACTAAGTTTGAACCGATTCGAGTGTTCAAAACTAAAGTTACAGAAGAGTTATGATAAAAGTCAAAATTCGTAAAATAATAAATTATAAAAAAAAGAAGGGGTTGAGTATCCCTCTTGAAAATAATATCAGACCTCGAAAACACTCAAAGTAGACGTTAAACTAAGTTTGAACCGATTCGAGTGTTCAGAACTAAAGTTACAGAAGAATTATTATACAAATCCAATTTCTTAGATTAATAAATTTAAACAAAATAGAAGGAATTGAGTATCCCTCTTGAAAATAATATCAGACCTTAAAGAAACTCCAAATAGACGTTGAACTAAGTTTGAACCGATTCGGGTGTTCAGAACTAAAGTTACAGAAGAGTTATGATAAAAGTCAAAATTCGTAAAATAATAAATTATAAAAAAATAGAAGGGGTTGAGTATCCCTCTTGAAAACAATATCAGAGCTCAATAACACTCTAAGTAGACGTTGGACCGAGTTTGGATCGATTCGATTGTTCAGGACTAAAGTTACAGAAGAGTTATCATAGAAATACAAATTCATAAATTAATATATTTAAAAAAAAATAGAAGGAATTGAGTATCCCTCTTGAAAATAATATCAGACCTCAAGGACACTCCAAGTAGACGTTGAACTTAGTTTGAACAGATTCGAGTGTTCAGAACTAAAGTTACAGAAGAGTTATGATAAAAGTCAAAATTCGTAAAATAATAAATTATAAAAAAATAGAAGGGGTTGAGTATCCCTCTTGAAAACAATATCAGAGCTCAATAACACTCTAAGTAGACGTTGGACCGAGTTTGGATCGATTCGAGTATTTAGAATCGAAGTTAAAATATTCGATTTAAAATTCCAGTTCAAAATTTTTAAGGTAGAATTTTATTAAAGTGTAATCTGTGTAATCTTTCTTCTCATCTTCGTAAATTTATCAATTTTAGATGACTTTTACTTTATAAATATTTTGTTGCCTAGGGCCCTTTTCACAAGATCCGTCCCTGGCGGCCGCTAGCTGCTAGCTGCTAGTTTCAGTTTCGTGCATGGTTTAAAAGCTTGTTGCTTCATCTAACGCAATCCAGTGCGATGTTTGATGAAGAGGCAATGCACAAAAAAAAGATAACACCTGAAAACTCTGTTGGCATTCGGTAATTCCGTGATTTACTCGAATATTTCACAAAACTTGTTACAGGAAATAGGTGTTTTTTTAAACCCTTCAAAGTTTTTCAGAAAAATTATCATCATTCAGAATCTCGATTAAATGTGTAAGGCTTCTATTGGTGTACTTTTTATATTTTTAATATATGAGTACATTATGGAGGCCCAAAGTTCACGTAAAATAGCAGATTTTCAGAGGTCTTTACTAGATTAGTTTTACACAAATTTATGTTTTGATTTCTAGAGAAGCCTAGATAATCCACAAGATAGCTGTGTATCCAAAATATCTGGAGAAAAATGTGTAATAACATCATAATCACGTAAGAGCGATTTTATGAAAATGTACCTCGAAAAGGAGGCTCTTAAAGTGAAACTATATTAATACAAATTACAATGACTGTCTTACACAAAGGTTAGTTTAAAACTGAGCGACTAATGTCTTACTATTTGATGGAAAAACTGGTTTTGGTAAAGTTCCCATGGGCCATGAGCCAAGAGATTATCGAATGTTTACGCCTCAAGGAAAATAAAGTTCATTCAATTCAAATTTATTATATTGCCAACAAAATCTATAGAAATCAGCAGTAGGGTGTGTACCCTCACGATCGACGTCGCATAGAAAATCCGATCGATCCTGTAGGTGGTCAATGATTCATCATCATCATCATTTCGGCGGTCATCATCATCAGGTGTCGGGAACAGGGCCCAAGCTACCGGTGGTCAGAGCTCCTGAGAGAGGAATGTCCTAACAATGCGCGCCGTGTCCAGGATTATTGCTTTCTGGATCAGGCCCTTGATCCAGCTGCCTAACGAGAGCCTTCTCAGTGCTGTTCGAGGCTCTTAGCTATTAAGCCATTGGCCGTTACGACTATCGGCACAATGATTGCTCTAACCACTTCTCACATGTCAACCACCTCGCGAACTAAGTCTGGTACTTAGCTAAGATACTTAGGTTACTTATCTTTCTCAGTTTTCACAAGGTTCTCGTCACTATATCAACAATAATTGTGCGACGCTCCAGTCGATCAATCACCACTATATCAGGTTAATTGGCAACAATAGTCCTATATTATTATTATTATGCATTTATATAACTCAGGACCCTGAGGTCCTGGACTTTTGGAAGGCGTACGAGGGGACAAAGCCAACTCGCCCTTTAAAAAAAATTAATGGAACGTGATACCAACCGAAGATTATCCCTGTACGCGCTATATAAAAAAATATATATTTTACAATAATCACACAGAAAACCCTGACTCGTAAACTAGGAATTCCTGTGTCAGTGTTCTACTGCTACCTGGACACTATAAACCCATATACGTATAATAAGTTTAGAGCTAGTAAGCTGATATTTTACTAAAGAACCAAATGTACCTTATAATATTATAAGGTACATTTGGTGATTTCCACCTAAAAAAATGGCCAAGTCACAAAAGCTTAATTTGTAAACCAAAATATGAGTAACGATTCTATTTCCACCCCAGCCACTCCCTTGGTGTTATTTTTAACATTTCACTATGACATACCGGCGATTACACCACAGGGTGCCCATGGGCTTCTTGTCACGCGTGTTCTATTAAATTAGACGCCGCTAAGCGATCGTGGCACGAACCAATCAGATTGGTCAGCTAGGGTGACCATGTATTTTTAGGGAGGAAAATAAATTTATTTGGCACAACAAACAATAGTTAGGCAAACACGAAACAAAAAAAAAGCAAAAAAAAACCGATGCAAAAAAACTATAGAAAATAAAAAATAAGTTAATAAATTACTCTTTCAGCGTTTTAACTTCATTAAAAGAACCTATAATTATTTTAAAGATGAGTGTCGCTGAGTCGGGGGATACTCTCGATCACGTAAGTTTAAAAAAAAAACGCATCATACAGACACGTCAAACTTATAACACTTTTTTTCCGTCGGGGGCTAAAAATACAATAGTGCGTCTTTTTTTGGGTGGGAAATCATCTAATGACCTCCCCCGTCCTTGGGCGGGGCGGGAGGGCGTGTTATACTTTTACTGACTAAACCCACTCCTAGTTCCTTCGTTGCCTTTCATATCAGGGCCAGGTTTCCCTTTCAGAAGCGAACCCATGACCCCAGTAGGCTTCGACCCTGCTGGGCCCTTACTTTTTGTTAACATCTCCTTGAGGCGCACGTGGAACAATACGTGCTGTCGACGACTTGGACTCGGTCCGGACGGTTACCGGACGGTCGAGCAATGGGTAGCTCACCGTCCGCAAACCTGCGCCTACGGTGGCCGGAAATCAGGATCGGGATCCCGGCGGCTGGGACGTGAGGCCATTCCCTCGTGCGTTCGCGTGCGGCCGCCTCCATTGCTAGCATTACTGTCTCGCAGAAGGAGGCGACCGCTTGCCACTCCTCCTCGCTTCGGACCCTGGCCTGTTCCAAGGCCCGGCGCAAGAGATTGTTGCCACCGATCGCCTCAACGAGGACACAACGGTGCTCTGCCCAAGCAGGGCACACCTCTACCGTATGCTCCACTGTATCCTCCGGGCAGTCCACACTGTGGTGACACCCGGGAAATTTTTACGCACGAATCCGGTGCAGGAACCTCCTGAACTGACCATGTCCGGTGAGAAACTGTGTTATGCGGAAGGTGAGAACGCCGGGAGGTCTTTCCATCCACGCCTCAAAGAGGGGACTTACCGCCATAATTAAGGCGGGCCCACAATAGTGTGCCTCACGGCTGCACCAAAATAGCTCCAGTTCAGCATGAATGATGCTGGTTTTTTGAGGCATAGGATAAGTCTGATTTAGATAAATACGTATAATTTCTATACTAGTACTTAGGTACTTATTTGGCAAATGTGGCCCTAAGCTCTAGATATTAGGGCTGCGGAATGGTTCGAAAGACTTAGTACGGCCCTGGAACGCATAGGGCAACTGAAGGAACACCACTTTTAGTCTGACACTCGCTCTTACTCCATCCAGAGTGGGTGAAGTTATTCAGTAATTTTCCGTCGAAAAAAAAAGGCTCTTAACAATGCAACTTTCTGACGACGTCAAACGACTGTCAAAAGTATAAACTTTTTCAAATACATCACCACTAATCTTAAAACCATAAAAGAAAACATAGTGAAGAAATTGGCATATCCTAGAACCAAAAATTCGTCCAAAAATGTGACATCGACCGCATTCAGCATGTATGGTAAGATTATGACTCATTTTCTCTCCTATTCTCTCTAGGCCTGAGTTATAGCAGTGGAAACATTGTTAAACTGATTGTGCTAAGCCATTTCAGCAGAGCATGACAATATGTCACTTATCACTGATAAAATGCCACTTTCTTTATGCCTACTTATTTTCACATACATCGACGGGTAGAACTGAAAATTAATTAGATGAAGCAATGTATGCCGGCCACTTCAAAAGGCTTTTAGTGACTCTGTACTTATAGAACCATTACGAACAGACAAAAGATAAGGTAAATATGACAAACTCGATTATCATCACCAAAATTTCGTTTATCAAGTTAGTTTGTTTAAGTATCTAGTAAAGTAAAGTCACTTCAAAAGTCACATTTGTACCTATCGCTTACAGTTTTGAGTTCAAGTAAACAATATTTAAAATGTCCTCGTGTTAACAAGACTTTTAATGTTCGTCATGGCTACTATCGCGAACAGTGAACCCATCTCTAAAAAGTGGGACACTAATAACGATGAAGACTTTATGATATATATCTATTACTATCTGGTTGGACACTATCTTCAAGTTACCTCGACCCTGGCTACGTTCATATACGGAGTGACATCGTGGTGCCTCATCAGGAAGTTTCGCAATTTCAACAACTACGTGTATCTCAATGTACTTCTAGTGAATTTAACGCGTTTAATCATTGTGTCGCTTCCATTAGTCGATGATTACAATATATATATTCCAGTGTTCCTCCGATACTGGAGTGTACATTTTTTCATATATACATTTCTATCAGCAGTGTTCAACTATTGGTTGGTGGTGATGTGTTATATGTTTTATGTTGATATTGTAAAAGCACTTAATAGAGACATCAAAAGAAGATATCTTAAAAGTTTTTTGTTCGCCTGGGGTGTGCCTACGGTAGCGTTGTTCATTTCTGGAATGATTTTACTTATTAAAGCTGTGGAAGAAGACTTACTTAAAAAATATGTTAATATCTGCATGTTTATAACATGCAGCGTTTTACCTGCGATCACTAACTTGCTCCTCTTTATAAGACTTGTGTTTTCTTTATTCCCTTGTAGAGATACCAAAGAATGTACTATTCCAAAAAATGAAAGAAGAAAACAAAATTGTAGTCGTTTATGTACGGCTGCTTCCATGTTTGTTGTAAGCAACGTCTTTCTGTTGATGTTATTAATCTGGGACATTTTTGATTTATCACCTTTAGTAAGTATTTTTACACTTAACTTTCAAATCATAACACTTGCACTGTTTGTTCCATTATTGAAGAGTAACCGTGTATTATGGTACGAGTATTACAAGAATCGATTGAAGAGGATCAAGTCCACGACATCAACGTCTACCTGATAGTCGGTAAGAATTTTAATAACGAAACAAAGCTCGTTTTTAACAATGATAAGATTGTCTAATACTGTGATGTCATCATTGTCAACCATTTTAAAATACCCACCCAGACGATCGGTTTCAAATCACAACCAATTTTACCTACAGGTGTCGTCGATTTCATAGGTGTAGTTGAATAGCTCGGAAGGGTGAATCGATTATTGTGGCTTATCAAAGATATCTAGCCAATCGGTCGTTTTTATAATGATGGTGACATAATGATGTCATCAATCGTCGTCGATTTGGGTATGAAATCATTCTCATACTTTAACAGAAATCAGAAATCAGAAACGTTTATTTCAAGTAGACCAATTACAAGCACTTTTGAATTGTCAAAATGTCGGTCAGTCAAAAAAAAAGTAAATCTAAATTAACATAAGTTTTAATCGTCATTTCAATTAAAAGTAACAAGGACTGTCATAGAAAACACCATATAATAGGTCTTTACTTAAGAAATTACCGTTTTTGAAAACGTGTTGTTTTGAAGTGTTATTTTGGATTGATTTGGAATTATAAGTTCAAATAAACTTAATACTAAAGGTACGTTATTCTTTTTTCGAAATTAGGTATTTATTGGTTTCGTTGTGTTTTGTATTTTCTGTAATATTGCTTTATTTATAAACAGTTTTTTTTTTTGTATGAAATCTAAGAAAATTCGCATTATTTTGTAATATGAGTTCTACCGTGGAAACAATGTGTCTCAAGCGGTATGCAATATTGATGATGTATACGGACTTAAAACTTCTAATGAATGTGATGTCTATTTTTGTTTCAATCCTTGTCACGTGGGAAATTTTATCTCACGAATATTATTTTTTCTCAGGACGGCTACTAGACAAAATTTCCAAAACGAAAGCTATTGAACCAAGAACACAGATTTTTTTGTTAGAAGAAAGTCGTTACGTACGTACGTCATTGATATTGCTTGCCCTTTGAAATGTATAGTTTCTACATTGGAACTCTTAATATAAAAAACGTTTTTTTTATTAGCTTTCATGTTTAATTTACCTTTAGATATAAAGTTTATTTGAACTTATAATTCCAAGACAATCCAAAGATATAACACTTAAAAGCAACCCGTTTTAAAAAACGACAATTTCATTGGTAAAGACCTATTATCTGATATGAACTTAAAATCGGTTGGCAAATTCGAAATTTTAAATTTTGGTTGGGTATCACTCAGAATTTTCACATTCGCATCCCTGGTACTTTTTTAATAAACACAAAGTACAATGATTATTTGGCATCAAGCATTAGTTAATAATAATAATAATAATAATATTCCACAACTATCACACAACGCCGTCTAGTCTCAAGCTAAGCAGAGCTTGTGTTATGAGTACTAGACAACTGATAAACATACTTATATATTTCTAAATACATACATATTATACAGAAATTTTATATTATTATATATATTATACAGAATTTGTGTGTATATATAATATATTTTTGTATAATATATATATAATATATATTATACAAAATGTATATATTATACAGAATTCTGTATAATATATACATATTATACAGAAATACGGCCTCCTACAAGGTGGACCGATGACTTGGTAACGGTTGCGGGGGTCCGATGGATGCGAGACGCACAGGACCGTTCGCTGTGGCGACGCTTGGGGGAGGCCTATGTCCAGCAGTGGACGTCTTTCGGCTGAAATGATGATGATGATACAGAAATTACACCCAGACACAGAACAAATGATCGTGCTCATCACACAAACATTTGTCCTGGGTGGGAATCGAACCCACGACCTCCAGCATAGCAGTCAGGACCACTAACCACTAGACCAACAGGCCAGTTACTCACTATTTACTTAATTCTGGTCGGTGTCTGCTGATAAAAGAAGATAAACATACTAGTGCACAAAATTTACTGCGATCACATTACTTTGACTCTGTCACTGCCAAAGCAATGTTCGATCTGAAAATTTTAATATTTTCACAAATGTTTCAAGTTGCATCCCTCAAAATTTTAATTGACAAGCATACAATCTCACTGTTATACAGTATCAACTATAACGGCGGTGTTGCGACTGTTAAATAAAAGCTACTTATGGTGTAAAATGCATGTTTGACTGAAGAGAGTTATTGTGTTCAAATAAATAAAAAACAGTGAAAATATCGAAAAACAACTCAATGTGACATTCTGCCTTTAGAGGCTTAAACATGGCTGACCGTAACGCCAGCGTAGAAAACTGTACAGTGAGTGACAATGGTAACCAATGCTCTAAAGAAGTTTTCCTTTTTATCGGACACTGTATCCAGTGCTTTATGACCCTGGCTACGTTCATATACGAAGTGATATCATGGTGCCTCATCAAAAAATTCCGCAATTTCAATAACTACGTGTATCTCAGTGTCACTCTTGTGAATATACTACGTTTAGCTGTTCTAACACCTACTTTAGTAAATCGTGACTTAATTTTTACTTTGTTTGAACATATCCAGAATCTATATGTCTTTTTCTTTATGTTCTTCTCAATGGTGTATAACTATTGGTTGGTAGTTATGTGTTATATGTTTTATGTTGATATTGTTAAAGTATTTGATAATGACATCAAAGGTAGATATCTTAAAAGTTCTCTGTTTGCCTGGGGTTTACCTATGGTTGTGTTGATAATTTGTAGATTGATTTACTTGTTTGTTGAAGTAGCTCAAAAACGCAATCAAGAACTAATAGTAGTAGTTTTTGTCTATGTTTGCGTTATATTCGCTTGCTATGTTTCACCTGCGATTATCAACTTGATTATTTATATAAAACTTGTTTTTTCTTTATTTCCTTGTAAAAATAAAAATGCATGTGCAATTCCTGAAAAAGAGAGGAAAAAACAAAATTTAAGTCGCTTAAGTACAGCGACGGCCATGTTTGTGCTGAGCAACGTCTTTTTACTAATGATGCTCATATGGGATTTACGGAATTGTTCGGATATTGTTAAAGCAGTTTCGTTTTGCTTGCAAATAGTTGTCTTTGCATTGTTTGTTCCTTTAATAAAAAGTAACCGGTCAATTTGGCACGAGTATTATAAGAATCGATTAAATAGGACCGTGTCATGTTGTTGATAATATTTGCTTACAAAAACAACAAATAATAATTTATAGTCGATCGTCATCGACAAAGTTCATTCGTTTGACTGTAAAACCCACATGATCGACGTCTACTGCAATGTGTCGGTCTCGTGAGTGTAACACCATAAGATAGTCAATCGACTCAATTTGCATATTACAAACTATACAGACCGGTGATATAACGAATATTCGAATTCGCATTCGTGAATATTCGCACATTTTTTGACATTCGCAAGAAACATGCAAATATTTAGCGAACGTTTTTGACATACAAAAAGGTATTAAAGTATTGCATGAATGGATATAGAATGACAATACAACTGATAGGATTTAATAATTTTAAATTTAATTTAACATTTTTCATTTTACAAATTGTGTAACATGTTAGACAAATTTGGAGTCATAGTCATGTTTTTATATCCCTTTAATTTAACTAATACCGTCTTTTGCTATAATTTGGCCTACCTATCGTTACTTTGCCTAAACTGATTACTTTAAATTAATTAGTAAACTATTCTAGTTAACAAACTTTATTCCTAATACAATTTTTCACGTGTGGCAACAGTCATTTTTGCTTTAGAAAAGAAAGTTATGAAATGTAATTTAACGCCAAAATTTTACAAAATGTGGTCGGTGCTTTTACATCTACTACTCCTGCACTTAACATTGTGATTGTATACGTGTTTTAAGCTGTTTTTACTTATTTTAGGTAATAATTTAAATGTCAAATAGTCCTCCATCTTTCTGTCTATGTATTGCACTTGTAAATCGAGTTTAAGTTGGTAAAATCAAGAAAAACAAAAGTATGTAATTTTTTATAAATAATTTTCAAAACTTTGCCGGTTTTAGTTTGATAGCAAACTAGTGCAGTTCCGCGATTTTTTAAGCGAGAAAATGAACTCAGAACCCACAGGACGAAAAAATCAAAAATAATGCTCTCCTTTGCCTACCTTTCAAAATAATAATAAAAAATAAAAAAAAAACGTTTTAGACTTTATAGTCTGCTTAAATATGAGTACTATACCAATACGCTACGGTACCATATCTGTTATTTTAAAATACGTTTTAATTGCAATATTCTTGCCTAGGCAAAGTAGAGGAAATACCATTAACTTTGCCAGGCCATTTCGAAGGTAATTTCTCAGAAATTGTGAAGTAAAGTAAAACCTATAATGGACTGTTTTAATAGGAATATAAGGTTCTGATTTGAATTTTTTTCTTTACATAATATGTCACATACAAATCTTTCTATTCAAGATGCAAAAATTCAAAATTCGTACAAAGTTAGGGCATTTTACCGGTACAATAATACTAACTAACGTCAAATCACAACAAATCTTTTCGAATGAACTTTGTGTGATTAGCTTCGTTCAATCAACCTGTAACGGCATTGCTATAATTATCATCATCATTTCAGCCAAAAAACGTCCAGTGTTGGCCTCCCTCAAGTGTCGCCATAACGACCGGTCCTGGGTAGGGCACATTGCTCATAGAACAGGTGGTCGATGGGGACGAAAGGTTCTATCTGAAATGTTACAGTTGGACAGAAACTATAATTAGATACATATTATTGCCACAATGTTTTACTTTTTTTAAAAGGCTTGATTTTTTGTTGTTTGCTATAAGGGTCAGTTCATAATGAGACTGACTAATAACGCAAATTATGGCCTGTACTGATAACGATAATCATACATATTCGAGTGCCAAACATATTCTGTAATCACGTTTAGTTTGATTTCATCGCTGTCTATGTTTATATCGTTATTATAACGTCCGATCTGAAAATTTTAATATTTTGACCAGTATTTGACCACACAAACAGCTCCTATATTTTCCTTGTTACCTATACAATTACAGTATACAACAGTCTACAGTGATACAAAATCAAGTAGCACTAGAATATTGCAACTGTGCATCAGGCTGTCTCAAATTATATTGTAAGAATAAAATAAAATGTAGTTTAAATTAAGAACAGTATCAGAATTAGAAATGTTGACGTATGCCTTTTGATGTTTGCCATGGCTGATCATGACACCAACGTCCAAAACACTACAGTGAGTGAAAGTGATATCCATAACCCAACGCAATTAGTCTATATAATCAGTCATTATTTTCAATGCACTGTGACCCTACTGACGTTTATATACGGAGTAATATCGTGGTACCTCATCAAGAAGTTTCGTAATTTCAACAACTATGTGTATCTCAGTGTAACCCTAGTGAATATATTACGTCTAAGCGTTACTACACTCGTGTTAATAAAAGATGGCAGGTATATTGTTGTGCTTATTCAATTCATGAATTACTTTTTCTTCATATTTATGTTTTTCTCAAGTGTGTACAGCTATTGGTTGGTAGTGATGTGTTACATGTTTTACATTGATATCGTAAAAGTTTTCGACAAAGAAATTAAAAGAAAGTATCTTAAAAGTTCACTTTTTGCTTGGGGTGTGCCTCTAATATTATTGATATTTTCTCGAATAGGTTTTATTTTTATTGACCGAGCTGAAGAACGGGATCAAGATACAACCCTACCAAATTTTGTACAGGCATGCATTTTGATCACGTGCAGTGTTCTTCCTGCGATTATCAATTTGATCCTCTATATCAAACTGGTGTGTTCTTTATTTCCTTGTAAAGATAATAACGCGGGTGTAATTCCTAAAAAAGAAAGAAGAAAACAAAATTTGAGTCGTCTATGTACAGCAACGGCTATGTTTCTGTTGAGCAACGTCTTTGTGTTAATGATAACTATTTGGGGTTTAGTTAATGCTTCAGATATATTACGAGCTGTTTCATTTTGCTTGCACGTAGTAGTACTATCGTTGTTTATTCCTTCCGTAAAAAGTAATCGGGCATTATGGCACCAGTATTATAAGAATCGGTTAAATAGAACTATATCGTGATTTTCATTGAATTAGTAGTCTATAATGCTATTGATAACGAAATTGTGACTTCGTTCCTTTATAGCTTTTTAGGTGTTTTTGTGTGTCGTCGATCTTGTGGGTGTTACAGTTATAATTATCGATTTTTGCATATTTTCTATACAAACTAAACATTCCTTAACAACCATTTACTTAAAACGCGCTTATGAAGTCCCATGTAGTTGTGTACGCTATGTTTCGTCATTTGGTTTTGTAACGTGAATCATTTGTTTTCATCAGAACTTTTAGCTTGCACATCCCTAAAATGTTTCTGATAAGCACAACTTACTCGTTCATTTTCACATACATCGACGGATCATTTTTTTTTTTATTAACATTCTTATAATAATAAAACAGGGCAATGAGTATATGATATCAAGCATTATTGACTATTGTTGACTACTAGCGTAATTATGCCCTGTTCTGATAAAACAAGATAGCTGTATTCAAGTGCCTGTAATTTTCTTTGACCACGTTAGTTTCATTCTATCGCTGTTAAAACAATGTCCGATCTGGAAGTATTTAACAAGTATTTGGCGCCATATTCCCTAAAATTATGCTGAAATGTTGACAATATGAAAAATAAAAATGGCAGCTGATAATCAGCCCTAAAGCCTCAGAAGCTCGTCATGGCTGATTATGTCGACAGCGTAGAAAATACTACAGTGAGTGAAAATGGCGACCGCAGCCCAAAACAGATCCTCTTTGTTATTGGACACTACTTTCAGTGCACTATGACTCTGACTACTTTCATATACGGAGTGATATCGTGGTGTCTCATCAGGAAGTTTCGTAATTTCAATAACTACGTGTATCTCAGTGCAACTCTTGTGAATGTTTTACGTTTAACCCTAGTTACGGTTACTATGTTACAAGGCAGCGAGTATATGTTAGTGCTAGTTCAATACACAAATTACTTATTTTTCATCTTTACGTTCTTTTCTACTGTATATAACTATTGGCTAGTGGTTATGTGTTATATATTTTACGTTGACATTGTTAAAGTTTTTCACAAAGAAATTAAGAGGAAGTATTTAAAAAGCTCATTATTTGCCTGGGGTGTGCCTTTTGTAATAATGGTCGTTAGTAGATTAACTTTGATGTTTATAGAACTAACTGAAGACTGTGGTAAAGTCACAGAACTGATGGCATTTCTGCATGCAGGCATTTCAATTATGTGCAACGTTATTCCTGCTCTTATCAACTTGATCCTATATTTCAAACTTGTGAGTTCTTTGTTTCCTTGTAGAGATAAGAAGATCTATACTATTTCTAAAAAAGAAAGAATTAAACAAAACTTGAGTCGTTTATGTACCGCGACGGCTATGTTCGTAATAAGTAACATTTTTGTATTGACGATGCTTATTTGGGATTTATGGAATGCTTCAGATGTAGTGCGAGCGGTTTCTTTTTTCTTACAAGTAGTTTTTCTTTCGTTGTTTGTTCCTTTAGTAAAAAGTAATCGGGCGTTGTGGCGTGAGTTTTATAAGATTCAATCAATACGGACCATTTCGTAATGATTTTTATTGTTTGATCAACAAACTATTTCTTAGCGCGTTTGGGCGTTGACGGTGAGAGCGAATGTTTGTCAGAAGATTTAAAACTCGCTCGAAGCAGGTTAAAATTACGATGTTGAAGGCATACTGCTAAAACTTCTATTCCAGCAGCTTATAGACTACATATTCGGGAAAAACCCTCAACATCTTGCACGTCCAATACAACAAAGCGTTCAGGATGTAATTGTATATTTATGGAAGTGCGTACAAATTAATAACCGTTTTGCGCGAAAATGTAGCCTCCTTATTAAGTAGGATTCGTGCTAGCGGTAATGGCATTCTGGCGGTTATTGCTGATAAATATACTAAAGAATCAAATTAGAACGCTGATGGAATAGGAATAAGATATTGATTATACGAATAATTGCAATCTGCAATTTTTATTTTGCTAACACTTAGATGATAAGTTTTTTACTAACCATTTGATCAGTGTTGCCTAAATTAATAAAATTATTATTATTATTTAAACATCAACACCAAATCATAATTTAAATAGAAACAGTGAAGGGTCACCACTAATCCTGGAGGTACTCGTAACATTATCAACGACATACACGCATGTTGTCGTTGATCTACAGTTGTACGATATTCTTCTTAAAAATCTGTCAGCGAAAGCTTTCAATGATCGATCAATAACACCAAATTAAGCGATCGACGTAAAAGTTATAACAATTGTAGAGGGACGATTAAGTGGTGAGATGGTGGCAAATAAAAATATATTAAACAAACGATTTTAATTGATTTTAAAAAAACTAACAACAAATTATTCTTGTGAATTTATTTAATATAGGGCTTTAAAAAATCTTTAACACTCTAAAAAAAATATATATAATTGCATTTTAACAATGGTGAATATTTTTTCACCAAAATGTTTGGTACATGTTTAACATACATATATGACACAACAATATTTCCAATAATATGACACGTGGACAGATAAAACTTAATTTTTGTAGAAACAAATTTAATAAAGCAATGAATGTGACACTCTGTTATCATTGGCTATTATCGACCACTACCTCAATTAAGAACTCTATTGATAAGGCAGGTTAACGGAATCGATTATCCGTGTGGCTAAATCTGGCTTAACTATATTTGTTTGTTATCCATGTTTCATCTGTAACTTTTATTATTTCTCCGACTGTGTTGGAAGTCACACCTGTGTTTATCACGTACCTGTTTTTATATAAAAAAAATTGAATTACCTAAGTATTTGCATCACAAATTATGGATGTCATTGAATCCCAAGAGTCCAACGCTACCGATTGTGAACCTTACGTGGAAAGGTTTTCCTTTTATTTGATCGGCCACACCATTCTGTATATCTTGTGTCTGCCAACGTTCATATACGGAGTGATATCGTGGTGCCTCATCAGGAAGTTTCGGAATTTCAACAACTACGTGTATCTCAACGTAATCCTTATTAATATACTTCGTTTAATTATTGTGACACTAACAATTATGCATTGCAACCGAAACATTAACACAAAAATCATATATATATATCAGTTTATCGTTATGTTCCTATCAATAGTGTACAACAATTGGTTAGTGGTTATGTTTTATATATTTTACATTGATCTTGTGAAAGTTTTCTATAAAGATTTTACAAGGAAGTATCTTAAAAGTTTTGTTTTCGCGTGGGGCGTGCCTTTGACAGTTCTGTTAATATTTTTTTTACTTTTCATCTTTGTAAGCATATCCGAAGAAAATAAAAATGGACGTGTAATAATTGTCTTAATTGGGTTTTGTATTTTAGCCGTTTGCATATTTTTGCCTGTGTTTACGAATTTGATCATTTTAGTTAAATTGTTGTGTTCTCTATTTCCTTGTAAAGCTTCAAATACGTGTGCGATTACTAAAAAAGAAAAAGTAAAACAAAACTTGAGTCGTTTATGTACAGCGACGGCTATGGTTGTTTTCAGCAATGGTATTGCGCTAACATTTGTTATATGGGATATTTTTGAACTTGCAGAATTAGTACGAGCTATTTCATTCTGCTTGCAAATAATTGTTATTTCTATATTCGTTCCTTTAGTAAAGAGTAACCGAACTGTATGTTATGAGTATTATGAAAATCGATTAAAAAAACCATATCGTGATTCTTATTTTTGTATTATTTGTCGATAGTGAATCGCTTTTGAAATTCTTATAAAAAATAGTCTAAAATTGATGGGTATTTTAAACCGATTCGTCCGACGTTATCTTGATAAAAGTCGATAGCGTGGATGTAATAAGCTCAGAAGATCTTTTTATGTGACTGTTGTTTTGTGTAAAACCATATTTGTGTACGTAATGATTTATTTATGTTTTTATTTTTAAACTTTCTGCCTATTTTTGTACCTTTAGTATTATTTAAAATTGTCATACATTGTTTATTTGGAGGTATATTATGCGGTATCATATGATTCGTTACAAAAAAAATATTATTTTAATGTCTAATATGGAATATATTTTTTAATTACATTTCATTGATTAAGTTATCCATTACAGAATAATTATTATAAATAAATTAAGAATTGTGGTCGTATTAAACTAAGAATAATTGTAAAAAAAAAACTGTTTATAAGATATGCCTTAAAAATGATAAATTATTTTGGCCTTAGTTTAAAACTGTATGATTGTAACTAGATTAACAGTGTTATCCTTATTATTTTTTCCCTCTAGTGATGTGTTCTCTTGTATACTGTATCTACGATAGTTTTGGGTCACTCGTTAATAATGTGTAACTAAGCTTTAATTAAGTGATAGTTTAATGTTCCTCATGTTTTAAAATTATATGCATCTTTTGTACAAATATACAGTGTCAATTTCTATTTGTAGTTTCACTTTTCACCATTGGTTTAAGTATCGAGTGAACATTTTTTTTCTTGTCACTACTGTATCAGCGTTCATCTTTTCCACCACTTTACTAGTATTCAAACAATTCATCCATCGTTTCATAGCTTTAAATTTTGAGGTTTTTGCCCAGCAGTGGGTTAGTATAAGCTAATTCTGCCTAATAAACAAATAAAAAATATGTTATAATAATAATGTAATTTATAATCAACTGGTGTCTTCAAGGCTAGAGTGCTAGAGAATAGGCTCTTTATAAATTAGTGCGCCTCACCATCAATGATTGCATCACTACTAACCATCACGTGAGATCGCAGTCAAGCTCTAGGTTATATAAGAAAAAAAAATTAATAAAACAATAATGGCTGCTATTTTTTGCATAAGGTGGTATGGAGTATGTTTGTATAAAGTGTGGTGTATGTTTGTGTGTGAGCGTGCGTCTGTTACTTTTTCACGCTTAAACTGTTGTATGCCAGAACGCAGATGCACGCGGGACACAATGGCTTTTTAATTGTGTCTGTAATTCGAAATACGAAATACGAAATACGGAAGGTTAAACGGCTGAACCCATTTTAATTAAATTTAGCACACGAATAAATGCGTGTCCCGGAATAAGAGATAGAATACTTTTTATCCTGAGAGTATGTTGCCTTGGGATAATTCTCTATTTTCACGCGAAGCTGCTAGCAGTATTACCATACTCGAAACTTTTCCATTATTTCTCCGCATCATAACTATTTCATTATTGCGTGTTGCCAGTGATGACGTATGGTTCCGAAACGTGGTCGCTCACAATGGGCCTCATCAGAAGGCTCAAAGTCACACAAAGGGCAATGGAAAGAGCTATGCTCGGAGTTTCCTTGCGTGATCGAATCAGAAATGAAGATATCCGCAGGAGAACCAAGGTTGCCGACTTTGCACGAAGAATCGCCAAACTTAAGTGGCAATGGGCAGGGCCCATTGCTCGCAGAACAGATGGCCGTTGGGGCCGAAAGGTTCTGGAGTGGCGACCGCGTACCGGAAGCCGCAGTGTTGGAAGGCCCCCTACAAGGTGGACCGATGACCTGGTGAAGGTTGCGGGAATCCGATGTATGCGAGACGCACAGGACCGTTCATTGTGGCGACATTTGGGGGAGGCCTATGTCCAGCAGTGGACGTCTATCGGCTGCAATGATGATGATGATGATAATGATGATGATGATGACTATTCCCCATTGCTTTAGAGCTTATTTCTACCCAATTTCTTGATACCCTGCGGTGCCAATTTCAAACTTGCAATCTTAAAATTCACTTTTTTTAAAGTTGCAAATCATCCTGTGACTTCTATCGCTCTAGGGTGGAGCAGGAGGGCGTGTCAGACTTTTATTGGCTGAAACTAAAACCACACTTATGTTCTCTCTTTCCCTTTGCGTTCCAGGACCACAGGTTTCTTTTCGGAAGTAAATCCGTGGCCCCAGTACGCTTCGGCCCTGCTGGGCCCACATGGTGTGCTGACATCTCTTTGAGGCGCTCGTAGAACACTAAGTGCCGTCGCCATTGCCCACCGTCCGTAACGCGTACAGTGGCTGGAAATCGAGGTCGAGATCCCAGCGTCTCGGCCGTGAGGAAGTCCTTTCCCTGACGCGTGCGCCCGCCTTCTTCACTAGCATTACTGCCCCTCTAGCCAAGTTACGATCGTTTCGTTGGCGTCGGAGGAGGAAGGAGGAAGTCCTTTCCCTGACGCGTGCGCCCGCCTTCTTCACTAGCATTACTGCCCCTCTAGCCAAGTAACGATCGTTTCGTTGGCGTCGGAGGAGGAAGGAGGAAGTCCTTTCCCTGACGCGTGCGCCCGCCTTCTTCACTAGCATTACTGCCCCTCTAGCCAAGTTACGATCGTTTCGTTGGCGTCGGAGGAGGAAGGAGGAAGTCCTTTCCCTGACGCGTGCGCCCGCCTTCTTCACTAGCATTACTGCCCCTCTAGCCAAGTTACGATCGTTTCGTTGGCGTCGGAGGAGGAAGGAGGAAGTCCTTTCCCTGACGCGTGCGCCCGCCTTCTTCACTAGCATTACTGCCCCTCTAGCCAAGTAACGATCGTTTCGTTGGCGTCGGAGGAGGAAGGAGGAAGTCCTTTCCCTGACGCGTGCGCCCGCCTTCTTCACTAGCATTACTGCCCCTCTAGCCAAGTAACGATCGTTTCGTTGGCGTCGAACGCCTCGAGTAGGCCACGCCTCCGATTCTTTTGTCCTGACGTCATCTCAACGCTCAGACACGTGGTCAGAAACAAAGGAATCGGAGGCGTGGCCTACTCGAGGCGTTCGACGCAAACGAAACGATCGTAACTTGGCTATAGTTGGGCTGCTTCGCAGAAGGAGGTGACTGCCTGCCATTCCTCCTCGCTGCGGACCATGGACTGTACCAGAACCCGGCGAATATTTTTAATTTATTAATACATTATGGAGGACCAGAGTTCAGGCAAAATACCAGATTTTCAGAGGTCTATACTGGATTAATTTTACATTATGTTTTGATATCAATAAAAAAGAAACCTATATAATGTCCACAAAATGTCTGTGTTTCCAAAATATTTAGAGAAAGAGGTGTAATAACGTCATAATCACATAAGAGCGGCTGTATAAAAATGTATAATATTCCACAACATAATAATAATAATATAATAATATTCCACAACTATCACACAACGCCGTCTAGTCTCAAGCTAAGCAGAGCTTGTGTTATGGGTACTACACAACTGATAAACATACTTATATATTTCTAAATACATACATATATAGATAAATTACACCCAGACACAGAACAAATGATCGTGCTCATCACACAAACATTTGTCCTGGGTGGGAATCGAACCCACGACCTCCGGTATAGCAGTCAGGGACACTAACCGCTAGACCAACTGGCCAGTCTACCAGGTATCTCTGGTTGGTCGTTCTTAATTATAAATTCCTACACACATTAGCAAATGTTATGATAAGGCTAAGTACATTTTAAAAATGTCATTTACATTTAATTTAATAAAGGGTAAGTCTATCTAATGGGGTAATTTCGTGCTTATTCCAAACAAATGGCTCCGACAATTTCTGTTTATTTCATTTTCTGGAATTTTAACTTGGTTAAAGGTTGATAGGCTTGCCTTTGACCACTATCTCATCTGATGGTGAGCGATGGGGCACGCTAGGCTAGAGTGACCTATTCACTCTTGACTTAAAGATCTCCCAGTTTGTAGCTATCAGGAAACACAGACTCAGGCAGATCTTAATTAAACCTATCGTAATTTTAAGTTATGGAACTTTTTAATTATTGATAGGCTCGCGTTTGACCTCTATCCCACCTGATGGTAAGCGATTATGTGGTTGACGATGGAGCACGTTTACCTTTATGTAAGAAAAACCCCCTAAAAAAAATTAAAAATATTTATTATTATTAAAGTTTACCTCCCAATTAATAATAGCATATCAAAGTTTTGACTTTTTATTATTTACCCTTATTCTAACTAAAACAAATATGTACTTAAAAATTGTGAATTAAAAAAAAAATTATGTTCCCACTGCTGGGACACAGGCCGTTTCTCTAGGAGAGGGAATGGGCCGTAATCCACTACGCTGGCCCAGTGTGGGTTGATGGATACCGTATTACATACAGAATATCGAAAAGTAGGTTCAAACAAAATCATACATAAGACTGTCCCAAGCCACCCTATAGCTTTGGCACCCTACACTGCCGGCAGTAATCAAGAAACCTGACAATTTTGACGAATATTAATTCGTCAAAGTTGTTTTCGAGTTGAGATTGCGTGCCTAATGAACGGACAGACGGACAGACCAGTCTACTCGCTATTGTCTTCCAATCGACTGTAGATTAAATTCTATCTCATACAAAACTCAACCTTGTATGTACCCTTGATAGGGTTAAGATTACAATGTCGTGGTGTTTTCATGGAAATCAATTACTGTTGGCAACAATCAGGCAGTATTGTTTATTGTTTTATTTTAGTAATTAAATTATGTGTTTGTCTAGCGATTGCTTCTGTTTGTGTGCCTCCGCGTGTCTATTATGAAATTTTATTTTGAATTTTGGAAAATTAATTTGATTTCCATCAAGCGTGACTTGGAAAGATTTAGCAAAATAATGTCGGCCGACACCCTCTGGATACCTAAGTTTTATGCGATTCACGACCTTTTCGAAAGACAGTAATATAATATAATATTCCACAACTATCACACAACACCGTCTAGTCCCAAGCTAAGCAGAGCTTGTGTTATGGGTACTAGACAACTGATAAACATACTTATATATTTCTAAATACATACATATATAGATAAATTACACCCAGACACAGAACAAAAAATGATCGTTCTCATCACACAAACATTTGTCCTGGGTGGGAATCGAACCCACGACCTCCGGCATAGCAGTCAGGGCCACTAACCATTAGACCAACAGGCCAGTCAGACAAGGCAGAAGACGAAAGATAAGCTTCGTGGAAGCAGAAAGACCCAACCTGTTAAACTACTGCGGACCCAGGTTGACCGCTGCAAATACAATCTGGCCAAACGAGGCTTCCTCGACCCATCCCTAACATAATGCCAGAGTGAAGTCGCTGCATAGGACATGCGTTACCTGCTATCCTGCCCGTTATGCACAACCACTTGAACTTTACGTATACCGGTCAGATATTCATTATATTTCATTTTCAAATATCTTTATTTAATCATCAAACATTAACAAAATTGTACTCACCCTAAGATACATTAACACTTACGAATCACTAGCCTAATAAAATGTTTACATTACATGTTTACGCCTTTCAAAATTTTTAAGTTTTTTTTTTTTTGTTACACTGATGACAACATAAAATTAACTTCAAATAACAAAGATTCAAGATTCTAAGCATTTTATTTGAAATAAATCATTTTAAATGTCAAGCACTTTTGAAATGTCAAGAACTCAGTCAGAAAAAAAAAATGCTAATTGTACATTCCAAAGCGTAGATCTCTATGGATAAGAATGTGCTAGAAACTCCATGGACACTCTTTTCAATCATGTTATGTATTACAAATATCTCGGTTACATGTTTCTTGTCGCTACTATCATGTGAGAACAATGTAAATAAAGTAAAAATAAAACTAAATATAAAATATAAAAAAACTATAAAGATATATTAAAAAAACCACTAAGGAACATAGACATTTACACAAATTACTAAGTGCACTTAAAATATTGCTAGTTATTTGTGGGTGCGACAAAACCGATCAGAAATAATTTAACCTGAGTCCATCGACACGAAAAGAAGAAGAATCAAAAGAATAATATTATATTTATATATGTTTACCCTAGTCCGTGCGTCACTGCGGGGTGTCAACTGAAAACCAGCGCTGGGTGTCTAACGCCTAGCAAATGCTGAGGTGGTCGCCTAGCAAATGCTGAGGCGGTTTTTTACTTTGTGTTTATAACTGTTGTGCTGTGTCTGTCCCGAATAAAAGCATTTCTATTCTATTCTATAGTATTCTGATTATTTTTGGTTAAAAGCTTGACTAGACTTTTACTAAACACGTGATTGTGCTCATGATAACAAACAATTTTTATTATGGGAGCAAAGCCGAAATCGCGAAAAAAATATCAGCTGTTCTGTACATTAGGCAAACATAAATGTACTAAACAGCTGATTTTTTTTTCGCGATTTCAGGTTTGTTCCCATAGTAAAAGTTGTTGGTTATCATGAGCACAATCACGTGTTTAAGTATCGTACACTAATTACCAGTCACCCTATATACTGGTATTGAGATGCATCCTGCTTGACTGAAAGCTGACCCCAGCACAGTAGGGAATGGTTGTAGCTCGCCGTCCGATCGTCCGGTAACCGACCGAGCCCAAGTCGTCGACGGCGCGTAGTGTTCCACGCGCACCTCAAGGAGATATCAGCAACCGTCGGGGCCCAGCAGGGTCGAAGCCTGTTGGGGCCGTGGGTGATGCGAAAGAGCGGCCGCTTCCTTCTGCGAAGCAGTAATGCTAGCAAAGGAGGACGCACGTACACGCGCGAGGGAGCGGCGTTCATGCCCCAGCCGCCGGGATCCTGATCCTGATTTCTGGCCACCATAGGCGCGGCTTGCGGACGGCGAGCAATGGGTTGTTCGCCGTCCGTCCGTCCCGTAACCATCCGGACCGAGCTAAAGTCGTCGCCGGCATGCACTGTTCCAAGCACGCCTCAAGGAGATGTCAGCAAACCGTAGGGGCCCAGCAGGGTCGAAGCCGACTGAGTCCAAGGGTCTGCTTCTAAAAGTAAGACTCGACTCTGGTATGAAAGGCAACGAAGGAACAGGCGTAGGTTTTTATTTAGTAAAAGCCTGACACACCCTCTCGTTCCGCCCAAGAGCGCGGGAGGTCATAAGATAATTTTCCCACCGAAAAAAAAAACTAGCCGTCCGGTGCAACATGTTGGTCCGTAGATTTTCTCGGTGTACAGACCAAGTTAAAAATCACTCTTTTCAAGGCCTACTGCCAGAGTCTGTACATGGGTAATCTATGGGTCAATTACACCAAAAGATCGCTAGATGTCTGCGCGTCCAACATAATAATGCCTTTAGGTTATTGTTGGGACTTCCTCGCTACTGCAGTGCGTGGGAGATGTTGGCGCCAGCTCGTACTGACGGGTTTCCCGCGATTGTTCGCAAGAAAAGAGCTTCGCTGCTCAGGAGAGTGAGAAATAGTCACAACAGCATCCTGAGAACTGTAGCGGAGAGCTATAGCTCTCCGATTCTAAAATTTCTTGTGCAAAGGGTAACTGGTACTAACTCTAGATAGGTAATAAGTTATTTATTAAGTTACTAACACTGAATGGATCTCTGTGTGTCCAAAATAAAATTAATTCAATTCAATTCTGGGAAGAGCGAGAGGGCAATTCACACTTTTACTGACTAAAACCGACCTGTGTTCCTTCAGGTGCCCTTTGCGTTCACCTCACCAAGCACGAGTTAACCTCGCAGATCAATCGCCAGCCATTGAGTAATAACAATTAGGTATATCTTTGTCTAGTTAGTCTATGTTACTGTTAATAGATAGATGGCTTCTAGATTGTCTCTGATTGGTTTATCATCTGTTTTGTGTAGTTTTCGTTGATGTAGATAGTAATGAATTGAGTTATTTATGTGTAAGATAGTAGCTTCTGTATTCTGTATTGCTTCTGTATTGTGTGTTCTGTGTCATAGTGTGCTTATAATTTGTTAGTTTTAAATTTGCGCCTTGTTCCGCCAAATAAAATGTTTTTCTTTCTTTCTTTTCTTTTTTTTTTCTGTCTGTTTTTTTTACACCCAGAATGCTACGCTCCATAGCTCTCTGGCAAACCCCAAGGTGATTTTTTTGCAATTTGGTGATTGACCAGGTCTGAGCACCGTAGGTTAGGAAGGGCAGGATGTCGATGTGTTTACGCTTCAGGGAGATCGTCAGATCACCCTTAATTAGCGTCGAACACGTTTTTGTAATCATGTTTTTTTTTTTTATTAATGGTAATTTTGAATGGTAGCCAAAAAAGTTGAATAATTTTTCAAAGACTAAAAGCATTTGTTATTAAGATTACCCATTTGAGCTTAAGATCAACGCAAACGGGCCACCGGCCACAATCACCATCAATGATTGCATCGCTGCTTACCATCAGGTGGGATCGCAGTCAAGCACTGGTTTATATATTATGAATTTAAAAAAAAAAAAACACAAACCGCCCGCCACTACTGGCATACTTCCTGTAGTTTCATACATTTTATACGAATTTGCTGCACACGGGTGACGCCGATGGCCGCCACATGCTACAAATCGCCGCAGCTCGCTTCTTGTGGCCCGAACCAGTCACTAAACGCCGATACAAAACGCCGTCACATGCCACTCGTGCATTTTTAAAACCTTCTTCGTCAGAGTCCATTATGATACTGCGCGTATGGGTTAAAAAAAATTGCAGCCACCGGCCACAAGGCCCATGTGCGGTGACACTTAGACGTAGCATGCAACACTTCCTCAACTCTCAACTTAGGTCTAGACACAGTCTTAGGTGTAGCTTAGTAAACGCATATTCTGAAATCTGAAAGTAATAAGTAGCATATAGCATAAGCATAATCAGCCTTTTAATGTTCCCACTGCTGGGACTCAGGCCTCCTCTCTCTAGGAGAGGGAATGGGCCGTAATCCACCATGCGGGCCCAGTGCGGGTTGGTGGATGTCACATGTCTTCGAATTTTTGGTTCTAGGACATGCCGGTTTCCTCACGATGTTTTCCTTCACCGTTTTGAGAGCAGTGGTGATGAAATAAATTACACAAAGTAATGCGCCTTGCTGGGTTTGAACCCGCGACCTACAACTCGTAAGTCGGGGCCGTTACCACTCGGCCACCACTGCTCTATTATAATAATATCTTTAGAATATCTACACGCCAGCTGGCATCTTTAGCAAGCTGAGAACAACTTGTTACCTACCGAAATTATATCCAGAAATAAGAAACGAAGGTTTAGGAAGCTCCTAAAACTTTCTGGTCTTTTACTTTTTCTTTTTTTTAAAGAATAGAATAGAAATACTTTTATTGGGGACAGATACAGCACAACGGTTTTAAACACAAAGTAAAAAAGAACTAAAGTACAAAGTGCGCCCAGCATTTCCGCATCGTAAGGGTGACCACATCAGCATTTGCTGGGCGTTAGACACCCAGCGCTGGTTTTCAGTTGGCACCTCGCAGTGACGCACGGACTAGGGTAAACATGTATATAATTGATGAATCGCATTAAAAAATAATCTAGCAGTATGACGGGACCCACTAGGGCCAATGCCTGCAAGCTCAAGCAAGCATTGTTTGAAACAGTTACCGTGGCCTTGAAACGCAAAGGGCAACTGAAGGAGAACACGTAGGTTTTTCCCCAGCATCGAAGAAGCTATTTTATGATTTCCCACCTCGAGTAGAGCAGTGATAGCCGAGTGGTAACGGCTCCGACTTACGAGTTGTAGATCGCGGGTTCAAACCCAGCCAGGCGAATAACTTTGTGTAACTTATTTCATCATCACTGCTATCAAAACGGTGAAGAAAAACATCGTGAGGAGACCGGCATGTCCTAGAACCAAAAATCCGAAGATATGTGACATTTACCAGTGCGGCTCTTGCTCCGCCCAGGAGCGAGATTTGTCATAAGATGATTTTCCCACCTATAAAAAAAAAAAAAAACCGCACTGGGCCCGCGTGGTGGATTACGGCCCATTCCCTCTCCTAGAGAGGAGGCCTGAGTCCCAGCAGTGGGAACATTAAAAAGCTGATTATGCTTATGCTATGCCACCTCAAGAAAGAAATCAGTAGATACTTCTCCTTCAGTTATTTGTGTAATAAAGACAAAACTGCATCAACTGGTCGCAATATAATTTTATGTAAGTAAATATATCGTCAGAATTCTGTCTGTGAATTTACACAAAGATCAAAGTGCACTTTTTTTAACGACGAATAATCTAGTACCCCTTTTTTGAATCGAATCAACATTCTTTAATTTCCATAAAAACAATGCACTTAGAGGTACCAAAATACATCGATATAATTTGAATTAATTATTAACCTTTTGAGTGCGTAATTAGAGACACAATAGTAAGACAATGGCGCGTGAACGCCGGCGTTAATGCGGGGATCAACAGCTTAAGCTTGTACATTTACAATTTGGTTCCTTTAATAGTTTTTCCCGCGGTCTTGCACCCGTTGGGAAAACAATTTTTTACAAGAGATTTCTGTGGAATTAAGCCTTTGTATCTATTTCTCTATTGCCATCTTTGTAAGTGTGTCTGTACATACATAGTGAATTGCCTGTGAGTTTTTACCCCAGATTACAGTTACTGTGGATGAAATTTAAAAAAGCAAATATGATATATTTAGCTAATAATATGCATAAAAAAGTTAGGCATGGCCCACGTGTGCGTGGATCTAATGCAGTTCCCGCTTTAGAAACAAATAAACCACTAGTAAAAATTGTAAACTTTAACTGAAATCTGGCATCTGTGTTGTTAATATGGTGTTTACCTGTAATAATATTGGCATATAATAACATATTGTACAGTACCTATGATATTTTTATATGTATGTTTAAATTATGTGCTCTGGGTGAATCCAAATAAATAAATAAGCTAATTAAAATTTCATAGACTAACATTAATTATGTATGCAGCTAGGTAATGCATTATTATTTAATACCTAAACTAATGTTTCTTTAATAATAGGTGACACATTTTGTCTGATTGTCGCTTAGAACGCTTGTGGTCACCAATTGTGTAGGTTCTTTGGTAAGTTGAATAGAATACTTTACTTTTAAAACTTTACTGTAAACCAAAAATTTAACACCACTTAAAACTAAAAAAAAAAAACTAAAATATCTAGTCTTATTTTTAATTTTTGTTTTCTTCATAGTAACTCTTAATCCTGGTAGGAATGTGTGATGTGTGTGTGTGTGTGTGTGTGTTTGTGTGTGTGTGTGTGTGTTTGTGTGTGTGTGTGTGTGTGTGTTTCATAGAATTTACTACGGATAAAAAATAATCTTATATCATAGACCAGACCATGGTTTTCTTTCTTCCTGTCGGTATCACTCTTCACAGAGTGATCGTGGTCACCACTTCAGATGTTGGTGGCAAGCTTCACAATGCGCTGCCACTCTTCTCTGATGGCCGCCTTCCTCGTGCATTCGTACAGGGATGATGAGCCATGGCCATGGTTTTACTGTGTTCTAAACTTCATAAAAAACTGTTCAGGAGTCAGATGCATACTTGAATGTTGGAAGCTAGTACAGCTACCCCAAATGATAAACCTAACCTGATTGATATATAGCATGGTCGGCCTTATAATGTTCCCACTGTTGGGACTCAAGCCTCCTCTCTCTAGGAGAGGGAATAGGCCATAATCCACCACGCGGGCCCAGTGCGGGTTGGTGAATGTCACATGTCTTTGAATTTTTGGTTCTAGGACATGCCGGTTTCCTCACGATGTTTTCCTTCACCGTTTTGAGATGCAGTGGTGATGAAATAATTACACAAAGTAATGCGCGCCTGGCTGTTACCACTCGGCCACCCTGCTCTCCTGTTTGATATGCTTCTTTGGAATTAGACATCGTCTCATCATCATTATCATCATCGACAGCAGCTCAACTACGAACTGCTGAAATCAGACCTCTTTTTTCTTGTGCCAATCTCCACTGTCTAGGTTCCACCTACGATGGAAACAAAATCATCGCCCATCATCTAATTATACTGATTCTGAACCGATCTATTTTTTAGCAATGACACAAACAGAAGCAATGGATCCAGCCCAAGCGTTCATGAACGAGGTGATGGCTAGTAACCAGTCCATGGACGCGGCGATGCCTCGAGGAGACTCAATCATTCAGCAGTTCTATAGTGATACCACGGTGTTTGTGACGGGTGGTACTGGTTTCCTCGGTAAGCAGCTTATTGAAAAGCTCCTTAGGTAAGAATGTATTGAGGGACATGCGAATAATTTTGGTTTCCATCCTTATGTCACGTCCTAATGCCAAGAAAATGTATCACTTTCGCTTTTCTATACCTGTTTCTTATTTGTTTCAAAGGAAAATCTCTGGAAAGACTGGCATAACATGTCCTTGAAGCTCATATCATGCACAAAAAGAAGCCATTACTGACATCATTAAGATAGATAGTTTTATTTCAATTTTCTTTCAGAGCGACAGCGGTATCAAAAGTGTTCGTATTGCTGAGACCCAAGAAAGAAGAAGAGGTAGACAAGAGGTTAAGTGAATTGCTACAGGAACCCGTGAGTGAATTTCAAAGCTGCTATTGAATTTCTGCTAATAATTTGTGAGGTTCCAGGTTCAAGGGAGTATTGTTTGTTTCTTATTTAACACCGACTTCCGAAATCTAAGTTATTTTGATCCTTTTAGTGTTTTTTTTAGTGAAGTCGGTTATTATTATTTTTTTTGTATTTTTTTTTTAATTTCACACATTTTAATTGCGATACACATAACCAGAGCGCCTATTTCTCATGACAATTCGAATTAATCCAAACACTGCTAGGTTACACTATTTTATTATGAAGTTCCTGTATCTACCTTCCACTTTCCGGCTCCATCATCAGATCAGTTCGATAGTATATTAGAGCCAAAGTGCATCTCATGAGAATTCTAATAAGCCCAAACATGGCTGGGATAGATTGATTAAGTACAGAATTCCTGTGCCTACCTTCCGGCTCCATCATCACATCAGTTCGATAGTACCTTAGATTTGGATAAAATAGGAAGACTATGTCCTGGAGTAGGACATAGGATTTTTTAATTTCACGGAGATAATGACTCTGGCAGAAGGTAGTCCAGTATAAATAAACATAGTGAAGTTAACAAGGAGATTTTGATTTGACAACATTTTCGTTTATAAATTCAGGTTTACGACAAAATTCGGGAGCAGCAACCAGATTTCGCAGACAGGATGGTACCAATAGAAGGAGACGTAGCACAACTTAGACTTGGGATAAGTAAAAACGACTGGGACATTCTCGCTGACCAGGTTTGTTTCAAAGAATGTATGCAATAAAAAACTGTAGAGAAAAGGTGGATCAAACTGCATTGAATCAGGGCTACTTGTAAAATCTCTAGAGGCGACAAGTTAAGACACTTAACAAATTTCTTTTCGCTATAAAATATACTAATACCTACGATTCATTTAACACGATTCCATTGTCATATTGCTAAAAGTTCGTAGTCTGCTAAATTCATAATAGTCGATCACCTGTCAGTCATTAGTCTCGTAATAGAATTGTGGTAGAATTACAGTATCGAGCGGTCTTGTAACAAATTAAATGTAATGACTGCACAATGACGTTCTAATGGTAGGACACTGATCAAAGGAACTGTCAAAATTTTAGCAGATTACCACTTAGGTACGTCAGACATTCATTTATCATTATTTACGAAATTACCATTCTATGCCATTTCTTTCAATGAAGTGTCAGTTGTTTAACATTGGAAAGTCATGATGACGCCATTATATTAGAAGATTACCAAACTTGTCAAAATCAACAATTATGAAGTCAATTATAGAACATTCTGACACTATTGAAATAGCAGACTTAGGCCCCAGTACACTTTATTCTTGTTACTAAGATTACAGTCCAACACCGTTACAGCTCTAACCACAACCATTTTGTTTATGCCAGGTCAATATAATATTTCATATGGCTGCGACGACAAGGTTCGACAGTCCGCTACGAGTGACAACTATTACAAATGTACGAGGTACCAGAGAAGCTCTTCAGCTAGGCAAGGCTTGTAAAAATCTGAAGTGAGTTACCTCTAAACTTATGAAACAGCAGGCCTTGCCTAAATTGTTAAGGTCAGATAGACATTCGCTCTGTCAAAGAATGGGCAAGCAATCGCCAATTAGGTACTAAATGAGACTTTAACATAATAGCTCTAGCTCGAAGCGGCTCAACCTTTGAAGAAACCAGCTGTGAGGGTACTACACGATTAATAAATAAAAAATGGTTTACTTTCCATAGGTCTTTCGTTCATGTATCAACGGCATTCTCACATGCTTGTACCAACCGTGTCAACTCTGAAGTACTGGAAGACTTCTACCTCAGTCCTGTACCTCCAGAGACAATGATTCAACTAGCTGAGTCAGTTGAAGAATCAAGATTGGATGATATTGCACCTGGGTGAGAAATATTAAAAATAGATAGTTCTCATAATTGAATTTCGGACACTGAAGTAATTATTATAGCGCTTTAGTATATCGCACTTGCGATCATGAGACCACCGGGAATATATCTAAAAGAGTACCGGTCTAGAAATAAATATAAATGATGATGGTTCATAATTTTCGATATTGTTTTCAGTCTGATCAAAAACTGGCTGAACAACTATGTGTTTTCCAAGGCCATCGCTGAAGAGGTGGTCAGTAGAATGAGCGATGACCTCCCCATTTGCGTAGTAAGACCTTCAGTCGGTAAGTACTTTTACAATTTGTATAATTCTAATTAATAATAATAATATTCCACAACTATCACACAACGCCGTCTAGTCCTAAGCTAAGCAGAACTTGTGTTATGAGTACTAGACAACTGATAAATATACTTATATTTAGATAGCTTTTTTTTTTTATAGGTGGGAAAATCATCTTATGACAAATCCCGCTCTTGGGCGGAGCGTGAGATAGTGTCAGACTTTTACTGACTAAAAACCCACTCCTGTTCCTTCGTTGCCTTCGTCCCAGGGCCACGGTTTCGTTTTCACACTACCCATGGCCCCAGTAGGCTTCGACCCTGCTGGGCCCCTACGAATATTTAGATAGCTGCGGAATTGGGCTTCCCTTTTGTCGTTTCTAATAGTTTAAAGAATCTATATCAGTATTATTAGGCATACTAGATAATACTGATTCGTCACTTAACCTAATCTCAGTTAAATTATCAATAACTGCGTGTATATTCTAGGCTAACAAAGTATACAATGTACAATAAATGTCGACTTTTTTGGGTAAGAAACATTATGGTCCCGTATCAAAACAAAATTTTTAACAAAATTGTTAGTATCAAAATATAATAAACGGTCACTATGACGGTATGAACTTCGGTTCAACTTTTTTATTTACATTTAAAAATAATAACTATATTTACAATAATATAAAATAAATAATAATAAAAACCCTAATCTAATTACAACTAAAACTAAAATATGGCGTCAAAAAACTCTTCCACATCGCTGTCGACTGGTAATGTGTCCAAAAGACTGGTGGCATTGCCACGCTGTATGGCAATGCTTATCCTCTGTCCGAGGTAAAGGACAGCCCTTTGGTCACGCGAAGTGTCAACTAGACGTTTTGACAGATTAAAGAATTAAACAGAAAAAAAAAAAATTACGGGTTGCACGTGGGTTGCACTCTGGGAGTGCCGGCAGAAGTGAAAACTTAAGTATTAACGTTGTGCGTTTTGGATATTTTGGAATGGTTCTGGAATAATTTTGCACGAATTGCTTTTTTTTTTGCACACAATTTTGCACGACATCCGTCTTACGAATTTTCGATCAGGTCACGTGTCCTGACGCGAGTTTAACATTTTTTACCCATTACAAAAAAAGTGTACAACGCCGCTAAAGAAGTTTTCACTTCAATTGCACACAATTTTGCACGACATCCGTCTTACGAATTTTCGATCAGGTCACGTGTCCTGACGCGAGTTTAACATTTTTTACCCATTACAAAAAAAGTGTACAACGCCGCTAAAGAAGTTTTCACTTCAATTGCACACAATTTTGCACGACATCCGTCTTACAAATTTTCGATCAGGTCACGTGTCCTGACGCGAGTTTAACATTTTTTACCCATTACAAAAAAAGTGTACAACGCCGCTAAAGAAGTTTTCACTTCAAAAATTCAACTTAAGCAGGGAAAAAGTTTTTTATTGAAGTGTAAACTGCAAAACAATTTTTTTTCTATATTTTATAAAGACTACTGAAACTTAGCATCTATTTCTGCCCAAGAGCACTGCAGCAACTTCAGGTCCCAACTCTTCACCCTTTATTAGCACACTCGTTTTCACGTATCTTACATGAAGTAAACCTTTATTTAGTTTTTTTTACTGCTTGGAATTACTCGATAGGACCTCAAAATTTAGAAATTGGTGGTATGATATCCCCGTGGCTCGAAAAGCATATGTCGTGGCCAGATCGTAGAAATTGATCACTTAATACTTCTGATTACTTACAGGTTTGTTCGTTATAGTAATGAAGTCAAAATTACTTTATTTAAAGCTTTTTGCCAATCATTTTACACGGGCGGCCTGTGGGTCAATTATACGCGGAAGGCTCTAGATGCCCTGCGGATCCAATATAATAATGGTTTCAGGGTGCTATTGGGGCTGCCTAGATACTGCAGTGCATCGGGTATGTTAGCTTTAGCGCGTGTGGATGATTTCCACGCTATATTAAGGAAGAAGGCTGCCTCGTTGCTAAGCAGATCTAGGACCAGCTCCAATGGCATTCTCCGAATCTTAGCCGATAAACATGATGCGCCAGTGATCAAGCACTGGTTGCAATTGTTAGTGCGGCATTAGTTTTAAGTTTTTTACTAACCCTTTTAGTTGATAACTTTTTTTACTAACCATTGGACCCATGTAGTCTTTAAATAAATTATTATTATTATTATTATTAATGATATGGCCAACTAAAACTGGCCAGATCGTATAAACGTTAACATTTGATGATATGTCAATCCTCGTTTGGCCAAATCATTGATGTAGGATTTCGATGATAATAAAAGGTCTAAAGAAAGTAGGCCAAACGAAAATTGAAATATCATCAAACTTTAACGTTTAAAACGATTTGGCCAGTTTTACTTGGCCATTTCATGAAGTAATCAATTTCTATGATCTGTCCACGATACATATAAAACATTTAGTCCTTCACTTGATCTCTCCTGAATATGAGAGTGAGAACAACCCCTACGCACTTGGCTCATCTCCTTTGAGATTAGCCAGCGTGATCCCAATTCGGTCGGGAGGAATATTATTGGTATTATTACTTTGTTACAGTGATACATTCTATCCGAGAACCACATCCAGGGTGGATTGATGAGTCCAGTGTATATGGGGCTTCTGGTGTAAGTATAACATAATTTATATAGCAACCCGACTGTTTAATAGAAAAGAACCATTGATTGTGCTATTATTAGTTTATCGTCATTTGAAAAGTTAACAGGAGTGACCTTATCAGCCCTATTAACTTAAACGAAAGAACCCTATACTAAAGGAAAAAATTACATTGTAATGATTTAAAAACCATTTTCAGATAGCCCTAAGTACCGGCTTGGGTTTGATACATGCGATGCTAGTTGATGACAAAGCTCGCTTAGATTTTATACCCGTTGATTATGTCAATAATGCTAATATAGCTGCAGGATGGGTAACAGCTAAGAGAAGAGCTGCTGGCGAGAGGAATCTGAAGATATATACCGTGAACACATCTCCAAGAAATCCCATCGACATGGGTTAGTTTTTTCAGCATTTTCACAGCTTTGATTTTGTTTCACCTGTGGTAGGTTTGTTACCAACCAGTCTCAACAAAGGGTAAGGGTACCCAGTAATAGTTGGTTTGTGGACGTCACATTGAAGGTGTCGCCCCATATAAAATTTATAAATACTGGTAATAATATGTTTAGACTGCAAGCCGTTCCCAGTATGTATACTAAGATACTAAAAAAACGCTACGTGATGATGAAGATGTTCAAATTGACTATTGCAAGCAAATGGAAGATTTGGTCCTGGTATATCATGTTGAAATTTTATTATTTTTATTTTATTCTAGTGACAATCCAATCCAATTTATTTGATAGATATGATAGGTCGAAGACTGTGTCATAAAGTGAGACATATACCGTTGATATAAAAGTATCCCTAGCACGTAACAGTTTTTTTGTTTCCAATCAATAAAATTTTAAATATATCCACAGGAAAAATGTTACCCATGTTGAGGAATGACACGGTACCTAACTATCCACCGCCGATGGCAGTGGCCTACAGTCTATTTTTGAAAACAAACAACCCTGTTATATACTGGATATACAACTGGTTGCTGCATATGATACCTGCATATATCATAGATGGAGCCTGCTTACTTCTTGGAAAAACAAGACGGTAAGGGTAATATCGTTTACTGTAGAACTGGTATTACTATCATTATAGCAGTTCTGCTATTAAAATTCAGGTAGATATTAACGTTTACTTTTGATAAACGTTAACCCCTGGTAACTTATATTATTGTGTATATATCTACTCGTATGTATATTAACTTCTCCAAATTTGTTGTAATATACACTTTTTTTTTTCTAATGTGTGTTAGTTGTTTTGCAATATTTTTTATATTATTAGACCCCAACTACCATGAATTCGTTAGATATATTGATATTGTCTCATTTATTGATAGTTTTAATTCTTTTTTCTTGCTTTTTGTATATAGCCTTTTTTTATAATGTGAATGTGAAAACACTGTAGACTCCGCGAATTCTTAGATTACTTCCTATTACGACTCACTTTTTATTAAGATTATTTTTATTGTACTTTTTAGTACAATATTGACCGGTCTACACTGTCCTTACATAATATCTGCTAATACTGTAATATGGAAATATTGTAAGAATATTTTTTTTTAAAAAGAGTAACCATGGAGTTTCTTGCCAGTTCTTCTCCATAGGAAACGACCAATTTGGAACCGTGCACTAGCTTTTGACGTTTTATAAGTGCCCTAGTAGGCCTATGTGAAATAAAAACGTTTGAATTTTGATTTTTGATATATGTGTGTCGTTTTATAGATATTAACTTTAAAGTTTACAACTAAAAATCCATTCATTTCCCTATATCCCTCCTACGAATTTTTAAACAGCCCCAAGGGGCCGAAGAGCCAGAAGAGATTTCTTAACTATATATAGGATACAAGTCATCTAAGACCAACCACCAACCAAGCTGTAGGAAGAACTTCCCTTCTTTTTTACCTTTGTCTTTTTATGGTCTGATTTCCGCAATTAGTCATTGGCGGACCATTGTGCGTGTTCTTCATCACATTTTATTTAGATACATTATTGACTGGCCTACACTGCCCACACATAATTATTATTATATAATACGCTTATATTTTTTTTTTAATTTTCCTCCTCTCGCTGTTTTAAACTTTGAGATCATCTGCCAGCTGAACGTGAACTGCGGAGCGTATATATATGGAAAGCACTCGATCGGTTATTAAAAAGAGGGCTGTTACACTACATAACACAACATTTAGACCACATACACATTTTACACTAATAGCTCAGCCTAATAGACACGAATTATTAAGTAAACATAGAAGATCTCCTTATATTTTGGCAGCAAAGCAGGCTGACGCTTAAATTGTTTAAGAAACATCACATCATACTCATAGAAATTCTTTATTAACTCTTCTTTTACATTTTCAGATACGTGAAACTATACACCAAAGCAAATAAGTTAATGAACCTAATGTCATTTGCAATGTGCTACAATGTTGACTTCGTCGACAAGAACACTGAAGCCCTCTACGACAGTTTATCTGAAGTTGATCGAGAAATATTTGGTTTCGATGTCAATAAAATTGATTGGCGCGAGTACATGGTATTGTGGGCCTTAGCTTTACGGAAATATGTTCTAAAAGATGGATTAACAAGAACAGAGTATGCTAGAAAGAAACTATTCTTTTTAAAGATTGCCACTTACGCTGCTTTTATGTTTTACTTCTATTTGCTGTTTAAAGTTTTTTCTTTATTATTTTTGTTATTTTAAATCTAGCATAGCATAGTCGGCCTTATAATGTTCCCACTGTTGGGACTCAGGCCTCCCCTCTACGAGAGGGAAATTGAGGAGGGGAATTTTAAATCTATTTTTTGATAATATTATGATTTATTCTTGAGAATGGAAGGTTGTGTTTATATTTTTTTTTATCTTTGTTCATATTAGGATATTTGCACACCATATGTATTATGGTGTGTAGTAGAGCAGTGGTGGCCGAGTGGTAACGGCCCCGACTTACGAGTTGTAGGTCGCGGGTTCAAACCCAACCAGGCGCATTACTTTGTGTAATTTATTTCATCACCACTGCTCTCAAAACGGTGAAGAAAAACATCGTGAGGAAACCGGCATGTCCTAGAACCAAAAATTCGAAGACATGTGACATTCTTCACTCTCTCTTAACGTATGACCCGTCGCTGTTTAGTGGAAAAAGGCGGTATAACCCAGAAGCGTCTTCACCCTCATCTAAAAACGACTTTTGCTAGACGCTTCTTTGGACATTTGGGTAGTCATCTTTATAATAAAACTCACAAACTGCTAAACATATATAACCTCAAAAAACATGAATGCAAAAAACAGCTAACTGAATGGCTATTAAAGCTAAACTATGATGATACCGAGCATATGCTAACTATTATAGTCTAATCATTCTTAGGTAACAGATTTGTTTTTGTATACTCGTTTAAATGTTTGATGATAACTATATATTGTAGTGAGAAAATAAATAAATATTATTATAAAAATATTATTATTATTATTATTCACCAACACGTACTGGGCCCGCGCGGTGGATTATGGCCCATACCCTCTCCTAGAGAGGAGGCCTGAGTCCCAGCAGTGGGAACATTAAAAGGCTGATTATGCTATGCTATGCTATATGTATTATGCTTTAACTCTGCCAGCATCTTGGTAGCACCTATTAACTCATCAACCTTCAAAGCAAGAGTAGTCAAGCATCATCTAAGTACACTTGTTTGAGCATAAAGCCTCAATTTCGGCTCTTTCATCGAGGCTAAAGCTTAACAGGCTGCCAAAAAATTGGGGATCTTAGCCAGGGTGAGATAGTACTTCACGCCGGAACAGCTGCTCAAACTTTATCAAGCGCAAGTTCGATCGTGTATGGAATACTGCTCTCATCTTTGGGATGGGTCTGCCAAATACCAGCTTGATGCTCTGGAGTCGATTGAGAAGCGAGCCAAGAGGATCATCGGTGATGATGCAATTGTCGAATCAAAACTCCAAAGCCTTGAGCATCGACGCCGAGTTGCTGGCTTGTCGGTTTTCTATCTATTACACTTCGGGGAGTGTGCGTTGGAATTGCACAATTTAATTCCACCAAGTCCGTTCCATCATCGGACCACTAGACGTACGGCGTTGCGCCATCGGTACATGGTGGACATCCCACCCATACGTACAAAGCGTTTTGGGAACACATTCATAATGCGTACAGCTAAGGAGTGGAATTCCCTGCCGGAGTCTGTGTTCCCTGATAGCTACAACCTAGGGGTCTTTAAGTCAAGAGTGAATAGGTTACTTCTAGGCGAGCGTGCTCCATATTCGGCCACATCATCGCTTACCATCAGGTGAGATGGTGGTCAAACGCGAGCCTATCAATAATAAAAAATAAAAAAAGTGATTATGTTTGTTAGCTAGTTTTAAGATGCGTCATTTCGCGTGAATAAACAGTTTTTCTTTCTTTCTTTCTTTTCTTTGGTCTCCCTTTCCTTCTCCATCCATCCACATGTTACAAATTATAAGTATATTATGTGAAAAATATGCGCCACATCCGCGCAAAACGTACATTGTTTGTATGGAAATTAAAGAATTGGTATTCAATTTTTAAAGTTAGGTGCTACTAACTCAATATTCAGCAATTCAAACAAGTGAACTTTGATCTTCATCAAAATTCGCATATTGAATTTTGATGACATTGTACTTAGACTACTTTTTACGATTTACTTTATTAGACCATAAAATGCCAAGTTTACTAGCATTTTCACAACAGAATTGAGTCTTATTTCGCCCTACCTGAAGGCTAACAATTTTTTTTGCAAGTTGTACAGCTCAATCGTAGGATATTAGCACCGGTTATTAACAGCACTTTGATATCTCAGGAAGGAAGGCATTCGGCAAAACATTTCCCCCCGCAGTTGATGGATGGGCTACAACTAAAATATGGGGGTCACACCGCGGGCGGCTAATGTGGATCAGTTAACTGTGGTTAAATGAGACGTTTATATTTGTGAAGGAGTTAGCTGTCAAATTAATTTTTGTAGATTTTTACGACTAAATACAGCAGCAGCAGTGTGATTTTGTTTATGAGCTCTATTTTAACAAAGGTACAACAAAGGATATTTTAAAAGCGCCCAACCCGAGATAATTTTTCATATAACCGCTCTTAAGTGATTTTGACATTATTACAAATCTTTCTCTAGAAGTTTTGAAAACACAGGTATATTGAGAATATTATCTAGGTTTATATAGAAATCAAAACATTTTGTACAAAACGAATCCAGTAGAAACGTTTGAAAATCTGCTATTTTGCGGGAACTTTGGCCTTTCATAATGTACTTATAAATTAAGAAAATGTTATTATGTTATCATTATGAAAGGCCAAACTTTGCACATTTAATCGAGATTCGGAATGAATGTTTTTAAAAAACATGTATTTTTTGGAACAAGTTTTGTGAAATATTCAAGTGAGTGACGCAATTACCGAATGCCAGCAGAGCGATGTGGTGTCATCGTTTTTCGCGTTGCCTCTTTATCAAACATTACTTTGGATAAAACAATCTTTTAAACCATAGTCACGTTGATGATAGACGGATCGGAAAGGGCCCACTTAAGAATCGATCTTACATTGAGTTAATTTTTTTTTTCCATCCCAGAATGGCCTATTATCTGTTCAAGTAAGGATGCCCTGTTACCTGTTCACGTAAGAATGCCCTGTTAATTGTTCACAAAAAGATACCTTGTTATCTGTTCACGTAAGGATGCCCTGTTACCTGTTCACGTAAAGATGCCCCGTTACCTCTTGACGTAAGGGTTGTTAACTATTCACGTAAGGATTCCCTGTTATCTGTTCACGTAAGGATGTCCTGTTAACTATTCACGTAAGGATTCCCTTTTATCTGTTCACGTAAGACAGCGTCACTGTACGGCATTGCCGTGGCTGAAGCTGACTGAGCCAGACAAGAGATTATATAAGAAAATTTTCAATTTTTGCCGTCGACGCACTAAGTTCCATAACCATTATTGATAATTGAAACTTCAAAAATGGTTCTCAATCTTATTATGATAATAATGACAATCAAACACGATCATAACAAATCAACAGTAACTAACTGCTGAAGAAAATTAACAGGCAAAAGTCACCCATAAATTACAAAATCGAAAAAATACATGATCCATCAAAGAACGGAACAAATCCGGAAAATATACTTTCCGCCAAAAGCAGTTTTGTTGATCCAAATCTCAGTTTAGCGGGTAACAGTGAAACCCGCCCCCGAGGTGTTTGGCATCACGCAAGTTTCGCCAGCTAAAACTTTCTACGCTATAGCGAATAATTAATATTAGATGTAGAATGATATAAAAGTAGTATATTACTACATTTATAAAGTCAGAAGGGTAATTCGATGCGAAATTGGCACTTTTTAAATTATATTGATTGCTATAGTATGCCTAGAGCATTAAAGAGCTCCTATTAGCCGATGATCTTAAGCATTTGTCTATCCCTCTTATACATTATTATTATTATACATTTATATACATTTTTTTAATTATATATATTTTTATATACATTATTATACATTATTTATTACACATGAACGATAAATCTTCGTAAATATGGGAGCGTTGTGGCAAGAAAAATGGCGTACGTCCATCCGTCCAAAGGACTAGGCAACCTATGATTTGACATTTTGACGTCGTGATTAACAAAATTTGGTATCGAGAATTGAAAAAATGCTAATATCTAAAAATGAACTGTTACTAATTACTCTAACCAAATGCAGTCGAATACCATTATTTTACATGGAGCATGTTTATCTAACCTCCAGTTCTACCCAGTAATTAGGTTACAAGATACCCCTGTAAAACTCATCATCATCATAATTTCTCCCCCAAGTGTCGATGTTGCCACAACAAGCGGTCCTGTGAGTCTCGCATCCATCGGATTCCCGCGACGCTCACCAGCCCCCCTAGCCAAGTTACAACCGTTTCGTGTCGAATTCCGTTCTCCAATCGGTAACGCCTCGGTGTCAGCAATTGTAGAAAATGATAAGTTGGTAGCCATGTTGACGCGCCTGAGTCGGCCGCTCGTTCTACAATAACAAAGGATGTAGCGTTGAAAAATTGTAAAAACGATAACAATTCATTCTATCATTTTGAACGATGTGAACTTCGCTACGAAATTTCTATTCGTTTGTTCTGACCACGTGACTTAACGTTGAGATGATGTTATTGCCATACATTTGACTAGTTTTTGACTAGCGCTAACGATTGCAGATTATCAACTTGGCTAGGGTTGCAGGTCATTAGTCCATCTTGTGGGAGGCCTTGCAACGCTGCGTCTTCCGGTACGTTAAAGATTTACAAATAAGAGCCGGGTCCAAAGGCTTATCATCCTTTACGAGGCATGGAGGAATCTCGATATGTTAGGATAGTCACCCATCCTAACATACCGAGTTTTGAGAACCTTGTAGATCAACACCTAAAATAATACCAGCCGTGCGCTGGTACTATTCTAGCTACAAGCCTTTCGATAAATAATAAACCTAATAAGCCGATTGTTATTACCGCCATCGGCCTGATGACTGGAACCCTCGACGACCATCAGTGTTGAAGCTGTCAGTGCGCGGCTGAATCAAAGGACAGATACAGAAGCCTAGGCTACTAGAACTCCTCGTTATGGCTCGCATTGTGAGGAAGTTCTTGTTTCTGGAGCCCTTACCAACCGGTGCCCGCTGCTGTTGTCCACTCTGAGTGGAACGAAAAAGAGTGCCAGATTTTAACGTTTTTCTTTTTTTTAGGGTTCCATACCTCAAAAGGAAAAGACAGAACCCTTATAGGATCACTTTCTTGTTCGTCTGTCTGTCTGTCAAGACCCTTTATCTCGGGAACGTGTGGATGTATCAAGTTGAAATTACAACCATATACTGAAATCTGCGGTCCCTTGAAGATGTGAAAAAATCAAACTTCTGAGATAACGAAAAAAAAGATACAACCGTTTATGTAACAAAAAACGTGTATTTTGACACTCTCAAGGGAATCAAAATTCATAGGGTACTTCCCGTTGACCTAGAATCCTGAAATTTGGCATGAAGCAAAGTCTCATAGCACAAGTATAGGAAAAAATCCGAAAACTGTAAATTTGTAGTTACGTCACAAAAAAAAAACAAAAACTTTTTTGTGATTCGGAAAAATCTTAGTAACTCAATTCGGGAATTTAACTGTTTTAGGTAAGTTTGTACGGAACCCTCAGTGCGCGAGTCCGACTCGCACTTGCCCGGGTTTTTTTTTAATATTCATTGATAGGCTCGCGTTTAGAATCTGCTTGTGTTCCTTGAGTTGATCTTTGTGAGGGCCATGGTAACTTTCGAACAATCCGTAGCCCTGGTAGCGTCTGACTCCATGCTGGACTGCCCCCCTAGCCAAGTTACAACCGTTTTGTGTCGAATTCCGTTCTCCAATCGGTAACGCCTCGGTGTCAACAATTGTAGAAAACAATAAGTTGATAGCCATGTTGACCCGCCTGAGTCGGCCGCTCGTTCTACAATGTCGTTCTACAATAACAAAGGATATAGCGTTGAACATTGTAGAAACGATAATAATTCATTCTATCATTTTGAACGATGTGCACTTGGCTACGAATTTTCTATTCGTTTGTTCTGACCACGTGACTTAACGTTGAGATGATGTCATTCCCATACATCTGATTAGTTTCGACTAGCGTTAACGTTTGCAGATTATCAACTTGGCTAGGGGTGCTGGACTTTCTGCCTTTTATCTGTATAGTAGCTTACCTGGCCCTCTAATTCCTGCAGCGGAGCGGGAAATGACTTTGTTTGTATAAGGGAGTAACGCTGACGTCATAATTTGTTACGTTGAATTGAGTTGTGTGTATTTTGTTCCCATTTGGAATAGAGAAGGCAAGTTTTCTTCAAGCCAAGGCGTAAAAGAGTTAGTTTATTTTACACAATTTATTTTATTCTGTTATTAGTATTTGCTATTATAGTGGTAACAGAAATACACCATCTGTGAAAATTTCAACTGTCTGGCTATCACGGTTCATGAGATACAGCCTGGTGACAGACAGACGGACAGTGGAGTCTTAGTAATAGGGTCCCGTTTTTATCTAATGACAAATCCCGCTCTTGGGCGGAGCGCAAGATAGTGTCAGACTTTTACTGACTAAAAACCCACTCCTGTACCTTCGTTGCCTTTCGTACCAGGGCTGAGGCTTCCTTTCAGAATGAGACCCTTGGTCCCAGTAGTCCTCGAACCTGCTGGGCCCCTACGGTTTGCTGACATCTGTTTGAGGCGCGCGTGGAATAGTACGCGCCGTCGACGACTTGGGCTCGGCCCGCACGGTTACCGGACGGTCGGACGGCGAGCTACCCATTGTTCGCCGTCCGCGAACCCGCACCTACGGTGGCCGGAAATCGGGATCGGAATCCTGGCGGCGGTTGGGGCGTGAAAACCGTTGCCTCACGCGATCGGCCGCCTCCTTTGCTAGCATTACTACTTCGCAGAAGGAGGCGTCGGAAGTGCTCCTCGAAATTCCACCGGCTGTCGAGAACGAGTCCAAGGTACTTCATCGTCGACCCTACACCGATGTGAACTCCTCCTACCGTTAGTTGGGAATCCGGTGGTGGCGCGTTCCGAGGACCGTGGAAACACATGGCCTCGGACTTGTGCAATGCCACCTCGACTCCCAACTCTTGGATCCTCTCCAAGACTATCGCAACCACACGTGTTGCTAGTTCGACCACCGCCTGGTACGACTCTCCTTGTGCCAGGACCCGCGTGTCGTCTGCGTAGCACCACGCTGACCCCGTCAGAGAGGTCGCCGCGCAGCACGTAGTCGTACCCGATGTTCCTCAAGGGCGGCCCTAGTACCGATCCCTGCGGAACACCGCACGACATCTCTCGCCGTCTCCTTGGTGACCAGGGTAGATGATGTACCTGTCCGACAGGTAGGCCTCGACCACACGACAGAGGTAGTCAGGCATCCGGTGATAGCGGAGTGCCCTTTCAATGCTACTCCAAGGCAGGGAATTAAATGCGTTGGCGATGTCCAAAGACACCGCCAAGACACACCTGCCTTGGGACACCGCAACCCCGTCGTGAGAGCTCGCACGTGCATGATGTCGTCCATCGTGGAGCGCCTCTTACGAAAGCCGAACTGGCCGTCCGCCAGATCCGGCCCCATCCGTGCTAGGTGCGCGACGAGGCAGTCTGCAATAACTCTTTCAAAGAGAATGCCTACCTCGTCGAGCAGCACAATGGGCCGATACGCGGACGGAGAGTCCGCAGGGCGCCCCGGCTTTGGGATGAGGACCAGTTTCCCCGTCTTTCAGCGAAGTGGGAACTGGCCCTTCTCCATGCATGCGCTGAAGAGCCCTCTTAGTCGAGGCCTGAGAGCCTCCATGGCCAGGACTCAGGGATTCCCAGGCAAGCCGTCGGGTCCTGGGGCGGTATTATTGGCACTGAGCCTTTGTACCGCCACTCTCATCTCTATCTCGGTCACCTCTGGAGCATTGTCGTCACACACTGTCGGACACCGCTGGTGGCGGAGCTATGGGCGGGGGAGAGTGTTCCTTTCGCGCAGGGAACAGAGTGCTCACCACACCCTCCAAAAACTGAAACCGGAGACTCTGCGTCAACGGAGGAGCCCAGGGGCGGAGGTTGTCCCGCACCACCAGGTGGTGGGGGTCCTCGTTCAGAGTCCCCAGCCACACGTTGCGGGCCTCGAGTTTGGCCCTCTTTATCTCCGCTCGGAGGGTGCACTTTGCCACTCTGTATACCTCGTACAGCTCCGCCTCTCTGGCCTCCGCATCCGACGGGCGGATGCGGTGCCTGGATTGTCTGGCGTACCGGCGCCGCGCGGCAATGCACGCGTTGCGCAGTGCCGCAATCTCCGGCGACCACCAGTACACCTGGCGCCATACACGTCCTGGACGGAATACTGTGGGATAAAAGAATCACTTATTGGGTCCCATGAAACGCAAGGCGATTTCGCGCCAGACCAAGACGAAGGTGGACCCACAATGGCAGAAGACAGGCGTGTGTGGAAAAGGGAGAGGCAGGCCTTTTTCCAGCAGTTTAAACACACTAATCTCTGAAACTATCAGTGCGATTGATAAATCTTTCTGTATAAAGCCAGGTTCTTGACGTACAGAAGCGGAGCAGTAACCATAGACGCGGGTGAAACCGCGAAGGACAGCTAGTATAATTATATATTATAATAATAACAATAATATTCCACAACTATCACACAACGCCGTCTAGTCTCAAGCTAAGCAGAGCTTGTGTTATGAGTAGATACTAGACAACTGATAAACATACTTATATATTTCTAAATATATACATATTATAGATAAATTATACGCAGACACAGAACAAATGATCGTGCTCATCACACAAACATTTGTCCTGGGTAGGAATCGAACCCTCGACCTCCAGCATAGCAGTCAGGGCCACTAACCACTAGACCATCAGGCCAGTCGAAGTTCTACGCTATATAATTATAACCTATAACTTCAGACTGGCCAAAATCTATTGACCGTACTGTACTCACCGTAGGCGCGGGCGCGCGGACGGCGAGCAATGGGTGGCTCGCCGTCCAACCGTCCGGTAACCGTCCGGACCGAGTCCAAGTCGTCGACGGCTCGTACTGTTCCACGCGCGCCTCAAGGAGATGTCAGCAACTGTAGGGGCCAAGCAGAGTCGAAGCTTACTGGGGCCACGGGTAGTGTGAAAGTGAAACCTGGGGCCCTGGGACGAAGTCACAGAAGGAACAGGAGTAGGTTTTTAGTCAGTAAAAGTCTGACACTATCTCCCGCTCCGTCCAAGAGCGAGATTTGTCATTAGATGATTTTCCCACCTAAACACACCTGTACACGGTTTTTTTGTTGTACTTGAAATTACTATTTTAATCTAGACTAAGAACTGTGACAAATATAGGCCATTATGTAACTAACCCTTAACATCAGCTTCCAGCTTGACCTCAAAAACACCCCTACATAATTCGAATATCCGTCCAACGTCATTTCGCCCGCATATCATCATATTGGCTACGTAAAAAGAATTTTTAGAACCTCTTAAACACCACAGACGGACCCAAACATACTCAAAACTCGAAAAAAAGCAAAAAAAGTATAAAAAACCGCAATTGCGCCCATTCAGACCTAAGTGTGTACTGACAAGTTGACAAGAAACAGAGATGGGTATATGGTGGATGCTAAAGATAGAAAGGGATGGTGAGATCGTTAGGGTCATCATACGGGAGACAGGGTGTTTGCACTTGACCCCGCAGTGAAGTAAGGTACGAAACGGCTTTCGGAATTCTGGAGTTTCAATGTGCTATTTTTGTTTAGCGTGAAACTTTGATAAGAGAGATTTTACCTTTGACCGCTATGTCAAAAAGTAAAAGTGTGCTATTTCAGCGGCAAGCTAAAATTTTTTTTATTTTGTTTTATAATAATATTCTACAACTTTAAAACAACGCCGTCTAGTCCCAAACTAAGCAGAGCTCGTGAGTACTAGATAACTGATAAACATACAAATATTTCTAAATACATTATATACCTATTACCTATAGACAAATTACACCCAAACACAGAACAAAATGATCGTGCTCATCACACAAACATAAAAAAAAGCTCATTAAAAAAAAACCCTCAAATCAAACAAATCGCAAATTCACAAACAAACAATCAAACAAACAAACCAAACAAACAAACAACAATCAAACAAACAAACAATCAAACAATCGTCAAATTCTAGGGTTTTTTTTTTAGGTGGGAAAATCATCTAATGACAAATCCCGCACTTGGGCGGAGCGGGAGATAGTGTCAGACTTTTACTGACTAAAAACCCACTCCTGTTCCTTCGTTGCCTTCGTCCTAGGGCCCCGGGTTTCGTTTTCACACTACCCATGGCCCCAGTAGGCTTCGACCCTGCTGAGCCCCTACGATTTGCTGACATCTCCCTGGGGCGCGTGTGGAACAATATGCGCCGTTGACGACTTGGGCTCGGTCCGGACGGTTACCGGACGGTCGGACGGCAGGCTACCCATTGCTCGCCGTCCGCAAGCCCGCGCCTACGGTGGCCGGAAATCGGGATCGGAATCCCGGCAGCGGTTGGGGCGTGAGGACCGTTGCCTCACGCGATCGACCGGCTCCGGCTTTGCCAGCATTACTGCTTCGCAGAAGGAGGCGACCGCCTGCCAGGGAATCGAACCCACGACCTCCGGCATAGCAGTCATTTCATAATATTCGTTTTTGTATATGATCACAAAAACGAATATTATGAAATGCAATATGGATTAAATAAATAGTAAGTATGTTCACATAATATAAATTGAGATGAGTGACAGAGTCTAGCTACATAATAAATTAACTATATAAGAAAAGCAGTACGTTTTCATATATTATGATTTTTTAGCATTTTGCTCGCGCTTAGTTCGCGAAAATATTTTTTTAAACTTTAACACCCCTTAAACACTATTTTGAGGGTAGTTTTAAAAAACTAATAAAGACAGTCTTTATTATTCACTAGCTTTTGCCCGCGGCTTCGCACGCTTACATAAAATATAGCCTATGTCACTCAGGAATAAAGCAGCTTTCTATCGATAAAAAAAATTTAGCAATCGGACCAGTACTTTCAGAGATTACCTCCTACAAACAAAAGAACAAGTTTTACCTCTTTATTATAATATAAATAATTATATTATTTATTTATTTAAAACTTTATGCACTAATGAAACATTGTACAAAGGCGGACTTAATGCCTTAGGCATTTTCTACCAGTCGACCTTAGGGTGGTGCAGAGACATAACATGGTAGGTGCAACTAAATAGAAGACTGACAGAGAGGAAATAGGAACAATAATAAATATATACTTAGATACATACAAACAAATAAAAAATGATATTGAGAGAAAAACGAATACAACAAATCAAGAGTGTGATGAATCTACCAACTTGTTGCGAGTGTTCTCGTGCTTTCACTTTAAAGGACAACCGACTGGTTGCCGTCCTGATGTTCAGAGGGAGCGCATTCCAAAGGAAGATCGCCTGGACAAAGAAAGAGGAATGGACAAACCCAGAGCGGTGTGTCGGGCATCGTAGAAGACGATTATTTGTAGATCGAAGATTTTTATTGTGCGCAGAGCAAAGAAATATTAGTGTAAGAAGTGTAGATTTTGGTTAGATGTGTGTTTGTGCCAAGTTAGATGTCAGCAAATCGTGTGGGCCCAACAGGGCTGATGCCTGTTAGGGCCATGGGATTGGTTCTGAAAAGGATATACTCATGGTCCTGGAATGCAGTAAAAAGCTGATACTCACTCCGCCCTAGGGCGCGAGATTTCACACCTCAAAAAAAACCATGGCGTTTTCATCTAACACAAAAATCTTCTACATCAGATCTGTGTTTATCATGTATTCACCTAGAAAAACACGGAACAAAGTTAGTTATAAAATTAAAAAGTAATTCAGTAATGCGTCCGCTCGCTCGAGCTAATTAGTGCTCATTTAAATTGGACGCTTGCAATTCAGTTAGTGTTTGTTAGTAGTTGATCTACTGAGTAATTCGTTTAGTTAATTGCATAATATACGTTATTCCTGCATTTTGTTAAAATAATGTTTTTAAAGAGCAGTGGCAAATAAAAAACATCAAAATATTTTTATTTCACATTGGCATTCATGGGCACTAACTAATAAAACGACAGAAGCTAGTGCACGGTTCCGGTTAATGGTTTCCTATCATTTCCTATGGAGAAGAACGGGAAAGAAACTTCGTGGATAATCTTTTTATAAAATGATCGATTTTACAAAGAATCAAATTAAGTGTCATACTTGGTGTCTGCTTATTATAAATAAATAAGTACATAAATAAATAAATAAACAAAAAACAAACAAACGTTCGTTTTATTTTATTTCCTTTCCTAAATAGTTTATTTGTCCGTTTACTTATGCCATATAAATACAAAATAGCATATTATGTACTTACCTAAATGCAAATAAGAAACATCCAATAAAGGGTTGGGCCCAGCATCTTTAACACAAGTTGTCTTGGCAATTTAGTAAGGGGTGTCTCCACAAAAAAAAAAACAATTGAATAAATATTATAAAGGCAAAAGTTTGTTGTGTGTTTGTTACTTCTCACGCTTGAATGGCTGAACGCATTTAGATGAAATCGACACACGCCCCCTGTGCCATGTGCCCTGTGTCCTGTTTCACGGGTTTTTCTGAAACGCATGATACGCGATCATGAATCACGAACACAATCACGCGTTTCAGAGGGATAGGGTCTTGACTGGCAGACAGACTGACAATAAAGGGATCCTACAAGGGTTCCGTTTTTGCCGACTTAAGTACGGTATCCTCAAAATACATAGTAGCTCACACCGGGTATCCGTTAGTATTTGAAGCTTTAGTATACAAGCATCATCATCATCGTCCTGTCCTTGTTCCGTGTTATTTGGGGTCGGCGCAACACGTTTTTTTCTTCCATTCTGCCCTGTCACTCGTCATACTATTACTAACTTCCTTTTCTTTCATATCACTCTTCACACAATCCATCCATCTTTTCTTTGGTCTCCCTCTCCCTCTCCATCCATCCACATGTAAACTCATAACTCTTTTAGCAACATGCGATTTATCCCTCCTCTTCACATGACCATACCAAGACAAACGATTCCCTTTCAACTTTTCAGTCACTGGCGCCACTTTCAAACTTCCCCTAATATACTCCCCTTGTATACATTAGTATACAAGCATAATCAACCTTATAATGTTCTTACTGCTGGAACTCCGGCCTCCTCTCTAGGAGAGGGAACGGGCCGTTATCCACCACACGCGCCCAGTGCGGGTTGGTAGATATCATATGCCTTCGAATATTTTATTCTAGTACATGTCTCGGTTTCCTCGCGGTGTTTTTACACAAAGTAAAGCATTGAAATCACGACCTACAACTTGTAAGTCCGTTACCACAGGGCCACCACTGCTCCTCGCACTAGTCTATTTATTATAAATATAAAAGGAGAAAAATTACTGGGACTAGGAACATGAAATTTTGCACAATGCTAAGGTTTAAGAACAGCTTTATTTCTCATAAAGAATTGCTTACATAATTCACTTACTGAGAAACAATATTTAAAACTAAAATTAATAATTAGAGCGCACAGATAGTACGTATGTAAAATAACAAAACAAGATAGCCAGGAAAAAAATAAAATAAATAAAATAAGGTAAAATGTGGGTAAATCTAAACAGATAACATACTCAATCGTAAGTTAACCAAACATAACATGGATGCACGAATTTGATTTATACTAGATGTGGCACTGATGGTATCGTATGTTATTAGCTCGTTTATTATTATAAGTTTATTTTATTTTTAGTTTATTGTTCTATTTATATATTTTGGGTATGTATGTTTGGGAAATGTTGGATTTTATTTGTTTTTGTTTATTTAAGTAATTACTAGTTTATATTTTTAGTTTAAAGGTATAAAGTTAATCTATATAACGTGTGTATTTTATTTATGTTAGTGTATTTAAATGATGTTACTTTTTTTTCTTTTTTTTTTCCTTTCCCATCTATTCACTTATTTGTATGTATTAATTGTGTGCTTCTTATTATAACGTAGGCGAGTACTAAGGGCCAACGCTGCGTTAAGCGGTAACCTGCGCGGGCGCCCGTGCTTGCACTCGCCTTCGCATGACGTCACGTGTGTATCGTGTGCGGCGGTCCCCGTTGCAGAAACCGGATTATTACCTGCGCTGTCAGGCAAATACCACTGACTACCATGTAGTTGTCTGGCATTTTTGCTGAACTGGGCCTATTTGGCGCAGCTGTGAGACACACATTGTGTTTTTTTTTTCTTAGTTGTCTTAAAATTTGTTTTTACAATGTGTGTATCCATGTGTGCCAAATAAAATATGTTTCTTTCTTTCTTTTCTTTCTTTAGCTGTGTCGCTAGTTCAACTTTAACGGTGTGCATGTAGTCGTGTCGATGGAGAACTTTAATGAGTTATTACGAGTACGTATCAAAACGGGCGCGGGGCGCAACCGCCCGCGTAACGCAGCGTTCGGCCTTAGAGAGGATTTTCCGATATGCACCTCCTAAGGGGATGAAACGGGGGTCCAAAGTTAGTATGGAGAAACCTACTTTCACGCGGGCGAAGCCGCTGGCAGAAGCTAGTATTACGTAAGTTTGCAACAAAATAATCAATATACCGTTTATTCGCTCTCATGTAGAAGCTTTTAGTCATATAGTATATCGTCAGATTTAACAGCAGTGTAAACTTTAACGAGTCGTTTCTGTGACCCAGTTTTCACATTCAATTCCTACAGCTTACGTAGACTTTACTGAGCTTATACTCTATATATGTTTGGATCATAATATGTTGGTACGAAGGCACTTGATCCATACATAATCGCCAACACCCCGTGAATGTGAAAAAAGGATTTGGCTTGCAATTCTTTTTTTTTTTTAAATGTCGCCCTACACTAGGAATTAGTCCGGCCTGTATAGGTGTGTCCAGACCTGGCAAATGTGCCGCTCGCGAGCCGCTTGCGAACTGCACGCGTGTTGCTCGCGTGCGGTTACAGCCTAATGGGCCTATTACCACTACTCGATATTCATACAGTCTTCGTCTATGTTTATCTATGTATCTCATCGTTCTGTTTCATTCCTTTACACGACATAGGCGTAAGTTGTTCTTTTTCTTGTGCGACGGTACATAGACAGACTGTCTGAATATCGAGTAGGCGCTTAAGTTTGGTGCGCTGCTCTAGTGCAGCAGCGGCAAGGCTCGAATGAGGCGCTCGTGCAGCGCGTTTGAACTATGTATGTGTGCCGCGGGCGGCACGCGCGCACCTCCTGCGCCACTCGAGTGCGGCGTTTACTGGCGTGCGAGCGGCGCGCGGGCGGCGCAAGGGCTTCGTACAAACATGAAATGCAAGCGCGCAGTTCGCGAGCGCGCGGCGAGCTGCGCATTCGCCAGGTCTGAAAACAACTACTATCTGCATGGGCCATGCAAATATGTGTTCCGTGCGGGAATCGCAACGTGCAGCGGAGCAGCCAATCGCTCAGCCACTGCACTGGCCATGCTGTCAAAATTATAACTTTTCAGGTTTATATTAATCTTTTTAGCCGTGACGTTTATCATATTTATAAATGCGAGAATCTTTATGTTTGTTTGTTCCCTCTTCTTATCTTAACGAATTTGGCACATCATCCATAAATCATCCAATGACCGCCCTAGAATGGGAGAACCGCTCTGGGGTAGACCGGAAGGATTTGTCAGACTTTTACAGACTAAAACCACACCTAGAAAGAAAGAAAGAAAGAAAGAAAGAAAGAAAGAAAGAAAGAAAGAAAGAACGAAAGAAACAAATTCCTTCTTTGCCTGGCGTTCCAGGATCCTGTGGGTTTCCAGAAGGAGGTGACCGCCTGCCATTCCTCCTCGCTCCGGACCATAGACTGCACCAGGGCCCGCGAGAGATCGCCGCCACCGATCGCTCCTATGAGGACACGGTAGTGTCCGCCCAAACGGGGCAAACCTCCACCGTATGCTCCACCGTGTACTCCGGACAGTACGGAATGGTCATACATGGTCTACATGTCTCGGACATAGAACATAATATGACATTTTCAAGTTCCACGCGGTTAACACCGACCGCTAACAGAAGCCACAATATCGCATCGGCCATACTGTACCTAGCTTTGCTTTGAGCCTAAATTCCGTGCGTGGCCCAGTATTCGGTCACGGCAATGCCGTCTAGCTGATGAAAGGTCGGTGGTGGGAACCGATCACTTTTCCGAAATTTTTTTGTTCGAATTTCATTTTACCGAAAACTATTGACCGACGACTTTTTTGCTATAAACATTATTTGACATATTTTTAGATCATCGAAGCATCATGTGTCATAGGTATTATTTTACTGAACTATATTTCGCCGACTTACAAAATAACTTTTTGCTATTGGCCGAAGCCAATTTTTTTTTTGAACCAAAAAAACTGGGCAAGTGCGAGTCGGACTCGCGCACTGAGGGTACCGTACAAACTTACCTATGAAAACAGTTCCCGAATTGAGTTACGAAGATTTTTCCGAATCGCAAAAAAAGTTTTTTTTTTGTGACGTAACTACAAATTTACAGTTTTCAGATTTTTTCCTATACTCGTGCTATATAAGACCTTGCTTCATATTTCAGGATTCTAGGTCAAGAAGAAGTACCCTATGAATTTTGATTTCCTTGAGAGTGTCGAAATACACGTTTTATGCGACATAAACGACCATATCTTTATTTTCCGTTAACTTAGAGAAGTTTGATTTTCTCACAGCTTCAAGGGACCGCAGACTTGAGCATATGGTTTTAATTTCGTCCACGCGTTCCCAAAATAAAGGGTCTTGGCAGACACACATACAGATAGACGGACGGACAACAAAGTGATCCTATAAGGGTTCCCTTTTTTTCCTTTTGAGGCACGGAACCCTAAAAAGAAGGCAAACTTAAATTTACGGATAAATATCTGCCATATCCCTATCAGCTAAATACTCGAACATACTTTATTCAATACTAAAACAAATTAAGAAGTCTGATTTAGAACCAGAACAGAAGCCTTATCGCGACCTCTTAGCGCAATCAAATTGACGACCTAAATTGAACTATTAAGGCGACACTAAAAGCCAGTGACCTTGAGGGAGCAAAAGAGGAGCTAGCATCACTCCCCGCGCATCAAGATTATTCGAATAATAATATGTCCTTCATTTATTAAACACAATATGAATAAAAATCGTACATCAAAAGATTGGTAATTAAATTATCTTTTAGTTTGTAAAAGTTTCATAAAATACACCCAATAGTTTTTGCCTGATCTTTGCTTTTTTGTCTGTGTTACAAATACCTTTGAAAAAAAATCACATTAAGTTCTATGAAAAAAAAAAATATATAAATATTCGTACATCAAAATTTAGGCAAATAGTTTAGTCTAACATATATTTTTTTCAAAACATACAGACTAGCTGTTTAGACGTGATGTTGGATTTAAAATCATCAAAAATCATATATCTGCCCCTTAAGTTCAATTTCAAAAGTTTTTTATTTCACATAGGCCTATATGGGCACTTATAAAACGTCAGAAGCTAGTGCACGGTTCCAAATTGGTCGTTTCCTATGGAGAAGAACCGGCAAGAAACTCCATTACTCTTTTAAAAAAAAATGTTGTTCTTACAATATTTCCATAAGATTACATATAGTTATAGGTATATATCTCCATTCCCTCTTTCTTGCGCTCATGACATTTTATCAAGTCATGGTGAGGACCTAGTAAATCGGTTTAATAAAGCAACGTTTTTAACGTGGTTGCAAGCTTGCAAAGCAGTTGACACTCGACTGACTGACTGTCCTGCTTACAAGTACTCTGTGCTGCTTACCCTCGAGTGGTATAGCGAGCGCGATGATACTTTACGACCTCGTTTCGAAACACGTACAGTTGCGAGCAAAAGTGACTTATTTTTAATTTTTTTTTAAGATTTACATTAATTTTCCTTTTATAGTGGTGGTAAAGTATTGCCGTGGCTAAATACTGGGCCAGAAAAGGAATTTAAAAAAATATATATTATAGTGTTGATGACAAAAATGACTAAGAAGTGTAAAATAAAAAACTTTTCACAAAAAATCGGTCCAAACTAGAAACACCGACTTCAGAAATCAAAGAAGTCGATTTTATTTTTTCTTATACTTAAGTTTTAATATACGTTTAAAGAAATTAATTCCAGTCTGTCAAATATTTATAAACTTATCCTCACCACCATCACAAATGCGGGATTTTTTCGAAAAAGACCGTGGTTCTACAACGCAAAGGGTAATTTCTCAACGCTCAGTCACGTGGTCAGAAAAAGAGGAATCAGAGGCGTGGCCTACTCGAGGCGTTCAACGCAAACGAAACGGTCGTAACTTGGCTAGGGGGCTGAAGGGATACGAAGACTCCCTCTCACTGCACCCTGAGTGCGAAAAGTTTTTTTTTTTGTTGATATAAACTAGTGCTTGACTGCGATCCCACCTGATGGTAAGTAATGATCCAATCGTTGATGCTTTCCCGTGTAAAAAAGGGGAAGTGGAGCTGCGAGAAAATGATACTGATAAGTTGGCCCTTTAGGCTCATCGAGATATAAGTACTTACGTACTAGAGAAGCTACGTCAAATAACTGAATTGTCCTATTTTCGTAATTTGAATCTTTAGTTCACTGCAGCGCTAAAATAATAACAATTCGTCTAAACCGTAACTAATTTACAACAGCGCTAGATTTGCTGCTGAAGTGTATTTATTCTCGGCAAAAAGGTCTTAAGCGCAATGTAAATCACGGCAATTACGCGTTTTCTTCGACAAAACGCGGCGCGATCGCCGCAGTTGAACGAGACAAAGTAGGAATTTACGGTGTCTTCTCTAGTACGTTAGTACTTATATCTCGATGTTTAGGCTTATCTTTATTAGATTACTTCGAAATACTCCCCAGAATAATATAATCAATGGTTTATTTCAGCCTCCATAGTTTCAACTGACATAAATTAAGCCACTTGAGCCCACACAGCGCGAGCCGTTCAATTCTCGACAAATTGCGATAATGTAGTAAGTTATTGATAATTTCTTTTCTGTTTGGTAATATAAACTATAGTCGTTTACATTTTGATAAACTAGAAATCTTAAGAGCACGCAACCTGTGATACCCATACAACCTCTTACGTGATTAAGACGGTATTACACATCTTTCTCCGGATATTTTGGAAACATTGATTATCTTGTGAATATTATCTAAGTCCCTATTAAAATCAAGTCATAAGTTAGTGTTAAACTAAACCAGTAAGTAGGTACCTCTGAAAATCTGCCTCAGGGAGATGTCAGCAAATCGTAGGGGCCCAGCAGAGTCGAAGCCTACTGGGGCCACGGGTAGTGTGAAAGCGAAACCCGGGGCCCCGGGATGAAGGTAAAGAAGGAACAGGAGTGGGTTTTTAGTCAGTAAAAGTCTGACACTATCTCCCGCTCCGCCCAAGGGCAGGATTTGTCATTAGATGATTTTCCCACCTAATAAAAAAAACCTCTGAAAATCTGCTATTTTGTGTGAACTTTCGCCCTTCATAATATGTACTCATAAATTAAAAAAATAAAGAAAATATAACTATAGAAACTTTTTACATTTAATCGAGATTCTGAATGACGAAAAAATATTCCAAAAACTTTTAGGATTTAAAAAGAAACACGGAAGTTCCTGGAACAACTTTTGTGAACTATTCGACTGAGCAACGGAAGTTACCGAATGTCACCCGAGTGCAGTTCAGCCCCCCTAGCCAAGCTACAACCGTTTCGTTTCGATTCTCTTTTCGTCGATCGCCTCGAGTCGGCCACGCCTTCTATTCATTTGATCTGACGTCATCTCAACGCTCAGTCACGTGGTCAGAACAAAGGAATAGGAGGCGTGGCCGACTCGAGGCTATCGACGAAAAGAGTATCGAAACGACACGGTTGTAACTTGGCTAGGGGGGCAGGCGTTATCTCTCTTTTTTGATGTTTAAACAGACAGACCCCTCAAAAAATTATTTCACATCGACTGCATAACGAAACAAACTGCAAGAGACCATTCATGTTTAATATAAACACTTCACATTCGACATCACAGTAACACACGTCTCCAACAACACGAAAACATTTGCAGTGCAACCTCGTCGCAAGTTTCATGAAAAATATTTAGTTTACAAATAAAAGCTTGTTCTTGGCAACAAACCTTTGAATTTGTAACCGACTGTCGAGCTATCGACCACCACAAGACAGCTAGCGTCCTTACCAACATATACATGCAACAAAACAAGCTATTTCCAACCGTATCTCCTCTACATAAAACTTAATTTGAACTCTTCTACCACTTGAAGAATCACCCCTCATTTGAATTGCAACTCTAACTTTATCAAGTTAGAGTTCCAAATCGAATGCTCACTAAGCACACTCACACATAGAAAATCTCGTTCGATAATATAACTTGTTGCACGTCATCGCACACACACATAGACATGTTAACGCACACAGAAATATTTACACTGGCAATAATGGATAGGGCTTGTCGGTAAAAAGGTATTGAGTTACGGGAAAATGATAGAAAATATATATTTCGTGTGGTCCTGGCCTCATGATTCCTATTGAATAAATTCTAGATGTTACCTCCTTGAATTTTGTGATCGAATAAGCAACACATTTATTTCTAGAGCTATTACGTTGAATTTTGGAAGGGTCAGTTGTCTGTCCGTACTGTCAGATAAGAATGAATCGCATTTCAAAAGGTTGAGGGTTTTTTTTTCGGGTGGGAAAAACATCTAATGACATCCCCTGCTCTTGGGCGGAGCGAGAGGGCGTGTCAGACTTTTACTGACTAAAAACCCACTCCTGTTCCTTCTTTGCCATTGTTCCAGGGCTCCGGGGATCTCTTTCGCATCACCCTGCTGGGCCCCTACGGTTGCTGGACATATCCTTGAGGCGCGCGTGGAACACTACGCGCAATCGACGACTTGGGCTCGGTCCGGACAGTTACCGGACGATCGGACGGCGAGCTACCCATTGCTCGCCGTAAAGGTTGAGGGTTGAGATCAAGTCCTATTGAGTTTTATTTTTTAATTAATATAAACCAGTGCTTGGCTGCGATCCCACCTGATGGGAAGCAGTGACGCAATCGTCGATGGTGAGGCACACTATTCACTCTAGCCTTGAAGACACCTAAATTATAATCAGACGGGAAGACCATAGCAGGCAAATGGTTTCAGTCCTTCGAGTGAAGTTGATTTAATTTTTCTCATATTCACTGAGCGAGTTCGCAAAATTGCATTACGCTTTTTATGTTATAACATATATGTTTATCTAATAATAAATAAGTGATTGATTAAATAATTGTATTCTGTAAATAATTAATTGCCTTATATTGTATTAATTGAATTATATGCTAAATTATTTTTTAAGCAATGCCTTTGGGTACAGTACCAGTCGACAGCGATGTGGAGGACTTTAGATTGCTTTTTTTTAGTACTTTAGGTCTTTTATTATTATTTTGTAAGTTAGTTTTAATTTATTTATTTATTTTTTTATTTATTTAAACTTCATGTACAGTAGTGGTACATAGGCGGACTTAATGCAACAAGGCATTCTCTACCAGTCAACCTTTGGGTTAAAAGAGACAACACTGTGGTAGGTGTGCACAATAAATAAATAACAGATAAATATCAAATGAAAAATAGTATCAATAAATTAAGTTACAATAATAAAATACTTATATACGCTAATATTATAAACTAATAAATACATTATATCTAGGAGAACTTAAAAATAACAATTATGACGAAGACCAAACTAAGGTTGAGAGGACTTCAAGTAGTAGTTCCGAATTTTACGCTTGAAGGAAAATTTACTTTCAGCTTTTTTGATGTCAAGGGGAAGCACATTCCAGAGTTTTATGGTAGAGACAACGTAAGAATTAGCCATAAACCCTGTACGGTGAGAAGGAATATGAAGAAGCATGTTTTTGGATGCTCGAAGGTTGAAATTGTGAGAACTGCCCAATACTTTAAAATATTGTTTTAAATAATCAGGAGCACACGGATCGTTCATTATAGTGAAGAGTGTACAAAGGGATCTGAGGGATCTCCTGTGACGGATAGGCAGCCATTTAAGCTGAGAACGAAAAGAAGAAATGTGATCATATTTACGAAGACCAAATATGAAACGAATACAGTTGTTGAGAAGTCGATCCAATTTGTTTAGAAGTTCTTGGGATAGATCAGAGTAACAAACATCAGCATAGTCAATTATCGGTAGGACAAGTGATTGGACCAAAGTGGTTTTAGTGCTTGATGGAAGGAAATTCTTGAATCTATAGAGAGATCGCAGCGTGAAGGTGACTCTCTGGCTAACCTGAGCAATATGCTTATTCCAGCTTAACCTATCGTCAATATATAAGCCTAGGTCTTTAACGTGTGGCGAGAGAGGAATAACTGTATTGTCGAAAAGAAGCGGCAGAAGTCGGCTAGTGTCCAAGCTTCGTAAAAAGTATGAACTACCAATAAGGATAGCCTGGCATTTACTAACATTGACAGTAACCCCAAACCTGCTTGACCAATCACTAATCGCCAGAAGGTCAGCATTTATTAAGGAGATGCAGTCATCGAGGTTGTCAAGGTCAGTTTGCGCGTAGAGCTGTAGGTCATCAGCATACAGATGGAAAGAGCATTTGAGGATAGCTGTGATAGAATTAATAAACAAAGAAAATAAGAGTGGAGAGAGTATACCGCCTTGTGGAACGCCGGTTTGCAGGTCACACCAGTCAGAAAGCTTCTGATCAGCACGTACCGCTTGCCGACGTCCACGAAGATATGATGAGAACCAATCCCGTGCCGACGAAGAAACCCCAATTTGAGACAAGATAGCCAGAAGGATGTCGTGATCAACGGTATTAAAAGCATTGGAGAAGTCTATTAAAACTAACACCGTTAACCTCGAGTTCTCCAGGCCATTCCTGACGTCTTCTGTAACTTTAAGCAAGGCTGTGGCTGTACTGTGGCCAGGACGAAAACCTGATTGAAAAGGGGATAACAGTTTATTCCTAAACACAAAGGATGATAATTGTTTTAGAGCAACTGCTTCCAGGATTTTTGACAAAAAAGGGAGAATGGAGATTGGTCTGAAGTGATTTGTTAAAGTGGGGGTGGGAATTTTAGGAAGAGGGATAATGAAAGCTTTCCGCCAGCTAGTAGGAAAAACCCCAGTCTGGAGGGAGGAATTCATGATGTGTGTGATAGTAGGGAGCAGACTGTTAAACATGAGGGATAACATGTTTCTGCTGACTCCATCACAGCCGACAGCCTTGGACTTAATCGCAGTGAACGTTTTGAGGATCTCCGACTCGGTCACTAGGGAAAAAGAAAAAGAATCATGAGGTAAAATTGGCGTGGAAGTTATATCAAGAATAGTAGTATTTTTGACAGGAATCGCAAGCATGGCCGACGATGAAAAGTGTTGATTCAGATCATTCAAAGATATACTAGAGGACGATTTATCAATTATAATTTCAATGAAAACACTTAACTAATTAAAACTATATATACACTAAAGGCAAAAACTACTAGCTAAAATATGGCGTCATAAAATTCCTCCGCATCGCTGTCGACTGGAAGACTGTTGCCCTACGCCTAGGCGCTCCTTGCTGTTCTCCTCATCGCTGCCACTGTGGCGAAGTTGTCAACAGCCTTGGTCACCACGGCCTGTCATGCAGTCGAAGCGCGGGACGGATAGCACGGCACGCGAATATTAACGACATCATCCGACGAGCCCTTGTCACCGTCGGCGTTCCGGCTGTTTTAGAACCTCATGGCCTGGCACGCGACGATGGTAAGAGACCGGACGGTATGTCTTTATTTCCGTGGAAAATGGGTAGGCCTTTAGTGTGGGACGCTACCTGTGTCGACACTCTTGCGCCATCCCATCTTCCTAGCTCTTCGTGCTGTGCTGGTGCTGCCGCTGCGGCTGCGGAGAACCTCAAGCGGCGGAAATATAACAACCTCTTCGGTAGTTATATTTTTGAGCCGTTTGGGGTTGAAACTCTTGGGCCGTGGGGTCCGAGTGCTCATAAGCTTTTCAAAGAATTATCCAAACGCTTACACTTCGCGTGACCCAAGGGCTGGCTTTTACCTCGGTCAGAGGTTAAGCATTGCCATACAACGTGGCAATGCCGCCAGCCTTTTGGGCACACTTCCAGTCGACAGCGATGCGGAGGAATTTTATGACGCCATATTTTAGCTAGTAGTTTTTGCCTTTAGTGTATTAACAATATTTAATTGAATCCGGAAATACCGGAATTACTTTCCGGAAAAATGGCTTATCCATGTTATTCTTTCTGTGTGCATTTATGATACAAGTAACAAAAATCAATCTACCTACTCCGATCACTGGTAATGATAGCTTTATGTATTTCTATTTTTTTTTTTTTTTGTAAAAATGGTAGATCATCTAAAATCGTGTCTACATCGCCACCTAGGGTTCCGTCATTGAGATACCACTTTAGCTGTCGAATAATTGTGTGAATAGCTAAACTAATGATAACTAGCCCGAGGGGATCACCTTGTTGACACTTGACAGCAGCAGATTTATAAAAGGTTATCCCGATATAAGAATTTAGACGGTTGTCTGTAACATTGCCAAAGACATGTAGGTATATTTGTGTGTAATTTTGTAGGAGATACCTAAGGTTATTCAGGTGCTAAGAAATGGAATTCCCTGCCAGAGTCTGTGTTTCCTGATAGCTACAACTTAGGGGGTCTTTATGTCAAGAGTGAATAGGTTACTTCTAGGCAAGCGTGCTCCATCGCCGACCACATCGTCGCTTTCCATCAGGTGAGATCAGTGGCCAATGAATAGTTTAAAAAAAACCGGGCAAGTGCTAGTCAGATTCGCGCACTGAGGGTTCCGTACAAACTTACCTATGAAAACAGTTCGATTCCCGAATTGAGTTACTAAGATTTGTCCAAATCGCAAAAAAAGTTTTTTTTTTGTGACGTAACTACAATTTACAGTTTTCAGATTGTTTCCATTACTTATTTGTGCTATGAGACCTTGCTTCATGCAAAATTTCAGGATTCTCGAGGTCAACGGGAAGTACCCTATGAATTTTGATTCCCTTGAGAGTGTCGTAATACACGTTTTTTGTGACATAAACGGCCGTATCTTTTTTTTCGTTAACTCAGAAGTTTGTTTTTTTCACAGCTTCAAGGGACCGTAGACCTTGAGTATAATATGATTTTAATTTCAACTCGATTTCTTCACGCGTCCCCGAGATAAAGGCTCTTGACCGACAGACAGACCGACGGACGGGCAACAAAGTGATCCTTTATGGGTTCCGTTTTTTCTTTTTGAGGTACGGAACCCTAAAAAAATGATAATAATACTAACTACCTAACCACAAGCTACAGGATTGTTCGAAAAAGTTATTTATTTATATATTATAATGCTTTATTGTACAACATTACACATAGAAAAAGAAAACTAAAATACATACATACAATATGCTGCCTTATCGCGTTCCACGATCTCTTCCAGGCAACCACGACTTTCGAACGCAAGGGGCAAAGTCGTCGACGGCGCGTAGTGTTCCACGCGCGCCTCAAGGAGATGTCAGCAACCGTAGGGGCCCAGCAGGGTCAACGCCTACTGGGGCCATGGGTGATGCGAAAGTGACCCCCGGGGCCCTGGAAAAAATGGCAAGGAAGGAACAGGAGTGGGTTTTTAGTCAGTAAAAGTCTGACACTATCTCCCGCTCCGCCCAAGAGCGGGGGATGTCATTAGATGATTTTCCCACCCGAAAAAAAAGGGGGGGCAACTGAAACCTGTGTTCCTTGGTTTTTATCAGTAAAAAATCTGACACTCCCTCTCGCACTACCCAGAGCGAAAGAATTTATTTCATCATGTATAACGTAAAAAAAATATGAATTCTGAATTTTCCTACCCTTTTGGTCCGATTCAGATACCAAAAACTTGCATGAATCGACAAGAAATCGTTTCTAAGCTTTCTTCTAATAAATTCTTGCATCTTCACCAAAATAGCTGTTGGTTTGAATAGATTTTCAGTAAATTAAATCAGAAATATATAGGGTGACTGGTAATTAGTGTACGATACTTAAACACGTGATTGTGCTCATGATAACCAACAACTTTTACTATGGCAACAAACCTGAAATCGCGAAAAAAATCAGCTGTACAGTACATTTATGTTTGCCTAATGTACTGAACAGCTAATATTTTTTTCGCGACTTCGGCTTTGCTCCAATAATAAAAATTGTTTGTTATCATGAGCACAATCTCGTGTTTAAGTATCGTACACTAATTGCCAGTCACCCTATATATTTGAAATAAACTATTTACAGGCACTTTTGAATTGTCATAAATTCATAAGAAATTCACACAATCAGAAAAAAAATATGCTAATTAAACATTCCACAGCTGTCTATGGAGAAGAATGTGCAAGAAACTCCATGGGCACTCTTTTAAATCATTTATTTATGTACACACAAACACTTAAAAATGAAAATAACAAAAGCAGATAGAAGAGCACAAAGGTACTGCTTATTTCAAAAGAAATTTCTTCCAGCAGATCTGCGACAGGAGAGTTGGGTGAGAGATGTAGACACAGTGCATACAAATAAGTCAGAAAATTAAAAATATACTACAAAACAATGTAAAATATAAAGATTAAAATAAGCCACTGACAGTTAAAAGATGACCAGTCTCAACTGACTGCTTCCGTTCACAAACATGACTCGTATATTTAGCACCACTGAAGGAAATGTAGTCATCCTAATCACCTTGGCCTTAAAATACTCCAGATTTGATCTTTAACACCTACGATAAGATATTATCGAGCCGATATTATTAGAATCAGTAAACAATTTTGCCCACTGCTTCTTAGAAATTCCACAGACAACAAATAGTTTATGCAATCAATTAGATTTTCTTAACACGTTAACAGTGGCATTCATTTTTGTATCATTTCTATTCCTACGGTACGGGGCGTTTAAGACCTCCTTTGAAAACAATCATTATGACAGTAAGGGGCTTATTAGACCCCATAACGTTTAAGATACTACAACTTTTTTTTCTGGCTAACTATAGTACGAGGTCAAAGTGACCCCGTATATAAGTAGATACACCACAGCAATCTGTTTTAAAATCATCTTAGGTATTTCTAACCTCCGCACTCCTCCACACGGTAGTGATGTCTACGTTTTTCTTAGCCGCACCACAAGGAAGACACTTACGAGGCTTATTAGACCTCGTTCTGCACTGAACGTGTTAAAGAATCGATTACATAATGTTACAGTATTGATACGAATTTTTCTTTTTCTTTTTATTGATATGCTCGCGTTTGACCACTATCTCACCTCCTTAGCAGATGGCAAAATTAGTTTTTTTTTTTCAAATTTAATTCCTTGCCTTTCACAATATTTGGCCATGGCAATACCGTCCGCTGACGCTGTCATTAGATCCCTATGTGAATAGCCCCCCTAGCCAAGTTACAACCGTTTCGTTTCGATTCTCTTTTCGTCTATCGCCTCGAGTAGGCTACGCCTCCGATTCCTTTATTCTGACGTCATCTCAACGCTCAGTCACGTGGTCAGAATAAAGGAATAGGAGGCGTGGCTGACTCGAGGCGATCAACGAAAAGAGAATCGAAATGAAACGGTTGTAACTTGGCAAGGGGGGCAGGTAATAAGGCACGTGACGCGGGATGGAAAGTGGGACATTATCTGCGGAGAGACAACGATTACACTTCATATTCCTCACCTGATGGTAAGCGATGATGTGGTCGATGATGTCCTTCTCATACTTCTGACTTTGTTCATTCTTCCTTTCAAATACAATCCATATTTCTGTGGAATGCGCTTCCTCTCGAGATCAGGACGGCCACCAGTCTATATGCATTTAAGCGGATGTTGCGAAATTACTTTCTGCACGAATAGTAAAGTCGTCTCAATAACCCCTTTCTTTTACTTTATATAAATATATATGTATATATTATATTAAATTATATAAGTATGTTTATTTTGTATATATATATACATACTTTTTATCTCTTATTTTCTAAATATTCCTTTGTATTTTTATGCACCTGCTACTTTTTCTCCTCACTACCCTAGGTTGACTGGTAGAGAATGCCTAAGGCATTAAGTCCGCCTTTGTACTTTTGTGTTGCATGAAGTTTTAATAAATAAATAAATAAATGATGGAGCACGCTTGCCTATAAGACCTATTCACTCTTGACTTAAAGACTCCTAGATTTTAACAATCAGGAAACGCAGACTCCGGTAGGAAATTCCACTCATAAGTTGTACGCACAACGAATGTGTTCCCAAAACGTTTTGTACGTATGGGTGGGATATCCACCATATATCGGTGGCGCGGTAAGTCCCCTATTTGAGGAGTGGCTGGAAAGGCAACAAGGCGTCCTTAACTTCCGCATGACGCAGGTCCTCACTGGACATGGTAAGTTCGGGAGGTTCCTGCACCGGACTCGTGCGGAAATAACGCCCGGGTGTCACCATTGTGTGGACCGCTCGGAGGACACGGTGGAGCATACGGTAGAGGTGTGCCCCGCCTAGGCAGAGCACCTCGTGGGGGCGATCGGCGGCAGCGATCTCTCGCGCCGGGCCTTGGTACAGGCCCTGGTCCAGAGCGAGGAGGAGTGGCAGGCGGTCGCCTCCTTCTGCAAAGCAGTAATGCTAGCAAGGGAGGAGGCCGGACGTGCACGAGCGAGGCAATGGCCCCCGCGCCTCAGCCGCCGGGATTCCGATCCCGATTTCCGGCCACCGTAGGCGCAGGCTTGCGGACTTCGAGCAATGGGTAGCTCACCGTCCGACTGTCCAGTAACCGTCCGGACCGAGCCGAAGACGCGCGCCCCAAGGATATGTCAGCAACTGTAGGGGCCCAGCTGGGTCGAAGCCTACTGGGGTCAAGGGTCTGATTCTGAAAGGAAGACTCGGCCCTGGTATGAAAGTCAACGAAGGAACAGGGGTGGGTTTTTAGTCAGTAAAAGTCTGACACACCCACGCGCTTCGCCCAAGAGCGGGGGATGTCATTGGATGATTTTCCCACCGAAAATAAAAAAGTACATGGTATCAACATTTTCAAAGTACATTCTCACATTATGTACTTATTTATTCTAACGGTGCAAATGACTTCATATAAGCACACTTTCTCCCAAACGTGAAATTATCAACCCTCCTATTATTCACCACAATAGCCAGACCTACCTTTACCCTTAATTCTTCTCTAAGAAGAGGCCAAATAATACTAGATACTGTAACCGATATAAAAAGACCCCTACCTCTTAGTTTTCTTTCCTCAAGGGTCAAATAAAGTACTTAAGATGGTGTGAAGCCCAGGGGTCAACTGTAAATGGTAATGGGTCGGTCTCAATGACTTTCAAGGTCAAGAAACTAATTTCGGTAGGAAATGGAAAATGAGTTTCGATTCCCGATATTGAGTCTCTGAACGGGTGGAGTATGGGTTTTCTTGGCTCGTTATTTTCATTTAAATTATGAGTGGATACTATATTGGGCTGAAATAGGAAGGAAATTGCATAGCCCCTTAAAAAAAAACAAAAATGCAAAAACAATGCAATTTCCTTTCTATTACGGCTTGTTTTTTTAGGTGGATAATGTTTTTCCAAATAAATACTCACGCTCTAGGATGGAAGGAAAGGGAGTATCAGACTTTTACTGTCTAAAACCCTCAGTGTTCCATCAGTTGCTCTTTGTGGGCATTTTCTTGGCCCCTTCAGTATTGTTGATGTCTCTTTGAGGCGCGCGAGGAACACAACGCGCCGTCGACCCGGGCTCAGTCCTTATCGGACTGCCGGACGGTGCGTTACCCATTGCTTGCCGTCCGCAAGACTGCACCTGCCCCCCTAGCCAAGTTACAACCGTTTCGTGTCGAATTCCGTTCTCCAATCGGTAACGCCTCGGTGTCAGCAATTGTAGAAAACGATAAGTTGGTAGCCATGTTGACGCGCCTGAGTCGGCCGTTCGTTCTACAATAACAAATGATGTAGCGTTGAACATTGTAGAAACGATAACAATTCATTCTATCATTTTGAACGATGTGAACTTGGCTACGAATTTTCTATTCGTTTGTTCTGATCACGTGACTTAACGTTGAGATGATGTCATTCTCATACATTTTATTAGTTTTCGACTAGCGTTAACGATTGCAGATTATCAACTTGGCTAGGGGTGTTGTAGCCAGAAACCACTCTGCAACAAGCAGCTCTCGGCAAGACTATATAGTCACTATTTAAGATGTAATTCAACCATCCAAAAACATCCGGACCAAGCCCAAGTCGTCGACGGCGTGTAATGTTCCACGCGCGCCTCAAAGAGATGTCAGCAAAACTGTATGGGCCCTGCGGGGTCGAAGCCTACTGGGACTATGGGTTGGCTTCCAAAATGAAAACCTGGGGTCCTGGAACGCAAGGCGAAGTGAGTTATAGTGAGTAAAAGTCAGTAAATTAACAGTAAAAAAAAGTTACTCCTTCAAACGTTCCCGCAGCTTTAGCAGATATCGGCCCTACAAGGCCCTCGGACGGCTGGACGGCGAGCTACGCATTACGCGCCGTCCGCAAAGTCGCGTCTGCGGTAGCCAGAAACCGCTCTATGACTCCCAATGCTCGAGGCATCTTCGGCAGAACTAATCATAATCCAAATACATAGTACAATTCAATCATCCTATCACCAAAAACCACATAAGGGCCCAAACTGCGTTAAACGGACGCCTGCGACGGGCAACCGCCGCGTGACAAGCGCGTGTGTCGTGTGCAAAGGTTCCCGTCGTGGAAACCGAATTATTACCTGCGCAGTATCACTAGTTCAACTTTAATGGTGTGCATGTAGTCGTGTCGATGGAGAACTTAATATTTATTACGTACCTATGTCCTCGCAACGGAGCACTTTTGTATGGGACCGCGTGGGCGTCCGCGTAACGCAGTTTCGGCCCTAAGTCTTCATAAATTCCACTGATTTGTCTGGAAGCGTCATAAATTCCGCTTCACTGACGTAACGATGATGAAAAGGCGCATTAATTTGGCATAGCATTCGCCATTACCGGTAATTACTACTGATATTAGGCATCAAATATTCATCATTAGGCATGCCTGACATTTGATTCACTTGGTTTGTGATTACTCTGGTTTCAGAAAGCTACCGAATTTTGTGAATGTAGCATTACTGTTTTAGAATTCCAAGTCTTTTGTTTTTGTCAGAGTTTCCTTGCGTGATCGCATCAAGAATGAAGATATCCGCAGGAGAACCAAGGTCGCTGACATAGCCCGAAGAATCGCCAAACTAAAGTGGCAGTGGGCAGGGCACATTGCTCGTAGAACGGATGTTCAAAAGGGCCGGAAGGTTCTAGAATGGCGACCGCGCACCGGAAAACGCAGCGTTGGAATGCCTCCCATAAGGTGGACCGACGACCTGGTGAGAGTCGCGGGAATGCGGTGGATGCGAGACGCACAGAATCAGTCGTTGTGGCGACGCTTGGGGGAGGCCTATGGCCAACAGTGGACGTCTTTCGGCTGAAATGATGATGACGTCTTTTTTTTTATTGATATAAACTAGAGCTTAACTGCGATGCCACCTGATGATAAGCAGTGATGCAATCATTGATGGTGAGCTGCGCTATAGTTTACTAAGAGCCTACTCACTCTAGCCTTGAAGACACCTAAATATTATAATCGGTCGGGAAGACTGCAGCAGGCAAATTGTTACTTTCGTCTTCATCATTTCAGCTGAAAGACGTCTACTGCTGGACATAGTACTCCCAAGAGTAGCCATAACAAACGGTCATGTGCGTCTCGCATCCATCGGATTCCCGCGACGCTTACCAGGTCATTGGTCGACCTTCTGAGAAGCCTTCTAACGCTGCGTCTTCCAGTCCGCGTTCGCCACTCTAGAACCTGTCGGCTCCAGCGACTATCTGGAGCTATACTCCAATTAAAAAAAAAAATACTAGAAATAGTTTGACCATTTCAAATTGACCCCGGACGTAAAAATAGTTTGCGCCAAAACTGTGCACATTATACAACAGCATGTGCATGTTTTATATATCCACGCGTACCGCTGGCTAGGCGGTCGGGCGGCTGCTATGATTTTTGTGCTATTTTTATAAATATTCCAGTCGTTTTCCATAGCGTAAAGTGGCCAGCCTTAATACTGTAGCGAACTGGTTTAAGTGGAAGCAACGTTTTTATTACGAAAATATTTTAGAAAGCAATTTAATATGTAAGTATTTGATTTGGAACGAGAAAACGCCTCTGGGGTAGGAGGTTGTGTTGCGATTATGATTACTTTTTAGGGTTCCGTGCCAATAACAGCGTACAAAGCCTTAGATTAAATACCTATAGATGTAGCTACCTCGTGGCCGCACATGAGACAGCACTATAAGCCTTCAATGCGGTTATTAAGTAAACTTTTCCTTAAATATGACCACTGAAATACACTAAAAACTTAACTATTGGAGTCTATTTCTCGTACATACACTAAAACTATTACTTTATTTGCCGAAATTATTCTAAAAACATAAAAATTTACTTGAGTCGACCTCTCAGTGACAATGACAGGCCTTTGATTGGCTAACTTTTTAAAGTTCGCCAAGCAAAAAACCGGCCACGTCGAACGAGACAGAGCATGTTCTGTTTTGTCTCAATTTTCTTACTTATTTCGTATATATACTTCTCGCTTCCGCACTTCCCTATAGTCTCATGGCTACATCTAGAGGTATATAATCTAAGTACAAAGCCTTCGCCGTCCGTCCATCTGTCTCTCTGTCCGTCTGTCTGTCTGCAGGCTGTATCTTATGAAGCGTAAGAGGTAAAGAGTTGATATATTCACAGAGTGTGTATTTCACTCATTGCCACAACAACAAATAATAAAATTATTGCTTTAATGCCAACAACAGCGTACTACAAAGCCTTCGCTGTCCGTCCATCTGTCTCTCTGTCCGTCTGTCTGTTAGCAGGCTGTATCTTATGAAGCGTAAGAGGTAAAGAGTTGATATATTCACAGAGTGTGTGTGTGTGACACTGCCACAACAACAAATAATAAAATTATTGCTTTAAATATGTACTCCACCGTCGCCCACATCATCACTATTACCATCAGGTAAGATAGTGGTCAAGCGTGAACCTATCAATTTTGTTGTCCGTCTGTCTGTCTGTCTGCCAAGATCCTTTATCTTGAGAACGCGGGGAGGTATCATGTTGAAATTAAAAGCATATACTCAGGTCTGCAGTCCCTTGAAGCTGTGAAAAATCAAACTTCTAAGTTTACGAAAAAAAAGATACGGCCGTTTATGTCGCAAAAAATCTACATTTCGCCACTCTCAAGGGAATCAAAATTCATAGGGTACTTCCCGTTGACCCAGAATCCTAAAATTTGGCATATAACAAGGTCTGACAGCATAAGAATAGGAATAAATGGTAAAACAGTAAATTTGTTGTTACGTCACGTTCGGAAAAATCATCGGAAATTAAACAATTTACATAGGTATGTTTGTACGGAACCCTCAGTGTGCGAATCCGACTCGCACTTGCCCAGTTTTTTTTTTAATACAGGGTCTCTTTGAGTAGCTATGCCACTGATCTAGAGCTGCATTGCCTGCGTTTCGATTACTTGAAGACGTATCCCTGGAGAAATTCTAGCTCGCCTTGGAAACTGCGGTGAGACTAATCGGGAAAATTTCAATGGTCTACACTGTTCAGGCTGTAGGTACCTAATACGAATCCTTTTGTGAGTAGAGCTAGTTTTTTAAGATAAGATTTTCTTTATTTCTGTGAACGTTGCATACATACAAGTCATCATCATCATCATTTCAGCCGAAAGACGTCCACTGCTGGACATAGGCCTCCCCCAAGTATCGGCACAATGAACGGTCCTGTGCGTCTCACATCCATCGGACTCCCGCAACCGTTACCAAGTCATCGGTCCACCTTGTAGGAGGCTTTCCAACGCTACGTCTTCCGGTACGTGGTCGCCATTCAAGAACCTTTCGGCCTCAACGGCCATCCGTTCTGCGAGCAATGTGCCCTGCCCATTGCCACTTAAGTTTGGCGATTCTTCGTGCTATGTCGGTAACCTTGGTTCTCCAGTGGATATCCTCATTCAACAAGTGCATACAAGTGCATGCAAAATATTATATCGTTTGAGTCCAGTCATGTTTAACCGTAAGTATCGGCGTACACATTCAAACAAAAAATTCCCTAGAATTGCACTTACAAAATTGATAATTTAGAGACCAAATTAGAAGTTATATATAAATTGTATCTAATGACAAAATTCAAAATTAATCAAAAACTTCATGTCACACAAATACAAGAATAATGTCAAAGTCATCATCATCATCATCATTTCAGCCGAAAGACGTCCACTGTTGAATATAGGCCTCCCCCAAGCGTCGCCACAACGACCGATCCTGTGCATCTCGCATCCATCGCACTCCCGCGACTCTCACCAGGTCGTCGTCGGTCCACCTTGTGGGAGGCCTTAGCCGGATCCCATCCGGAGATTCTTCGCACCCCTTGCCTCACCGTAACCTTGAACGCTACCGGAGTTAAGGGTAGACGAGCTACCGGGCACTAGAGGCCATTTTTTCATCATTAGGGGGGGTTTTGCCATAATCGCCACGCTTGGCATGCAGGTTGGCGATCGCAGTTTGGTTGTTGCAATTCACAGATAATGCTGCTGCCCATTCTCTGGTATGTCCCTTAGTCGCCTCTTACGACACCCACGGGAAGAGATGGGATGGTGTTATTCTTTACGTCCGGACACCATACGGAACAATATCAATGTAGCAAAATGTATTTCAAAATCACAAGATGGTTTATCACGAACGAATACTTTACAAGGTGTAACAGGACATTCAGAAGGCAGTTTTAACGTTTCAGGTGCCTACCCAACAAAACAAAAAAACAGTGATTGAGAGCCTTATTAGAAGGCCTTAAGTCACCTAAAGAGCAATGGAAAGGGCTGTGCTCGGAGTCTCCTTGCATGATCGCATCAGGAATAAAGATATCCGCAGGAGATACATAGACCCAGGTTCCGACAAAGTCCGAAAAATCGCTAAACTTAAGTGGCAGAACAGATGGTCGATGGAGCTGAAAGGCTCTGTAGTGGCGACCGCGTACCGGAAGACGTAGTGTTGGAATGTTGTTTAACATTTTTTTTTTGTTTGGGAAAATCATCTAATCACATTCTTCTTGGGTGGAGTGGGAGATCACTCCTGTTCCTTCTTTGCCATTGTTCCAGGGCCCCGGGGATCTCTTTCACATCACCCATGGCCCCAGTAGGCTTCGACTCTGCTGGCCCCCTACGATTTGCTAACATCTCCTTGAGCCGCGCGTGGAACACTGTTGTTTAACACTTGGGGGAGGCCTATATTCAACAGTGGACGTCTATCGGCTAAAATGATAACTTGGAATCGGCAAGATACACATAGAACTAAAGCTATCTGAACGTCTCAACACGTTCTCTGCGAAGATTAAAGGGCAAAAACCATATGGGCATCTTATAAATCAAGTTATTACAAATTCCTTGTTACATGGAAGTTTTATGTACCTGTAAATATCCATCAAGAAAAAACTTTGCTCCAGCAACTCTTTCTTAATAGAAAAAACAGGGCAAGTGCGAGTCGGACTCGAGGGTTCCGTACAAACTTACCTATAAATCAATCATTAGTCATCAGTCAGTTTTTATAGTTTTTTTTTGTGACTTAACTGCAAGTTTTCAGTTTTCAGATTTATTCCTATATCTGTACTATAAGACCTTGCTTTATGCCAAATTTCAGGATTCTGGGTAAATGGGAACTACCCTATGAATTTAAGAGTGTCGAAATATACGTTTTTTGCGACATAAACGATCGTATCTTTTTTTTTCGTTAACTTAGAAGTTTGATTTTTTCACAGCATCAAGGGACCGCAGACTTGACTATATGGTTTTAATTTCAGCTTGATACCTCCACGTGTTCCCGAGATAAAGGGTCTTGATAAACAGACAGACAGACAGACGGACAGAAAACAAAGTGATCCTATAAGGGTTCCGTTTTTAGGGTTCCGTACCTCAAAAGGAAAAATCGGAACCCTTATAGGATCACTTTGTTGTCCGTCCGTCTTTCTGTCTGTCTGTCAAGACTCTTTATCTCGGGAACGCGTGGTGATTCCTAGTAGTAGGAACATTATCAAGCTCATTATACTATGCTATGCTATGCTAGGCTATGCTATGCTAAACCATGATATCCTATGCTGTGCTATACTATAATATGCTATGCTGTGCTATGCTATGCTTTGCTATGCTATGCTATGCTTTGCTATGCTTTGCTATGTTTTGCTATGTTTTGCTATGCTTTGCTATGTTTTGCTATGTTTTGCTATGCTTTGCTATGCTTTGCTATGCTTTGCTATGCTTTGCTATGCTTTGCTATGCTTTTCTATGCTTTGCTATGCTTTGCTATGCTTTGCTATGCTTTGCTATGCTTTGCTATGCTTTGCTATGCTTTGCTATGCTTTGCTATGCGTTGCTATGCGTTGCTTTGCTATGCTTTGCTATGCTTTGCTATGCTTTGCTATGCTTTGCTATGCTTTGCTATGCTTTGCTATGCTTTGCTATGCTTTGCTATGCTTTGCTATGCTTTGCTATGCTTTGCTATGCTTTGCTATGCTTTGCTATGCTTTGCTATGCTTTGCTATGCTTTGCTATGCTTTGCTATGCTTTGCTATGCTTTGCTATGCTTTGCTATGCTTTGCTATGCTTTGCTATGCTTTGCTATGCTTTGCTATGCTTTGCTATGCTTTGCTATGCTTTGCTATGCTTTTCTATGCTTTGCTATGCTTTTCTATGCTTTGCTATGCTTTGCTATGCTTTGCTATGCTTTGCTATGCTTTGCTATGCTTTGCTATGCTTTGCTATGCTTTGCTATGCTTTGCTATGCTTTGCTATGCTTTGCTATGCTTTGCTATGCTTTGCTATGCTTTGCTATGCTTTGCTATGCTTTGCTATGCTTTGCTATGCTTTGCTATGCTTTGCTATGCTTTGCTATGCTTTGCTATGCTTTGCTATGCTTTGCTATGCTTTGCTATGCTTTGCTATGCTATGCTATGCTACGCTATGCTATGCTATGCTTTGCTATGCTTTGCTATGCTATGCTATGCTATGCTATGCTTTGCTATGCTATGCTACAATAACACCACTGGGTAGGTAGTGCATGTTGTAGTTGAAAACTTTCTTCCTATAAATCACTAGCTTAGCCCGCGTAAATGTCGAAAATTCCCTCCCAGGATTAAAAGTTCTATGCGCTATTCCAGAACGTGGTCTATTAGTGTGCCAAATTTCATCCAAATCCGTTCAGCAGTTCGAGCGTGAAGAAGTAACAAAAAAAACTCACAAACTTTCGACTTTATAATATCAGTGTAATTTGATTTTATTGCTACTACACCGAATGGTTCCACAAAGCGATCCTCCCAGATCTCCCTTCATCATTTTCACTCCAAATCATCATAAAAACCAATACTAAACTTTGGAGATAATAATTTCCATCTAAATCGGTCTCTCCTTAACACATACCTAGAAATAGCAGCGTTTGATCGCCAGCAGGCGTTGCGCACGCGTCGATCGATCGATTGATTTATACACAGATCGCATCACACCCATACGACGTAACCACCACTTTCTAATCACTCCAAAGTCTACCTTATTTCATTTGAGTAAGGTTGAAAATAAGATAGTGGGGTGGTTCTTCCAGAATCAGGTATAGATTTACGGGTCATTTTTATGAGAGTAGGTAGAATTTCGAAATCAGAACATGGCCACGTGCCATAGACGAAAAACCAGACGCTTTACGTAATGTGGTTTATTTAAATTTTGGGGGACTTGTGCCTACTGGGGCTTCCAAGTCTCTTTGTGTTTTAATCTAAAAATAAAAGTTACTTGCGTAACTAAAAATGTAGCGATGGATGTAACAAAGAAAAGTCGTATTGGACCTATATAAATAACTTCTTATAAGTACAAGAGTTTGTGAACAAAGATTCTACGAAAGACTCCACGAAAAAGAATGGATGTATTTTTTTTGTAAAACAAAACCCTTCTTGCATTCGGGTAAAAAGAAAGAAAGAAAGAAAATTGCGTGCATTGTGTTGTGTATTATTGTTTTGTAGACCTGATTATTTTCATTTATTGATTTTTTGGATGTATTGTATTCGGTAATTAGAATTGGTTAAAACTATCATAATCTACTAACAACACAACAAAACTGTGTAGCTACTCATTAACATGCCGCTTGATCCAGTGAGTCAGGATATCCAGTGGTATGAGAAAGACTACTAACGTTCAAGTAGCATGAAGCGGCGTGAAAAGGCATTTTTAGGTGCAAACATTGGCTAAAAAAGCACTTATTTGCACATTATTACATTTAAGAGGATCCGTTTCACTCGCCTACCGTCAACATCGTGCATGGTTTAAAAGCTTGTTACTTCATCCAACGCGATGTTAGACGAAAAGGCAACGCGAAAAAAGATAGATAACGCCTGGAAATTCTGTTAGCATTCAGTTAATAATTCCGTAATTTACTTGAATATTTTACAAAACTTGTTCCAGGAAATACTTGTTTTTTTTTAAACCCTTCATTCAGAATCTTGATTAAATTTGCAAGGTTTCTATTGTTATAATTTTTTTACTTTTTTAATTTTTGAGTAAATTATGAAATATCAAAGTTCATGCAAAATAACAGATCAGAGGTCTTTACTGGATTAGTTTTACACAAATTTATAAACTGTTTTCAATAGAAGCCTGGGTAATATTCACAAGATACTGTGTTTCCAAAATATCTAATGAAAAATGTGTAATAACGACATAATCGCGTAAGAGCGGTTGTATGAAAAACAGTGAAAAAGCCGTTGAACAAGCCCCGACTTTCAGGTCGCGGGTTCAAACCCAGCCAGGCGCATTACTTACTCTGTGTAATTTATTTCATCACCACTGCTCTCAAAACAGTGAAGGAAAACATCGTGAAGAAACCGGGATGTCCTAGAACCAAAAATTCGAAGACATGTGACATTCTACCAACCCGCACTGGGCCCGCGTGGTGGATTACGGCCCATTCCCTCTCCTAGAGAGGAGGCCTGAGTCCCAGCAGTGGGAACATTATAAGGCCGACTATGCTATGCTAACAGGCATGGGTACACACATCCTGGGCATCTCCTGACGCGGCGGCTGGGGCGTGAGAGTAACCAGTGTGGCCATCTCCTTCGTTAGCATTACTGATTCACAGAAGGAGGCGACCGCCTGCCTTTTCCCCTCGCTCCGGACCATGGCCTGAACTAAGGCCCGGGGCGAGAGGTCAGAGCCATCGATAGCCTCCACAAGAACCAGACGGTGCTCCGCCCAAGCGGGGCACACCTCCACCATATGCATCACCGTGTCTTCCGTGCGGTCTGCACTATGGTGACACCTGGTCGTTTCTTCCGCCTGAGTGCATTGCTGCAATCTTCCTCATGAGTCACGCTGTCTTTTGATGAAACTTGCATAAAAATTCATTCGGTAGTTTTTAAGCTATGCTTGGAGTTTCCTTGCGTGATCGCAAAAGGAATGAAGATATCCGCAGGAGAACCAAGGTCGCTGACATAGCCCGAAGAATCGCCAAACTAAAGTAGCAGTGGGCAGGGCACATTGCTCGTAGAACGGATGGTCGATGGGGACGAAAGGTTCTAGAGTGGCGACCGTGCATAAGGTGGATCGACGATCTGGTGAGAGTCGCGGGAATGCAGTGGATGCGAGACGCATAGAATCGGTCGTTGTGAAGACGCTTGGGGAAGGCCTATGTCCAACAGTGGACGTCTTTCGGCTGAAATGATGATGATGATGATGATGGGATATGAATCAATCCGATACTAACGTGGCAAAAATTATTCAGAAATCACCTAGCACATTTCTTTTCAAACTTCAACATTATTCTTACTTAAAAAGAAAAAATGTAAAAGTAATACTCGTCTCCAACAAAACGCCGATTTTTAACAAGCTTCGCTTAGGGCTGGGGGAATCTAGCCCTCGACTTGAGAACTTACTCCCCTACACAAAGGATAATCAACCTTCATGACTACAAAATAAGGTACAGTTTCTACTACCACAGTATCCACGACGAACGCTAGCCATAAAGAAAACGATGGAAATAAAGAAAAACGCACATTATTTTTTGTAGCAATAAAGTTTAAATTTCAGTACAGTATGTAAATTTTCTTATTTTTTAAATAAGGCCTGTATTATTGGAGTAGGAGAGCATAGTATAAGAGGAGCTCATTGTTTTGTGAGTACCAGACACTGTCTCAACGAACATTACACCTTATTTTTTGGCAATAGAGTCTATTTTCTGTTGTGTTACCTAGTATTGATTACTGATACCATAATATAGCTCGGATCTCACGACTTGATTCAAGTTTACTGGGTCATTCCACTCGCTAGGCAAGTACACTGTACAAGTACTGGCTTCAACAATGATTGCTTAGGCCTTTATAACCTTTAAGTCCCAGTAAATATAACTTTGCTCTTTTTTACTATTTAACAGAAATTCTTGAGGATATTTTCAAATGTAGTGTATGGATAAAGGTGAAACGATGGCCTGGTGAGGGTCGCGGGAATCCGATGGATGCGAGGTGCTCAGGACTGATCGTTAAGGTGGCATTTGCTTTTTTTACATGGGAAATCATGAAATACTGAAAGTTCCCCCACTCTGAGTGACTCCACCCAGAGTGGTGGAAGGGTATGTCAGACTTTTACTGACCACCCACAGATTCAAAGCATTTATTTCAGAAAACCATTTACAGGCACTTTTGAATTTTCAAGAAGTCAGTCAGTCAGAAAAATAATGCTTACTGCGCACCTTATTGCATATTCCAAAGCGTGGATCTCTATGGAAAATAATGTGCAAGAAACTTCATGAATATATATCATTATCGTCATCATCATCATTTCAGCCGAAAGACGTCCACTGCTGGACATAGGCCTCCCCCAATGGGCAGGGCACATTGCTCGCAGAACAGATGGCCATTGGGGCCGAAAGGTTCTGGAATGGCGACCACGTACCGGAAGACGTAGCGTTGGAAGGCCTCCTACAAGGTGGACCGATGACTTGGTAACGGTTGCGGGAGTCCGATGGATGCGAGACGCACAGGACCATTCGTTGTGGCGACACTTGGGGGAGGCCTATGAATATATATCATATACTCTTTTTACAAAAAAAAAATAAATAAATAACAGACTTCACTAAAAAAAAACACTAAAACAACCAAAATAACTTTAATTTCAGAAGTCGGTGTTTCTCGGTATTGTTTGTTTCTTACTATTTAACACCGACTTCCGAAATTACCCTTAAAGGTCATATAAACCAGCCAATACGTTTTGGTTAGAAGCCACCTAGCAGAAGTGTTCCACGCGCGCCTCAAGGAGATGTCAGCAAAACCGTAGGGGCCCAGCAGGGTCGAAGCCAACTGGGGCCATAGATGATGCGAAAGAGAACCCCGGGGCCCTGGAACGATGGCAAAGAAGGGACAGGAGTGGATTTTTAGTCAGTAAAAGTCTGACACTATCTCCCGCTCCGCCCAAGAGCCTACGAGAGATGATTTTCCCACCGAAAAAAAAAACAAACGTCTTATTTTTTAAAGTTAGTCAAAAATAAAGATAATTCTAATTACATTATTTTGTAACAGTGAAAGGAACTAAGAACAGTAGGAAGTTATTAATAGCCCAAATTAATCTAATAACCTATCACGATTTCATATCTATGTGTATTACGAACAAGATACCCTCCGAGGTATATAGAACACCCATAAATTGCCACATCGAATACCTGTACACGCGTTCCGCACTTTTGAGATCACTTCGGTTTTTAACCGACTTCAAAAATAAGGAGGAGGTTATCAATTCGGTTGTATGTTTTTTTTGTGTTACCTCAGAACTCCGTCGTTTATGGACCGATTAGCAATTTTTTTTTAAAATAACTTTAATTGCGGAAGTCGGTGTTAAATAAGAAACAAACAATACCGAGAAACACCGACTTCCGAAATTGAAGTTATTTTGTTCCTTTTAGTGTTTTTTTTAGTGAAGTCGCTTAATTTTTTTTTTTATAAAAAGTTTTTTTTTTAGAATTTCTCTCACCTTTAAATCTTCGATTACACGGAGTATGCAAAAAACCATCATCATCTTGATTTTTTTCAAAAGTGCTATATTAATTAGTATCGTTGAGAGTAATTTTGTGGAATGATTTAACCGTTACGATATGTAAATGAGGATAATAACGGCGTTGCATAAAATATTTTATTTGATCTATCTTAATAAAAAAGGGTCTACACAGGGGCCCCTTGGACGAATTTGCTACAGACTGGCCTGCCACGGCAGAAGACAAAAGTATGTGGGAAAACTAGAGAGAGGCCTTCGCCCAGCAGTGGGACGTTTTATTTATTTAACAATTCATGTACACACATGCCTATAATAAAAAGACAAGAAGAAGGAAATAGAAAATAAAGGTGCAAGAGTGATGCTTATTTCTTCCAGCATAGCTGCGAAAGAAGAGTTGTACAAACAAAACAGTTGTCTTTGAAATAATATCTCCGTAGGTCCCAACAGATTTTTTCCTGTACGAAAGCTGGCTTTTCGTAAAAAAAACTGGGCAAGTGCGAGTCGGACTCGCGCCCTGAGGGTTCCGTACAAACTCACCTTATATAAATAGTTCAATTCCCGAAAGGAGAATTTTTTTCCGAATCTAAAAAAAAACTTTTTTTGTGACGTAACTACAAATTTACTGTTTTCTGATTTATTACTATACCTGTGCTATATGTGTGTGTAACCTTGCCTTATGCCAAATTTCTGGATTCTGGGTCAACGGGAAGTACCCTATGAATTTAGATTCTCTTGAGAGTGTCGAAATATACGTTTCTTGCGACATAAACGGCTGTATCTTTTTTATCGTTAACTTAGAAGTTTGTTTCACAGCTTCAAGGGACCGCAAACTTGAGTATACGGTTTTAATTTCAACTCGATACCTCCACGCGTTCCCGAGATAAAGGTTCTTGACAGACAGACAGACGGACAACAAAGTGATCCTATAAGGGTTCCGTTTTTTCCTTTTGAGATACGGAACCCTAAAAAAATTGAGATTCCAATTTTCAGGGCTGTTTTATTAATATTCTACAAAAATAATAAAAAAATACTGGCAACCTAAATCTGGGTCTAAACGCATTAAAATTGCGCAGGATTTTCATTTCCAACGAGTGATAATAATACTTTTTATCTTTCTAGAAACTTTGTAATATTTACCAATAGGAAACTCCATCAGCACACGTCTAGTTTCCAAAGAAAATCTAGTCACAGAACTCATCTTAACCATCAGAAAACCACCAAAACATAGCACTTCTGGACGGGTCCACTCAAATCTGTGACATTTCTTTCCTCAAAAGACCAGCCCCCCTAGCCAAGTTGCAAACGATAAACGTGAACGCTTCTTCTCTTCTTCCTTGTCGATATCACTCTTGACAGAGTGGTAGTGGTCATCACTTCAGGTGTTGGTGGCAAGCTTCACAACACGCCGCCACTCCTCTCTGATGGCCGCCTTCCTCGTGCATTCGTGCAGTGATGATGAGCCATTTACTGCCGCTTTAATCTGGTCAGTCCACCTCATAGGCGACCTTCCTCGTGGCCTGGTACCCTCAACCCTTCCCTGAACTACAAGTCGCTCAATAGCCACTTCCCCTCTGCGGCATACGTGACCAAAAAAGGTGAGAATACGAGACTGTACCAAAGATGATAAACGCTGCTTGATGCCGAGTTCCCGAAGTATAGACTCGTTGGTACGGAATTCAGTCCACGATACTCCGAGCATTCTCCTCCAGCACCACATCTCTAGGAACGCGTGAACGCTTAGTAATCTCCAATAGATTTTCAACTTTATACCTAAGTGCATAAAGTTGAAAATCTATTAACCCAGTTGTTACTGAAACTTTTTTTTATCTCGAATCACAGTAATTTTTTAGTATTGTTACCTTGATGCATATGGTAAACATGGAAAAATACTAAAAAAAAAACCGAGTTTCCAGAAAAGCTCGGAAAATGCGGATCGTTTTAACGATCAGTAGTAATAGGCAGGTAGGTTACTGATTAACGCTCATATAACTGCCACTTAATCGATTGTATCCTATTTTAAATTAAAGAAACACAGTTATTACCATGAGAAAGGCTTTATTGTCTAAATGAAAAACGTAAACTAAGAAACAAGTCTATGTAGGAGTATGGTAAGTAACAAAACATGTTTAAGCGTGCAAATGGATTTTACATTTTTGACAGGTGAAATTTGTATTTTTTTTGCAAAGCGAACATTGAAGCTGAGAGTACTCTACTGAGATCAACTCTATCGTAGCGTGAAGTTTCCCTGTAAGTTCTAGGAGTGGGACAAGGACCGCGTTTCTCATTTTTTTTTTATACGTTTCCAAGATACCTCTGGCGATAGCTCTCCGGAATGTGAGATGATCGTACTGTCCTCCATTAGTTTTGTAAAGTTGCCACGCATTGTGAGTCGCCATGTCCAAGCAGTGGCATAACAATGAGAAATACCATTTCTTGCCACGAATAGATGTACGATAAAGACCAATGTTTTGGTCGGACCTATCGACTCCCCCCACGTTTTCATTGTAGCTTTTTATAATAGCAGGCTGATCGATATTATATACATATTTTTTCTGCTGCTGCGAGAACCGTTTAGTTTTATATAAGGGCTCGATGTTTTCTGAATTGGATGCTACTGACACCACACTATTATCATTCCATTTGCAAACCAAAATATGCTCTGGTTGGCTAGACTTGTACTTGACTGTGCCTCTTTCTGTCTTCTTGAATTATTTATTGGACGGCAAAGGACACTTTTTGGTACGGTCCTCGCGAATTGTTCCAGTGGCTTTGAGCCCTGTGTTACTCAATTCGTGGAAGAGTGGAATAGAAGAAAAGAAATTGTCAAAGAATAAGTGACAAGGTACACCTGGGTGACGAAATTGTAAATGATCAGCAAAACGCAAAATCACACCAGCTCCCATACATAGCTGCCTATAAGCCGGTGGAATAATTGCAGCATGGCCTTGGTACGGATCAAACCATAGTACGTATCCCAATCTAGTCGCTCCAACCCAGAACTTATATCCCCATCTAATTGTTTTTCCACGTATAAATTGTTTACAGCTGTGTCCTCCATAATAAGGTACCATAGCCTCGTCTATGCTGTACATTTCTTCTAAAGGACCCATATTCAGGAATATTTCGTTTAGGATATTGAAAAGCGGTCTCAACTTTGCAAATTTGTCACTTTCAGTAGTTATCTGAGCATTGTCTTAACGGTGGAGGTGAGTCATGATAGATGTGAATCTATCCCTCGACATGGCGTTTTATTTAAGACTAAAATCAGTGTCTGATGATTTTTCCCAGTACATGTATCTTCGGGGAACTACGATATATCCACTGTAAAAAAGTATAGCAAGGATACAAGGAAATGGTGCATCATCATCTAATTGTTCCAATTCGTCAACGATTTCATTGAGAGACAATGCCAATAAATGGTATTCCTGGGTCTGAAAGACAAAAATACATCCCCAAATTACGACCGATCGTTAAAACGATCATCAAATATAATACCATTTGTTTTTTATAAAAGATGTGACAAGCTCAAATTTTAATTCACAGTTTTGTTAGACAGGTTATAAATTTATAAAAAACGTGCATAAAATAAATTTCAATCACAAGGTAATTTGTAAACACTTACCGTTTTGAAGACATAGTGAAAGTTGATTACGCTAATATGCACTAAAATACAAAATCACTTCAAAATCATGATCTTATGATAATTTTCTATGCACTAAAACACTGCCAAACGATCACTGCGACGATTGGTATACAATAAGCAAAAGTTATCCGCACGTTATTATTTTTAAATTGAGGGTATTCCAGAGTATTTTTTTTGATCTTTATAACGATCGGTCGTTATAAATGGGTTAAAGACTACTGAGCGTTAGCGACCGAAACCGAACGAAAACACTATGTAATCTTCAATAGATTTTCAACTTTATATCCAATAACATAAAGTTGAAAATCTATTAAAGACTACTGAGAGTTTACGTTTATCGTTTGTGACTTGGCTAGGGGGGCAGCTCAGATACCAATCTGCATGGTTCTTATAAGGTTTGACCATTACATGTTTGCTGTATGTACTTTAAAAGAAACTTTGACCCCTGAGTTTGTTTCGGTGTTTCTTCTCAGGGTAGTCAGGTAGGAAACACCGGCTTCATCTAGTTTAAATTATCAAAAAAACGGACGTGTAAAAGTGTTTTTTAAAAACCTATTCGCAAAATAAACATCGTCTATCATTTACTTCACACCAACAACCTAAATTGACCATAACATCACATAACCCGAATTTCCCCCTAAAATTACACTTTCACTAAAAACTTCTATTACAGTAAAAAAAAACATAGTCTATTGTTTTAATTTTCGACACTAAAATGGCCGGATACCCATGGAAGGCTTAAATTAATAGAGCGAGTACAATGGCCAGGATGGGGTCAACGGCCGGGTCATGGGGTCACATGGGTGGGCCACGAGGCTACCATTGTTTTATGGGACTTTTTATTTCCATGCTTCTTTTATGGTGGTTTATGAATGTTCAGTTAGAGTGGAATGCTAAATATTTTATGAAAATGAAATCTGAACATTTTAACCGCATTACTAATAAATATTATGTATTTATTTTTGCAATGTTTTAGAAGTATGATATATAATTTTATTTTTTGACCGCGATCCTACCTGATGGTAAGCTACCCAGTGCTGGGCACGCCACAATTATGGCGGTAAGTCCCCTCTTTGAGGCGTGGTTGGAAAGACCTCACGGCATCCTCACCTTCCGCATGACACAGAAGCCTACTGGGGCCATGGGTAGTGTGAAAACGAAACCCGGGCCCTGGGACGAAGGCAACGAAGGAACAGGAGTGGGTTTTTAGTCAGTAAAAGTCTGACACTATCTCCCGTTCCGCCCAAGAGCGGGATTTGTCATATGATGAATTTCACACCTATTAAAAAAAAAACCTGATGGTAAGCTGTGATGCAATCGTTGACGGTGAGGCGCACTATATATACTCCATCTGTTTAAGTAATTAACTAAATGTAAACAATCTTGACATGTCTTTTATCTAAAAGTTGTCTAAAAATTTTATCTATTTTTTTTACCTATAACGATTATTGGTAAAATTTAAATAATCTTTGTATGTCTTTTATACGATTTTTTTTTAATAAAAAGATATCAAGATTGTTCACGTTTAGTTAACTACCTAAACAAATGGAGTATAGTTTATTAAGAGCCTATTCACTCTAGCCTTGAAGACAGCTAAATTATAATCGGACGGGAAGACCGCAGCAAAAAAGTTGTTCCAGTCCTTCGATATAAGCGATATTTAATAAACAACAAGTTTAGGTGTCACTTATTTTATTGTCTATATAATTATGCATATATTCAGTGTGTATGTATTTTGTGCAACCCAATCAGTGTTCAGGTAATCTCTGTCTATTATAATAATAATAACGATGGAAATTAATAACATTGTTTAGGCAGGGGCCATAGTCTTAACATAGTTCCTGGTAACCAGTCCACTTAGGACTCCGAAAACCATAGCCTTATAACTTAGTTTTCCATATGTCGCAATAGTTTCCGACCAACCGAGGTTAGTCCTTGGATGCACTAGCATGGCGCATACAGGGATAATCACCGGTTGGTACCACGTGCCATTAAAAGTGTCTAAAAAGGCCAAAAGTCCAAAGGACCAGGACCTCAGGTTCCTGAGATAAATAAATGTAAAAAATAATATACATATATCGTATCAGTCATGCCAATGATACGGGGCCTCCGGGCTAAAGAGGCCCCGGAGTGCGAAAAAATTGATTGATAATAATGATGATAAAGACAGGATATTCTAGACTAAGGTGGGAGCTCCGCTCCGCTCCCACATTACCCTTCTAAACTAACCGGTTCGTATCGGGGTGCCCTAAAATTACGTCACCTCCTTCCCTGCTCTCGTTTTTTACACACATTACCGGCTGCGAATTCGGTATTCGCCACTGCCGCCGCTTTTGGCCACGACATAAAGAATACCTAAAATGTATTCTATAGAATATGTATTGTATAGAATACATTTTAGGTATTCTATATATCGTGGCCAGATTATAGAAATTGATCACTTCATGTTATGGCCAACTAAAACTGGCCAGATCATTTATAAACGTTAACATTTTTGATAATATGTCAATCCTCGTTTGGCAAAATCATTGATGTAGGATTTCAATGATAATAAAAGGTCTAAAGAAAATAGGCGAAACGAGGATTGAAATATCATCAAACTTTAACGTTTAAAACGATCTGGCCAGTTTTACTTGGCCATTTCATGAAGTGATCAATACCGGTTACAGATTACCGGTAACACATGACTGTATGTATAACATCACGGTATCTATGACCCACGAAAGCGGAGGACTCAGGTGAAACCTCGTGGGACAACTAGTAAAAAATATGCCGTTATCAGTACTTGACGATGTGACCAACTAAACAATGTGATGACTTAGCATGCACCACGCTTGCTGCCTACAAATGTAATCGTACGGGTGTTCTATAAACTGTCTTATCGTAAACATAACACATATAGACGAACATGGTGGTCTTACACTATATGTTTAATAGTTCTGATTGATTCTGATGAATGTTGAATTGAAAATAAGTTTGAAAGACTTCCACGGGTTTTGGCTATAAATAGAATCCGAAATTCGTATTAACATATAAAAGGAGAAACTGACTGACTGACATATCAACGCACAGCCGAAACTACTGGGACTAGGAGCGTGAAATTTTGCACAAGGCTATTTGCCTATATTATGCTTTATTACGTAGGCGAGCACTAAGGGCCGACGCTGCATTAAGCGGGCACCCGCTCGGTCCTGACTGACGGCAGACTGACGCCTGAGTGACTAAAAATTGACATCAAAAAAGCTGAAAGTAAATTTTCCTTCAAGCGTAAAATTCGGAACTACTACTTGAAGTCCTCTCAACTTTAGTTTGGTCTTCGTCAGAATTATTATTAAGTTCTCTTAACGATTTGATATTTTTCATAGTATTTATTAGTTTATAATTTTAACATTATATGTATTTTATTACTATAATTTTTTTATTTTATTTTTTCTGTTTGAAGTATCTGTTATTTGTTTATTGTGCAAACTTACCACAGTATTGTCTTTTTAACCCAAAGGTTGACTGGTAGAGAATGCCTTGTTGCATTAAGTCCGCCTATGTACCACTACTGTACATGAAGTTTAAATAAATAAATAAAAATTTGTGAAATTATTCAAATAATTTCAGAATTTTTTTAGTTTTTCCAGTCTAAAAAAACTGGGCAACTTCGAGTCGGACCCGCGCCCTTTGGGTTCCGTACAAACTTACATATGGTTCACGGTTTATGCATAAGGCTTATGTTTATGAAATCAATTTTTTTATTTTTTTATTTGATTTGATTGAATGAAAGGTAAATTGCGGTTTACGATTTATGACGTATTAAAAAAAAAACTACTTACTAGATCTCGTTCAAACCAATTTTCGGTGGAAGTTTGCATGCATGTGTTTGTTTGTACATCATATTATTTTTTTAGTTTTATCATTCTCTTATTTTAGAAGTTACAGGGGGGGACACACATTTTACCACTTTGGAAGTGTCTCTCGCGCAAACTATTCAGTTATAATTATTTGTTATAGTTATTATATTATATAAATGACTTGTCAGTAAAAACACTTAACTAATTAAAACTATATATACACTAAAGGCAAAAACTACTAGCTAAAATATGGCGTCATAAAATTCCTCCGCATCGCTGTCGACTGGAAGTGTGCCCAAAAGGCTGGCGGCATTGCCACGTTGTATGGCAATGCTCAATCTCTGACCGAGGTAAAAGCCAGCCCTTGGGTCACGCGAAGTGTCAACTAAGCGTTTGGATAATTCTTTGAAAAGCTTATGAGCACTCGGACCCCACGGCCCAAGAGTTTCAACCCCAAACGGCTCAAAAATATAACTACCGACGAGGTTGTTATATTTCCGCCGCTTGAGGTTCTCCGCAGCCGCAGCGGCGGCACCAGCACAGCACGAAGAGCTAGGAAGATGCGATGGCGCAAGAGTGTCGACACAGGTAGCGTCCCACACTAAAGGCCTACCCATCTTCCACGGAAATAAGGACATACCGTCCGGTCTCTTACCATCGTCGCGTGCCAGGCCATGAGGTTCCAAAACAGCCGGAACGCCGACGGTAACAAGGGCTCGTCGGATGATGTCGTTAATATTCGCGTGCCGTGCTATCCGTCCCGCGCTTCGACTGCATGACAGGCCGTGGTGACCAAGGCTGTTGACAACTTCGCCACAGTGGCAGCGATGAGGGGAACAGCAAGGAGCGCCTATGCGTAGGGCAACAGCTAGGCGGAAAGTAGTATCGTCGAATAAGGTGCCAATATTCGACGACGGCAGTGCGTGAAGCCAAAGACCTGACTCCCAATTTCCCACAGCCAGGAGGCGCGCACGCTCCGCAGTAGTAGCAGATGTTAGGATGAGGTTTTTCTGGACTACTTTGCAGAGCGGTTCATCCCACCGTCTCTGGGAGGTTGGGTTGTCAGGCGGATTTGTATTCGGGCAAGCGATTCTCCAGGCATCCATAGCCTCGGTGAAGCACGGCACTTCAAAAGGAATCAGTGTGGAAGTTAGAATGTTCCTGATTAATTTATCAGTGCTGTGAACCGAAGATATGAATGCCGGTAAACTAATACTGGTAATTTTGCGGAAGGAAAAAAATAATATTAGAAACCTCAATATCAATTTTGAAGACCTATCCATAGATACCCCACACGTATGGGATTGATGAAAAAAATTTTTGAGTTTCAGTTCTAAGTATACACCTTTGGAACCCCCAAAATTTATTGTTTTTTTTTTCTATTTTTGTGTGAAAATCTGAATGCAGTTCACAGAATAGATCTACTTGCCAAGTTTCAACAAGATAGTTCTTATAGTTCCGGAAAAAAGTGGCTGTGACATACGGACAGACAGACGGACAGACATGACGAATCCATAAGGGTTCCGTTTTTTGCCATTTGGCTACGGAACCCTAAAAAGACCAGTATTTTCTGAAGGGTTGTGCGAAAGAGTATCAATAATTGACCTACATTTGTTAGTTATATTTAGTCCTTTATGCTACTTATAGCTCATAGGACTAAACGGATGGACGTAAATCCAAACCTCGGGCAGTCAGGCTTGTAATGAGAGGGATACGGGATTGTATGAAATAATTGCCGCCACTTGGTGATATTTAGCTAGTAAAAGACTGACACTCTCCCTCGTTCCACCCTTTCGGAAGGACTTATTTGATGATTACCCAACCTTTTTTTTTTATTCTTGATAGGTTCGCGCTAGACCACTATCTCACCTGATGGAAAGCGTCGATGCGGTCGACGATGGAGCGCGCTTACCTAGATAAGTAACCTATTCACTCTTGACTTAAAGATTCCCGGGTTGTAGCCATCAGGAAACAGATTCCGGCAAGGAATTCCACTCCTTAGCTGTACGCACAATGAATGTGTTCCCAAAACGTTTCTTGCGTATAGGTGGGACCTCAAAAAATAGTACTGTTACTGAGAAATTCCCTATAGAAAACTGAACAACACATTGCTCGACCCGGTTATCGAACTCAGTAAGTATATCATGCTCAACAGCAGCGCCTGTAACCACTAGACCAACGATGCAAACAATTAAAAAATACCAAAAATAGAGAGAATTAGTTCAAATGAACTTTGGTGTATGCCCTATTCCCAATCAGGTCATGTCAATACAAAAGGAGAACAACCGAACGCAGCCACTTCGATCCAAATAGAACAAGTCTTTCCACTTAAACACAAGAACTGAGCCACGAACCGAAGCCAGCTATAAAATAGATAGATAGAACTAAAATAGCGATAAATCGAATTGAGCCACAACTCGCTTCCTTCAATTGATTATAACAACTCACTCAATTTGATAAACGTCTGATAACTGAATTGAATTTATACCAATTCCAATTTAAGAGCATCGCAAAGCTTACTCTAGCGGATTGCACAACCGCGTAAACTATTTTTAGATTCAGATTTTCAATATTTCAAGATGTCGGTCGATTCCGTCCATGATTTTATATTTAAAATCGTATCAGTTGCCAAAACCTTTTGTTAATTTCGGCGTGGTTTACGAGCGATACTAAAAATCCGCCATGTTGGCATCGCTTTATCGCGAGATGGCGGCTGATGTCAAAAAGGGCGCGAAAACGAACAAAATGGCGGACCGCGATCGTTATTTTTTAATAGTCTGTTTGTTGGCTATTAATTTTGAGGAGATTCTCGATGGAATGGCTTTGGTTTCAGCACTTGGAAAAGTAATTAGTTAATCTGGTTTGTGTGGATGATGTATTAAAGAACTATTACACTATTGTCTACATCTCTTCTAATCTCTCCTTTCGCAGGTCTGCTGGAAGAAATTTCTTTTGGAAATAAGCAGTACCTTTGTACAATTTTTTATAATAAGATATCTTCTTCTGTATATTATGTGTGTACATAAATTATAAAATAAATAAAGAAGTATTTTAAGCTTAATTGAGAAAATATCGCGAGGTCTACCCCTGTACCATGACGTTCAAAGTAAGATTGTTTCATTCTTATTTCAGTGTAGGTAAGAGACAGAGCTATACAGGTTGTCTAGCGCCATCTCTTACCCACAATGGAATAGGAATAAAACAATCTTACTTTAAACGTCATGGTAACCCCCCTGGGACCTTACCGCTCTTTCTACCATCGAAAACCCAAACAGCTGCGAGTGTCCCCCTTACGTCGTTGACGCCTCTTCGTTCCGGACTAAGCGTTTCGCCTCGTCGTTTATACTGCGTACATCGAAGGAATGGAACAATTTAGCGGTTTTCCCGTTCGATTGTAATTTAGGTGTCTTCAAAGCTGGAGTAACTATTCACTCTAGCCTTGAAGATACTGCCCACTCTCCCCTCTCACTTTTAAACTCCATACAGTAAACACATAATGGTCAAGTCTTATGAGGACCATGCAGATTAGTGTCTGAGATGGTCTTTTCAGGAAAGAATCATACAGATTTTAGTGGACCTGTCCAGTGAGTGCAAGCATTTATCAGTATTCGTGAAGCTCAACCTGCTCAACTTAGGACTAGTAAGGAGCTCACGATTCTACGAACAAAACCAATGAGAGGACATTTGGGTGGGCCGCATAAATTATTGGAACTGCCAGAGAAACGCTTAACACATTCACAATAAAAAAGAAATAAAATAAAAAAGTAATACTTTATGAAGTAAATACTCATGTCGAAAAATGGTGATTGAGCCTCTCTAAGTTTACAAAGGTTCAAAAATTATCTTCAAGCGTATCGCTAAACATCTTTACATATGAATTAGCGTACCCATACAATTTAACAAAGTAATTTGAGTCGCAAACAAAAGACGGAAGGTTTTTAGCGAGATCTTAAAGAATTTACATGCAAATTTCAAATTCTTGGAAACTCGGTAAATTAAGTACTTCCCTTAACTTTTCGCACCTCTGCGCGTCACCCTTAATATGCTTCGCTACGCATCATTTAGGAAACAATGCATATAAAATGTAAAACCTCTTTAGGACGTTTGGTACGTCCCAAAGATATGAATAAAATTATTGTAACTGAACTTGAGATAGTTCAGTTACACCGAATTGCAAAAGTTTCGCTTTGGAGTTTGCCAGTGTACAAAGAACAGACCGAATACGGAATAACACGGTACTTAAAAGCTGGCGTAATAGACATGGGCATAAAAAGCTGCTAAGCCCAAATGAGATTGGTTGGGTCACGTCAGATGCATGCATCCTGACTGCTGGACAAGAGTCACCATGCAGTAGGTTCCTGCAGAGGGAAAGCGCAGTCGAGGCCGGCCCAGATAGAGGTGGTAAGATGGTCTAGACGCGTACCACGAGGAATGGCTCTAGACGGCGTAGTAGAAGAATATCTGGAAGAAATTGGGAGAGACCTTTGCTCAGCAATGGGACAGTAATGGTTAGAAATGAAAAACTGAACTATTTTGTTTCATAATATTATTGATAAGGTCGCGCTTGACCGCTATCACACTTGAAAAAGTAGGAAGTAAAAAGCGACGACGTCACCGACGATGGAGCACACTTGCCAAGAAATAACCCATTCACTCTTGACTTAAAGATCCACTGGTTTTAGCTATCAGGCAACATAATACAACACACACAAGTAAGGAATGACGTCACTCCTTAGCTGTACGCACAATGAATGTGTTCCCGAAACGTATTGTGCGTATAGATGGGGTGTCCACTATGTACTGGTGACGCATCGCCGGGTGTTTGGAACGGGCATGGACGAAAATGGCCTACCCGTATGCCAAATTTCATCTAAATTAGTTCAGTCGTTTGAGAAAAAATTAGTAACTTTACACCGTTTGCGTTTCTAATATTAATGTGATAATGTGATTAGGCTGTATTATGCTAGGCCAGTTCAAAGTCTAAGTGCTCCCACTGATATAGGATGTCCTGCTATCGACTGTCTAAACTTTCACAGGACACAGCACCCATAAATATCTGGGGCCATGGGTTCGCTTCCGAAAGGGAAACTCGAGGTCCTAGAACGCAAGTCAGTAAAGTCTGACACGCCTTCTCGCTCCACCCTAAAGCGAAAGAAGTCATTGGACGTTTTCCCACATAAAAAAGCAATCGAAATATAAAAATTTACTAAACATGAAACATTTTCTCTAAAAGTTTAAACAGTCAAAGGCCGGTCACTCAGTAAGATTAATCTAATGACTAAAATTTTGCAAGAACAGTGATTAAGTTAAGTCTGTGTGGACTCAAATTTAATACTTTGAGGAACACGTAACTAGTACTCCTTAACCCCTCCAACTGAGCTCTAAATAGCTTAGAACTTGTGTTTAACATCAATAGTGCAAATGGTAGGGATCTAAGTCACGATTTCTCGTTTGCTGGTAAAGTTGTCTGCCTCAAACGGGCCTACATCGCTTTCTTGCTTTAACACAACATTAGCATTACCTTCAATCTGACTCCTCTTTACTTTGACCTGACATTTATCAGGATCATTAATTTCATATTCAAAATGCCAATACATCACTACCCTTTAGATCAACACAATAAATTTCGCTCCCTTCACCAAAGTCAAAATCAAAATGTCAATGTAAATGCCGAATAGTCCCTATGGGAACATTAAAAAGAAATCCGTTAATGTTATTGCTAACTAAATAGCTTCAAAATGTCAGAAATAAGGCCGGGAATCAGAAATGCCAGTGCAAATGCTAGGTTGCGACATTTTGGCATGATCCGATCGCGGCACGGTCGGGTAGACACCCCAACTTGGTGCCGATTCCTTGCGTTTTAGAAATGTATTGGTAGAAGAAAGTTGGACCGGGCACGTCGTCGAGAATAGTAATAAATGATAGCTATAAATCAGAGCCTTGTTCATCATTACCATATTTCTGCCCTTATCCTGTGTTACTTGGGGTCGGCGCCACACGTCTTATCTTCTATTCTGTCCTATCAACCGCCACACTATCACTGACTCCCTTTTCTTTTATATATCTCTTCTCAGACAATCTAACCATCTTTTTTCTTTGGCCTACCTCTCCCTCTCCATCCATCCACATGTATACTCATAACTCTTTTAGGAACATTCATTTTATATCTCTTCTTAACCATTTCAGGAATATACCAAGACAATCCCTTTTAACTTTTCAGTTTCTGGCCCCATTTTTAAACTTTCTCTAATATACTCATTTCTGAATTTATCCTTTCTGGTCACACCACACAACCAGAGACACAAATCAGAGCCTTGTTAATAGATAAAAAAAACTAAAACCCGACTACGACGGTTTTTTTTAATTTTTTTTTTATTTGAACAATTTTGGTGTTAAATTTAACACATGACTTTTACTTTAAACTTGAGCAATATTTTGGAAATATACAAGTGAAGCCCTTTCAAATGATACCAAACACGGCGTATTTATCTTCATTTTTATTTTTTAACACATTACTTTTGGTCCGCTAGAGGGTGCCATATCGAGTTATGTGCTACGTCACGTAGCCTATGTTCAGTGGACAATTAAAACGGTGCTAACGTTACCTCATATGTCGAGTTCCGATAAGTAGATTAGGAGCTATGAGGGAACAAATGAACATACTCACATACATACAAAAATACATACATACATACCTATATAGCCTGTCAAAATCATAACCCTCCTTTGGCTTTGCCGTAGTAGGGTAAAAATAAGGGCAGAAAGAGCTCAAAAGTTCAAGTTTATATGCATTTGGGGCAATGCAGTATAACGAGTAACGTGAGTACAGGTACTATCAAATGAGTTAACAAAGACGAAGAAGAAGATGATTTACTAATGAGTAAAATTATGTGACTAATAAATTTTACACAAAATAGAACTAGCTAGCTTTTGCCTGCGGCTTCGCCCGCGTACATAAAATATAGCCTATGTCACTCAGGAATAAAGCAGCTTTCTATCGGTGAAAAAATTTTAGCAATCGGACCAGCCCCCCTAGCCAAGTTGCAAACGATAAACGTGAACCCTTAGTAATCTCCAATAGATTTTCAACTTTATACCTAAGACCATAAAGTTGAAAATCTATTAAAGACTACTGAGCGTTAGCGACCGGAACGAACGAAAACACTATGTAATCTTCAATAGATTTTCAACTTTATATCCAATAACATAAAGTTGAAAATCTATTAAAGACTACTGAGAGTTTACGTTTATCGTTTGTGACTTGGCTAGGGGGGCAGTACTTACAGAGATTACTTCCTACAAACAAAAAAACATAATAAACAAACTTTACCTCAATATTAGTGTAGATTATGAACTATTTGAATGGAGACCTAAATTTTCGTGTCCTTGCGAATATCGAATCAATGTACCATTGAAATAAACAACATCAAAAAGTAATTAACGATACTGTTTGCAAAATTAATGTTGTTGCATAAGAATGGATTACTTCTGTTACCATTTTGGGAATGCAATTCAATATAGGAGCTATTTATAATTCTGTTAAAGCACGAAGAGGTCTATAAAAGGGAGCGGAAAACGATTTTGATTGTAGACACGATCATTCACTGATACATAGTCTGTTGAAATACTTGAATGTTTGAACTCATTCATCTTTGTAAATCTTATCTAAATCTAAAGCATTATTAAAATATAAAGAAGTGGCATTGTTTATTTGTTTGTAACACTAATTTTACTTTTAACAATTTAATTAAATATAAAGGCGAAAGTTTAATAATAATAATATTCCACAACTATCACACAACGCCATCTAGTCCCAAACTAAGCAGAGCTTGTGCTATGAGTACTAGACAACTGATAAACATACTTATATATTTCTAAATACATACATACTATAGATAAATTACACCCAGACACAGAACAAAATAATGATCGTGCTCATCACACAAACATTTGTCCTGGATGGGTATCGAACCCACTACCTCCGGCATAGCAGTCAGGGCTACTAGACTAACAGGTCTATCAAATCAGTTTGTATTATACATATGTATGTCTCTAAATATTTGTAATTGTAATTTAAAAAGTCACTAGCTCATGAAATACAGGCCTTACCTAACCTAGCTCAGGAGTAAGGGTTTCATTTATTTGTTAACAAGTTAATAGAGTTGTATCAATAAAGAATTAATATTATTATTACCTATTATTATATGGTTCCAAAACGTGGTCGCTCACAATGGGCCTCATCAGAAGGCTCAAAGTAACCCAAAGGGCAATGGAAAGGGCTATGCTCGGAGTTTCCTTGCGTGATCGAATCAGAAATGAAGATATCCGCAGGAGAACCAAGGTTGCCGACATAGCACGAAGAATCGCCAAATTTAAGTGGCAATGGGCAGGGCACATTGCTCGCAGAACAGATGGCTGTTGGGGCCGAAAGGTTCTGGAGTGGCGACCGCGTACCAGAAGACGCAGTGTTGGAAGGTCCCCTACAAGGTAGACCGATGACCTGGTGCCTTCACGAACGGTCCTGTGCGTCTCGCATCCATGGATCGATGGATGCGAGACGCACAGGACCGTTCATTGTGGCTACATTTGGGGGAGGCCTATGTCCAGCAGTGGACGTCTATCGGCTGAAATGATGATGATGATGATGATTATTATTACCTAATCACACTCATACGGCTGAACGGGTTTAGATAAAAAGGGGTATGCCCATAATCCATACATACTTTGGCCCACAGTGGACAGGTATCGAGACGACTTCAATCGATGGTCCATAATGATTAGGATTTTTGGTATTATTAACAGTCTGGTAGATCCTGTTTTAGAATTAAGCACATAATACTTTTTAACCTGGTAAGCTTCATAATGGATTATGTTTGTCTTTAACGCGGGCGAAGTCAGTGCCGGAAGTTAATAATTACTATACAAATCTAAACCCAAATACACTATAACCGAGTGTCTTGAGATCGGTCATCTCGGATAAAATCGTGGTTCTCGTGGAATTAGCCACAAAGCGAAGCCACGGATAGTCGCTAGTGTGAGCCATTTTCCTTTTATAAATGGGCGTTTTCCTTTTTTCCAACAATTGTTCGTTTTTCTTAAAAAATATTGTTAGTAACGTATATTTAAGAGGGTGTTTCATGTTTTTTAAATTTTAGATTTTTTGACTTGGCTCGAATTCTTGATACCACTCAATTGTAAAATAAATACTGTATTTTTCCAGCCATTATTGTCCCACAGCTGGACAAAGGCCTCCCCGAGTTTTTCCAAACAATGTTCTAATTTTTTTAGGGTTCCGTACCTCAAAAGGAAAAAACGGAACCATTATAGGATCACTTTGTTGTCCGTCCGTCTGTCTGTCTGTCAAGACCCTTTATCTCGGGAAAGTATTGAGGTATGGAGTTGAAATTGAAACCATATACTCAGGTCTGCAGACCCTTGAAGTTGTAAATAATCAACCTTGTAAGTTAACGAGAATAAAAGATACTTCGGTTTATGTGGCAAAAAACGTACATTTCAAAACTCTCGAGAAAATCAAAATTCATAGGGTACTTCCCGTTGACCCCGAATCCTGAAATTTGGCATAAGGCAAAGTCTTATAGCACAAGTATAGAAATAAATCTGAAAATTGTAAATTTGTCTCAATTTTTTTTTGCGATTCTGAATTCTTCTGAGACTCCATTCCGAAATTGAACTTTTTACATAGGTAAGTTTGTACGGAACCCTCAGGGCGCGATTCCGACTCGCACTTGCCTAGTTTTATTTTTCTAGGTGGGAAATCATTTAATGACATATCACGCCCTTTTGTGTCAGACTGGCTAAAACCCACTCCTGTTCCTTCTTTGCCTTCGTTCCAGGGCCCCGGGGTTCTCTTTCGCACAACCCATGGCTCCAGTAGGCTTCGACCCTGCTGAGCCCCTACAGTTTTGCTTACATCTCCTAGAAACGCGCGTGGAACACTACGCGCCGTCGACGACTTGAACTCGGTCCGGACGGTTATCGGACGGTCGGACGGCGAGCTACTTATAGGGTGTATAGCTTCATCTTTCTTTCTCGCTCGCACACCTGACATTTAACACGTCATATTAAGAACCCTGATCAAAGTTTCTAATTTTACGCTACCTATTAGGTACGCTATATATTTCAAATTTTGCGCCCAGTGGCCAAAACCATTATTTGACCAGATCAATAAAGTCTGTAACATCAACATCTTCGTGCCAATAACCATTTTCCTCCTTAATATTCTTGGACCTTGTACAACGACCTTGAACTCGGCCTTGGCCATTTGCATTTCAAATGCTTACATTAATAAACATACATACAATAGGTACATATAATGAAACTGGCTAGCTTTTGTGTACCGGAACTGCTTTAGAATTACAGTGTGTTGCCAGTTGCCACATTTTGAATGTGGGCAGTGGTGGTAATGGCCCCCGACTTATGAGTTTTTTATTTTTATTTTAGGCTCGCGTTTCACCACAATCTCACCCGATAGTCGATAGTGGAGCATGCGTGGCTTGAAACCCAGGTAGGAGCTTGAAAGACGTCCACTGCAGGACATAGGCCTCCCCCAAGCGTCGCCACAACGACCGTCCTATGCGTCTAACATCCATAGGTTTCCAGCGACCCTGACCAGGTCATCGGTCCATCTTGTGGGAGGCATTCCAACGCTGCGTCTTCCGGTACGCGGTCGCTACTCTAGAACGTTTCGGCCCCAACGGCCATCAATTCTGCGTGCGATGTGCCCTGCCCATTGCCACTTAAGTTTGGCGATTCTTCGTGCTATGTCGGCAACCTTGGTTCTCCTGCGGATATCTTCATTTCTGATTCGATCACGCAAGGAAACTCCGAGCTTTCCATTGCCCTCTGGGTGACTTTAAGATAGGAGCTTTACTACGTGTAATTTATTTCAGCACCACTGCTCTCACAACGGCGAAGAAAAACATCTTGAGGAAACCGGTATGTCCTAGAACCAAATAAGTACTCGAAGACATGTGACATCCACCAATCAGCACTGGGTCCGTGTGCTGGATTACGGCCTATTTCCTTTCCTATAAAAGAGGCCTGAGTCCCAGCAGTGGGAACATTACATGACAAATCTATATTGATGGTAGTAAAGAGAAAGAAAAGTTTAAAGTAAATGATCGATACAAAAAAAAAGAGAAGTGGAATTATCTTTAAATTGTATTAATTAAACTTCAAAATACTAATTACGTATAAATAATTTATTGATTTATTATAATTGTATTCTATATTGTTTTGATTGTAAATTTTAATTGTATTGTATATTTTTATTTCAAATGCTATGTACGCACTTATTGTCACATACATCAGACCAATAGTGAACCAAAGGTTTTTCTGTAATATTAAATGTATGTGATGTGGTTTAAATAAATAGAAAGACTACGAATATCGCGCCATACAAAGATTTACTCCCGTATCGTGTATGAGCTCACAGTTGGATTACTCCTTTTTTTCTCTTTAATTATAACATAATGTCTGGCAGTTTTGAGTACTTTTTGCGGCCTACCCAAATGTCCTTCCTTTGGTATTGTTCGTCAAGCCGTTGAGCTCCTTAGTAGTTCTGAGTTGAGCTACACGAATACTGACAAATGCTTGCACTGACTGGACAGGTCCGCTCAGAACTGTGTGGTTCTTTCTTCAAAAGACAATCTCAGACTCCAACCTGCATGGTTCTCATATGATTTGATCATTACATGTTTGCTGTATGGACTTTAAAAGAGACTTTGACCCCTGAGTTTGATTCGGTGTTTCTTCTCAAGGTAGTCAGCTAGGAAAAACCGGCATCATCTAGTTTAAATTGACAAAGAAAAAAAGACGTGTAAAAGTGTTTCTAAACAACCTATTTGCAAAATAAATATAATTTATCATTTACAGTCATGTACACTCACATGAACAAGACACCCAGACCCGAAACAAATATATGTAAGCCTTACCTTTTGTACGATTGTGTGAGGCACGAATAAACGTTTTTTCTTTCTTTCTTTCCTTACAAATATTTGATCCGTGTGGGAATCGAACCCGTGACATGCAGCGCAGCAATAAAAAAAAATATAATAAACTCGTGTCACAGTGTTTGTTATCAAACTCGTCCGAAACAGCTTTGATAATAAAATAATGATAATATTCTACAACTATCACACAACGCAGTCTAGTCCCAAGCTAAGCAGAGCTTGTGTTATGAGTATTATACAACTGATAAACATACATATATATTTCTAAATACATACATATTATAGATAAATCACACCCAGACACAGAACCAAATAATGATCGTGCTCATCACACAAACATTTGTCCTGGGTGGGAATCGAACCCATGACCTAAGGCATAGAAGTCAGGCCCACTAACCACTAGACCGACAGGCCAGTCTAATTTATAAATATGACACAATAAGCTTGCCGGGTCAGCTGTTATTTTTTTTTAAAATCCGTTTGAACTACGATCCCGCGAGAATTTTCAACATTCGCGCAGATGAGATCATTGCAGGCGCGGGCTTGCGGACGGCGAGCAATGGGTGGCTCGCCGTCCGACCGTCCGGTAACCGTCCGGACCGAGCCAAGTCCTCGACAGCGCTTATTGTTCCACGCGCGCCTCAGGGAGATGTCAGCAAATCGTAGGGGCCCAGCAGGGTCGAAGCCTACTGAGGCCACGGGTAGTGTGAAAACGAAACCCGGGGCCCTGGGACGAAGGCAACGAAGGAACAGGAGTGGGTTTTTAGTCAGTAAAAGTCTGACACTATCTCCTGCTCCGCCCAAGAGCGGGATTTGTCATTAGATGATTTTCCCACCTAAAAAAAAAGATGAGACCATTTCAAATGCTAGTAATCTACAAATTGACATAACGAAATCGTTTTCCACCGCCAAACCGCACTCACTCGCAGCTCACGTGCCTGTTCCACTTTCCCTCCCGTATATTTCCACGCACACAGCTATTGTTTTTCACCGTTATTTATTGCAAAGTTTAGCATAGTACCTCTGTTTATTAGGGACCGGCCAGAAAGGGGACGAGCGTTTTGTTTTTAACAAAGTACTCGTGAATCATTTGCAAGAAGTTCTGTACCCATGATAAGCATAAGCATAGCATACCATAGCATAATCAGCCTATTATTGGGGAGAGGGAATGGGCCGTAATAAGATAAGATAAGATAAGATAAGATAAATTTTATTTGTCAAAAACATGTGTAGGATAGAAATCAGTTGGAATGATTACAAAAACAAAAAAGTTTCAACATGTTTTGCCTAGATAGGCGTATGTTACGATGCCATGATGCTGGCTCAGCACAATTGCAAACAAGCTCGAAGCATCAAATTCCACGAGTACTTAGCGCTTCCCACGGTAACGACGATTCCCTGGGCTTTTTCCATCCTAACATCGGTGGGAACAGACACTCGCGCTAATCGCGTATAGTTTTATATATTTTTAGTTTACGTTTAATTTTCATCATTTTTAAAAACTTTGTGAACATTAATTACACCTTTTTTTTACTTTATAAAACGGACTTTGTTCTAAAAGTTTCCCGACACGCCCCCACACACGTATTTGGCGCAGTCGGAAGTCGTCAAGGACTTTGAAAGTGTTGTCGTTGTGTGAATCACCCAAAAATCGGGCATCGCCGCGTCGACCGTCCAGACGAAGAACCTTCGGAGGCCAGTCGGGAAAGCTGCTGCTGCGGACATCGAGACTTCAAAAAATCGATGAATCGACGCTCGCCAGCAATAGTACAAATGTAAGTGAATTACATATATTCTTAATAATTGTATGCTATATTTTTACGCAGTGTACTATAATTTTTCAAGATTTTTCACCCACGTAGTAATAGGGATCTTAGTCCTAGTAGGCGAGTTCAACTTCGGATAACCCGAAGTGACGCCAATCGTAACCTTGAACTCTTAAGCGACTTAGATTTAGAAACTATGACTGAAAAAAGTCACAGTTCACAACCATCTTTGAGTCAGACGAGTCAGATGGCTTCGTCAGACTTAACTGATAAGATTTATAAATCCCTTAGATTAGTTCCAGAGTTTAATGGCAATCCTAATGTTTTGACTAGATTTTTGAATTTATGTGATGAGTTAGTGCTCACTTATGTCAGTACGGAACCAGGAAGTAGACTCTCGAATTTGGCTCTGATTAATGGAATTTTGAACAAGATAACTGGTACTGCTGCACGTACTTTGGCAACTAATGGAATTCCTAGTGATTGGCAGGGCATAAGAACCACGTTAACTAACAGCTTTTCAGATCACAGGGACGAAACTTCGTTATATACCGATCTGTCTCTTTTAGTTCAAGGTAATGATACTATACAAGTATACTACGAAAAAGTTCAGCATTTATTGTGTACTATAATAACGTATGTCGAGTTGCACGAATCTGTAGGAACTACTGTGGAAGCAAAAAGAACTCTTTATAAAAACTTAGCTTTGCAGACATTCTTGAGAGGTTTAGACGAACCACTAGGTTCTAGGGTAAGGTGTATGCGACCTTCATCTCTCGAAAGTGCCCTTGAATTTGCCCAAGAGGAATTAAATGTTCTCTATTTACAAAAAAGAAATAAGTCTTTACCCGCGAAGAAAAACCTATATAATTTTTACGAACAAGCACCTAATACTTCTAACGCGCAGCAAAATTTCCGTTCATCTGCTCCCAATTCATCTCATCAACAGCAAAATTTTGGCTCATACATGCCACCAAACTATAACCCTATATTCCAAACATACCCCAGACCTCAAATTCGATCCTTTGGTCCTCAATATCCTCCACAGCTATACCCACCACCCGTACCACTAGAACAGAATAGGCAACCCTATCCCAGACCTCAAAACCCCACAAAGATCCTACAAATGTTTAGGGCCCCCCCTACCAATATGTCTACGGGATTCCGAATCCCACCGCGAGCTCCCCAAGTACCCCAAATAAATCAATTACCTCAATATAATACCCCAACACCTATGAGTGGTATTAGTCATCCAGTCGCGCGAACTCTCCCGCCCACGAACTACAATGGTAAACGTAACCTTGAACCAAACCTTCCACAAATTGGAGAAACTCATTTCAATGAATTCTTAGACGATAATACAGCCTTAAATTTTCACGAATATGATCCCAATATCCAAAATTTTGATCCTGTTATCGATACAAATTATTTTCATAATTTTATGATTGGCCTTGAACTTGATCCAAATCAGAACCCCGTTGAAGGCACTACAGAGCAAAAATTTTTGCCCGGCTATAGAGAAGAATGCCCCCGTATAGAATTGAACGTGCAAAGTAAACGTCATTTGCCCTATATCCAAATTAAAAATCCCCCAATTAAACTTTTGATTGACACCGGGGCAAACGAGTCTTTCATTAGCCCAGAAGCCTATGAAAAATTTTACCCCCACATTCCACTTGACTATGAACCATTCCTAGTTACAAATACGCACGTGACCACCCAAAATTACTACTCACTAACTGTCCCTTGTTTTGAAAAATTAAATGATAATGTTCCCATAAAATTATTTCTCTACAAATTCCATAATTTCTTTGATGGTTTAATAGGTTGTGAACAGTTAAAAAAGTGGAACGCAAAAATCGACCTTGCTACTCATGCTTTAGAGACAGAATTCACAAAAATTCCTATAACTTTATATTGCAATCCTCAATGCTTAAGCTCTCACGAAATTACTATACCGGCCCAAACTACTCAATTAATTAAGGTACCTACTGACATTGCACAGGGAGACATCTATATTGAGGAGCAAACTATTTCCGGTTGTTACATTACCGAATGCATATCATTCGCCGAAAATAATCATACCATGATACAAATTTCAAACCCGTGGGATACAGACATTGTAATACCTATAGAAAACCCTATATGCGCACAAGTTTTTAACGAAGAAACGTTTCCCATAAATCACGTAATTGACACCACCGTACCACGTACCTATACCGCCGAGCGAACACGAGAAGTCTTATCGCAATTGCGCATAGAACATTTAAATGCAGAAGAGACAGTCAATTTAATTAATCTTTGCAAAGAGTATGCCGATGTTTTCTACCTAGACGGGGAACCACTTACCTTCACTAACGAAATCAAACATCATATCAGAACCGTAGACGACAAGCCAGTTTATAGTAAAACCTATAGATATCCTTACGTACATAGAGAAGAAGTACAAAATCAAATAGAATCTATGTTACAGCAAGGTATTATTCGTCCATCTTCATCGCCTTGGAATGCTCCGATATGGATTGTGCCTAAGAAAAGTGACGCATCTGGTAAAGTTAAGTGGCGATTAGTCATTGACTTTCGGCAACTGAATGCAAAAACAATAAATGATAAGTATCCGATTCCCAACATTAACGACATATTAGACAAATTAGGCAGGTGTTTGTACTTTTCTACATTAGATTTAAAATCAGGATTTTTACAAATTCAGCTAAATTCATCCGATATACCAAAAACAGCATTTAGTGTAGAGCAAGGCCATTTTGAGTACATTAGAATGCCAATGGGCTTGAAAAATTCTCCGGCAACATTTCAACGAGTTATGGACAACGTCCTTCGCGGACTTCCAAATTGTACTACATATATGGATGATATTTTGGTATTTTCAACATCCTTACAAGAACATATAGTTAACTTGCGCGCCATTTTCGACCGTCTTAGAAATTCAAATTTAAAAATTCAGATGGATAAATCTGAATTTCTCAAACACGAAACGCCTTATCTCGGTCATATTATCACCACCGATGGTGTCAAACCAAACCCGGATAAAATTTCAGCCATCCTAAATTATCCAGTCCCGAAAACTCCCAGGCAAATTAAGGCATTCTTGGGTCTACTCGGTTATTACAGACGTTTTATACCGGATTTTGCACGCATTACTAAACCTTTTACATCGTGTCTTAAAAAAGGTGCCAAAATAAATTTAACCCCAGAATATTTAAACTGTTTTGAGCATTGCAAAACTCTTCTTACAAATGACCCCATTTTAATATACCCGGATTTCAGTAAAGAGTTTATCTTAACTACAGACGCGTCTAATGTGGCCTTAGGAGCGGTCCTTTCTCAGGGTCCTATCGGCTCGGACAAACCTATTGCCTATGCGTCTAGAACTCTTAACAATAGCGAAATTAATTACTCTACCATCGAAAAAGAGTTGTTGGCAATAGTTTGGGCTACAAAATACTTCCGGCCTTACCTTTTTGGTAGAGAATTTAAAATAGTAACTGACCACAAACCTTTAATTTGGCTTATGAATCTAAAAGAGCCTGGTTCACGTCTTACAAGGTGGAGGCTCAAGTTAGCAGAATATGATTACACTATTGTTCACAAAAAGGGAAAAATCAATACTAACGCAGACGCTCTCTCACGTATTCAAATCAATCATAATGAAACTCAGTCTTTGTTCGTTAATCACTCCGATACGTCTTCCACATTATCGGCCGAGGAAGATAGTCCAACACTTTCCTACTCTACTCTCACCGCTGAAGGCAATAGTCCAATACATTCGTCATCTATTTTTACTGCACATTCACTTGCGGACAAACAAACACAGCATTCAACACAACATTCATCGTCCACCCTATCTGCTTATTCAGCTCCACAAAATATCATACATCAAGCACAAGTACATACAGCCTCACCACGTACTGAAACCATACACACTAGCGCAGAAAATCCCGTTCTAGATATTCCGATATCAGATGAACCTTTAAATAAGTTTAAGAGACAACTAGTAATAAAAGTAATAAGCGGTAACTCTAAAACTAGACCAATAATAACCGAACCTTTTCAGTCTATGCAAAGAACTTCAGTAGAAATTAGCGAACAACATTTGCAAAGTAATATTATAAACATTATAAAATGTCACGTTGATCCAAAGATCCGCACTGCTATTCTAGTAAGCCCCATCGAAAAAATGCTCGATATAATACCAATCTTGCAACAAACTTTTGAAAGTTCATCTGTGAACTTAATTCTAGTTAAACATGAGGTAACCAATATTAATGACCTTTCGAACCAATTAGATATAATAAAAAAATATCATGAAGGCCAGACCAATCATCGCGGAATTACGGAAACCTATCTTTCATTATCAGAACGTTATTTTTGGCCTAAAATGAAAACCGAAATTACAAAATTTATTAACAAATGTAGCATATGCAGATGCGCAAAATATGACCGCAACCCAGTACGCCCACAGTTCCGAATTGTTCCCCCACCAACTAAACCGTTTGAATTAGCACATGCGGATGTTCTAACTGTTGATCATGACAAATATTTAACCATTTTAGACTCATTTTCTAAGTACGCTCAAGCCTATCTTTTACCCGATTGTACCTCACCCAATATATTAAAAGCACTTTTACACTTTAGTACTCATCACCGTTTCCCTCTAAATCTAACAACTGATCAAGGCACCGAATTTAGCAATCAAGTCATATCAGAATTTTTCCGTTTGCATAATATAAAACATCATATGACTAGTGCATATGCATCTAATTTTTTTTTTTTTTTTTTTTTTTTTTTTTTTTTTTCGGTGGGAAAATCATCTTATGACATCCCCCGCCCTTGGGCGGGGCGGGAGATAGTGTCAGACTTTTACTGACTAAAAACCCACTCCTGTTCCTTCATTGCCTTTCGTACCAGGGCCGAGTCTTCCTTTCAGAATCAGACCCTTGGCCCCAGTAGGCTTCGACCCTGCTAGGCCTCTACAGTTGCTGACATCTCCTTGAGGCGCGCGTGGAACAGCACGCGCCGTCGACGACTTGGGCTCGGTCCGGACGGTTACCGGACGGTCGGAAGGCGAGCCACCCATAGCTCGCCGTCCGCAAGCCCGCGCCTACGATGGCCGGAAATCGGGATCGGAATCCCGGCGGCGATTGGGTCGTGAGGACCGTTGCCTCACGCGATCGGCCGCCTCCTTTGCTAGCATTACTGCTTCGCAGAAGGAGGCGACCGCCTGCCACTCCTCCTCGCTCCGGACCATGGCCTGTACCAAGGCCCGGCGCGAGAGATCGCCGCCACCGATAGCCCCCACGAGGACACGGCGTTGCTCTGCCCAAGCGGGACACACCTCCACCGTGTGCTCCACCGTGCATATGCATCTAATGAGAATGGTATCATTGAACGTTTCCATAATACGCTTTTAGAACACCTACGGTTACTAAAAATTCAGCACAAAAATGAACCCAGTCGAAATCTTATACCGTACGCATTAATTGCTTATAATAATTCCATCCATAGTCTAACCAAGTGTAGGCCATTTGATGTTATTTCCGGTCACTTCGACCCTCGAAATCCTATCAGTTTAAATATGACGGACCGATATCTTCAAACTTATATTCAAGAACATCGTGGTCAAATGGAAACAGTTTATAAAATTATTCATGATTCTGCATTATCCAGTCGCGAAGATATAATGACTCGACGTAATGCCGATAGGGAACCAGTTTTGGACTGTGAACAAAATCAAATAGTTCACGTACGTAATCCAATGGCAAGTAGACAAAAATTAGCACCTCGTTTCACTCAGGACAAGGTCGTTAAGAATCTACCTATACATATTTACACCGCAAAAAGTCGTGGCCCGGTAGCAAAATCTAGGTTGAAAAGACCACCGAAAAAATGATAGTTTTCGTATCATTTGTTTCAGGTACTTATTACTGCTGCTAATTTTCGTAGTTGGTGCTCAAGAAATACGCCTCGATAGGCTAGATAATGGACCGGGTATACTACCCTTTAATCTGGGTGCTACCAAAATTATATCCCATTTTCATATATTTTTACAAGACATTAACCTTCATGAAATCGAGTCGCATGTGAACGCCATAAAATCCCAACTTACAGATACTACTTATAAACTATCCCATACAGACAGCTCTCTCTTTAAATACCAAACTAGGCACCTATATGCAAAGCTAGATAAAGTTTTAATGCAATTAGATACCTTGAGGCCATCTAGAACTAAAAGAGGTCTGATCAATCCTTTAGGCACAATTATCAAAAGTATTTCCGGTAATTTGGACAATGAAGACGCCCTGAAATTTGAAAATGCATTACGAACCTTAAATAAAAATGATCAAATTCTGTCGCAATCATTGAACAAGCATATTACTTTATATAAAGAGATGACGATACAGCAGAATCAAATTATCCGAAATATTTCATTAAATCAGGTTAAATTGGAAAGAGCTCTTACTTTTGTCATGAATATGACTAATGACAATGAGCGAATTATTCACTACGTTCATCTTGTACAACTTTTTGCAATATTAAGCGAAAATGTTCAAGAACTTATGAGCGAAATTAACAGAATAGAGAATATATTGGCATTTAGTAGAAATAAATCGATTCATCATTCAATACTTTCTGTTAAAGATGTAAGAAATATCATTCAAATAATTGACATAGACATCAGAGATTATTACGAAATTCTTAGCCTAGCCTCATACTTTACAGAGTCAACAGTAGTAATAGTCCTAAAGTTTCCCATTACGTTTAGTACAGAATATCAGTTATATGAATTATGTCCCGTTCCAAATAAGGAAAGCCTAATTATAGTACCAACTGCACCTTATATAGCATCCAATTCTCAGGAATATGTGTATATGGAGGCTGAATGCCCGAAGGTCAGTTCCTGGCACATATGCGAGCAGAAAATCGTCCACCAGATCTTATCAAGGACAGACTGTATTCAAAAACTTATACAATCTCAGGAGATAGATGGAACGTGCAAACCCACGCCTATCTCTCTGACTAAGGAGGCTCTGATTGAGTTGGATAGCTATCATTACATCATTGCGTTCCCCAATAGTACGAGAGTTCAACTTTCCTGCGGTAAAGAGCGATTTGAAATGTTAAAAGGCAGTTTTATGGTCAGCGTCCCTCAAGGCTGCAAGATTAAAACACCCGAACTTAGTATAATAAACCTGGACAATAAATTAGTCGGAAAACCATTAGAACTCATGGCTCTACCACACTATGAAACACCAGTAAAGACACGGAGCTTCACTCTAAAGACCACAGATTTAACCAGCCTTCGGAGAATACAGAACCAAATCACTTCACAAGATGAAATTAAAGTCGAAACACTGGACACTATCGGAATCTACCATACGACAATTCCATTCTACATACTTATATTGTTTGGTACATGTGCACTGAGCATCATATACATCATTCGTCGCCGTCGAGCTGGGAGAATTAACATTACCACACAAACTAACACCGAATTAGCGGAAGATGAAAGAAGAGCCGCAACTTTTGGCGTCAAGGTCACCAAATAGTTGCTCATCTGGCAGGGGAGGTGTTACGATGCCATGATGCTGGCTCAGCACAATTGCAAACAAGCTCGAAGCATCAAATTCCACGAGTACTTAGCGCTTCCCACGGTAACGACGATTCCCTGGGCTTTTTCCATCCTAACATCGGTGGGAACAGACACTCGCGCTAATCGCGTATAGTTTTATATATTTTTAGTTTACGTTTAATTTTCATCATTTTTAAAAACTTTGTGAACATTAATTACACCTTTTTTTTACTTTATAAAACGGACTTTGTTCTAAAAGTTTCCCGACACGCCCCCACACACGTATTTCGTACAAATACAATAAATTAAATTCAAAATACAACAATAATAATAATAAAAATCAATACAATAATAATTAAATCTTAAGAGCAAAGATCATAAAATTACTTCAAATTAATTAAAATAATAATAAAAATGTCTAGATTACATTATTTAAATACTCGTCAACATAAATTCAAAATACAATAATAATAAAATCCAGTGTCAAATCATAAAATTACGTCAAATTAATTAAAAAATAGTAAAGATGTCTAAATTACATCATCAACATAAATTTAAAATACAATAATAATAAAGTCCAAAGAGCAAAATCATAAAATTCGTCAAATTAATTAAAATAATAATAAAAATGTCTAAATAACATCATTTAAATACTCGTCAACACTATAATAGCATTTATTAACTAAAAATGTCTTCATGCTTTTATTAAAACTATTAATATCCAAATCTTTGAATGCCTTTGGTACCTTGTTATATAGTTTTGGGGCCATACAGAACACACTCTTACGCATGAGGGCTGTTTTAGCCCTAGGTATACGAAGCCTCCGATTATCACGTTGACTTCTTTCGGAGCCATCTGAAGTCTTCGGAAATAGTTGAGGATTCTTTTTAACAAATAATACCGTTTCTAATATGTACAAGGAAGGAAGTGAGAGAATTTGATGTTCAATAAAATATGGTTTGCAACTGTCTGTAATTTTAAGACCAAACATAGCTCTAATGCATCGTTTTTGCCTTCTAAATATTATGTCTTTATTTGTTGAGTTTCCCCAGAAAATTATGCCATATCTAAGGATCGATGCAACAAGTCCGTGATAGGCAGTAAGCAATGTATCCGTATTAACGATTGGGGCGAGTTTATGCAATGCGTAGGAAGAACTACTAATTTTCTTACAAATTTCCTCAATGTGATCTTTCCAGTCAAGTTTTTTGTCAATAAATAGTCCAAGGAATTTCGCACTACCAACTCTGCGTATGATGTTATTTTTATAAATTAAGTTAATGTCATTTTTTACTGGTATTCTTTGACTAAAATGTAAGATTTGTGTTTTATTTAAGTTAATTTTTAGATTATTACGATCTAACCAGTGAATTATAGATGCTAAAGTATTATTAATGTCAAGTTCATAGGTGTCAGTTTTCTTACATGCTATTGTGACTGTACTATCGTCTGCAAAAAGCGTCATGGGATGGTCAATAGATTTTGGAAAGTCGTTTATATATATGATAAACAATATATATGGTAATCTAACACGCGGTCCCAGTGCGGGTTGGTGAATGTCACATGTCTTCGATTTTTTTGGTTCTAGGACAAGCCGGTCTCCTCACGATGTTTTCCTTCACCGTTTTGAGAACAGTGGTGATGAAATAAATTACACAAAGTAATGCGCCTGGCTAGGTTTGAACTAGCGACCTACAACTCGTAAGTCGGGGCCGTTACCACTCGGCCACCACTGCTCTCCCAAGTTTACTAAGTCATATAGTTGTGTTTTTGTTATTGATAAGTTTACGCTTGACCACTATCTCACCCTTTAGTTAGCGATGATAATATGCTCGACGATGGAGAACGCTTGCCTAGAAGTAACCTATTCACTCTTGACTAAAAGACTCCCAGGCAGCCGACCCGGCTATCAGGAAAATCCGACTTGAACACACTATCTAGCATTTATCCTAAAAAATAACATAATATATTATTTTATCCACACTAACACTACCACTAACTATTATTATAAAGAGGTTTTTTTTTTGAGTTTGTTTTTTTTTTGTTTTTATGTTGTTTTGTTTGTAGGAGGTAATCTCTGAAAGTGCTGGTCCGATAGCTAAAAATTTTTCACCGATAGAAAGCTGCTTTATTCCTGAGTGACATAGGCTATATTTTATGTACGCGGGTGAAGCTGCGGGAAAAAGCTTGGTTAAAAATAAAATAGAATCAGGAAAATATAATGTATTTTCCTGATTCTATTTTTTGCGCATTATAAAACTCGCCATGTCGGCAACCTTGGTTCTCCTGCGGATATCTTCATTTCTGATTCGATCACGCAAGGAAACCGAGCATAGCCCTTTCCATTGCCCTTTGGGTGACTTTGAGCTATCTGATGAAGCCCATTGTGAGCTACCACGTTCTACCACGGCCTAAAGGTTCTCGAGTGGCGACCGCGTGCCTTAAGACGCAGTGTTGGCAGGCCCCCTACAAGGTGGACCAATGACCTGGTGAAGGTTGCGGGAATCCGATGGATGCGAGACGCACTGGACCGTTCATTGTGGCGACATTTGGGGGAGGCCTATGTCCAGCAGTGGACGTCTATTGGCTGAAATGATGATGATGATGATGATAAAACTCGCGATCAGCTCTTGTAGTCCTCATAAAAGAGAAAAAAAAACATGAACCTCCTGCAGGTGTCTCATGCACCTCCTCAGTTCATTCAACCTCACCTACATTTTAAATCGAACGTATCCATTAACACATATTTGCAAAACTACATGTATAAGAACAAAGAAAAGGTATATTTTGTTTTATTCATACATTTTTGATATGCACATAAAAGTCGGAAATTATGTAAATATGGTGTAATGTATGGAAATTAGTTCTGCAACCATTTGTTCGCTGTTGAATTTCTAATCTATAGCTTTAAGGGACGTTATATTGTTTTCTAATACTTCCAAATTATAGAGAGGTGAGCAAAAAGTCGTTTATCATCGTACATTCTCACGCTCTAGGGTGGAGCGAGACGACGTGTCAGACTTTTACCACCACTGTGTCTTTGCCCGGAGGACACGGTGGAGCATACGGTGGAGGTGTGCCCCGCCTGGGCAGAGCACCGCCGTGTCCTCGTGGGGGCGATCGGCGGCGGTGATCTCTCGCGCCGGGCGTTGGTAAAGGCCATGGCCCGGAGCGAGGAGGAGTGGCAGGCGGTCGCCTCCTTCTGCGAAGCAGTAATGCTAGCAAAGGAGAAGGCCGCATGTGCACCCGCGAGGCAATAGCCCTCGCGCCCCAGCCACCGGGATTACGATCCCGATTTCCGGCCACCGTAGGCGACGGACGGACGGACGGTCGGACGGCGAGCTATTCCGGGACTGTTGCAATCGCGTGTCTGTTTATTCGCCAGTGCACTCTGAAGGGTACCGCAGATTTGTAAAGTTCTCACTACTCATCATTCGCAAGTCTTCGCCTATGGTAGCCGGAAATCGCCCTGCGACTTGCTCAGAAACCCCCTTTTAAACTGCATCAATTCTTACCTTATTTATTTAGCCAACAAAATTACATTTTTATACCTTTTAAACGTACCTATTTTGATCTGTACTTACGTTTCAAAATTACCCCAATTCTTCAGACCAAAAGTAACTCATACTTTACAATAAAACGTTTTAAAAAACAGTCTTAGAATTCTAGAAGAAAATGAACCATTACCACCAGAGGGCGGAATTAAATAGAGTTATTTATTCATGTACTTGCATCGAAATGTTGATATTAAAATGGATCTTCCCGGGATTTGTAATGAAAAATCCCGTGTGGTCAACAATATTACAAATAAATAATAATAAAAACTTCAGAGATAGATAAGACAAATAAAACAAAGATAAGTAACATACAATTTTATTAGTATTTTTCATTGAAAAGATCTCTCTACATCAACTGAGGTGAGGTTAACAAATTTATACACTTCCGCCTCCTCGTCATTAATGCAGGAAGAAAGTTTTTCTGCTATATTTCTGAGTGTCATAAAAAAAATTCTACTCTTTAAATCTAATCTAGGGATTTAAGGTATATCCACTTTATTCTTTCTTTTTTTCATAGTTCATCGGAAAACTTGAGGCTGGAGATGCCAAACCACTCCACCAATTTCTATGACAAGTCGTTTGCAGTTCAAGCAGTGTGGCTGTGCCTTGTGCTTTGCCCGTGTCAGTAAGACAGGCTCAAACACTGTCAACCCGACGTACGGCGAGTATCCACCCTTACGTTGTTGAAACTTCAACGGTCCGGACTAAGCGTTTCGCTTCGTCGTTTATACCGCGTACATCAAAGGACTGGAACAATTTGCCTGCTGCGGTCTTCCCGTCCAACTATAATTTAGGTGCCTTCAAGGCTAGAGTGAATAGGCTCTTAATAAACTAGTGCGCCTTACCATCAATGATTGCATCACTGCTTACCATCAGGTGGGATCGCAGTCAAGCACTGGTTTATATCAATTTAAAAAAAAAAAAAAAATTAAAACATATGGTTAAGGATCACTACCTCTCCTCTTAACGTCATTAAGTACATTATTTATCTGCTTTCATATATATGTAAGTAATTGTTTGTATTATATGTATTTAATTAGTTATGTATTGCATACTAGCTGTACCCGTGGCTTTGCTCACGTATCACATACTTAGGTATTGTTTTTTATTCTATTTTTATTTTAATAATAGTTATTGATAGTTTGTTGATTTACAGAAACACTCCAAAGATGCGTCCCATACTATACTTTAGCTTAGATCCCTCAAAAACTATTTGGCATAATAAACTCAAAATTTTAAAGTTATGTAGTTTATGTACTGGCAAGAGACGTCAGGTTAATAAGGAAATTTAGGGGACGTCGAATAACAGAAGTGTTATAATTTACTGTAACACTTCTGTGTAAACAACGTTCATAGTTTTTCCCTCGGTCTCATTCAATATGTACAGCGAGTCAGGGCTGATGACGCGGGAGCAAGCGACGTACAGTTGTCCGTGTGAGAAGCAGCTCGACCTGAGGTCGACACCCGCAGCCTTCAGTGTCTGCCCCTGTGACTTATTTATTGTCATGGCGAAGCACACGCTCACAAGAAACTGCACGCGCTTGAATTGAAAAGGGTAATTGTGGGGATTTAGTGGTATACATGGTATAAACACTGACGCGCCGACTCCATAACCCGTTAGAGTTTCTGTCTCAATGATATTTCTCTGTAGAGAGACAACTTTGAGCCGGGTCCCATTGCACAGTTTCGGCGGAGTGAGATTTCGAAGAAGCATAATTGGGACACCGACGTTTAGCTTAATGGTGTGCGCTGGTAGTCCACTTGCACTGAGAGAATTGAGAAATTCTACGGGGTAATGTGTGGCATCACTTTGGTCGACAACAGTGTTTATTGAAGTGTAGATCACTTCATTTCCCTCAATTTCTGCGAGAATGAATTCATTGATCGCTGAAGCTTGGTCGTTTCTGGGCGTTAAAATGGCTCGTTCACACACCCAAGAATTATCTTGGTGCGGTATCCTATTGATGTCCCCGTACACCAGGCGAATCAAATTTTTGAAGGTAGATACCACTCTCTCAAGTATCTCAGGTAGAACCACCTGGCCACTGTGAGGAAACGCTACCAGTAGATGGTAGCGTTCCCTCACCCAATTTTAAGAGAACATCAGAAAATTCTTGGGCTTGTACATTCCCGCCAAGCTGTGCTCTCATATTCATCGTTAAGCTCAACCTATGAATATGTGGTCATAAGAAAGAGCATTTCAACGAAGCATTCACCTCATCAGCCCTAGTTCCTCGCGTCACCATAGGCAGCGTTTGTCGGAAATCGCCGCTAAACTGAGCTGTATCGCCACCCATCATTTTATGGTTCCTGCGGATGTCCTGCAAAGTCCTGTTTACCGCCTCTACTGCTTTTCTGTTCGCCATAGTGCATTCATCCTACACGATTAAAGAGCAATCTTTAAGCACGCGCCCTTTGTCACTGTTGCGTGACTCTCCACAAACAGGTGTTTCATTACTCTCTAAATCTATGAGAATCTTAAACATGGCGTACGCTGTTTTGCCAGGAAGCAGTGTTGCGGCGATTCCTGACGATGCTGCTACAATGACCATCTTGCCTTGTCTCCTGACCTCTGCGAGAATGCCAGCGGTGACAAATGTTTTCCCTGTTCCACCAGGAGCATCCAAGAAAAACCTTTTACCTTGGCCGAGTCCAACGCTTTCAAGGATTGTGTCGAAAATTTGCTTTTGCTCTGAGGTAAACTTAGAGACATGGTCATTGACGACGGTACTCATAGCTCTTGGATCATAATTTATTTCAGAGTTATACTCTCTGTTTCCACGCTCTTGTACATCCAGATGTTGTGGAGTCGGTAGCCCATAATCCACCAGAGAACTGCCGCTGATCGAAATGACCATGTCTTGAAGTGAACTAAGGCTACTGTTTAGAACGCGCTCATCAGTTGCCTCTGTATTATCTTCAGTAGTGTGTCTCAGAGCTCTTAGGAAGTCTTCGGACAGAAGATGCCAAGAATGATATTTCTCCCACAACAGAAGCGGAGATCGAACTAACCTGCGCATCTTAGAAACCCTTGAGTTTCGAGACAGATTTGATCTTTTTCTAAAAGGCATAGCTAAAATTTCTTCTTAATCCGATACTAACGATATTCAAATCAATGAAAAGTAATCGAATAAGTAGGTACGTAAGAATTGCTAGTAAGTAGAAAAATAATAATTATTCGCAGGAAAATTAAACACATCAACCAACACAGACAACAAAGGTAACCACCGTTTCTATAGGATGAGAGCGGCATATCGGCACCTATAACATCACTTTTTGGGAACGAAACCATAGCGCGATCTAACTCGACCAACGCCATCTAGTTAGAAAACGGAAACTACATATTATTTACCCAATTAAATTATGAATAAAACTAAATTGTCGTTAATTTAACAGACAACTACATTATTTTTACATTAAAAAAATTATGGTAACAGCAGCAAGGGACAAAACTAAGAATTACATACTTAAATCAATTACCTACAACAAATGTGCTTGGTAAGTTAAAACTTAGAACCAAAACTTTGACTTGACATCATGATAGTGTAGCTTGTTGTACCACCAATCAATCTGTTTAGGACATGTAAAGTTCTCAGATTTCATAACAGTATCGTTCCTATGCACATAAAAAAATGCAAAAACTAAATGAAAAGATTTTACGATTTTTTAAAACAATATTTTTTTATTTGAACTCGCACCATTTAGAGCGGTAAACGGTCGCCTGACCTTACCGCTAATTCCCCGTTGACATATTGTTGAAGTTGAATAGCTGTTCTCTTGCAATTTACAATATTACTGCCCCGCTCCTTTATAAAAATAGCGTAATTATTATGTTCCCAGAGTTAAATTTTTATTAACTAAATAACGTCATTTTATGCATTAAATTATTTTGTGCATTCAATTACGAACAAAAACCTTTTAAAATCAATATTGCTTACCTCCCATAACATACGGCGTGATAATATGTAGCCTAAAGCCTTCCTTGGTTTACACAGAACATTTCTGCTGAATTTCAATTCAATCTATCCAGTAGTTTTGGCGTGAAGCCGTACCATACACACAGAAAAACAGACAAACAGACAAAAATTCTAAAAAGTCACTTTTTGTCATCAGTTACGTTTTTCTAACAAAAGCCACTTATTTTTTCTCGAAAATTCTCAATGTACAGTTTTTCTTTCGTTTCTGTTTTATTATATGTATAGATATATAAATAGTACACCACGTACTACCTTCGTATCTTTTCCTTCTCCCAAATCCATCCAAAGGTTGTCTGTAAAAAATCGCCTTTAGCGATAAGACCGCCCATTGTGACACCCTATTAATTTTAAGTTCCTATTGTAATTTGATGATTGGTGTACAATAAAGAATATATCTATCTATCTATCTTTCGCTGTATGAAATCGGTGTAAGTACATTTTTAACTCTACCTAATTCCAACCGCTGCTTTTAACCCAATACAAAGATATACTTACAATTGTACATCATCTCTATTAAAACGCATACCGATTCTAATATAAACAGTGAGTCAGTCTAACTATTTAATATTAAAAGTATTTGCTTGTCTGTCAGTATATTATCATCGTTGGCTGTCAGCATCTCACACAGTTTGTACTGGAAGTTAATTCTTGGAATGTTTGCTCGTAAACTAAGATGGGAGGGCCTAGTAACCAGTGGCGTAACAAATCTTTTATGCGCCCGGTGCTAGAATCCGAAACTGCGCCCCTAAAAAAAATCCATGTTGGGTAAGTTCAATCCGCCTGACGCTGGTCCTCACCGGACATGAGTGTATCGGATCTGGTGGGACGAAATGTTTGGGTGTCACCAGTGTACGGATCGCTCAACGGTTACGGTGAAGCATTAGGTGCAAGTTTGTCCCGCTTCGGTGGAGCTTCGCTGTGTCCTTGAGGAGGCGATTGACGGTGGCAACTTGAGCGTGCGGCCTTGGTTTAGGCCATGGTACGAAACGAGAGGCAATGGGAAGCAGTAACCTCCTTTTGATGAAATAAATGATACAAAACTTGGCCTTGATTTGAACATATTTGCGCCCCATCAGGATTTGCGCCCTGTGCATGGGCACCTCTGGCACCGCCCAAGTTACGGCACCTACTAGTAACTAGGATTAGTCATGGCTGAAAATTCGGAGTTCATTGCTAAAAATAATTGTTTTATAGAGGCCAATAACCCAATATACTGAAGGGTTATGCTGTCTATAGACAAGTTACGAGTGTCGTAGGAATTTATAGAAACTTACACGTAAAACCGATGTAGAGAATGGTCTTTTTCAATACACTTACTCCAAAATCCGCTCTTAGCCACACAATTTACTGTTTTTCGCACTAGTGCGGATAAGTGCGCGAGCTCGCCCCCTCCACAATTTATTATATTTATCGTATCCGGCCGGGCGACCCCCACGAGTCGCGCGTCAACCCCCGTTTATTTATATCTTCGTAAGTGTATCGAAAACCATCGTTTGAAACACGTGGGAATTTGTCACTACAGCAGTCGATTCCATAACACCCTCGCCTACGGCTCGTGCGAATTCCGCCTCGGTCGCAATAAGAAACTTTCTCCACTTGTATCAAAATGTACAATTTTTTTACTGTTGATAGGCTGGCGTTTGACTACTATCTCACCTGATGGAAAACGATGATGTGGTCGACGCTTCTTTCTTTAATTCTTTCTTTTCTTTTTACTTTCTTTATTTTTTAAGTACTTTCTTCCTTTTTTCTTTCTTTCTTTATTGTAGAACATGGTTTATCAATGTACCAAGCTTCATCGAAATTCGTTCAGCCTTTTGAGCGTGAAGACCAACATACACACTCACTGACAAACATTCGACATACATTTTCACTGTTTATCATACAACCTCTCTTACGCGATTATGACGTTATTACACATTTTTCACAAAATATTTTGGAAACACAGTATCTTGTGGATATTAGGTATCTAGGCTTCTATTGAAATCAATTTATAAATTTGTATAAAACTTATCCAGTAAAGACCTCTGAAAATCTGCTATTTTGCATGAACTTTGACACTTCATAATTTACTCAAAAATTAAAAAACTTAAAAAAGTACCTATAACAATAGCAGCCTTGCAAATTTAATCAATATTCTAATTGACGACAATTTTTTCAAAAACTTTTAAGGGTTTAAAAAAAACGTATTTCCTGGAACAAGTTTTGTATAATATTCGAGTAAATCACGGAATTACTGAATGCTAGTTTTCAGGCGTTATCTCTCTTTTTTCGCGTTACCTTTTCGTCATACATCGCGTTGGATTACGTTAGATGAAGTAACAAGCTTTTAAACCATGCTCGATGTTGACGATAGGCGAGTGGAAAAGGACCCTCTTAATGATTGTTTATACAAAAATCTTACAAGATAAACATACCATTTACAAAGTGAAACAACCAATTAATTGCCGTAACTAGCCTACTTTACTTTAAATCGAAAGTAATCACCGTATCGAACAAAGTTAATTATGTTAATTTTAAAGTACATTTGTATGTAAAGTATACAAGCTAAATTAAATTAATTAGACAAATCACACTAATACTTTAAAGGTGAAAGGTTGTGACGTATGTGTGTATGTTTGTTCCTTCTTCACTCGCGAACGGCTGAACAGATTTGGACGTTTGGCACAGGAGTATAATTTTTATTTTTTTTATTTGATATAAACTAGTGCTTGACTGCGATCCCACCTGATGGTAAGCAGTGATGCAATCGTTGATGGTGAGGCGCACTAGTTTAAGACCTATTCACTCTAGCCTTGAAGACACCTAAATTATAATCGGACGGGAAGACCGCAGCAGGCAAATTGTCCCAGTGCTTCGATGTACGTGGTATAAACGACGAGGCCCGTAGAGGTTTCAACAACGTAAGGGTGGCCGCCGTTCGTCGGGTGGTCCGACAGTAGAAATGAGATGGTGGAATCAAATCACGCAATTCCCGCGCACACTCTCCAAAATGCAACCTGGAAAACACCGAAAGGCTGGCTACCCTACGCCTGTGCTAAAGGCTTTGAAGATTGGACTTAACCAAATCTGGATCACCAATTAGCCTCTTCGCACGCCTCTCCACCGAGTCCAAAGCTGCTAGGTGGCATTTTGCAGCACCAGCCCATATATGGCTGCAGTACTCCACACACGATATATGTCCTGGTGGAAGTAATTCTCTCTGTCTGTGACCTCTTCACTCTAACGGCTAAACCGTTTCGAAGCCTACTGGGACCATGGGACCATCCGAAAAGGAAATCCACGGTCCTGGAACGCTAGGCAAAGAAGGAACATAGGTGTGGTTTTAGTCAGTAAAAGTCGGATACGCCCTCGCGCTCCGCCGTAGAGCAGGAGAAATCATTTAATGATTTTCCACCTCAAAAAAAAGCTGTCCCAAATGAAAGTCCCGTCAAATTTCGTTTAACCATTTTGAAGGCTTATCCCATATTTTGAAACCCCGTTCCCTCAGGAATATGAAAAGTAGCCTAAGTTACTGCTTGTAACATTTGCCATCCGTCTGTGAAAGTCTCATCAAAATCAGTCTAGCCTTCTCGGAGATTAGCCGGAACAAACCTACAGACTGGAAAAAAACTTCAAAGTTCACATTCTCTTATAGGTATCGAATACACTTTAATATGCATTTAATAAACAAATGTTATTTTTAATATTATAAACAGACAGTTCAATTTTATCGATTGATTATTTTAGGACACAAAAATTATCAATTTTAAAAAGGGCCGATATTAATTCAACAGTCGATTCTAAACATAGGTACTACTTTCAGGATGAGCGCCCATTGTGTTGTTGTTGTTGTGTGTTGTTGTTGTCATGTTGTACTATGCGTTCCAAATAAGAATAGGAAAGCCAATAACCTCGATCTGTCAAATTTTGATTGAAAAGTACGGTTTGCAAAGAAAACTTATTTGCGTATTAATAATGTTTTTTTTTGCTTTGTATTACTGAGTCTTAGTCAAATCTAGTTGAAGTAAAAACGTTATTGTTTAATCTAAATTAGTGAAATATATATTATTTAAGTCAACAACAATTAGTTAAAAAAACTATTTTCTTTCTTATTTTCATTGTTAGGAACAATTCGCCTTCTTTTTCCATTTACCACTACTTAGACACTTCAAACAGTGACGCAGAAATTAGCAAAATTGAAGAACTGGATGCTGATTAAACTTTTTTCGTTCATGATTCGTAAATAAATATTATTTAAAACATTTATTGCTTTACTCATCCTACCCAATTTTTCGATTTGACAGCTATGACGTCACAACATGGCGTAAAAATCGATCCTATTCTTATTTTGAACGCATTGTATAGTTCTAATTTTTCACCCACAGGTACGTCTCGCACTTGGCCGTTAGATATTTTTACCTCGAGTACGGCCATGTGTTATGCACGCCGCTACATCAAAGAACAAAAGAATTAGCTTCATGAAGAAAGTTAAAATAAATCTAAAGATACAGTGGGTTTCTTTTTTGGAACGCTTTGATTTAACATATATTTTTTTAGTGCTTGACTGCGATCCCACCTGATGGTAAGCAGTGATGCAATCGAAGCTGTTGAATCGCAATAGTTTATTAAGAACCTGTTCACTCTAGCCTTAAAGACACATAAGTTATAATCGGACGGGAAGACCGCAGCAGGCAAATTGTTCCATTACTTCGATGTGCCCTTGAACCTAGAACCCAAAAATTTTGCACAGAATTTCCATTTATGATTTATACAATAAATAAGAAAAGATTTTCCAATATTCACCCTATGAGGGGATGAAACTGGGATCCAAGATTTGTATGGAGAAACGTACTTTATTTGTGTTTACTTTTCTTTCTTTTCTTTCTTTTTCTTTCTTTTCTTTCTTTTCTTTCTTTTCTTTCTTTTCATTCTTTTCTTTCTTTTCTTTCTATTCTTTCTTTTCTTTCTTTTCTTTCTTTTCTTTCTTTTCTTTCTTTTCTTTCTTTTCTTTCTTTTCTTTCTTTTCTTTCTTTTCTTTCTTTTCTTTCTTTTCTTTCTTTTCTTTCTTTTCTTTCTTTTCTTTCTTTTCTTTCTTTTCTTTCTTTTCTTTCTTTTCTTTCTTTTCTTTCTTTTCTTTCTTTTCTTTCTTTTCTTTCTTTTCTTTCTTTTCTTTCATTTCTTTCTTTTCTTTCTTTTCTTTCTTTTCTTTCTTTTCTTTCTTTTCTTTCTTTTCTTTATTTTCTTTCTTTTCTTTCTTTTCTTTCTTTTCTTTCTTTTCTTTCTTTTCTTTCTTTTCTTTCTTTTCTTTCTTTTCTTTCTTTTCTTTCATTTCTTTCTTTTCTTTCTTTTCTTTCTTTTCTTTCTTTTCTTTCTTTTCTTTCTTTTCTTTATTTTCTTTCTTTCTTTCTAGCGAAGCCGCTGGCAGAAGCTAGTTACAGTATAGATAAGTGTACACCTTGTGGGAGACCTACTAACGCTGCGTTTTCCGGTACACTAGTCTGTCCTTGATTACAGTACGATTTAAATATATTCGCACGGCATAATTTTTCGAGATGATGTGGTTTTCTTATCCCTACATAGGTGAAGTCACAAGGTAAAGTTAGTGTGGCGACATATAAGATGCACCATAGGAAGTAAAATTCGAAATCCTACAACGCAGTATTAGAGTTATGAGATGAGAACATACAATAACCCGAAAGCAACTATCAGGCAATTTCTCGAGCCGGACAAAACACCCCATCTGGTCGGAGGATCTTACCTTGTCAATGTAAATTTGCGGGACTTTAGACTCTGATCCTCATAGCTCTAAATAAACAAACCAAACTACACCACGCGACTGGCCTGTTACCTGTAGTGGCCCCGACTGCTATGCCGGAGGTCGTGGTTTCGATTCCCACCCAAGGCAAAAGTTTGTGTGATGAGACAATCATTTGTTTTGTGTCTGCGTATAATTTATCTACAATATGTATGTATTTAGAAATTTATAAGTATGTTTATCAGTTGTCTAGTACTCCTACCACAAACTCTGCTTAGTTTGGGACTAGAAGGCGTTGAGTGAAAGTTGTAAAAAAATATATATAAATCAATCACTTTCATCACTTCTTTAATAAAACTAGTAACTAGAAAGACAACTATCAACCTATGCAAAAGCGGAACTATCACAATTTTATATTTGCTCATAATAATGTACTAAAACATGTTCCCCTTGAAACTAACTCACAATGTAAAATCTGAAACTTGTCATTATATTCGCTAATGAGCACCGCAACAGCTCCCAAACAATATGGCTGGCAGTGAGCCAAAAATCTACGACAGACTATAAAGCAATAAAGTTATGTGGAAATTTGCAGCACGATTCTCTATGGCTCACTTCAAACTTCACACAAGCGAGCATACGAGGGGATGTTATGAAGCTCCATTACCGTAACCAAAACTATCCGTTATCCGAAATAAAAAAAATATTCGTAACCGTAACTGATATGAAAAATTCGGATAGCTTCGGATAAAGGCGAAACTATCCATTTTTTTTTTTAAATAACAGGTTACGATAAATTTTTGTTTGTTTTTCCCGGCTAAATAATTGATAATCTCTATAGAAATAAAATTCGCAATTCGCCTAAAGGGTTAGTTAGTCTAGGATTTAATACACCCATATTTCAACAGTTATGTTTCATGTTTCATGTTTCTTGCCAACCCATTAACACACAACTGTAATAATGAATATGTCAATATACTTATTTACTTAATACTTAATACATTTGCACATAAAGGTTCAGAGGCGGACTTAATGCCTTAGCCATTTTCTACCACTCAACCTTTGACTTAAAGAGACTTGGGCTGTAGCTAACAGCACCCCTAGCCAAGTTGATAATCTGCAATCGTTAACGCTTGTCGAAAACTAATCAAATGTATGGGAATAACATCATCTCAACGTAAAGTCACGTGGTCAGAACAAACGAATAGAAAATTCGTAGCCAAGTTCACATCGTTCAAAATGATAGAATGAATTGTTATCGTTTCTACAATGTTCAACGCCATCCTTTGGTATTGTAGAAAGACATTGTAGAACGAGCGGCCGACTCAGGCGCGTCAATATGGCTACCTACTTATCGTTTTATACAATTGCTGACACCAAGGCGTTACCGATTGGCAAACAGAATTTCACACGAAACGGTTGTAACTTGACTGGGGGGGCGGGAAACACAGACTGCGGCAGGAAATTCCACTTCTCACTTCTCTTATTTTTATTCCTTCACTTTTTTCTTTTTTTTTTGTCTTAATAATATAGGACAAAAAAATGCATATGCTATAATTGTACTACTAAACATTGCTTTGACAATATACCACGCTTTTAAGCTACTGTTCCTCATTCATTCACCTTTCAAGAGCTCTTACAAAATAGGTAAGTTTCATTCAAACCCCTGCCTCGTTTTATTTGCTCCCTTTTCTCTAAAAACAAATGTGAACCGCTATAGATTTATTTAAGGGCCTACTGTAACGATTTGCTTCAGTCATTTATATTGGTTTCGGGTTCTCTCTTGAATCGATAATGTCATCAATCAGTCGAGCCTTTCATAGGATTGTATTGTGTTACCTTTCTTTTTCAGCCTTAATTTTCACCGATTTCTTTGTTGGTTTAATAGTTAGTTTAGGTATGGATAATCACGTTACAACAGGTCTAATAATTCATGGTCACCAGAGATCACAATAGGTAGAGTTAGGATACGTACAATACGAAAATGAAATGGGACTTTTCAGGTTCCTTGAACTACATAAACACTTAAAATATTAACTAAACTACAGTATTTATTACTAAACCTAACTATATACTTGCATATAATTAAAAAACACAAAATACATCCGTAAATGTGCCCAAAGACTGGCATCATTGCCACGTTGAATGGTAATGCTAATTCTTTGGGCGAAGAACGAGCCAGCCTTCTGGTCACGCAAAGCGTCGATCAGTTGATGTGAAATTACCCTAAAAAGGAGACGCGCTCTCGGATCCAATGACCCAAGCGTTTCGACTCCAAAAGGCTCAAAACTGTAAACACCAACAAGGTACAGATACCGGCACGAATCTTGAGCGCTCGGCGAAAGAGTGGGGATCGCTTTGCGCATCGTACACATCGGCGAGCCAATCACTGTACAAGGATTGCACTCCCCGCCAACGCGTCTCACTTCATACCACTAAAGAGACCCGATATTTCACTTCTGCGCAAGTGGAAGTCAGCGCAGTGTTTGTGTTGAAACTTAAAGTTCACGGAAGTTCGTAACATACAGTTAATAATACCTCCTCTAAAATCCCGGAATCATAAACATACTATTAAATCCCGAGCAAAATGTTTATTACTTACTTCAAATATGAATAGTAACTAATAATTATAAAATCATAATCTTCTAAACCAAATAGATTAGGTACTATATTTTTTTTAAATTCTCAAAAGACGCGTCCGTACTGTCTGAAGGACTCACACCAACAGGTCAATGTGAACACGGTTTTCTATTTTACTATGATCTAATAGGTCAAGGGGCGTGGCTAAGCTGAATACCGACGATGAGTCACTATTTTGTTAACGAGAATACACTATAGTTAAAAAAAATACAGAAACAAAGAAACTGGTAATAATCTAAAAATACATATAAATAAAATTAACTGCTGCTCGTTAATTATCCAGTTTTAGAGTTCCGTACATAAAGGGTAAAACAGGACTCTAAAAAAAGAGACTAAAGACTCCGCTGTCCGTCCGTCTGTCTGCCTGTCCGTCTGTCACCAGGTTGTATCTCATAAACCGAGATAGCTGAAATTTTGAAATTTTCACAGATGACGTAAGTAAATGTATGTAAATACAAAATAAAATTAATATTTAAGTGGGGCTCCCATACAACAAACGTGTTTTTTTGCCGTTTTTTGCTACGGACAGTACGGAACGCTTCATAATCGAGTTCGACTCGCACTTGGCCATATAGGGAAGGTTTAAAAGCAAAAATATAGGTAGGTAGGTAACCCACCAATTAAATTTGTTTTTTTTTTGTTTTGCTCCCATAATAAAAATTAATAAACAATTTTTATTATGAGAGTAAAGCCGAAATCGCGGAAAAATATCAGTTGTTCAGTACATTAGGCAAACATAAATGTACTGAACAGCTGATTTTTTTTCGCGATTTCAGGTTTGTTCCCATAGTAAAAGTTGTTGGTTATCATGAGCACAATGACGTGTTTAAGTATCGTACACTAATTACCAGTCACCCTATATATGTACAAAAATAAACAGCAGTGTCAAGAAATTTAAATATTTAATACCTAGTAACTATGCATGACGACCTACATATGAATCATCACGTTGTCTAACGGTAAACCGAATGCATTAGATTTTATATTATCACAACAATGTCACATGTTTCGAGCACATTTATGAAGTTCTGAGAATTATTAATGTGAACACGTAAACGTGTTGTAAAGTTTGAGATCTTCGCAGCTCATAAATAATGATGGCTGATTTATGAATGAGGAGATAAGCCATCAATGTGTACTTAATATTATGCAGGTGAGGGCAGAAACGAAACAAAAGATATACTTACAGGCTGTTTGGTGCATCGTGTGCCAAATTGAAATGGTCGACGGGAGGGCCGTCATCTGCTATCCTTTCAGACCTCTAAACACTTCTCATGCCCTGTGGATTTTTGTCATTGACTTTTTATTGTTTTATGAAATTAATACCCAAATTTTTCATTCAACAATTTGAGAAAGATTTGTAAAAATTATGTAAAAATTTTTTTTATCCTAGTAAAGCCCACAAATAAAGAGAGATACGAGACAGATTTTACCTTTTAAGAGTGAGATAACATTTTTAATAGGTTAGGCATGAGAAGTGTTTAGGGGTCTGAAAGGATAGCAGATGACCGACGTACGTGGTATAAACGACGAGGCGAAACGCTTAGTCCGGACCGTAGAGGGTAGAGGTGATGGAACAGTTTTTTTTTTTTTTTTTTAGGTAGAACGGTGACGGCGGAATCAAGTCATGTAAATCTGTAAGGCTGGCTACCTCACGCCTGTGCTCCAGGCTTTGTAATCTGGATCACCAATTAGCCTCTTCGCACGCCTTTCCACTGATTCTAAAGCTGCCACATGGCATTTTGCGGTACCAGCCCATATGTGGCACACACGATCGGACTTGTGCTTTGTATAACAAAAATAAATTAAAAAGAAGAAATAATAAAAAAGTAGAAAGAACTGTAAGACCTTGATCTGATAAAGAGAAAAATAGAGGGAACAAACCTAGCATTAATAAACAGAACGATTTTTTTTTAGTAGGTAAATCATCAAATAAATTTTCCTGCTCAGGGTGGAGGAAGAGGGTGTATTAGATTTTTACTGACTAAAATCCACTTGTGTTCCTTCACGTCATAAGTTAAGTATTTATAGATTAAGTAGTTACTTTTTATTTTATTGTTGTTTGTCCTGTGCGAGTCTCAAATAAATGATTTCTTTATTTCTTTCTTTTTTTCATAATCACGGGTTGAGCGCTCATAAACTACTTACCGCATTCAATAAAGGGAAATATAAGATATACGTAATGATAAAATCAATAGTTCGAGTCTTGTGAAAGAGTACTGTGCCCTGAGAGCGAGTTGATCGAAACGTTTACCGCGTTTGGCTCTGATTGGATAAGAGCTTGGAGCGGACCAATCGGAGCGCTGAACGTCATAAACGTGCACTAGGCACTCTGACTAGTCCAGGGCCCGTTTTCGTATTTGTACGAACAGTGTCATCAACAGCCCCCCCTAGCCAAGTTACGACCGTTTCGTTTCGATTCTGTTATATTGCGTCGAACGGCTCGAGTAGGCGACGCCCCCGATTCATTTTTTTTTAATTGATATAAACCAGTGCTTGACTGCGATCCCACCTGATGGTAAGCAGTGATGCAATCATTGATATCCATTAATTATTAATCCTTTATTCTGACCACGTGACTAAGCGTTGAGATGACGTCAGAACAAAAGAATCGGTGGCGTGGCCTCCTCGAGGCGTTCGACGCAAAACAATCGAAACGAAACGGTCGTAACTTGGCTGGGGAGGCTGGTTACCTCCTTTTCTAAGATATGTTAATGTAAGAGTGGTACCAAATTGATGCAGCTGTCTGTACAACATGTTCAATTTCGGACAAAAGTTTAAAAAAATACGTGAATAAGAAGTCTATTCAATTCAACATTATTCGGTTTTGGGTGAAAGATATTGCTACATGAGCGCTTACACGTTGTAAGGGCCAATTGAAGGGTCCAGGTAAGGGTTGGGTCCGAAAGGGTCAGCTTACGGGACGGGCGACGATGGACTAACGATCAGTCTCTACACGATACGAATTCGATATTTTTAACTGACTTGAATGTAAGGAGATTCTCAATTCCGTTGTATTTTGTTACCCTAGAACTTAGGTAAAATAAATTAGATGGAATTTAGGTAAATTATATAAGAGAAAAGATTTTATTTTTGTGTTCTACTTCTACTAATATTATAAACAGGAAAGATTTATATTTTTGTATGTTCGTAAGTTTATTTTTTACGTAAATATTTACATTTAAAAATACTAACTATAATTACAATAAAATAAAAACCCTACACTAATTACAACCAACCAAAATCAAACTAAAATATGGCGTCAAAAAACTCTTCCACATCGCTGTCGACTGGTAATGTGCCGAAAAGACTGGCGGCATTGCCACGCTGTATGGCAATGCTTATCCTCTGTCCGAGGTAAAAGCCAGCCCTTGGGTCACGCGAAGTGTCAACTAGACGTTTTGACAGATCTTTATACAACTTGTTCGTAAGTAGTTTTTTTTTTTTTGTAATTAATAAACAAAAAAACTACTGGATTAATTTTTAAAAAATCTTTCTCTTGTAAAATGTTACTTAAGGGGTCGGAATTAGGTAGAGTTGTTCATGTACTTGCATTGAAATGTTGATATTAATATGGATCTTCCCGGGATTTCTAATGAAAAATCCCGTGTGGCCAACAATATTACAAATAAATAATAATAAAAACCTCAGAGATAGATAAGCCAAATAAAACAACGATAATAGGGGTCTTTAAGTCAAGAGTGAATAGGTTACTTCTAGGCAAGCGTGCTCCATCGTCAGCCACATCATCGCTTACCATCAGGTGAGATTGTGGTCAAACGCGAGGCTATCAATAATAAAAAAATAAAAATAACATACAATGTTTATTAGTATTTTTCATTGTAAAAGATCTCTCTACGTCAACTGAGGTAAGGTTAACTTATACACTTGCTCCTCCTCGTCATTAATAATAATAATTATAATAAATTGAGTGTGCAAGTCACCTTTTTTCGATGGATATTAATAATGTGGTTCAGGCAGGGACCATAGTCTTAACATAGTTCATGTTACCAGTCCACTTAAGACTCCAAAAACCATAGCCCATCTTTGTTCTTCATAATTATGTCGCAATAGTTTTTCAACAACCGAGGGTTGTCCTTGGGTGCACTAGCATAGCGCGTACAGGGATAATCGTCGGTTGGTATCATGTTCCATTATAATTATCTAAAGGGCCTCTGCGAGTTGGCTTCGACTCCTCGTACGCCTCCCAAAGGTCCAGGACCTCAGGGTCCTGAGATATATAAAATAATAATAATAATAATTTATTTGTCAGGAAATTATTCCCATATTAAAACAATTACGCTAATACAAAAAAAAAAATCTGCTATATTTCTGAGTGTCATAAAAAAAATCTGCTCTTTAAAATTTATCTCGGGATTTGAGACATATCCACTTTATTCTTTCGCTGTATGAAATCGGTGTAAGTACAGCTTTAACTCTACCTAATTCCGACCTCTGTTTATCACTGAGTGACATGGGGACGCGGGCAAAGCCGCTAGCAGGAGTTAGTGATGAACAAACTCAAAATTACTGAACCCGTTTTTTTAAATCTTTCACTATTAGAATGCTATTTGATCACTGAGTAGCATAGGCTATTATATTTTATATTTTCACGCGGGTGAAGCCACTGGTAAAAGCTAGTATATAATATTTTGCCCGGTTCGCATGATTCCAGTCTAGTAATTCAACGAGTGAATCCAGTCCAGTGTTGGACTGGATCATATCGTCCACATTATTCCAGTCATTCAAAAGCTGTTAGATCTGTAACACTATAGTGACAATGCTTAACAACAATGTGTTCACTATTCAACGTATTGAATATATGTTACGGATATACGCACTGTTCCAGTGGCGCTGGAATGAAAAATAGACCATCATTCCAGTCGACTGGACTGGATTGATCACTGGAATGGTACATTCCAGTGCAGGTTTACATTATTCCAGTGGCATTCCAGCTTTGTACTGGAATGTTGGGCTGGAAAGGTACTGAAATAATGTGAACCGGCCATTATGAAAAGAAAAAAAAAAATATTTTTTATGTGTATTTTTTATAATCATCATCATTATTTCAGCCAAAAGACGTCCACTGCTGGCCTCCCCCAAGCGTCGCCACAACGACCGGTCCTGTGCGTCTCACATTCATCTGATACCCGCGATCCTCACCTCTCATTTTTTTTAGAATGAATAAACTCAAAAGTGCAGGACTGATTTCATAAGTTGTTTGTAGAATGACACTTAACCACAGAGTGACATAGGCTAAATATTTTTTACTTACACTATATTATTATGTATTAATCGATTTGGAAAATTTCTTTATTTTATTCGAAAGGTTATATTGTACCGTATTAAAGAACTTGCACACTACCTAACTCAGCTGCGGAAGACCCACAAAAGAATAAAAACAAAAACTTTTGATAAAAAACTAAAACCGACAATATAAAAAAACTCTAAAAAAAAAAATAACTTTATTGTCAGGAATTAATATTAAAGATCAAAAGTTTATATCGTATCATATTATAGAACTGGCTCACTATCTAAGTTCAGCTGTGAAACACCCACGAAAAAATAAAGTACAAAAACTTTTGATAAAAAACTAACACCGACAATAAAAAAAAAACTTTAAAAATGCAAAATAACTTTATTGTCAGAAATTTATGTTAAATAACAAAATCAGAACCACCGACTTGTGAAATTAAAGTCGGTTATAGTATTTTCTAAAAAAAAAACATCTCAATGTTTAATTAACATGTTACCCAAATCCTCCGTGAATTACCCATTATCAGGTCGTGGGGCTCTATGGACCGAGACGGCAATCCCAACTTCCACCTATAAAAATAATAATTTTTTTTAGTAGTATTTCGGGACAAACAGATGTTTGAATATTACATCTGTTTGAATAAAAACTCTTCTAAAACATTCTTTGTTCTGTAGAATATTAAGCGATTAAATCACATGTGTGTGTATATGTGGTAGACACTATAACAGATGACAAATTAAAATAAAGTTACTATAAATCCGAAAGAAAAATCAATTCATGGAATACAAATCCGCCTGACAACCTAACCTCCCAGAGAGGGTGGGATGAGCCTCTCTACGAAGTACGACAAGTACCCAATTTTTTAGTGTTTTTAGGTTAGGTTACAAAAGATCGTTTTTCTCGGAAACGGTAAGTTACCTTTTCATGGGAGTGGTGCCAGGGGGGAAAGGTCAAGACTTCCCTCCCCCCAACTACCAACCCCTTCTCCTTCTAAAGTTATACCATAATCCGAATACAATGAATGTATCCGGGTAGTAAGATCCCGTGGAATAATTTTTGGCTTTGCCTTGACAAAACCTAGTTGGTAATTATGCTTTATTTTCAAAACACATTGATAAGATTCAATTCCGACGTAGAAATAATTTATATAAAAGAAAACCTACTTCATGTAGAAACTTTCTGTTACAAGGTAGATAAAAAATTGAACATGAAACAATATCTAAACCATCCTGTATATACCGGGCCCCCAATAAAGTAGAGCTGCGCGGACGCACCGAAATCGTTCGTCGAACTCGGCGCATCTGTTTCTTTGTACACAAGCCACCAGCCCGACCCTGCCCGACAGACTGTCTCGAGTGCGCTCCTTGCTTCATAATTTGATGCAACCTTGGTAAATCTAACTTTGAATCATTTATTTATTCATATATTGACATACCAACAACTCATTCATTGGTTCAATATTATAAAAAAAAAATGTGCAAGTGAAGAAATAATATTGTGGTGAATTTTTCACTTACAGACGTGCACAGCATTTTTACAGTAAATTATAAAAAAAAATGTGTTTTCACTACGATCACATAAAACTAATAAAATTAAATTACATTTAACCTAATTGAAATAAATTAAATAGAAATTAGAAAACAGATCTGTCAAAACGTCTAGTTGACACTTCGCATGACCCAAGGGCTGGCTTTTACCTCGGACAGAGGATAACAGAGGATAAGCAGCTTGGCAATGCCGCCAGTCTTTTTGGCATATTACCAGTCGACAGCGATGTGGAAGAGCTTTTTGACGCCATATTTTAGTTTTAGTTAGTTGTAATTAGTGTAGGGTTTTTATTATTATTTATTTTATTTTATTGTAATTTTAGTTAGTATTTTTAAATGAATAAATTAAAAATTGCATTGAAATAAATTAAATATAAAAAGAATACATTGAGATCAATTGTATTTTAAATAGAAATTACAAGAATATTAACTAAAATTTAAAAAGGAATGACAAATAAATCAAAAGTAATTAAATAAATGAATCAATGTTTCAAAGTTTGTGTTTCATAATAGCTACAACCAGTAGGTATTTGAGTTCTCTGGGCAAGCGTAGTCCATTGTCGATCACATCATTGCTTACCATCAGGTAAGGTCATAAAATGCGAGCCTATCAATAATAAAATAAACCGATAGTATGTCATCATCATCATCATCATCATCATCCTGCTCTTGTCCCGTGTTATTTGGGGTCGGCGCAACACGTTTTTTTCTTCCATTCTGCCCTGTCACTCGTCATTCTACATAGTATGTACCTTTGAAAAATTGTCTTTATCTTGTTAGCTATCGTAAATTGGAGACCAATGGTGACCCACTGGTAACGGCCCAGATTTACGAGTTGTCGCGGGTTCAATCCCACCCAAGCTCATTACTTTGTGCAATTTATTTCATCACCACTGCTCTGAAAAACGGTGAAGGAAAATGTGAGGAAACCAGAAAAGATACCCTGAGTTTGTTTCGGTGTTTCTTCTCAGGGTAGTCAGCTAGGAAACACCGGCCTCATCTAGTTTAAACTGACGAAAAAATTTACGTTTAAAAGTGTTTTTAACCGACTTCAAAAAAAGGAGGAGGTTATCAATTCGGTTGTATGTTTTTTTATGTGTGTTACCTTAGAACTCCGACGTTTATGGACCGATTTGCAAAATTTTTTTTTCCTCTTAGAGGATATGCTTTCCGATTGGTCCCATTTTTTTCAGAATCTAGTTCTGATGATTGGATCCATGAGGGGATCGAAGGAACTCCTCAAATATTATAGGCAACCATATAGTGATTTTGGTATTTTTATCGAGAACTTAAGCAATTTTTTTATTTTTTTATTTTTATATTCCACAATTATCACACAACGCCGTCTAGTCCCAAGCTAAGCAGAGCTTGTGTTATGGGTACTAGACAACTGATAAACATACTTATATATTTCTAAATACATACATATATATATAAATTACACCCAGACACAGAACAAATGATCGTGCTCATCACACAAACATTTGTCCTGGGTGGGAATCGAACCCACGACCTCCGGCATAGCAGTCAGGGCCACTAACCACTAGACCAACAGGCCAGTCAAAAAAAAACATTTGATGAAGTGGAACTGATGAAGAAGACCAGAAATGGCCAACAGAACTTCATACTCACATAGATATCACAATGAAGATAGTTAAGCGACTATGACAATACAAATAAATAAATGGTTCTGAATAGTTATGTTGAAAATGGTATCATCGAAGTGACCTGATGATGATGATGGAGCCGGAAGATAGGTACCGGAACTCTGTAATTAATCAATGTATCCTAGCCGTGTTTGGGCTTATTATTATTGTCATGAAATGCAGTTGGGCTATAAGATACTGTCGAACTGATCTGATGATGGAGCCGGAAGGTGGAAGGTAGACACCGGAACTTCATAATAAAACAATATAACCTAGCATTGTCATGATAAATAGACATTCTAGTTATATATAAGTGTATCGCAACTAAAAAGTGTGAAATAAAAAACTTTATACAAAAAAAAAACTGACTTCACTAAAAATAAAACACTAAAAGGATCAAAATGACTTTAATTTCGGAAGTCGGTGTTAAATAAGAAACAAACAATACTGAGAAACACCGACTTCCGAAATTAAAGTTATTTTGATCCTTTTAGTGTTTTATTTTAGTGAAGTCAGTTATTTAAAATAAAATAAAAACCTATTTGTAAAATAAATATCGTTTATCATTTACCAGCATGTCCTAGAAACAAAAATTCGAAGATGTGACATACACCAATCCTCAGTGAGCCCCCGTGATGGATTACAGACCATTCCTTCTCCTAGAGAGGAAGCCTGAATCCCAGTAATGGGAACATTATACGGCTGATTATGCTGTCGTTTTTTTTTTAAGTGTGCCCCACACTAGGACTACCGCCTATATTGTGGGCGTGTTCACAAACATTGCTTAACCACTACGCCAACCATGCCATAATCATCATTCATCATTTCAGCCGAAAGACGTCCGCTGTTGGACATAGGCCTGCCCTAAGTGTCCAACCATCGGATTCCCGCAACCCTTACCAGGTCATCGGTCCACCTTGTAGGAGGCCTTCCAACGCTACGTCTTCCGGTACGTGGTCGCCATTCCAGAACCTTTCGGCCTCAACGGCCTTCCGTTCTGCGAGCAATGTGCCCTGCCCATTGAAACTTAAGTTTAGCAATTCTTCGTGCTACGTCGGTAACCTTGGTTCTCCTATGGATATCCTCATTCCTGATTCGATCACGCAAGAAAACTCCGAGCATAGCCTTTTCCATTGCCATTTCCATGCCATAAAATTAGTAGGAACTTTCATGTTTAATTAAACTAATAGTGATCAATAAGTTCATAAGAAACTAGTGACAAACGACGCTCGTGACAATAATTGTCACAATCAGAATGTTTACTCGCTTAGCTAACGTATCGTAATCCTAGATTATAGTTATTAGTGTAAATCAGTATTACCAGTTAACTTTGTCACATAATTTTCCGAACACCGTGTTTCGTGTGGTCATTTTGGTTAGCTGTCAAATCATGTCATGCTGTATATTTAGCAAGGTAAGTAGTGGTATTTTTAACCGACTTCAAAAAGGAGGAGCTTCTATGTTCGGCTGTATGTATTTTTTTTATGTATGTTCACCGATTTCTCGGTCAATTGTGGACCGATTTTGAAAATTATTTTTTTGATTGAAAGGTTGGTTCCATAGAATATGAAAAATATTGTTATGATCTGATGATGAACGAAAATATGGAACGGAAATCCTAATAAAAACACAGAAAAAGTATCGTAACAAGTAAAATTGCTTTGTTTATACGTATACGCGATGATTTTAAGTTTGACTAAGGGTTAATAAAAAACTTTTACAAAAAAAAATACAACCGGCTGCAATGTAAAAAAAACATTAAAAAGTGAAAAATTACTTTAATTTCGGAAGTCGGTGTATAACGAGTAGGCAAAACTATTATAGAAACACCGACTTCCGAAATTAAAGTTATTTTGCACTTATTAGTGTTTTTTTTTACATTGAAGCCGGCTGTTTTTTTTGTAAAAAGTTTTTTTAGTTCAGTAACTACATTCGATAGTGTAAGGTGAGCTCCTTAGTAGTCCTAAGTTTGAGCTACACGAATACTGACAAATGCTTGTACTGACTGGACAGGTACACTCAAATCTGTGTGGTTCTTTCCTCAAAAGACCATCTCAGACACCAATCTGCATAGTTCTCATATGATTTGACCATTACATGTTTGCTGTATGGACTTTAAAAGAGACTTTGACCCCTGAGTTTGTTTTAGTGTTTCTTCTCAGGATAGTCAGTTAGGAAACACCGTCACTATCTAGTGTAAATTGACAAAAAAAAATTACGTGTAAAATCGTTTTTTAAAAATCTATTTGCAAAATAAATATCATTTATCATTAGATATTTTTAGAGTTCCGTAACCAAAGGATAAAAACGAGACCCTATTGCTATCACTCGGCTGTACGTCTGTCTGTCACCAGGTTGTATCTCATGAACCGTGTTAGCTAGACAGTTGAAATTTTCACCGATAATGAATATCTGTTGCTGCTATAACAGCAAGAACTAAAGACAGAATAAAATAAAAATTGGAGCTCCCATACATCAAACGTGATTTTTTTTGCCGTTTTTTGCTACAAACGGTACAGAACCCTCCGTGCGTGAGTCCAACTCGCATTTGGCCGGTTTTTTTTTCATCCTTGTCGGTCAAGCGATTTGGGAGTAGCTAGGTGAGAAACACACGTACAGAAGAATCTATAGCATAGCATAGTCGGCCTTATAATGTTCCCACTGCTGGGACTCAGGCCTCCTCTCTACGAGAGGGAATGGGCTGTAATCCACCACGCGGGCCCAGTGCGGGTTGGTGGATGTCACATGTCTTCGAATTTTTGGTTCTAGGACATGCCGGTTTCCTCACGATGTTTTCCTTCACCGTTTTGAGAGCAGTGGTGATGAAATAAATTACACAAAGTAATGCGCCTGGCTGGGTTTGAACCCGCGACCTACTACTCGTAAGTCGGAGCCGTTACCACTCGGCCACCACTGCTCTCATTCATTCATTCAGAAGAATCTATACCTACATATAATTACAGACATATTACAAAATTGGAAGCAAGCAAATACTGATTGTAATAACGACAGGGACTATATGTGTCCGAACTGGGCAGCAGCCTAGCCTGTATGTCGAATGAAAAAGAATATTTCATAAATTCGCCCCGCTTTTCCATGAGATTTAGACTGCTTCTTCTTCTCCTTCTTTTCGATTCGATGGAAAACTCGGCAAACTGTTTGGGTCCAATAGGTGGCTACATTAATAGCAGCATCGGTAGCACTCATCAAATCCTCCAAAGTGCAGGTGTATGGGCACTTGGGGCATTATATTGTGTGGCTCATGTTTTGAACAGGAGCACCGCACTCACTGAGCATCCGACGGGTCTATAAAACCCAATTTTGCCAAGTTGTGTTGCAGCGGTCTATTTAGTGCTTCCATATAGGCCACTACAAACCGGCCCCAGGCGGGAAATATTCTTGGGGTTTCAAGAAGTCGGATTGTGGTAGGTGATGCTCTTCCCAAAGCTTAACAAAACTGCTTATCATCATCATCATCTTCCTGCCCTTGTCCCGTGTTATTTGGGGTCGGCGCAACACGTTTTTTTCTTCCATTCTATCCTGTCACTCGTCATGCTATCACTAATTTTCTTTTCTTTCATATCACTCTTCACACAAAACAAAACTGCTTATCAACAAAAAATAATTCCATGACAATGTAGGTCAATAATTATATTCCAAATCTTCAATGCTTCTTGAAGAACTTTCATATCAGGAAACACAGTTAGTGGTACTCACAATGAATGTGTTCTCAAAACGTTTTTGCTTTCTAACAACAAACTACAAATTAACAGAATTTAATTCCTGCCCCACCCTGTATACGGGCCCCAATAAAGCGCCCGCGCCGAAACCGTTCATCGAACCCAGGACATCTGTTTCCTCGCGGCCGGCGCACGCGCACGGGCACGCACTGACTCGCTCATTCATCGCTCGGTTTTGTTGCTTTAAAAAAAAAAAAATATCCGAGACTATTGCTTTCAAACTGTTTTTAAGAAGAGAGAGTGGGCAGGGACGTTCTTGTTTGAGTTCTTTTAATGGCAAATGTAATTTTATTTATGTACAACTGACTATAATAACTACACTCATCATCTTCCTGCCCTTGTCCCGTTTTATTTGGGTTCGGCACACCACGTTTTTTTCTTCCATTCTGTCATGTCACTCGTCACGCTATCACTTACTCCCTTTTCTTTCATATCACTTCTAACACAATCCATCCATCTTTTCTTTGGCTGCCACTCCCTCTCCATCCGTCCACATGTAAACTCATAACTCTTTTAGTGACATGCGTTTCATCCCTCCTCTTCGCATGACCATACCAATACAAACGATTCCCTTTCACCTTTCAGTCACTGGCGGCACTTTCAAACTTTCCCTAACATACTCATTTCTCACTTTATCCATTTTCGTCACACCACACATCCATCTTAACATTCTCATCTCCGCTACGTGCAATCTTGGTGCGATAGCCAATCTTTTCACCGAGAACGACCTAGACCGGGAGTCTCCCGTTATCTCCCCGAGCCTACAGCCCAAGCCCAATTCCTCCACAAGCACTTCACACTCAATCGTCGGCCACATTATCGCTTACCATCAGGTGAGATAGAGGTCAAACGCGAGCATAACAAAAATCCCAATAATACTTCGCCTGACCTGAGATTTGAACTCGGGACATCTGTTTGCTGCGCACGAGCCACCAACTCGCTCATTCATCGTTTGGTTTTGTTTCTCTTAATGCCCGAGAGTTTTGCTTTCAAGCTAACTTCGTGAGGGTGTGAGGGTTGGTGGGGACGAAGTCAGCTTTTTGATTAATGAATGTATTTTAAAGGTTTTTGCTAGAGGCATATTTTTATTTTTTTACTATTGTAATAATATCTTGCCACCTTTCTCTTTTACACTTTTTAACCAACTTCCAAAAAAGGAGGAGATTCTCAATAGTCTGGTTATCATTTTTAGAGTTTCGTACCTCAAAAGGAAAAACGGAACCCTTATAGGATTACTTTGTTGTCCGTCTGTCTGTCTGTCACTGACAGATGTGCATTCACAAATTATGCTTCACTATTGCGGCCCAGTGGTAACGGCCCCGACTTACGAGTTGCGGGTTCAAATCCAATCAAACGCATTACTTTGTGTAATTTATTTCATCACCACTGCTCTCAACGGTGAAGGAAAACATTGTGAGGAAATCGGCGGGTCCTGGAATCAAAATTCCAAAGACATGTGACATCCACCAATCCGCATTGGACCCGCGTGGTGAATTCTTCTCTCACTTATATCTTGAATAGCAGAAGTTAAGATAGATAGAAAATGTGATAATGTATATGTACCTATATTTACTGCATTAAGGCCGCCTTTGCACAATCTTATTTACTAGTGCATAAAGTTTTAATCTATACATACTATACTATAGTTGGCCTTATAATGTTCCCACTGCTGGGACTCAGGCCTCCTCTCTCTAGGAGAGGGAATGGACCGTAATCCACCACGCGGGCCCAGTGCGGATTGGTGGATGTCACATGTCTTCGAATTTTTGGTTCTAGGACATGCCGGTTTCCTCACGATGTTTCCCTTCACCGTTTTGAGAGCAGTGGTGATGAAATGAATTACACAAAGTAATGCGCCTAGTTGGGTTTGAACCCGCGACCTACAACTCGTAAGTTAGTCGGGGCCGTTACCACTCGGCCACCATTGCTCTCGTCTTATCTTATCTTTCTTCTAAAAACTCCAATTTGTACAGTAAACTCATGTTTTAGCATATAAACAATGTTATATCTTTTAAGTTTAATTACTTACCTTTATTTATACTAATTGGAACACCATACAAAACCTATGAGAAATCAGATTCACACCACGATGTTATCAATAACAACTTGATTTATGAACTTCCTTTCATGATTATCTAGTCTATTTATAAGTAAACGAGAATGAAATAATGAATGAAAATAACGGAAGACATCAAGCACCAACTGTTTTATAGTTGCATCCCACACACAGACATGTCAAAATAGATAATGCAGGTACCAAGCCGGTGGTATCCAACCTTTTTTTGACATGGGAACATTTTGGATTTCTTGTTATTTTAAAGGTTCCGTACCTCAAAAGAAAAAAACGGAACCCTTATAGGATCACTTTGTTGTCCGTCTGTCTGTCAAGACCCTTTATTTCGGGAACGCGTATAGGTATCGAGTTGAAATTAAAACCATATACTCAAGCCTGCGGTCCCAAAAATATGTCGTAAAAAACGCAAGTATGCGTTTTTTACGACATATTTTCGGTACTACATTTTATAATACTTGGTACTACCCGTTGACCTAGTATCCTAAAATTTGGCATGAAGCAAGGTCTCATAGCACAAGTATAGGAAAAATTCTGAAAACTGTAAAGTTTTAGTTACGTCACAAAAAAAAACATTTTTGCGATTCGGAAAAATCTTCGTAACTCAATTCGGGAATTGAACTGTTTTCATAGATAAGTTTGTACGGAACCCTCAGTGCGCGAGTCGGACTCGCACTTGCCCAGTTTTTTTTAATAACCTTTATAGTGTCCCAAGCTAAACAAAAATGGCATGGAATTCCACTCCTTAGCCGTACGCATAATCAATGTGTTCCCAAAACGTTTTGTGCGTATAGAGTTTTAAAGATTTTTTGGATAATATTATAGCTCTTGTGAACCACCAGTGGTCCGCAGACCACAAGTTGAGAACCGCTGTACGAAAGTAATGCTTATTAATGATCGTAAGTGGCTTTAGTAAACAGATAATTGAATTGCCCAAGACAAGTATAAGACAGTAAATACGACATTCATATCTTTTTGTTTTTCTTGGGCTTAGTAAGAACTGTGTAGGTACCGATAGATGTTTTTTTAGGGTTCCGTACCTCAAAAGGAAAAAACGTAACACTTATGAATGTCTGTTTGTCTGTCAAGACCCTTTATCTCAGAAACGCGTGGAGACATCGAGTTGAAATTAAAACCATATACTCAAGTCTGCGGTCCCTTGAGGCTGTGAAGAAATCAAACTTATAGGTTAACGGAAAAAAAAGATACGTCCGTTTATGTCACAAAAACGTACATTTCAACACTCTCAAAAGAATCAAAATTCATAGGGTACTTCTCGTTGACCCAGATTATTGAAATTTGGCATAAAGCAAGGTCTTATAGTATTGAAAGTGAAAAAATTAACTTAAATAAAAACTAAAAAGAAACAAACAAGCCCAGTAGTTTAGAATTCTGTTATGTACTACTAAATAACTACACAATTTAAATAGTTTTATAATCGATACACACATAAAACAAATCATAAATTCTAATGCAGAACAGACCGACTCACAGTCGGGGCCCATTCAAATTTTACCAATCAAATCTTCCCAAGGGGTCCCGACTGTGAGTCGTTCTGTTCTGCATTAGAATGTATGATTTGTTTTAAGTGTGTATCGATTATAAAAATATTTAAATAGTGTAGTTATTTAGTAGTACATAACAGAATTCTAAACTACTGGGCTTGTTTGTTTCTTTTTAGTTTTTATTTAAGTTAATTTTTTCACGTATTTTTTAAAATTAGTTTCGACGCAGTCGGGTTTTTTGTTTTTCTTTAAATATTTTTATTTTATTTTATACTTTTTAGTTACGATTCATTGACTTCGTTATAAGACGGTAAATTTCGCAATCTAGTCATTTCATTGAGGGAGTTAATATCGTGGGGATTATTAAGCTTGCGGTGGTCTAAACTACAGATGATTAGTCCCTCTAGAGACCTAACTCGGCTCAAAGCTACATATGTTTGATCTTTAGCAAAAATGCGTGAACTTAAGTCAACCACAGCTCGGTCCAAAAGTCCAAAGTAGTTTGGAGCCTTGGAGCTTGTGTACAGTTACACCCCAGCACAATATCAATGGCAACATTTTTCGCTCTATTTTACCCTGTCCGCGAAGTGCATCGAATTCTGTCGTCGATGGTTCGATTCTGACTCCTACTCCAGGAACATTGTTTTTAATTGCTTTGTCGTCAAATTCTATATAAACAGTTTGTGGCAATTCTCCGGGTTCCAATTGGTCCCTCCGAAGAGCTGGCTACTCAATTGTCCTTATAACACCCATTGCTCTGTTAACAAGACCACGGGTAACATTCAAAGGTCATTGGGCGTTTCTGACCCACTTTATGAGAGTTCGCGTACACAGACCAAATTAGTTTTAAATTGAAGAATTCAATCCCACTATTCAAAATATGTATTTTTTTTAAAAGTATTTAATGGGAGAAAAAAGTTATTTAACATTTAAAAACTTAATAAACTTTTGTTAACTTGACTTCAAAAAAAGGAGGAGGTTATCAATTCGGTTGTATTTTTTTTTTATGTTTGTTACCTCAGAACTTCGTCGTTTATGGACCAATTTGCAATTTTTTTTAAATCCAGTTCTAATGATGGGATCCGTGAGGAATCGAAGGAACTCCTCAAATATTATAGGCAACCATATATTGAGTTTGGTATTTTTATCGAGAACTTAAGCATTTTCAGTCAAAAAGTAACATTTGATGAAGTGGAACTGATGAAGAAGACCAGAAATGGTCTACGGAACTTCATACTCACATAGATATCACAAGAAGATAGTGCGACTATGACAATACAAATAAATGAATGTTACTGAATAGTTACGTTGAAAATGGTATCATCGAAATGATCTAATGATGGAGCCGGAAGGTTATAGGCACTGAAACTTCGTAATTAATCAATGTAACCTAGCCGTGTTTGGATTTATTAGAATTGTCATGAGATGCACTTTGGCTATAAGCAATGTTTGAGTTAAATGGAATTGTCATGAGAAATAGGCACTCTGTTTATAAGTAAGCAACTAAAAAGTGTGAAATAAAAAACTTTATACAAAAAAAAAAACAACCGACTTCACTAAAAAAAACACTAAAAGGATCAAAATAACTTTAATTTCGGAAGTCGGTGTTAAATAAGAAACAAACAATACCGAGAAACACCGACCGTTGGGATCTTACCACTTGAGAATTGCGAGGTCATATTGCCACGAGCACATGCGTTTAATGGAGCATACCACATCGAAATATACCGGCAGCAAGAAATTATCGAAAACAAAATACTAATAAGAGGCCGAATTCAGTCGCGACACGTCCGTAGCAAACAATATTATACCTATATTTTAGTAGATCCCACACGAATTGGAAGAAATGACATTGAACAGTATTACTGCTCGTGTGTACACGGCCGCCGCACTGTTGGAAGCTGGCGCATGTTGTAAGCGTAGTTTACTTTTTATCATGGGCCAGGCATCAAGATGTAATAGATGCACCTGCAGCCTTTTTAGATGAAATTACAATAGATTTTGATCAAGCTGAATAAAAATATTATTTAAGTAGAACTGGATTTTATTTTTATGTCCCTTATATAGTAGTAGTGGCTTTTGATAAAACTAGCACATTCTACTTTCTTTCCCATGGGAAAATATCCGATGCCACTTAGGAGCTTTCGACTAGTAAAAGTATTTTTGAAATACTCGGTATTATATTAAAATCGGTCCAGTAGTTTTGAGTTAATTCTTTACAAAAATGCTTTAAAAATGCCTTAATAATAATATTATTATTTTTTTCAATTCTCCCATTGCCCACAAGAATGCGACCCATACCACTGAGTTGCAGATACATTTATCTATATACCTAGCCCTATTTCGTTTATGTACGCCGTGGGTCAAATCTCCGAACAAAATGCCCATTGACCTTTCTTCGTAACATAACTCGTGATCCTAAACCGATTGTTAAATATTTAACGATTCCTCCAGTTTTGTTAGGATCATCAGAAACATCATATCATAACATCATCATATTGTCATATTTTTTTTGTTTTTTTTTTCATTATCATATTATATCATATCTTTCGGTTTTTGACCATATGTTTTCGATTCTACTGATATATCAACTGCATGTAATTTATACAACCTAGTAGTTTTTGCCAATATAGTTGTCATCTTTTGATTATGTACATCGACCTGTCTAGTAGATGGGAAAACTCGAATGATTTGATTTACAAATGTGCATCAAATGAACAACGCCATCTATCGAGTTTGGTGGTAAACTTTTTTTTACCAAAAATATTTGTTCTTCATGCTTTTTCACTGTTTTTTTATTTGTGTATCGTTTATACTTGAAATAAAAACTTAAATCAATAAGTAATAAAATTAGCGAGAATGATTGTTTTGTTAAACAACTTTAAATCGTTATATATCCTAAACTATTATTTAAAATGAAAAATAATAAAAGGAACCTAAAGATGATTTTAAAATACCTATTCAACGACACCCCACTTGACATAGTTCATCGACTTTTTTTTTTTTAATTTTGACAATATGGCGTCTGGTTGTAGCTGTGGTGAATTTTGATTTCTGTCATGTCTTTAGTGACACTCGCAAGGTTAAGACGAATCGATTGACGTAAGAATTATCAAAATCGGCCTACGCATTTGGTCTCTAGAACGCCACATAGAAACAAACATACATACATACATACATACATAGACTGATAAACACATTACCCTCCTTTGCGTCGCGCAGTCGGGTAAAAACTAAATCAAATTACATTAACACAAATAATTTACATTTAAAAAAATACTTAACTAACTATAATTACAGTAAAATAAAAAAATAAAAACCCTACGCTAATTACAACTAACTAAAATCAAACCAAAATATGGCGTCAAAAAACTCGTGTAAATAAATTGGTATCAAAAAAAAAAAATCATTAAAAACCTTAATCAAATAAAATAAAATAAAAACTGGGTAAGTGAATCGGACTCGCGCACTGAGGGTTCCGTACAAACTTGAAAGGTAAATTGCGGTTTACGATTTATGACGTAAGTATTAAAAAAAACTACTTACTAGATCTCGTTCAAACCAATTTTCGGTGGAAGTTTGTATGGCAATGTACAACATATATTTTTTTTAGTTTTATCATTCTCTTTTATTAGAAGTTACAGGGGGAGGGGGACACATTTTCCCACTTTGGAAGTGTCTCTCGCGTAAACTATTCAGTTTAGAAAAAAATATATTAGAAACCTCAATATCATTTGGTGTTTCTAATATAATTTTTTTGGTTTGATGAAAAAAAAAATTTTGAGTTTCAGGTCTAGCTTCTCGTAGCGATGTTTGTGGCTGTTGCGTGTGGCCCGTGTGCGGCGACCCTAAATGAAGAGCTAACTTACAACATTTCAAATACAACAAAGCAGAACAGTACAGTAATATAATAAATAATAAAATAATAATAATAAAATTTTATTCAAGTATAAAGTAAGTAAAATTATGATTTTCATTAAGTACAATCGAGAAAAAAAGTAATTCTAACAGTAACGTAGACCTGCCTGATCTAGGTTAATGAAAACCTGTGTTTCAGGCCATCAAATTACATCAAACGTTTAAAAAAGTAAACACTAATGGAATTAGAAACTAAATTAAAAAGAAGACAATATTTCAAACAACTTAAAAAGTAACAATTTGAATAGAATATTTTAAAACTAGATTATGTACGATATATTAGGATTAAATAAATTAACGAATAATAATACAGCCCATAAAGTGGATACTATATTAATTAGGTAAAGAGACTTATAATAGAGTAGGTATATAGAAACTTTATTTTACAATTTCTAGTAGTTTTTCCGTGTCTGCATAGTTGTGTTTTGCCAAAAATTCCTGGACTACTAAATTACATTTATTGTAGCTTAAACTATAAATCTTTAGTACTCTGTTTAACTGGTTATATAAATAAGGTCTCAGAAATATATAAAATCGATTAGAAAAAGCGTGTTTAGTACGAGAGTTAGCACAGACCAAATCTTTTCTCCTCCTATCTGAGGGTATTGGATTAAAATAAAGTTCAGTGTGTTTTAACAAAACTACATTTAAAACAAATAACTGACGTACTGTTAGCACCTTACATGCCATGTAAAGCTGGTGTGTTGGAAACCGAAATGGACGAAAAGTAGCAACTTTTAAAACTGCTCTTTGAGCACGTTCTAAGTGCAGTAAAATTGATTTAGCGGCGCCACCCCAGGACGTTATGCAGTAGGTAATAATAGATTGACACAAAGCCAAATAAACCTGTCTAATTAATCTAAAGTCGGCAGTGTTACGTAAGTTTTTAAAGATGTATATTAGTTTACGCACTCTGTTGCATAATAAATCGATGTGTTTGCGGAAATTCAGGTTTGAGTCAATCGTGATACCTAAATATTTTATATGGTCAGTTTTTGCTAAAGTAGGACAAGTACATGCAATATCAGCATAATGTAAATTACAATTGTTATGCACTTGAATACTTAGATTATTAAGCGTTGGATAAGTGTTTCTCATTGTAAATAATAGGTATTTGGTTTTATCTGTATTTAATGTTAAGAGATTTTTATGAAGCCAGTTAGACACAGTATCAAAACCAGTCTGTGCTACCTCATATACCTCGGCCTTTGATTTAGCTGCAAACAGTAGAGCTGTGTCATCCGCGTATGACATAATTACACCATTTTGGAGTGTCAAATTGCACAGGTCATTTATATAAATTAAAAACAAGGTAGGACCCCAAATACTACCCTGTGGGATTCCGTAAAAGGTATTTTTAAGTTCAGAACTGATGCACTGACCTATTTTTACAGACTGATGGCGGTCGCTAAGGTAATCAGTTAGTAGTTGCAATTGTACTCCCCGTATTCCCAGCCTTTCCAGTTTGTATAAAAGCAAATTACAAGAAATTGTGTCAAAAGCCTTGGCAATATCTAAAAAGATCCCTATGGTGTGCATACCATTGTCCAGGTTTGTGCTTATAAAATTTGTTAGATGGTGAACAGCTTGGCTTGTTGATCTTTTAGGTCTAAAACCAAATTGATGATCAGAGAGTAATTTATTACTTTCAAGGTATTTTACTATTCTACTGTTTATAATTTTTTCCAATATCTTTGAGAGGCCAGTTAAAACTGAAATTGGCCTGTAATTATTGACACAGTTTTTGTCTCCAGCTTTAAAGACAGGGGTGACAACGGCTTTTTTAAGCAATTTAGGAAATATTCCTTTTGATAAACATAACTGAAAAATGTGAGTCAAGGGAGGGGCAATGTCGTATTTGAATCTTTTGAGTATGCTATTAGGTATGTCGTCACATCCTATGGCACAATTTTCCTTTAATCCATTTATTATACCTACTACTTCATTAACATCGGTATCTAATAAGACAAAAGAACTTCGTGATGCATATGTCTGAGTTTGGCTCTGACAGGGAAAACGTCTATTAGAAAATAAGGTTTTTTCTGCTAAGTTTTTTCCTACATTAATGAAGAAGTTGTTAGCTTTATTAACTGCTTTGGTAGAGCTGGACTCAGAAGATAAAAGATCAAGTGCTGGTTCGGGATTTTTTGACCTAATGGTGTTATTTTTTATGAATTTCCATATAAGTTTAGTGTTTTTACCTGCTTTCTGTAGCTGAGTTTGATCGTATTGGTTTTTTAGCCTTTTTAATAGATTATTACAGAAGTTCCTATATCGTTTGTAAATAATTGATAATTGTTCATTATCCGGTGCATTTTTCAATTTTTGATGGAGTTTATCTCTATGTCTAATACAGCGAACAAGTCCGGGCGTAATCCATGGTTTAATATTACTATACTTTCTAGGTATTACTTTGGTAAATGTATTTTTCTTTATTGTAGATTGCAAAACATCGATGAAATATTGTAAAGAAACATTTGGATCGTGTGAATAATAAACTGGGTCAAAATTAATACCGCGTATGTCAGTTTCAAGGCTCGACATATTCAATTTAGTATAGCTGCGCATGCACTTATTTCGAGGTGACCTTATTTGTAATGTTAGTAAAACAGCTTGATGATCGGTAAGTGATGAGTTAGTAACTAATGTTTTGGATGGACTCTTCGATTTTACAAGGATATGATCTAAACAAGAACCGCTCTGGTGGGTTGGGTGATAATGAGCTGGTAATAATCCATGAAAAGAGCAAATATTGAGGTAATTATGAGAATGAGTATCGATTTTTTCGGCAGCAATGTTTATGTTGATATCTCCTACCAGTATAATATTTTTAAACGAAGATAATTTTTCTAAGTTACTGTTTAGCGAATCTAAAAACCCATCAACACTTTGGGATGGTGGCCTATAAATAGCCATAATTACTGTATCGGGAATAATTTTAATAACTAAGCAATTACAGTTTAGAAAATGGGGTTCATCTACTAATGTTCTTAAATTATTTTTAATATAAACCACGATACCATCATTCTGGTTGAATGTTCTATCGCTTTTGTGAAGATTAAAGCCATCAAGAGTTGGTAAATTAGCCATTTGTTTGGATAACCAACATTCTGTCAGAACGACAATATCGCAGCATACATCAAGATTTTGTAGCAAAACTTGGAAACCGTTAAAATTCCGGGTTATACTGCGTATATTTTGGGTAAGTAATGTCAATGTTTTATCCCCAGTATAAACTAAGTTTTTGCACTCCTCAACATTGCAGATTTTAGCTTCAGACACGGAAAACCTATCTAGATCACAGAGAAGATGATTGGCCATACAAAGAAAATTAGATGTAGAACTTAACTTACTATCTATGTGCTAAACTAAGTAAGTAGTCGGCGGCGCTCTTAGGCGCCCTCATAGTCAATGGAATTAATATAATTGTCCTCTGCATATTTACGAGCTGGGCAATTTACATCACCAGTCGGATGATCATTTTTCCTTTTGAACCGTTTGCAGGTCGCACATTGAGGAGGGGAACCTTTATTAATGCATTCCTTGTAAGAATGTCCTGTATCGCCACAAAGGTTGCAGGTAGGGCTCGTTTCTTTACAAAATTTGGCTGCATGTCCGAACTGCTGGCAGTTAAAACACCTGGTAACAATTGTAAAATCTCTAACTGGACATGATGTCCAATTTATGAAGATACGACCTTGGTCCATCAGAATTTTCCTGATATTTGCAGGAACTTCCAATATATAATTGCAAGTAGAACGTTCTTTCTTTCCTGACTTATGGCTCAATTTTATACTTTCTAAAAAGGACTCACGTGAAATATTTGGCAATTTATCTGTCAAGTTTTGGACGTAAATGCAATCAAATACCTCTTTTTCAGTCAGGGCTACAGGGACACCAATGACAGCAATCCTAGGACGTCGTTTGGACGGTTCTTCGACTTTAAGGCCTGAGGAAACTAACTTCTGCGAGCTTTTCAATTTGTCAATGTCGTCTTTGTTATCCGTTCTAATGATAACGCCTCCGTTTCTAATTTTCCTTAGCCCGCGGACATGGAGTTTTAATTCCTCAGGCGATATAATTTTTTGTACCAACGACTTGGTATCGTCACTAGTTTTAGTCTTATCACTGGGATATATAGCGACCGAACTGATATTTGCTGGGCGAATAAAATCAGAGCCTTTCTTCACCATGTTAGCGTAGGAAGTACTTTCTGGTTCGTTCTGGCTTATATTCATTTCCATGACTTTTTTAAACTGGCAAATGGATTCTGCAACATTCTGCTGCACTTGAAGGTGCTGAATAGTGGTGTGCGCTTGGATGGACTTCTGCTTCAGGGATTGGTACAACACGGCCATCTGAGACGTCCCATGATTCACTTTGCGACACAGATTGGTAACACGAAGTTTTTGGTCGGAATTCATTTTTCCCTCCCCCACAATCGAGCAAATTTCGCTCAAAATAGTGTCGATGGACCCAAGCCATCTCTGAATCTCCGACGTTGAGACGACTTCAGATGGTAATTCATTCTCCGTAGCGGCTGGGGGCACTGGTTCTCTTGATTGATTTTGCGCAGCCGGCGATGGCGTCGGTGGAGGACTTCGTCGTATCAATTGGCTGCGGCCGAAGGGGCTATCTCCTGTGTTAGACATACTTCTGACACCGAAAACGCTGATTATCTATACAACTATCTAGTTCATCTTTCACAACAAAAAACAGCAGTTAGTCACACTCGACACTTTCACAGTGAACTGACTCCACAATTTATTGCAATAACATTATTCGTAATTACTTAAATCAATATCGTTATAATCAACACATAAAAACACGTCTGCTTAGTCTTGCGCCTAACGACGTATTAAATATACAAAAGAGTAATCGAAAGAAGGCACGGGGGAGGAAGGTTCCCTGCGCTACAAGTATTTATAAACTTTTTTGAACCTCCAATACAGCACCGAACCAAAATCGGGATCAAAGATGCAAAATCAATCGGAAGTTCCAAAATTTTAGACATGGCCAAAAATTGTATGAGCCTGTGCCCCAGGATGTACACATATAAAATCTACATAAATTCATAGTAAAGATCTTCTATAACAAAAATAAAAAGTTCCATATTGCTCAGCAGTTGTAGACTGTTGCTATAGTACATTTTGACACATGTGGAGAAAGTTTATCATAGCGACCGGGCGGAATTCGCACGAGCTATAGGCGAGGGTGTTATGAAGCCGAGTACTGCTCTGACAAATTTCCACGTGTATCAAACGACGTTTTTTAATACACTTACGAAGATATAAATAAACGGGAGCTGACGAGCGACTCGTGGGAGCTGACGCGCGAATCGTGGGGGTCGCTTATCGTCGCCTGATACGATACATGTAATAAATAGTTACGAGGGCGAGTGCGTGCACTTTTCTGCTTTAGTGCGAAAAACAGTAAACTGTGTGCCTAAAAGCGGTAGAGATAAATGCAGGTTTTCGAGTAAGTGTAATGAAAAAATATATACTATATTCAGTTGAATACCGTCCCAATATTGCCCGGTCTTCAAAAGTATAACATTTTATCTCCGAAAAAACATTTGTGAGCCATCGGCATCAGCAACATCATTCGCAGATCTATAAAGCGTCAGACCACCATAAAGTACGAACGATTAATATTTAAAACAGCTGACGGAATGCAAATGGCGACGAGTTAGGGACCGGCGCCATCTTTGTGACGTCAGAGCGGTTACTGTGTTTGATATCCAGGGTTCTTTCATTATAATTATGATTTAGGTTAATCTCATTAACCTAGGTTTTTTTTTTGTTTGGGAATCAAAATACTTTTCGCGCTGTGGGTGGAGTAAAGGTGATATTCGAACCTCGGCTGCAGGCTGCGGATGCAGGCTGTGAATGCAGGTAGCACACGCATGACACGCAGCCTTTGCCTGCATCCGCAGCCGGGATTGATGAGCGCTATCAGCTCCGAGTAACGATTATTTCGGGCTTGTCTAAACAGGTTGGAGTGGCGTAATTACGTGCGCAGCACTACTTCCCCCCTAGCCAAGTTACAACCGTTTCGTTTCGATTCTTTTTTCGTTGATCGCCTCGAGTTGGCCACGCCTCCTATTCTTTTGTTCTGTACACGTGGCTGAGCGTTGAGATGACGTCAGAACAAAGGAATCGTAGGCGTGGCCTACTCGAGGCGATCGACGAAAAGAGAATCGAAACGAAACGGTTGGAACTTGGCTAGGGGGGCAGGCCTGCGATCGGCTGCGGCTGCAGGTCGCGATGACTCGCAGCCGAAGCTCGGCAGCACGTGCGGCCGCTGCCGCGTTCGGAATGTTTTCACGTAAATCCACACTACTACATAGAAAACCTTAAGAGAGAGTGTACCATGTTCCTTCAATTGCCTTTGCGTTCCAGGGTCATGGTAACTCTTTCGAACAATCGTTTTAGTCAGTAAAAGTCTGATAGTCCCTCTCGCTCCACTCAGAGCGGTAGAAGTTATTTGACAATTTCCCACCCAGAAGGTAGGTATACAACATTATTTTAGTATATGCGAAACCCGAAACACTTATCTAGTATTTTTATGTGCAGAATCTATGTACAAAATTTCATAACTTTATCACGGATAATCATGAAGTTATAAGCTTGTTATGTTATCTGGTTGTTCGCACAAATACATGTTTACCGGGATATCCGGGCGACTGAGAAGTTGTTTTGCTCCTGCACCCAGCTGTGCGCTAGCGCCTAATGCCTGCTATGACCTGCCGTGACCTGTGTTGTACTTAGTGTCGGTGGTGTCCAACTTGTGACCTTTATAAATATCTTTGGGAAAAAATCTAACATGGTGTAAAAATTATTGGAATCGATTCAGTTACTGATTCTGAACAAACTATATTCAGGTTTTGCACTAAAAATAATGTTGTATACGGATCAAAATACAAGAGGAGGTGACGTGAGGGTAAAGGAAGACGAGATGACACCTCCTTTGATCGTTTTTAAAACCGACAAATTGAGCCTTGCTTGAAAAACCTAACTATTATTATCTCCCTAGCCTTTTTAGTTCTAGCTTGGGGTCAGCTTCCAGTCTTACCAGATGCTGCTGAATACCAATGTTTTAAATGGAGTGACTGTTTATCAGACCTTCACAATCCAGTTGCTGGGCGACACGATACTCCTTGAATAGGCTGATGGTCAGACCATCTGGCGCCTGACGACCTGTAGCGACTGTCAAAGATCTACGAACGACCACCAGGACCAAAGCCTTTTACGTGCTTTCCGAGGCACGGGAAGTCAGAAAAGTCTTAGGCCCGTATTACAGAACCTTACTCAAGTACTACTTAAACTGCGTTCAACCGATTACTGCTTGAGCGAAGAATCTCGACTTAGGCGTTCAGTTTATTTTAGAACTATCCTCAAATTCAAATCAAACGAAACTACGCTTGAGTAGAGATTTTGATCTCTGATTTAAATCCACAACAATTTCCATGAGATTCTATGCTCAAGCGTGGTCTCGACTACACTTGCGAAAACAAAGATCAAATCTCGCCTCAAGCAGAGATTCAGAGCTGATTGTGATTTTAAAATAAGGACACATTGAGTGGAGCTCACTCAAGCACTGTTATACGTAAAAAATGTCATTTTAAAGTGACATTGCTCAGGTGATTATTGATTGTAGTTTCTCTGCTCAAGTCAAGTTCTAAAATAAAAACTCCAACTGAGACTCGTTTTAAGTAATGCTTGAGTCTTGATTGTAGTTCTGTAATACGGGCCTTAGACAAACTTAAAAAAGCACTTATGAATTGAAAAGTCCACATTGGTATTACATGCTTGAAAGATAAACATAGCATAGTATCTTGTTGTGGGGCTGGCCCTAGGCCAGAGCACTTCGACCTTTCTGGATCTTTTGTGCTAGCATAGCATATTATAATCAGCCTTTATAATTTTCCCAATGCTGCAATACTCAGGACTCCTCTGTAGGAGAGGGAATGGACCGTAATCCACCACGCAAGCCCAGTGCGGGTTTGTGGACGTCACATATCTTCGAATTTTTGTTTCTAGGACATGTCGGTTTCCTCGCGATGTTTTCCTTCACCGTTTTAAGAGCAGTGGTGATGAAATAAATTACACAAAGTAATACGCCTGGCAAAACTCGTAGGTCGGGGTCGTTACCGCTCGGCCACCGCTGCCCGAAAGATAAACGATAGTAAGAAAACACAGGACATCCTTAGTAGGACTTAATAGGAACAGCATTGTTAGGAGAGGAAGCTATTAGCCAGCCGGACACAGTTGCATAAGCTATCGTTGTGCTAGACTGAAAATGTTGATTGTCTACAGCCGATCAAGATCACTACATACGAGTTCTAAGATGTGTCGGTTTGAAAGAGTTAATCTCTAAAACTGCTGGTCGTACTTTGGTGTTTTTTTTTTGGCTTATGTTTAACTTACCACCAGATAGTAACATATAACAGACAGAAATAGTAAATGATCACCAAAATTAAACCCGCACTTTAATGTAAAATTATAACCAAAGTTTTAACATCTCGCTATCCTTTAAGCAAAATGACTCCAAATAAATCATTGTTAACCCAAAAGTAGTAAATGATCACCAAAATTCTATGCATGGTTGATGGTGGGCTTGGTTGAAGGAGCCCCGCTTCGCGGGGCTCCTACTTCTGTGTGGTTTATAAAAAAATAACCACGAAAGGGATGGCGGGCCATCCCCTTCTAACCTAACCTATCCGAGTTGGAGTGCCCTAAAGTTCCGATTGCATCCAGTTTCTCCTGATATAACAACCGTTACATACCCAATGTCAAATTCGGGCAAACGACGGTATACCGGCAGAAATAGCGCAGTAATTTGCTCGCTAAGATTTGGTGATCATTTACTATATTTGGTGTTCGAATACAATTTGAAGTGCAGTCGTGACTAAAATAGCTAGTACTATTGTAATTTTAGACTTTATTTTTCTGGTGTCAAGTATATATATTTTGGTAAAAGAACAAAGGGTATCAAAGCATTTCATGGTGGTCATTATATTTAACCCCTTTTTTTTCAGCATAAGTTGAAAACTTTCTTTAATAGACTGGGTCTAACCTTGTGACATATAGGATTGTTCGAAAGAGCTGCCGCGGCCCTAGAACTCAAAGGTCAACTGAAGGAACATGGGTGGGTTTTACTCCGTAAAAGTCTGACACTCCCTCTCGCTCCACCCAAAACAGAATAAGTTAGATATTTGATGGCTTTCTACCCTAAGGGTGTTTTTAATATCGTGCGGATTTCATTACACATGCGGAATTGCTCCGCATGCGGGGCTGCTGCTCGATATCACGCTCCAAATCCCGCGTGCGTATTCCACGCATTAAAATAAATACTTGTATGAAATGGACATTTGCGGAGTCTACGCGTGCGGAGCAATCCCAAATGCGTGATGAAATCCGCACGAAATTAAAAATACCCTCAAAAAGCTAGAGTAAGGTCAGTGTTTAACGGTAAATACGGAGAGCTATCACTCAACCTTCTTAAAATAGTCCAGGCGACTTGAATAGAATAAAGATGAGGAAGAAAACAAAAACATAAGAACAGAAACCTGTACAGCTCCGTTATTGGCGTCGTATACTCGTAAGTCATGATAGGTACAATTTGTTGTGCAGGATGGGCAGCATTGCAGGGGCCCAAGTCTGTTATTTTTATAAATTCGTCATTCCAACATGATCCCATTGTCATTTTGCTAAAAGTTCGTAGTCTGCTAAATTTGTAATGGTCGATCATTGGTCAGTCATTGGTCTCGTAATAGATTTGTGGTAGAATGACAATATTGAGCTGTCTCGTAACAAATTAAAAGCAATGACTGCACAACGACGTTCTAATGGTAGGACACTGATTAAAGGAACTGTCAAAATTTTAGCAGATTACCACATACGTCAGACATTAATTTGTCAATATGTACGAGATTGCCATTTTATACCACTTCTTTCAATGAAGTGTCAGATGTTAACTATTGGAAAGTCATAATGACGCCATTATATTAGAAGATTACCAAACTTGTCAAAATCAACAATTATGAAGTTAATGATAGACCATTCTGATATTATTGTAATAACAGACTTGAGGCCCAGATTGTTTGTGCAGCGGCAAAGCCAACCTGGGTCCGCAATCGATTAAGAGATTTCCAGATTACAGTTAAGTCGGGTAGGTTTGGCCCAGGATTATCACTTTACTAATCTGAGGCTCAGAAAGTCGCGGGCACCAGCTAGCCAGACGTACGATGCGCCATCAGTACATAGTGGACATCCCACCCATACGCACAAAACGTTTTGAGAACACGTTCAACGTGCATAGGTATAGTTAAGGAGTTGATTTCCCTGACGTCATCTATTTTTCGCGATCAGGGGGGGGGGGGAGATTTTCTACTAAACTTATTGAAATGGCCATTATTTCTTCATATCATCATCATCTTCCAGCCCTTGTCCCGTCTTATTTGGGGTCAGCACAAAACGTTTTTTTCTTCCATTCTATCCTATCACCCGTCACACTATCACTAACTTCCTTTTCTTTCATATCACTCTTCACACAATTCATCCATCTTTTCTTTGGCCTCCCTCTCCCTCTCCACCCATCCACATGTATACTCATAACTCTTTTAGCAACATGCGTTTCATCTCTCCTCTTTACATGACCATACCAAGACAAACGATTCCCCTTCAACTTTTCAGTCACTGGCGCCACTTTCAAACTTCCTATAATATACTCATTTCTCACTTTATCCATTCTCGTCACACCACACATCCATCTCAACATTCTCATCTCCGCTACATGCAATCATTTTTCATCCGTCTTTTTCACAGCCCAGCATTTTGATCCATACAGTATGACAGGTCTTATCACGGACTTGTAGATTTTACCCTTCAACTTGAGGGGCATCCGACATCATACTAAGACAAATGATTCCCATAAAAGTTTTAAATTCTCTCTTTTAGTCTTTATTGTACCTACACAAATAATATAGTACACAGTGATTTGACAATTCATGTCCAAAGGATCTTAACTTAACAATGAGTTTTCTCGTTAAAATAACTTCTTTACCTAAAGGTAACTTTAATTTAACACACAGACAGCTCATCCATTTCCACGATTAGATATGATATGAATAATTCAGGCTCCATTCCACCTAGTTTCACAGTTAGAGGCGTTTGCAGGCGGACAAAAGTTACGATTCTGAGGAAAATGGATACAATAATTTTTCCAGGGATTTATTCCAGTTGGTAAGCAAATTATTATTCGTCCAATTTGGAATTAAGATTTTCAGGAATTAGGTTACCTGGGTAAGGTATAGTTTGGGATTCACTATTATTGTGTTTTCGTTATTAAAGGATCAGCTGTTATTAGGTTCCTACAAACGGGGTAAATATAAGCTGTAGGCTTACAAAATAGTAATATATTGGTACTACAAAATAGTAATACTTGAGACAATTGAGAGACGAGCCAGGAGGATCATTGGCAATGATGCACTCGTTGAGTCGAGGCTTCAAAGTCTTGAGCATCGACGCCGAGTTGCTAGCCTGTCGGTTTTCTACCGGTTGCATTTCGGGGAGTGTGCGTCGGAATTGCATAACCTAATTCCGCCTAGCCTGTTCCATCATCGGACCACCAGGCGTACAGCAATGCGCCACCGGTACATGGTGGACCTCCCACCTATACGCACGAAACGTTTTGGGAACACATTCATTGTGCGTACAGCTAAGGAGTGGAATTCCTTGCCGGAATCTGTGTTTCCTGATGGCTACAACCCGGGAATCTTTAAGTCGAGAGTGAATAGGTTATTTCTAGGTAAGCGCGCTCCATCGTCGACCGCATCGTCGCTTTCCATCAGGTGAGATAGTGGTCAAGCGCGAACCTATCAACAACAAAAAAAAAAAGTAATATAACTTGACAAAAACTAATACAACACAATGTCGGTTTTTTTTTTAGGTGGGAAAATCATCTAATGACAAATCTAACGTCTTGGGCGGAGCGGGAGATAGTGTCAGACTTTTACTGACTAAAACTCCTGTTCCTTCGTTGCCTTCGTCCCAGGACCCCGAGACTCGGACTCGGACGGCGAGCCACCCATCGCTCGCCGTCCACAAGCCCGCGCCTACGGTGGCCGGAAATCGGGATCGGAATCCCGGCGGCGGTTAGGGCGTGAGGACCGTTGCCTCACGCGATCGGCCGTCTCCTTTGCTAGCATTACCTCTTCGCAGGAGGAGGCGACCGCCTGCCATTCCTCCTCGCTCCGAACCATGGCCTGTGCCAAGGCCCGGCGCGAGAGATCGCCGCCGCCGCCGATCGCCCACACGAGAACACGGCGTTGCTCTGCCCAAGCGGGGCACACCTCCACCGTGTGCTCCACCGTGTCCTCCGGGCGGTCCACACAGTGGCGACACCCGGGCGTCGCTTCCGCGCGAATCCGGTGCAGGAACTTCCCGAACTTACCGTGTTCGGTGAGAACCTGCGTCATGCGGAAGGTGAGGACGCCGTGAGGTCTTTCCAACCACGCCTCAAAGAGGAGACTAACCGCCATAATTGTGGCGTGCCCAGCACTGGGTTGCGACAGTCGCTGTCGCCATTTCTCCATGAGAACCCGCCGGAGCTCTGTCCGCCATGCTGCGACTTGTCGCGGCAGCGGAGATTCGCCCCGGCGTTGCATCTCCATGCGCAGATCGTGCATGTGTGCAAGGACTGTTGCCTCCAGATCCCATGGTGGCTGGCCAGCAAGGAGGCTCGCCGCTTCGCGGGAAATCGTCCGGTATCCTCGCACCATCCGTATGGCCATGACCCTCTGGCACGCGTTCAGCCGGGCCGCCGGCCGCTTTCGCAGCGCTGGCGCCCATACCGGTGCGCCATAAAGGGCCATGGACCGAACGATTCCCGCGTAGAGCCTCCGGCAGGAGGCGTCTGGACCCCCAAGGTTGGGCAGGAATCGCCCGAGGGCAGCCCCAGTCCGATTTAGTTTGGGAGCCAGACGTCGGAAGTGCAACACAATGTCGGTGCAATTCGGTGAGGTGACCAGCGTCAGAGACCTACCACGTAGTTGTCATTTTTGCTCAGTTAGACCTTCTTGGCGCAGCCGTGAGACACAGTGTTAGTTTTCTTTTTTTTTTTAATCATAAGTTTCTACATGTGAAATATTCAACTTCCAATTCCTAATTCAGAAATAGGAGAAATTTATCTGAAAGCATTGCTTCTTAACTCAACATTATCTTCCTGCTCTGGTCCCATATTACTTGAGGTCGGTGCAACACGTTTTTTTCTACCATTCTGTCCTGTCACCCGTCTCGCTTGCAGTAACTACCTTTTCTTTCACACCTCTCCCTCTCCATCCATCTACATGTCATGTGTAAATCATTAATATAATATGTAAAATTATATATTATTATATGTTAATGATTTACAATAATATTCCCCAACTTTTATACAACGTCATCTAGTCCCAAACTAAGCAGAGCTTGTGCTATGAGTACTAGACAACTGATAAACATACTTATAATTATATTTTTAAATACACACACATTGTTAGGTGGAAATCGAACTCACGTCCTCTGGCATAGCAGTCAGGGCCACTGACCACTAGACCAACAGGGCTGTCAAAAACTAAACTAACCCTTTCATCACCTCCCACTTAACCAAGCTCCTATTCACCTAGAACCACAGCATTAATCCTTTGAAATGATAAATCATCATAACTGAAATGAGCGTGAACCCTACCTACCTCGTTATTGCATAACAGTGGGCAGACTGACTAATCGGCCTTCTCCAACAGGTGGTCAGCAGATGCATTGTTGTAATCTACGGATAGCAAATTAATTGAGACTTGTATCCTGTTTTATTTTTTTAGTTTTTGCTTTTTTGTTAATTGGCAGTTGATTAATGTTCTGATTTAATGTTGTGATGTTCTTAAATTAAATTTGAATAGGACTGTACATTTTTAAACATCAGCCACATTTCACTTCGCTAAGTAATGCTGCTAGTCATCATCATCATCATTTCAGCCGAAAGACGTCCACTGTTGGACTTAGGTCTCCCCCAAAGTGTCGCCACATGACCGGTCCTGTGCGTCTCGCATCCATCGGATTCCCGCGACCCTCACCAGGTCATCGGTCCACCTTGTAGGAGGCCTTCCAACGCTGCGTCTTCCGGTACGTGGTCGCCATTCCAGAACCTTTCGTGCCCATCGACCATCTGTTCTGCGAGCAATGTGCCCTGCCATCTGCCACTTAAGTTTGATGATTCTTTGGGCTATGTCTGTAACCTTGGTTCACCAGCGGATATCTTCATTTCTGATGTCATCACGCAAGGAAACTTTGAGTGACTTTAAGCCTTCTGATGAAAGAAAATATAAATAAAAACCTTCTGCTAGTATATATATTTAAATGGCATAATGTATTCCCAAATAAAGGTCAAACAAATTTTAATTTGAATGTAAGTATCGACACGAAAAGAAAATGTATTATGTCTTTCTTAGGAAGGTCTATATCCAGCAGCGGATGTATTTTGGCTTAAATAATTATGAAGTACAAATAATAAAAAATTTCATTATTTCAGGCTTCAAATCTCCATAGTTAAATAATATTAAATTAATTTACTTACATTACATTAAATTACATTTCATTTGCAATTTCAAAATTAAAATTAAAATAGCCATATTTGGTCTAAAGCTCTAAGATTCATAAAAAAATCCTAAAGACATCAGTAATGTGTTCTTAAATCTATGGTGAATAAAAACCCTTTTACAAAAATAAATAACCAATTTCAATATTAAAAAAAAAAACACAAAAAAGTGAAAAATAAAAAAGTGACAATTTTAATTTCGGAACTCAGTGTATAAAGGTTTCATTTCTTTGTTATTTAACACCGACTTCTGAAGTTCTTTTGAGGATTTCCTCCATATTTAAAGTCGGTTTTAAAGCAATAAGTTCTGGAAATATACAAAATGACATTAAAATCATTCCCAAACTGAAACAACATTGTTTTTCGTTTTGTGTCACAATTGTACAAAAAACTTAAGTTAGCAACTAAGCGGTAAATTGGCATGTACTTAATGTATATGTTGTGTTTACCCGTATATTAGAACTGTACCTATGATTTGTTTTATGTCTGTATAATATATATTATATGTGCTGTGGGTGAACCTAACTAAATAAATAAATAAATAAACAACAGTTTACTCACGCTTTGTTTGCTGACCGTCCACTAATCTGTTCGTTGCATATTCATATAGAATGACTTAGCTATAGGTATATATTATGTACGTGATATGTATAGATAGCCCATTGTGTTGATAAAGATCTGTCATTATTGCCATCATCTAATGACATCCTGTGCTCTTGGGCGGTGCGAGAGGGCGTGTCAGACTTTTACTGACTAAAAACCCATTCCTGTTCCTTTTTTGCCATTGTTTTAGGGCCCCGGGGATCTCTTTCGTATCACCCATGGCCTCAGCAGGCTTCGACCCTGCTCGGCCCCTACGGTTGATGACATCTCCTCGAGGCGCGGGGACTTGGCATCCAGTAATTCCGTCATTATATTAATCAAATATTTCACAAAACTTGTTCCAGGAATTATGTGGTTTTTTTTAACCATAAAAGGTTTTCGAAAAAAAAAAATCATTCAAACAGAATCATTAAATGTGCAAGGTTTCTATAGGTTCACTTCCACTTTCACTCACTCACCACTATTCACTATCACTTACTCACTTCACACCATAACCCACACACACTCGATTACACACGATAACACTCGATTCATGGGTCGGGCAGGGGTCGAGTAGATTAAGGTTGTATTACTAACACTAGTTTTAAGTTTTTTATACTACTAACAAATTGGATCAAAGTTATCTTTTAATAAACGTTTATTATTATTATTATTATAACCCACTATCACTCACTCACTCCCACTACACATTAATACTACCTACTCTCTACTATTCACTTTCTTAATTTTTTAATTTATGAAGGACCAGAGTTCACACAAAATGGTAGATTTTCAGAGGTCTTTACTGGATTAGTTTTACACAAAATGATTTGATTTTAATAGAAAACTAGATAATATCCGCAAGATATCTGTGTTTCTAAAATAGAGAAAGATGTTAAATCACTTCATAATCACGTAAAAGCAGTTTTATGAAAAATAATTAATATACATCTAAGGTTGTCCAACCCTAGATACATTTTTCTATTTTAATAGTAGATTATGTGACTAAGGGGTTAATCCCGAACGCAAGTGAGGGATTTTTATAATTAACTCCCGAGCATTGCGAGGGAGTTAATATAGAACCTGAGTGAATTGAGGAATTCAAACCAACCAAGACAAAGACAGCTTTATCACCGTGTTGGATACTCAACTTTTTACACCATTTGTGAGATAATATAATTAAAAAACCATTTACTAAAACAAATTATATTATATTAGAGAAATATAAGTAATTTACAACAAACAAAATTGATGATTTGAAATTGAAACAAACAAAGTTCACTACTCTCAGATTTTATAGTTTTATTTTTCTATAATTACGCTCCCGCTTCATTGCCTTTTTTTAGAAACATTTTATTTTTTATTTTTTGTTAGTGGCCAGTTTGATTTTTACTTATTTGATGCACTACATTTGTTTATTTTTTCAAAATAATGATTTTTGTCGTTCCAAATTCAAACCTCATTATTCCCTAGGGATTGCCCATACTACATTATCGCCCTAGGGACAGAATGACTTGCTTTACATTATGGTTGTATTTCTTAATAAAATAGGGCATTAACGAGCAGGTGGTGTAAAAAGTCAATTTATGACTTCTCACGAAAAAATATAGGTGAGTGGTCATTTTCAGACAATCGTAATATTGTGCATCTGTTCCAATTTATACAACGTTGTTATAATAATTTTATCGGTAAGAATTATTTATTTCATTCATTATTGTTATTCTAACCATCGGAGTACCCATAAGTATCATTGTAATTCCCTCATGACCTGAGATAGATAATTCGAATGCATTATCTACAATTCTACAATTATCCTATCAATATGTCTATATTTACTTGTAATTGTTTACCGCTTTGCTGTTTTTGTTTAGGCTGCGTCTATATTGAGCGGTTGAAATGCTCAGCATTAAGTTCCTATTTTGGAACAGAGCTAACGTCTTGTCAACTTGGAATGATATTTGTTTTGCAAATCATCATCATCATGATTTCAGCCGAAAGACGTCCACTGCTGGACATATGCCTCCCCCAAGTGTCGCCACAATTAACGGTCCTGTGCGTCTCGCATCCATCGGACTCCCGCAACCGTTACCAGTCATCGGTCTACCTTGTAGGAGGCCTTCCAACGCTACGTCTTCCGGTACGTGGTCGCCATTAACCTTTCGGCCCCAAAGACCATCTGTTTTGCAAACAGGTTTTAAAAAACACCTTGATATGTCGATTTAAACTAGATCAGGCGGGTGTTTCCAAGCTAACCCTGGGAAGAAATACCGAAACGATTTTGGAAATCAGTCTAAAGTCCATACATTAATTATGTAATGGTCATATAATTTGAAAAACATGCAAATTAATGTCTGAGATGGTATTTTGAGGAAAGGACCACAAAAGACCATCTGTCAAGCCAGTGCAAGCATTTGTCAGTAATGTATTCGTAACGCTCAACTCAGGAATATTAAAGAGCTCAACGACTTGACGAACAATACCAAAGAAAGGATATTTGGGTAGACCGCAAAAAAATACTTAAACTGCCAGACGTACGTTACTCAAAAGAAAAAACAATCCACATATTTCTCACATCCACAATAATAAAAGAAAATATAAATTAAGTTTACTAAAATGGTTGACTTGAAACTAGAATTTGTTAGAATGTAATTCGACATTTTCTACTACAAAGGGGTTTTTTTTGTGGTTGGAAAATCATTTAATGACATCCTCCACTCTTGGGCGGAGCGAGAGATATTGTCAGACTTTTACTGACTAAAAACCCACTCCTGTTCCTTCTTTGCCATTGTTTCAGGTCCCCGGGGATCTCTTTCGCATCACCCATGGCCCCAGTAGGTTTCGACCCTGCGTCGAGGATGAGATGCGTGCGTGAGGATGAGGATGAGTGCGTGAGATCGCTGCCGTCGATCGCCCCCACGAGGACACGGCGGTGATCTGCCCAGGCGGGGCATACCTCTAGCGTATGCTCCACCATGTCTCCGGGCGGTCCATACAATGGTGGCACCTGGGCGTTGCTTCCGCACGATTCCGGTGCAGGAACCTCCCGAACTTACCATGTCCAGTGAGGAACTGCGTCATGCGGAAGGTAAGGACGCCGTGTTGTCTTTCCAGCCACTCCTCAAAGAGGGGACTTACCGCCATAATTATGGCGTGCCCAACTACAAAGGGTAAAAGGTAAAGACCATTTTGAGGAAATTGATTTCTTGATGCACTTTCAAGATAACGATGTGACGAAAAAAGTAGTTTTACTGCCTAAAATTTCGTTAAAACTCCATATCCTTTGTTCGCAAAACTTTTTAGTTTTGTACTCACTACCAAAAATATGAGATTTGGAGATACGCCCTTTGCCGTTACAAAGGCCAATATGTTCGAAGGTGACAATGATTCCAGAGAGGCAACAGAAACAAGGAAATAAAAAAGAAAAATGTTTGTTTGGCTCGCACAAGACAAACAACAAAAGAAAAGTTAAGTAATTAAAACTAGCGACTAAAACATATCTTTTTTTTATGATTATTTTCCACAGTTAGGCTAAATAGGCTCCTATCTCATGTGGAGGTGTGTCCAGCGATATTTAAAAAATTATAACGTTATTGTGAACCAGAAAACGTAATGTTTGCAAATATTCGCTGTGCGGGAAAAGCATACTGCTCACTGTTCAATTAAGTGTCATTTGCGAGAGGCTTACGAGACCGTAAGATATACTATGCGTTCCAAATAATAATAGGAAAGTCAATAACCTCGGTCTGTTAAATGTTGAGTGAAAAGTACGGTTTACAAAGAAAACTTATTTGCGTATCAATATAGGGTTTTTTTTTGCTTTGTAATAATAAGTCTTAGTTAAATCTAGGTGAAGTAAAAACGTTGTTGTTTAATATAAATTAGCTAAATATATTTTTTTTAAGTAATAATTAGTAAAAAAAACTATTTTCTTTCTTATTTTCATTGATAGAAACAATTCGCCTTCTTCTTCCATTTGCCACTACTCAGACACTTCACACAGTGACGCAGAGCAAAATTGAAGAACTGGATTCGTAAATAAATTAAATTTAAAAAAACAATTGTTTTTTTAAATTTAATTTATTTTGGTAAATTAAATTTTTGGTAGGGTGAGCCCCTACCCAATTTCTTCGATTTGACAGTATGACGTGACGTCACAGCATGGCAATCGATCCTATTCTTATTTGGAACGCATTGTACAAGATCCTTGGGCCTACGTCATATAGACACATTTGCTAACATATGAGACGCGTTCATCTTGTTTCGTGCCACGGTAACGATCCATCTTCACACGTAGCGTTTATATCGCTCTGTGTACCACCAGCATAACCGAACAATGGACTATATCCAATCCCTGGAGTTCTGATTAAAACAGCCTTGCAGCGTCGCTAATCTGTGCACTACAACACACACATATGCACAGATATACTTGTAATTTATAAGTATATACGTACTATCACAATTAGCTCTTTGTAATAATGCCGACGCTTTGCCGTTTGTTTTGTTTGTATCCTACTGCAGTCATTTGTGGGGCATATTGAAATAGTTTATAGCTTATATTGCTGTGTAATGTAGCTTCATAAACCAGTTCAATATAATAATAATCTTTTCAATACACTTACTCGTAAACCCGCTCTTATCCCACCGCTTTTAAGCACGCAATAGACTGTTTTCCGCACTAGTGCAGAAAAGAGCACGTGCTCTCCCCCGCCAGGATGTTATTACATGTATCGTATCATGCTGGACGCGCGTCGACCCTCACGAGTCGCCGGTCAACGCCCGTTTATTCAGTTTTTCGTAATTATAGTAAAAAAAGTCGTTTGATACACGTGCAAATTTGTCATTGCAACTGAGGCGGAATTCGCACGAGCCGTAGGCGAGCGTGTTATCGAACCGAGGGCTGCAGTGACAGTTCTGCACTTGTATCAAAATGTACTATTACACCACCTTTTCGATAATACCCTTTAATGTCATACTACCCTCACATAAAGAAAGTCATTCTGTCCCTAGGGAATAATGTGATTTGAATTTGGAACGTCAAAACCATTTGAAAAAACAACTCATTAATTGAATCAAAATGTACCTACGTGCATCAAATAAGTTTACTCAGAAATCGAATTGGCCACTAACCAGAAATGTGGTTACTGTTGTCTCTAAAAAAAAATTAAAAAAAATTAAAACTGTAGTCCGTACCATAGGTGTTAACAACTACTTCCTGTAAATTATCGAAAGGCTTGCTCCAAGCTTTGTAGATTGGACTTCACCAAATCTGGATCACCAATTAGCCTCTTCGGACGCCTTTCCACTGAGTCCAAAGCTGCTAGATGACATTTTGCAGCACCAGCCCATATGTGACTGCAGTACTCCACACACGATTGAACCTGTGCTTTGAATATAACATCAGAAGCTGTCCCGGTGTGAAGTACCACCGGACCTTTGCAAGAACGCCGAGTTTCCTAGTAGATACCTTGGCTTACAATGCGTTCCAAATAAGAATAGGATCGATTGCCATGTTGTGGCGTCACGTCATACCGTCATATCGAAGAATTATTATGGTGAGCAAAACAAGGAATTTTAAAAATTTAATTTATTTACGAACTCTGAACGAAAACAGTTTACTCAGAATCCAGTTCTTCAATTTTGCTCATCTCTGAGTTCTTCAATTTTGCCCAAATTCTTGCTATTTGACAGTATGACGTGACGTTACAACATGGCAATCGATCCTATTCTTATTTGGAACGCATTACACTCAAAAGAGCTGAATGCGGTCGGTGCACTCTTCTTGGCTAGTAATCAATAAATTCCTGTACAGATTCTATTTTTTTATCGCCCCATAGACTCGAGTCATTGACTACACATATGGTAGCTAGACGTCGAACAGGGAAGTACCTACATACGTGGAACGTGCTGGTCGGTGTAGGTACCTACTCACACGAATCACAATCACTAGCTTTGTTTATGTTATCATACGGGCAGACGGCGGCAGGGGTTGACAACCTTCTATAGGTTCGATAGACAGTTATTTTAGTTGTGTCAAAGGACTTAATGATTTGATAAATTAGTATTGTGTGATTCGCGAACTAATTAGGTCGTGCCCACGGGCGAACTACGCGAAAAAATCTCATATTGGTGACTGTTTAGTTCGTAGTTCATTCAAGTCGCATTAATACCACCATGACCACCGCACACTTACTCGCTGCGGCGGCAGAGACCTGTCGCGCCCAACCCTGGTTCAGATTATAGCGAGAGGGAATGGGAAGCAGTCGCCTCCTTCTGCGAAGCAGAATATGCTAGTGAAAGAGATGGCCGCAACCATGAAGGAACGGACATCCTCACGTCCCAGCCCAGGTAATAAGATGCCCCGCACATAGAAAGTCGCAGGGCGATCCCTGGCCACCCACCGTAGGCGCGGGCTTGCCGAGCAATGTCGCTATCCGACCGTCCGGTATGGACTGAGCCCGAGTCATCGACGGCTCAAAGAGATGTCACCAAAACCGTACCTCGTCCAGGACCACAGAATTTCACGTGGCCTTAGCGGGTATTTGTCCTATCCTATTGTAGGACAAATACCCGCTAAGGCCACGTGAAATTCTGTGGTCCTGGACGCAAAGGGCGACTGAAGGATACAGCTGTGGTTTTAGTCAACAAAAGACGGCCTTTCAAGTCCACCAAAGCAAGAGAAGGCATTGGAAAATTTACCACTTAAACAAAATGAAATCGCTGTCGACCAAAGACTGGCAACGTTGCGATGCTATATGGCAATGTTTATTCCTCAGTCCAGGTTAAGAGCCAATAGGATATTTTACTCTATATGAGAAAAAATCTAAAAATATATTATTAAGATAACTTATGTAAAATGCAGTCGGTAAGTGTTAGTTTTAGTTCTTAAAATAACAAAATAAATTTTAAAATTCAATTCAAAGTTTTCAGTTTTTATTATCTGTCCTTTATCACCTTGAAATAGTAGCTACCATGTTATTACGTCATTCGGCTGTGTATAAACTAAAGTGACAGCTGTCAACTGTCAACTGATCGGCCATATTGAGCGCATTGGTTTACACAGCCAACTGACGTCACGACCACTGAGTAAATATGGCATCCACTGCTTTCTACATTTTCGTCAAATTACGCGCGAAATTTAGAAATGAAATTTTAAATGCATTTTTAGGGTACTTAGCGACTGAATAAAAAATTTGTGTTTTTTTAGTGGTTTATTAGCACTATAGAATCTAATTGAGACACTTTTCAAAATAAGTGTAATATCCTATTGGGTCACCGAAATATCAAGCATTTTGGCAAACTGACGAGTGTTATTCTATGGCTGCTAGAATTAATTTCATTTTGATTAGAGCTAATGATTTTTTTTTGTCTCTCTCAAGCATCCTAAAATGTTATGACTAAAACGACCATCACGTATGTAATCCCTGCCCCAATGTTTACACATCACAGATGCGGCGCACGTGTGCGTATCGCGTGCGCGGGCGCATCGTGACGTCACTGTGTCAATAGACACCGGCGAGCGCGCGGCTGTTGGGGCAGTACAAAGAGTTAGTAGTAGTTCAAAGAGTTTTTATTGTATCAAGGCTTTTAATGATGTCTTGCAAGTACATATTTGTAAAAAGGACTGTTTTACACAATTTACTTTCAATATATGGGGCCTTACCACGACGTGTTTAAATGTCAGCCGTGAGTCCGAGAAGAGAGAGATTTTTTTTCATCATCCATCATTTTTTTTTAAATCATCTAATGACTTCCCCCGCTCTTGGGCGGGGGGGCGTGTCAGACTTTTACTGACTAACTAATAAAACCCACTCCTGCACCCCTAGCCAAGTTGACAATCTTCAATCGTTAACGCTAGTCGAAAACTAATCAAATACATGGGAATGACATCATCTCAACGTTAAGTCATGTGGTCAGAACAAACGAATAGAAAATTCGTAGCCAAGTTCACATCGTTTAAAATGATGGAATGAATTGTTATCGTTTCTACAATGTTCAACGCTACATCCTTTGTTATTGTAGAACGCCATTGTAGAACGAGCGGCCGACTCAGGCGCGTCAACATGGCTACCAACTTATCGTTTTCTACAATTGCTGACACCGAGGCGTTACCTATTGGAGAACGGAATTCGACACGAAACGGTTGTAACTTGGCTAGGGGGGCTGTTCCTTCTTTGCCTTCGTTCCAGGGTCCCGCGGGGTTCTCTTTCGTACAACCCAAGGCCCCTGTACTCTGTAGGCTTCGACCCAGCTGAGCCCCTACGGTTTGCTGACATATCTTTGAGGCGCGCGTGGAACACTACGCGGCGTCGACTAGTCGAGCACGGTCCGGACGGTAGGCTCACCGTCCGCAAGCCTACACCTACGGTTTTGTAGGGCCTCTAGTATATACCCATCTTTGGAGGTATGCAGAACAGAGAGTAAAGTCCCGCAAACCTTCTTTGAAAAGGGAGGATCCTACGGCTAGACGGGTGTTATGTCTGGTGGGCAACTGCTCGATAGATTATTTCGGGCTGTTCTATATGTTCTAATCGCGCGGAGAACTTTGATTGCGCGATGCAGGATAAGTTCGTTTGTGAGGCCATAGATGTCGCTACATATCTATTACTTATCTAATGACTAGCTTTTCGGGTAGTGGTATTGTTCGAAAGACGTACCTTGGCCCAAGCTCTCAAAGGGATACTTGAAGTAACACAATTTTGACAAGCAAACATATTCAGAATTAATTTTGTGTATTATATTTTTTATTTTCGCAACTAGTGTCTAAGTAATAACAGCCGCATGGGTCGATCTTCAAGGTAAAGCAATGCTTGTTGAGGTCAATCTGAAGATGGGTGACCATATTAACATACCGCAATTCCTCCGTGACTCGAAAAGCACATTATGCCATTATAATAATAATATTTTTAAATGTTTTTTTTTGTATGATTTTGTTTAAAAAAATATTTAAAAATGTAATTTATATGGTGTTTACAATGAATAAAGGATAATAATAATATCATTTATTTGCGTGAAATGTGGTAGGTACTAGAAAAGGTGATAAATAAAGGAGACTAAGTGCAAAGACACATTCCGCCATTTACTTAGTGATGGCATGCAAATATTTAGTCGATAGTGTTTTAGTAACATAAAGTAACTCACAATCACAACTATCTAGAGTTCTACGGTTAATAAAATAGAAATATAATAAACAGATCCTTACCCAAATTATTTAAACTAAATAATATTAGACACACATTATGGTAACCAAATTTACCATTAAATTAAATACTTAAAAATAGAACACTTTAATACAGACTACAAAACATTCCTGAAGTGGTAGGATTGACAAGTTTTTTAGGGTTTCGTACCTAAAAAGGAAAAAACGGAACCCATAGGATCACTTTGTTGTCCGTCCGTCTGTCTGTCTGTCAAGTCGACCCTTTATTTCGAGAAAACGTAGAGGTATCGAGTTGAAATTAAAAATATATACTCAGATCTACGGTCCCTTGAAACTGTGAAAAAATCAAACATCAGATGTTTGATATTTAAGGGAAAAAAAAGATACGGCCGTTTATGTCGCAAAAAACGTGTATTTCGACTCTCTCAAGGGAATCAAAATTCATAGTGTACTTCTTATTGACCTAGAATCCTAAAAGGCATGAACTAAGGTCTAATAACACAAGTATAGGAAAAAGACTGAAAACTGTAAATTTGTAGTTATGTCACAAAAAAAGAACCTTTTTGGGATTCGGAAAAATCTTCGTAACTCAATTCGGGAATGGAACTGTTTTCATAGGTAAGTTTGTACGGAACCCTCAGTGCGCGAGTCCGACTCGCACTTGCCCAGTTTTTTATTTAGAAATTCGCCTAATGAGTAAAAACTATGCGATATCAACCATTGGTACCGGCTGTCATTTATAGATCTTTGACAGTAGTTATGGATAGTCCGCAGCCATGACATCTTTGACTGGCCTGTTGGTCTAGTGATTAGTGGCCCTGACTGCTATGCCGTAGGTCGTGGGTTCGTTTCCCACCCAGGACAAATGTTTGTGTGATGAGCACGATCATTTGTTCTGTGTCTGGGTGTAATTTATCTATATATGTATGTATTTAGAAATATGTAAGTATGTTTATCAGTTGTCTAGCTCTGCTTAGCTTGGGAGCTTGTTTTTTTTTTTGTATTCATTCTAGTGTTTAACTACCAAAGAAAGAAAAGATGGATGGATGGTGTGAACAGTGATATGAAAGAAAAGGAAGTTAGTGATAGCATGACGGTTGACAGGATAGAATGGAAGAAAAAAACGTGTTGCGCCGACCCCAAATAAGATGGGACAAGGGCAAGAAGATGATGACTAGTGTTTAAATATGATGGTAGGTAGTGATGCAATCGTTGATGGTGAGGCGCACTAGTTTATATTCACTCTAGCTTTGAAGACACACGCGGGAAGACTGCGGCTGGCAAATTGTTCCAGTCCCTCGATGTACGCGGTATAAACGACGAGTCGAACATAGAGGTTTCAACAACGTAAGGGTGGATACTCGCTGTTCGTCGGGCTGTCCAGTTACTAGATTGTGGAAGTCTCATCATTTCAACCGAAAGACGTCCACTACTGGACATAGGCCTCCCCCAAGTGTCGCCACAATGAATGATCCTGTGCGTCTCCGTTACCAAGTCATCGGTCCACTTGTAGGAGGCCTTCCAACGCTACGTCTTCCGGTACGTGGTCGCCATTCCAGAACCTTTCAGCCCCAACAGCCATCCGTTCTGCGAGTAATGTGCCCTGCTCATTGCCACTTAAGTTTGGCGATTCTTCGTGCTATGTCGGTGACCTTGGTTCTCCTGCGGATATCCTCATTCCTGATTCGATCACGCAAGGAAACTTTGAGCATAGACCTTTCTATTGCCCTTTGGGTGACTCTAAGTCTTCTGATGAGGCCCATTGTAAGCGACCACGTTTCGGAGCCATATGTCATCACTGGCAACACGCACTGGTCATAGACTTTCGTCTTGAGACACTGTAGTATATTGGACGAGACGATACCGCGCAGCTTCCCGAACGATGCCCAGCCGAGTCGGATTCGACGATTGATCTCTTTCTCGAAGGTAGACCTTCCCAACTCGACCGTCTGTCCCAGGTAAACGTAGTCGTCTACAACTTCGAGTGTATAGTCCCCGATCTTGATAGGAGTGGGTGCTACATGGCTGTTTACCATGACTTTGGTTTTGTCCATGTTCATTTGACACTTGTGACACTTCGCATGACCCAAGGGCTGGCTTTTACTTCGGACAAAGGATAAGCATTGCCATTCAACGTGGCAATGCCGCCAGTCTTTTGGGTACATTACCAGTCGACAGCGATGTGGAGGAGTTTTTCGACGCCGTACTTTAGATTGCTTTTTTTTTATTATTTTATGACTTTTATTTTTACTTTGTTCATTTTAAGTCCCACTCTTTCGGAAGCTCTTTTGAGGTCACTAAGCATTGTACTGAGCTCCTCTCTAGTCTTAGCCATGACTACTACGTCGTATGTTGTAACGACTTCCACATACACGTAATGTATGTGGAAGTCTGATAGGCAGTAAAATACTGGAAACCAGCTACATCTGGTTACACTGGAAGCCAACTCCAGCCTAGTTGGGTAGGTAGATAGTTTTTTAGGGTTCCGTAACCAAAGGGTGAAAACGGGACCCTATTACTAAGACTCCACTGTCCGTCTGTCTGATTTGTAAGGGATCAAGAAGCGCCTGCGGACAATAAAATAAGATGGCCAAGGGTGCTAAGTCCGCAGCCGCCCCACGATTCGGCCCGTATAACATATGTTAGTTGGTCGGGCCATGGGTAGGTGGAGGGAGTGTCCGTCTGTCTGTCAGCAGGCTGTATCTCATAAACCGCGACATTTGAAATTTTCACAGATGATGTATTTCTGTTGCCGCTATAACAACAAATACTTACTAAAACCAGATTAAAATAAATATTTAAGTGGGGCTCCCATACAACAAACGTGATTTTTTGGCGTTTTTTACTGGATATTAATAACGGTAACAGATCTATAGACGCTTGAAATATTCACAGAATACTTATGAAGTATAATACAAAAACGTGACTTTTTAGAATAGAATAGAATAGAATAGAATAGAATAGAATAGAATAGAATAGAATAGAATATTTATTTATTTATATAGGCATACCAACGACTTATTTACTAAACATTGACTTATATAACATATGTACGAGGGCATCCTGTGTAAAAAAGTCACTTACAGGTATGCACAGCATTTACATTAGGTCTTATATGATTATAATTATAATTAGGTTTAAAACTGTAAATTGTCATTACAATAAAAAACTAAAATTAAAAACTAATATACTGACAATAAATTAAAAATAAATTAAATTAAAATAACATTATTATTACCTTCAATTTTATATTAAATTATATTGCATTATTAAACATTATTATTATTCAATCATATTATGAAATTAAAATATTATAAAATTACATTATTAAACATTACAATTATTCAATTATATTATGAAATTAAAATATGTTATCAAATTATTATCAAATTACATTATCATACTATAAAATGAAAATTGAAAATTAAAAATAAGAAGACGGAACCAGGCGGCTGATCACAGGTTATTTAATTTAGTAATTTTGTCTTTAAATTTTGGCAGGCTATCAAAAAAAACATCGATGCTGTTGTCGGTAGAGCAGGCTCTGTTGTAGGAAGTCAACATTCTATTTAGGGGAGCATGTTGACCAAGGTTTGTGCGGCAAGGTTTAGTAGCAAACGTATTAATAGTACGCTTTGACCGGACGTGTGAATGACGAGGTACGTCTAAGTTGATTTTATTAAGTAAGCCTGGTGTTGAATATGTCCCGTTAACAGTTTTATGAAGCATCAACAAATCGTTCAAATCCCTTCGCCGCTTCAATGTATCTAATTTGAAGTAGCGCAGTCGCTCTTCGTAATTTGCTCTGTATGGGCATTTTTGGTCTTTAAAACGCAAGCACCTAGTAAATTTCTTTTGAACGCGTTCAATTCGGTCCGTGTAAATATTATAGGTGGGGCTCCAGACAGGAGACGCATATTCTAAAAGACTGCGCACATATGTGTTATATAGCACTTTTAAAGTCGAGACTTTATTAAATTCTTTGCCAAGTCTGTTAATAAACCCAACCATTTTCATGGCTTTTTTAATTATGTTACTGATATGTGTGGCAAAAGAAACATCGCTACTAAGCACTACTCCTAGATCCCGTATATTTTTAACTTGCTGAAGCAACGTTCCATTGAGTGAGTAAGTAGATGGTATGGGGAGCTTTTTCCGCGTAAATGAATAGAAATATAACTAACGAATAGAATAGAATAGAATAGAATAGAATAGAATAGAATAGAATAGAATAGAATAGAATAGAATAGAATAGAATAGAATAGAATAGAATAGAATAGAATAGAATAGAATAGAATAGAATAGAATAGAATAGAATAGAATAGAATAGAATAGAATAGAATAGAATAGAATAGAATAGAATAGAATAAACTTTATTGTACAATAATATTAAAATTGAATTACTGTTCTTATTCTACTGTAGACAAGAGTTCAACACATCTTGCGCTAATATAATTAGTTGAGTACACCATTCTGTTTGGTTAATGAACCGAATTCCTGTTACATCATGTTCTAACGATTCATTACAGGAATCACTAGCATAATAGCCCTGCTGGGCCCCTACGATTTGCTGACATCTCCCTGAGGCGCGCGTGGAACAATACGCGCCGTCGACGACTTGGGCTCGGTCCGGACGATTACCGGACGATCGGACGGCGAGCCACCCATTGCTCGCCGTCCGCAAGCCCTCGCCTACGGTGGCCGGAAATCGGGATCGGAATCCCGGCGGCGGTTGGGGCGTGAGGACCGTTGCCTCACGCGATCGGCCGCCTCCTTTGCTAGCATTACTGCTTCGCAGAAGGAGGCGACCGCCTGCCACTCCTCCTCGCTCCGGACCATGGCCTGTACCAAGGCCCGGCGCGAGAGATCGCCGCCGCCGATCGCCCCACGAGGACACGGCGTTGCTCTGCCCAAGCGGGGCACACCTCCACCGTGTGCTCCACCGTGTCCTCCGGGCGGTCCACACAGTGGCGACACCCGGGCGTCGCTTCCGCACGAATCCGGTGCAGGAACTTCCCGAACTTACCGTGTTCGGTGAGAACCTGCGTCATGCGGAAGGTGAGGACGCCGTGAGGTCTTTCCAACCACGCCTCAAAGAGGGGACTTACCGCCATAATTGTGGCGTGCCCAGAACTGGGTCGCGACAGTCGTTGTCGCCATTTCTCCATGAGAACCCGCCGGAGCTCTGTCTGCCATGCTGCGACTTGTCGCGGCAGCGGAGTTTCGCCCCGGCGTTGCATCTCCATGCGCAGATCGTGCATGTGAGCAAGGCCTGTTGCTACCAGATCCCATGGTGGCTGTCCAGCAAAAGGAACAGGAGTCCGCTCCGCCCAAGAGCGGGATATTTTGTCATTAGATGATTTTACCACTTAAAAAAAAAACCAAAGAAGTTAGTTTTTTAGTTTCTCAAAACTTTCTGAGTGTCCCACGTAAGTATGTTAATCATTTGTCTAGTACTCATACCACAAGTTTTGTTTAGTTTGGGACTAGATGGCGTTATATGAAAGTTGTGTAATAATAGATAATAATTATTATCATTACATATTATCATATTATTTACCATTCGTTCTTGTTACTAACAATCATTCAAGTATTTGTTTACCTCCTAGGATCACAATTCTATGATAAGACCTCTTATTTACCATGTTCAGCAAACAAAATCTTCATCATCATTTCAGCCGAAAGACGTCGACTGTTGGACATAGGCCTCCCCCAAGTATCACCACAATGAACGGTCCTGGGCTGTGTGTCTCACATCCATCGGAATAAAATATTCTATTCTATTTCGCCTAAGCAAATACAGTCACTATTCAATTACTGCAGTTATGCAACATTGCTATGATCTATTTTGTAGGGGCCGGTATAAAAATGGCCGACTTATTTTTGTTTTCATTATAGGCAGTTTGTGACCTTGATCTTAAGTGATGGAAAGCGACAGATGAGATCTACAATGAAACCAGCAAACTCAGAAGATGACACTAAATTCTTGCTTTGAAGTTTTGTGGTTAGGAACACAGACGGTGGAAGAAAGTTTCACACTGACTGTGCGCGCGTAGCAAATAGGTCCAGTGGTTTTTAATTTCATTAATTACAAAAAAAAATACATAATAATAATAATAATATTCCACAACTATTACACAACGCCGTCTAGTCCCAAGCTAAGCAGAGCTTGTGTTATGGGTACTAGACAACTGATAAACATACTTATATATTTCTAAATACATACTTAAATAGATAAATGACACCCAGACACAGAACAAATGATCGTGCTCATCACACAAACATTTGTCCTGGGTGGGAATCGAACCCACGACCTCCGGCATAGCAGTCAGGGCCACTAACCACTAGACCAACAGGCTTGTCAAACATTGTCAAACATCTTTTTAATATAAATATAGATAAACAACTGCCTGATTGGTCTCGTGGTCGCAATCGCGACTGCTGAACGTGGGGTCCTTGGATTCGATTCCCGGGTCAGACAAAAAGTTTTGATAATTGTAATTATTTATTTTTCTTGCATTTTTTTTTTTGTACAGCCTTTTTTTTATAATGTGAATGTGAGAACACTGTAGACTCCGCGAATTCTTAGGTTACTTCCTATTAAGACTCACTTTTTATTATGATTTTTTTACTGTACTTTTTAGTACAATATTGACCGGTCTACACTGTCCTTACATAATATCTTCATATACTGTAATATGGAAAAATTGTAAGAACAACATTTTTTTTTAAAGAGTAACCATGGAGTTTCTTGCCGGTTCATCTCCATAGGAAACGACCAATTTGGAACCGTGCACTAGCTTCTGACGTTTTACTATTATACCTATTGAGCTAGACTGAACTAAATATTTAATGATTATTTTAAAACCGATTTCCAAGCTCGGAAACTTTGACCGATACATCGATATATCGATATTTTTCATTACTGCCGACATCCCTAAGCCACCGTGATCGAAATGCGGTCGGGCGGATTATAGACAAAACAAATAAATAAAGATTGATGTGTAATCATACTTAATTATGGTTATCATCATAGCCCACAATTACAGTAGTGATAGAAACATCGATGAATGACAAATGACAGTCATAAACAAATACCAATCACTTAACACTACGATATGACAAGCAACTTCAATTGTACTCAGAAATTAAATTCATTCAGCACAACAAATGTTTGAGAGCTTCATTGAATTGTTTAGTAAACATGACCCATATTGTTTTAAGAAAAGTTCTTGAGTGTGTGTATGTTTAATACTTCTTCACCCTCGAACGGCTTGGGCACGCCTCAATTACGGCGGTAAGTCCTTTGAGGCGTGGTTGGAAAGACCTCACAGCGTCCTCATCTTCCGCATGACGCAGGTTCTAACTGAACACGGTAAGTTCGGGAAGTTCCTGCACCAGATTCGTGCGGAAGCGATGCCCGGCTGTCGCCACTGTGTGGACCGCCCGGAGGACACGGTGGAGGTGTGCCCCGCATGGGCAGAGCAACGTCGTGTCCTCGTGGGGGCGATCGGCGGTGGCAATCTCTCGCGCCGGGCCTTGGTACAGGCCATGGTCCGGAGCGAGTAGGAGTGGCAGGCGGTCGCCTCCTTCTACGAAGCAGTAATGCTAGCAAAGGAGGCGGCCGATCGCGTGAGGCAAAGGTCCTCACGCCCCAATCGCCACCGGGATGCCGATCCCGATTCCCGGCCACCGTAGGCGCGGGCTTGCGGACGGCGAGCAATGGGTGGCTCGCCGTGCGACCGTCTGGTAACCGTCCGGACCGAGCCCAAGTCATCGACGGCGCATACTGTTCCACGCGCGCTTCAAGGAGATGTAGGGGCCCAGCAGGGTCGAAGCCTACTGGGGCTACGGGTAGTGTGAAAGCGAAACCCGGGGCCCCGGGACGAAGGTAAAGAAGGAACAGGAGTGGCAAGTCTGACACTATCTCCCGCTCCGCCGGTCGGCACACGGGTAGACCATGGCTTGGAAAAGCACATAGGACTTTTTATCCCGAGAGTATGTACACTTGTGAAGCGAGCGAAACCTCTGCCAGCAGCTTGTAATTAAATGACTTCTGGTGCTCTGGGTGCAGCAAAAGGGAGTGTCAGACTTTTACTGACTAAAACTACCTGTGGTTCTTCAGTTACTTGCGTTCCAGCGCCACAGTGAGTCTTTCGAAAGATTAGGAGCCCTAGCAGGCATCGGTATCAGTGGGCATTTATTTTTGCTGACATATTCTCTCCCCTCGAGCGCCGATTGTACATACGCGTTTTTCAAGGTCATTCAAGTTGTACAGAACAACTTGAATGACCTTGAAAAACGCTTAATTGTCATTTTGTACACACGTTTGTACGATTTTTATTTAGCCGAAAATTTTGCTTTCTATATTATCTTTGTTTTTCCTAGAAAAATCCAGAAAAAGTTTTTTTGTTTATTTTATTTTGTGATTTACCTAAAAACGCGCAATTACGTAATAATAATACCCCCCGCGCTCGAGGGGTTAAGGCATGCATGGAGCACAACGCGTAATTTCTTCAGGCATAGTCCAGACGGCCGGATGCTGAACTACCCATTAATCGCCGTCAGAAAGACCACGCTTAGGTTGGTCGCGGAAATCGCTCTGTGACTCTCAACGCCCGGAGCGTCTCCTGTGGCGGCAGCTGCATGTCCATGGCTCCCATTTTTTCTTCGATGAAGGAGTTGACTGCTTCCTATTCCCTTTCGCTTCGTACCATGGACTGAACCAGGGCCAACGCTCAACTAGTCCCTTCTTTTACCGTTCTTCGTTTGCCTTAATTCGGTTTTTTTTGTGGTCCCGGAAAATAGAAAAAGATTCTCACACGTAAAGCCACGGGCAATACAAGTATCTGATAGATATACATACCTTCTCAATAACGTCGTACAATAAAAGTGATGGACAATAAAACAGCTATAGAATAGAGGCACACCTCGAGTCGCTACAAACGTAATTATATCGCTAAGCGCTTTGTATATCTACTTACTGCGCAATATGAGTGCTAGGGGTGTGTCTTCCGTTATCGACTCACCGATTTAGTTTATCGAGTAATCGACTAATTTTGAAATTGTTTGTCATTGAATTGGCACTTACCTTTATAGTGATACTAACGTAACTATTGTATTTAGTAAGCATCAATTGAGGGCGAGGGCGGTCATTACTTTGCTTATTTTAAAGACATGGGGGACGGGGGGTTTTAATTCGTTTGTAATTTTGCTAACGAATGCGTAGACTTCTTGTCAGGGGCGCCGATACCGTGGGTGCTCAGGGACACCCATGAGAAATAAACAATGGGTGCCGAGCACCCCTGAGAATAGACATCAAGAAACAGATCAGTAATCACCTCTTATGGTACGTATAAATTATAATATTTCTTGATAATAAATAATGGTTTTATTTTATATTTTTATCAAACATAATTAGTAATTAAGTACGCAGTATTTAGTAGGACATTTATTTATTTGTCGGTCGATCAGTGTGCATTTCTCTTCTCACACTTCGCCACTTTTTCGAGTCATCAAATAAGCATTAGCACCCATGAGGTTTTCTAAAAGCCGGCGCCCCTGCTCCTTGTTTCATCAATATTTCCCATCTCTTACCAGTAAGGCCGACATTTAGGAAAGCAGCGAAACAGTCTTGTATTTAAGACATACACGAGAAATCAGATAAAGTTAATGAATGTACAAAACATAATATAAAAGCTTTCCTGTCGGAGGTTCTAATATACAATATTATTATTAGTCTAAGCGAAACCTGAATATAGTTTGTTCAGAACTAGTCATCATCATCATCATCATTTCAGCCGAAAGACGTCCACTGTTGGACATAGGCCTCCCCCAAATGTCAACATAATGACCGGTCCTGTGCGTCTCGCATCCATCGGATTCCCGCGACCCTCACCAGGTCATCGGTCCACCTTGTGGGAGGCCTTCCAACGCTGCGTCTTCCGGTACGTGGTCGCCATTCCAGAACCTTTCGTCCTCATCGACCATCTGTTCTGCGAGCAATGTGCCCTGCCCACTGCCACTTAAGTTGGGCGATTCTTCGGGCTATGTCTGTAACCTTGGTTCTCCTGCGGATATCTTCATTTCTGACGCGATCACGCAAGGAAACTCCGAGCATAGCCCTTTCCATTGCCCTTTGAGAACTAGAACCAGTAACTAAATCGATTTCAATAATTTTTACACCATGTTATATTTTTTCAAAAAATATTTAATAAAGGTAACAAGTTGGACACCACCGACACTAAGTACAACACAGGTCACGGCATGTCATATGCATAAGGCGCCAGCGCACAGCTGTGTGCGGGAGCAAAACAACCCCTCAGTCGCGGATGGCCCGGTGACCATGTATTTGAGCGTACAACCAGGTAACTTAACAAGCTTAAAACTTTGTGATTTTTGTGACACAGTTATGAAATTATGTACATTGGGTTTTTTACATGAAAATACTAGTCAGGTGTTTCGGTTTTCGAATATACTACTAATGTTGTACAAAATCTCATGTCATAGTGTTTGTTATCAAACTCCTCCGAAACGGCTTCACCGATTTTTATGCAACTCATCATTCATTTCAGCAGAAAGACATCCACTGCTGGACATAGGCCTCCCCCAAGCGTCGCCACAACGACCGGTCCTGTGCGTCTCGCATCCATCGGATTCCAGCGACCCTGACCAGGTCATTGGAGGCCTTCCAACGCAGCGTCTTCCGGTACGCGGTCGCCACTCCAGAACCTTTCGGCCCCAACGGCCATCTGTTCTGCGAGCAATGTGCCCTGCCCGTTGCCACTTAAGTTTGGCGATCCTTCATGCTATGTCGGCAACCTTGGTTCTCCTGCGGATATCTTCATTTCTAATTCGATCACGCAAGGAAACTTCGAGCATCTTTCCATTGCCCTCTGGGTGACTTTAAGTCTTCTTATGAGGCTTGTAAGCGACCACGTTTCGGAGCCATATGTCATTTGTAGAAACTGAAGTTTCAATTATGAAACTGTTTGTGTATATTTGGTAGGTCGTAGTTCACAGGCTAATTAAATTTTACCCTCTTACAACCCCCTTTTTTCTTCATCATCATCATCATCATTTCAGCCGATAGACGTCCACTGCTGGACATAGACCTCCCCCAAATGTCCCCACAATGAACGGTCCTGTGCGTCTCGCATCCATCGGATTCCCGCAACCTTCACCAGGTCATCGGTCCAACTTGTAGGGGGCCTTTCAACACTGCGTCTTCCGATACGTGTTTTTTTTCTTAGATAATTTAAAAGGCAAAAAAACGTTTGCCACGTCAGTTAGCAATCAATAAAAATCTACTACCTACCAACAAATTTTCACAACCAAACCTATCTCCAAAACACAATCGACTAAACCCAACTTCGCCCATCCCTACACCGCGTATAAGATGAGTTTTTGAATCACCCCATTACATACGATGGGTCGCATTCCTCGGGGGGGTGGAAATCAATTACAGGGGGGTGTGCGACGAGTGGAGGGGTGTTGGCAAGACGCATGTAGGCTACGACTTGCGTACTAACATAGATTTTCTTCAATATTTTTCAAGAATACGCTGTTAACATGCTTTGGGGTGATTTTGAAAAATTAGAGCAGTAGTACTGTTATTTAACTTGCGTTGAGCTTATAGAAGAATAAAGTCGAAGTCTTTCTAGGGTTCCGTATCTCTATAGAAAAAAAAACGGAACCCCTACAGGATCACTTTGTTGTCCGTCTGTCTGTCTGTCAAGACCCTCTATCTCGAGAACGCGTGGAGGTATGGAGTTGAAATTAACAAAAAAAACCATATACTCAAGTCTGCGGTCTCTTGAAGCTGTGAAAAAATCAAACTTTTAAATTAACGAAAAAAAATGATACGGCCGTTTATGTCGTAAAAAACGTATATTTCAACACTCTCAAGGTAATCAAAATTCATACTCCCCGTTGACCCAGAATCCTGAAATTTGGAATAAAGCAAGGTCAACACAGCTATAGGAATAAATCGTAAAACAGTTAATTTATTGTTACGTCACAAAAAAAATACTTTTCTTGCGATTTGGAAAAATCAAGAATAAAAAAGAAGATCACCGGTGATGCGCCACCATGGTGGAAATCCTACCCATAAGCATAAAACCGTTTTGGGAACACATTCATTGTGCGTACGTACAGTTAAGGAGTTGAATTCCTTGTCTGAGTCTATTTTTAGGGTTCCATACCTCAAAAGGAAAAAACGGAACCTTTGTAGGATCACTTTGTTGTCTGTCTGTCTATCAAGACCCTTTATCTCGGGAACGCATGGAGTTATCGAGTTGAAATTAAAACCATATACTCAGGTCTGCGGTCCCTTAAAATATAAAATTTCTGCGTTAACGAAAAAAAAGATACGGCCGTTTATGTCGCAAAAAAACGTATATTTCGACACTCTCAAAGGAATAAAAATTCATAGAATATTTCCCGTTGACCTAGAATCCTGAAATTTGGCACGGAGCAGGGTCTCACAAGTATAGGAAAAAACCTGAAAACTGTAAATTTGTAGTTACACCGAAAAAATCTTCGAAACTCAATTCGGGAATTGAACTGTTTTCATAATTAAGTTTGTACGGAACCCTTGGTATGCGAGTCCGTCTCGCACTTGCCCGGCTTTTTATTATTGAGAGGCTCGCCCTTGATCACTATGTCCCCTTATGGAAAGCGACGATGTGGTCGACGGCGGAACACACTTACCTAGAAGTAACCTATTCACTCGTGACTTAAAGAGCCCTAGGTTGTAGCTATCAGAAAACACAGACTCCGACAAGGAATTCCACTCCTTAGCTTTACGTATGCACAATGAATGGGTGTGATGTCCACCATTTAGGTACCGGCGGCGCATCGCCGTACGCCTGATCATAAATAACTAATCTATCTGTATATTACGATATAACCGATGAAGCAGTCTGTGTGGCCAGCTGAATGGATCGATGGCCAGACAACACGCCGCTCGCTAGCGGGGACTAGCAGAACAATACATGTCGATAGTTCTGATATACTGAGATAAATGTGAATACTGTATCAGGTGTAAAATGAAACTTAGATGTTGTAATATTATCCGTACCTCAAAAGAAAAAAACAGAACCCTTATAGGATCACTTTGTTGTCTGTGTGTCCTTGAAGCTGTGAAAATATCTACGGTCGTTTGTGTCGCCAAAACGTGTATTTCGACACTCAAAGGAATCAAAATTCATAGGGTACTTCCCGTTGACCCAGAATCCTGAAATTTGGTATAAAGCAAGGACTTATGGCACAAGTATAGGAAAAAATATGAAAACTGTAAATTTGTAGTTACGTCACAAAAAAAAACTTTTTTGCGATTGGGAAAAATCTTCGTAACTCAATTCGGGAATTGAATTTTTTTCATTGGTAGGTAAGCTTGTACGGAACCCTCAGTGCGCGAGTCCGACTTGCACTTACCCAGTTCTTTTTTTTAATTTCCTAAATTAAATACTTCATTAGCAATTTAAAGCTTTATTGATGAAGATATTTTTTTTTATATATTTGTTCAACAGAGTAAGAGCCTGCACACACTTGAGACAAGACTGTCTTAGACAGACTTGTCTGCGACACCGCAGACTTGTCTGCGACAAAATTGTTTTGTCAACGACACGGCGCATAATCAAGACCAAACAGTCTATCGGCGTACGGCCAGTGTAGATTACAAACTTAGTGGATTTTCCACTAAAACTGGAGGTTGTTGTGTTTGGTGTCGAAGACAGTCTTGTCTCTAGTGTGCGCATTTAATTTTAATTTATTGTAATTTTTGTATATTTTATGATTAAATTGAACTAGTTAACAAATATTTTTTCATGCATATTCCTTATTGTAATCGTTTAGTGTACTTACTTAATTTAATTTGATTTAGCGTAATTGTAATTGTTTTGCGTAATTTAATCGTATAGTTTAATTTATTTTGATATAAATTATTTTTGATTTAGCTTAATTTAAAGTAATGATTTAATTTGTGATTTTATTGATTAATTTGAAATATTATATGGAAATAGTATTATTTTTTTTGCGGACGTATTTTTGAAGACAACAGTTTCCTAATCAAAGTTATCTACAACGAAAATCTACTCATAGCATAGTATAGCATGACCAACTTTATAATGTTTCCAATGCTGAGTCTCAGGCCTCCTCTCTAGGAGAGGGAATAGGCCGTTATCCACCACACAGGCCCAGCGCAAGATTAAAAAAAAAAATTTAGTTCAAGGACATGCCCGTTTCCTCCTTCACCGTTTTGAAAGCAGTGATGATGAAAATAATAGGTCTTTACCTATGAATTTAATGTTTTTTAAAACGGGTTGCTTACGACCTATTATTACAAAGTAAGGCACCTGCTTGGTTTTGAACCCACGACCTAAATCAAGTCACTTATTTCTAAACGTTATATTATATTTATTCACCAGGATTATCATAACAAAACTGACGCATTACATAACAACTTATCGATTCCATGCGGCTTCATCTATGTGAAAGTGAAAATTGTCCTAGAAAATATCATCTGCTTCCAGTGAAACAGGATGCGACTGAATATCCATGTTTTACATGGAGCGCCTGTCTATCAGACCTCTACAACTCAGTAACAGGGCAACACGATACTCCTTGGATTTTTTTATCGGTGAGAAAATCATCCAATGACATCCCCCGTTCTTAGGCGGAGCGCGAGGGTGTGTCAGACTTTTACTGACTAAAAACCCACACCTGGTCCTTCGTTGCCTTTCATACCAGGGCCGAGTCTTCCTTTCAGAAGCAGACCCTTGGCCCCAGTCATCTTCGACCCTGCTGGGCCCCTACGGTTTGCTGATATCTCCTTGAGGCGCGCGTGGAACAGTACGCGTGGTCGACGACTTGGGCTCGGTCCGGACGGCTACCGGACGATCGGACGGCGAGCTACCCATTGCTCGCCGTTCGCAAGCCCGCGCCTACGGTGATATACTTCTTGGATAGACTAATGGTCAGACTTTCAGGCATCTGACTACCTACTGTAACGACTGTCAAAGATTTACGGGACCGGGACCGGGACCAGCGGCGTTACGTGCTTCCCGAGGTACGTGGAGCCAGTAATGTCTTAGGTAAACTTAGAAAAGTACACATGAATTTAAAAATTCACATTGGTACTTGTCTGGTTTCGAACCTGTAACCTCATGCATGAGAAGCGGGTGCCTTAACCACTGGGCCATCACAACACTTTTACCCAATAAAATAAAATTCCAGAAAAAGTATCTATCCTTTAAGCATAATCTACCCGTATGCCAAATTTCATTCAAATCCATTCGAACGTGAACGAGTAACAAACATACACACAGACACACATACATACACACTTTTACCTTTATAATATTAGTATGATAATGTCCCATAATATAAATGTCTCAAGCTTAGTACAATGTCACTTCATAAAGGGTAAAACGCCTGTAAACCGTCAAATTTGTTTGTCAAACCTCACCTTTTCATCAAACAATAGTTCAAATAATCAAACAGAGTTAACTCTTTGTCCATAATACTACTCACTGTATTATTTCCTACTCTGTTGGGCTGTTTATTGTGCGTAGCGTCCTCCATAACGCCAAAACGACTGAGAATCTGGGATATTGTTTGTCAGACACTAAAAGATTAATAATTATTAAAATATATATTTATTGTTTATTAATTGAGTATGTATTGTATAATTGTATTGTATAACTGTGTATTGTATAACTATAATAATAAAGCATAATCAGTCTTATAATGTTCCCACTGCTGGGACTCAGGCCTCCTCTCTAGGAAAGGGAATGAACCGTCCACCACGCAGGCCCAGTGCGTATTGGTGGCATGTCACATGTCTTCGAATTTTTAGTTCTAGGACATGCCGGTTTCCTCATGATGTTTTCCTTCACCGTTTTGAAAACATTGGTGATGAAAGTAAATTACACAAAGTATATGCGCCTGCTACAACTCATAAGTCGGTGCCGTTAGCCCTCGGCCACCACTGCTCTATATTATGGTTTATTAGTACTTATATCTACTCTCGTATTCGTCGTATCTCTCTCGTTTATTGCACCTACCACTATTTTTCTCTGCATCACCCAAAGGTTGACTGGTAGAAAATGTCTAAGGCATTAAGCCCGCCTCTGTACTTTTGTGTGCATAATGCATTAATAAATAAATAAAAGATCATTAAAAAAAATTCATTTAAAAACTCCATAACATTATCAAGTAGACTGTTTGACAAACGTGTCAAACAAAGCTGATCGTTAACTGGGTGCTTTACTTTAGGAGTCCGACGTATATTCAATTATTCAGAAGTCTCTGATCGATTGTGTGTTGTCTTGATTTACAAGGACAAAGGTAGACATTGCTGCAAGTTTTATGAGGAACTTTCGAACAGAAGGGGTTGTCTCTCGTAGCTCAGTCGTTTCATGACTAGTCTTGCATACAAGACGATGGTAGTTCGAATCTCATACGGTTTCCTCGGGCTACAGGATTGTTAGATAGAGTATGGCGACCAGGGAATGTAAAAAGCAACTGAGGGAACACTAGTGGGTCTTAGTCTATAAAAGTCTGTCGCTCCCGCTCTCACCCCCACTCTCACCCCACCTAGAGAAGCAGAGAAGAGCCCAGCGGGAGAAGTTATTTTATGATTTCCAACCTTCCCCCCCCCCTCTCTATAAAAATTTGGTGCTGGTCTTCGAAAATCAATCAATCTGCCAAGCCATTCCCTGACTAAGGATGTTATGGCCAGCTTCCATTCCAGTCAGATTTAGCAGCATCATCAATCATACATTCATTCATTTCAGCCGAAAGACGTCCACTGTTGTACATGCCTCTCCAAAGTGTCGCCACAATGAACGAGCAGATTGGAATTGTGCGGAGGCCTTACAACGCTGCATCTTCCGGTACGCGGTCGCCACTGCAGAATCTTTTGGTCCCAACGGTCATCTGTTCTGCGTGCAATGTGTCCTGCCCATTACCACTTAAGTTAGGCGATTCTTCGGGCTACACCCGTAACTTTGATTCTCTTGCGGATATCTTCATTTCTGATCCGATCACAGACTGACGAGACACTAGTGGTATGTCGGACGAGAAGATACCAAGCAGCTTCTCGAACGCTGCCCAAATGGACCGTTTGACGGGTTATCAGAAACTAGAAAATTTGACAGCACTTTTATCAAGGAGCTTTGTGTTACCCAGTTACACTTAAAATACTGATTCTCACTCCTCCTCCTACGTTTATACTCCAGTCTCTAGTCAAGGAAACAATTTTTTTTTGAGGTGTGAAATCATCTAGTGACTTCTCCCACTCTTAGGTCTCATAAGTAATATAATAATATTCCACAACTATCACACAACGCCATCTAGTTCCAAACTAAGCAGAGCTTGTGCTATGAGTACTAGACAACTGATAAACATACTTAAATATTTCTAAATACCTACATAATATAGATAAATTATACCCAGACACAGAACAAATGATCGTGCTCATCACAGAAACATTTGTCATGGGTGGGAATCGAACCCACGACCTCCGGCTTAACAGTCAGGGCCACTAACCACTAGACCAACAGGTCAGTCAAAGCGGGTTAGGTGTGTTAGCAATTTTTATGATTAGTTACATACATTATGATTGTTTTCTGTATTAGCAACATTAAAATGTATTTATTTTGCACTGACAACTGGAACGTTGTGCGATTTGACAGCTCAGCGCTATGACAGTTGACATAGGTTATAAAATAACGCGCTGCGCTGTCCTGACACATTCCATTCCGGTTTTCGGGGTAAGCAACATCTCAGAGTAAGTGCTACTATATAATTATTATTATTTTGGTATTGATTTATGATATTTGTAATGATTGTGTGCTGTCAAGGCAAAAGTATAGAGGGTGTGTTACCCGTCTTGGTCGTTTTATTTAAAACCTTCCCGCTACACTATATCTAGGTACACTAAATAAGTTTCTTATGCAATCTTTCTCTAAAGTTAACACATCAGTTAACAGGTGGAACGGGATGGCGTATCAGACTTTTATAGATTGCAACCACACCTATATCCTTCGTTGTCCTTATCATTCCTTCCTTTTCAATTCCTGGCACCGGCCCTGCTAAGCCCCTACAATAGACAAACCAACAAAAGCTTAGTAGATTATGAGAATGGAATCCCTAAAAATGAAAAGAAAACATAAAAGAATTCTGAATTTAATAACATCACGAAGTATAAGAATGCCTTGATACCGGGCAGATATGCAAGCGGCGCCGGGTGTCACAATAAACGATATGAATGGTAGGTACGTGACACTTGTAATGAGACGCCGTAAATCTGCCAGCTCCCGCCAGACGGGGCGTGATGGTATCAGAAGCGGATGAAATATAAATATTTCGGAGGATAATGAGTTATTATGAAATAGTTCGTGTTGTTTGAAGAGATGGTAGTACACCGCAGACTACCCCCTTTTTACCCGACTACGGAGGGTTATGATTTTGACAGGCTATGTATCTAAGTGAGTATGTTCATCTGTTCCCTCATAGCTCCTAATCTACTTATCGGAACTTGACGTATGAGGTATCGTTAGAACCGTCTTAATTGTCCGCTGAACATAGGCTACGTGACGTGTCACAAAAATGTATATGGCGCCCTCTAGCGGACAAAAAGTAATGTGTTAAAAATAAATATGGAGTAAAATACGCCGTGTTTGGTATCATTTGAAAGGGCTTTACTTGTACATTTCCAATATATTGCTCAAATTTAAAGTGACGCCCTCTAGCGGACAAAAAGTCATGTTTAAAAAAAAAAATTAAGATAAATATACCGTGTTTGGTATCATTTGAAAGGGCTTCGCTAGTACTTATCAAAAAATATCATCAAAATTCAATGTGGCGCCCTCTAGCAGACAAAAATTATTGTGTTAAAAAAAATACGATAAATATGTCGTGTTTCGTATCATTTGAAAGGGCTTTACTTGTACATACCAAAATAAATAGTAAAGAAGCACAGTGATTTAACACCAAAATCTTTTAAATAAAAAAAAAAGTAAAAAACTAAAACCCGACTACGACAAAAAAAAATGACGCTGAAAAAGTATGAAACAAGATTTTCAAGATGCTGAAATAGACAAGGTAACTGGAAAAACAAGAATAGAACAAAAAGAAAAGCCGTAGTCACACGTTATAGGTAGGTAATAATTGAAACACTTTAATAACGTGTGACTACGGCTTTTCTTTTTGTTCTATTCTTGTTTTTCCAGTTACCTTGTCTATTTCAGCATCTTGAAAATCTTGTTTCATACTTTTTCAGCGTCATTTTTTTTTGTCGTAGTCGGGTTTTAGTTTTTTACTTTTTTTTTATTAATTAATTTTAATTTCTTTCATTTCATTCAAAGGTTGTCTGGTAGAATATCGCTGTCAGCGATAAGACGCCATTCTATTGCACACGAAAATTGTAAAATATCGCGAGAAATTGTGAATTTGGACATAATTATGATTTATCGTATACAAAACGATTTTTTCATAATACAACTTCTCAACAGAAAAATCGAAACACATCCGTTTTTATGGTTTCTGTCCTAATTTAACACAATGATTAACATTCTCTGTTTATTCCCATTATATACGGAATTTCTCCGTATTAGGGGACAAGTTTTTGATACGGTATAATAAATTATCAATGGACAAGAATTGTGAATGGTGGTAGAAGTTTTCTCCTAATTATATGAAGATACTATCCTGACTTACTATATATTGAAGTCAGATACGTGTGTCAGTCAAGTGCATACAGCCAAGGAGTGTTATTCCCTGCCGGAGTCTGTATTTCCTGATAGCTACAACCATAAGTTGTTTCTAGGCAATAGGCAAGCGTGCTCCATTTTCTGGCCATGGGTTGCCAGGGCGCCGTCGCCGAAGTGCCTTCGTCGGTGTCGCGACGCCCCAAACCGCCAGCTGCCGCTGACATCTGTCACCGATGACATTTTTCAGTGTTTTTGTCAGTTTTTTTCTACGTTAATGTTTCTTTTAAATTATTTAATTAGTGAATAAGTGGAACATTTGTATACATCATACATCTCTTCAGTTTAGCCATTCACCCAATTATTCGACAATTAAATTTCAAATTCAACGTTTGGTATCTCGACGACGGAACCCTAGGAGGCGATGCAGACACAGTTTTAAATGATTTACTTTTCCTAAAAAATCAACTTCAGTCAATAGGTCTTGATCTGAACCTTTCAAAATGTGAACTTTTCTTATCCGACAGTACCGACAGACAACTGATTCTTTCGAAATTTAACACAATAGCCCCAGAAATTAAAATTATTGAATAAAGCTTCTCTTCGTCTCCTTGGATCTATTATTTTCGAGGATTCCTTTCCCAATTTTGTTAAGGAAAACATTCAAAATTTTAATGATATTTCGGAAAGATTACTACAAATTAACATGCATTCGGCCATCACCTTAATTTGTTTCTGCTGTTTTGGCCCTAAATTAACATATTTCCTTCACCCTACGGTGGCCGGAAATCGGGATCGGAATCCCGGCGGCGGCTGGGGCGCGAGGGCCATTGCCTCGCGCGTGCACGTGCGGCTTCCTCCTTTGCTAGCATTACAGCGGCTAAACTTTCCTTTATGGACCGTCGATTTGGAAGTTCATTTTTTTACTGTAGATAGTACTCATAAACAGAAAGCTTTTTGCAAAATATTAAGATGCGCAAATTTACTGTTTACGAGATATAATTTTCCAAAGTTCCATAAAAATTGTAAATTAATACGCCATTTAGGTTAGATAAATTGTCATTGTAGATGTCAAAGTTGACGTTTCACGTTTCGTTAAGCGTCCACGCTTGTTTGTGGTTTGTTTCATTCAATTTTGTCATATATTTTTTTTTAAATAATTTTATTTTCACGTATTAAATTACGTAAGTATTTAATGTGCACAAAAACCATGCAGTAACAAGCAATTACATTGACTATTTACATAAAAAATAACAAATATTTGTTTTCACTGAGTAACGGAACGGAACGTGAAGCGAGCCCATTTTGTTTTATATTCGTCACGAAGTCATGTCAGTCATCGTCTGTTTGTTTTTGTTGCCCTTGCAGGTTGCGTTCGTATGACTGTGTTAGTGAATAATTTGGGTTAGGTTAGGTTAAAATCATGCAAACAGCGAGCGTGCCGCGATAGTGGCCGCTGAGCGCCAGTTAGGTTAGGTTAGAACTGTGTCATCAACGCGCGAAGGCGAGCGAGCGGAGCGAGCGTGCCGCGGCAGCGGCCGCCGAACGCCATATCCCCTTCTAATGTTAAAAACCGTTATGATTAAGGCCGAAACCGCCCCATAAATCGATGGAAATTAGTGTTCTAACTTAACCCAACCTCAAACTTAAAACATGGATATCTCCATAACCATGGGGTTCTGCGGGTGGGGATAGTACAGAGGGGTAGCTCTCCCTCCCCGCCTCCATCCCCACCACTCCTTGACCCTTAAATCGATGGAAATTATTGTTTTAACCTAACCTAACCTCAAACTTTAAACATGAATATCTTCGTAACCATGGGTTTGCGCGGGTTGGGAATGGTACAGGGGGGTAGCCCTCCCTCCCCCCTCCCCTTCCCCCCTCCCCGACCCTTAAATCGACGGTCCATAAAGGAAAGTTTAACCCTGTATCCTTCAATTATCCTTTGCGTTCTAGGACTACGGGTTTCCCTTTCAGAAATTCTCCGCGGTCCTAGCTAGCGGGCATCGGCCCTGCTGGGCACCTACGGTTTGCTGACATCTCTTTGAGGAGCACGAGGATCACTACGCGCTGTTGACGACTGGACTCGGTCCGGTTATTTACCGAACAGCCGGACGGCGAGCTACCCAGTGAGTGCGTCTACCGTAGCTGGTAGTCGGGGTCGGAATTACGGTGGCTAGGGCGTGAGGACCTTCATTCCCTCACGCGTGCAGCCTCCTCCTTCGCTAGCATCACTGCTTCGCAGAAGGAGGCGACCGCCTAACATTCCTCCTCGGTCCGGACCATAGCCTGAACCAGGGCCCGACGCGAAAGGTCGCTGCCGCCAATTGCCTCCACGAGGACACGGCGGTGCTCCGCCCAAGCGGGGCACACCTCCACCATATGCTCCACCGTGTCCTCTGGGTGGTCCACACAATGATGACACCCGGGTGTTGCTTCCGCCTGAATCCGATGCAGGAACCTCCCGAACTTGCCATGTCCGGTGAGGATCTGCGTCATGTGGAAGGTGAGGACGCCGTGTTGCCGCTCCAGCCACTCCTCAAAGAGGGGACTTACCACCATACCTAATTGTAGCGTGCCCAGCACTGGGTTGCGACAGTCGCCGTCGCCATTCCACCATGAGATCCCGCCGGAACTCTGTCCGCCATGCCGCAACTTGGTGCGGCAGCGGAGTTTCGCCCCGGCGTTGCATCTCCACGAGCAAATCGTGCATGCATGCAAGGACTGTTGCCTCCAAATCCCATGGTGGCAGGCCAGCAAGGAGGCTCGCCGCTTCGCGGGAAATCGTGCGGTTTCCCCGTGCCAACCGGATGGCCATGACCCTCTGGCAAGCGTTCAGCATGGCCGCCGGTCGCTTTTGCAGCGACGGCGCCCACACCGGCGCCCCGTAAAAGGCCATGGACCAAACAATTCCCGCGTAGAGCCTCCGGCAGGAGGCGTCTGGACCCCCAAGGTTGGGCAGGAGCCGCTTTAGAGCAGCCCCGGTCCGTTCCAGTTTGGGAGTCAGACGTCGAAAGTGCTCCACAAAGTTCCACCGACTGTGCTCCGGACCATGGCCTCTACCAAGGCCCGGCGCGAGAGATCGCTGCCGCCGATCGCCCCCACGAGGACACGGCGGTGCTCTGCCCACGCGGGGCACACCTCCACCGTATGCTTCACCGTGTCCTCCGGGCGGTCCACACAATGGTGACACCCTGGCGTATCTTCCGCACAAATCCGGTGTTGGAACCCCCCGAACTTACCATGTCCGGTGAGGACTTGCGCCATGCGGAAGGTAAGGACGCCGTGTTGCCTTTCCAGCCACTCCTCAAAGAGGGGACTTACGGCCATAATAATGACGTGCCCAGAGTATGTTCCCTTTGTAAGGTTAATTAGCCAAGATGTGGGTATTTAAATAATATTCTAGCTAGTTTGTAACCACGAGTACAATGTATTCGTATCTAAAGTAAAGTAAATTAAAATAGTAGTGGTTATAATTCTAGTCGAATATTAAATCGATTATGTAATTGTATCGAATCAAGAGATAAGTACCTATGGCAACACTATGTAAGACAGTTTTGACGTTTTAAGGTGAGGTAAAATGTATTCATTCTAGACTTGACGGTTGAACCGAACACTTGTTTCAAATAAATCCAATTATATCGTTTCAATCTTCGTTTGATTTGAGAGATAAAGATTAGATCCTTTATCTCAGAAGTGGGATAAGTCAATCACGCCTACAATTTTGAAGAAATATTCCCAAATAACGTGTCCACGTGTTGCCACGTGTTTTGTGTTGCGTACGCAAGTCATTGGTTATTATCTGAGTAACAATGGATAAAACAAGAACTAATCGCAAGAGCAGTGAACGTAAACGTCGCCGTGATCGGAGCAGAGAAATAAGAACAAGCACTACGCATAAACGGAAGCAACGAAAGCAGCGATCGAGCAATCGTGATTCTTCGTCGGAGTTTCGTCGTAGTGAAGACCGCAGTTCCCGTGAGCAGACTAGGAGGCGCGATCACCAGTCGAACCGGAGTCGCAGCCGTGATGGATATCGCAGTCGGAGCAGCAGCTACGAGCAGCGTCGTTCTAGTCGGGGCTTGGAGGAGAGACGCAGTAGGCGAGGCCGCAGCAGGCGCCCAGAATCCAGCACCGAGCGACACACACCTCCACTTCCTGGTCACATCTTGCATCTGGCTACTACCAAATTCCAGTAGAGGCAAAATCCCAAGACAAGACTGCGTTTGTTACTCCCGATGGGCAATACCAGTTTAAACGCATGCCTTTTGGTTTAGCAAATGCCCCTTCGGTATTTCAACGAGCAATGAGCAAAATACTTTCTAAAGTCGGTTATACGATCGTTTATATGGATGACGTATTGATTCCTTCGAGATCTTTTGATCAGGGAATGAGCCGACTAGAGGAGGTACTTCAACTCGTTAAAAACGCAGGTCTTACACTTAAGATAAAAAAGTGTAGCTTTTTCTGTACCGAGCTAGAGTTCCTAGGATTTCATGTTAGTGGTGAAGGGATACGTCCAGGGAAGCGCAAAACACTAGCCATAGAAAACTTCCCAATTCCGCGGAACGTTCATGATATCAGACGATTTATAGGCCTGGCTAGCTTTTTCCGGAGGTTCGTAAAGGGCTTCGCCCTTATTGCCCGTCCACTGACAGACCTGTTAAGATCTAAATTCGAATGGAAATGGACGGCAGAGGAGGCGGAGTCATTTAGAGTTTTGAAGGAAAAACTAGTTGAACGTCCTATATTAGCATTATATGACCCCCAATTGGAGACGGAAATTCATACAGATGCGTCGAAGCTAGGTATTGCGGGGATTCTCCTACAGCGAAGTACTGACGGCTTACTCAGGCCAGTGGCATATTACAGTCGTAAAACCACGGTAGACGAGCAAAAATTTCATTCCTTTGAGTTGGAAACCTTAGCGGTAGTCGCATCATTGAATCGTTTCCGAGTCTATTTACTAGGATTAAGATTTAAAATAATCACTGACTGTAACGCACTCCGTACTACCTTAACTAAAAGGGATCTTGTACCACGAATTTCTCGCTGGTGGATCCAGTTTCAGGAGTATGACTGCGAAATTGAGTACAGACCGGGTTCGCGTATGGCTCACGTAGATGCTCTCAGTCGTGCCCCTGTGAGTGACCCAACCGATGTGGATACGGAGCATGTCTTTGATGTTCTACACGTAGACGTTCGTGATTGGATCGCTACTGTACAGGGTGATGATAGCGAAATAAAGCATATAAAAGACATCTTGGAAGATGACGAGACTAAGTTTGTAGCAGACGTTCGTAAGAATTATATATTAAAAGGCAGTTATGTGTATAAAATTTTAGACGAAGGATTACGATGGGTAGTTCCGAGGGGGTGTAGGTGGCAGGTGCTGCGCATGAACCATGATGAGGTGGGACATTTTGGCTTCGAAAAAACGTTGAGCCGTATCAAAAGCATATTTTGGTTTCCAAAAATGCGTAGGTTCACTAAGAAATATGTCTCTGCTTGTTTGGAGTGTGCGCATCATAAGGCACCTGGTGGCCCCAAGGAGGGAATGCTCCACCCAATACCTAAGTTGGAGAAACCATTCCATACACTTCATGCCGATCATCTGGGCCCATTCATTCGCTCTAAGAGAGGCAATATGTACTTGCTTGTTATTATAGACGCATTTACAAAATTTATCAATATACGAGCTGTTAGAGATACTAAGACGACTACGGCAATCAAAGCATTTAAGGAACATTTTAGTTATTTCGGCGTTCCTTCTCGTCTTATAACAGATCGTGGCTCTTGTTTCACAAGTGCAAAATTTAAGAGTTTTATGGACCAATTAAAAATAAAGCACATATTGAATGCAGTAGCCACTCCAAGAGCGAATGGACAGGTCGAAAGGTTTAATCGAACCATAACTGATGCGCTAAGTACAAAATGTCATGACGGAAACGATAACTTATGGGACGAATACATAGGTGACGTACAATTAGGTATTAATACCACTACTAATAAGACAACAGGGAAAAGTCCCTCCGAGCTGTTGTTCGGTTGTAGATTGACGAATGCGTCGGAAAACGTATTGAGTGACGTAATTGCGGAAACAACTGAACGAATAGATGGTGATGCGTTACTAAAACTGAGGTCGAATGCTAGGGAAAGGATAGAAAAACAACAGGAATATGCTAAAAAGCAGTTTGATAAGCATAGGAAGAGTCGGACAAAATATAATGTAGGTGATTTAGTCAGGGTAGAGAGAACAGTTATAGACAAGGATCATGTAGGAAAATCACATAAGCTCATTCCCAAATTCCAAGGCCCTTATAGAATCCTCAAAATACTACCTAATGACAGATTTCTCGTCGAAGACACTCCATTAACAAGAAAGGGTAACAAGAGGTATGAAAACGTTGTCGCGCTAGACAAAATCCATCCTTGGATGAATTTTAAAGGTTACGCTAGTGAGAGCACTGACAGTGATCAGAGTGAGGGCACAGAAATAGAGGTAGACAGAGAGTGATCTATTACTCTATATAGTAGATAGGAACAATAAGATTATTTAATTCTGGCAATAATAATTAAATGCTGAGTTAATCAACTTCCCTGATGAAAATGAGTAGGAATTGCGTGTCATTATTAAGAATATATATATCTATACATGAGCAATCAGTGCAGATAATGAATGGCATTGAGAAATCGATGTCGCACATGATTGCAAGATAGTGAGTAAGATTATACGATGTGAGCACAATTTGTCATAGAGGTCAGTGCAGATTATGAATGGTACCAAGATTTACGGTGCCGCACAGATGACCAAAGATCGTGACAGATTGTGCAAGAAATAAAGAATGAGAATGCTGATCCTGATCTATGAATTTGAATTTTGATAAAGATTTTGACCTAGATAAAAATAAGCTGAATTGAGATAAACTTAGATGTAACATGAATTTTGATTGTGATGAGATTTTTGAATTTAGTACATTAGTTGAACTGTAAAGTAAAGAATTTACGTTGCGATATGAATTATTATTATTAAAAATTGAGATTAGTTATAGAAGTATGTATGTATTGACAATCAAGTTATTACCTGTTTTGTTTTATAATTTTATTATGTGTTATCAAATTAGTTAAACAAGTGAGAGGACTCACTTACACAGGATGGCCGAGTTGTAAGGTTAATTAGCCAAGATGTGGGTATTTAAATAATATCCTAGCTAGTTTGTATCCACGAATACAATGTATTCGTATCTAAAGTAAAGTAAATTAAAATAGTAGTGGTTATAATTCTAGTCGAATATTAAATCGATTATGTAATTGTATCGAATCAAGAGATAAGTATGGCAACACTATGTAAGACAGTTTTGACGTTTTAAGGTGAGGTAAAATGTATTCATTCTAGACTTGACGGTTGAACCGAACACTTGTTTAAAATAAATCCAATTATATCGTTTCAATCTTCGTTTGATTTGAGAGATAAAGATTAGATCCTTTACCTTGGATTTCTTATTCTGTTCCCTTGGGACAATTTTCTACGTTCACGCGGGCAAAGACACAGGCAGCAACTAGTGTTACTATAATAATTGAAATTAAAATGTTTGATTGAAATAATTGGATTGTATTAATTACTTCAATGTATTTCATTGTTAATGTTATTAATTGAATTGATAATTCATTTATTGTATTGTTAATTTTATTAATTCAATTGAATTGTTTGAACTGAATTTGATTTGTAATTGTATTGTTTTATTCTACACTATCGCATTGTGTTTCCGACATGAAACGTGTAGGTACCTATGTGTTAATATCTAATAAATAAATCCATACTAATCACACTAAATTACAAAGGCAAAAGTTAGTTAGTGTGTGTATGTTTGTCGCAGACGCCAATCGCCCCCACGAGGACACGGCGGTGCTCCGCCCAAGCTGAGCACACCTCCACCGTATGCTAAACCGTGTTCTTCGGGCGGTCCACACAATGGTGACACCCAGGCGTTTCTTCAGGCCGAATCAGGCGCAGGAACTTCCTGAACTTACCATGTCCAGTGAGGACCTGCGTCATGCGGAAGGTGAGGACGGCGTGACGTCTTTCCAGCCACACCTCAAAACAGAATTGTTCGAAATAGTTTTCGCGGCCCTGGAACGTAAAAAGGCATCTGGCACTGGGTTTAATTCAGGAAAAGTCTGATACTCCGTCTCACCCCACCCAGAGCGAGAAAAAAGGATCTATCTACTTCCTAACTGGTTCGTTACCTCTCATATACAACCAAGTATACAGAACCTAACATTAATATTACAGTTGTATAACAGTGCGCCTCATCGTGACGTCACCGGCGACAGGGTGACGTCACTCGCCGTGCTAACTGCGTTTATACCAACATAATCAAATGTACGCAGGAGGCCGGTTGCATCGTGCTAACTGTAGTTTAAGATAGTGCAGGTTTATTTAAATTAGGCCTACAACGCGTTCCAAATAAGAATAGGATCGATTGCCATGTTGTGACGTCACGTCATGCTTCAAATCGAAGAATTATTATGGTGAGCAAAACAAGATATTTTTACGAACTGTGAACGAAAAAAGTTTAATCAGAATCTAGTTCTTCAATTTTGCTAATCTCTGAGTTCTTCAATATTTCCCCAATTTCTTGCGATTTGACAGTATGACGTGACGTCACAATATGGCAATCGATCCTATTCTTATTTGAAACGCATTGTACTCGGTGTACGTCTGCTCACAGCTAACATACAAAACTATGAAAATCTGTTGCCGCTTCGTACTCCAAGCGTATAATGACCTGTGTGGACCGCCCGGAGGACACGGTGGAGCATACGGTAGAGGTGTGCTCCGCGTTGGCAGAGCACCGCCGTGTCCTCGTGGGGCCATCGGATCGGCGGCAGCGATCTCTCGCGCCGGGCCTTGGTACAGGCCATGGTTCGAAGCGAGGAGGAGTGGCAGGCGGTCGCCTCCATCTGCGAAGCAGTAATGCTAGCAAAAGAGGAGGCCGCACGTGCACGCACGAGGGAGCGGCCCTCATGCCGCAGCCGCCGGGATCCCGATCCCGATTTCCAGCCACGGTCGGTGAGGGCTTGCAGACGGCGAGCAATAGCTAGCTCGCCGTCCGATCGTACGGTACGTCCGGACCGAGCCCAAGTCGTCGACGGCGCGTTTTGTTCCACACGCGACTCAAGGAGATGTCAGCGAACCGTAGGGGCCCAGCTGGGTCTAAGCCTACTGGGGCCATGGGTATAGAGAAAGAGATCCCCGAGGCCCTGGAACAATGGCAAAGAAGGAACAGGAGTGCTTTTTTAGTCAGTAAAAGTCTGACACGCCCTCTCGCACCGCCCAAGAGCAAGGGATATCATTAGATGATTTAGCCACCTAAAAAAAAGCGTTTTTTTTATTTAATTTGATATAAACTAGTGCTTGACTGCGATCCCACCTGATGGTAAGCAGTGATGCAATCGTTAATGGTGAGCGCGCTAGTTTATTAGGAGCCTATTCACTCTAGCCTTGAAGACACCCAAATTATAATCGGATGGGAAGACCGCAATAGGCAATGTGTTGGATATTGATATCCGAATTTTTAGCAAAATGTTATCTTTAAATAACAAGCCTATAATAATTCTTTTAAAGGTCATGGTGGGCGTAGGCACTTTGATCTTTATTGGTTTTTAAGTAAAATAAAAATACTTTGCCTGTAGTTTATACAAAATTATTTTTAGTATATGCGAAACCTTAAACCCTAAAATATAACTTGTTCAGAATTAGTAACTGAATCGATTCCAATAGTTTTTGCTCTATGTTATATTTTTTCCCAAAAATATTTTAAAAAGGTCACAAGTTGGACACAACCCACACAAAGTACAACACAGGTCATAGCGGGCATTAGGTGCCAGCGCATAGCTGGGTGCAGGAGCCAACTAACCCCTCAGTCACCCTGATGTCCCGGTGACCATGTATTGGTGCGGACAACCAGGTAACAGGTTTATAACTTTGTGATTTTTCATGATACAGTTATAAAAGTTCGTACATTAGATTCTCTACACAAAAATACTAGACACGTGTTTCGGGTTTCGCATATACTAACTAAAACTAATATTGTATATGTATAAAGGCTGCGGCATTATTAGAAAGAGTTAATACCACGGCCTTAGAACGCAAAGAGCAAATTGAAAGAACACAGGTGGATTTTAGTCACTAAAAGTCTGACCCTCCCTTCCGCTTTACTCGTCGTGGCTTTCGCTACGTCCCCGTCAGGGGGCGTGGCAAGCGGTGTCAGGGCTTCGCCCTCTGACCGCAGAGTCCAGCCGGGGCCCGTAACAACGGACCCGTCATCATGGTGCCTGACTAGGCTCGGCGGTTGTAGAGCAGATGGCTCTATGTGTTTATGCTTGTATGTGTGTACTGTAGGCACGTCACGACGCTGCTGCACACAGCGCCGACTCTTCACGACATACCGGCGGTCAGTCCCCGCCAGGTGAGACCCCTAGGGGAAGCCCGGCGGGAGACGACCTGCGACGAGTATGCCGACTTGTTACGGACCTACAGTAGGATATGTGACCCCCGTCTAACCCGCTTCCAGAGCGAGCCGGTTACGGTTCAGACCGCAGGGACGTTTTATGTGTGTGTGTGAGCGGCATTGTATTGTGTTACATCGCTCAGTGCACGTGCACCGAATAGTTAGCTTGCGCTATCTATTCGGTGCGTGAGTCTAGCGCGTGTGTAGTGGCGAATGTGTGGTCGACTCGCGTCGTGCCTATATTAACTTAGCACACGACGTTTGTCGGGGTGCGAGTGAAATGTAGAGTCATGTTGTTTGAGTAGGCCGCGTGTAGACTGGTACGGCCTACTCAGGCGTCAGTCCGGGGGGGGGGGGGACTCGCTGCCCGCAATCAGGTCGCGGGGGAGTCGTCTCGCGTCAGGGGGGCGCGCATGCCAGGGCGCCAGGTGCTTGACGTGAGGCCAAGCTGAGGCGTCGGCACGCGCGAACATTCCCTTCGCGAGGCGGCGCACAAACTCATCCAGGCTCTCAATCCCGAGGTCGCGTTCAATGATGTCGTTCCTCACATAGCGAGGAGCGTCGACGACTCTACGCAACGCAAGATGTTGTTGCGCGCGGAGTCTTTCTCGGCTCGACTCACTAGTGAGGGCGAACCATGCTGGAGCGGCGTACGTCAGCACTGGGCGAATATACGCCTTGTATATGCCCAGTTTGACGCGCGCCGGGAGGCGGGACGAGAGCACTGGTTTGAGCCGGTGGCGGACGACTCTACCCTGCGCGACGACATTGCTTGCATGCGGTCCCATGGTGAGCCGCCGGTCGAAGGTCACACCCAGGTACTTGGCCCGGGGCGTCCAATCGACTTCAGCTCCGCTGAGTTTCAGACGTGGTGGGAGGGGCGATGATCCTGTGATCAGTGCCTGCGTTTTACCCACGTTAACCGACAGTCGCCATTTGGCGAGCCATTCTGGGATCAGGTCGAGCGCGCGCTGCATCCTCACCGCCGCGTACTTCGCGTTCATAGAGGTGGTAATGTACGCGGCGTCGTCGGCATACAGCGCGAGCGTGGCGTCTTCCGTGGTAGGGATGTCGTCGGTGTAACGTGAGTAGCACGCCGGCAAAACGCAGCTGCCCTGCGGTACGCCCGCTCGGATGGGTCTGGGGGCGGAGAGCGCCTCGTCGACCACCACTCTGAAACACCTGTTAGACAGGAAAGCTTGGACCACTTTAACGATTCTACGGGGCGTGGGTGAGGTGGCGAGTTTGTAAACTAGCCCCTCGTGCCACACACGATCGAAAGCTTTTTCCATGTCGAGGAATACTGCCACTCCGTACTCCTTCTTGTTCATCGCTGATGACAGGAGGTGCAGTACCCTCGACAACTGGAGCGTCGTACTGTGCTCCGCCCGAAACCCGAATTGTTCCGGCCGCGGAGAGATGTGCGGGGTGAGGTGTCGCAGCAGGAGTTGCTCGAACACCTTAGAGATTGAGGGCAGCAATGTGATAGGCCGATAGCTTTCCGGTTTCAGTGGATTCTTCCCCGCCTTGGGCAGCATTATGACGCGCCCTTCCTTCCAGGATGTGGGGAAGACCCCCGTGCGCAGTATCCCCGTAAACAGGCGCGCCAGGGCCGCAACAGTACGGTACGGCAGGTGGCACAGCGCTGTGTTGGTGATACCGTCAGCACCGGGGGTCTTACGAGGCTTCGTGCGCAAGATGGCGCGTCTAACTGCGCCAGGCGAGAAGAATATGGGGTCCTCTTCGGGGGCTATCGGCGACGCGAAGTAGTCTCTAAGGTGTTGATCGACTGCTGCGACGTGGTCGTGTTCAGTAGTCGGGTTCGGGCTAAACTGACGCTCCAGGTGCTCTGCAAAGACTTCCGATCGGTCCTCAGCTACGTACCTGAGGGCCCCGTCGGCTGCTTGTAAGGGGCGCACCGGAGCTGGGGTGTTCGTGAGCTGGCGGCGCAGTCTGTGTGTCGCCTGCCAGTCACAAGTAGCGGCGTCAATTTGTTCCTCCCAGCTCTCGGCGGACAGGGCCTCCAACTCGGCCTTTACCTTCGCCGCAAGACGGTTGAGCTGCAGTTTGATGGTGGGGCAGCGCAGTTGCTGCCACTGCTTGCGTAGGCGCCTCTTCTGGGCGACCAAGCGCTGGATTCTGGGCGGTAGGGGCGGCTGTAGCCCTCTCCCCTGCGGCTGCGACTCTATCGTCGCTTCGTCTAAGGCGCATTGTACGCAAGCAGTGACGTCGTTCGCTAGGGCGTCGACGTCCGCGGCGGTATCAATGGGCCGAGTTGGTGTTGTGGTCGCAAGCTTTTCAGCGAACAAAGTCCAGTCCGTTGTTCGACGTGGCCCTAGTGGCTTCAGTCGGGTCGGCATCCCCGAGAGGACGACGAGTACAGGATGGTGATCGGACTGTAGCTCGTCGTCAATGACCTGTTGCGTGATCTGGCAGCGTAGCCCAGCATGGACCACAATGTCCAGCACGTCGGGCATGTGTAGCGGGTTATCCGGGTAGTGTGTGGGCGTCTCAGGGCCGGACACTGTGTAGCCATGGGCCTCCGCGTCATCGAAGAGCCGTCTCCCCTCGTTGTTCATGTGCAGGGCGTTCCATGCAGGATGCTTGCAGTTCATGTCGCCGGCGAGGATTGCTGGCGACTCGTTGGCAGATAATGTGGCCCTCAGCTCACTTAGGTCTAACTGAACTGAGGGCGGCTTGTAACACGCGTAGATTCTTATGTCCTCGCCGGCAACGTGCAGTTGAACGCCCAGCACGTACAGTGAATGTAGCGACGGCGAGGGGGCCTCCTGATGGACGACTCTTCTTTTCACCAGCACTGCCAGACCACGGTATCTGGTGTTATGAGCCGACCTTTCGTCCTTCCTGTAAACGAGGAAACCTGGGAACTTGGCCCTATCTTCAGGTCCCAGGTGCGTCTCGCTTATCAGCGCCACGTCTATATCTTGTTCCCTCAGGAGGTGGCGGAGTGGGGCGACCTTGTCCCGAAGGCCGCGGGCATTCCAGTGGAGCACCCTTAACGGCCTAGCCATGGCACAAGGTGAGTAATTTGGCCAGACCGTCAAGGATGACCTGCTCCGGGCTCTGCCCCTGTCTGATGGCCTTAATTAAGTCCATCAGCAGTTGGATAGCGCAGGTCGTGATTTTGTTCATGGGGGCCCCCCTGGGGGCCCTGTTGGTGGTGGTGGTGGTGGTGGTGGTGATGGATGTGGGGGCGCGTTTCGCTTGCGCAGTGCCGGCGCCGGCTTGTGCGCCCTTCTTCCCCTTCACGACCTGCGACCCCTTCGAGGGGGGGGCAGATTTCGGGACTTCTGTCTCCTGTAAGGTCGGTGGGGGCTTGGGTTGGCCCTTCATGCCCCCACGGTTCCGCTTCCTCCGCCGGGAGGATGTGGCTCCTCCGCGTACGGTGGGCCCGTTAGCTGCCGCCATCAATGACACGCCCTGGTCCTTTTCGTGATCCTGGACCTCCGATGGTGGCTGAGGTTGTTGTCGGCGAGTCGAGGACGCTGTGATGGCGACAGTCCCCGCACGCCTGTTCCGTATTTCCCGCTGGAAGACGGGGCACCTGACGTGGCACGCCGGATGCGGGCCACCGCAGTTTGCGCAGGTGGCCGGCTCCTCTCGCGGTCGCGGGCAGTCTCTCGCTGTGTGCCCCTCTCCACATCGAACGCAGGCGAGCGGGCGGTGACATTGGTGCGACGAGTGTCTGAACTTTTGACACCGGTGGCACTGTGCGGGCCCACGTTTGCCACGCCATGCCTCAACCTTGACACCACGCATGTTCATGAACACAGTGGTGTCGTAAATGCGACGCACGTCTTTGGTACGTCGCAGCACGGCGTGAAACACGCAGCCGGGTTTTCCCTGGCGCCCTCTGATGTGGCGCACGTATCCCAGTACGCGGAGCTCCTCCTGTATCTCCTGAGGGTCAGTGTCAGCTGGCAACCCCCGGATGGCAATCTTAAAGTTTTTCTCCGCTGGCAGGGAGTAGGCGAACCAACTCACGCCACTCTCCCTCTCCAGCGCCGTCAGGTACCGCTGGACCAGCCGGTATTCCTCCTCCGACTCCAGTGAAAAGCGGACACCGGAGCCATAAGGGCGGGCATTGGGTGGCCGGCCCAGCTTGGCGGCAATCTCCCTAAAATGGTTCGCCCAGTTTGGGAGTCTCTCCACTACCAGCGGAGGGTAGCGTGGCTTCTTCTTCCTTATGCCCTTTGCCTGTGCCGAGTTCGAATCGGCGGGGGCGGGCGGGGGGGGGTGCACTTTTGACACTGGTGTTAATAGTGGGTAGGCCACTTACCTCACCAATCCTTTCAGTGTATTGAAGGGGCGAGCGCGTCCCACAGTAGCGCTTCGCTCCTTCAGGTGCCTCGTCCGAGCTCCTACGCCGTCGCTGGGGCCTGGTCACCAACTCCAGCTCCTCCATCGACGGTGTCGGGGACATGGGGGTGTTTGCTTCCTCCGTGCCTTTGTGCGCCTCACTACACTACGCGAGCGAGAGACTCGAGCCTGCACGCGATGAGCAAGCCGAATACACGGCAGGCGAGTCATAAGCCGAACGCGCGGGGCGGCGCGGGTGAGACGGGTAGGGGGGGCGACGCGGGGCGCACGGTCGCCGTGCGCAATCTCGGGTCGCGCGGGTTTGCTCTACTCGTCAACGAGTGACGAGGAGCAGGAGAGAGAGGGTATGGCGCCATAGATGCACGATCCGCAACGAGTGAGGCGGCGGCCGTCATTCGAGCCGATGGTGGCGCCACGGGGCGCATAGCGGACGACGGTGGTACCGCTGCCGGAATGCTGGGGGCGATTGACGTCACGGGTGACGCAACATGCGCGTAAGTCGCCGTGCAAGTCGTCCTCTGTTGGTGTAGGTGAGTGGGGTTGGGTGCCGGTGGATGTGCAGCACTCGCGGGCACTTGCTTCCTTGGTGGATCCGTGGGGGATTTTCCATTGCTGCCAGCCGTTGGTGATCTACCCTCATTTTGCTTGCTGCTCGATTTCTTTGTTCTCCCGGCAGCTGGGTGAACATTTGTCGATGTTGGACGTGATGGTGCGGCCCGGACGTTCGGGAGAGACGACGTCCGGTTCAGCACAGGTCGGGCTTCTGCCGCTTCTTCTCTTCGGCCGGCGCCTCCACGATCCGGGGGACTGCGGGCGCCTGGCTTCATTTTCTCCATAGGCTTCATGGTAGCGATGACAAGACGAACAAGTAGCCTCCGCGACCACTTCGGTGTCTGTACACCCGAGAAAAGCGCGAGGCGGACCTCCCCTTCGTGCTGTCGCCGGTACGAAACTTAGTTTTGCACCGTCGACAACACAAACGGTTGGCCCGATTTGAATCGGGTCCGTACGGGAGTTGCGGGTAGGCGAATAAAGTTGCGCGCGACACGGAGCGCAGCGGAACTAACTAGCGTGTGAACTACCTCGCGAACTTGTGGCTACTGGCCGATCCCAGGCTTTACTCGAAGCGGGTGAAGATATTTAATGTTTTCACATCCAAAAAAAAACTGAGCAAGTGCGAGTTCGGACTCCCGCACTGAGGGTTCCGTACAAACTTACCTTAGATGTAAATAGTTCAATTCCCGAATGTCTTTTTTGTGACGTAACAACAAAAAACAATAATCTTTAATAGCTGTTCGTTAGTCTCGCTAAAACTTAAAAACGGCTGGACTGATTTGAGTAATTTGGTCTTGAAATATTCGAGATAGTCCAGGGAAGGTTTAAACGGTGAGAAAAAATAGAAAATATCACGAAAAAAAATCCGAATCCATCTCTTATTAAAATGTAATTATAAAATAAATTATGCTGTTCTGGTAATGCCAGTAGATGGCGTTATCCTTACTATTAGGCGGTACGAAGTTCGCCGGGTCAGCTTGTAATAATATAATTATCTAAATCCTTAACCGTTAGTTTAAAATGCAACAGTGCAACCGGCCTCAAGGAAACTAACAGCTGTGTGTGTAACCCCTCACCGTAGATACATGTTATTTACGTATGTATGTGTGTCGATTGAAGGAGTGTGCATCTGTGTGTGAATATGTGTGACAAGTAATGCCGCGGGAAACACCTAAATTGAAGCGGGATTAGTTTTAACTAGATTTTGCTCCAGGGTTTGGCTCTAATGCCTGGTTGATAGGTAGGTACATTCTCTACTTTGGAGGAGTAGTGTAGAGTAGTTTTGTGTATACATCTATATACGAGTATATAAAAATAAATAGCTGTTCTCGCTAAAACTCAAAAACGGCTTGTCCGATTTGAGTGTTTTCTTTAAAATAGGGGTAGTAATTTTTTTTCTTTATAAACCTGTGCTTGACTGCGATCCCACCTGATGGTAAGCAGTGATGCAATCGTTGATGGTGAGGCACACTAGTTTATTAAGAGCCTATTCACTAGCCTTGAAGACACCCAAATTATAATCAGATGGAAAGACCTCAGCAGGCAAATTGTTCCAGTCCTTCGACGTACGCGGTATAAACGACGAGGCACCTTTTACCAGGTACACTTTTGAAAGTGTGACCAAATGATAATGTGCTTATTTTTCTTCTCACATGGTGGACCGATGACCTTTTCGGCGTGACCCTAAAAAGGAACGACCTCTACCACCCAGTAACCACCTAGTAACAATCAATCTCCACGATATCTCCAAGAAAACTCCCTCGAAAAAGGTTAATTATAAAAATTTAATTAAAAGCCTCCTCGTTTCTTATCTGACTGCGTATCCGCCATTTATTTGAGCGTAATGTTTTGAAAGGGGCGTGAACCGTAAAACGTTACACTTTCCTGAAGAAAATGTGTAACTTAAGTGTTTTTGTTACGTTCAAGAGATTTTGTGAACGTTTTATAATACTTATGTAGCTTGCTTACTTGCAAGAGGTTGAGAGAAACTTTACTGATTTTTAAAATAGTAGCCTTGATATTTCTTGCCGGTTCGAGGAAACGACCATTTTGAACTGTGTACACACAAAACGTCGGCAAATCTCGACGTTTTTAGGGTTCAGTACTTCAAAAGGAAAAAACGAAACCCTTATAGAATCACTTTGTTGTCCGTCCGTCTGTCTGTCTGTCAAGACCCTTTATCTCGGGAACGCGTAGAGGTATCGAGTTAAAATTAAAACCATAAACTCAAGACTGCAATTCCTTGAAGCTGTGAAAAAATCAAACTTGTGTTTATGTTGCAAAAAACTTATATTTCGACACTCTCAAGGGAATCAAAATTTATAGGGTACTTCCCGTTGTCCTAGAATCCTGAAATTTGGCATGAAGCAAGGTCTCATAGCATAAGTATAGGAAAAAATCTGAAAATTGTAAATAGGAGATTACCGCATACGTCAGACATTTATTTGTCAATATACGTACGAGATCGACGATCGATCCACTTCTTTCAATGGAGTGTCAGTGATTGACCATTGGAAAGTCATAATTACGCCATTATATTATTAGATTACCAAACTTGACAAAATCAACAATTTGAAATCAATGATAGACCATTCTGACACTATTGTCATAGCAGACTTGAGGCCCTGGTCTGCGGTTCTTTGAAGCTGTAAAAAAATAAACTTCTAAGTTAACGAAAAAAAAAGATACGGCTGTTTATGTCGCAAAAAACGTGTATTTCGATACTCTCAAGGGAATCAAAATTCATAGGGTAGGTACTTCCCGTTGACCTAGAATCCTGAAATCTGGCATGAAGCAAGGTCTCATAACACAAGTATACAAAGAAATCTGAAAACTGTAAATTTGTAGTTACGTCACAAAAATATATTTTTTGCTATTCGGAACAATCTTCGTAACTCAATTCGAGAATTGTAGTTTGTATGGAACCCTTAGTGCGCGAGTCCGTCTAGCACTTGCACAGTTTTTTTGTAAATCGGTTTATTTTTAGGTGGGATATCATCCAATGTCTTCTCTTGCTCTAGGGTGGAGCGTGAGTCCGTGCCAGAACTCAATTCGGGAATCAGACTGTTTTCATAGGTAAGTTTGTACGGAACCCTCAGTACGCGAGTCCGAGTCGCACTTGTCTGGGTTTTTTAATGTGGAAAATCATCAAAAACCTTCTCCCGCTCACGATGGAGCAAGAAGAAGTGTCAGACTTTACAAACTAAAACTCACGAGTGTTCCTTCAGTTACCAATTATGTTCTTTGGAACCAAAATAAAAGACAACTCGACTCTTTTAGTCACCGCAGCAGCATTGGCGACTCTTGAACAACCCTGCAGCCTTTTCTGTCATGTAAACTAGCGCGCCCCGTAAATTAAGCTGATGTCGAAGCCGTATTGAAAAATCTCTCTCTGTAATATAATGTGGCTACCTCACGTTCAGCCGGATTGTAGTGGCGATACGTTCTACAAAGCAGCGTCTTTTATTTTTAGGTGGGAAAATCATCTAATGACAAATCTTGCTCTTGGGCGGAGCGAGAGATAGTGTCAGACTTTTACTGACTAAAAACCCACTCCTGTTCCTTCTTTGCCTTCATCCTGGGGCCCCGGGTTTCGCTTTCACACTGCCCGTACTATAGTTAAGTTGTATTTTTGGTGTAGGTTGAATATAAATTATGAAAAATCGATCCCAAAAAAGCTTGGGTAGGGTCAGAACAGATTCAGAACAGTTTGGTGAGGAGAACTGTTCTAAATCTGTCTTTCTATATAAATCTACCAAGATTCAAAGAGGTTTTTTAAATACTTTCCTTACACAAAAAAAAACTGGGCAAGTGCGAGTCGGACTCGCGCACTGAGGGTTTCGTACAAACTTGAAAGGCAAATTGTGGTTTACGATTTATGACGTATTAAAAAAAAAAAACTACTTACTAGATCTCGCTCAAACCAATTTTTAGTGGAAGTTTATAAGGTAATGTACATCATATATTTTTTTTAGTTTTATCATTCTCTTATTTTAGAAGTTACGGGGGGGGGGGGGGCACATTTTACCACTTTGGAAGTGTCTCTCGCGCAAACTATTCAGTATATAAAAAAATGATATAAGAAACCTCAATATCATTTTTGAAGACCTATCCATAGATACCCCACACGTATGGGTTTGATGAAAAAGAAAAAATTTTGAGTTTCAGTTCTAAGTATGGGGAACCCCCAAAATTTATTGTTTTTTTTCTATTTTTTATGAGAATCTTAATGCGGTTCACAGAATACATCTACTTACCAAGTTTCAACAGTATAGCTCTTATAGTTTCGGAAAAAAGTGGCTGTGACATACGGACGGGCAGACAGACACATGACGAATCTATAAGGGTTCCGTTTTTTGCCATTTGACTACGGAACCCTAAAAAGCACGTCGTTATAAACAACGTCATTAGCCATCAAGAAAGCAATTAAGATATCCATCTTACTACTAACAGCTACATAGTTCGACCTTCCCATCCACACGTCTGAAACTACGTATTATATAGCTAAAGCACAAAGGGACGGGGCAGTGGGTCAAGTACCACTCCTACGGGTCGACCAATTAAACAAACCTGAGGTTTCTTTGTCACTGTGTCTTAGGTGAAAATTTTTGCTGAAGCTGAATATTTTTGGAAGATTCTGATGGATGGATAAGGTGTGAACCTGTTTTTTTTATATAAAGTATGATAGCTAAATAATCTATATCTCAAAATAAAAAAAATCAAAATCAAAAATATTTTTATTTCACATAGGCCTACATGGGCACTTATAAAACGTCAGAAGCTATTGCACGGTTCCAAATTGGTCGTTTCCTATGGAGAAGAACCCGCAAGAAACGTCAAAGTCAATATTGTACCCACAGTGCACAATAAAAATAATAATATTAAAAAAAAAGTGAGTCGTAATAGGAAGTAATCTAAGAATTCGTGGAATCTCTGTAGATTCTACGAATTCTTAGATTACTTCCTGTTCTCACATTCACATTATAAAAAGAGGCTATATAAAAAGAAGGCAAGAAAAATATGAATTATTACAACTGTCAATAAATGAGATGTTAACAAAATAAATTACTAACGAATTTAAGGTAGTTGAAGTCCAAATAATTTAAAAAAGCAAGAGCAATGTGTCAAATAATAATAATAATTCATTTATTTGCCTGAAACATGGTAGTACAGATCTTATAAAAAAAAATATATTAAAACAAAGATGGAGCAGTTAGTAGACACACAATAATGAGTTACCAGGGAGCCACATGTGCAGAAGTAGTCATTGCCAAACAAGCATGTCTTCGACATAGTCTTTAACCTTTTAGTATGCTTTTTTGGTCAGGACACGCTTAATATGCAAAGACATTAAATATATACCTTAATATTAGTTTTGAATTTTCCATCTATAACTGTAATATTTATTTTCAGTTTTTACATATTTAAATTATCTTTTAAACTATCATTATAAATACATACACTTAATAAAAAACTCCTTAAGAACTAACTAAGAGTACTGGATCTATTATGGCGTTAAAATACTTTTCACAAGGCTGCTTCTGCCCAAGCTAAAAGCCAGCCCTTGGGTCACGCGAAGTGTCTTCAAGGCATTGGGAAAGGTCTTTAAATAATTTGTGGGCACTTGGAACCTACGATCCGAGAGGTTCAACCCAAAGATTCAAAAGATTCAAAGCATTTTATTTCAAATAAACCATTTACAGGCACTTTTGAAATGTCAAGGAGTCAGTCAGTCAGAAAAAATGATGCTAATTGCACATTCCAAAGCGTAGATATCTATGGAGAAGAATGTGCAAGAAACTCCATGGCCACTCTTTTCAATCATGTTTTGTAATTAAAAATATCTCTGTTACATGTTTCTTGTCCCAGTTTCAAGTTTTAAATCTACATTATTTAAATAAAAGGAGAAACTGTCTGACTGACATATCAACGCAGAACCGAAACTACTGAGTCTATGAGCGTGAAATTTTGCACATGGTTTCCATTTATGACGAAGGCTACGTCATAAAAGGATTTAGAGAGAGAGATTTAGATTTTGAGAAGGATTAAGACTTATGGAGGATTTTCCAAATTTGACCCTCTAAGGGGATGAAACGGGGTTTCAGTTTTTATGAAAAAACCTAAATTCGTGCAGGCGAAGCCGTATGCAGTGGTAGAAGCTTGAAAAATATATGAATCTCTCGCCATGCATGGCCTAGGTCTTCGTCTTCTTTTCGTGTCTATGGACTCAAATAAAATTTTCTTTGACCAGTCTATGGCAACCTGAGCTCGATAATCTATTATTCATCATCATCATCATTTCAGCTGAAAATGTTGGAGATAGGCCTCCCCCAAGTGTCACCACAATGAACGGTCCCGTGCGTCTCGCATCCATCGGATTCCCGCAACCCTTACCAGGTCATCGGTCCACCTTGTAGGAGGCCTTCTCCAACGCTACCTCTTCCGGTAATCGGTCGGTTCTTTCCGCTAATCTATTATTGACCTCGTATAAATCCTGAAAGGTGCAGGTGGTTGTGCAGAACGGGCAGCATAGCAGGTGACGCAAGTCTTCTGAAGCAGCTTAACATTAGCACTGTGTTTGAGATGGGTCGTGGGTGCCCCATTCGGTCAGATTGTTTGTGCTGCGGCCAGGGTCCGTCGGTTAAGAGATTTCCACATTGACCACTGCTGTTCGCGTCCAGAGGGACATGTTCTGATGGGGTAATCAAGTGTGGAGGAGTTGGGTGTTTTTGCTTCTACAGCACGTATTCCTCGTCCTCTGCACTGTCTTTCGAGAAGGTTTTAAATCTCACATAACTGTTAAGGTTCTTTAAACGTGTAGGTAATAGTTGTGATGTGATATAATCCGTCAACCTTTGCATGAGCAAAGGTTGACGGATTAGGGGACATCCGTTGGCCCATCAATCTGGACCCGAGGTAGTGGCACATAGTGTTCCACGCACACCTCTTTTAGACGTTTTGGAGAGCCACTCTCCATTATTTGGATAATTAATTTTTAAATATGAAAATTGCATGTATAATTTAAATTATCATTTTTAAATTATCATGTGTAAATTATAATATTGAAATTATTATATTAAAGAAATTATTATATATAAGAAATCGAACTAAATTATATATTTGAATTATTTTTGTAAATATTCTTCCAAGTTAAAATATTGGTGTAATGTATGATGCTGCATGGAATAAAAGGCTTTTGTATTTTTTTCTTATTTTTATTTATTTTATTTACTCTCCAATACAGGACGAGACCCCACGGGGATCGGGTCAACACTAGTCTGGGGCAGCGAAACTCAAACTGCACCCGCAGCCCCCAACACAGGCGAGGGAACACTGTGGTGGTTTTAGTCAGTAGAAGTCTGACAGACACCTCCACACTCACCTCAGGGCGGAGAAAAACGGAAGGAAATTTATAATAATAATAACTAATTTTATTATAACGTTTACAAAAAGATAATATTAAGCCAACAGTAACAAGGTTTCCCATACATTTATTTGTACAGCGCCTAAAAATATACTAAAACTAAAATATTATTAAAGGTGCAATTAATCGTGGTTCGGAATTGCAATGTTTGATAGTGGACCGCCCGATCTAGATTAAGGACGGAATTCACCAATAAAACTAATTGCGTTTTAACGTTTGGCTCGAATAATCGCGTTTAGCCGCTGTCACTAGTGTCACTTGTAAAAATACAACAAAAGAAAAATACAGACACAAGTGACTAAACGCGATTATGCGAGCCAAACGTTAAAACGCGATTAGTTTTATTGGTGAATTCCGCCCTAAACATGAGTACTTCTACCCCGAAAACAAAGGGGGTGACGTCCGTCCCGTTCCTGTTTGCCTTTCTCAACGCGGACTATTTATATGCGGGTAAATACAAGTATTTTGAACGATCCCGCAGCATACAAAAGCCTAGCTAACAATTCAATTCAAAATATATATTTTATTTCACAAAGGCCTACATTTTTTTTTAGGTGGGATATCATCTAATGACGTCTCCCGCCCTTTTCGTGCCAGACTTTTACTGACTAAAAACCAATCCTGTTCCTTCTTTGCCTTCGTTCCAGGACCCCGGGGTCCTCTTTCACATCACCCATGGCCCCAGTAGGCTTCAAACCTGCTAGGCCCCTACGGTTGCTGACATCTTCTTGAGGCGCGCGTGGAACACTACACGCTGTGGACGACTTGGGCTCGGTCCGGACGGTTACCGGACAGTCGGACGGCGAGCTACGCAATGCTCGCCGTTCGCAAGCCTACGCCTACGGTGGCCGGAAATCAGGATCGAGATCCCGGCGGCTGGGGCGTGAGGGCCGTTGCCTCTCGCGAGCGGCCGCCTCCTTTGCTAGCATTACTGCTTCGCATGAGGCGACCGCCTACCACTTCTCCTTGCTCCGGACCTTGGCCTGTACCAAGGCCCGGCGCGAGAGATCGCTACCGCCCACGAGGACACGGCGGTGCTCTGCCCAGGCGGGGCACACCTCTATCCGTATGATCCACCGTGTCCACCGGACGGTCCACACAATGGTGACACCCGGGCGTTTCTCCCGCACGAATCCGGTGCAGGAATCTCCCGACCTGACCATATCCGTTGAGGACCTGTGTCATGCGGAAGGTAACAACGACGTGTTGTCTTTCCAGCCACTCCTCAAAGAGGGGACTTACCGCCATAATTATGGGCTGCCCTGCACTGGGTTGCGACAGTCGCTGTCGCCATTCCACCATGAGATTCCGCCGGACAAAGGCAATACATGGTTGCCCATGTCCATTAAAAAACTCCGCACTGAGGGTTCCGTACAAACTTACCTATAAAAACAGCTCAATTTGCGAATCGAGTCTCAAAGATTTTTAGAATCGCTGTAACGTTGTATAGTAAATCTCAACGTTCCTATCGAAATTATCAGAGCAAACTGCGGTAAAGACTTGCGCTGATCAACAAAAATATTAACAGGAACCTTACAACCTAATAACTTAAAATAAACAGATAACAGAACACTTTGTTGGTGATATAATAAAATAAACTAAACCTAATCTATAACTAAATACACACTATACTATACTACTTAAAGATATTGAAAAATCGACTAGTAATTACATTACGGTTCCAACTCGCTAATTCGCTTCCCGTGTGGCGGTAGTTACACATTAAAAAAATAATTTATTAAGATCAAAAACGACTCGGCTTTTGCAGAACGCACGGTCATTGTCGATCAGACATCTCAGCTCATATACACGTTCACACGCTCCTTACGATCATTTAATTTACTTAGCGTGTGTCATCTTACGTGGTTTTAAATAATCACGGCATCGGCATTGATGAAGTTTCCTAGCTTCAGTGTTAACCCCGTATTGGGTAAGTGTTGACAATTACCTTTTAATTGCTTAATCATGCTGGATACGGCCATTATATGACAAGAATTGTATCACCCATATTTTATATCTTCTGTTGGTGTTTTAGTTCCTTGTTATTTTGTATTATCATTAGTGCTTACTAGCTTTAAGCGTAGTTTCCTTTTTTTTCCCGCTCCGGTTCTGATTGTGACATGCACACATTCGCCTTAAGCGCCTTCGTACTTCCTCTGCCCTGCGCTTACACACTGTTGCGGTCACAATCGGACAAGGATAAGCGGGAGACAAAGAGACTCATTCGACGACTGGAAAATTCCAGGGTCCAAAGTTCCGGTTCAGGCACCTGGCCTGAGATCCATCCAACCGTTCGGCAACCCTCTGGCCCTTCGTCTACCAGCGGGTCATCTACCTGCGGGACGTCTTCCCGCTGGCGCCTAGTCCTCGATCTCCAGCTTCATAGTGACCAGGATAGTACTTTGTGCGCCTACCTCCATAGTCGTCAGATATAAAAAAACGGCATTTTGTACCTGCGACCTTATTTAATAAATATTATTGTAGATAGTGCTGCGTATTATTTGTCTTGTATTAGAGAAGTAACCCGCAAACGCTACACTGGCGCCCATATCGTGGTTTTTTTTTCCAAAGTTTTTTTTTATTTGCTTATTGCTTCTATGGAGGTAGTAGTGTTTAATGGTGTTGTGTGTTTTGTCTTTTCTTTGTGTTGTAAAACGTTTTATTTTATTTTGGTTGATCGTAACTAAGGTGTACGTAATTGTTATATACAAAAAAATAATTAAATAACGAATCTTATGTAGCAGTTATCATAGTAGAATCAGTCAATTTAAAGAGTGTCTAATATTTTTTAATTCTTACCTCTATTATTTTATGATTTAATGTTATCCACATTAATTACTGTGATACATTTTTTTTTTGTTAGTACAGTCAGCAACAACATTTTGTGAACATTTTTTTTTTTGATAATCGAATTTATTGTGAAACGTACCTACACATTAGTTGCAATTTTTTCTAGTAGTTTTGTGTAATTTTGTTTTTTTGGTTGCAATTTTTTTTATCAATTAATGCTTTTCTTTATTCTGATGAAAAAACAACCAAGACGTTAATTAATTTAAATAACAAATTGTAACAGACGGAGTGTTTGTTTTCTTTGAAGGTATTGTTCTTATTGTTTTTTCACGTACCTACTAAAATTGTTCAACACTTACCCAACCAACAGAATTTTTTTTTTTTTTTTCTTCAAAGCTTATTTCAATATGGCATTTGCCGTTAAATTTATGTCGTTGCAAAAGGCTGAGCTTGAGTATGAGGTGGCTATAAGAGGAGAAACACCTGCTGCCACGGTGCAAGAATTACGCAAACAAATTGCTAAGTGCGGTCCATTGTTTCCGTCTGAGGACATTCTTACTAGCCCTTTCGACCCAGCGGACGATTTGAGTGGTGTTGTAGATGTTTTAGAAAAAACTAACGTCATTTTAGAGTCTCCATCTTTAGATAAAAATACGTTGCTACGCACTCAAAATTTGCTCAATCATTTATACCATCGGCTGAACCGTATTACATGCGATGACAAATTAAAGGACAGTTATGACCAATGTGTCAATTTTTACAAAAAGATTGCAGCAAAACTTATCTCGCTTAATGATTCGGCTTTAGACCCCTTGGCTATCGCTAGTAACGATTTTTCCCCCGCTATTGCTTCGACACCTGTTAATGTTACCGTTACTTGTGAAGGTACCCTCAATAAATTTTCAAAATTAAAATATGACGGTAAGTCTTGCGTACGAGCGTTCATTCAACGTTGTGAGGAATTTTGCAACTCAAAGAGTATCTCACTCAATAAGGTTCTAACTAATGCCACTGAAATATTTAGTGGAGATGCATTGCATTGGTACAGGAGTATTAGGGATTCAGTAACGAGTTGGGACGAACTTGTATTGTCGCTGAGACGTGATTTCGACCAGTCTGATTATGACTACAGACTGCTTTCTGAAATTAGGTCTCGCACGCAAGGAGACGGCGAGAATATAGTCATCTACCTTTCCATTATGTCTGGACTTTTTTCGCGGTTATCGAAAAAAATTTCAGAGGAAGATAAATTAGAAATTTTACTCCACAATATTCGGCCAATTTATGCTAATACCCTTTCATCTGCGTCTGAAGTTAAATCTATTGATGAGTTGCGAAGCTTGTGCCGTAATTATGAGTGCATTCAAGCACGGTTTTCTCAATTTAAAGAACCCCCAAAAGCAGGCTCAAATACCTTAGCACCTGAATTCGCTTACGAGAGTCAAACAAATAAAAGTTATATTTATAAACAAAATAAAAGCGTAAATACTACAAATAATAATAATAATAATACATCAAATTCTCCTAATTATGTACATGTTGTGAATACTTCTAATACTAATACTAAACAGCGTTACTGCCCCCGTTGTCGCAATAACACACATAATCTTAGGCAGTGTACAGCTAACAAGGATGAGTTAGTATGTTTTAAGTGTGGTCGTAAAGACGTTAAAACCCCAGACTGCCCAGACTGTGGGAAAAAGAATCGTACCAATAAAAAAAACTAACTACTGAGAACTGTGAATACAATAAAAACTTTGATAGCGATGATTGGAGAAATTGGCTCCATACCATTAAACTATTTTTTGAATCGTATAACATCTACACAGTTCTCGGTAATAAACGTGATCTCGATGACAGACCTTACGTTTCTGTTCAGATCAATGGTCTTACAATTTCGGGACTTCTAGATTCTGGCTCCGCCGTCTCAATCTTAGGTAATAATGCTCATTTAGTATTGGAAAAGTATGGCTTGCCCCTTATTAAAGCAGATTGTATAACAGTTACAGCCGCAGGAGGTCAAAATATAAAAAGTGTAGGTTTCATTAATATTCCAGTTTATTTTGAGGATCAGTTTCACATTTTAAAAGCTTTTGTCATTCCGGAAATTACAAAGAACTTGATTTTAGGTATAGATTTTTGGCGTAAATTTAAACTATGCCCTAAATATGTCGGTAGCATTGCTATGGCCAAACCTGATAATTGTTCCTTAGACGCAACGCATAATTCCTTCATACAAGGCTATGCAAATCTTGATCAGTCACAGAAACAACTTGCTGACAATATCAAGACGCAATATGAGGAAATTTCTTTTAATCGTAAGGGCCTAGGTGTCACAAGTCTCATTACGCATCGGATTGATACTGGTGACTCAGAACCAATTCGCCAGAGATACTACCGCCTATCGCCTGAGAAACAACGTATTTTAGTGGAACAGGTTGACGAGATGCTTTCACTCGACGTTATCGAGCCTTGTGAGAGTGCTTGGTCATCTCCTGTTCTGATCGTTTCTAAAAAAAACGGCCAACCTCGGTTTTGTCTTGATAGCCGTAAGTTAAATTCAGTTACGAAACGTGATCCTTATAATCTTCCGTATATCTCTGAGATCCTAGACAACCTTCGAGACGCTCGCTATCTATCTAGCATCGATTTATCCAAAGCATTTTGGCAAATCCCGATCGCTTCCCAAGATCGTGATAAAACAGCTTTTTATGTTCCTAGTAGGGGTACCTTTCGTTTTAAACGTACTGCTTTTGGCCTTACTAATGCGCCAGCTACTCAGCAGAGACTGGTTGATCTGCTCTTTTCGGAATTTGATCTCAAGGTATTCGCATATTTAGATGACATTATCATAATATCTAAAGACTTTAATAGTCACGTGACACTTCTTTTGCGCGTCCTAGATAAGTTGAAACAAGCAAACCTAACCATTAACCTTGACAAATGTAATTTTTTTAGTTCACAACTTAAATACTTAGGTTATGTAGTCGATGAGACTGGTTTACGTACTGATCCGGCCAAGGTTGAGGCCATACTTAATTATCCTACACCTACTTGTCGTAAGGACCTCAAACGCTTTCTTGGAACAGCGACGTGGTACAGACGTTTTGTGCCAAATTTCAGTACCATTGCAGGGCCCTTAAATAAGTTAACATCATCCAAGAAAGGTAGTCCTCCTTTTAAATGGACTCCTGAAGCCGACGCTGCATTCCAAAAACTTAAAGAATGCTTAATTTCAGCGCCAGTTCTTTCATGTCCGGACTATACTAAGCCATTTGAAGTGCATACGGATGCTAGTAGTTATGGCGTTGGTGCAATGCTTACACAGTCTATAGATGGCAAAGAACACCCAATTGCCTACATGAGTAAGTCACTGACTGCAGCCGAGAAAAATTACAGCATAACCGAACGCGAAACCTTAGCTGTCCTTACCGCGCTTGAACACTGGCGTTGCTATATAGAGAACGGTCAACCATTTACAGTTTATACTGATCATAGTGCTCTTAAATGGTTTTTGTCCCTTAGTAACCCTACAGGCCGACTAGCACGATGGGGTGTACGCTTATCTGCTTTTAACTTCGTCATTAAGCACCGTCGAGGCGTTGACAATGTCATACCTGATGCTCTGTCTAGAATTGTCCCAGTTAGTTCCATCAGTACTTCCAAATCGCATTTGGACACTAAAGACTGTTGGTACAAAAAAGTTTATAAGGGCTGTTTAAACGACCCTTCCAAGTTTCTAAATTTTTTAATAAAAAATGAGACTTTGTTTAGGTTGTGTAAGAGCAAGTCGGAGCTGACTTCCGAGTTTTCATGGAAAGAGGTCGTTCCTACCGAATTGCATGAAACTATTATAAAAGAAAATCACTCTGAGCCCACGGCTGGACATATGGGCATTTTTAAAACTTACCGACGTCTGGCATTACGTTATTATTGGCCTGGCATGCACCGAGACGTCGTTAAATTTGTTGGTACTTGTGATAAATGTTTAGCATATAAGTCCCAAAATCATCAAGTTCTTGGAGAATTGGGTCGTCCGAAACATTGTTCAAGACCATTTCAGATGATCTCTATTGATCTTATGGGACCTCTACCTACTTCTAAAAAACAAAACAACTATATATTGGTCGTTACTTGTTGTTTTTCTAAATTTTGTTTAATTTTTCCTATAAAAAGGGCCACTTCTGAAATAATAACAAAAATATTGGAAGAATCTGTTTTTCTAGTCCATGGCATACCTCAAACTGTACTTATGGATAATGGCACACAGTTTACCGGCAAGGTAGCAGAGGCTCTGTTTAAGAAATATAAGGTACCAAATGTACATTACACTCCTAAATATACTCCTCAGGTAAATTTAGTTGAAAGGTACAACAGAACCATCATCACCTGTATTTCTACCTTTGTTGATGACGATCATAGATCATGGGACCTGTATATACCTAAGGTGCAGTTTGCAATTAATAACTCTGTTAACGAGGCTACAGGTTATACACCTTCTTTCTTGGTTTTTGGCCGTGAGCTTGTTACGTGCGGTTCTCATTTCATTGATAATGACCTTGGGGACGAAATACTGTTCTTGCCACGAGACATTTACGCAGAAAATTTAGGTTGTCTTACTTCTATTTTCAATAACGTTCAGGTAAAATTATGGCAAGCTCATGTAAAGAACACCTCTCATTATAATTTGCGGCGTAAATTTGCCGAATTTAATGTTGGGGACGTAGTCATGAAACGCGCTTACTTTTTAAGTGACAAAGAGAGCCGGTTTACTAAAAAGTTAGCTCCAAAATTTATAAAGGCCAAAATTATAGAAAAGAAATCTCCTTTAGTTTATGTGCTGCAAGACATGTCAGGCAAAAATATAGGCTCATGGCACATTAAAGATTTAAAACTAGCAGGTCGAAATATATAATTCTTTGCAATTAGATAGTTTTAATTTTCTATTAAGCATCATTTACCAATACCTATTAACCCGTCTCGCTTTATTTCCACCTTTATTTGGGAGCCACTATTTGTAAGGTAACAAGTTTATAATAGCTAGTTACCTATTTTATGTCATTGTGCGACAGTTAATATAGTACTCACTCTACAGTGACTGCTGCTAGTTTATGTTTTGCGAGAAGTATGGAAGATTGTTTTGAAAGTGAAAACAAATAGTTTTGCATTAGTCCTTAAGCGGATTTTATTTGTTTAGAAATAATAAAATCCTTATCTGCGCGCGGGGGTATTGTAACGTTGTATAGTAAATCTCAACGTTCCTATCGAAATTATCAGAGCAAACTGCGGTAAAGACTTGCGCTGATCAACAAAAATATTAACAGGAACCTTACAACCTAATAACTTAAAATAAACAGATAACAGAACACTTTGTTGGTGATATAATAAAATAAACTAAACCTAATCTATAACTAAATACACACTATACTATACTACTTAAAGATATTGAAAAATCGACTAGTAATTACATTACGGTTCCAACTCGCTAATTCGCTTCCCGTGTGGCGGTAGTTACACATTAAAAAAATAATTTATTAAGATCAAAAACGACTCGGCTTTTGCAGAACGCACGGTCATTGTCGATCAGACATCTCAGCTCATATACACGTTCACACGCTCCTTACGATCATTTAATTTACTTAGCGTGTGTCATCTTACGTGGTTTTAAATATTCACGGCATCGGCATTGATGAAGTTTCCTAGCTTCAGTGTTAACCCCGTATTGGGTAAGTGTTGACAATTACCTTTTAATTGCTTAATCATGCTGGATACGGCCATTATATGACAAGAATTGTATCACCCATATTTTATATCTTCTGTTGGTGTTTTAGTTCCTTGTTATTTTGTATTATCATTAGTGCTTACTAGCTTTAAGCGTAGTTTCCTTTTTTTTCTCGCTCCGGTTCTGATTGTGACATGCACACATTCGCCTTAAGCGCCTTCGTACTTCCTCTGCCCTGCGCTTACACACTGTTGCGGTCACAATCGGACAAGGATAAGCGGGAGACAAAGAGACTCATTCGACGACTGGAAAATTCCAGGGTCCAAAGTTCCGGTTCAGGCACCTGGCCTGAGATCCATCCAACCGTTCGGCAACCCTCTGGCCCTTCGTCTACCAGCGGGTCATCTACCTGCGGGACGTCTTCCCGCTGGCGCCTAGTCCTCGATCTCCAGCTTCATAGTGGCCAGGATAGTACTTTGTGCGCCTACCTCCATAGTCGTCAGATATAAAAAAACGGCATTTTGTACCTGCGACCTTATTTAATAAATATTATTGTAGATAGTGCTGCGTATTATTTGTCTTGTATTAGAGAAGTAACCCGCAAACGCTACATCGCAAAAAAAGTAAAATGACAGTTCCTTTGATTCAGAGACCTACCATTTAGAACGTCATTGCTTTTAATAAGCACGATATTGTCATTCTACCACAACTCTAACGAGACCATTGACCGATCAATGATCGATCATTATGAAATAGCAGATTACGAACTTTTAGCAAAATGACAATGGGATCGTGTTGGAATTACGAATTTATAAAAATAGCAGACTTGGGCCCCTGAATATATGGTTTTAATTTTATCTCGATAACTCCACGCGATTCCGAGATAAAGGGTCTTGACAGACAGACAGACAGACGGACAACAAAGTGATCCTATAAGGGTTCGGTTTTTTCTTTTTGAGGTACCGAACCCTAAAAAGAGTGCATTCTAGTTCTCGATACCAGTTATAATCAGCATCATTTCAGCTGCAAGACGGCCAGAGCTGGACACAAGCTGACTTTCTTGTTTTGCTGGTAGATATCGCTGTCAGCGATAAGACCGCCATTGTACCCATAGATTTAAGTTTGTATGAAAGTTTTGTTACTATTTTAGTGAATAATAAAGTTTATTCTATTCTATAGGCCAAGATATCGTCTTGTGATTTTCGCATCCATCTGATTTCCGCAGCCTTCACCAGGTCATCGGTCCACCTTGTGGGGAGACTTTCCAACGTTACATTATCTGGTAAGCGATTGCCAGAACCTAGCAGCTCCATTGACAATCCATTATGCAAGCGATTTGCCACGTTCTTCGCCGCTCACATTTGGCGATTTTTCAGGCTATGTCGATAACCTTGACTGAGGTGATCGTATTTAATATATCTACCAAGTAAGATAAATAGTAGATGAGTACTGTGGCTTATTAATCAATTCAATGCAATTAAGATTAAGATAATAGTGCACAACTTAATTGTTTTATTTGCAGGAGCATGCTAGGGCTGTGCCAGTACCACACTTTAAAAAAAATAAAAATATTTAAAGAAAAACAAAAAACCCGACTGCGTCGAAACTAATTTTAAAAAATACGTAAAAAAAATTAACTTAAATAAAAACTAAAAAGACACAAACAAGCCCAGTAGTTTAGAATTCTGTTATGTAATACTAAATAACTACACAATTTAAATAGTTTTATAATCGATACACACATAAAACAAATCATACATTCTAATGCAGAACAGAACGACTCACAGTCGTGTTTGTGTCTTTTTAGTTTTTATTTAAGTTAATTTTTTTACGTATTTTTTAAAATTAGTTTCGACGCAGTCGGGTTTTTTGTTTTTCTTTAAATATTTTTATTTTATTTTATACTTTTTAGTTACGATTCATTGACTTCGTTATAAGATGGTAAATTTCGCAATCTAGTCATTTCATTGAGGGAGTTAATATCGTGGGGATTATTAGGTAACTTGCGGTGGTATAACTACTGATGATTAGTCCCTCTAGAGACCTAACTCGGCTCAAAGCTACATATGCTTGACCTTTAGCAAAAATGCGTGAACTTAAGTCAACCACAGCTCGGTCCAAAAGTCCAAAGTAGTTCCTTGGAGCTTGTGTACAGTTACACCCCAGCACAATATCAATGGCAACATTTTTCGCTCTATTTTACCCTGTCCGCGAAGTGCATCGAATTCTGTCGTCGATGGTTCGATTCTGACTCCTACTCCAGGAACATTGTTTTTAATTGCTTTGTCGTCAAATTCTATATAAACAGCTTGTGGCAATTCTCCGGGTTCCAATTGGTCTCTCCGAAGAGCTGGCCACTCAATTGTCCTTATAACACCCATTGCTCCGTTAACAAGACCATGGGTAACATTCAAATTTCCTCGTAACATAACTCGTGATCCTAAACCGATTGTTAAATATTTAACGATTCCTCCAGTTTTGTTAGGATCATCAGAAACATATACCTACATCTTTCGCTTTTTGACCACATATTTTCGATTCTACTGATATATCAACTGCATGTAATTTATACAACCTAGTAGTTTTTGCCAATATAGTTGTCATCTTTTGCTTATGTTCATCGACCTGTCTAGTAGATGGGAAAACTCGAATGATTTGATTTACAAACGTGCATCAAATGAACAACGCCATCTATCGAGTTTGGTGGTAAACTTTTTTTTACCAAAAATATTTGTTCTTCATGCTTTTTCACTGTTTTTTTTTTTATTTGTGTATCGTTTATACTTGAAATGAAAACTTAAATCAATAAGTAAGAAAATTAGCGAGAATGATTGTTTTGTTAGACAACTTTAAATCGTTATATATCCTAAACTATTATTTAATTCATTAACGCTCAGGCAGTAGCCGGCGCCCGCAAGCCATTGTCTTACTATTGTGTCTCTAATTACGCACGTCAAAAGGTTAAAATGAAAAATGATAAAAGGAACCTAAAGATGATTTTAAAATATCTATTCAACGACACCCCACTTGACATAGTTCATCGACTTTTTTTTTCATTTTGACAATATGGCGTCTGGTTGTAGCTGTGGTGAATTTTGATTACTGTCATGTCTTTAGTGACACTCGCAAGGTTAAGACGAATCGATTGACGTAAGAATTATCAAAATCGGCCTACGCATTTGGTCTCTAGAACGCCACATAGAAACAAACATACATACATACATAGACTGATAAACACATTACCCACCTTTGCGTCGCGCAGTCGGGTAATAAAATAAATCTTTGCCCCACACTAGGAATTACTAGTGTTGCAACAGAACTCTGCTTCCGCTTCCGCTTCTGCTGAAGTTCCACAAGCTTTTTCACTTCCGTTTTCGCTTCTGCTTCCGCAAAATTTATAACAGAACTCTAAACGGAAGAATACAGCGAGTAGCGCAGGGGTGGGGGGCGCGTGGACAACTAGACACATCGGGAGAGGCGAGGGGGGGGGGCGGTGGCGGTACACAAACGTGTCGCAACGAGTTTCTTTATTATTATATTTTTTTGGTTCATTCTGCGCACCACCGCGCCTCGTGACGTGATTACGACGTAAACCTTCTGTTGTTTTTAAAAAATAAAATTGCTTTTTCTTCATAGTAATAACACTTCCGCTTCCGCAAAGATTTACTTTTGACATCTGTTTCCGTTTCCGCTTTCGTTAAGACACTTCTGTTCCATCACTAGGAATTACGTAATTAGTATCTCGGGTGCGTTCACAAATATATAAAACTTATATACACAAGACACCCAGACCCGGGATAACTATCTGCAGGCCATACAAATAATTGTTCCGTGCGGGAATCGAACTGCGCCAACCGTGACATTTAATGCCGTGCGTGCTACATAGGAGTGTTCAGTCGGGGCAGAGATGCGCCGTGACCTAGTGGCTGCGTGAGGCTCTGGAACTAACTTCTAACTACCTAATTGTATGGTTTTAGGGTTCCGTACCTCAAAACGAAAAAACGGAACGCTTATGGGATCATTTTGTTGTCCGTCTTTCATATCACTTCTCACACAATCCATCCATCTTTTCTTTGGCCTCCCTCTCCCTCTCCATCCATCCACATGTAAACTCATAACTCATACATCACATGACCATACCAAGACAAACGATTCCCTTTCAACTTTTCAGTCACTGGCGCCACTTTCAAACTTCCTCTAATATACTCACACTACACATCTATCTTAACATTCTCATCTCCGCTACGTGCAATCTTTTTTCATCCGTCTTTTTCACAGCCCAACATTCTGATCCATACAGTATGACAGGCCTTATCACGGACTTGTAGATTCTACCCTTCAACTTGATGTCACTAATAAAATCATCGATATATATGTACTACGCACTAGATTACGCGTGCCGAACACTCATTTCAATCGACTCAGGTGTAGTGATCCATACACCTTGAACATTACACTATGTTGAACGAAACGCGTAAGTGCCACGAAATTTATGGCGCCTAAGACATTTTGGTCGCGAAAAAAGTATCCTCTAAAAGCTATCTTAGCGCTGTATGTTTTAATAGTTCTGTTATACGGCATAATGCCAATCTAGCGCCGCAGCGAACTTTTGTTTTAACTTTTCAGTATTTTGACAAATATTTTCCATGAACGTGCTTTTCTATCTTTAGAATATATGTCGATGAATAAAATAAATTGCGCATACATACATATCCATACATCAGTTGCTATGAAACCTTTAACGGTATCTGACGACCCTGGTTACTAATCTCTTTTGTTGACAATACCAACCTAATGCAAAAGTCCTTCAGCACCCTGACAAAAGGTAACTGAAAACTCCGTGTGGTTTTAGTCTGATAGACCCCTCCACCTGCCCTAGGGCGGCAAACATCCATGAGAATTTCCACACAGTATAAAAAAAAACTGGCCACTTGCGAATCGGATTCACACACGAAGGGTTCCGTACTAAATACTAAAATCGACATTTGTTTTATGGGACCCCCCGTTAAATTTTTAAGTTTATTTTAATTTTATTATTGGTTGTTATAGCGGCAATAGAAATACACGTTCTGTGAAAATTGCAACTCTATATAATTACTGGGGCCACGGGTACTGTGAAAGAGAAACCCGGGGCCCTGGGACGAAGACAAAGAAGGCACAGAAGTGGGTTTTTAGTCAGTAAAAGTCTGACACTATCTCCCGCTCCGCCCAAGAGCGCGATTTGTCATAAGATGATTTTCCCACCCAATAAAAAAAAAAACCTTTTTACCTCTTACGGCTTTTGAAATACAGTCCGCTGACAGAAGGACGGACGGACCGCGGAGGTTTAGTAAAAGGGTCCCGTTGCCACCCTTCAGGTAGAGAACCCTAAAAAAACAGTAAGCCAAATGCTGACTGTATATTACACAATGTATTTATTAAATAAATAAAATAATCATAATTAGGCATAACTAGGAGTTGCTTTCTTCCGTCAAAAGCCAGTTTTTTATAGACTTCCCTATCTCTGGGCTCTAACTCCATCCCTGATAACATAATCACCAACTGATATCATAAAGTTTTATAATACCTAACTATTTACTTAACGTAAACAGTGTGTAAGAATTACCATGCATGTTTTATTTACCCACAACTAAAATCACATCAGTTGTTCTGCAGCATTGAACTGGTTACACCAAGTTTAAGTTGTGTTTAAATAATTTCATATAAATTAATGTATTCATTTTTATGATTTACTTAATAAGTTTAAATGAACACGGAAATGCTGTAGATACAAATATATTTTTGTTAATAAGTAGTATAGTTAATAGACATGAAATAACCTCATATGGGTGCAATGTTTAAAATTTTTGTGAAAAATCTTTTACGATTCTAAATTTCTAGTACAAATTCAGGCGTCGATTAAAATCTGGTCTCAATTGAATGTTAATTAGTTATGTGCAAAGATGGCTAATATATTCCTCAGACAGGTAAGGCCATCCAATGTTTTTTTTTTTTATTGTTGGTAAACTCGTGCTTGACCACTATCTCACCTGACGGAAAGCGACGATGAAGCGCGCTTATCTAGTAGAAACTTATTTCAATCTTGACTTAAAGATCCAGAATCCAAAGATGAAAGGTGGTAGCCATCAGGAAACACAGACTCCGGCAGAGAATTCCACTCCTTAGCGGTGCGCATAATGAATGTGTTAAATGGGTACGTTAAAGTTGACGCAGCGTCCTACGTAGGCTCCGTCCTACGTGCGCGTAATGTTGCCGCTTTAGCCGCCATTTATATAAAACTAGTCATCCAAACAACAAACCAACTGAAGCGACCGCATCGCTTCGCTCCTCGCCGAACCGCACCCACGTGCGTTTGGTCACGTAGGCCAACGCAATAGAGTCAAAGTCTTTATTGCTGAACACAATACAATAAATTAATACATTTCTAGATGTCATGTGAATGTGCTGTTCATTGTCCTCCGCTGAGCCTACCTACTGCTCCCTACTGGGCCACCACTATTCCCCACTAGACCAGCTTGATACTGCTCCCCAGTATCAATTGTTTTTTCATTTCGCGCCGCCTCGCTTCGTGATCGCGTTGAACCACCTACGTTGGACACCATTACCATAGGCAAACAATATTTTCTATTCGGCCTATTAACCAAATCCTAAAGTCATAAAAAATGTGGTCCATTTTACATTTTTACAGGCATGGATCGTGTCGGGAGTGCTCCTCACGATGATGGAGGTAGGGATGTTCCTAGGTTTCACCACGTGTCTTCTGCCAGCTCTCAAGGATCCAGACTCCCCCATCAAAGCTACTTTAGAACAGTCTTCTTGGATAGGTGAGCTAACCTCATTTCCTCTCACTTATAGCTAGTTCTCATACTAAACTAATAAAGGGTTTATTTTTTTACAGCTGCATCCTTCAGTCTAGCCTGGATCCCTGGCTTTCTATCATCTTCCTACTACATGGACCGTTTCGGACGAAGAATAGCCTTCATTCTGGACATCATTCCTGGAGCGTTAGGCCTGGTTCTTATGTATTTTTCCACAAACGTGACTTGTCTAATAGCAGCCAGAAGCCTACAAGGTATAACTGCAGGTTCTACCTCAATATTAGGAGCCATAGTGATAGGAGAATACTCGAGTCCAGTCCATCGTGGTATGTTCCTTAATCTGAAGACTGCAGCGCTTTACGGAGGCAGTACTTTAGTCCATCTTCTAGGCCATTATTACAACTGGAGGACAGTTGCTGTGCTAACTCTCTTGCCATACCTACTGGCTTTTGGCATGGTCTGTACATGGCCTGAAAGCCCTTCTTGGTTGGCTTCTGAAAAAAGATTTGATACAAGCAGAGAAGTCTTCTACAAACTCCGAGGAAAGACAGAGCAATCTACAAGGGAGCTGAAAGAAATGATCAAGGCTCAGCAGGAACGAAAGAAAATTGATGAAGTATCTGTTCTCAAGAAAACGAAGAATTTCTTTAGAAAATTTGGCAAGAGAGACTTCGTTCTACCAGTTTTAAACTATCTGTTCGCGGCTATTCTTTTAGAGACTACCGGCAGACATATTTTTCCCGCGTATGCTGTACAGATAATATCGGAGATTTCTGGGAATGTTAGCTCGTTCTACACTTTAGGTTTAGATTTATTAGTGACTGTAAGTGCAACGTTCTCGTCGTATCTTATCAGAATAATGAAAAGAAGAACATTACTGTTTACTACAGGATTCGCTGCAGTGTTGGTCCTTTTGGCCGCATGCTGCCAACTTTTCTTAACATCCAGGGGTATCATTCCTAGTACTCCATGGATTCCAATGACATTATTTAGCGTATATTTCGCGATAGTTAATTTTGCGTGTGCTCCAATACCCTTGGCTTTAGTTGGAGAGATATTCCCTTTAGAACACAGGGCAGCAGGGACTACTATAGCCGGAATATTGATAGCTGTAACAAGCATAGTTACCTTGAAAACTACTCCAGTTATGTTAGCAACAGTCAAAGTGTACGGAACGTTCACCATATTAGGTGTAACTATGGTTATATCGTTAGTGATTTTGTACTTCATGTTACCAGAAACTAAAGATAGAACTTTGCAAGAGATTGAATATTTCTTTAATCATGGGAAATTTAGAGATGAGAGTAAAAATAAAAATAATGATCAAGAGCTTACTCAAATGATTGTTAAATAAATAAATCACAAATATTACAATTTTGTATAAAGTTACTATTTTCTTTCTCAACATTTAAAACAGCGCCATCTATTAACTTCTTTCGTAATTACTTTGAATTAGGAATAACGCCATCTAGGATACTAAAGGCAAAGCTCAATAAAGAGACGCGAATAAATTATAAAACTTATTTATTTGTCAAATTCATACTAATAACTAATACACAATGACATCACGACCCATTCATGTTGGGTACCTAAAGAATAAGTAGTGTACAACACAACGAATACCAACTATTAAAATATTTTATAATAATAATAACTAATAAAATCACCTAGGAACAAAATAATCGCCTACTGAAATGTCATTTGATTTTATTTACAAAAAAAAGTATCACAAGCAGTTTGTGTGTTGGAATAAATGTTAATTGATACTATTTTAGTTAATTTAGTCGTCTTCTTATTCATTTTATGTTTTGTCAGATTGTAGGAGTTTTTCTTTTCCTATTGTTTTTAATCAGAACTACTTAAATATATTCACAATAAATGAAAATATAAATATGAAGGTTCGAATAAAAAACAAAATTTCATTACATTGTTGTATTGAAATAGTTTGAACAATGAAACAGGTTGTTTCAACACTAGTTAATTCAATAAGTGTTAAAACACCTTGTTTCAACACTAGTTAATTCATTATGAGTTGAAACAACGCTTTGTTTCAACACTAGTTAATTCAACAAATATTATGAACAATTGAATATCTCTGCAACAACAAAACTGCCAAGTTAACAAAAGATTATAGAAACAATATTTTAAGCAATCATATATTGAGAGATTACACAGTTAAATAAATCTACAAAATAAACTAACAAATCACAAATACAAATTTAAAGTTAAATTATTTTAAAATGAAGTAAAAAATATCTTCGACTATTTTTTACATAAAATGACATACTTAGAATAAAATGATATTTTGTAAGTCTAAAATGTATATCGTTTCGACTTAAATGTATGGTGGTGACCAGCACCAATGAAGCTCATTTTCTATAAAATTAATGTGAGTTAATAAAATATAAAACAACATCAACACTGTATTAATGTTTGGTTTTATACAAATACTAGTAATTACGAAAAAATTAAAACGTAATAATAAACTATAAAAAATAAAACTGAAGATTTTATAATATTAGAATAATCAATTCTAAAATTGAAAAACAAATCTTACATTAAAAAAAAAACATCACATTGTCTCTACTTTCAGAAAAAAGTATATGTCATTCTGAAATCGCATTCCCGCCAAAATATAAATGCATATTAACATGTACACGAACGACTAAACTGTACATTCGAGGGAAATAAAAATTGTCTACTTACAAACTAAGGTTAGGCTAATAATAACTAGATTTAATAATACTCATTTAATACCTATAGTTACAAAATAAAATATTGACTATTGACTTTGTTCAAGGTTAAAAAATTAGGTAAATATTATCCTGAGTCTCCTCTATGGTAAGTTAAACGAGGAAATTGTCTATGTCCTCACTTGTCACATTACGATAGTTCATTAAAGGTACACTAGATGGCGTTAGTTGTACTGAAAATAGTTACTAAAAATGGTCTTTGGTATCAAAAATACCAGTTATGAGAAAAGCCTGTTTGACAGACTATGGGGACTGATTAGAAGGATACGACTTGAAGTCATAAAATCTAAATAATGTTAGAATTTGCCAAAGGAGACCAAAATATTTAATAAAAATAAAATACAGCAGAAATGCGATTTCAGAATGTTGTTTTAAGACAAAAACTATACTTATATTGCTTAATGGGAGAAAAATTGAGCTTCTATGTCAGGATATACGATTATGATTTTTTTTAAATAAGTCGCAGTATAACATTCAGTTTCTTAAACTAAAATTATCTCAAAAATATTGATAATTTGTTGCGTTAATTTTACAAAAATATTCGTTTAAGAAGCTGAGAATTAGTAACTATGGCGATAAAACAGTATCGCTGCAACTTACTTTTACAGTGTAGGGCACATTATTTTGCAGAAAAAACGCCAAGACAAAATTGCATACTTTATCGACATTTTCACCTCACTATATTTTAAAAACTAAGACTAACCTAACACAAGCGATGATATTTGAAACTATATTATATACAAGAAGTCTAGGTAGGATTGTGCGGGCGTACAGCGTGGCAACTGCGTGGCAACTACGTGGCAACTGCGTTTTAATTTGTTACTTGCCTGTGTGTATTGTAGTAAAATATTTTGTACTAAACAAAAAATAACATTAAAAACCAATCTTTTTCTGAAAACCGCATCGAGATTGCTTATAAAATGAAGCAGCCATTATCATTTCAAATATTTAAAACAGGAAGAATGGGCGCGTGGTGGTAACATCTCGCTATCTTTTTTTTACGCACGTAATCTAAAGATGGTGACGTCACATTTTTGTTCTTGCATCCTTTTTGTTACTTGACAGTTCTTTTTCCACCATATTTGAAATATTTCTAAGTTACTTATGTTTGAATGGATTTGAAAAACTTCTTTCTATTTGTGACTTTGGTTAAAGTTAAAAAATAAATAATCAAGTACAAAATTGTGACGCTAGAGTATAAGCAACTTTATCAGTAATTTTTTTTTAGTCTTTCGGGTAACCGAAACGCAACGCAATAGCCAAGCTTTTAAACCGCTACCCAACCAAAAATTCACAGCACTGTAGAACTGGTATCATACAAACGCCTTTTGTTTAGTTTTATGTCGAATTATTTTATTCAACAGTATTTTTCAATCCGACACTTTTTTGTACATCAAAAGTAGATAGTCCATCGAGGCTCAAAGTTTTTTACTTTGGCGAGTTACGAAAATACTTGGTATTTTTCGTACTTATGGTTAAAATATCTTCAAATTCTTTTTCAATAAGTGGATTGAGCATAAAAACTTACTCAATCAAAAGTCAACAATCATAGGAAATTTAAGCAAATTCTTGAAAGTTACCATAAACCCATTTAAATAGGTTTCTAACACGGAGTAGAGAAAGAAGCGGAGGTGGCCCAAGGCAAATATGTCAGTCGCCTTCAATTAGCTCATGACGTCACAGTGGGCGGAGCCAAAAATCTTAGTTTTGAATGGATCGTCATAGCGTTCCGTGGTTCGGGTCTGTTGGATGATAATAGTTTTTTTTTTGTTAAATTGTTTAAACAATAAAGTGCGCTGTTGTTGGATGCAAAAATTGTTCAGGATCAAAACTGAAACATATTGATGGCATACACTGTTGTAAATCCTTTCACCGCTAGATGGATTTACAAATAATGGGTGGATTTTCCACCGTGGGGTGTAGCCATCGCCATACCTCGTCCCCTTCATCACCCGCATTTAGGCGACGCTTCTTTCTAAAGAAATTTTACCTTGCGCCATCTCCGCTTCTTTCTCTACTCCGTGGTTTGTAAGCGAATCCAATACAGTGGCTTTGAGTCCGAATACAGCCAGCTGTTAGTCCATATATGTATTTCTCAATAGATGGCGGTGTCACAAACAGTGGTTAAAAAATAGTTATCAGTTACAAAAATGCGAAAAATTAGAGTTGTAAATAGTTTTTCGCATTATTTTAATGTATATATTTTTTACTTCTCTTTGTTTGAATATTCGAACACCAAGTTCGTTGACATGCAAAGATAACATTACTTCAAAACAGACTGGAGTTGCTGTTCTGTTCGTAATTATTATCATTACAAGATTTTTTTAGTTTTTACTTCACAATTAGCTTGTTATTTTACAATACATTATTCAGGTAATCGCTACCTTACATATTAATGATAATATTCACATTGAGCTTACTAAAAATTACATAACGTGCAGACAAAATATCTCGAACATAGGTTTGTTGTAAATTGGCAAGTTTTTTCTCCGACTTAAAAATATGTCCTTCTGCTGACACGCTGGATAAAATCAACGAATTTCACTTGATACAGCAATGTAAATAATTATAGGTACTGGTATTCTAGGGATAATGATTTCGAAGGATGGTTGCCGTAGAACGAAAAGGGCAACTGAAGGAGCACAGGTGTGTTTTAGCCAGTAAAAGTCTGATGCTCCCTCTCGCTCCACTCAGAGCGAGAGGAAATAATTTAATTTTCCATCCTCGAGCAAAAGGAATAAGCACTTGAAACGAAAAAAAAATGTTTAGGATTGATCACAAGACAATTTGGTGAAATTTGTAACCTAGTTACACTTAGGTATTTTAATTGTAGGTCCTCAGAACAATTGTAGTTCTGTAATAAGTATTGATAGTAAGTGTAGTAGTAGTGTTGTAGTAGTAGTATTGGTAGTAGTAGTAGTTGGTAGTTGTATTGGTAGTAGTGTTAAGTATTTATTTATTTAATTAATTCAGAGGCGTAACTAATGCCTCAGGCATTTTCTACCAGTCAATCTTTGGGTGATGCAGAAACAAATTTAGGCTGTGGTATACATCTATTTAATCACCCTTATTAGATTGTTGAGATATGTTTAATATATTCTAAATAATGACAGAGTACCAGTCAATTGTAATTATAATTTCCAAATAAGTAACAAATGACATATAAATGTTGATTAACCAGCGTATCATTTCAATAAAAAGAAAAATTACAAAACATTCAAATAAATATTACCTGAATTAAATTGCAGAATTTAACTGACCAGCGTGTCATTTTATGACAATTACTGCACTATTCTTTTACAGCCAATTACACATAAATATTCATTCCAGTTAACCAGTGACTTCGTTCGAAGTCTTGTAACCACTCACTCACTTTCGATCGGGTAGTAGGAAGAGGTGGGGGTTCATCGTTGTCGCGGGTTCGATGCCCCGTTGAGGCTTCTGAGCTCAGTATAAGGTCTTCGGGAGAGCAGCTTGTAGTCCTCACCGCCACTAATTCGAATATATTCCCTGCGTTTTCTGTACACCACAAGCCTGTAAGAAGAAAATTGGATTTTGAGTAAAGGAAGCATATTCGAAAAAAAAAAGTTAACACAGAACTGCAAGGCATGGACCGTGATGATTTTCCGAAAGAGTTACCTAGCTAATAAATTAGAAAGTAAAGGGTAACTCAAGGAACACAGATGGGATTTAGACAGTAAAAGTCTGATACTCCCCTCTCGCCCCACACAGAGCGGAGAAGCTTTCTTCATCAATGTAACGATCGATAGAGGGAGATTTGAAATAAAAATTTAGTTTTTTCTGTGGTCCTTGGAGTCATTGAAGTATTTTTGGAGATTTTTTAGGTCCTTGGAGCCAAGTTCGTGTGTACATAAATAAATAATTAGCCAAAAATTGTGTGAATTTTAATTCACAGGCATCTGGAGGCGCAAATTTTTTTATGTTTCTTTTTTTCAGTTCTGTGGTAAAAACTGGTCCAATCAAAAACCCATATACTTGCGCCTCTTGAAAATGTTTTTTTTTTTCGTGATATAACAATATATTATCACCTATTTTTAGTACTTTCTGACGCAATATAAAAATAAATCATGAGACCCGCAAATCAAACAATCGTGCTGAAAAACATTGCTTTTCTTTATTACTAACATAGTATATCTTATAGAATAGAAAACTACCTATATGTACTCTTAGGTACATAGGTGCACTAAGCATCAGATAATGTACAAACACAGGTAATATCTTCATCTGCAGCCTTATCTTAGGTAAATATTACGCACCACTAGTGCGTTATACAAGTCATCTGGGAAATAAATTGTTACAGGACTGCGAAATTGTTCGAAAGAAACTTCGCAGCTCTGAGGGCTTAGCCAAGTCGATAATCTACAATCGTACAAAAACAAAAACTTCAAATGTATGGGAATGACATCATCTCAACGTTAAGTCACGTGGTCAGCACAAAGGAATCAGCCCCCCTAGCCAAGTTACAATCGTATCGTTCGCGCCGATCGCCTCGAATAGGCCACGCCTCCGATTTCTTTGTTCTGACCACGTGACTGAGCGTTGAGATGACGTCAGAACAAAGGAATCGGAGGCGTGGCCAACTCGAGGCGTCCGGGGCGAACGATACGATTGTAACTTGGCTAGGGGGGCAGAGGCGTTACCGACTGTAGAAAGTGATTCGAAACGAAATGGTTGTAACTTAGCTAGGCCTGCAGATACGGAAACGGCAACTGAAGGAACAGTTGGGTTCTAGTCAGTTAAAGTCTGACACTCCCTCTCCCTCCACCCCGTGCTGGAGTACTTACTTATTTATTTATTAAAACTTCATGCAACACAAAAATAGAAAGGTGGACTTAATCCCTTAGGCATTCTCTACCAGTCCACCAAGGGTGGTGAAGAGAAAACATGGCAGGTGCATAAAAAAAAGAAAAGATTATTAAGACACCACTACTTCAAAAAACTTGAAAAGTAAATCAATACTTTTATACTTAATAATAATAAAACCAAAAAACCCAAAAAATAAAATTAATATATTATAATTTTTTTTTATTATTATTATTTTTTTTTTTAATATCATAAAGCTATAAAAGGTTTGTTTGTTTGATTGAAGGCGCTTATCACAGAGAATAATTGAAAAACTATATATTGGATAGCCTATAAATCGAGAAAGGCTATTGCTTTATAACATAACGCTACATCTAATAGGAGTGGAGCAGTAACCAAAGACACGGGTAGGGTTGCCAGGTCTCCAAACAGAAAAGCCGGACAGACCAGCCACTTTAGCCGGACATTTGAGTAAAATGGCCGACAATTTTTTTAAAGTCAAACTTGACTTTTTATTATTGACCGTAATATACTATATTTTTTACAACAATAAAATTGGCTGCTATACCTAATTGTTAGTCCGCTCCGCTAACGCTAGCGATTTAAGATAAAGTAGAAGACATGACAAATCTAAAAAAAAATGGTTAATTTAAAAAGCCTAACAAATCCGGGCAGGCCGGACTCCGCCTAATTTGGTCGGACACGCAACTAAAAAGCCTGACCCTGTCCGGCTTTATCCAGACGCCAAGCAACGCTAGACACGGGTGAGACAGCGGGGGACAGCTAGTAATGTAACATAGGTACAGTCTGAACTCAATCAGCTAAAAATAAAGATAAAGTAGCAATCAAAACTAACAAGTAATAAAACTTCACAAATAGTTAAAGATCGTGTCGCTTACGTTCGTGAGCACATTAGTGCCTGTGCACACCACGTTTTATAAACGCGCCGTTGACGCGCGTTTTAGAAACGTGCGTCAACGGCGCGCTTTTATCCTATTAAAGGTCTTCAAGCTGCGTCTGACTCGCGTGCGTATAGCGTCTGTATGGGATCCATTACACGAGAGGTTTTGCTGTCAGTTTTGCCACAGTCAAATATCTTGACTGACGAAAAACCTACCGTGTAATACGATGACTGACGTTTGCATGACGAAAAATGTATGGCGATAAAATTCTGTCAGTCAAGCTTCATTCATGATTGATGGTTTTGATTGACGCTTGCATGACCGTGTAATGGACCCCTATCGCTAAAAACGCGCGTCAACGGCGCGTTTAAAAAACGTGGTGTGCTCAGGCCCTTAGATCAAGTCATACACAACTCGTTTACGACGCATGTGACTATGTAAACACATTACTATCATCAGTTTATATTGCAGCTCTTTAAGAGCGTCCTTTTCAAGGTACATTTTCATACAACCGCTCTTACGTGATTAAGATGTTATTAAACATCTTTCTCTAGATATTTTGGATACACAGCTATCTTGTAGATATTATCTAGGCTTCTATAGAAATCAAAACATAAATTTGTGTAAAACTAATCTAGTAAAGACCTCTGAAAATCTGCTATTTTATGTGAACTTTGGCCCTCTATAATGTACTCATATATTAAAAATATAAAAAAAAAAAAATCAATGCCTTGCACATTTAATCGAGAGTCTGAATGACGACAATTTTTCTGAAAAACTTTTAAGGGTTTAAAAAAACACGTATTTCCTGGAACAAGTTTTGTGAAATATTCGAGTAAATCAAAAAAATACCGAATTCCAGCAGAGTTTTTAGGCGTTATCTCTCTTTTTTAACCGACTTTTTTGCATTGCCTCTTCATCAAACATCGCGTTGGATTGCGTTAGATGAAGCAACAAGCTTGATGTTGTCGATAGACGAGTGGAAAAGGACCCTCTTACGCTGTTGATCCCCGCACGAACGCCGGCGTTCGTGCGCCATTGTCTTACTATTGTGTCTCTAATTACGCTACTCAAATGGTTAAAACACGTCAGGTGTTAAGTAGGAAGTTTTATGATAGGTACAGACAGCTGCACCAATTGGGTACCCTTCTGACATTAAAATACCTTAGAAAAGGAAGTACCCTGGAGCACAGGCGTAGGGTAGCCAGCCTTTCGGTAGTTTACAGAATGCATTTTGGAGAGTGTGCGCAGGAATTACATGACTTGATTCCGCCATCACCTTTCTACCACCGGACGAACGGCGAGTGTCCACCCTTACGTTATTAACACCTTACGATCCGGACTAAGCCTTTCCCCTCTTCGTTTACACCACGTACATTGAAGGATTGAAACCATTTACCTGCAGCGGTCTTCCCGTCCGTTTATAATTTAGTTGTATTCAAGGCAAGAGTGAATAGGCTCTTAATAAACTAGTGCGATTCACCATCAACGATTGCATCACTGCTTACCATCAGGTGGGATCGCAGTCAGGTAATAGTTTATATCATTTAAAAAAAACAGTTGATGACGCTGTCCGTACTTGCCGAGAATCTTGCCATTGCAATTTCAGATATTTTATGAGAACAAAGAAACGTCAAAGTAACTATCCAACTGACAGGTTAAGAGACAAGAGTGATGGAAACCATTTTGTCACTAGATTCTGAAGTTTTTGTTCAGCTGCGGACAAGCAGTCGTCATTTGACAGTTATTTTTCTTAATATTTCTCCTTTTATGTTACCGACAATGTTTAAAATTCAGTTATTGTGTTGTACAGAATGACTAGTTAATGTATACAGTGCCAGTGCTTTAGGTATTGTATAGAATGCAGGGAGTGATTCAAGCAAAATATAAAATTAAGGACATTTTTTTTTAATAACGAATTTGTAGGGATTTTAGTGGACACGTACAGGTTACGATCGGAGGATTTCTTTTTGTGGGTGGGAAAATCATCCAATGACTTCCCCCGCTCTTGAAAGGCGTGTCAGACTTTTACTGACTAAAAACCCGCTCCTGTTCCTTCTTTGCCTACGTCCCAGGGCCGAGTTTTCCTTTCAGAAACAAACACTTGGCCCCAGTAGGCTTCGACCATGCTGGGTCGGTTTGCTGACATCGGAGTGGGGGGATAATATTTCATGCATTGCCTGAACGTTTTAGGTATTCTATAAAACGCCAGATTATACAGATTGCTGGTAAAATTAAACTATCTAAAGTTCCATCATCATCTTCCTCCCCTTGTACCGTTTTATTTGGGGTCGGCGCAACACGTTTTTTTCTTCCATTCTGTCCTGTCACTCGTCACGCTATCACTAACTCCCTTTTCTTTCATACTTATCACTTCTCACACAATCCATCCATCTTTTCTTTTGTCTCTCTCTCCCTCTCCATCCATCCAAATTTAAACTCATGCGTTTCATCCCTCCTCTTCACATGACCATACCAAGACAAACGATTCCCTTTCAACTTTTCAATCATTGGCGCCATTTTCAAACTTCCCCTAATATACTATCTAAAGTTCCAATGGCGGTAAAAGCTACGTGTAGATACAATTACTATCATATGTCTGACTCCTGAGTCACAGGATTTCCTAGTTTGGGAGTCAGAGTTTTCTTATCTGTGTGACCTTTAATTCACTGCAGGTAATTTTATGCACATCTACCTAATATTTGTCATGTTAAAGATTTCTATAGTGGCCTGGCATTATGCTGAACAGGGGGGCTATTGGCTAACTTTTTCAATAACAGTTGATAACTGGCATTCGTTGCACACTGAACTTAGTTGTCAACTGACAATTTCATAAAATTGGTATTACGTATCACACAAGTGACTAACAAACTACGGTGGAAATGTGGTGAATTATAAAAATTTACGGTGCCTATTGTGACCAGTCTAAAATTTTATCGACTATTATACAGCTTCAAAAGCTTACACAATCGCAATTTCAAAAGTATCGATACAACAACATCTGTCAAAACGTGTTACGGTGGCTATCAAAGGCACCAGTGGCTAATGACGTCACTACAGTTGGTCACTGAAGATAGGCAATACGAAACTAGCTGTTTGACAGTTCAATGATGCACATTGTTAACAAGTGATCATCACTTGAACTGTCAACAGAGTTACGCAATAGCCCCGCTGGACCTATTTGGCGCAGCCGTGAGACACACAATGTTGATGTATTTTTAAGTTTTAGTATTTAAGTATAGTAACTTATAAATTTAATTATAACTTAATTAATTATAATTGTTATCTCATTGTGTGTACCTGTGTGCCAAATAAACGTGATTTCTTTCTTTCTATTTCTGTACCATAAATTTAAAAAAATATCAGGGAATACTAGCGACAAACCATGTTAGGGAGATAGAAGCAAGTACTGACGACGAGTTACATTATGAATGTGTTGTATAAACTTGCCAGCTATACAAGCCTAATCAAAATTGCTCGTGACCACGCGATTGAGCGTTGCTCAATCGCGTGGTCGCGTTGGTCGCTTGACCACGTGACTGAGCGTTAAGATGACGTCAGAACAAAGGAAATCGGAGGCGTGGCCTACTCGAGGCGTTCGGCGCTTTCGATACGATTATAACTTGGCTAGGGGAGCGGTACCTACAGCTATAACACCATACATTGTGTCTACATCTCTTATCCAAACATGCGACCGTTCCTAAAGGCAACCCTTTAGGAACTGTCGCATTTTTAATCACCACCAGATGGTTGCAATCCAACGTCCCAACCAAGTTGACCTTGTGTAGACAGCAGTTGTAAACCATGACCTTCAACGCCCTTGGTTGGGAGGCGCATTTTCCCAACCACCGAACGTGTTGGTGCGTGGTTTACCTCCATGTAGCCGCAACACAAATCAAACACATAAACCAAGGTCACCTTGGTTGGAACGCTAGTTTACAACTGTTTGGTCACCCCTTAAATTACCCTAGGCTGATGAATTTCTGAAAGGGAAACCCGTAGTCCTAGAAAGCAAAGGGTAATTGAAGGATACAGGTGTGGTTTTAGTCAGTAAAAGTCTGACACGCCCTCCCGCTACACCCAGAGCGCGAGAAGTCATTTGGATGATTTCCCCAGCTTAAAAAAAAAACACTAGGCTGATAAAAGTTTCATTTTTCCTGAATTTCCCTACATGAAAGTATAAAGATCGGTTTCCCCCTTCATTTGAATAAGCAGCACGTTTGTGCTCCGTAGCAAAGAAAATGTATTTAAAGGTTAGCGGGGCTCTCTCCGGCCAGATGATCTCGGGACTATAGGTACGCCTTAACCTTATCTGGCCAAGTGTGAATCCGAGTCGCGTTTGACCAGTTTTTTTTAAGTCGTTTAAATATTTTTATCAAAAAGTTGGGGCCCAACAGGGCCGATGCCTGCTAAACTCGTTCAAAAATAAAAGGCCATTTTGATATATGAAAAATACTCTAGAATGTAACTTGGAACGAAACTGGAAAAAAAAAAACAATAAAATAATAATTAGTTACATAGTGTTTTAAAAAAATACATAAATTTTTTTGGAGCGTTAAATAATATGATGGAATATATTGCGAGTATTTTTTTTGCGTATTTAAGTATTTGTTTTGACAGACGTCAAAACGGGCCTCTTATTTTTTAACAACTTTAGGGCCATGGGATTGTTTCTAAAAAGGATATAGTTATGGTCCTGAAACACAAAACGCAACTGAAGGAACATAGGTATGATTTTAGTCAGTACTAGTATGACACTCTCTTGCTCCACCCTACACCCTAGAGCAGGAGAAGTAATAAGATGATTTCCCATCTATAGGTGTTTATATGTATGTATATAAATGAATAAATAAACACATTCAAGGCAGAGTGGATCAACCAAAGTCAGTACATGCAAAAAACAAGTTTAAGCAAATACAAATATATTTATAAATCCTTGAAAAAATTGTTGAATAAAATCCTCTCAGAAACAATTAATTTAAAGACCACCAAAATGTTTCGAAACCTAACTTTGAAAGTAAAAATAATAAAACTAAAATAGCCGATGATGTTACTCGTTGTTAATATTATACAGGTTGATTTATTAACACGTCTTATTAATATCCTTAAGAAATAATTATTTTATTGATTTGATGCAATAGAAGACTCTTAAGAGGGCCCTTCTCCACTCGCCTATCGTTAACGTCGAGCATGGTTTAAAAGCTTGTTGCTTCATCTAACGCAACCCAACTTAATGTATGATGAAGAGGCAACGTGAAAAAAGAGAGATAACGCCTGCAAACTCTGTTAGCATTCGGTAATTCCGTGATTTACTCGAATATTTCACAAAACTTGTTCCAGGAATGTTTTTTTAAAACCCATAAAAGTTTTTGAGAAAAATTGTCGTCATTCAGAATCTCGATTAAATGTGCAAGGTTTCCAAGGATGTACTTTATTATATTTTTTTATTACCCGACTACGGAGGGTTATGATTTTGACAGGCTATGTATGTATGTGAGTTTGTTCATCTGTTCCCACATAGCTCCTAATCTACTTATCGGAACTCGACATATGAGGTATCGTTAGAACCGTCTTAATTGTCCGCTGAACATAGGTTACGTGACGTGTCACAAAACTTGATATGGCGCCCTCTAGCGGACAAAAAGTAATGTGTAAAAAATAAAAATGGAGATAAATACGCCGTGTTTGGTATCATTTGAAAGGGCTTTACTTGTTCATTTCCAAAATATTGTTCAAATTTAAAGTGACCCCCTCTAGCGGACAAGAAGTCATGTGTTAAAAAAAATGTTAAGATAAATACACCGTGTTTGATATCATTTGAAAGGACTTCACTGGTACTTATCAAAATATATCATCAAAATTCAATGTGGCGCCCTCTGGTGGACAGAAATTAATTTACCATTATTAATTAGAAATTTTAAATTTAGCTTTTGCAAATGGTATAGAAGCACAGTGATTTAACACCAAAATAATTTAAATAAAAAAAAGTAAAAAAACTAAAACCCGACTACGACAAAAAAAACGACGAAACTAAAAGTATGAAACAAGATTTCCAGGATGCTGAAATAAACAAGGTAAAAAGGAAAGCCGTAGTCACACGTTATTAAAGTGTTTCGGTTGTTACCTATAACGTGTGACTGCGGCTTTTCTTTTTACCTTGTTTATTTCAGCATCCTGGAAATCTTGTTTCATACTTTTAGTTTCGTCGTTTTTTTTTGTCGTAGTCGGGTTTTACTTTTTTTACTTTTTTTTTTAATATATGAGTACATTATGGAGGGCCAAAGTTCACGTAAAATAGCAGATTTTCAGAGGTCTTTACTAGATTAGTTTTACACAAATTTATATTTTGATTTTCATAGAAGCCTAGATAATATCCAAAATATATCTGTATATAAAAAAAATATCTGGAGAAAGATGTGCAATAACATCATAATCACGTAAGAGCGGTTGTATGAAAAAGCACCTCGAGCTGGCCGCTCTTAAGTCTAAGAACTTATGTGGCAGTGGGCAGGCCACATTGCTCGCAGAACAGATGGCCGTTGAGACCGAAAGGTTCTGGCGTGGCGACCGCGTACCGGAAGACGTAGCATTGGAAGGCTTCCCATAAGGTGGACCGATAATCTGGTGAGGGACAGGGTAGTGTTAGATGGATGCAAGACGCATAGACTACACTTGGGGGAGGCCTATGTCCAACAGTGGACGTCTTTCGGTTGAAATGATGATAATAACGAATAGAAGGCTGTAAACGACAATAACTAGTTAAGTCGCTTCTAGTGGCCAGTACTTGCAATTAATACATTAGGTCCCTTTTTTGGAGTGGATAAATAAAATCGATCTGGCTGGTGCGAGAATGAGTTTTGGAATTTACTGATTATAACCCACGTGTTCCTTTAGTTGCCCTTTGCGTTCCAGGGCCACGGTAAGTCTTTCGAACAACTCTGCTGCCCTGGCAGGCGTTTAAGGCATTTCTAAGCGATCTACAAAACTCTGACATGAGTTGACATAATTAAAAACGCGACTATGAAGATACGCGTCCGTGGGCAGTAGGCCTTAGACAAAAAGAACAACTGGGCAAGACTCGCCACGCAGTGGGTTCTTGCAGAGGGACAGCGCCTTCGAGGCTGACCGATATGCCGGAGGTCGTGGGTCCGATTCCCACCCAGGACAAATGTTTGTGTGATGAGCAGGCATCATTTGTTCTGTATCTGGGTGTAATTTATCTATAATATGTATGTATTTAGAAATATTTAAAGTATGTTTATCAGTTGTCTAGTACTCATAACACAAGCGCTGCTTAGCTTGGGACTAGACGGCGTCGTGTGATAGTTGTGTAAAAAAAAAGAAAAGAAAAAAAAGTATCCCACGACGTCCACAACATCGCTTACCATCAGTAAATCGGTTAAGAATAGAAGCTTAAAGACATTAAGAAATACTACGGCACTGTAGTAATCATGGGAATCCTTGACAGTGAACTACGGAAAAAGGTTAACAATAAATCTACTACATGCAGGAACTAACTAAAGGACCACAATAGATTCAAATGCCCTTGGCATTTACAATCTATGCAACTCAGGCGCACTGCAATGGACACGATTTATTTTAAAAGCGATCGAAACGAATAAAAAAATAAGGGTTATTCGAAACCAAAAGATAAATGTTTAGTTATTTTCCTTTTTTTTAGTTCAGTTGCAGTTTAATTGATAGCAATAGTGGCCCGGTGGTAATGGCCCTGACTTACGAGTTGTAGGTCACGGGTTTAAACCCAGCCAGGTGGATTACTTCGTGTAATTTATGTCATCACCACTGCTCTCAAAACGGTGAAGGGAAACATCGTGAGGAAACTGGCATGTTCTAGAATTTAAAATTAATAAAAAACGTGAAATTCTATAGTAAAAACATACTAAATTATAACCTCACATTTTATGGCTTAAAAAACGATATTGAACTGTGTGGAAAAAAAGAGGTTGTAGAGGACAGACAAGCAGTCTTAATCAGCCTTATATGTTCCCACTGCTGGAACTCAGGCCTCCTCTCTAGGCGAGGTAATGAGCCGTAATCCACCACGCGCACGCCTAGTGCGGATTGGTGGATGTCATATTGTCTCCGAATTTTTGGTCCTAGGACATGCCAGTTTTCTCACGATGTTTCCCACTACCGTTTTAAGAGCGGTGGTGATGAAATAAATTACACAAAGTAATGCGCCAGTCTGGGTTTGAACCCGCGACCTACAACTTGTAAGTCAGGGCCGTTACCACTGAGCCACTTTGAACTTTTTAAAAACCTATTTGTAAAATAAATAATATAATTTAACATTTATGTTTGATCCAATCAACCGTCAAAAAACAACACGCTGTAGAAACAGCTAGTGAATTAATTGCATAAAAATTGCGCGCACGCAACAAGATCTTGCGAGTGCATTCACGAACTCAGTAGTCGCGTTACCAGCGGACAGTCAACACGTCTTTGTTTAATTTATTTCATTTATTTTCCGCAGAATGAAGTTTCATTCGTTCGTCGTAGTTACGACGTTATAGTGAATGGAGTAGGAAAAAGATGTACAGGAAATATTGTACAATGATGGGGAGGACGTGAGGAGGAATTCCTTGAAAATGGAATCTTAATTAACAAAATAGAAATTTTGCAGAGATTTTTAGGACATTAATATTTGATGAGGAGTGGTAGAAATTGACTATTAACTTCTTGAGTAGCGTAATTAGAGACACAATAGTAAGACAATAGCGCACGACCGCCGGCGTTCGTGCGGGGATCAACAGCTTACGGTAAGATTATTAATTTTTCTCTTTTTTAGTAGTTTTCCTTGAAGGTGGTGATTTAACGATGGACTTTCCCAAGAATGATGTTAAAGAAAGTGCAATTTATCTGACGCAATCAAAGCTATGGGTAGCACACTTAGATGATAATATGTAGTATAATCGAAGATGTTGATTTTTTTTTAAACAAAGTTATCTAAAAATAAAATTCGGCAGTTTAAAGTTTTTACCAAAAAAAAAAACTTAGTCTTTTTTTCTGAAATACACATACATTAAAACTTACTCGCTTATTTCGATTTCTTTCTATCTTACCCCATTAAATCCGTGAGTTTATGATGCGTCATTTAATTTAACTTAGTATCTAAGATAAATAAGTGTGCAGCCTATTAAAATTTGTAAACGACAATAATAATACAAATATCAGTGTCAACCAATGGCAATAGTCACAAGCTTTATCTTATTAACCAACCCGCACTGGGCCCGCGTGGTGGATTACGGCCCATTCCCTCTCCTAGAGAGGAGACCTGAGTCCCAACAGTGGGAACATTATAAGGCCGACTATGTTATGTTTATCTTATTTTAGGTTCTCGTTAGGCGGCTGGATCAAGTCTTGATTCCGTAAACGGTACTTCAGGGCACGGCTCGTATAGTTAGGAGGTTCTTTTCTCAGGAGCCCTGACCTGTAGCTTGGACCCTGTTCCCCATCGGTTGGGATACTGATATGTGTAGGACAATAAATATACGCATATATGCAACACGTTGTACGTCACATATAAGTTATAAAATACATTAAACAATTAAATATAATCATGCGCAGGTTATTATAGTCCTCATGTAAACTATAGGTATGCAAACAATGTTTTATAATTATCACAAGTGCAGAAAACAAAGTATTATAATTATCACAAATGCAGTAATAAAAACTATATTTGTACATCTGCTATACACAATCTCGTCTGGTATTTGTAAGTAAACACTTTTAACCCTTTAAACGCCAAGTGCCAAGCCTTTTCGCTCTTTGCTATTACATACCTACAAAATGATAGTGTATGAATACTACAAAGATCAAGCTTAGTTTTGGTTTCTATTTAAGAGCCAGTTGCAGTCACCGAGTATTTTATAGGTACTGGCCTGGCCGGGTCTATGTCGACTTCACGGCCCCGTAAAAGCGATTTTATTTTTATAAAAATCAGGGCAAGTGCGATTCGGACTCGCGCACTGAGAGTTCCGTACAAACTTACCTACGAAAACAGTTCAATTCCCGAATTTAGTGACGATGATTTTTCCGAATCACAAACGTAACAACAAATTTTCAGTTTTCAAAATTGTTTTCCTATAAGTACTTGTGCTATGAGACCTTGCTTCATGCCAATTTCAGGATTCTAGGTCAATGGAAAGTACCCTATGAATTTTGATTTCCTTGAGAGTGTCGAAATATACGTTTTTTTGCGACATAAACGGCCATATCATTTTTTTTTCATTCACTCAGATTTTTTTTATTTGAATTCATTGATATTTTCACAGCTTCAAGGGGCCGCAGACCTGAGTATATGGTTTTAATTTCAACTCGATACCTCCACGCGTTCCCGAGCTAAAGGGTCTTGACAGACAGACAGACGGACGGCCAACAAAGTGTTCCTATAAGGCTTCCGTTTTTTCCTTTTGAGGTACGGAACCCTAAAAAAAACATAGTAACTATTTAAGATTTTTGTTTTTGCCAGACCCTTTTAAAAAACAAACTTTATTATTTTATGTAACTTTCAAATATTTCCGTGACGTAATATCGTAGAACGTGTATAACGTGTATAACGTTTGAAATCGTAAGTTAGAGTCAGATTCGTGATTTTTCTTAACGTGTCAATTAATTTATTAAATCATGTTTTGATTTTTATCCAGCGGTTGGTCATGTGGTCAATTTTAATAAAATAATTTGTCATGGTGTTCTCTTTTACATTTGTGGAGTTCCAAAGTTTCAAAAAGTGCAACCTCGCCTTAATTAATCGACATACGGAGAAGACGACCATTTTTTTAAATAATATTTTTACCTATTTTCTATTCTATTTATCATTTTCATTTCATTTTTCTAGAGGCCGATTACATTTGTCGCTTATAAGCGTCGTTGGCGTTTAAAGGGTTAAAGATAATATAATTTGCATGCTTATTTATATATTTGAACTTAATTAACGTTGTGAGGTGAGCAGAAGGCAAAGTTGCCGACCTTACAGCTTTGTGCGATTTCTATTTATAATATCTAACTAGCATATGCCAGTGGCTTCGCCCGCGTGAAACTAGAAAATGGTTCAAGGGGACATACTTCCAGGATTAGGATCTCGGGAGTATATACTATTTCAGGATATTGTTTACCCGTGTGCCAAAGGAGGAGGGTTGATAAGAGGCAAATGTACATAAAAGGCGACACACTTTCTGTTCGGGCAATAATTGCTTTGGCTTACTATATTATTTATCATAGCATAGCATACCATAGTCGGCCTTATAATGTTCCCACTGGTGGGACTCAGGCCTCCTCTCTAGGAGAGGGAATGGGCCGGAGACCGGGTTGGTGGATGTCACATGTCTTCGAATTTTTGGTTCTAGGACATGCCGGTATCCTCACGATGTTTTCCTTCACCGTTTTGAGAGCAGTGGTGATGTAATAAATTACACAAAGTAATGCGCCTGACTGAGTTTGAACCCGCAACCTACAACTCGTATGTCGGGGCCACCACTGTTCTTATTATTTATCAAATGCATTTAAAAATAGTCGGAAACATAAACTTTTTTGGCAAAATCAATGCCTCTTATCCAACACTCCTCCTTTTAATACAATCCGTTCACCCCAATGTACTTGCAAAAAAGCTAATTAGAGACCTTTTCATGCCACGAAGGCTAAAACGGAAAACCCCACAGGACCTATTGTTGTAGACTGTGTTTAAGATAAAGCGGACTTGTCATTGGACATGTACCGCGCAAACCTGATTTTTACAAACACCAAACTATTGCTGAATATCGTTTGGATAGATTGCAATACAAAATATAATTTTAAAAAATAAAGTAAAAAACTAAAACCCGACTACGACAAAAAAAAACGACGCTGAAAAAGTATGAAACAAGATTTTCATACTTCGAACAGAACAAAAAGAAAAGCCGCAGTCACACGGTATAGGTACCAACCGAAACACTTTAATAACGTGTGACTACGGTTTTTCTTTTTGTTCTGTTCGAAGTATGAAAATCTTGTTTCATACTTTTTCAGCGTCGTTTTTTTTTTTGTCGTAGTCGGGTTTTAGTTTTTTACTTTATTTTTATTTAAACAATTTTGGTGTTACACACATGACTTTTTGTCCGCTAGAGGGCGTCACTTTAAATTTGAGCAATATTTTCGAAATTTACAAATGTAGCCCTTTCAAATGATACTAAACACGGCGTATTTATCTCCATTTTTATTTTTTAACACATACTTTTTGTCCGCTAGAGGGCGCCATGTCGACACGTTTTGTGACACGTCACCTAGCCTATGTTCAGCGGACAATGAAGACGGTTCTAACGATACCTCATATGTCGAGTTCCGATTGGTAGATTAGGAGCTATGAGGGAACAGATGAACATACATACATACATAGCCTGTCAAAATCATAACCCTCCGTAGTCGGGTAAAAAAAAAAATCCCGTTTGAGTGTGAAGGAGTAAGAAACATACAAACATTCGCCTTTTTATTATTAGTGAGATTTTAGAGTTCTTATGATCCTAATATTATTTGTAGACCATACCAACCAAATTCGGATGTTACACAGCATTAACGTAAAAAAGTTGGTATAAATACAAATTATTATAACATTGAAGCAAGACTAAAGAAATATTAGTAAAAGTTACTTTGGGTTTAATAGTAAAAAGCAGAGGCGTAGTGTGGACTAATTTAAACGTGGGCGAAGGCACATCAGCGAGGGTTTTTCTTTCATAAATTCGAAAACGAGACAGCGACTGTCGCAACCCAGTGTTCGACCACATTGTCGCTTACCATCAGGTGAAATAGTGGTCAAACGCGAGCCTATCGATTATAAAAACCCTCGTTCTTAAAGATCCCTCGCTTGAGTGAGGCCTTGGGCGAGGGGCCACTTCACCCGCGCCTAACTACGCCAACGGTAAAAATAATGTACAGGTAGGTTACCTACGTTAGGAAAACCCAATGATCTGTCATATTACAATAATAATTTAAGCTCTGAAACATTTTTAGTTATATTATAATACCTAGTAGGCCTTTAAACAACAGCCGATAGGTATTTCAAGGAAAAATCCATGATTTGTCATGTCACAATTTAAATACCAACTAAAATTGTGATTTCATCATTATATACGTGACCACTGTCAAGTGCAAATGAATCATACCTTTTAATATTACCTAGTAACCCGTCCCAGATTCCCACAGGTGCAAAATATATATGTTTAACACCTGTGAGATGTAAGAATTCTTCGCTTCATGATGTGGTCGACCATTTCATGAAATTCTTGCATTTTATGATATTAGGAACATACGTAGGTACAACCCTTAGCTCCTTAGCTGTGCGTACAGCTAAAGAGTGGGTTTCGCTGCCTGTGTTTCCTGATAGCTACAACCTTGGTTCTTTAAGTCAAGAGTATGGTTACTTCTAGGTAAGCGTGCTCCATCGTCGGCCACATCATCGCTTACCATCAGGTGAGATAGTGGTCAAACGCGAGCCTATCAATATTAATTTAAAAAAAATTGCACAAGTGCGAGTCGGACTTGCGCACTGAGGGTTCCGTACAAACTTACCTATGTAAATAGTTTAATTCTCGAATTGAGTTACGAAGTTATTCCGAATCACAAAATAGTTTTTTTTTTGTTACGTAACTACAAATTTATAGTTTTCGGATTTTTTCCTATACTTGTGTTATGAGATCTTGCTTCATGCCAAATTTCAGGATTCTAGGTCAACGGGAAGTACCCTATAAATTTTGATTCCCTTGAGAGTGTCGATTATACGTTTTTTGCAACAGAAACGGCCGTATCTTTTTTTTACGTTAACTCAGAAGTTTGATTTTTTCACAGCTTCAAGGGACCGCAAACCTGAGTATATTGTTATAATTTCAGCTCGATACCTCCACGCGTTACCGAGATAAAGGGTCATGACAAACAGACAGACAGACAGAAGGACAACAAAGTGATCCTATAAGGGTTCCGTTTTTTCTTTTTGAGTTACGGAACCCTACAAAATCGTCGAAGTTGTGGGCAAAAGTGTAACTGTAAGTGTAATAAAGTTATTCATTTTTTTATTTCAGAAATTACCGGTGATCGAGTCTGAACGAAACACAGCCCACATTTTCATTCGCGCGCCTCAAGGAGATGTCAGCAAATCGTAGGGGCCCAGCAGGGTCGAAGCCTACTGGGGCCATCGGTAGTGTGAAAACGAAACCCGGGCCCTGGGACGAAGGCAACGACTTTGAAAGGTATTGGTAAGACATTTAGTAAGTATTTATGTTCATAATAAACATGCTAAGGGTTTTGTGTTTTATTTTGTCACGAATTGTCAACTGTTAAGTAAGGATTAGAGATGGGGAAGACGCGGGTTTTTCGAAAGAGTTAGGGTGTTTTTATTATCGTGCGGTTTTGATCAGGCATGCGGGATTGCCCCGCACGCGTGAAATAACAACTCACGCCCCAACCGCCGGCGCCGCCGGGATTGGGATCCCAATTTCCGGCCACCGTAGGCGCGGGCTTACCGATGGCGAGCAATGGGTGGCTCGCCGTCCGACCGTCCGGTAACCGTCCGGACCGAGCCCAAGTCGTCGACGGCACGTACTGTTCCACGCGCGCCTCAAGGAGATGTCAGCAACTGTAACTGCCCAGCAGGGTCGAAACCTACTGGGATCAAGGGTCTGATTCTGACTCGGCCCTGGTACGAAAGGCAACGAAGGAAAAGGAGGGGGTTTTTAGTCAGTTAAAGTCTGACACTATCTCGCGCTCCGCCCAAGAGCGGGGGATGTCATAAGATGATTTTCCCACCGAAAAAAAAAACGCGTAACCCCCGCAAATGTCCATTTCATGCAAGTATTTATTGTAATGCGTGGAGTACGCACGCAGGACGCGTTTTTTTGGATTTTGAAATTTTCTGCATGCGGGGAAATCCCGAATGCGTGATAAAATCCGCACGATATTAAAAATACCCTGACCGCAGCACTGGAACGCAAAAGAACAACTGAAGGAACACAGGTGGGCTGTAGTCAGTAAAAGTCTGACACTCCTCGCTCCACCCAGAGCGGGAGAAGTTATTTAATGAGTTACTTGAAGGGTTAAAGATGGGTATTATGTGTTATATTTATTTATTTATTTAAACTTCATGTACAGTAGTGGTACATAGGCGGACTTAATGTAACAAGGCATTCTCTACCAGTCAACCTTTGGGTTAAAAAAGACAACACTGTGGTAGGTTTACACAATAAACAAATAACAGATATATAAATGAATTATATCTGTCTATCTATCTATCTATCAACCAGGTTCAAACCAGATTGCTGGGTTTAAAGAGTTATCTGTTAGGATAGAAGTGTTCTGTAGTTTCTGTTTTTTTTCCCCATGGGTGACCTTATGTGTGTGCATTGAGTTTAGACCTATCTTTATCCAGTAAATAGACGAAACTCGGAGAAAATTCACAAAAAAAAATTGATGGGTTTAAAATAGTATTCTTAGAGTTTCTTGTGTATTCTTTTCTATAGAGATTTACACTTTGGAATGTGCAAATCGCTACATCTTTTTCTTTTGACTGACCGAGCTTGACAATTCAAAAGTGTGTTTAAATAGTTTTATTTTAAATAAACATAAACTGAGTTTGAAAAGATTTTCAAGTAAGTATATTTCCATGAAATAGTTTGTTAGTCTGTTGACAAGTCTTCGCGGAAAAATCTAGCCATAAATAAAGCTCTAGGCCGTGACACACACACATTATACCTTTCAAAACATCACAGTCATCCTAATTCAAACAATAGCCCATAGCATATACAAACACAAACATAGCACCCATGTATGCCGTGAGATAAAAACTGACATACATAAACAACACAATGCCTTATAACAACTTCACGCTTCAAGGATTTTGGAGATACTCAAGCTAATGGTAAAACTAACTTTGAAATTCGCAGTTTCATGAAATAAACCAACTTTAATGTTCGCAGTTTTATGAAATAATTTAAACCGACTTTGATATTTATTTATTTAAACTTCATGTACAGTAGTGGTACATAGGCGGACTTAATGCCACAAGGCATTCTCTACCAGTCAACCATTGGGTTAAAAAAGACAACACTGCGGTTGGTGTGCACAATAAATAAATAACATATATTTGAATTAGAATGTAGTATCGTTAAATTAAGTGGCTTATAATAATAAAATACGTATATATGCTAATAAAATAAACTAATAAATACTATGATAAATATGAAATCAGAACTTAAAATATAACAATTATGACGAAGACCGAACTAAGGTTGAGAGGACTTCAAGTAGTAGTTCCGAATTTTACGCTTGAAGGAAAATTTACTTTTGATATTCGCAGTTTTATGAAATAATTTATAGAAATTAGGACACTACAAGGAAGATGCCTTTGGCTCTGGCTCTAAGTCTTGGCTCCTATAGAATCTGGTGTTTACGAAGTTAAACTCAGGGCACAATATTTCGATACTTTTTATTTTCGGTTCTGTTGCATGGTCAAGATCTCCTTCAATATAACATGAGCTACGCCATTAAGAACAGAAGCACGAGGGCAGATAAAGTAATTCTACTATTAATGGCAAGGGTGATATCACAGTATTCATTTAAATCACTTCCATAAGCGTCAAAGCTAAAAAAAAACCAAGCTAAGCCCGTCCGGTAACCGTCCGGACCGATCAAAGTCGTCGACGGCGCGTACTGTTCCACACGCGCCTCAGGGAGATGTCAGCAAATCGTAGGAGCCCAGCAGGGTCGAAACCTACTGGGGCCACGGGTAGTGTGAAAGCGAAACCCGGGGCCCCGGGATGAAGGCAAAGAAGGAACAACACTATCTCTCGTTCCGCCCAAGAGCGGAATTTGTCATAGATGATTTTCCCACTTAAAAAAAAAGCCTCTATGGGCCAAGATGCCTCATAAATAAATGAATTATTATCAAAGGAAGGGTTCCTTTTTATAGCATGACGATTGAGATAAATGAAAAGACTTTCCAGACCCACAGAAAAAATCATACTCTTCTCTTTTAAACTTCAAATTTGTAAAATTAAATACACATTATCATAAACAAAAACATAAAAGCCAGCTCGGGGAAAACGAGCGCATCACTACACTATTACGTGTAGGTACATAATTATGACAGTTACAAGGACATCCCATGACAGGTGAGAACGGAAGCTGACTTTGTCGCCACTTCCTGTTATTAGCGACACAATGGGGAAGGCTGTACTAGCTTTACAGAGTGGTAATTACGATGTTTGCGGGAATCCTACGCTCTTTATTATCATCTTCATCATTTCAGACGAAAGACGTCAACTAATGGACATAGGCCTCCCTCAAGTGTCGCCTAAACGACCGGTCTTGTGCGTTTCGCATCCATCGGATTTTCAACACCCTAGCCAGATACGGTGGAGCACACGTTGGAGGTGTATCCCGCTTGGGCAGAGCAACGCCGTGTCCTCGTGGGGGCGATCGGCAGCGGCAATCTCTCACGCCGGGCCTTGGTACAGGCCATGGTCCGGAGCGAGGAGGAGTGGCAGGCGGTCGCCTCCTTCTGCGAAGCAGTAATGCTAGCAAAGAAGGCGGCCGATCGCTTGAGGCAACGGTCCTCACGCCCCAACCGCCGCCGGGATTCCGATCCCGATTTCCGGCTACTGTAGGCGCGGGCTTGCGGACGGCGAGCAATGGGTAACCCACCGTCCGACCGTTCGGTAACCGTCCGGACCGAGCCCAAGTCGTCGACGGCGCGTATAGTTCCACGCGAGCCTCAGGGAAATGTCAGCAAATCGTAGGGGCCCAGTAGGGTCGAAGCAGCATCGAGCTCAACTTCGTATAGTGTGGACCGATTCTATAGAAGCCGAGTACGAGCGACACGACACGAAGACAGACAAGAAAAATAATCAAAGTGCAGTATTTGATCACGTCTGAAGGGTCAAATTCTTCATTATTAAAGCACTTTTAAGATTACATACAACATCAGCCAGTCATCAGTCATCAGCCTTATAATGTTCTCAATGAAAAAAAGATAGTAAACTGAATTTACTTGGCACGACACAAGATACGAGCAGTGGAGCAGTGGTGGCCGAGGGGTAAAGGCCCCGACTTACGAGTTGTAGGTCGTGGGTTTAAATCTAGCCAGGTGCATTACTTTGTGTAATTTATTTCATCACCACTGCTCTCAAAACGGTGAAGGAAAACATCGTGAGGAAACCGGCTAGAACCAAAAATTCGAAGACATGTGACATTCACCAACCCGTACTGGGCCCGGTAAGTCCCTTCTTTGAGGCGTGGTTGGAAAGACCTCACGGCGTCCTCACCTTCCGCATGACGCAGGTTCTCACCAAACACGGGAAGTTCGGGAAGTTCCTGCACCGGATTCGTGCGGAAGCGACGCCCGGGTGTCGCCACTGTGTGGACCGCCCGGAGGACACGGTGGAGCACACGGTGGAAGTGTGCCCCGCTTGGGAAGAGCAACGCCGTGTCCTCGTGGGGGCGATCGGCGGCGGCGATCTCTCGCGCCGGGCCTTGGTACAGGCCATGGTCCGGAGCGAGGAGGAGTGGCAGGCGGTCGCCTCCTTCTGCGAAGCAGTAATGCTAGCAAAAGAGGCGGCCGATCGCGTGAGGCAACGGCAACTGTCCTCACGCCCCAACCGCCGCCGGGATTCCGATCCCGATTTCCGGCCACCGTAGGCGCGGGCTTGCGGACGGCGGGCAATGGGTGGCCCGCCGTCCGACCGTCCGGTAACCATCCGGACAGAGCCCAAGTCGTCGACGGCGCGTATTGTTCCGCGCGCGCCTCAGGGAGATGTCAGCAAATCGTAGGGGCCCAGCAGGGTCGAAGCCTACTGGGGCCATGGGTAGTGTGAAAACGAAACCGTGGCCCTGGGACGAAGGCAACGAAGGTACAGGAGTGGGTTTTTAGTCAGTAAAAGTCTGACACTATCTCTCGCTCCGCCCAAGAGCGGGATTTGTCGAAAGATGATTTTCCCACCTATAAAAAAAAAAACCCGTACTGGGCCCGCGTGATGGATTACGGTCCATTCCCTCTCCTAGAGAGGAGGCCTGAGTCTCATCATCTTTCAATTCTAATAACGATCGTAACTTGGCTAGGGGGGCTGGACTACTAAGGAGCTCAACGCTTTTTTCTGTTTTGGTTTACAATAAAGTTTATTCTATTTTATCTATTACGACGTGGGTTCAAAACTTCAAACCAGGGATTGGTTTGAACCCACGACGTACAACTCCTAAAGCCCGAACTTTTACCACCGGACCACCACTACTCTGCTTATTACCTTGATAGTAGGTAACTACAAAATTATTACCAACATTTCACACTCAGAAATTACATAGGAGCTATATAGAAAAACTGGATTTATCGATATCAACTCTCACTGCTTAACTATTGAAGGTAAAATATTAGGTTTAATAGACTGGCTCCAGTAATTTTATTCTAACTACAGAACAGTTATGAAATAAAATTGGAATTCTTAAAACTTCAAGAGAAATATCCAGAAGTTCAGCCCCCCTACCTAAGTTACAACCGTTTCGTTTCGATTCTCTTTTCGGCGATCGCCTCGAGTAGGCCACGCCTCTGATTCCTTTATTCTGACGTCATCTCAACGCTCAGTCACGTGGTCAGAATAAAGGAATAGAAGGCGTGGCCGACTCGAGGCGATCAACGAAAAGAGAATTGAAACGAAACGGTTGTAACTTGGCTAGGGGGGCTGGAGTTCGAAAACAGTAGCGTGAGTGTCGTACTGTTGACGGGAACCCACTTTTATCAAAAGCGGGGTTTTATGAATAGGTACAGATACCGGCACGAATCTTGAGCGCTCGGCAAAAGAGCGGGGACTGCTTTGCGCATCATGTGTACGATTTTTGCGGCAAGCCAATCACTGTAAAAGGATTGCACTCGCCGCCGTGCCCCGCGTCTCACTTCATACCACTAAAGAGACCCGATATTTCACTTCTGCGTAAGTGTAAGTCAGCGCTCAAGATCCGTGCCGGTATCTGTAGCTCTGTTTAGACTTGATTTAAGATCTAGATGGTTTCTGTTTCTGTAGTTCTAAATTCAAAAGATCCAGAAGGGTCGAAGTGCTCTGGCCTAGGGCCAGCCCCACAACAACAAGAAGTCCTAAGTTAATGAGATCGAATTTTCCTCGCAACTCCAGTAAAAATAACTTTTCAATACACTTACTCGAAACCCGCTCCTATCAATACCGCTTTAAGGTACGCAATTTACGTTTTTCGCACTAGTGCAGAAAAGTGCGCGAGCTCGCTCCGTCTCAAGCAGCCCCTAAGAGTCGTCGGGCAGCCCCCATTTTTTTTTTCGTAAGTGTATTCAAAAACGTATCTTTTGATACACGTCGTAATTTGCCATTGCAGCACTCTGCTGCTTAACACAATTCCACCTCGGTCGCAAGGGCAAACTTTGTACACTTGTATCAAAATATATTTTCATAACCTTAGAGCCGTTCCTAAGACTACGCACTTTTCAGAAGAGGCCTTAGGGCGAGTTATATTTACATTTACGCAATCGAAACGTTTACTGCGTTTGGCTCTCTGATTGGTTAAGAGCATGGAGCGGGCTAATCGGAGCGGCGAACGACAAAAACGCATTAACGTAAAACAAACTTGCACTGGCACTTTGAGCTACTACAAGACAATCGAGATATTTTGAGGTGAAGGTACAAACAGCTTAATAAAACTGGAGTAACAAAGGGAAACATTAATAAAATTACAATTATCTCAAGGCAAGTGAACGGTCACGATAACTATGACACGTATAACTGTTAATTATCCGTTTATACCAAACGTTTTTATTATAGCAATCGAGGACAAAAATAGACAGGGGTCAGTTGAAACAAAGATGTTGAAAAGTATACCAACTTTTATCTAAATAAACAATTATGAAGAGACAGAATAGTTTGTGAAGAAGAGGGATGAACCACATGTTATTATAAAAGCTATCTATAATATATGATATAAAAGGAGAAACTGACTGACTGACATATCATCGCACAGCCGAAACTACTGGGACTAGGAGCGTGAAATTTTGCACAAGGCTTTCTTTTATGACGTAGGCGAGCACTAAGAAGGGGTTTATGGAAATTCAACCTTCAAGGGAGTGAAAAGCGAGGCCAAAGAAAAGATGGATGGATTGTGTGACAAGCGATATGAAAGAAAAGGGAGTTCGTGATAGCGTGACGAGTGAGAGGACAGAATGGAAGAAAAAAACTTGTTACGTCGACCCCAAGTAACATAGGACGAAGGTAAGAAGATAATGATGACAAGAATAATTTGTTTATAGGCAAAAAACAACGACCTTACAGCCACTAGACGTCTCATGCTTGAACTAGCGCACCAAAACAATTCTGTCAACTAGCCGAGGTACGGGGAGCGGGGTACTACGTTCTGATTGGTACGGGGGAGCGGTGTACTGCGTTCTGATTGGCCGAGACATCAGATCTATAATCATATGTGTTGACATAAATGCGTCACGTGTCATTAGACGTCTAGTGGTTGTAAGGTCGTTGGCAAAAAGTAATGTGTGACCATTAGTTTCACGAAAATTAGACAAAAGAGTGAATAAAAAAATTTGCCAATAAAATACACTTTTTAGTGAGATAGGACACGGTCCACAATACAATGGGACTTATCAATTAGAAGGTTCAAAGTCATCCAAAAGACAACGGAGAGGGCTATATTCGGCATACAGACAGACGAGTGAACAGCTTAGTTTTATATTACGTAGAGATGACCTATAATATTACACGATGACTATACACACATATTGAGGTCAGATTCTAGTGGCTAGATAAATAATGACACGAGGATTATGTTGCCAGTCACTATGAGACAATTAAAGGAAATGACCATCATTACGTCACAGAAAACTTCACACGACACTTGCACCCGGATGTATTTAATTGTATAAAGAACTGACTACTATTTACAAAGGTAAATGCTAGTCAGTTCTTCTGCAGCTCTAACCAGTAAACAAAATAATATGCTTAATTTTTTTTTATTCTTATAAGAAACATAGGACGTCCTGGATGTCTTCTTTAAGAATCAGAACGAGAAAGCGAGGAACAGTGATCGTTGGAAAGAATGAAGGGAAAGCCTTTGCCCAGCCGTGGGACAATACGGGTCAGCTATAATAATAATAATATAATAAAAACCGGGCAAGTGCGAATCGGACTCGCGCACTGAGGGTTCCGTACAAACTTACCTATGAAAACAGTTCAATTCCCGAATTGAGTTACGAAAATTTTTCCGAATCGCAAAAGGTTTTTTTTTGTGACGTAACTACAAATTTACAGTTTTCCGATTTTTTTCCTATACTTGTGCTATAAGACCTTGCTACATGCCAAATTTTAGGATTCTAGGTCAACGGGAAGTACCCTATAAATTTTGATTCCCTTGAAAGTGTCGAAATACACGTTTTTTACGACATAAACGGCCATCGGAATCAGATGTGATTACAAATATGTATTTAAAAAAAAAATCGAAAAAAAAAAAATGTTAGTTGTGCCCTTTTTAATTACGAGTATTCTGTAGGTCATACAAAAAATTTGGACCGTGCATGGATCGATCCTGCGCGACATGCAATGCAGTCCAATCCCTCAACTATTGCTCTAATGGTGCCGTCAAAACTAAACATAAATTCTGCAATCAACATGGAGCAATGTACCATAGAACTATTTTAAAAAATATAGCTTTACATCTGTAGTTGTTGCCGAGGATCCGAGAGCTCTTATGCTGAGACATCTCATGCGGAATCATTGTCCACCTGAAATGCCTCGTAAGTACATGACTCACTAATATATTTATTGTCTGTTATAATAATTATTCTTAATTTTGTTACTAATCCTATTGTTTAAGTTTTAGCATGTAAGATGTATACTAACAAAAAATGGTTCCTATGTTGTCCAAAATAAAACAATTTATTATTTTTGGAAAGAGTTTTTTATTCTCAGCTCTTTGGCTGGTTTTTAACCACATTTACGAGCTGAAACCAAGTAAATGCAGCGTGTGGTGTGTTATGTTGAGGGTGTGTTATGATGGGGACATAATTCGTTTTCATCAATTTGCATGAACTTTCTAACAATTCGACATATATTTAGGATGATCATCACGCTATTAATGATAGCGTGATGATTTTCATCTAAGATACTAAATTTGTAGCTAAATTAAAAAAAAATAGTATTTTTTCGTTTCGTCGCTTTGATTTTATTATGTTTTGATGACTTTTTATAAAAATGTGAAGTAAAAATGTCGAAGATATGTTAAAAATATGCTGAAAATTGTTTTATTATTATAATCAAAGTACCATCGTATATTATATGCAAAACAGACGACAAAATACTCACAAAAATAATTACTATAACTGGGATTCGAACTCGCGGCAAATGTCGTTCAATACCAACATTTTGGAATATAGCTCACCCCCATAGCAAATAGCGTGATAACTTATAGCCTATAAGTTGCCCTGACCTGTAAGGATTATGTATGCAAAATTTGAACAGGATCGGTTCAGTAGTTTTTGCGCCAATTAATACCATCGCAAAATAATTTTACTGTTTTATTATAAGTATATTTATAGATAACAGCTTTTTAAAAGGTAATATAGTTTCTTTGATGAGATGTTTATTTACATTTAAAAAAACTAACTATAATTACAATAAAATAAAATAAATAATAATAAAAACCCTAATCTAATTACAACTAACTAAAACTAAAACATGGCGTCAAAAGTATTTTTTCGTTTCGTCGCTTTGATTTTATTATGTTTTGATGACTTTTTATAAAAATGTGAAGTTTCTTTTAAGTTTAGTAATTTCATTGTTATTATTATTATTTATCTCACAGATATTCTAGAGGTAAAATGATACAGGCCCTTAAGAAGCTACAAATCAAGCGTTGAACACGTCACGGCGACGATCCTAGAAATACGTGCGCGTCTAATAACACATGTCCTGCAGTAAATCTTGTCTGTCCGTCCGTCCTTTAGTACGAGCAAGGTCTTGGCCATTGCTATAAATGACAAGTGAGTAACTCTGTACCTATATTTTATGATGGTATAGATGCAACTATGTTTGATGCTACTGTGGGTTTGATTCCCACCCAAGATAAATGTTTGTGTGATGAGCCTGATCATTTGTCTAGTGCTCATAGTACAAGCTCTGCTTAGTTTGGGACTAGATAGTGTTATGTGAAAGTTGTGGAATATATTATTATGTCTATTATACATTAACCGTGTTTTTAGGGTTCCGTACATCAAAAGAAAAAACAGAACCCTTATGAGATCACTTTGTTGTCCATCCGTCTGTCTGTCTGTCTTTCTGTCAAGACCCTTTATCTCAGGAACGCGTGGAGGTATTGAGTTGAAATTAAAACCATATAGTAAGGTCTGCGGCCCCTTGAAGCAGTGAAAAATCAAACTTCTGAGTTAACGAAAAAAAAAAGATACGACCGTTTATGTCGCAAGAAACGTGTATTTCGAAACTCTCAAGGGAATCGAAATTCATAGGGTACTTCCCGTTGACCTAGAATCCTGAAATTTGGCATGAAGCAAGGTATTATAGCACAAATATAGAAAAAATCTGAAAACTGTAAATTTGTAGTTACGTCACAAACAAAAATTCTGTATTCTGTCTATACGCCGTTTGAATCAAACCCTTGATCCAGCTGCATAACGAGAGCCTCCTAAGATGTTGGTCAAGGTGGCTATTAAGAAAGGCTATAATTATTATTATTACTAAAGACTACATTGCCTACCAAGGAAGTTTAAGGTGAACTTTCAAAACGACTTTTAGCCTTGAGAGGTTCTTATAAAACTGTCGAGGACTTACATACACGGACATATTATAGGTACCATGGTAGTTAGTAATAATGGTTTAAAGCACTTCGTGGCATAGACACGACATCTGAGTAAGGACTAAACGACTATGAAACCTTAAGGAAAGAAAAGTAATGAATCAGTCCAAAGTAGGCATACTTAAGTGTAAGAAGATCGTAAGAAATCATTGCTAAACTTCAAATTAAAAAATAGGAATCTACATAGATCATTACCTAAACAGAATACGAAAGAAAAAATCGATATGGCTTCAGATTTTCTTAGAGTATACCCTTCCCCACTCGTCTATTGTCAACATAGGCATGGTTGGAAGCTTGTTGCTTCATCCTACTCAATCCAACGCAATGGAATTGGTATTGTTCGTCAAGTCGTTGAGCTCCTTAGTAGTCCTGAGTTGAGCTTTGCGAATACTGACAAATGCTTGCACTGACTGGACAGGTCCACTCAAATCTGTATGGTTCTCATGTGATTTGACCATTACATATTTACTGTATGGACTTTAAAAGAGACTTTGACCCCTGAATTTGTTTCGGTGTTTCTTCTCAGGGTAGTCAGCTAGGAAGAGTGAGAAGTGTTTCCTAGCTGACTAAGCTAGGAAACACCGGCCTCATCTAGTTTAAAATGACGAAAAAAAATTTACGTGTAAAAGTGATTTTTTAAACCTATTTGCAAAATAAATATCATTTATCATTTAACGTTTGATGAATTAGGCAACACGAAAAAAGCGAGTTAGAGCCTTAAAACTCTGTTGGCATTCAGTAATTCCGTTATTTACTCAAATATATAATTATATAATAATAATAAAAACCTTAAAAATTTTTGGGAAAGAAATCCATCTTTCAGAATATTGATTAAATGTGCAAGGTTTCTTTAGTAATATTTTCTTTATTTTTTTAATTTATGAGGACATTATGAAGGGCCAAAGTTCACACAAAATAGCAGATTTTCAGATGTCTTTACTGGATTAGTCTTACACTTATGATTTTGTTTAAATAGAAACCTAAATAATATCCACAAGATACTTATCTGTGTTTCCAAAATATCTAGAGAAAGATGTGTAAGAAAGTCATAATCACGTAAGAGCGATTGTATGAAAATGTACTTCGGTAAGGACGCTCTAAGTCACGAATGTCGGTTGACCTAGGATGCAGTCAGGAGTCAAAAGTGCAGTTCCACCTTACCAATGCTAAAATGTCTAAAATTTCTTTGTAGAAGAGGGTCAATGGTTCATGACTGATTGAATTGGTAGCATAGAATCTAAAGTATTGAATAAACTAGTTGTGGACTATGGAAATTTTAGCCACTTTAGCATTGGTAGAATGCAACTGCACTTTTGATCTCTGACTGTACATATGTGAACACATCCAAGATCTACCGGTATTCGTGAACTTCACATTATTAAACTAGTCACGAGAAACGAGGATGTACCGACAGTCCGACATTGTCTTCGAGTTGCACAATACGTCCTTTATTAACGCCTAACTGGGTAAACACCTCGGCAGTACTGGGCATCCTGTTATCTAACCTGGTACTAACTGGATACTATAACAAGACGAGATGGAAAGAAAGGAAATGTCTGGAAAGATTGTTGCTGTACTAGAAAAAACGGAACCCTTATCACTTTGTTGTCCGTCTGTCTGTTAAGACCCTTTATCTCGGGAACGCGTGGAGGAATCGAGTTGAAATTAAAACCATATAATCGTGTTTGCGGTCCCGTGAAGCCGTGAAAAAAATCAAACTTCTGAGTTAACAAAAAAAAAGATACGGCCGTTTATGTCGCAAAAAATGTGTACTTCGACACTCTCAAGGGAATCAAAATTTATAGGGTACTTCCCGTTGACCTAGAATCCTGAAATTTGGCATGAAGCAAGGTCTCATAGCATAAGTATAGGAAAAAATTTGAAAACTGTAGCTACGTCACAAAATAAAAAAATGCGATTTGGAAAAATCTCGTAACTCAATTCGGGAATTGAACTGTTTTCATAGGTAACTATGAACGTAAAAGTTGTGTGCAATAAAGAATTTAAGAATATATAAAAATACACTCTATTCAAGGACCCGGTCAAAGGAGATGTTTTTATTGGTAGGCTTGCGCTTGAATGCTCAAGCGCAAGCTTGCCTAAAATTAAATTATTAAAAGTAGTTTTTAAAAAAGTCACTATAAATATGGATAAAATTATAATAGGTACTTTATTCTATAAATATAAAATGTCTCTGTTTGTATAGAAACTTGCGTAATGTTTAATCTACAGCTTTATTATCAATGCCAGTATGCTAATATCACTATTTTATATACTTAGGTGTATGATACAACAAATATTTACAAACACATTACATTATAGGTACTGCTAATTATAACAAGATATTATATCTAATCATTAAGTTTTATACCTAACAAAATACTGGCGTATTACAGTAATATTATATAATATCACATATTTTTTAAGGCATATTTTAAACTCGGAAAATACCAAAAAAAAAATATTCACATAACCTTAAAACTAATTTGTAATAATAATATCAATAAAAATAATTGTGATCTTGTGATAATTATAAACACTTAAATTGCACACATCTCAGTTAATAATTTAAATTCATTGTTTAAACATAAAATAATCATAAAAATAACTTAAGACATTATTACAACAAAATGACATTTTGAGACAGAACTGTTAATGAAGCAACATTTTTAAAAGTAACACTTTGCTCGAGGCGTCTTTTTGAAAAGTAACACTTTGCTCGAGGCAGCCTTTTTTAAAAGTCAAACTTTGCTCGAGACAACCTTTTCAAAAGATACACTTTGCTCAAAGCGGAAAATAAATTGATAGGGGTGTGGCGTGATCATAGGGTGACGAAGGTTTTTAAAAAAATATATTAAATGCCTTCCCAAAATTGCCATTGCCTGTGATGTAATAATGTCTTGTGTCTTCAACAAAAAAAAAAACCATTGTACTTCACTAAAATGCACAGATCTGCGTCTGTACCACTATAGTTGTTTAATTTCACGAAAACACGCAAACTATTTAAATTTAAACCTTACGCTTATACTAATAAAAGTCACAGGATGCACGTTTGTGATTTTCACCAAATAATGATCTAATTAAGGAAAATAATGGAAAGATCTTACTTTTAGCAGGTCTCATGTTGCACTGGGTAACTGTGGCATACACATAAATATCTGCAAAATTTTATATCTGAAACAAAAGAAAAATACGGTAAATAAAAAAAAACAATTCAAAGTTTGGGGTGTCCTACTAAATTGAGAAAGACTGGCTTAAAATACCTATGATAAACCTGTCAAGTGAAAGAAAGAAAGAAAAAGAGTTTATTTACGACAAACATGGCACATAACTTAAATATATATATATATATATATATAATATTATAACATAACATACAAAAGAGTGAGTTATGCGACACAAGAGTGAGAGTTTGACTCATATACCTTTATCGGTAGGTAACGCCAAATAAATAACGTTTCTTGCATGGGAACCCCTATCTACTTATGTGTGGTTTCCGCACTTAGTCCTATGTGGACCATTGTACGTGGGCCATAGCGGCCACAACCTTAGGTGGGCTTATTCCAACCAGCCCACCTCTCTCCAAAAACAGATAAGGCCTCTTAGGTTTTCCAGGGCATCAATAAGGGAGTTCGGGGATCCTAAGGTTCGTGTGCGTATTTCAGTGACACCTGTGCAGATGGGAACCCCTTTATTTTTATTATTTTTAGGGTTCCATACTCAAAGGATAAAAACGGGACCCTATTGCTAAGATTCACCTGTCCGTCTGTCTGTCACCCGGCTGTATCTCATGAACCGTGATAGTTAGACCGTTGAAATCTTTACAGATGATGTATTTCTGTTGCCACTATAACAATAAATACTAATAATAGAATAAAATGAATATTTAAATGGAGCTCCCATACAGCAAACGTGGCTTTTTGGCCTTTTTTATTACGGACGGTACGGAACCTTACGTGCGCGAGTCCGACTCTCACTTAGCCGGTTTTTAGGGTTCCGTAGCCAAATGGCAAAAAACGGAACCCTTATGGATTTGTCATGTCTGTCTGTCTGTCTGTCCGTTTGTCACAACCACTTTTTTCTGAAACTATAAGAACTATTATACTGTTGAAACTTAGTAAGTAGGTACTGATGTATTCTGTGAACCGCATTAATATTTTCAAACAAAAATAGAAAAAAAAAAAAACAATAAATTTTGGGGGTTCCCCATACTTAGAACTGAAACTCAAATTTTTTTTTCATCAAACCCATACGTGTGGGGTATCTATGGATAGGTCTTCAAAAATAATATTGAGGTTTCTAATATAATTTTTTTCTAAACTGAATAGTTTGCGCGAGAGACCCTTCCAAAGTGGTAAAATGTGTGTATGGAAATACACACTATGTACGAGTATATGTCAACTGTCTACTTATTACAGTTCATGAGATTTAGCCCGCTGTCAGACAGACGGGCGGTATGATTTTCAGTACTCCACACAGCCTTGATAGTCTTGATACCACTCCGCCAGAATAGCTGGTATTCTTCTGCGTTATTTATCGTTTTAAATAACGCAGCATATGCTGAGTTAGGTGCCTTTTTGGCCTCGCACTGATTATACCATTCTTCTATTTTATTGTGTAATTTTAGTTTATACGATTGTGTGAGGAATGAATAAACGTTTTTTCTTTCTTTCACTCAAACAGGGGATTTTGTTGACATGGGTTTTTTGAAAAGTGTCTAAATTATGTGCCATAGATATACATAATGTCTAGATCTTACTCAGCAGCCTATATTTTGGAAAGGATTGTCTTAAAAATTTGCTGTTCAGTACATCTTTGCTTGAATAACAAAAAATAAAAATAGCGAACAACACAGAATAGAAATTTAAATAAATCGTGTATTGTTTTTTTTTTTTTTTCAAAACTTTACCCCACAGTAGCAATTACTCCTATATCGTGGGTTCGTTTGAAAACATGTAAACTCATGCACACAAGACACCCAGACCCGGAACAACTATCAGGCCATAAAAATATTTGTTCCGTACAGGAATCGAACCCGCCACACGCAGCGCAGCAGTCAATCACTCACCTAATGCGCCAACCGTGCCATCGTTGATTGATACGAAGACCAATACTTAACGTACAAAAAACACAAAGTTTTGACTGGCCTGTTGGTCTAGTGGTTAGTGACCCTGATTGCTAAGCCGGAGGTTGTGGGTTCGATTCCCACCCAGAACAAATGTTTGTGTGATGAGCACAATCAATTGTTTTGTTTCTGGGTGTAATTTATCTTTATTATGTATGTATTTAGAAATATATAGGGTGACTGGTAATTAGTGACCGATACTTAAACACGTGATTGTACTCATGATTACAAACAACTTTTCCAAAGATTTTTTTTTTTATATACTCACTAGTTTGTAGGTACATTCACTGATTAGGTACGTACACCTATGGGTTTGCAAGCTGCGCGGGTGTTCTATCACTATTGTAGGTACGGCGGCGCCACGCGGCTAACAGCTGAGCGGTCGCCGGTCGCAGGCGCGCGCGCGTATTTAAACAGCTGTTTTATTATTGTGATAAAACTAATGAGAATATAAAAAAAAGTTTCTTTGGTAAAGTTGTTTGTAATCATGAGTACAATCATGTGTTTAAGTATCGGTCACTAATTGCCAGCCAGTCACCCTATATAAGTATGTTTATCAGTTATCTAGTACTCATAGCACAAGCTCTGCTTAATTTGGGACTATATGGCGTTGTGTGATAGTTGTGGAATATTATTATTATTATAAAAAAAAGTTCCAACACTCACCTCACCCTAGAGTCCCGGCAGCCAAAGATGCTAACACCACTAGAATAGCCGTGGCCACTCCGCTCGCTCCCACCTGCGCTCCATACACAGCCCCGGACTCGGCGGCAGGCGCGGTGCCGAACGCGTCCGCTGAAGTCATGGAACCTGTCAAATGGCCAACCGGTGAGCGGAGCGCACCGGTGGGCTCATCTAGCTTGTGCGGGGTTTTGTATCTTTGATTTTATATATATATATATTTATTATTAAATCATTACATAATTATAATTATAGTTATATTTATTCTTTGTATCTTTAATTTTGTACTATACTTAATGTCATTGTTAAATCGTTTTTTTACTCTTTTAAAGTTAAAGTCATCTATTATTATGAAAGATGCTGGTGCCTGTGATACAAAGTTTTTCATTAGTACAGGTACCAACGAAACTCCTTTTCTGTATTTACCACTTATTATTTGGCAAAACTGTTTTATCAATTGAATGTTCTATATAATTATGTGTATTTTTCGGAAATAAACTATTATTATTATTCATTTCCATTTATTTGCGTTCCACAAATGTAAGTGATGTGGTAAACCTATTGTCTCTTTTATTGTGATCGTACTATTAGGTGTATTGCATGCTTTGTCATTAGACGAAAATATTTTAACTTAAATTTACAATCTCATGTAAGTGAACGAGTTTTTATGTTCTTATGAGAAATAAAGATTCTTTTAACCAAAGTAAACAATGTTACCTAAAGTTATGAATCATTGTAGACCACCAGGCCATTATGGTTCTATTTGACTTTCTGAATATATTTACTAGTTCTCTTCTGTCTTATATTTTGTTTAAGAATAGGTAAGTATGTCATTAAATAAATTGACTTTGATATTTGAAATGACTTGCTTAAAATACTTAAAATAAAAATAATCATAATGAAAGTATGTTAGATACACTTGAATATAACTAGAAGATATAAATTTTACTAAGTAAATAATCATTTATATTTAAAAATGTTAACAATTCCAGTACCAAAAACTAATAATAATACCACCAAATTAAAATACCACCACTCATTATTATTATTATTCATAACTACAGTGCTTAGAAAGCAGTGTTTAAATTTTAAAAAAAAATATCTAGTACCAGTGTTAAAATAAAAAAAATACAACAATAAATACCAAATTATTAAAAAACCAGAAGTAACAAAACCCGTGCGTCAAGGCTAGACTTCCCACCAACGCATGCAGTAAAAAAAAAACATAATAAAATATAATTAAAAATAAGGTAGTATAATGAATTCATTATCATTTATTTATTTTACTATAAATATTTCTTACATGTTCAAATAATTCTTTAAAAAAAAACATAAGTATAAAAACTGTAGGTTCCTAATAGGGAAAAGGGTCCAAAGAAAGGAACCTACCAATACGAGCAGTGTTCAGAAGTACCTTTTACTGAATCCAGCTGCCTAACGAGAGCCTCCTAAGATGTTGGTCGAGACTCGAGGCTATTAAAGGAGTGACCAGACGGTTGCAAACCAACGTCCCAACCAAGGTGCCCATGCTAGTTTCAATCCGTGTAGACAGCAGTTGTAATCCATGACCTTTAACGCCCTTGGTTGGGAGGCGCGTTTTCCAAACCACCGAACTTGTTGGCGAATGGTTTACATCCATGTAGCCGTAACACAAACCAAACACATAAACCAAGGTCACCTTGGTTGGAACGCTGGTTTACAACCGTCTGGCCACCCCTTAAGCCATTGGCTGACACTGATTATCGGTACAATACTCCCACATGTCGACAACCTCGGGAGCCAAGTCAAGATACTTGATTTGCTTATCTTAATGAATAATGAATTCACTATAATTAGTGCACCAAATCATAATATTTAATATACAAATAATCGTTAAAACATAGAAAATTACAATAACTACTTGCACCACACCAATATATGAAATAAATCGTAGAATCAAACATTAAGTAAAATTATTAAGTGGATAAATAAGTAAAGAAAATAAACTGTAAAATCAATATTGAAGAAAATTAAAAAAATCAAATAAAATATCAATATTAATGGCAAAATCAGCAAAAGAAATTTAAAACGTCTGTTTTCAACATTTTTGTGTCATCTAATAACTATGAGATATTCTTTTCAGTATCCAAGTTTAAAAAAAAATCATTTAAATACTTTGAATGAACCAAAGTGACTTGTTTTTTTTTCTTCGTCAGAATGGTGCATTGCTAAGAAACGCCTCAAAAGCCTGCCAGGGCAACAAGATTGTGTGAAACAGTTACCACGGCCCAGTAGTGCAAAGGGCAACTGAAAGAATACAGGTGGGTTATAATCAGTAAAAGTGTGACATTCCCTCTTGCTCCACCCAGAGTGGGAGTTTTTTTTTTGAAGATTTCACAACCTAAAAACAGGAGCGTCTTTTTTTTGGGGTGGGAAATTATCCAATGGTTTTTCTCGCTCTAAGGTGGAAAGAGAGGGCATGTCAGACTTTTACTGACTAAAACCCACCAGTGTCCTTCAGTTTCCGTTTACATTCTTGGGCCATGGTCACTCATTCAGACATTCCTGCAAAAGAAAGCGTCTACTCGCTTACTTTTATATTATACTGTATGATATGAGGTAATTTAATATATTTATTTTTTTAATGTGGCTACTTTCTCAAAATCTGACACAAAAATGTTAACAACTCAATACTGAAGAAATAAAACACAGAAGACACACAGCTAAATACACAAACACAACACAAAAATTGAATGAACGACGTACCGATGCCACCCACTTCCACGATGAATGAGTGAATGGTGAAAAAAGAAAATAAAATGTTTTATTACAGCGGCAACACTGGATGACAAGCAGCTCGAAACAAAGTAACATATTGCTTAAAGGACTTAGTATCCAGGGCAAAATCGTAACAAAAAAAAAACAAAGTAACATTTTGGAGGTTTTTGGTCGGATTTTTTCGAATGAAGTTCAGTGGCTGTTTTAATTATTCGCAAATTGATTCCTGGTGGGCATTGTGTTGTAAAATAGGGTATTTTACTCTCTATAAGAAAAAATCTAAAAATTTAAGGTAGCTTAGGCAAAAAGTAGTCGGTAAATGTTAGTTTTAGTTCATAAAATAACAAAATAAATTTTAAAATTCTTCAAAGTTTTCAGTCTTTTTTATCTGTTCTATATCACCATGAAATAGTAGCCACCATGTTATTACGTCATTTGGCTGTGTAAACTAAAGTGACAGCTGTCAAATGTCAACTGATCGGCCATACTGAGTGAATATCAGCGTTTTGTTTACACAGTCAACTGACGTCACGAACTCAAGACCACAGAGTAAATATGGCGTCCATGACTGCGATCTACATTTTCGTCAAATTACGCGCGAAATTAGAAAATGTAAATTTTAAATGCATTTTTAGGGTACTTAGCGACTGAATAAAAATTTTGTAATTTTTTTTTAGTGGTTTATTAGCACTATTGTACCTATCTAATTGAGACACTTTTCAAAAATGAGTGTAATACCCTATTGAAACAGCCGAAATCATGCCATTTCGGTAAAATGGAGCTGAGAATTATTGTAGTATTGACTACCACTGCGAAGCTTGCAACTGGAAACTGGAAAGCAAAGCAACTGGAATCTGTGTCAAAAACGATATATTTTCTTATTAAGAGCAGCTACTGAACTTCACTCGAAAAAAATCCGCCAAAAATTCAAAATTAATTTACGACTTTTGGACAGACAGTTTAGTTGAAAAATTTCACTTTGTCGAGCCATAGGTTATTGCAATGTTTCTATTTTTTTAGTGCGAGGCGCTTCTTATATATCTGATTCTTACAACACACACATACACAAGTAGTAAACCTATTAATATTGTATTATAGGAATATTGTAAAACTTAATAAAAAAAAATTAAAAGAGTAATCATGGAAATTCCTGCCGGTTTTCCACCATGGGAAACAATAAATTGGAACCGTGCACTAGCTCCTGACGTTTTATAAGTGCCCATGTAGACCTATTTGAAATAAAACCTTGTCTCGTCCCCTTAAGGGGAGAATTTTGGAAAATCCTCTCTTAGTGCTCGCCTACGTCATAAAAGGAAGCCTTGTGCAAAATTTCATGCTCCTAGTCCCAGAAGTTGCGGCTGTGCGTTAATATGTCAGTCAGTCAGTTTCTCCTTTTATATATATAGATAACCACTATCGCTTGACCACAATCTCACCTGATGGAAAGCGTCGATGTGGTCGACGATGGAGCACGCTTGACTAGAAGTAACCTATTCAGTTATGACTTAAATATTGAATAGGTTTTATTGTATTTCAGTCACAACTTGGGTATGTCCTGCCCCGCAAATATTTTTTTTAACATCACTTTCAAAATCATAACTGCCATTCAAACGCATCGGAAACCAATCACGTAAACCTTTTGAAATATTTATTGTTCAAGCCATAATAAACCTTCCACTATTGACATAAAGCATACAATAGCTTACCTCCCCATTTGTTGAGCATGGCCATGATAACTCCGTTGGTCCATCCGAAGCCAGTCTGTACAACATATTCGCCGCCACCGCCGAAACCGCCAAAGATTGTCGCGTCGTACTGGAAAATAGTTGTTATTGTTAAGAAGGCAAGGTGGCGGCAAGTGCCCTCTTTGAAGGGTGGCAGGAGTGGCGCTGTCCTCCCCTTCCGCATGACGCAGGTCCTCACCGGACATGGTAAGTTTGGGAGGTTCCTGCACCTAATTCGTGCGGAAGAAACGCCCGGGTGTCACCAGTGTGTGCCCTACTTGAGCGGTGCTCTACCGCCGTGTCCTCGTGGGGGCGTGAGGCAGCAACTCGCTCTCGCGCCGGGCCGCGCGTACAGGCCATGGTCCGGAGCGAGGAGGAGTGGTAGTCGGTCGCCTCCACGTGAGGGAACGGACATCCTCACGCCCCAGCCCTAGGGTTCCCAACCTCAATTTCCAGCCATCGAAGCCGTAGACTTGCGGACGACGAACAATGGGTAGTTAGACGTCATCATCATCATCATCATCATTTTAGCCGATAGACCTCCACTGCTGGACATATGCCTCCCCCCAATTAGACCTCCACTGCTGGACATATGCCTCCCCCAAATATCACCACAATGAACGGCCCTGTGCGTCTCGCATCCATTGGATTCCCGCAACCTTCACCAGGTCATCGGTCCACCTTGTAGGGGGCCTTCCAACACTGCGTCTTCCGGTACGCGGTCGCCACTCCAGCAATGTGCCTTGCCCATTGCCACTTAAGTTTGGCGATTCTTCGTGCTATGTCGGCAACCTTGGTACTCCTGCGGATATCATCATTTCTGATTTGATCACGCAAAGAAAGGCGACGCTAGACGTCGCCGTTAACAACATCTTATAGCCAGATACACAAAAAAAAAAGAATCAATCACCTTTTCAAGCATAGCAGTTTTCTGCTTCCAAACTTCAAAATTGGAGCGCACCCACTTAGTAGCGATCTCGTTGGCCAGGCGCACGGCTTCAGGTTGGCCGGTGTTGGCCAGCCCCATCACCACGATGTACTGCAGCGGCGGCCAAGCGTTAGGGTAGTCCCATTGCTCGCCCGAGTGCTCGAACGTCGTGGGGATACCACCGTCGAAGATGTCCACCTGGGGAGGATGGAAAAAAATAATGTTTTCGGAATAATTTCTTTATTTATTTAATTTAAACAGGACTTGGCCAGAGACTGGCCTGTTGGTCTAGTGGTTAGTTGCCCTGACTGCTATGCCGGAAATCGTGTGTTTAATTCCCACCCAAGACAATTTTTTGTGTAATGAGCACGATCATTTGTTCTGGGTCTGGTGTAATTTATCTATAATATGTATGTATTTACAAATATATAAGTATGATATTATCAGTTGCCTAATAATCATAGTACAAGCTCTGCTTAGCTTGCCACTAGATGGCGTTGTGTGATAGTTGTGGAATAATATCTATACTTCATCATCGTCATCTTCCTGCCCTTGTCCCGTGTTATTTGGGGTCGGCGCAACACGTTTTTTCTTCCATTCTGCCCTGTCACTATAATATCTATGCATATAAAAACGAAATACCACTCACTGATTAATAACGAAATCTCAAAAACTATAACACTTACAAACTTAGGGAGGTAAGTTCTTTATATGGTGTAGACATCCGCTAAGAATCCGGATTTCCCGAAATTCATCCCGGGGATGAAACAGGGGTCCAAAGTTTGTATGGAGAAACCGACTTTCACGCGGGCGAAGCCGCAGGCAGAAACTAGTTATTATTATATAGAGATCCCTGTAAACAAAGAGGTTTGGAAGGAGATAGGGGAGGTCTATGTCCAGCAGTGTGACACAAAATAGGCTATACAAAAACAGAACGGCCGAAGCCAACGACACCATTTAAACACAGACAGAAGTACAAAGAAAGAGATTTCTTATAAATGTACCTACCTATGTAAATAGTTCCATTCCCGAATAGAGTTTCGAAGATTTTCCGAATAGCAAAAAAAAAATTATTTTGTAATGTAACTACTTTACGATTTTTATATAAAATCAACTGCTTTTATGGAACAATATTATAAAATATTTAAACGGACCTTAATCTTTGAGAAAGTGAATTCACGTGCTTTGGGGACTCCCTGGTCATAGAGTACGTAAACTGACATTGATTACGTTCCGTTCCAGTTGCGATACAGGACTCACACAACACAAAATAGAAATTCAAAAACTATTTAGGGGCAAGGTAAAATCGAAAACAAAATAATTATTTTCCATACAAATACTATAAAAAATTTCAAGACTTCAATGTAAAGTGGTGTCATCACTTTTTGATGAGGATGAGCTGGGTCTAATAAATAATCAAAATTGCGGCAGATCGTCGGAACCCAATTTTCTTATAAAAAACTTCAATCCCGCAGACGTGCGGGATCCCACATGAGTAATCCCGCATTTCCGATACCGCTGTAAAGGTCCGATGAAAGGCGGGATCCCACGCTTGTGGGATTGGATTCTCCCTAATGCAGGGGAAGCCGCGGGCAAAAATTAGTAAAAAATAAAACAACTGGCTTCTGCCAGCAACTTCGCCCGCGTGAAAGTAAGTTTCTCCATACAAACTTTGGACCCCCCCATCCCCTTGGGGGTGAATTTAGGAAAATCTTCTCTTAGTGCTCGCCTACGTCACACAAGAAAACCTTGTGCAAAATTTCATACTCCTAGTCCCAGTAGCCCCTCGGGCGCCCCGGGGTATTGTTATTACGTAATTGCGCGTTTTTTATGTAAATCAACAAAAATAAAATAAAAAAAAAACTTTTTCTAGGAAAAACAAAAATATAGAACCAAAATTTTCGGTTAAAAAAAATCGTACAAAACGACAATTAAGCGTATTTCAAGGTCATTCAAGTTGTACAGACGTATGTACAAACGGCTCTCGAGGGGGTAGTTTCGGCTGTGCTTTGATATGTCAGTCAGTCAGTTTCTCCATTTATATAAAATAAACTTGAAAGTAAGTTTCTCGAGACAAACTTTGGAACACCGTTTCACTTTTTTAAAAGTAGAATTTTCGAAAATCCCTTATTAGTGCTCGCCCATATCATAAAAGGAATCCTTGTACAAAATTTCACTTTCATAGGCCCAATAGTTTCGGCTGTGCGTTGATATGTCAGTCAGTCAGTTTCTCCTTTTATATATATATTGATTGATAGATAGATAATTAAAAATAAAAACAGACAAATCGCGCAGGACTTTTAGGGGTACGTATCTATTTAATAAACTAGCTTTTGCCCGCGGCTTCGCTCCCGTCAACTGACTACTATATCCTACTCTACCCAACTCTACCCTACTCTACCCTACTATATCCTACTCTACCCAACTCTACCCTACTCTACCCTACTGTAGACTACTCTACCCAACTTAAAAAAAAAGTATCCTATGTCCGTCTCCTGGTTCTGAGCTACCTCCCCACCAACTTTCAACCAAATCGGTTCAGCCGTTCTTGAGTTATAAATAGTGTAACTAACACAACTTTCTTTTATATATATAGATATAATACACAGTCATACACTCATCTTACAAAATTTCATACCTACATTCTGAAAGAATTGTCTTTCATTCTTCCCCAAATATATCAAAATCTGTGATCTGTGTTCTTGTCTAGGAGAGTGTCGGAGTTATGGGTGATTTGGTGTGGGCAACTGTATGACACGTAGGAACTGCCAGGAAACGATGTTTCCTACCACGGCGGTAGTTGTTTGGCACATACGAGTTACAAATAAGGCGCCTTCCAACGCTCCGTCTTTCGGTACGCGGTCGCCCCAACGACCATCTGTTCTGCGACCAATGTGTCCTGCCTATTGCCACTTACAGACAATAAGCTAAGTATACTACATGAACAGTCTATCAGATTATTTTTATTTTTTAATTGATATAAACTAGTGCTTAACTGCGATCACACCAAATAGAAAGCAGTGTTGCAATCGTTGATGGTGAGGCGCACTAGTTTATTAAGAGCCATAACCTTGAAGACACCTAAATTATAATCGGACGTGAAGACTGCAGGCAAATTCGGGGCGATAATTTGATTAAGTTCATTAAATTGGAATATTCGATATTTGCAAATACACTTTCCTTCACCTAATAATGCTCCCCAACACCAAAAAAAGAAATATTGAGTTTAGCGCCATCTAGTGAGAACATTGCAAAGCTCAAATGATTCGCAATAAAAAAAATATATTTTCTATTTATTTATATTAATTTTAATTAAAAAAATTACCCAAAATAACACAAAAAAATTAAAAAACAAAATGCAAACAAACAAAAAGTTCACTTTGACCCCGACGTGATTTGAACACGCAACCTTCTGATCTGGAGTCAGACGCGCTACCGTTGCGCCACGGAGTCGGATACTCAGAGTCTCGAAATTACTGTACTCTACGAGCGATATGACGCAATATCTAACTAGGCTAATTATCTTTAGCATGCACTTACACGTAACGACCATTAATTGCAATTATGAAGATAATTTGTTTGATGACTGCTTTTATTATTTATTTGTCTGATGGCTGAAATTTCAATACTCTGATAATAATAATCTCAAAAAATATAATTATGTCAAGTTATCTGATGATTAAGTTAGCATTATTTTTAATTTTATTTCCTTTTTACTTATTATATTTTTTCTTTTAATCAAAATTTTTGCATTGATAACGCTTTTCAAAAAGAAGACATTATTAATATTAAGTATAAGTAATTTAAATACATTAGATATCAATGTATTTTTATATTACAATTTATCATTTTTTTTTGTTTTTTTTCTTTTTTTTTCATTGTTTCTTGGTTTATGTCTAACCATTTTGGTCTTAATATGACTTTAAAATTTATTTTTTTACATTTTTATTTTGATGCAATTTCAATTAGTCTCATGTGTTTTACCGTTAGTTTTCCTATAATAAGACACAAAAAAACTTTGTATTTATCTGAGAGAAATACGAATTTATTTTGTCTTCTCTCCAAGTGTAGCAGCACTTGACTAGTGTTAAAAAAATACTTCAACGTCTGCAATATTGACAACCCTAATATTTTTTTAAATATATTTTTATGATTTTTTTTCTACAGAAATGTCTAAAAATATAATTTATATGTAAATATTAATGAATAAACGAAATAATTCATCATCATCTTCCTGCCCTTGTCCCGTTTGGGGTCGGCGCAACACGTTCTTTTCTTCTATTCTGTCCTGTCACTCGTCACGCTATCACTAACTCCCCTTTCTTTCATATCACTTCTCACACAATCCATCCATCTTTTCTTTGGTCTCCTTCTTTCTCCATCCATCCACATGTAAACTCTTTTAGCAACACGCGTTTCATCCCTCCTCTTCACATGACCATACCAAGACAAACGATTGCCTTTCAACTTTTCAGTCACTGACGCCACTTTCAAACTTCCTCTAATATACTCATTTCTCACTTTATCCATTCTCGTCACACCACAAATCCACATCGAAATAAATAAAGAAAAAAAAAACTATAAATAGTTTTCAATTCCTCACCTTAACTTTATCCAAATAATTGACGACTCTATTGACAAAGTAGTCCTTCCTGGCCTGGTCGTAGCACTGCGCCCACAGCGGCGACACGTTGGACGGGTAGAAGTAGTCGCGGCGTCGCCCTGACTCCAGGCTGTAGTCCAGCCACGCGCCCACGTCCTCGTGCCACAGGACCTGACGGGAAATTAAGGCATTAGTAGTAACGACATTTGGGGAGGCCTATGTCCAACAGTGGACGGAATGAAAATGATGATGATGATGACTTGATTACGCCACCTTCCGGAGACACCAGGCAACATAAAATACAATGCGTTCCAAATAAGAATAGGATCGACGCCATGTTGTGACGTCACGTCATACTGTCAAATCGCAAGAAATTGGGCAAAATTGAAGAACTCAGAGATGAGCAAAATTGAAGAACTGGATTCTGATTAAACTATTTTCGTTCACAGTTCGTAAATAAATTAAATTTTTAAATTTTCTTGTTTTGCTCACCATAATAATTCTTCGATTTGACAGTATGACGTGACGTCACTACCTGTCAATCGATCCTATTCTTATTTGGAACGCATTGTACATGCACTGCATGCAGGTCAGTCTTGTTTTTTTACCGTATTTTTCTTTTGTTTCAGATAATATAGTTTACATAAACTTATACATGTTCGCCACGATCGACGACGAATTTGGATCGACTTCTCAACAACTGCATTCGCTTCATATTTGACCTTCGTAAATATGATCACATTTCTTCCTTCCGTTGGCTGCCTATCCGTCACAAGAGATCCCTCAGATCCCTCTGCATGCTCTTCACCATAATGAACGATCCTTGTGCTCCTGATTACTTAAAACAATATTTTAAAGTGTTGGGCAGTTCTCATAATCTTAACCTTCGTGCATCCAAAAATATGCTCCTTCATATTCCTTCTCACCGTACTGGCTTTATGTCCAATTCATACGCTGTTTCCACAATAAAACTCTGGAATGTGCTTCCCCTTGACATCAAAAAAGCTGAAAGTAAATCTTCCTTCAAGCGTAAAATTCGGAACTACTACATGAAGTCCTCTCAACTTTAGTTTGGTCTTCGTCAGAATTATTATTAAGTTCTCTTAACGATTTGATATTTTTCATAGTATTTATTAGTTTATAATTTTAGCATATATTTATGTATTTTATTTGTTATTATAAATAACTTTATTTTATTTTTTCTGTTTGAAGTATCTGTTATTTATTTATTGTGCACACCTACCACAGTATTGTCTTTTTAACCCAAAGGTTGACTGGTAGAGAATGCCTTGTTGCATTAAGTCCGCCTATGTACCACTACTGTACATGAAGTTTAAATAAATAAATAAATCATGCCACAGTTACACAGTGCAACACGCGCGGGGAGGTATATGTCCAACAGCGGACGTCTTTTGGGTGAAATGATAATGATGATGAATGTAATAAACCCATATTAACCTGTTCAATAGCTTCCATGAACCTTGCATGGACATTCCTATAGTACTCCGCCTTGTCGACGTTGCCGAGGCGCACGTGGAAATCCCTGAGCAGCTGCGCGTTCCAGCACATGATGGCATTCAGGTCCACCGGGATGATGGAGCGCGTTTTCAGATTTGTGAGGTTGCCTGGAGAAGAGATTGAGTTAGAATAGTGTTTTAAATAGGTTTTTATGACATCGATGTGGTCTATCGAACGGTTTGTTGCATTTTAGATTGAGAGGTGTCTTTAGATTAATTTTAGTTGTGAGAGTGACATTAGAATCATAACAATGTAAAATGGCGGATTTTTGGCGTCAATTTTTTTTATGACATAGTCATTTATGTGTATCAAAATAGAGTGTTCGACGTGTTTTTAAAGTGATAATATTAAAACTCACTAAACTGTAGGTAATAAAAAAGACTAAAAGTCCGAATACTTACTTAGGTTTCAATTATTCTCAATATATTCAGTTTATTCTTTTAATTTAATCTTCTTATCTATTTATAATCATTTTAATTTTATTCATAATTTAATTACACAATCATAATTATATAATTTAATCAGTTATTTTTATGCCAATGTTTCTTTTTTTTATTATTATTATTTTTTATTCTTTTTTTGTAAATAGGTATAATAACTTCTAATTTATTTTTAATTCTTTTTTTTGTAAGTAATAACTTCTAATTTCAAATAAGATATTATACATATGTTAGGTGAAGCCGTTTTTTTTTTGCGCATGTGGTGTTAACCTTTAATTAATTGTTGCACTTGTTAATGTTACACTAGTCATTAAGTTTGTATGTATGTATTTGTGTTATTATGTCTTATTATTATTTTTCTGATGTTGTACACTGACAGCCCTAAATCTATCTCCTTTCTTTCAGTCCATCCAAAGGTTGTCTGTAAGAAATTGCCCTGTGCGATAAGACCGCCCATTGTACACTTATTTTTAATTTTATTTGTCTTGTATTTTTGTTTATGAGGTGTACAATAAAGAATATAATAAATAAATAAATAAGTTTAAAATGTATATGTGTAAACAATTGTTGGTTAACCTAAATAAATATACAAATATTTGCGCCAACCATGCCGCCAATATGGAAAACCGTTATTTTAATGTTGCTAATATCTACATTATTAGTGCTATGTCTGTTTATATTACTGATAAACTACTTATGGTAGCGGGTACATATTTATTAATAAGTTTATCAAAAACGGGACCAATTAAATGTCACATGCAGGGGCGCCGGCTTTTAGAAAACCTCATGGGTGCTCATGCTCATTTGATGACTCGAAAAAGTGGCGAAGTGTGAGAAGAGAAATGCACACTGATCGACCGACAAATAAATAAATGTCCTACTTACATACTGCTTACTTAATTACTAATTATGTTTGATAAAAATGTAAAATGAAACCATTATATAAAAATGATGAAAATGATAGTTCTTATTATCAAGAAACATTATAATTTATACGTAACCTAAAAGGTGATTACTGATCTGTTTCATGATTTCTATTCTCAGGGGTGCTCGGCACCCACTGTTTATTTCTCATGGGTGCTCGAGCCCCCGAGCACCCACGGTGTCGGCGCCCCTGGTCACATGAGTCTTCTAATATCTAATGAAATAACACGGGCTCACACAAGGTAGTTTCAGCTTTACATACCACCGACTTGTTTATATCCATCAAGAGAGAGATCAGTAGTTGATTGCAGATATTCTGAACAAAATAGGGATAAATATATTGTAGCATTTTTTTCCAGAAGTCCTGCACCAGATTCCGATGAACCTGGTTTATATATCAGCTATGTTTTATTATTATTGATAGGCTCGCTTTTCACCACTATCCCACCTGATGGTAAGCGATGATGTGGCCGACGATGGAGCACGCTTGCCTAGAAGTAACCTATTCACTCTTGACTTAAAGAACCCTAGGTTGTAGCTATCAGGAAACACAGACTCCGGCAGGGAATTCCACTCTTTAGCTGTACGTATAATGAATGTGTTCCCAAAACGCTTTGTACGTATGTGTGGGATGTCCACCATGTACCGATGGCGCAACGCCGTACGTCTAGTGGTCCGATGATGGAACGAATTGTTGAATGTTTCTCTCTTTAAACATACTCATATTTTTAACTACACTGCCATTGCTGTAAGATGATGCGGGTGACAGCTGTCAGATTCAGAAAGTACAGCTATCTATACTTTTCTCTCATCTTAAAGATGCATATTTTCGCCCTGTTGTCATCCTACCCACGCTATGTAAAAAAGGCTTTAGTTGTCAGGTTGAGTCAGGTCACCAGTTATTTATAAACACTGGTGGCCCTAAGCGCCGCCGCACAGGGGGCCACCGGCCACAACCACAAAACACCGCCACCGGTATATTTCCTGTAGGTTTCATACATTTTATATGGATTCGCCACACACGGTTGACGGCGGTGTCCGCCACGCTACAAATCCCCGCAGCTCGCTTCTTGTGTCCCGCACTGGCCACTAAACGCCGATACAAAAGGCCGTCACACGCCACTCGCCCATTTAAACGTTCTTCGTCAGAGTTCATTATGATACTATGACATTAAAAAGGCTGAAAGTAAATTTTCCTTCAAGCGTAAAATTCGGAACTACTACTTGTAGTCTTCTCAACCTTAGCTCGGTCTTCGTCGGAATTATTACAATGCGTTCCAAATAAGAATAGGATCGATTGACAGGTAGTGACGTCACGTCATACTGTCAATTCGCAAGAATTATTATGGTGAGCAAAACAAGATTTTTTTTAAAGTCTATTTATTTACGAATTGTGAACGAAAAAAGTTTAATCAGAATCCAGTTCTTCAATTTTGCTCATCTCTGAGTTCTTCAATTTTGCCCAATTTCTTGCGATTTGACAGTATGACGTGACGTCACAAAATGGCGTCATTCCTATTCTTATTTGGAACGCATTGTATTAGGTTTTCTTAATGATTTTATATTTTTCTTAGTATTTATTAGTGTATAATTTTAGCATATATATGTATTTTATTATTATAAATAACTTATTTTTTATTTTATTTTCTGTTTAAAGTATCTGTTATTTGTTTATTGTGCAAACCTACCACAGTGTTGTCTTTTTTAACCCAAAGGTTGACTGGTAGAGAATGCCTTGTTGCATTAAGTCCGCCTATGTACCACTACTGTACATGAAGTTTAAATAAATAAATACTGCACGTATGAGTTAAAAAAAAAGTAGCAGCCACCGGCTACAAGTGGCTGCGCGCTTTAGCTTCCTTTGTGGCCGCTTCCAGCTTCTCGTGGCGGCATTTGTGGCTGTGGCATGTGGCCCATGTACGGGGACACATATTAAGGATACATTAAAATAAATATTGAACCAGTAACTGAGTTGTGTAGGTCTGACTGGTCTGCAGGAAGACGACACCAAGCTAGTTTTTTTTGTTTTTGTAGGTGGGAAAATCATCCAATGACATCCCTCGCTCTTGGGTGGAGAGAGAGGGCGTGTCAGAATTTTACTGACTGAAAACCCATTCCTGTTCCTTCGTTGCCTTTCGTACCAGGGCCGAGTGGTCTTTTCAGAAACGGACCTTTGGCCCCAGTAGGCTTCGCGCGCCCTTAGGCAGAGCGAGAGGGCGTGTCAGAATTTTACTAACTAAAAACCCAGTCCTGTTCCTTCGTTGCCTTTCGTACTAGGGCCGAGTCGTCTTTTCAGAAACGGACCTTTAGCCCCAGTAGGCTCTGACTGCTCTTGGACGGAGCGAAAGGGCGTGTCAGAATTTTACTGACTAAAAACCCACTCCTGTTACTTCGTTGCCTTTCGTACCAGGGCCGAGTCTTTCTTTCAGAAACGGACCCTTGGCCCCAGTAGGCTTCGACCCTGCTTCTTTTTCCCAAGCTTGTTAGGAAAAGGCTAGAAAGATGATGACGATTAAAATAACTATAGAAGCCACATCTTTCAGGCCATGTCTTACCTTTGTTTGTGCCATTGAGAATGAACCATCGGGAAGAGAAGTCCCACCCGGACTCAGCGGCCGCTTTCAACTCGGCGTACAATTCCTCTTTCTTATCATTTGTGTCGAAATGTCTGGAAATATCATATTAGGGATGTTAGACAACAAGACTTTAAGGTCCTTAAGAAACACCAAAAAGGCACTTGCAGTTTTCAAAATTACTAAAAATACACCGCACTTAATTACACAAAAAATAATGAAAAACCTAAATAGATGTGCTATCAGTTTCACCGCGAGACATTTGCAAACCTAACCTTAATTTCGAGACCTTGAGAGTTTCGAAATACACGTTTTATGCAACGTAAACGGCCGTAACAAGATGTTTGATTTTTTCACAGCTTCAAGGGACCGCAGTCTAGAGTATATGGTTTTAATATCAACTCAATACCTCCACGCGTGCCCGAGATAAAGGGTCTTAACAGACAGACAAAAGGACGGACAGCAAAGTGATCCTATAAGGGTTCCGTTTTTTTCCTTTTGAGGTACGGAACCCTAAAAATGAGGTATGAAAGTCTTACCTGGCAACGTCTACATCTTCTTTATAACTCTCTGGCCTGGGTCCTTGTGATTGATCGTAGTACCTTGCTAGCGTGTATCTGAAATACATAATAATTAGAAGTTAGTAGTTAATACTTGTTTATTTCATCCTCCCTTTTTTCATTGTTCGAAATTGTTCAGTATCATTGTTTGAGAGGCTAATTGGTGATCCATATTTATTTATTAATTAAATACTTTATGCACAGCGGCGGACTTAATATTACATTTAAATATTTGGTTAAGACCAATCTACAAAGCCTGAAGCACAGACGTAGGGTAGCCAGCCTTTCGGTACCCTATAGGATGCATTTTGCAGTGTGCGCGGGAATTACATGACTTGATTCCGCCATTGCCTTTCTACCATCAGACAACTCGAAGTACGGTGAGTTTCCACCCTTATATTGTTGACACCTTCACGGTCCGGACTAAGCGTTTCGTCACGTCCTTTATACCGAAAATCAAAGGACTGGAATGCCTGCTGCGGTCTTCCCGTCCGATTACAATTTAGGTGTCTTCAAGGCTAGAGTGAATAGGCATTTAATAAACTTGTGCACTTCACCATCAACGATTGCATTACTGCTTTCCATCAGATCGGATCGCAGTCAAGCACTAAACAATTCAATTCCCGAATTGAGTTACGAAGATTTTTCCGAATGCCATTTTTTTTTGTGATGTTATTACAAATTTAGTTTTCAGATTTTTTCCTACACTTGTGCTATGAGACTTTACTTCATGCCAAGTTTCAGGATTCTAGGTCAACGGGAAATACCCTATGAATTTTGATTCCCTTGAGAGTGTCGAAATACACGTTTTTTGCGACATAAACGGCCGTATCTTTTTTTCCGATAACTCAGATGTTTGATTTTTTCTCAGCTTCAAGGGACCGCAGACCTGATTATTTGGTTTTAATTTCAACTCGATACCTCCACGCATTCCCGAGATAAAGGGTCTTGACAGACAGACAGACAGACGGAGAACAAAGTGATCCTATAAGGGTTCCGTGTTTTCCTTTGGAGATACGGAACCCTAAAAAACAAAGAAAGAAAGAAAAAAATTGTTTCTTACATATTGTTATTGTTCTTGGAATGCATTGGACGAGTGATTTTTTTTTATAAATGGTTGTATTTTGTTACATAACTGTGCTCCTTCAAAATTTAAAATTTTTTGCCGAACTTAGTTCTCATCTTAATTATCAGAAAGCTAGCCCGGCGGCTGCTATATTGTGTTATTTCTTTTACTTTAGCAATAGGTTAGTCTGTTATATTATTCTCACCTATGTCCATTATGGTTCACTTCCGTGGTATGGTTTGTCATCCAGTAATCGAACTCCCTGTCCAAGGTGTGGATGTGCTGCCTCAGGAACTCGATGTCATCCATGTCGTCCAGGATGAGCTTCACCATGGGGATCAGGAGCGGAGGCTGTGACCTGGAACATGTGGATGAGAATATTAGCTTCTGAGGGGTAAGTAGTAAGTAAAGGGGTCAATACGATTGGGTAGGGTAGAGTAGGGTAGAGTAGGGTGGAGTAGGGTAGAGTACGGTAGAGTAGGGTAGTGTAGAATATAGTAGTCAGTTGACGGGAGCGAAGCCGCGGGTAAAAGATTAATTATAAAAAAAAAATACAACAGCCCTAAATCAACTATCGGGCAGTTGTCCGGACGGAGGATACTCCCTTTTCAACGGAGGCATATGGGACTATACATCCTGTTCCGCATACCTCTGAAATAGTAGGTATATATTTTGCTAATAACCTTAAAATAAAAAAATAAAATTGAGATACTTCAAATTTACATTTCAGTTTGTTTTTCGAGAAGAAAAGCGGTTGTCTGTAAAAGATAAAAAAACGTCTCATATTTAAATTAAACAAACCTCATAGTATAATAAATTCTTCCTCCGTTGGGGATAAAACCAATCCTCTCGACGATATCTATAAAGTTGGACACCATCCCCTTAGCGGTGGACCTCATCTCTGACAGCAGCAGACCCTTGATGATCCAGTAAGAGTCCCAGTAGTAGAACTCACGGAAACGACCACCTGTGAAATAAATAATGTTTTTTCAATACACTTACTCGAAAACCCGCTCTTACCCCACCGCTTTTAGGCACGCAATTGACTGTTTTCCGCACTAGTGCAGAAAAGAGCGCGTGCTTTCCCCCGCCACAATGTTATTACATGTATAGTATCAGGCTGTGCGCGCGTCGACACTCACGAGTCGCCGATCAACCCCCGTTTATTCATTTCATTGTAAGTGTATTGAAAAAGTCGTTTGACACACGTGCAAATTGATCACTGCAGCCCTCGGCTCCATAACACACTCGCCTACGGCTCGTGAGAATTCCGCCTCGGTCGCAATGACAAACTTTCTGCACTTGTATCAAAATGTATTATTTTTTAAAAAGAATTTAAGGAAATAAATCATGAGGAAACGATATATATCCTAGATATACAAAGTCGAAGACATTGTAACATCCATTAACACGTACTATGCTATACTTCTCACTGAGAGGCTTTTTAACAAAAGGAATATTTAAGGGTGATTTACCTTTTACTAAATGTTTTATCTATGAAATTACCAGTTAATTCATTAAAAATTAAATATGGTTAAGGATCACTACCTCTCCTCCGAAACGTCATTTAAATACATTATTTCTCTGCTTTCATATATATGTATATCTTAATATATATAAATCTCGTGTCACAATGTTTGTCCTCAGTGGACTCCTAAACCACTTAACCGATTATAATACAATTCGCACACCATGTGCAGTTCGATCCAACTTGAGAGATAGGATAGTTTAAATCTCAAAAAAAAAAAAAAAATACTATTATCACGCGGGCGAAGCCGCTGGCAGACGCTAGTATATTATATATTGTTTGTATTAAATGTATTTTATTAGTTATGTATTGTATATATATAAATAGGACACCACGCACTACCTGCGTAACTTTTTCTCTTTCTCTGACAAATCCATCCAAAGGTTGTTTGTAAAAAATCGCTTTTAGCGATAAGACCGCCCACTGTGACACCCTATTAATTTTAAGTTCCTACTGTAATTTTATTATTGGTGTACAATCTATATTTATATAAAAGAAAGTCTTGTTAGTTACACTATTTATAACTCAAGAACGGCTGAACCGATTTGGCTGAAAGTTGGTGGGGAGGTAGAGAACCAGGAGACGGACATAGGATACATATATACATAGATTTTTTTTTTTAGTAGGGTAGAGTAGGGTAGAGTAGGGTACAGTAGGATAGAGTAGGGTAGAGTAGGATAGAGTAGGGTAGAGTAGGATAGAGTAGGGTAGAGTAGGGTAGAGTAGGGTAGAGTAAGGTTAGAGTAGGGTAGAGTAGGATATAGTAGTCAGTTAACGGGAGCGAAGCCGCGGGCAAAAGCTAGTAAAGAATATATCTATCTACCTAAACCCCAAGCAAACGCTTTCTCATTGTCTTTCTATTATCTAATCTGTCCATGTCATTTTGATGATTTCATAACACAGTTAATTTTTTATGGGAATACATAGGCTATAAATTTTTGAATTCAGAATTTAGAATGCCACAATTTTAATTGCATTACAATCCATACTTTATTTTGGGCCTTTTTATGTAAATAGGTCACTTAAAAATCAACTTAAAACACAAACACATTAAGTCGATACTTGAACGGAGAGCGAAGAAAAATTATGTCGCCCTCCCTGCGCATAAGCAATTTACTCACCAGGTACAATCACAGGGTTATCCACATAGATGATGGAGTACAGGTCCTGGTTCGCCTTAACATCCGGCTTCATCTTCCTGCCCAGCTGCAGCCACAACCGGTTCAGATCGGCGGCCCACTGGTTCAGCAATGGGTCCTTGATGTTCTGCAGAAATGCTGGAAACGAAGTTTGGAATCTTTTATTATTACTGAATTAGCTAGTAACCGCGATTTCGTTTGTGACAGTAAAGTATTAAAAATTAATTGGTCAATTATGACGTGACCTAAAAAAAAAATATTATTATAATTTCTTTTGCACCATTTAAAATATGAAGTGAAATGACTTTATACGAATAATATAATATATGCGGGTTAAAATTATTGTATCTATTCTGTTTAAACGACGGAACGCAGCGGTTGAAAGAGAGGGAAGTTTGTGGAAATGAAAAAAAGAAAGATGGCGAAAATGGTTTTCACGGTGTTACATTGTATTTTTAGTCAGTGCTAAGGAAAAGATAAACAATTTTATTAACCATTTTTTTATTTTGCCCCACAATCCCACATATGTACATATATGTGTCTGATAGGTAGTATTTTTTTAAATTCTGTTTTAGTATGTTTAAGGAGTCACTTGATTACGAGGCGGAAAACATTTTTCACGTTGTTACAGCTGGACAAATATTGTAGGTATCTTACGCTTCAGTCAGTAACCAATTAAAAACCTTAAAAAACAAGTCAAAAGCAAAACTATTATCTCGACAAACTTTGAGAAGGAAAACGAATTCTTCCTTATTTTTTTTTATTATTATACTATATTGAGCAGTGGTGGCCGAGTAGTAACGGCCCCGACTTACGAGTTGTAGGTCGCGGGTTCAAACCCAGCCAGACGCATTACTTTGTGTAATTTATTTCATCACCACTGCTCTCAAAACGGTGAAGGAAAACATCGTGAGGAAACCGGCATGGTCTAGAACCAAAAATTCAAAGACATGTGATATTCACTAATCCGCACTGGGCCCGCGAGGTGGATTACCCCAATTCCCTCTCCTAGAGAGGAGGCCTGAGTCCCAGCAGTGGGAACATTAAAAGGCTGATAATGCTATGCTAGACTATATTATGTCCCACTACCCTTATATTGGATATTTTGCTATAGCAGACATGTTGCTGGCTGTGTCCGACAGTATTTGTTTCACGTGTGTGTTCTATACGTGTTTGCTGTATGGGTGTCGTTGGTTGAAAAAATGCGTTATTTTTATTTATTTATTGCTGAGCAAAGGCTTCCCCCTTCTCCTTCCAAACCTCTTTGTCTTAGACGATCTCTGGCCAAGTTCACACAGCCTTCGCCACGGTCGTTTACCTCTCTTATGCATCCTGTGAATGACGACGATCTTCACCCACTTCGAGCGACGTGTCCAGCCCACTTCCACTTCAGCATAGCTGTTTTTTCCTGACGTCTGCTACTTTAGCTATATAACGATACCACCCTGCACTCCGCAGGATGGTATTTCTAATGCAATCAGTTCCCTTAACACCTATTTATTATAAAACTGAACGTCTATTTAAGATAACCGGGGTTCAGTGGCGGATTTACCAGCAGGCTGAGTAGGCTTGAGCCTAGGGCGGCAAATTTGGGGACAGAATTTTTTTTCTTTTTGCTAAGTACCTCATAGAAATCAAAAAGATTTTTGGATGACGGTTTTCTGATGTCTCACAGATAGAAAGAAGTCTGCAACAAATTTTGCTGATGACTTTCCTCTCTCACTTTGATTAGCTCAAAAATATACCCAAAAATTATTTTACGTGTAATTTCAACGAAATTTTTGGATTGTCTAAATAATGCAGGAGATGACAATTGTAGAGGCAAGGGCGGCAAAAACTGTATAGCCTATGCCTTGAAAATTTGTAAATCCGCCACTGCCGGGGTTCATTTTGCTATTATTTGTTATTTGCTATTTATTATACTGCTCTCCATTGCCTCTTGACAAATCTAATTAACTTCCTAAAATCATCTACTCGTTAATACCAAGGCTGAAAAAAAGATTTAACCTTGAAACGAAAATTAGTTGCACCGACTTTCTACAATGATGATCGCTAAAACGCTCAATGAAATGCTTGTAAAACTTACCAGGATTATCCTTCCAATCTGTAGGCCTCCATTCCTCAAACTCGGAGCCCTCAGGGTCGAAGTTCTGATTGACGAACTCCTGGATGTCAGCCTTGGTCGGATGGGAACCTGTCCTGAAGAAATATTCCGATTATATAATAAACGCATGTAATTTAATGGAAGGTTTTATTTTATGGGTCTGGTGATTGTTCTAAAAAGTCGCCCTTGAACGCAAAGAGTAACTGAAGGAACACGGGTGGGGTTTAGTCAGTCAAAGTCTGACATTCCTCCTTTTTCTGTGCTGCATCAATAGTACATTTTGGTACAAGTGCAGAAAGTTTGTCATTGCGACCGAGGCGGAATTCGCACGAGCCATAGGCGAGTGTGTTATGGAGCCGAGGGCTGCAGTGACCAATTTGCACGTATATCAAACGACTTTTTTCAATACATTTACGAAGAAATGAATAAACGGGGATTGACCGGCGACTCGTGGGGCATGACGCGCGCACAGCCTGATGCGATAAATGTAATAACATTGTGGCGGGGAGAGCATGCGCGTTTTTCTGCACTAGTGCGGAAAACAGTCTATTGCGTGCCTAAAAGCGGTGGGATAAGAGCGGGTTTTCGAGTAAGTAAGTGTATTGAAAATAAATTTTCTATCTCCCCCAGCGTCGCCACAACGACTGATCTTGTGCATCTCGCATACATTGGGTTCCCGCGACTTTCACCAGGTCATCGGTTCACTTTGTGGGAGTCCTTCCAACGCTGCGTCTTCTGGTACGTGGTCGCCACTCCCGAACCTTTCGGGCCCCATCGACCATCTGTTCTGCGAGCAATGTGCCCTGTCCACTGCTACTTAAGTTTGGCGTTGCTGAATGCTGTCAGGCAAACATACGTTTGGCACTGGACCATTGATACAGTTCTAAATTTTTTTAGACATTACAGTAATGCGTTAAGAAAGTCTGGAGCACTCATCACCAACTGTCTTCTAAAATTGGAGAACCTAGGAGGCGCAGTGAACATTTTTCTAAAATTTTGATCTCTGGGGCTATTGCACTGAATTTCTGAAGTGTCGATTGTCTGTCAGTATTGACAGAAACAAAAATTTCACATTTAAATAGATTGTTAAAGAATTTCATACATATATGTGTGTATGTGTGTGTGTGTCATTTTTAAGCATATGTGAGAAAATATTAAATAATAACAAAAAACCCGATAAATTTAATCCTTGGTACAAAAATAAAATTATAACCAAAAAAGGAACCGCTACCGCCGCTTTTAAATATATGAACTTTTTATTTAAAAAAAAAAAACAAAAAAACTCCCTCTCCAAGTTTGTCTATTTGGCTGATATGACCACATTAATATAACAATTTTAAAAGGGTAACGTTTCATCCGCGGATGAAATATTTTGCGGATGAATAGTCACCTAAGTCAGGCCTCCGGTCGAGCGGGCGGGAGTGTATGACATGTACTGACTAAAACCCACAGTATTTCTTCAGTTGCCTTTTTTTGCGAGGGCAACGGTAACTCCTTCGAATAATCCGCAGCCCTGGTAAGCCTTTGGCCCCGTCAATTTTGCTGACATCTCTTTGAGGCGCGCGTGGAACACAATGCGCCGCTATCCCACCCATCACACACCTTACGGCGCGTAGCGTTCCACTCGCGCCTCAAGGAGATGTCAGAAACCGTAGGGGCCCAGCGGGGTCGAAGCCAACTGGGGCCATGGGTGATGCGAAAGAGATCCCCGGGGCCCTGGAACAATGGCAAAGAAGGAACAGGCCCACCCCTGTGTGTGTGTGTGTGTGTGTTTTTGCGTATTTACATTCTGTACATGGCCAGAACGCAAGGGTGTGAAACTAGTCGCGTATAGATTGGAAGTCACTTTTTAATCGAGGTATTCTAATCTATACAAGAGTAGTACGCAAATACTCGCGTATACTTCGTAGTGACCTAACTACCTAACCTTGTTCCATAATATACAGTGCCAGTACGAATATGGACTAATCGTGCGTAGATCGGAATAATCGCACCTGGATTAGGTCATGTTAGAATAGTGACCATTAGAACACGATGGCGAGCTAACGAAGCGATCATGTGGGTTAGGTTAGGTTAGAACAGTGACCATTAAAGCGTGAAGGCGAGCGAGCGCAGCGAGCGTGCCGCGGCAGCGGCCGCCGAACGCCAGATCCCCTTCTAATATTAGTTAATCATTTGGGTTAGGTTAAGTTAAAAATCGCGCCTAGACAAGGTAAGGTTAGAATAGTGACCATTAGAACGTGGTGGCGAGGTAACGAAGCGATCATGTGGGTTAGGTAGGGTTAGAACAGTTACCATTAAATCCAGATCTTCTTCTAATGTTAGTGAATCATTTGGGTTTGGTTAAGTTAAAAGCCATTATTTTTTTATATAATTCTACATTAATAATGTTAAAACTTCATTCCATTAGATGCATAAATGATTTTATTAAACAATATCGCAGCTTTTGTCAAGCGTAAGTGATGTTAACTGTAGTATAGTTTTAACAATACAAGACCAGTGAGCAGAATTCGTGTATACATTGTAATTGCAGATTTAAAAATAGCAATTCAAAGTATACGCGAGCAGTTTCCTATGGCTGCGTTCTGGCCTTGTATACAATAGAAATACACATGTGCGCGTCTAAGTTACAAACTATACACGAGTAGTACGCAAAATTCGTGTATACATTGTAATCGCAAATTTAAAAACTGCACTACAATGTATACGCGAGCAGTTTCCTATGGATGCGTTTTGGCTATATACAGAATGTAAATACGCTGGGTTTTTAGTCAGTAAAAGTCTGACAAGTCCTCCTACTCCGCCCAAGAGCGAGGGATGTCATTAGATGATATTCCCACCCAAAAAAAAAAACCATCACACACCTTGCAATTTTTTTTTTAACCTTGCAGAGTGCTGTTCCTTCAAGTTAGCCCCACTTTGCGAGGTTAAAGTTAACCCTCCAAAGTCTCACATTAAAAGATAGGTTAAGTGCAAGCAAGTCTATACCTGGTCATCATCTCATTGAAGTTGTCCATGGTGATGTTGGCAGAGACCTTCAGCTTCATGTCTACGAAGGTCTTGGAGTCGTTGTAGAGCCCCGCCATCTGCACCGTGTCCAGCAGCGGCCCGTGGCAGTAGATTGTACTGAAATAAGAAATAGGAGGTTATTTAGCATAGCATAGCATAGTCGGCCTTATAATGTTCCCACTGTTGGGACTCAGGCCTCCTCTCTAGGAGAGGGAATGGGCCGTAATCCACCACGCGGGCCCAGTGCGGGTTGGTATTTATCTACACTAATCTTCAAGATGCTCCTCTCCATAGCTCTTTGTGTAACATTTATTTTCTGTTTTATTCTGTTTGTGTAAGTCCGTGTTTGGCAGCCCTATAGAAAAATGTAACAATCAGAGAAAAAACTAAAATAACCGATGCGCTTACACAAGCTTTAAGTTTGAAGTGGCAGGTTACATATCACGTTACACAGACAACGGATGGACTATACGGAGTACCCGCCGGAGTAGACCCACTTCTGGGAAGAGTAAAGTTGGAAGACCAATTAAACGGTGGGCTGATGACATTATAAAGAATGCAGGGGAAGACTGGATGGACAAAAGCCAACATAAAGAAAAATGGAAACAGTTGTAGGAGGCCTTTACAATGAACATATTATACCTAACTCTACTAACAAAAACTTGTTTAAGTGAAAGAAGAAAGAAAGAAAGAAAGAATACATTTATTTGAGACTTTAAGTGAACCTACTAATACTACCTCAAATACTACTAACAACTCCAAAAATGTAAGAAAAATTAAGGTATGAAAATAAAATGGCTTTATTATCTACACTAATATTATAAAGAGGTAAAGTTTGTTTTTTTGTTTGTAGGAGGTAATCTCCGAAAGTACTGCACTGTCCGATTGCAAAAAATTTTTTTTACCCATAGAAAGCTGCTTTATTCCTGAGTTACATAGGCTATATTTTAAAAGTATGCGGGCGAAGCCGCGGGCAAAAGTTAGTTTATGATAAAATTAATCTGGGTCGGATTCTGATTTGAACTTTCCGAGATTAAGATCGTGTTAAACCCTACTTTAATGCTAAGGCTAGAAATAATTTTAGGTTAAGTTTGATGAAGGCCGCTACGGCCCACATACTAGGCGTGAGCAAAGTGATCTTTGCGATTGGAACATTTGCATCTGAATCACTGAAATGTTCCGAAACAATGGTATGTATCATTTGGAACATTTGGAACATCGGCTCAAAAGATACAAACGGAACATTTGAAACATCGGCTCACAAGATACAAACGGAACATTTGAAACATCGGCTCACAAGATACAAACGGAACATTTGGAACAACGGCTCAAAAGATACAAATACAGACACTGACTGTTATGAATCGTGATTTGTTACGTTGCGCCATATACATCAACAGTTTTATTTAATTGTATTTTGATTTGAGAATAATTTAAAGCAGACGTTTTTAGTTCAGTTCATTAAAATTTACACAATTTACGTTTTAATTTGAATTTTAAAAAGACTGCAGGTCACAGTGTTTCAGTGTTCAAATTGTTCCAAATGATGCATTTAAAACATTACTGCTGTTCCAATCTTTCGGAACACTAAAATGTTTCGGAACAGTGAGTCGGTTCAGTAAAGAGTTACACACGCTTACCACATACACCTTTAATGGTCCATTATGGACTGAGTGTGAAAACCAAATATAGATATATTATACGGATAGAAAGGTTTTGGAGTGGCAACCGCGTACCGGAAGACACAGCATTGGAAGGCCTCTCACAAGGTAAACCGATGACCTGGTGAAGATCGCAGGAATTTGAAGCATGCGAGACGCACAGGACCGTTCGTTGGGGAAGGCCTATGTAACAGTCGACGTCTATCGGCTGAAATGGTGATAATGACTGTTGTTACTGTTGTAATCTATTAAATATTATAATCTGGTTTTCATGTGGCAACATAAGCGCCTTCCCTTAGCCTTTATAAAAAAAGAAATGTAGAAATGTCATCATGTCATGGCGTCACTGCCCTTTTTTCTATTAAGATGCAAAAACCTGTGTTCTGTGTGCTGAGCGGTAATAAACGTACTATAAAATATCTACTGGTCTAATCAATTAATATCACCACCACCACCACTCCAACAGTTACTATTTTGGTGTACAATAAAGTTGTTTTCAGGTTCAAGTTGAGTTTGATGAATGCTGCTACAGCCCACGTACCTACAATGGTCCACCATGGTCTAAGTGCGAAAATTACATACAATCTCAGACAAACCTGCATGGTTCTCATGTGATTTGACCATTACCTACATATTTATTGTGTGGTCTTTAAAAGAGACTTTGCCCCTGAGTTTGTTTCGATGTTTCTTCTCAGGGTAGTCAGCTAGGAAACACCGGCCTCATCTAGTTAAAAAAAACGTGTAAAAGTGTTTTTTTTAAACCTGTTACCATTTATTATTTATCATTTACAGATAGAACGGACAGAGCCCACTTGGGCCGATGCCTGCCAGGGTTGCGACATTGTTCGAAGTTACCACGGCCCTAAACGCAAAGAGCAACTAAGTAGGGGAACTCGGATGGTTTTTAGTCAGTAAAACTCTGACATTCCCTTTCGCTTCACTCGGAAGAAGTTATACCAATTTTTTAACCTAAATATTGACTGGTAGAAAATGCCTTGCAACAAGTCCACCTAAGCACCATTATGGGCCCTCGCCCACGGCGACTTTTTGTAGCGAAGCTGTCGCGCGTTCGCATCGATACGGTTGCCATGCTGTAGCGCGTTAGTAGCGCGTTGGCATCTTTTCTATAGCGCTTGCAAATGCGACTAACGCGCGTTAGTAGCGATGCTGCCGCGCGCTTACGAAACGCGCGACAGCATCGCTACAAAAAGTCGCCGTGGGCGAAGGCCCTAAGTTACTGTACATAATAAAGTGTTCGACTGTCTTAAACTATGTAGACTTTCTTTTATAACACCGAACAGACAGCTAACATGACGTACCTACCTAATTATATAGCTCTAAGATAGGTATTATTTATCTGTTACGCCCGACTAATAATAACACCATATTTATTTTATATTTATCGGTACAGTAATAAATAAAAATCGCGTGGAGAAATCAAGCTGACATTAATATCACATACTTAGATGTTTTTTTTTCGGTGGGAAATCATTTAATGATATAATAAAATACAAAGTTATAATTATGTATTTAAGTAGATGGGATTAACCAAGTGCAAAAATAATTGTTTGCGGTTTGTTTTTAATAATAACATCCAATGATTTTCCCCCTCATTCTTCTCTCGAATCTATAGAACCAAAAATAACTCATGTCGTGGCAAAAATAATAGTTTATTATCGTACTAATAAATCAATAAATATTAAAGTCACCCACCCTTCACCTTTACTATATTATCTTTATTGTGGATCGTACATAATACAGGTCTTACTTTTACTGACTAAAAACGCACTCCTGTTTCTTCGTTGCCTTTCATACCAGGGCCGAGTCTTCCTTTCAGAATCAGACCCTTGGCCCCAGTAGGCTTCGACCCTGCTGAGCCCCTACGTTTGCTGACATCTCCTTGAGGCGCGCGTGGAACACTACGCGCCGTCGACGACTTGGGCTCGGTCCGGACGGTTGCCGGACGTCCGGACGGCGAGCTACCCATTGATCGCCGTCCGCGAGCCAGCGCCTACGGTGGCCGGAAATCGGGATCGGAATACCGGCTGGGGCGCGAGGGCCATTGCCTCGCGCGTGCACGTGCGGCTTCCTTCTTTGCTAGCATTACTGCTTCGCAGAAGGAAGCGCCTGCCATTCCTCCTTGCTCCGGACCATGGCCTGTACCAAGGCCCGGCGCGAGAGATCGTCGCCGCCGAACGCCCCCACGAGGACACGGCGCTGCTCTGTCACACCTCCATCGCATGCTCCACCACGTCCTCTCCATAGAGATCTACGCTTTGGAATGTGCAATTAGAATCATTTTTCTGACTGACTTTTTGACACTTCAAAAGTGCCTGTATAATGGTTTATTTGAAATAAAATGCTTTGAATCTTTGATCCTAAAAAAAGACTAATAAAATCAATTCAGGCCGCACATGTCTGCTGCACAACGAAAGGCAACTGAGGGAACAAAGGTGAGTTTTAGTCAGTAAAACTCTGTTACTCAACCTCTCGCTCCACCCAGAGCGAGAGGAGCTATTTGGTGGTTTCCCAACAAAACAAAAAAAAAACGCACTCTCACATTATAGGAACTCGATACAAAGCTTTTATAAATATGTAGATTTATAATCAGCTGAAACTATTATTTTTTTTTAATCTTAGAACAAACAGAGACTAGAGATGGTCGATGTCGTTAAAAAAACATCGATAAATTCTGGAGCTCAAAAAAAATTGTCACTGCACTAATAAAATTAAATTAAATGAGTAATTAAACAGTAATTAACTAACAACATAAAATACATGTACGAGGCCAAAAAGGCTCTATGTCAGCATTTTATAAATAAGTGAGTATTAAGTTTTTTTTTGACCTAGTTTGAAACCAGTTTCTCTTTTGTCATGAATTCACTTTTATTATAATAATAATAATAATAATAATAGACCTGACCAAGGTGTGACTGATGCGTGCCTCCCGGATGATGACGCCATGAGTTCATTCTGGCGCAGCATCTGGTCGGTGCCTGTCAGTCACACCGAGGGTGACTGGACTCGAGAGGTCGAGCGTGCGTGCGATCCAATACCACAAATGGGGGCAATTGACATCAGCCCCCAAGATGTAGCTCGTGCAGTCCGTCCGTTGCCAAACTGGAAATCTCCAGGGCCGGATGGGCTGCACAATTTCTGGATTAAGTGGTTTACAAGATCGCACGCTCGCTTGGCATATCAGTTCCAGTCTGCCTTAGAGTCAGGGTCGCTGCCCCAGTTCCTAACAACAGGAATAACCCACCTGCTCCATAAGTCAGGTAGTACTGCGGAGCCTAAAAATTATAGACCGATTACGTGCTTGCCGACGGTCTATAAAGTTCTTACATCCATACTGAGAAGCAAAATTAATAGTCATATTGACAAAAATTTAATCATGTCACCTTCTCAGAATGGATGTAGGAACGGGTCCCGCGGTACTAAGGAGCTGCTCCTCTTAGATATGGCCATTAGCCAACAGGTTCGACGTTCCCGAAAGGATCTGTCGACATGTTGGATAGATTATAAGAAGGCCTATGACTCTGTTCCTCATACATGGCTCATGAGGGTGCTGGAATTGTATAAAATAGATACAACACTACGCACCTTCCTGATGTCGTGTATGAGGCAATGGAGTACGGTCCTCCGCTATCCAGGATGTCGACATACCCAGAGGAATAGCGAACCTGTAAGGATCGAGCGAGGTATATTCCAGGGAGATAGTTTGAGTCCACTTTGGTTTTGCCTAGCCTTGAATCCTCTAAGCACACTGCTGGAGAATTCAGGTCTAGGCTATCGGTTGAAGAGAGGTAGTCAGGTAATATCTCACCTACTTTACATGGATGACCTGAAACTTTTTGCCCCCAACAATCTGCAACTGATGGAGCTACTGAAGGTAACTGAAACCTTCAGTAGTGCCATCAGGATGGAGTTTGGTGTGGACAAATGTGCGGTCATGCATGTAAAGCGAGGGGAGGTTGTGGAATCCGTGGGCACTCAACTCACGGATTCCATAAACCTGAGATCCCTCTCTCCAACCGAAACCTATAAGTATTTGGGTATGTCGGAAGCTCTAGGCATCAATATCACTGACATGAAGCAATCGTTGAAGGAGCGTTTCTTTGGACGCCTGAAGAAGGTACTCAATAGCCTTCTTTCAGGCGGAAACAAGGTGCGCGCCTTCAATGGTTGGGTCATGCCGGTATTGATGTACTCTTTCGGTGTACTCAAATGGACTCAAACGGAACTTGACGCCCTGGATAGGAGGGTCCGCACTCTGCTGACTGCATACCGAATGCATCACCCACGGTCGTCGGTGATGAGACTGTATATCCCGCGGAAGTGTGGGGGGCGAGGTTTTTTAAATGCTAAGACCCTACACAACCGCGAGGTATGCAGTCTCAGGGAATATTTCCTAGCTGCCGACGTGGGTATGCATCGAGATGTAGTGGCAGTGGACAAGGGACTCACCCCGCTCTCCCTGGCTAATGAGAACTGGCGCAAACCGGTAGTGCTTGACACTAACGATCGCAGGGAAGTATGGCAGAGCAAGGAACTTCACGGACGCTTTTTTCGGGCCCTTCACGGGCCCGATGTAGACCAATTGGCGTCCGTAGCCTGGCTGCGTTTCGGTGACCTCTTTGGGGAAACCGAAGGTTTTGTCTGTGCAATTATGGACGAAGTTATCATGACGAATAACTACCGGAGATTTATTGTGAAGGACGGCACGGTTGACATCTGTCGGGCATGTCACCGTCCGGGAGAATCAATTCGTCACATTATCTCTGGTTGTTCTCGTCTAGCTAACGGAGAGTACTTGCATAGGCACAACCTTGTAGCCAGGATTATCCATCAGCAACTTGCTCTGAAATACTCTCTTGTGGAATCGGAAGTGCCGTACTACAGGTATGAGCCCGACCCAGTTCTTGATAATGGTCATATCACTTTGTACTGGGATCGGTCCATCATCACTGACAGGACTATTGTAGCCAATAAGCCTGATATAGTGATGGTGGACCGAAGCGAGAGGCGTGCAATGATTGTTGACATATCCGTTCCGCATGACGAGAACCTCGTGAAAGCCGAGAAAGATAAACAAATCAAGTATATTGACTTGGCTCGCGAGGTTGTCGACATGTGGGATGTGGACTCGGCGATCATTGTACCGATAGTCGTGTCAGCCAATGGCTTAATAGCCAAGAGCCTCGACCAACACCTTAGGAGGCTCGCGTTAGGCGGCTGGATCAAGGGCTTGATTCAGAAAGTGGTATTTATTTATTCATTTCATCAACAAATTTACATTTGTGTCGAATGGTTGAAAATTACTCTTGGACACGGCTCGTATTGTTAGGAGGTTCCTTTCTCTGGAGCCCTGACCGCCGGTAGCTTGGACCCTGTTCCCGATACCGGTGGGACACTATTTTTTATATTTTTAAATGTTTTATTTTTATTTTTTATTGAAATATTTAAAAATATAATTTATATGTAGATATCTTTACGAATAAACGAAATAATAATAATAATAATATTTATTCAAAATTCTTTACAGGATAAAGTAATACAGTCTTAAATATAAATCTTAATTCTGAGAAAAAGAATATTATTAGAAAAAGAATTAAAATTAGAGTTTACAGGATACTACTATCATAGATAACTCAATATTTTAAATTATATAGGTACCTACCTCAGTATACATTTACATTGAGGATGTTAAAGTTATTCACTCGTCGCATACATGTAGTTAGGCGTCGGCAAAGTGTGGCATCTTTGCGATTGGAACATTTGCATCTGAATCAGTGAAATATTCCGGAACAGTGACACGTATCATTTGGAACATTTGGAACATCGGCTCAAAAGATACAAACGGAACATTTGGAACGCCGCGTCATAATCACACTGAGACAGAGAAATGTTAGATGATATGTATAATTTGGAACAACGGCTCAAAAGATACAAACACGGACACTGACTGTTATGAATCGTGTTCTGTTACGTCGCGTCATATACACTAACAGTTTTATTTAATTGAATTTTGATTTAAGAATAATTTTAAGCAGATGTTTTAGTTTAAGTCATTGACTATATTTACACTATTTACGTAAGTTTTTATTTGAATTTTAAAAAGATTGCAGGTCACGTATGTTTGTGTTCCAATTGTTCCAAATGATGCAGTTAAAGCATTACTGACGTTCCAATCTTTCGGAACACTAACATGTTTCGGAACAGTGAGTCCGTTCAGTAAAGAGTTACACCCGCCTAATACAGGTAGTACTTGCAGTGACGATTTGCAAATAAATAAAACAGACAGGACTTACGTAACTGGTTAAACTGGAAGTCAACCATTACATAGTTGAGATAATGCATAAATAAATAAGATAACAGAGACATAATCTTTCAAAACAAAAACAACAACAACATAAGTACTCGTAACTATAGTCTAGATTCAGTGTCATTGTTACCAGCAATCTGATCCGGTATTCTGTACAATACCTAGGCAATGTATATAATACCTAAAACGTGTAGGTAATGCATGAAACATAATTTATTTTACATCGTTCCTAGGTATTCTATACAATACCGAATACGCAGCCGGTAATGTGTGTAAATGACAAGAGCAGCGAAGGAGGTGACGTAATTTTAGGGCACCCCGACACGGACAGGCTAGGTTATACATTACATAATATATGTAAAGTATGTAATGGACAGTAATATTCATAATATTTCATACATTGCCTGGATGCCACAGATATTCCATACATTTCCTAGGTATTGTATAGAATACCTGAGTTATACAGATTGCCGGTAACATCAACACATTCAGAGTCGTGGCCGCAACAAGGCCGGTGCGCTTCCGTCTTGTCCCGTACGTGCTCCCTTGATCTATACCCAATAGATATCGTGATTCACAATCTAGGAGACAATCTGATTATTGATTTTACAGGGTCTTTTTTAACCCGTAAGCTGCCTTACCAGGCTCATGATTGTTGATTCTACTAACGTAATCAAGCTTATGATTGTTGACTCTACAAGATCTTCTTAAACCTAACCAAAAAAATCAACAATCATTTGTCTGGAATGGCAGTTTATGGCCATGCCAGGACATAGGTACGTGTTCCCTTGATCTATGTCCACTAGATATCGTGATTCACGTTCTAGAAGATAATCTGATTATTGAATTTACAGGGTCTGTTTTTACCCGAAAGCTGCCATACCAGGCTCATGATTGTTGATTTATTTTATTTTATTTTAATAAGTACAGTGACAGACTACAGACTAAGACAATCAGCACAGTTAGAACAACATACAGTACATAAATCTGAAGTCCAATTATTACTGTAAGTGTACACAGCATTCAAAGTTTAATATGCTTCATTAGAGACAGTAAAGGTGAAGTATTGTGGAGAAATTAATAAAGTACACTAATGTAAATACATTTTATACAAACAATTTCTAAATTCGTTAAAACTGTTCAAGAACAAGTCTACCTTAGGGCATCATCATCTTCCTGCCCTTGTCCCATCTTATTTGGGGTCGGCGCAATACGTTTTTTTCTTCCATTCTACAACTTTGGGGTCGGCGCAATACGTTTTTTTCTTCCATTCTACAACTTAAACGCGCAGTTTATCCTATCTCGCTAAATGTGTACGAACTTGAACGCGATTTCGCGCGCTCTTGAAACAAATAACTGTTTTATGCGGATTTATTAGGTTTCTGTACCCTAAGTTATAAATTGACATTATTGGGGACTTCTAGTAGCTGAAATGGTAAGTTTTGTTATAAATTTATTATTAATATTTAAGATTTCTACGTTAATAATCTGTAAATCGAAATAATACATTATGCATTGCTGTTCAAAGTTTTGACAGGTTGGAATTATTCAGAGATAGGACTTCTTGGTTCTATTCAACTAAGGTTACCATCAACCGAAAATACGTTCCATTAGGTTTACCAATAAATATCATCATCATCATTTCAGCCGAAAGACGTCCACTGCTGGACATAGGCTCCCCCAAGTGTCGCCACAATGAACGGTCCTGTGCGACTCGCATCCATCGGACTCCCGCAACCGTCACTAAGTCATCGGTTCACCTTGTAGGAGGCATTTCAACGCTACGTCTTCCGGTACGTGGTCGCCATTCCAGAACCTTTCAGCCCCAACGGCCATCCGTTCTGCGAGCAATGTGCCCTGCCCATTGCCGCTTAAGTTTGGCGATTCTTCGTGCTATGTCGGTGACCTTGGTTCTCCTGCGGATATCCTCATTCCTGATTCGATCCCGGAAAGAAACTCCGAACATAGCCCTTTCCATTGCCCTTTGGGTGACTTTCAAGTCTTCTGATGAGGCCCATTGTAAGCGACCACGTTTCGGAGCCATATTTCATCACTGGCAACACGCACTGGTCATAGACTTTCGTCTTGAGACACTTGTGGTATATTGGACGAAAAGATACCGCGCAGCTTCCCGAACGCTGCCCAGCCGAGTCGGATTCGACGATTGATCTCTTTCTCGAAGTTAGACCTTCCCAACTGGACCGTCTGTCCCAGGTAAACGTAGACGTCTACAACTTCGAGTGTAGAGTCGGCGATCTTGATAGGAGTGGGTGCTACATGGCTGTTTACCATGACTTTGGTTTTGTCCATGTTCATTTTAAGTCCCACTCTTTCGGAAGCTCTACTGAGGTCACCGAGCATTGTACTGAGCTCCTCCGTAGTCTCAGCCATGACTACTATGTCGTCGGAAAACCGAAGGAGAGTGATGTACTTGCCAGTGACATGAACAGTTTCGGAGAAATAACGTCTCCCTGCCTCACGCCCCGCTGCAAGAGGATAGGTTTCGAGGTCTGGTCTTGTATTCGGACTGACATGGTGTCGTTTTTGTACAAACACTTCAGCACTTCGATGTACCGATAGTCAATTTGGCACCGTTGGAGAGACTCTAGTACAGCCCAAGTCTCAATCGAATCAAAGGCTTTCTCGTAGTCCACAAACTCTAAGCAGAGAGGCTGATTATACTCCTTAGTCTTCTGTATAACCTGCCGCAGCGTATGTATGTGGTCCACGTTGCTGAAGCCTTTTCGAAATCCGGCTTGTTCGGGAAGCTGGAAGTCGTCGAACCTGCGCGCGAGACGGTTTGTGATGACTCTGGAAAACAGCTTGTAGACATGGCTCAAAAGCGAGATGAGCCTGTAATTCTTAAGCAGGGCATTATCGCCCTTCTTAAAGAAGAGTACCACCACGCCTCTGCTCCACGCCTGTGGCGTTTTTCCCTCGAGTATGACGGAATCAAATAGTTTCTGAAGGGCTTAAGGACTGGTTTTCCACCCGCCTTCAGGAGTTCAGCCGTAATTCCGTCCTCATCCGACGCCTTGTTGTTTTTCAGCTGCTTCAGAGCCATCCTAATCTCGTACAGGCTGACGTCCGGGATATCTTCGGTATAGTGTTGAGTCAATCTAGCTCTTGGGTCGTTTGCTAGATTTGCAGCGGGTTTAGTGATAGACGTGTACAACTGTCCATAAAAAGCCTCGATCTCTCCCAGAAGCTCCGATTTGGTGGATATGACTCTGCCATCGTCGGTCTTGTTTCGTTAGCTGGCTTTGCCCAATAGACAGATCTCGTGAAAATACTTTAGAGCCCTTATTCCGCTCAATCGCATCCTTAATCCTTGCGGTATTAAAGCGGCGAAGGTCGCGTTTCAGAGACTTCGAGATTTGTCTATTGAGCTGCCGGTATATGCACGCATCGTCTGAAGACTGCAGAATCACCTCACGCCTCTTCTTCATTAGCTCGAGGGTCGGATCTGAGAGCTTTTTGTTGTTATTTGTACGGTGAGTCTAGAAAAACTTAGACCCGACCGTATGGACAGTTTCCACGAACCCATCGTTATATTCGTCCACGGAGCTTCCTAGGCACTCAAAACGATCGTGGAGTTCGAGCTGAAAGCTCTCGGGGTTTTGGGTCTGGATCTGTGCTGGACGGAGCGTAGACTTCATCAGTCGAGACCTTTGAAGCTTAATATAAAGCTTACAACGCGGTGTACACTTCCAGTTTTCACCGCGTTGATCACACAGACATCATTGAATATTTGCTTTTTCGTCGTCAGAATGAAGTCAATCTCATTCCTAGTTGCACAGTCAGGACTTTGCCAGGACCACTTTCACTTTCACTTTCACAAACACAAACACTTCAAAGTGGTTGCACCTTCAAGATTTGAAAGCTGTCATTCCACAAAACAAATAACTTTTATGATAATTTGCCTTAACAGGAATAACTAGAATCAGTTTCCTGACACTTCTGCCTGCTCTTGGTTGGCCTTAGGTAATTTGATTTTGTTAGTGTAGGACAGTAGACAAAAGTAGCATAAAAGAAACATTATTTTGTAACTTTTTGCAGATTCCCTAATTTTGGTAATTATTGTTTTTTTTTATTATAAAATAAGATTTAAGATCTAAGATCTGATTCTTGATAAATAGGTTCTAAGAAATTATGACCTCTAAAATTGAGAATATAAAAAAAAAATTGTCCTTGAGTGAACCACCTAGAAATGAAATTTGATGAAATTTCCTACCTAAAAATGTTCCTTTATTATTAATAAGTTAGTTTTATTATAAAGAATATTGTGTTGATAATGTCCTATCGTTATTGTTTTATTTTGATTTTGGAGATATCCCATATTGTTCCAAGTAAAAAGTCCTATGTTTGTTCTTGTGTTGATTTATATTGTCCTATCTCGATTTTATATTGGAAGGAAGCATATAATGTTACTTTTGTTTTTAATTACATGTGCAATAAAAATATTTAAAAACGACGTATTTTTATTTAACATACGAGATGCTGTATAAATGATGCAAACATGTTTTTTCTTCATCCTGTAAAGTTGTCAAAATTGAGATAGTACCGGTTGCCAGTTCACAGTCGATATCATATCTTTCCTAGTTATTCTATACAATAACGAATACGCAGCCGGTAATGTGTGTAAATGACGAGAGCAGGGAAGGAGGTGACGTAATTTTAGGGCACCCTGACACGGACAGGTTAGGTTATACATTACATATTATTATGTAAAGTATGTAATGGACAGTAATAATCATAATATTTCATACATTGCCTGGATGCCACAGATATTCCATACATTTCCTAGGTATTGTATAGAATACTTGAGTTAATGCCGGTAACATCAACACATTCAGAGTCGTGGCCGCAACAAGGCCGTTGTGCTTCCGTCTTGTCCCGTACGTGTTCCCTTGATCTATACCCAATAGATATCGTGATTCACAATCTAGGAGATAATCTGATTATTAATTTTACAGGGTTTTTCTTATCCCGTAAGCTAACGTAACCAGGCTTATGATTGCTGATTCTACAAGATCTACTTTAACCTAACCAGAAAATCAACAATCATTTGTCTGGAATGGCAGTTTATGGCCATGCCAGGACGTAGGTACGTGTTCCCTTGATCTATGTCCACTAGATATCGTGATTCACGTTCTAGAAGATAATCTGATTATTGAATTTACAGGGTCTTTTTTTACCCAAAAGCTGCCTTACCAGGCTCATTATTGTTGGTTCTACTAACGTACCCAAGCTTATGATTGTTGATTCTACAAGATTTTGTTAACCTGTAAACATGCCAGACACATGATTCTTCATTTTACAGGGACTTTTTAACTCGTATACTGCTTATATAATATTAAGTCTTTGCTCTTTACTTATGAAGTTGTCGCTTTACAAAACGGGGTCACTTTGATCCATAGTAACTTAGGATAGACTTGGAATTATTAGTTTAAATAAACTTTATATTTAAAGCATAAGCATAGCATAGCATAATCAGCCTTTTATAATGTTCCCACCGCTGGGACTGAGGCCTCCTCTCTAAGAGAGGGAATGGGCTGTTATCCAACATGTGGACTCAGCAAAGCAAAGCTTGTTATTCCTGTTTCGAAACTAGTTTAAAAAATTGTTTTTTTTTTTGCAGAAAAAATAAATCACTGATTTTGAAAAGTAATGTATTATTTATTTTTTATCTGCCTTAAATGTAAAATTTAATTAAAAAAATATACAAAATACCCCTAATTGCCCTGTGCGATAAGACCGCCCATTATACACTTATTTTTAATTATGTTTGTCCTTATTTTTGTTTATGTGGTGTACAATAAAGAATATAATAAATAAATAAATAAAATATATTTGAACTAAGAATTCCAAGTCAATTAGATGTCAATTAGATGTTATCTCAGTACAAAGTGTGCAACTTTAAAAAACAGCAATTTCAGCACGTAAAGAAAAAGAGGTTTGGCTTTCAAGCTTTCAGAATAATAAATATTTGATGTGCCAGTGAATATTTTAACTACATGCCTTTATCTTGAATGTAAATTGGTAAATTCGAGAAAAGGAATATTTAACCATTAGTTAAAGACATTTGAAAACTACTTTTCTGCACTGGATGAATGGATTAACTTTCTTTTTGATACGTGCTAGAAAATGATATACTTAGGTTACCAGTTAACTTACCATGGCACTCTTTTGTGAAAAACAGTTTTTTTTATCTTGACAAAAGAAATTCATCGAATATTCTTCTTCTTGACAAGATAGGTTTTCTCTGGTATCTCATTAACTGCATTATCGTGTAAGCGTTTGTTTTAATCTATATCTAATCTATATCTAATCTATATCTATAAAAGCAGAAACTGACTGACTGACATATCAACGCACAGCCGAAACTACTGAGAGTCTGAGACTAAGACCGTGAAATTTTGCACAAGGTTTCCTTTTATGATGTAGGTGAGCACTAAGAGAGGATTTTCCAAAATTCACCCCCAAAGGGGATGAAAAGGGGGTCCAAAGTTTGTATGGAGAAACCTTCTTATCCGCGGGCGAAGCCGCTGGCAGAAGCTAGTGTATACATCAAAGGAGAAACTGACTGACTGACATATCAACGCATAGCCGAAACTACTGGGACTAGGAACTTGAATTTTTGCACAAGGTTTCCTTTTATGACGTAGGCGAGCACTTAGAAAGGATTTCCTAAAATTCACCCCCCAAAGGGATGAAACGGGGGTCTTAAGTTTGTATGAAAAAACCTGCTTTTTTTTTCATACAAACTTAAAAAAGCAGGTTTTTGCCGCTGGCAGAAGCTAGTTTCATCTATACTTCTATGCAAAAATTATATACAGATTTGCTTTTAAAAGTACCCAACGATTCCATATAATTATTAAGTGTTAGACTAATTATTGATATAGTATTCTGTTCTCGTTCTGAGCTGTGTGTGCATAGTAAACTGATGAGCGCTTCCGGCAACGGGTCTAGCGTAGCCCTGATCTACTTGATCTGTGTCCAAGATACGGCTCATTCGTTGATAGATACATTTAGTTCGATAAAAGGTAGACAGGGACTGTTACCGGACTGTTTAGACCGCTGCGTTGTATATTATTGGGGTTCACTTTTTAGGGTTAATACCATACCTCAAAAGGATAAAACGGAACCCTTATAGGATCACTTTGTTGTCCGTCTGTCTGTCTGTCTGTCTTTCAAGACCTCGGGAACGCGTGAAGGTATCGAGTTAAAATTAAAACCATATACTCAGGTCTGCGGTCCCTTGAAGCTGTGAAAAAATCGAACTTATGAGTTAGTGAAAAAAAGAAGCAACGTTTATGTCGCAAAAAACGTACTTATATTTTGACACTCTCAAGGAAATCAAAATTCATAGGGTACTTGCCGTTGACCTAGAATCCTGAAATTTTGCATGAAGCAAGTTTTCATAGCACAAGTATAGAAAAAAATCTGAAAACTGTAATTTTGTAGTTACGTCACAAAAAAAAACCTTTTTTGCGATTCGGAAAAATCTTCGTAACTCAATTCGGGAATTGAACTGTTTTCATAGGTAAACGTTGTCCTACACTAAGACTAACTCCTGAGGCCCTACCACGAGCTTTAACGCGAACTGTTTGACGACCAAACTGAACTGTTATAGGGATGGAGGGCCTATAAAGGGTGAAGGGAGGGACTATATAGGGTGTATAGCTCCATCCCTCTTTGTCACTCGCACACCTGACTTTTTAACAGGTCATGGTCACTCACATACACAAGGCACTTAGACCTGCAAGACCTATCTGTAGGCCATACAAATATTGTTCCATACTTAGATTAAAACCCTTGAAAGGGAATCGTTTATCTTGGTATGGTCATGTGAAGAGGAGGGATGAAGCGCATGTTGCTAAAAGAGTTATGAATTTACATGTGGATGGATGGAGAGGGAGAGGGAGGCCAAAAAAAAGATGGATGGATTGTGTGAGAAGTGATATGAAAGAAAAGGGAGTTAGTGATACCGTGACGAGTGACAGGAAAGAATGGAAGAAAAAAACGCAGGCAGGAAGATAATCGACTTAGATTAAAACCCGCGACACACCGCGCTGCAGCCAATAGCTCAAATACTGCACTAACCGAGTCGTTTATAAGCGATGCTTTTCTTAATGCATAGGTTTTTTTTTTAGGTGTGAAAATCATCTAATGACAAATCGCGCTCTTGGGCGGGGCGCGAGATAGTGGACCCCGGGTTTCGTTTGGATGCATAGGTAAGAATGGGGTCCACTCTATCTAGATATCTGAGGAGTAGACTAGCCTACTCGGGAAAAAAATAGAATTTAGCCCTCTAGACATTTTGACATAACATTTTGTAACTAACCAACCTGCTAATGAATGTTGAGGAATATTTCCAGAAAATTGACCGCCACTTTTATACTGAACAGGCTTCTGCCAGCGATTTTGCTCCCCCAGTTTATAAATTATTGCCTATATGTTATTCTTATATTTAAGCCATGGGTAAGTATAACTAAAGTTTCATCCAAATCAGTTCAGCTATTTGAGCATGAAGGAGTTAGAAACATACAAAGACATACGTACAAACTTTAGCCTTCATAATATTAGCCTGATTAAACGAAACCATATACAGAATAATGGTCTGTTCTGTTTACTATGTTACTTATATAGTCCAGCTTCTATTCATTCTGCATATCCATTGATCCCCACGAGTTATCCGTAGTTATAGTTTTTATTTTTGTTTTTTCGAGTGAAAAAACATTGCTTACCAACAACATAATATTTATAGGTAGCTATTATCTCAGTCAGGTGTTATAAAAAAAAAACTGCATAATGTAGGTACCTATTCACCCATTTTCATTAAAAAAAAAATGAACACGTGCAAGATTGATTACAATAGTACAAGCTGCGCAATTCTAGTATTTAAATGAAAAAATGTCTTACTGCAGATGAAAAAAGTCATGTGCGAGTCGGACTCTCGCAAGGTTCCGTACCTTCCATAGCAAAAAACGGCAGCCCCACTTCAATATTTATTTTAATCTGTATTTTTTGTTGTTATAACAGCAACAGAAATACATCATTTGTGAAAATTTCAACTGTCTAGCTATCACGGTACATGGGATACAACCTAGTGACAGATAGACGGACAACGGAGTGATAGTAATGGTCCCGTTTCTACCTTTTGGGTACGAAACCCTAAAAAGACGAATAACACAATCAAAAGCATTGTTTAAGAAAACTACTACAGTAAACTACTGGTTAAAAAAAAGTAAATAAAATACCTATTTTAAAAAAGGTTAGAAAAAATAGAGAGCAGTGGTGGCCGAGTGGTAACGGCACCGACTTACGAGTTGTAGGTCACGGGTTCAAACCTAGCCAGGCACATTACTTTGTGTAATTTATTTCATCACCACTGCTCTCAAAACGGTGAAGGAAAAACATCGTGATGAAATCGGCATGTCCTAGAACCAAAAATTCGAAGACATGTGACATCCACCAACCCGCACTGGAACCCGCGTGGTGGATTACGGCCCACTCCATCTCCTAAAGAGGAGGCTTGAGCCCCAGCAGTGGGAACATTAAAAAGCTGATTATGATTATGCTTATGCTATGCTAGAAAAAATAAATGTATTATTATGAAAACTCACCTAGAACATGTAGGTGGCAAATGGCTCCTATCCAACGCCGCAGCCACTCCAAAGATCGCACCAAATAAACACCACATTTTGTTATACATCTTCACTTTATCGACAAAAAACTATCGACAATGGCACAACACAACACTAACACTAATATCACTCGGTAAATAAATTAACAGGAACAAAATTGCACTACTTAAATATTAAATAAAGTTTTTGTTTTGAGTCTGTTTTCTAGTCTTGTATTTTTATGTGTTAAGATACGTGCTCAGAATTTTGAATGACTTCCTCATGAAAGGTGAGATTGTCATTTTGGTCGGTATGCTGACGAAATAACTTCATAATTTCGAAGTCGACATGTCAAACCTGAAACAAAGAAAAACAAAATTAGATTAATTGGAAAGATAAATGTTATAATTTAATTTGCAAATAGGTTTTTAAAAAACGCTTTTCGCGCGTCAATTTTTTCGTCAATTTAAACTAGTTGAGGCCGGTGTTTTCTAGCTGACTACCCTGAGAAGAAACACCGAAACAAACTCAGGGGTCAAAGTCTCTTTTAAAGTCCGTATAGCAAACATGAAATGGACAAATCAAGAACCATGCAGATTGATGTCTGAGATGGTCTTTTGAGAAAAGAACCACACAGATTTGAGTGGACCTGTCCAGTCAGTGCAAGTATTTGTAAGTATTCGTGTAGCCCAACTCAGGACTACTAAGGAGCTCAACGAAGAAAAGAAAAGAACATTTAGGCGCTCAGTACACGATCAATCAATTCCATCAATCATGAATGATGTTTGAATGATGGAATTTTATCGCCATTAGTTTTTCGTCAAGCAAACGTCAATCATCGCATTAGACGGTGGGTTTTTCGTCAATAGGAAAAAAAATAAACTGGAATTTTTGGAGATACCGTGATCGTGGAAAGCAAAGGACAAATGAAGGACACAGGTGGGTTTTAGTAGGTAAAAGTCTAACACGCTCTCTCGCTCTACCCTAGAGCAGAAGAAGAAATTGAATGATTTTCCAACTCAAAAATCAAAACTACGAAATCATTCTTACAGTCGAAATCGCGGGAATCCGATGGATGCGAGACGCACAGGACCGGTCATTATGGCGACACTTGGGGGAAGCCTATGTCCAACAGTGGACGTCTTTCGGCTGAAATGATGATGATGTTGTGGGAATCATCAGCTAACTCAGAAACAATGTACACAAACAGATAGGAATCGATGGACGCTATCTAGAATCTAAAACCAGCGGTCCGTCCGTCCCAGCCGACGGATGTCAATTGTCTGTACAATTGTGCATTGTGTTGTCAGTTGTCACAATGAGAGTAACGTTACACCTCGGCGTCAAGCGCGAGTCGCGCGGATGGAAGGACCGAACACGTGAGCTGTGATGTTAGGACCAGCATATAGATATGTAGGTCAATAGGCAGAAGGATTGATTTCAGTTTATGTATACCCACGTATTGTGGACACGAGGTTCGACAGGTGACTATATATACTGCAGAATGCCTATGAAAAACCATGTTTTAATGAAAAAGATTAATATTTTCAATAGCCAATAACAAGGAAGATTTTTTTTCGGGTGGGATAAGTAGTCATCTATATATTATAATCTTTGCCATTGTTCCAGGGCCCCTGGGATCTCTTTCGCATCACCCATGGCCCCAGTAGGTTTCGACCCTGCTGGGCCCTTACGGTTGCTGACATCTCCTTGAGGAGACTCGGGCTCGGTCCGGATGGTTACCGGACGATCAGACGGCGAGCTACCCATTGCACGCCGTCCGCAAGCCCTCGCCTACGGTGGCCGGAAATCGGGATCAGAATCCCGGCGGCTGGGGTGAGGGCCATTGCCTCGTGCATGCATGTGCGGCCTCCTCCTTTGCCAGCATTACTGCTTTGCAGAAGGAGGCGACCGCCTGCCACTCCTCGCTCCGGACCATGGCCTGTACCAAGGCCCGGATAGAAGTCCTAGAGGTGACCTCTGTTGCGGAATTGATCGGAAGTGTTACCGCGGCTATGGAACGCAACGGGCAACTAAAGGACCACCGCCGGTAGGTTGAGAGAAAAGAGGTGTACCTCTGTCCCACTACATCGCACTGGGCCCACGTGGTGGATTACGACCCATTCTCTTTCTTGGAGAGGAAACCTAAGCACCAACAGTGGGGAAATCATTAATCTGGTTATTTTATTCTAAGTAGACCGAATCAAGGATGGATGGATAATGTGAAAGATGATAATCATGCCTAAGAAGGAGGTAACTATTGACTGATTCTTTTTTTTTTTCGGTGGGAAAATCATCTTACGACATCCCCCGCTCTTGGGCGGAGCGAGAGATAGTGTCAGACTTTTACTGACTAAAAACCCACTCCTGTTCCTTCGTTGCCTTTCGTACCAGGGCCGAGTCTTCCTTTCAGAATCAGACCCTTGGCCCCAGTAGGCTTCGACCCTGCTGAGCCCCTACAGTTGCTGCAGTAGACGGCGAGCAACCCATTGTGAGGACCGTTGCCTCACGCGATCGGCCGCCTCCTTTGCTAGCATTACTGCTTGACTATTGAGTGATAAGAAAGAAAAGTAAGTCAGTGATAGCGTGACGGGTGACATGACAGAATGGTTGAAATAAAAAACGTATTGCACCGACCCAAATAACACGGGACAATGGCAGGAAGATGATTATGGTGGTGAAGGTGATTATTGAGATATATGAAAGAAGATACTATGCTAATATCAAATAAATTGGTAGAAATAAGTGCAGAAGGATTGTGGCCCAATATAAAGAGGCGTGTTATTTACATATAGACTGGCCTGTTGGTCTAGTAGTTAGTGACCCTGACTGCTATGCCGTAGGTCGTGGGTTCGATTCCCACCCAGAACAAATGGGGTGTAATTTATCTATAATATTTATTTATTTATTTATTTATTTATTTATAATAAGCACACCAACAGCACAGTCACTTACAATTCAAATAAACTTATATCTAAAATTGGCATTTCAGTAACCATGCAAATAACAGGTATGCATGACATTTACCAAATGAACATTAGAGACAAACACAGAATAAAAAGTGTGTCCAGAATACTTAAATCTAGAACACTACAAAGACAAAAACACACCGAAATACAAAGACGTACATTATTCGCACTGTTTATATAGGCAGCGTCTGTATGAAGCGAAACTCATGGAGAAGATATCGATAGGGTAATCCATCAAGTTGGACCTTTCATTATAAAGCCTTGCCATACGTGTAAGAGGACTATTAAAAGTAATATTTAAGGTGGATGTAGGCAATTGAAAAATACGATGATGTCGCTTGCTGCGTTGGCTAGCCCTAAAGTTAAAATAATTAACCAACTCCGCATCTATGGAACCATTTATAATTTTATGTAGTAGAAGTAAGTCAGAATGGATCCGCCTTTCTTTTAAGCTAACCATCTTATAGTGCCTTAACCTATCGTTGTAATCTGGTATAGCTTTTTGGATCCCATTCTTCATACACAGGTACCTAACAAAACGGGCCTGAACAGATTCAACATTATTAGTATAGGTTGAGTAATAGGGAGACCTAATATGTATGTATTCAGAAATATATAAGTATGTTTATCAGTTGTCTAGTACTCATAACATAAGCTCTGCTTGCTGCTCTGCTGCTAGAAGGCGTTGTGTGATAGTTGTGGAATATTATTATATTGAAACAAAAAGGCAAACAACGGTCATTGACACAGTACCTACGCTATGTTATACGACAAAACAATAGTAGATGCTAATTTAATTATTCTAAAATTGGGAACTTACTTTAAAGACAAAAGCGAATAAAATTATTGTAACTGGGCACGCAACTCGGGTTGGTTTTACTTTACACTGGGCCCACGTGGTGCGACCTATTGCGTCTCCTATTATCACAGTCCCAGCAGTGGGAACATTATAAGGCTGATTAGATTATGCTAAGCTAACTGGGCAAGTAACACAGCGACCGACCCCCATCTAGAGAAGAGGTCCGAGTCCCAACAATGGGAACATGCTAACTAGGCACGTTACAGAACGCTAAACCTGTGATACTTCCCATACAACCGCTCTTACATGATTATCTTACGACCTCTTGTAGTTATTATCAAAGTTTCTATTGAAAACAAAAAATGTGTAAAACTAATCCAGCAAAGACCTCTGAAAATCTGCTATTTTATACAAATACCTGAACTTTGGCCCTTCTTATTGTAAAACGAAAAAACTATTTTATGGGACTGAATGACGATAACTTTTTACAAACCACTTTTAAAGTTTTTTAATAACACTGGAACAAGTTTTGTGAAATATTCGAGTTAGCGACGGAAGTCACCGAATGCCAACCGAGCGTTCAGGCACTATCTCTCTTTTTTCGCTTTGCCTCTATACCAAACATTGCATTGGATGAAACAACTTGCTTTTCAAATATGCTCACGTTGACGATTGAAATGTCAAACCTAGTTTTAAATATGACATTAGCCGAGCTTCTTGAAGGTCATTCGACATCTCGACACAGACATGGCACAAAATCGTACTCAATGGAAAATGAAGGCAAAGGAAGGCCGACCCCAAATAAAAGGGGTAAGGTCTTGCCAGAATAAGAATCATTATATAAACCACCTGCTTCTAAAATAAAATCACTGTTTCTACGCAAACCAAACTTCACATAACAATAGCACGCTAATTCAGCACAAAATTATGTAACCTTTGTACGTCCTCGTGGTCATATCGTTATATTTTAATGGCAAATATAAACATGATGCCCTGAACAATAGCTTGTTTTAGCAAAACAATAGCAACGTGGACCGTGATGAGACCCGTGTCATGTGTAACACGCATCAGTCTATAAATATATAAGTAGTGAGCTTTTCATTGTGACGTTAGCATCCTGTGACACTCCACGTACAGCTAAAGAGTGGAGTTCCCTGCCGGAGTCTGTGTTTCCTGATAGCTGCAACCTAGGGGTCTTTACGTCAAGAGTAAATAGGTTACTCCTAGGCAAGCGTGCTCCATCGTCAAAAAAAAACACTAAAAAGATCAAAATAACTTTAATTTCGGAAGTCGGTGTTTCTCGGTATTGTTTGTTTCTTCCTTTCGAATACCGTAATTAGAGACACAATAGAAAGACAATGAGAGAGCGAATGTCGGCGTTCGCTTGGGGTTTAATGAATTACACAGACTTCCGAAATTCAAGTTATTTTGATCCTTTTAGTGTTTTTTTTAGTGAAGTCGGTTTTTTTTTTGTTTTTGTAAAAAGTTTTTTTTTAATTTGTCTGGTTGATTTTTAGATAGGTGTGACTCTACTGCTACCAGATTGGGTCCCACGGGAATGATCCCAACCACCTCTCCAATGAATTTGCGCACCATTCACAGGATATTACTCGAATCCCGTTTTTACTCCTGCATCCGATGCTTGTATACTATGACGTCACCTGCAATTTATTTTATTGGACAATTGTTTCGCATGCCGCCGGGACTTACTGCGGAAATAAAGACTCTTCGTTAGGGTCAGATAGTAACCTTGGCAGGTGCTCTCTCCCTATTTATATTGAGGGCATTGATTATTTAAAAAAAAAAATGTGAATGAAGTTTCTAGTATCTTTTTTTTGAGGTGGAGAATCATCCAATGACTTCTCTCGCTGTAAGGTGGAGCGAGAGGGCGTGTCGGTCTTTTATCTACTGACTAAAACCCACCCATGTTTCAGGGAGAACTGGTTTCCTAGGCTAAACTAGTTTATCCTAAAATCAAATAGCAGGTTTGGCCGGTAAGGTAACATATATACCTATTGATCTATAATATTTATTAATCATACACAACTAAAACATATTAATTCATTAACGCTCAGGCGGTAGCCGGCGCCCGCAAGCCATTGTCTTACTATTGTGTCTCTAATTACGCACGTCAAAAGGTTAATAGGTAGGTAGCCTATATACCTAGGTACTGGCGCCTAACACAATTTCTTCAACGTTGCATTCTATTGCAAGTCAAGGCTGCAATTACATGCGCGACAGCTCATATTTCAATAAATTATTCTGTATCAATCTAATGTCTCATTATGACCCTATTAACGACAGTTCCTGGTTTTGTTCTAATAATAATAATAATAATATTCCACAACTATCACACAACGCCGTCTAGCCCCAAGCTAAGCAGAGCTTGTGTTATGAGTACTAGACAACTGATAAACATACTTATATATTTCTAAACACATACTTATTATAGATAAATTACACCCAGACACAGAACAAATGATCGTGCTCATCACACAAACATTTGTCCTGGGTGGGAATCGAACCCACGACCTCCGGCATAGCAGTCAGGGCCACTAACCACTAGACCAACAGACCAGTCAAACAAACAACAAGTCAAACAGACAAGTCAAAGTTCTGATATAGTTATTTGTCGATTTCTGCTTGAATACGCCTAGGTGACCATAATCCTTATACTGCAGGAGACGCCCTGAAGTCGCAGGGCTATTGCCGCTCACCAGACACGTGTTTGCGGAGGACGAGCACTAAGTAGCTCACCGTTCAATAAGGTTCAAGCCCGGGTCGATGGCGTGTTGTGTTCCACGAACGCCTCATTGAGCTGTCAGTATATTTGCCAAGCTCGGGTCGATGGCGTGTTTGAGCTGTCAGTATATTTGCCAAGGCCGAATCCTACGAGAGCTGCGGGATTTTCGAAAGAGTTACCGTGGCCGTGGAATGCAATAGGCAACTGAAGGACACATGTGAGTTTTAGTCAGGATAAGTCTGACGCGCCCTCTCGCCGAACCCTAGAGCGAGGGATGTCATTTGATGATATCCACGATGATATCCCAGGACAAAAAAGGGGTCGGATCTCTCTGTCCTTTTTCACCAACCGTGGTTGTACTGGGGCCATCGAGACATCCTTTCCTGCCTTCAGGTCCTTGTTTACAATAGCCATCCAAGTTAGTGGGGGATTTTGTTACCAAATCTTTTATTAACAAAAATTGCTATGTTATTGTGGAAAAATACCGTTCACTTATATTTTTTATCGGTAAGTAATAATAAATCAATTTTATGCCTCACTAGACTTTTATTGGCCATATATTATATTTTCTACAGCACGTTGGCTTTGTAATACCAAGTTGCTGTTGAAAAATAACAGTTATACATTAAAATCTTATACTAAGTTATAATTATGCAGAGATTATAAATGTATAACCTACGACATTGTCCACAACATAATAAGAGTTATATTTAACAATGCGCTGCTATTCTAAGCTGTTAAAACAGAAAAGTAGTTAATAGTAAACATAAACATAGGCATGCAAATAAAAGAAAAATATGGAGGGAGAGAGAATGTGTAAATATTAAACGAAATTTGTTTATAAATAAACTATTTAAATTTTTGAGCAGAAACAAAAAAGAAGTCGATGCCTTCACAGAACTTATATTGTTGATTAGTAAGACGGCGAAGGGGTGCTCGCAAGCCTGCGTTTGTACGACAAGAACTTACTGTAAATAAAGGTCTTGCACGGTAGGTATATCGTTGTTCTAGGCACTACATAACTAATCTTGTTACGCAAATCGATACAATCATAAGTAAACAAGAACATCGTTCGTTTATACTATAACTACTACTATAGTCGGCCTTATAATGTTCCCACTGTTGGGACTCAGGCTTCCTTTCTAGGAGAGGGAATGGGCCGTAATCCACCACGCGGGCCCAGTGCGGGTTGGTGGATGTCTTATGTCTTCGAATTTTTGGTTCTAGGACATGCCGGTTTCTTCACGATGTTTTCTTTCACCGTTTTGAGAGCTGTGGTGATGAAACAAATTACACAAAGTTGGTTCCTTTATAATATACATAATTAGAAATATTGAAAAGAAAAAGAAGGTTCTAGCGGATCCTACCCTTGAAAAACATTTAGGCCGCTATCCCCCTGGCGTTTTACGAGCGTTGACGCTTCTCCAACGTCTGCGCAGCGCCAACGTTGAGCAGACGCGGCGTTAACGTTGCGTTAACAGTAATAAAATTAAAATAAAGTAAATAAATAAATAAAGGGGTTCCCATACACTGGTTGCCATAGACTGACCTGTTGGTCTAGTGGTTAGTGGCCCTGACTGCTATGCCGGAGGTCGTGGGTTCGATTCCCACCCAGGACAGTGGAGGTGTGCCCCGCTTGGGCAGAGCAACGCCGTGTCCTCGTGGGGGCGATCGGCGGCGGCGATCTCTCGCGCCGGGCCTTGGTACAGGCCATGGTCCGGAGCGAGGAGGAGTGGCAGGCGGTCGCCTCCTTCTGCGAAGCAGTAAAGCTAGCAAAGGAGGCGGCCGATCGCGTGAGGCAACGGTCCTCACGCCCCAACCGCCGCCGGGATTCCGATCCCGATTTCCGGCCACCGTAGGCGAGGGCTTGCGGACGGCGAGCAATGGGTGGCTCGCCGTCCGATCGTCCGGTAACCGTCCGGACCGAGCCCAAGTCGTTGACGGCGCGTATTGTTCCACGCGCGCCTCAGGGAGATGTCAGCAAATCGTAGGGGCCCAACAGGGTCGAAGCCTACTGGGGCCACGGGTAGTGTGAAAGCGAAACCCGGGGCCCTGGGACGAAGGCAAAGAAGGAACAGGAGTGGGTTTTTAGTCAGTAAAAGTCTGACACTACTTTCCGCTCCGCCCAAGAGCGGGATTTGTCATAAGATGATTTTCCCACCTAAAAAAAAAAAAAAAAACCCAGGACAAATGTTTGTGTGATGAGCACGTTCATTTGATCTGTGTCTGGGTGTAATTTATCTATATACTCGTATGTATGTATTTAGAAATATATGAGTATGTTTATCTGTTGTGTAGTACCCATAACACAAGCTCAGCTTAGCTTGGGACTAGACGGCGTTGTGTGATAGTTGTGGAATATTATTATACAATAAAAATTAAATATCGGCATTTTTTGCTCGAATAATGTTGTTGTCCTTTCGCGGATGAGTCCGACTCGCACTTGGCCAGTTTATCAAAATTATTGCGGTCAAAGTATAAATAAATAATGCAGGTACTTAAACAGCAAATTGCAAAAATACAAAGCTATTTACGTTATATGAAAGAGTACACAAATTCAAAATACTCCCGTTGTATGCGGAATTGCGAAACAACGGATTGACGCGAACCACCGAACGATTTACGAACAATTGCCTCTTGTCGTATCAATTGAAAAATTGCCGTACCTGTGGCCAATCTTGGCCAAGAGACGTGGTGGAATATTCTCGTCCCTTTGACAAATGTTTAGGCCAATATTCGATGGAAAAGTATTGGCTGGTGGTTAGTAACAGCCGGAAAAGAAAATAAAGATTATTTTCCAGAAATTAATTATAATCTTTTGACAGGTGGTCTTCAAGGCTAGAGTGAATAGACCATTAATAAACTAGTGCGCCTCACCATCAACGATAGCATTACTGCTTACTAGGCGGAATCGCATTCAAGCACTAGTTTATTTATATTTTTTTTTTGTTTCTTTTTTGTAAGTATATACTAAAATGACATGTATGTATATGTCATCGGAAAATTGCAAACGTAACATCCTAAAATATCGCGACAAATTGTAAACACTACTTTATGTTTATTTACATTTAAAAATACTAACTATAATTACAATAAAATAAATTGTAAACTATTTTTTTCTAAATCACGGTAATTTTGGAAACAAAGGATGTGATGTAACGTAAACAAAACGATTTTCTCATAATATATCGAGAAATTATAATCTAATAAAGATTTATTACAAACATACGGAGTCTGCACTTTTCTTACACGATAAAGCAAATTGTGTCCAACACGCCACAGTCATGACTACACGACCGACTTAAACGCTAATAAATCTTATAAGAAAGTATTGTTTTTCTTATTTGTGTTGTTAAAGGTTGACATTATTACACCCATACCAAATAGACAATTTCAACTTCAAGAATAACATTGGTCAATTAACCGACCTATAAAAAGAAACATACGTTTCAGGAACTAAATAACTGTAATCAAAGAACCTATTTATGTCACTCGGTCAGTAGGTTCAATAGAATGTTGATCCCATTGAACTAACCAATCATTATTCATCAATACACTGTCGCCACATCTTGACATCACTTACGTCAGTTTTGATATGCAATAATAGAAATTGCAATCACGTCTAATGAAATAGAAGTCATGCTTTCATTAAAAGACGAGGGCTAGATGACCGCTCGAGGAAGGTGTTAATCGAATGGTGGCCAAGTTTGGGCTATAGAAACCCAGGAATGGCATCCCAAAAAGCACTGAGTCTGTGAAGTCGCGGGCAATACGACGATATATATAAGGAAAGCACTACCGAAGGTCAAACTTAAGTGGCAGTGGGCAGGGCACATTGCTCGCAGAACAGATGGTCGATGGGGACGAAAGGTTGGCGATACAAATGGCGACCACGTACCGGAAGACGCAGCGTTGGAAGGCCTCACACAAGGTGGACTGATGACCTGGTGAGGGTCGCGGGAATCCGATGGATGCGAGACGCACAGGACCAGTCATTATGGCGACATTTGGGGAGGCCTATTTATTTATTTAAAACTTTATGCACTAAACATTGTACAAAGGCGGACTTAGGCGGGCCTACGTCCAACAATGGACGTCTTTCGGCTGAAATGGTAAGGAAAGCACATAGTAAGGTAAGTGTATGTCTGTAGAAGCAACCTGTGTCATAAGGTAAGGTAAGGTATTTGAAGGTGAAGACCAACTAGACTCTGAGGGTCGTAAGGTTGGAAGCGCGCCACGACGTCAACTTCAAGTCGTTCGTGGTACGAGTTCCAACCCAACAGCTACAGACCCTCTTGAAAGAGGACTTCTGGCCGAAAGGTGTCGTATACCGACGTTTCCGAGGACGGTTATGCGATACCACGCAGCGCAACACGACGCCGACCACATTACGTGTTTAATAATAGTTAAATAAGTTTTGTTTTTATAATATGTATTAGTTTATTATTGTTTAAGATTATTGTATGTATTTTGTCTATGGGCCTCTGATGCCTGCAAATAAAATGATTATTATTATAAGCATAATCAGCCTTTTAATGTTCCCATTTTGTGGGACTCAGATCTCTCTAAGAGAGGGGAATGGGCCGTAATCCACCCCGCGGGCCCTGTTTAGGTTAGCGTGTGTCACATTTCGTCGAATTTTAGGTTCTAGGACATGCCAGTTTCCTCATGATTTTTTCCTTCGCCATTTTGAGAGCGGTGGTGATGAAATAAATTACATAAAGTAATGCGCCTAAGTCGGGGCCGTTCCTACTGGGCCACCACTGGTCCACGTGTGTCATATTATGAGAGTACCTACTCAGTGACGATGGAATTTTGCTGGTGCATCAATCAACAGCTTGTCTCTACAATTACGTTGCGCACGAGAGGCTTGTTTACTACGATCGTTTACCAACCCATTATCCATAAGTACACAGGTGCAATTACACGTCTTGACGTTCAATTGTTTCACGTGACAGCCCCACCCACGGGCAGACGTGAGGGGACCAGGTTACCACGTGCAATCACACCATCCATCTGGCTGAAATCCAATAGATCACACGGTCACACCCCCAAGGAATGACGTCAGTGCTAATTTTAGAGTGTTGATTGATGGGTGGAGGACAAATTGTGATGAAAGATGAAGTAATTATTGTGGGAAGGGCATGAGATTATGTAGTAGGAGCGTGCCTTAATTCTTGGCAATATTATGTAAATCTTGAGGAGAGAGAGACCGGTCCAGACGGTATATATAAACATCATTGTAGAAAAGTATATTAGTACTGAAATTTAAACTGTTTAATATAATGCCTACTGATTTGGACCGAAGGACCAACTACCTGAAGAAGCACAGAATGTGTCTGTGCTTCTTCAGGTAATTGGTCCTTCGGTCCTTTAGACCCTTTTGCGTTGTAAGCTGGAATGGATTTTCCCTTCCATAATAAATTATAATTATTTATGATCATATAACTTGTTGCTATTAACATACATATTTTTAAACCATGGAAAAGAAAACCCATTCTTTCAAAAAAACGCAATTTGGCGCTTACGATAATCTTCCTGAAAAGTTTCGATGTAGACAATAAACGAGACAAGAGCCATTAGGTCTATTTATTAGGTATACAGAACAAGCTACTGTCTTCGTCTGCTTGAAATCCAAAAAATCGGCCAAGGGAATATTTATGTACTCTCAGGTAAAAAAGTATCCTATGTAAGTACCACTATTCCAAGACATGCGGGGTTACCATGACGTTCAAAGTAAGATTGTTTCATTCTTATTTTGGTGTGGGTAAGAGACAGTGCTATACAGGTTGTCTAGCGCCATCTCTTACCCACACTGGAAATAAGAATGAAATCTTTCAATCTTACTTTAAACGTCATGGTACAGGGCCAGGTCTACCCTTTTCTTAAGATTTGATTCAAATCAGTTTTTCCGTTTGAGCTCGAAGTTGATTTGTTAAAGGGCTATTGAACTTAAAATAGCAGAACCATTGGTTTCTGCGTTCTCGAGTTGATCTTCATCGTCATCTTCACTTTTAAGTGCTCGTTGAGCTAGCTACCTTATCCTAATCCTAATCCTTAGTAACCGATGCCTTATCAGCATATTATCACTTGAAATATATTGAATTTTAGTTTTCTTCGAAATGTATGATTCAACTGTATGTATATTCGTAGCGAAGCAGGAAAATTATTAATATAATGGAAACTCCCGGCTATCATTTTATGGAAAGGGAATTTTATTTGGCACTGCGGATATTTTTATTAATTTTGCTTATTTATAAATTTTAAAGTCAATAGGTATAAAATGGTTTATGTAGAATTTTCCATGTAAAAAGTTTCGGAGTAAAAATTTAAGATTGTTTTTTTTTTGAATAATGAAAGCGAAAAGGTTAACACCACTATTAACCTTGTCGCTTTCATGAAAATGAATGAAAGAAGAAAAACGGGGCAAGTGCGAGTCGGACTCGCGCACTGAGGGTTCCGTACAAACTTACCTATGAATTGAAAACAGTTCAATTCCCGAATTGAGTTACGAAGATTTTTCCGAATCGCAGTTTTTTTTTTGTGACGTAAATAGAAATTGACAGTTTTCATATTTTTCCTACACTTGTGCTATGAGACCTTGCTACATGCCAAATTTCAAGATTCTAGGTCAACGGGAAGTACCCTATGAATTTTGATTCCCTTGAGAGTGTCGAAATATACGTTTAGTACTAGTACTAACTCAGAAGTTTGATTTTTTCACAGCTTCAAGGGACCGCAGATCTAAGTATATGGTTTTAATTTCAACTCGATACCTCCACGCGTTCCCGAGATAAAGGGTCTTGACAGACAGACAGACGGACGGACAACAAAGTGATCCTATTAAGGTTCCGTTTTTCCGTTTGAGGTACGGAACCCTAAAATATGTATAATGAGTTGAAAAAGCTAATACATTTACAACAATTACAAAAATAATGTTAAATAAACATTTACAAAAATACCTATGGAAACACACTAACAATACTTGTTCATAAACATAAAGTAAGTCCAACCAATGATACTTTAAAACGGGCACGCAAACTGTTTACGATTGAATGAATAAAAAAAAATATATAAACGTACTGAAGGACAACGATTGCATTCCTTCGACCCAATATTTATAAATATACTTTTGGCACTCTGTCCTGGCTCTGCTTGAAATCTTCCACAAGCGTGACTACTCAAGATGTACTTGGAAAATACCAGGGAGAGTGAAGACTTCAGGTGCAAATATAGCCGTTTGGGTCGATGACTTATTGAAGATCGACAGAACTGTAATTTAGAATTTTCTAACAAAATGGTGATGTGTTATTTTTTACGGTAAACTTTTTACTTTTGCCGGATAATGTTTCCCCCGTGTGAAATTAGATAATTATGCCGTGTTGTTCAGTGGTTTTGTGCAAGAACCGAAGCGATAAGAAAAGCCTGGGTCAACACGGAATCTCTTACCATATGTAAGTACAAGTTTAATACTATATTTATTTTTAAAATCAGGAAGAACCACAAATCTTATAATATCCCATGCTGTTACTACGTTATATTCGTTTTCAAATATCAAAGCGACAAGCAAGCGCAGTTGCAGTTGCAAGCGACGCATGTTGGGACGAAAATGGGGCATTAGCTCAAAAGTAACCCACTGGCCACACCACGGATATCGATGGGCCACACTGACCACAGTCATCAGACCAATAATCACATATGGCTCCCTAGTCTGGTGGCCCAGGACCAACTTGAGCACAGCCCAAAAAGAACTCGAAAAATTGCAGCGGCCCGCCTGCGTAGCAATCACCCGTAGTATGAGAACGGTACCCACTGCCGCCCTACAGGCAATGCTAGGACTGCCTCCACTGCATCTCATAGTGCGGGAGGAGGCAGCCCTGGCTGTTTTCAGACTCAATTTCTTATCGGGTCCACTGAAAATAGACTCTCGAATCATACATACACGCATTATGGAAGACGCTGTTAAACGACAGCCCATGATGACGACCCCTAACGACAAAGCCTCTAAGGCACTGCACTTCAAAAAACATTACAGCATCTAAATTACAGAAGAATCGTACGACTACTCAGGCCCAAAGAAACTGAGAATCTACACTGACGGATCAAAAACGAAGACCGGAACAGGAGTCGGAGTCTTCTCCAACGCCCTTAATATAAAGATATCTAAACCGCTAGGAACACTCAACTCAGTCTACCAGGCAGAATGTTTTGGCATCATTCTAGCGGCCCACGCCGTAGAAGCCAGAAGAGTTACGGACACTCATATCCGCATAATCTCCGACAGTGCCTCAGTACTACAATCACTGGAAAAAACCTCAACAACCTCGAAACTCATACAAGAATACCACTTTGCATTAGAACGTGTTACAGTGCCAAACAATAACACTGTGACACTGCAGTGGATAAAAGGACATAGCGGCTCAATGGGCAGCGATACAGCTGATGAGCACACCAACGCACAAGCGGGAAGGTGGTGGTCCCTGGCACCGGGCTGCAGGCAGGCTAAAGAAGCTATGCCATACTTAAATAAAACCCTAACCAGCAACCTTTTGCGTTTGGACAGAGGTAGGCTGCGTAGCCTGCGTCTGGTGGCGGGGAACAAATACTTCTTCACAATGAATATCACGGATATTCCTCTGTGCAGAGGATGCATGAAGTCAGTGGGAACTGTCGCGCACGTGCTCCTCGAGTGCACAGCCGTCAGCGAAATAAGAACACGAACCTTGGGAGCAACGAATTCTCGGGGAGATACCTATTCTACGGGTTAAATATAAAACTTTTTTTTGAATTTCGCAGGATACCATTCTACCTGCCATTAGGTGAATGCTCTATCATACCTTTGCGCAAGTTTTAAATTAACGTTAATATTCCGTAACGAATAGTTTTCCACTTTAGCCAATCACTGCCAAGCCACAATATTTTTTTACAACGTGTATTATTAGGAGACCTTGCCCACGATTTATTTCTGTACACTAATTACAAAAACATTTGGCAAAACTTATTTCTAAAAAAAACTGTAGCCCTTATGTAAGATTTAATTTTCCCGAAAAGAAAAAGGTATATTCAAAAACAAAGAACAAAAATTAAAGGTGAATGCACACTTATCTGAGCCGAACGCGTCGAACGAATCGAAAGAAAAGAGCTTTAGAATTCTTTATAGAAACCCGGCACACCTAACCGCGTCGAATCGTCTGAATCTGGAAGGACTCCCGCCCCCCTAGCCAAGTTACAACCGTTTCGTTTCGATTCTCTTTTCGTCGATCGCCTCGAGTAGGCCACGCCTCCGATTCCTTTATTCTGACGTCATCTCAACGGTCAGTCACGTGGTCAGAACAAAGAAATAGAAGGCGTAACGCAACGGTTGTAACTTGGCTAGGTGGGCTGAATAAAGAATACGATTCGTTCGACGCATTCGGCTCAGATAAGTGTGTGTGTCAGATAACTAAGAACCATCCTCAAGAAATAACTTCACGTGTTTATTTCCTTAAGTAAGTAGGTACCTACCTACAAATGACGTTAGAAAAACTTGTTAATCAAACAAACAATGATGTTTATTTGCTAGTCAAGGCAACGAAGGAACTAGGAGTGAGGTTTAGATCTAAAGCTAGAACTACATTAGACCGACGCACACGTGTCACCAGATTTGTACATAGAACGACGTCGCATGGCGTTGCATGGCGTGGATCTAGTGTAGCTCTACAAGTCTAGTTTCCATATGAAATGTATGGAGACCGACGCGCCCAGATCGGCGTACGTGGCACACGTGTGCGCAGTGTAGTTCTACCTTAAAGCTAGAACTACATTAGACCGACGCACACGTGTAACACGCCAGATTTGTACGTAGAACGACGTCGCGTGGTTTTTTTTTTTTTTTTTTTCGGGTGGGAAAATCATCTAATGACATCCCCCGCTCTTGGGCGGAGCGGGAGATAGTGTCAGACTTTTACTGACTAAAAACCCACTCCTGTTCCTTCTTTGCCATTTTTTTTTCCCAGGGCCCCGGGGATCTCTTTCGCATCACCCATGGCCCCAGTAGGCTTCGACCCTGCTGGGCCCCTACGGTTGCTGACATCTCCTTGAGGCGCGCGTGGAACACTACGCGCCGTCGACGACTTGGGCTCGATCCGGACGGTTACCGGACGATCGGACGGCGAGCCACCCATTGCTCACCGTCCGCAAGCCCGCGCCTACGGTGGCCGGAAATCGGGATCGGAATCCCGGCGGCGGTTGGGGCGTGAGGACCGTTGCCTCTCGCGATCGGCCGCCTCCTTTGCTAGCATTACTGCTTCGCAGAAGGAGGCAACTGCCTGCCACTCCTCCTCGCTCCGGACCATGGCCTGTACCAAGGCCCGGCGCGAGAGATCGCTGCCGCCGATCGCCCCCACGAGGACGCGGCGGTGCTCTGCCCAAGCGGGGCACACCTCTACCGTATGCTCCACCGTGTCCTCCGGGCGGTCCACACAATGTTGGCACCCGGGCGTCTCTTCTGCACGAATCCGGTGCAGGAACCTCCCGAACTTACCATGTCCGGTGAGGACCTGCGTCATGCGGTAGGTAAGAACGCCGTGAGGTCTTTCCAGCCACTCCTCAAAGAGAGGACTTATCGCCATAATTATGGCGTGCCCAGCACTGGGTTGCGACAGTCGTTGTCGCCATTCCACCATGAGATCCCGCCGGGAGTCTTTCCGCCATGCCGCGACTTGGCGCGGCACCGGAGTCTCGCCCCGGCGTTGCATCTCCATGCGCAGATCGTGCATGCGTGCGAGGTCTTTTGCCTCCAAATCCCACGGTAGTTGGCAAGCAAGGAGGCTCGCTGCTTCGCGGGAAATCGTGCGGTATCCTCGCACCATCCGGATCGCCATGACCCTCTGGCTTGCGTTCAGCTTGGCTGCCGGTCGCTTACGAAGCGACGGCGTCCATACCGGCGCCCCATAAAGGGCCATGGACCGAACGATTCCTGCATAGAGCCTCCGGCAGGAGGCGTCTGGACCCCCTAGGTTGGGCAGGAGCCGCTTGAGGGCAGCCCCTGTACGATCCAGTTTGGGAGCCAGACGTCGGAAGTGCTCCTCGAAATTCCATCGGCTGTCGAGGACAAGTCCAAGGTACTTCATCGTCGACTCGACGCCAATGTGAACTCCTCCTACCGTTAGTTGGGAACCCGATGGTGGCGCGTTCCGAGGGCCGTGGAAGCACATGGCCTCGGACTTGTGCAATGCCACCTCGAGTCCCAACTCTTGGATCCTCTCTACGACTGTCGCAACCCCGCGTGTCACTAGTTCGACCGCCACCTGGTACGACTCTCCCCGCGCCAGGACCAGCGTATCATCTGCGTAGCAGACCACGCTGACCCCGTCAGGGAGATCGCCGCGCAGCACGTAGTCGTACCCGATGTTCCACAAGGGTGGTCCTAGTACCGATCCCTGAGGAACACCGCACGACATCTCTCGCCGTTTCCACTCTCCTAGGTGACCAGGGTAGATAATGTACCTGTCCGACAGGTAGGCCTCGACAACATGACAGAGGTAGTCAGGCACCCGGTGATACCGAAGTGCCCTCCTAATGCTACTCCAGGGCAGGGAGTTGAAGGCGTTGGCGATGTCCAAAGACACCACCAAGACACACCTGCCCTGGGACACCGCATCCCCCGTCGTGAGGGCTCGCACACGCATGATGGCGTCCACCGTCGAGCGCGCCCTGCGAAAGCCGAATTGGCCGTCCGAAAGATCCGGCCCCACCCGTGTTAAGTGCGCGACGAGGCGGTCTGCAATTACTCTTTCAAAGAGCTTGCCCACCTCGTCGAGCAACACGATGGGCCGGTACGCGGACGGTGAGTCCGCAGGGCGCCCCGGCTTCGCAATGAGGACCAGTTTCCCCGTCTTCCAGCGAAGTGGGAACTGGCCCCTCTCCATACATGCGCTAAAGAGCCCTCTTAGTCGAGACCCGAGTTCCTCCATGGCCAGGACCCAGGCCTTTCCCGGCAGGCCATCGGGTCCTGGGGCGGTATTTTTGGCACTAAGCCTACGTACCGCCACTCGCATCTCTACCTCAGTCACCTCTGGAGCAATGTCGTCGTCGTCGCCGTCGCGGTCCACGTTGGACACCGCAGGTGGCGGAGCCATAGGCGGGGGAGAGTGTTCCCCTCGCATGGGGAACAGAGCGCTAACCACACCCTCCACAAGCTGGGGCCGGAGACTCTGCGTCAGCGGGGGAGCCCAGGGGCGGAGCTTTTCTCGCACCACCTTGTAGGGGCGCCCCCATGGGTCTCCGTTCAGAGTTTCCAGCCACACGTTGCAGGCCTCTACCTTCGCCCGCTTTATCTCCGCTCGGAGGGTGCGTCTCGCCTCTCTGTATCCCTCGTAACGACGTCGCGTGGTGTGGATCAAGTGTAGCTCTACAAGTGTAGTTTCCATATGAAATGTATGGAGACCGACGCGCCCAGATCGGCGTACGTGGCACACGTGTGCGCAGTGTAGTTCTACCTTAAAGCTAGAACTACATTAGACCGACGCACACGTGTAACACGCCAGATTTGTACGTAGACCGACGTCGCGTGGCGTGGATCAAATGTAGCTCTACGAGTCTAGTTTCCATACAAAATGTATGGAGACTGATGCGCCCAGATCGGCGTAAGTGGCACACGTGTGCGCAGTGTAGTTCTAGCTTGACACACCCTCGTGTTCCGTTCAAGGGCGGGAGATTGGATGATTTCGCACCTAAAAAATAAATAAAAGGGGGGTAAAGTAAAAGTTCTCGAAGGAGTCACCGCAGCCCTCGCAATAAAGGGCGACTTAGGTTTTAGTCAGTAAAAGTTGACACTACCAAATATTTTTATGGCTTACAGGTAGAAGTTCCGGGTCCGAGTGTCTGTGTGTATGTGTGTACATGTTTGTGAATACACCCACGATACAGGAGTTAAGAGCGTCCTTTTCGAGGTATATTTTCATACAACCGCTCTTACGTGATTATGATGTTATTACACATCTTTCTCTAGACATTTTGGATACACAGCTATCTTGTGGATATTATTTAGGCTTCTATAGAAATCAAAACATTTTGTGTAAAAATAATCTAGTAAAGACATCTGAAAATCTGCTATTTTACGTGAACTTTGGTCCTCCTTAATGTACTCATATATTAAAAATATAAAAAAGCACATCAATAGGAGCCTTGCAAATTTAATAGAGATTCTGAATGACGACATTTTTTCTGAAAAACTATTAAGTGTTTAAAATAAAACATGTAAGTAGATGTATGTCCTGGAACAAGTTTTGTAAAACATTCGAGTAAATCACGGAATTACCGAATGCCAACAGAGTTTTCAGGCGTTATCTCTATTTTTTTGCATTGCCTCGTCATCGAACATCGCGTTGGATTGTGTTAGATGAAGCAACAAGCTTTTAAACCACGATCGATGTTGACGATAGGAAAAGGACCCTCTTAAAACCCTATATTCACTCTGGCCTTAAGGACACTTAAATTATAATTAGACGGGAAGACAGCAGCAGACAAATTGTTCCAGTCCTTCGATAGAGTATAAAGACAAGGCGAAAAACATGGTTCATAGAGGTGTTAACAATGTAAGGGTGGACATTCACCGTACGTTGGGTTGTCCGATGGTAGAAAGGTGGTCGCGTAATCATAAATGTTAATCTCTGTGACATTTAGTGAAACTGATATAATTTAATTTAATTTGTAATGATGTGCCGATTAATATTAATTTTAAATTTATTAATGATGTTAAAGTTCACATAATCTCAGAAATTAAATGAAAACTGACAATGTTAATTTATATATTTGTACGCCTCTGGGTAAAACATAGAGGATCTAACTTTTTTTAACACCTCACACTCTGTTGTAATCTGACCTATGTTTACAAATAAATAATTCTGATTCTGATTAAGTCATGTAATTGTAATTCCCGAGCACACACTTCTGTAGCTAATTCTAATCATCAATCAACACGGATATAAGGACCAAAATTATAAACCAAATAATTTCTCATTACGTCTACTTAAAAAGCATTAAAACAAGTTCAATGAACATATGACTACTTACCACAAAAAAAAACCTTAAAAAAAGCTGGCGTTAATAGACAAAAAATCGTCAAATGCGAATCAGACTCGCGTACGAAAGATTCCGTAGTTCCGTACCATAATCTACCTGTTGCCGATATTAATATCGGGAAAAAAGCGGCAAAAAAAATCACGTTTTTTGTATGGGAATCCCAATTAAATATTTATTTTATTTTCTTTTGAGTATTAGGTAGTTGTTATAGTGGCAACAGAAATACTCGTACAATGCGTTCCAAATAAGAATAGGATCGACGCCATGTTGTGACGTCACGTCATACTGTCAAATCGCAAGAAGTTGGGCAAAATTGAAAAACTCAGAGATGAGCAAAATTGATGAACTGGAGTCTGATTAAACTATTTTCGTTCACAGTTCGTAAATAAATTAAATTTTAAAATTTTCTTGTTTTGCTCACCATAATATTCTTCGATTAGACAGTATGACGTGACGTCACTACCTGTCAATCGATCCTATTTTTATTTGGAACGCATTGTAAATCATCTGTGAAAATTTCAACTGTCTAGCCATCACTGTTCATGAGACACAGCCTGGTGACAGACAGACGGACTGTAGAGTCTTAGTAATAGGGTCCCGTTTTTACGGAACCCTAAAAGACCACGCAAGCAACGCGTGTAACTAAAATGGTCCTCTAACTCTTCACAATAGTCTATTCTATACCCAAACTAAAGGTCATTGACTTACTCGTCTACCGTTCATGTCGTTGTAAAATCCATCAAATTACGATCGCATGACCGGCTAATTTTGTAGTATTTTGTGCGTTGAAGTTGTAAAGATAAGCGTCTATCAGCTAGGCTGGGTTTCTGATGGGTGGGTGACCCATCTGTCAAATGCTTCATATTATTCGTTATTAGACTGTTTTATGATAAATGATGGAACATGGATTCGAGCAAAGCTCACTTAATGAGTTATTTAACGTAATATCACGCCTGTCTAAACCAAAGGTTAAGCAGAGGTAAGTAAGTCTTATACAGCACTCATTTTTTACCCACTACGCTAAAGTATGGGGGTCGATTCTATTGCCATTATTTATTATTTCAGCCGAAAGACGTCCACTGCTGGACATAGGCCTACCCCAAGTGTCGCCACAAAGACAGGTCCTGTGCGTCTCGCATCCCCGCGACTCTTACCAGGTCATCGGTCCACCTTGTGGAAGGCCTTCCAACGCTATGTCTTCAGGTGCGCGGTCGCCACTCCTGCCTCCTTAGCCAAGTTACAACCGTATCGTTCGCGCCGACCGCCTCGAGTAGGCCACGCCTCCGATTCCTTTGTTCTGACGTCATCTCAACGCTCAGTCACGTGGTCAGAACAAAGGAATCGGAGGCGTGACCTACTCGAGGCGTTCGGCGCGAACGAAACGATTGTAACTTGGCTAGGGGGGGCAGAACCTTTCGGCCAAATCGACCATCTGTACCTATTACGGGCAAAACGGCCAAACTTAAGTGACAGTGGGCAGGGCACATTGCTCGTAGAACAAAAGGCTTTGCACAAAGGTTATAGGAAATAGTACCTTTAAGTAAAAGTAATAAATTAATGTATTTCAGTAGGTATTCAGATATTTGCAACATGTATATAGGCGTGATGGCGCCGTGCTGGTGACGTGTTATGAACTCCGTTCACCTCTGCAGTAATTAATACAAAATTACATAATATACGTATGTAACTATGACGTTGAAGACTTTAAGGCAATGACTGATATGTCTGAGTTTCAGAAAGGAGGCAATTTATTTATATGTAGTTTTATGTAATTTTTCGTTAATCTACACTAATATTTTAAAGAGGTAGTTTGTTTTTTTGTTTGTAGGAGGTAATCTCTGAAAGTACTGGTCCGATTGCTAAATTTTTTTCACCGATAGAAAGCTGTTTTATTCCTGAGTGACATTAGGCTATATTATATGTAAGCGGGTGAAGCCGCGCCTTGAACTCCTTAGTAGTCCCAAGTTTGAGCTTCACGAATGCTTGCACTGATAGGACAGGTCCACTGAAATTTGTCTCTGTTCTTTCAAAAGACCATCTGAGACACTTATCTGCATGGTTCTCATATGATTTGAGCATTACATGTTTTAGAAGAGACTTTGACCCCTGAGTTTGTTTCGGTGTTTCTTCTCAGGGTAGCTAGGAAACACCGACCTCATCTAGTTTAATTATTTTCCCTTTTTTACAACCTCTGTTTTCCTAAGAACTTGATTACAATAAATGTAATAAATAAGCCAAGGTGGTTATCTAAAGGAATTAAATCGTGTAGTAAAAAAAAACGACAACTTCTGTGGACCTATAGATTAAAACGAAGTGAATTAAATAGAAATCGCTTTAAAAATTACTCTAAGTTATTTAGAAAAATTATGACTCTGACACAGCGTTCACAAAACAACTACAGAATAAAAACATCAGACAATAAATGTAAAACTGCCTGGCAAATAATAAATAGAGGCAAATTTAATGTACCTAAAAATTATATATCAAAAATTAAAATCAATAACGACAAAATTACGGACGCGAAACAAATTGCCAATCAATTTAACAATTATTTTATTGACAAAATACAACCAATACAGTCTAGTATTAAAACTACATCACCCATCTTTAATAACAAAAACTCGATGTTTATGGCACCCTGTACACCACAACAGGCACATAAAATTATGATGTGTTTAAAAAACACAAATAGCGTGGGCTACGATGGCATTTCAACGAAAATAATAAAAGCTGTAGCATCTGAAATATGCCACCATTTGTCTTATAATATAAATCTTAGTATTATGGCTGGCAAGTTTCCTGACGCACTAAAGATAGCTATCGTTAAGCCATTATTTAAGAAAGAAGATAGGGAGCTTATGGAATTCTACAGGCCTATTTCTCTGATTCCTATCTTCTCTAAAATATTTGAGAAATTCATTCAAAAAGAATTAAATGGCTACATAGAAAAAAATAATATATTATGTAATGAGCAAAAAGGATTTCGCGAAGGTAAGACTATAAATATGGCAATTTATGACTTTATTTACACTGTATTGACAAAAGTAGATAAAAAAGCACCTGTATGTGCTATCTTCTGCGATATGACTCAAGCATTTGACTACGTAAATCATGACATCTTAATTAAAAAACTTGACGCATATGGCATTAGAGGCAATGTCCTTAATTTATTTGAATCTTATTTAAGAAATAGAAAACAAAAGACGGAAATTACTAGAATTAATACGAACACTAAAAAGGAAGAGATGTACTTATCAGAGGAACGTCTCACTACTTTTGGTGTTCCACAAGGAAGTGTATTGGGACCTCCACTTTTTACACTATATATAAATGACTTGCCAAAATCAATTTCACACCCTATGACCTTATTTGCAGATGATAGCACAGTGACAATTTCTAATAATAACAGTGACATGATCCAATATAAACTTGACATTCGCAATACTCTGACATCAATAATACAATGGTTAAATGACAATAATTTAAAAATTAATTTAGATAAAACTAAAATCATACATTTTAGTCAACGTTTGACTATAGAAAATATGGACATAAATATAGACAATAAAACTATTGAAATCGTAAATGATACTAAATTCCTTGGACTAATGATTGATAAAAGACTTGACTGGAAATCGCAAATAGAGTACCTTTGTAAAAAAATTTGTAGTTCTGCATTTGCTTTGCACAATCTAGCTGCAGTTGTAAATGTAGATACCTTGATTACAGCCTACCACGGCATAGCTGCGTCTCACCTAAGATACGGCATTATATTTTGGGGAAACTCTACCGACGCTAACACGGCATTCAAGGCCCAAAAGAGATGTATTAGATCTATGTTTGGATTAAAAACGGTCGATACATGTAAACCATATTTTAAAAAGTACAAAATACTAACTCTTCCATGTATGTACATTCTGGAAACCGCAATGTTTGTTAAAACAAACCCAAAACTGTTTCCACGTCTAGAAGATGCCGTACCGCGTAGCAGAAGAGATATGACGATTCTTCGCATCTATCCAGCAAAAACGGCTCTAATGCGCAAAAGTATCGTCTGCATGGCTCCTACTATATTTAACAGATTGCCTAAACGATGGAAAGAGTTAAATAGTAGTGCATTCAAGCGTCAATTAAAAACGTTCCTTTTGCAAAAAGCATACTATAGTGTCTCCGAATTTCTAGCCGAAAAAAGCTTTTTATAATTAATATTTTTCTTGACACTACTTAATGCTTGTGGTTGTGATTTTGACATGGCTCTTGTATTTTTGACATTGTCTTATAATTTTGAAATTTATATTGTAAGTAAATTGGAAATTTATATTGTATTTTTGACATTTATATGATAATGTTGACATTTATATTGTAATTTTGACATTCAAATATGATAATATTGACTTTTATATTGTTATTTTCACATTTATATTATTATTTTGACCTTTATATTATAATTTTGACATTTTTAATCCTATATTTTGACATCTTGTTATTGACATCAATGTTGTAAATTTTGACATAAATCTGTTAATTTTGACTTATAGTTTGTAACTTTGACATAAATCTTCTAATTTTGACATATATTTTGTATCTTTGACATCTGTTCTTGTATTTGTGTGACATTACTGTTTTTAATTAATTTTGAATGTTGACATGATAAGATATAAATAATTTCGAATTAAATGGTCTCTAAGTTTTATAGTAAGTGAAATCCTAGGTATTTTTATGTGTGAAGATCTATTATTTTTTATTTTTAGTTTTCAATGTTATAAATATTTGTACGCCGACACTTACGGCTAAACATGACTGGACTCAAACAACAAATCTCAATCTTGCATGCTACTGTATGTATACATTGTTTAAACAAATAAAGAATATCTTATCTTATCTTATCTTATCTTTAAACTGACGACAAAAAAAATTGACGTGTATTTAAGTGTTTTTTTTTTAAACTTATTTACAAAATAAATATCATTTATCACACAACACCGTCTAGTCCCAAGCTAAGCAGAATTTGTGTTATGAGTACTAGACCACTGATAAACATACTAATATATATGTATTTATTTCTAAATACATACATATTACAGATAAATTACACCCAGACACAGAACAAATGATCGTGCTCATCACACAAACATTTGTCCTGGGTGGGAATCGTAACCACGACCTCCGGCATAGCAGTCAGGGCCACTAACCACTAGACTAACTGCACCCACTGTATTTCGATTATAGACAGTTGTTGAAACTTCCTGACACTTACAACTATATGTATAATTCGAACTACTAACCTTCACTATGACAGTGAATGACAAAAACTTGCAGATTCCTGAACTATCTAGATCACCTTGCTTTGTAATTTCCTATTTCCGGGCGTTAAACAAATTCGCCACTTGTCGCTTTAGGACTTTTATTGAAGCGAAAAATGTGCGAACGAGAAAGGGGTTTTTTTTTTTAGATGGGAAAATCATCTTATGACAAATCTCGCTCTTGAGCGGAGCGCGAGATAGTGTCAAACTTTTACTGACTAAAAACCCACTCCTGTTCCTTCGTTGCCTTCGTCCCAGGGCCCCGGGTTTCGTTTTCACACTACCCATGGCCCCAGTAGGCTTCGACCCTGCTGGGCCCCTACGATTTGCTGACATCTCCCTGAGGCGCGCGTAGAACAATACGCGCCATCGACGACTTGGGCTCGGTCCGGACGGTTACCGGACGGTCGGACGGTGGGCTACCCATTGCTCGCCGTCCGCAAGCCCGCGTCTACGGTGGCTGGAAATTGGGATCGGAATCCCGGCGGCGGTTGGGGCGTGAAGACCGTTGCCTCACGCGAGAGAAAGGAGGATGGAGCTATACAACCTATATAGCTCCATCCCTTTAACAGTTCATTTTAGGTCGTCAAGAACTCGAGGTAGGACCTCAGTTATCAGTCAATACTCCAGTGGAACGGCTCCAACGAGCGGGCTCGGAGTTTCCTTGCGTGATCACATCAGAAATGAAAATATCCTGCGATAACGCAGCGCTGGTATAATAATAAGACGTGGTGTGTTACAATTTTACAATCATTTTTTTTTTTTTTATGGATAAAGTGATAAATGATTATATTAGAGGAAGTTTGAAAGTGGAGTCAGTGACTGGAAAGTTGAAAAGAAATCGTTTGTCTTGGTATGGTCACGTGAAGAGGAGGGATGAAACGCATGTTCCTAAAAGAGTTATGAGTATACATGTGGATGGACGGAGAGGGAGAGGGAGGCCAAAGAAAAGATAGACGGATTATGTAAGAAGTGATATGAAATAAAAGGGAGTTACTGATAGCGTGCCGGGTGACAGGACAGAATGGAAGAAAAAAACGTGTTTGCGCCGACCCCAAATAACATGGGACAAGGGCAGGAAGATGACGATGATGATGATGATGATGATCGAATCTTTCAACATCAAAAAAGCACATAATATGCTGCAAGTCACAACCTAGCAAAACATGCCAAGTGTATGTTTTCTTTTACAACCGTCTGTCTATCTGCCTATACGTTCATATAACTTTAAGTGACATAACATAGTCTATATATAGAAAGATATGTCCGTTCCAATGATTGGTCATGCCGAGAATCAGCGTGGGTGTTATAACAAGCAAATTAGATCGAATTAGCTCAATTTGCGAGACCAGTGTGTTATGTTATGGAGTAGGTATGCCTTTATGATTGTTGCTTTGTGAGGTGAGCTAGAATTTGAAGCTGTGATTGCGGCTTTGATTTTAGGTCACTGGAAAAATAGCTGGATTTTATCATCATTTTGAAAAGCCTGTTGGTCTAGTGGTCAATGATTCTGACTGTTATTCCAGAGGTTCGATTCTCACCCAGGACAAATGTCTGTGTGATGAGCAACGATCATTTCTTGTGTGTCTGGGTGTAATTTATCTATATTATGTAGAAATATATAAGTATGTTTATCAGTTGTCTAGTACTTATACCACAAGCTCTGCTTAGTTTGGGACTAGATGGCGTTGTGTGAAACTTGTGGAATATTATTATTATCATCCCCGTGTCATTAGCCCAATTTATTTGGCTATTCATCAATTTATGTATTCTTCTTCAAGGAAATTATAATAAACCTACTTTATTACTTCACTGGACGCTATCAGAGACCTTAGTACGAGTTGTTTTTACGTTAATGCTATCGAAACGTATACCGCGTTTGGCTCTCTTATTGGTTAAGAGCTTGGAGCGGGCCAATCGGAGCGCCGAACGTCATTCAGAACGGTTTGCGAGCGGCTGCGAGGCGGAGCGGGCGCGCAGCGAATGCGTCGCGAACACGCCGCGGCTGCAAAGTGAAAACGTCGCGGACGCGTGGAAATTTGCAACGTTTTTAACGCGTGTTTGTAACAAGTTAACGACGTACAATACACTCAGTAATAAATGGATTCCGACGAGGAGACACTGCTGTTGGCTTTGTTACTTCGAAGACGCCGGAGACCTGCATCTCGTTGCGCGTCCGCGACAAATTTGCTGCGCATGCGCGGCGTGTTAGTTGCGCGCCCGTGACATATTCGTTACACACCCACTCCGCTTTGAAGACACTTGCAATCCGCTAGTATGATAAAGCCCTAAAACAAACTAGCATTAGGCACTCAGACAACCATACAAAGAAACCGTTATAAAATGCAGGATGTAAAATTCTAGTCCAATTGTTTCAATAGGAATACCGCTAGCATCTTTAGTTAGTAGAGGTCATTTACACCTTGATTGATGAACGTATTATTCACTTCTATAAATTCTATTTGTCTCGTAACAATAAATTATTTTAAGAACTCACAAGAGCGCATGAACAGTTTCTAAAATAAATTGACACAAATATGTGTGAAGGTCGAGCTGATGATTGAAGTGATTACTCGAAGAAAATAAATGATCTGACAAGAATTGAAATTTTTGAAATTCGAAGAAAGGTGGTTGGTTGTACGGATATAAAAATAAACTAGATTCTGCCAGCGGTTTCGCTCGTGTAAGGGTAGAAAATATATGCCTATGTTACTCAGTGACAAAGTGACAGCATTCTGAGTCTTCTCTTGAGTTTATTCATTAGAAAACAAAATACAAATCTTGTCTGCTTATAATAGTAAGTACGTTATGGTGCCTGTATGTGTGTTTTTAGTTTAGTTATTTTGTAGCAGTAGGTACTGCACATTCCATTCAAGTTTCAGTCCATTCAAAGGTTGTCTGGGATTGCCATATCTATGGTTACTATAGAATTGGCAATATTTTATAAGAGTTATGTAACAATAAAAGGTGGACCTAAATATCTAAATTCAAGACCAGATCAGAGTATAGTTTGTCACAATGGAGATGACGAAGAGAAGATACGCGGGGCTATTGCGTAACTCTGTTGACAGTTCAAGTGATGATCACTTGTTAACAATGTGCATCATTGAACTGTCAAACAGCTAGTTTCGTATTGCCTATCTTCAGTACCCAACTGCAGTGACGTCATTAGCCACTGGTGCCTTTGATAGCCACCGTAACACGTTTTGGCAGATGTTATTGTATCGATAATTTTAAAATTGCGATTGTGTAAGCTTTTGAAGCTGTATAATAGTCGATAAAATTTTAGAGTGGTCACAATAGGCACCGTAAATTTTTATAATTCACCACATTTCCGCCGTAGTTTGTTAGTCACTTGTGTGATACGTAATACCAATTTTATGAAATTGTCAGTTGACAACTAAGTTTAGTGTGCAACGAATGCTAGTTGTCAACTGTTATTGAAAAAGTTAGCCAATAGCCCCCACGGGTTAAAAATAGTGTTGCCAGGTCCAATTGGATTGAAATCGGGACAAATGGTAAAACAAATCGGGATTTAGGGTTTACGATCGACAAATAAAAAAAACTTTTTTTTTTGAGGTGAAAAATCATTCAATGACTTCTCTCGCTCAAAGATGGAACTATGTTCTTCAGTTGCCCTTTGCGTTCTAGAGCTACAGTCAGTCTTTCAGTTGTTCCCGCGCAGCCCTAGCAGGCATCGGCCTTACTGAGCCCCTTCAGTTTTGCTCACATTTCTTTGAGGAAAGCACACAACACAACGCGTCATCGACTAGGGTTAGGTGTTGTGCCGTGTGTAATTTTGAACGCACTTAGCATGTGTGACAATGATGCGAATGAACTGATATATGTTAAGTACTTTATAATGGCTTTTAATAAATTTATTGATTTATCGGAACATTTAGCGTCCCGATCAGGCGCAAATCTGGACGCGTCCCCAGACCCCTAAATGAATGATGAACGAGTATTCGTTAAACAATGATTATGTAAACATCGTTAAAAGGTTTTAATTAATTGCGTATAAATCATTACCATGAACAGTTACGTCATCAATACATATCTTTCGATACGACACAGATCATCAACTGTACCTAAGGACTATCTTTCTTTTGCTCCTATCCGAATTCGACAATGACAATTGGCATTGACATAACATTGACATTAAAAAACATGACTCCTTCCATATTTCTCTTTTAGTATTCATCTCAGTAGTCACCACCTTTTTTAGAAATTTCATCTTACAGGTCCGTTTAGTTGATCGCAAAGAATATCTACATTTGACCAAATGATCCAACGTTTGCAAGAAGTTTTCCAAGCCGTTAAGACAATACAATTGTTACCAGTCACATCTAGAAATAACTTGTTCCGTCGCCGTGTGAAGATCAAGGTATTATTCGTATGTACTTAGCTATAGTTAGCGGCTTCTTGAGTTCCGAGTTACATCCATTATAACAGACGGTAGTACTCTTGACTTGTCGTAGGTAGGTAGTTACTTTTCAAACTCCTCTTCGGAATCTTTCTTTTTGTCATCATTGTTTTGCCTATGTTTTAAATTAGTTTGAGTCGACTCTCTATATATTTTTCTTGCTTATTTCTTTTAGTTATCGTCTCAGAACCAAGGTTACCGACATAGCACGAAGAATCGCCAAACTTAAGTGGCAATGGGCTGGGCAAATTGCTCGCAGAACAGATGGCCGTTGGGGCCAAAAGATTCTGGAATGGTGGCCGCGTACCGGAACACGAAGCGTTGGAAGGCCTTCTACAAGGTGGACCGATGACCTGGTAAGGGTTGCAGGAATCCGATGGATGCGAGAAGCACAGGACCGTTCGTTGTAATGACACTTGGGGGAGGCCTTTGAACAAAACGGTGGACGTCTTGCGGCTGAAAAGATGTTGATGATCGTCTCAGTTGTCACTTCCTTTATAACCGTAAGATCTTTAACACAATCCCTTCATTGTTTCTTCGGTCTTCCCCCTATCCCTATAGCCTTCCACATTCTGGCTAAAAACTATCCATTCAGTAAAGTTCTCTTATGTTGGTACCTCGAGGCCTATTGGGGCCAAGGGTCTGATTCTGAAAGGAAGACTCGGCCCTGGTACGAAAGGCAACGAAGGAACAGGAGTGGGTTTTTAGTCAGTATAAGTCTGACACTATCTCGCGCTCCGCCCAAGAGCGGGTGATGTAATAAGATGATTTTCCCACCGAAAAAAAAAAGCCGTTATTTGTTTATTTATGTGATAGGATTATGAGTGCTTCAACAATGCCTGCCAAATGCCAAATGACTAATTATGTACTTAGGTAGATTGAAAAGTAAATATCTGCTAATCTATTAACACTATCTGAGACCAGAAGTTAAGTGGTGCTCACAAGGTCGATAGGTATAAAGCGATGGCACTACTTGAGATCATTATTTACAACATTTAACCTTTTAAGTGCGAAGAATTGATTTTAAATTAAATTAGTAACCTAACATACTACTCGAAAAAGAACATGTGAAAAATAAAAATATACCCAGATCCGTCTAAAGGATCGCATTTTGAGAAAGTTGAATAATTTGACAATTTAGTCCACACTAGCTCAGTCAGAGAGGCTGCAAATAAGTCTTTGCACTTCAACCGCAGCCTGTAGGTACTATTAATTGAATATGAAATTATCTAAAATTTTAACATGGTTAGATCAAGATTAGGTTACGAGATTTCCTGCTAAAGCTTCGGAATTGTTCGAAAGAATTCTAGTGGCTCTGAACCCACCTTCGTTCCTTCAGTTGCCCTTTGTAGGACAACTGAAGGAACACAGGTGGGTTTTAGTCAGTAAATGTCTGACACTCTCTCTCTCTCTCTCTCGCTTCACCCAGAGCGGGAGGAGTCATTTGATGATTTCAAAGATAACCGTCGAATATTTTTTGTCTTTCACGCGTGCGAAGTCATTTAAAAAAGCTAGTAGCAATTTAACCCGTTGCCGAAATCCATGTTACAACTATTTGTTTTTTACTACTGATAGATTCGGGCTTGACCACTATTTCACCTGTTGGAAAGCGACCATGTGGTCGACGATGGACCACGCTTGTCTAGAAGTAACCTTTTCACTCTTGACTTTAACAACCCCAGGTTTTAGTAATTAGGAAACAGACTCCAGCAGAGACCGTACCTATCCAAAGCGAGGAAGACATAGAATACACTGTTATTATTATACTTATAGCTTCTGCCAGCGGTTTCGCCCGCGTAAAAGTGGGCTTCTCCATACAAACTTCCAACCCCCGTTTTACCTCCTTAGGGGTGGAGTTTCGTAAAATCCCTTCTTAACGGAAGTCTACACCTTATAGGGAACCTACCTGCCAAATTTTAAGTTTGTAGGTGTTATAATTTCTGAGATTTCGTGATTAATCAGTGAGTGGTGTTTCGCTTTTATATATGCATATAGATAGAAAATAAATACAATTTGACATTGAGAATAGCCAGTGCAAACTGGTAACCGAATTAATTATAATATTAATGCAGAAAGAATGCTCGTAGCAAATAGGTACGTGACGTGGGTTTCACACGGTATTAAAGAATGTCGTTTTCAGCACAGTTTTTTTTTATACTTTGGAATTTGGAGTATTGCAATACAAAATCTATATAATCCATATCCTTGACTTTTACTTTGAAACGGCTTTAAAAGATTTTGTTAAACAACCATCTTTTTGCGCAAACATCATGGAACAATTTTAAAAAAATTTGGTCCTTTCAGGTCCTTTCACAGTAAATATATTTTTATAAGTCTCAAAGGACCAAAGCTTGACCACAGCCAATTTTTTTTTTTGCAGTAATGCAAGATTTCATGAAAATAGTTTTTGTATACATCGTGTCTACAATAGAACGCTTTGGCACACTCGGCGCATTCTGTACTTATTTTCTTTTTGACTTTGTGTTTATAACCTTTGTTGAGTTTTTGGCGGGAATTCTTCGAGTGAAGTTCAGTGGCTGTTTTAATTATTCGCAAACTGATTCCTAGTAGATATTGTGATGTAAAATTGGTGTATTTTTGTATCTCAAGTGTCTGCGCAACTGGAATAATATGTGGAATCATTAAAATAGGCGCGATCTCAGTAAAATGGAGCTGAGAATTTTATTGTAGTTTTAGCTACCAGAGCGAAGTTTGCTGAGAAGGCTGAATCGATACATTTGCTGCCAAACACTTCAAAAACATTAAAATGTGTTACACCTGCATTCTAAAGTAAAACAAAAAAGAAACAACTATGATATTCGAATACGGAAGACTTATTATTACGCAACCAAACATGGACGAAAGACTAGGCGATATAATTATATGGTCGAACGACTATACCCTTCCCCAAGGGGTAAACAGAAAAAAAAAGAATTATAACCGTTGTGCGTTCTGTCCCGAAGAAATGTTTTTCTACTCTATTCTTTGTTGGGCGATAAAACAGGCAGACTGAAGAAGTCTCGATGGACATTTTTTTGAAATATCTATACAGAGAGATGTCTGCTCACAACACTCCGCAAACACGGTTAGTTACACCGAGGAATCACGTTCTGAAATGCTGACTCTGGAAACACGGTAATATGCACCTAGTGCAGTTTACGTAACACAATGGGTTATCACGTGGGTAACAGCTGATACAAATAGGTGCAAGGCATGATATGCAGCTGATGAATGAGAACACGTCATCGGGGAAATAATTAGTATACTTTTATGTTCGATACCTATTCATTTGTTTAACTTAGATATGATTTTTTTTACATTTTTAGTACCTAAGCCATAATAATATGTACCTATTCTTGAAAGTCTTGAAGAATGATCTGAAAGGGTCGGGAAGAAGAGAGAAGAAGAAGGTAAATAGGGAAGAATGGAAGAAGAAATGATGATACACTGACCTCAAATCCTAGGGTCCATTGCAATAGCTGTTAGGGTTTTAATCTTAATATTTCTCAAAATTCAAAATTAACGCTCATTTATTTTGGCATCCTTATTTGGTTGTTAGGTTTTTATTTTTATTAAATCGTCTTTCATATCGTGTATCATATTATTCATTTTTTTTTTGGTTTTGGAACAAACTAACAAAATAAACGCATAGGCACTTAGTGGTAGTGTCTATTTTTTTTTGGGTTCCGTGCCTCAAACGGAAAAAACGTAGCCCTTATAGGATCACTTTGCTGTCCGTCCGTCTGTCTGTCTGTCTGTCAAGACCCTTTATCTCGGGAACGCGTGGAGGTATTGAGTTGAAATTAAAACCATATACTTTCTCTTGAAGCTGTGAAAGAATCAAACTTCAAAGTTAACAAAAAAAAAGATACGGCCGTTTATGTGATGACATAATAATAATATTTTTATAAATTTTCGATACAATGTAAAAATTGTTTATGAAATAAATCAATCAATCAATCAACCAATGTCGCAAAAAACGTGTATTTCGATACTCTCATGGGAAACAAAATTCATAGGGTACTTACTTCCCGTTGACTTAGAATCCTGAAATTTGGCATGAAGCAAGGTCTCATAGCGCAAGTATAGGAAAACATCTGAAAACTGAAAAAACTGTAATTTTGTAGTTACATCACAATAAAAAAATTGCGATTCGGTAAAATCTTTGTACCTAACTCAATTCGGGAATTGTATTGTTTTAATAGGTAAGTTCGTACGGAACCCTTAGTGCGCGAGTCCGACTCGCACTTGCCCGGTTTTTTGCTACAATATGGATAACATGGATAAGGGCAAAACGATAGTAATAAAATTATTTATAGAAAAAGAAAACGTGTTGCAAAAATCTAAGCAACATGAAACAAGATTTGGATACTGGAGATACTGCGCCACTACGACTAAAGCAAAAAATAAAATTACCCCGATAATGGATGGAGTATTTAACTTAAACAATAATAGTTACAGTATAGTTGAAAATACACATTTTTTGGTCTTTGAACTCGAAGTGCAGAGAGATTTACTAGCAGTTTTTGGCTCAGAAATACAAAGACATTAGTGTAGTAAAATTAATACGTTTAAAATCTTACAACTTACATAATGGCCAAAATGCAATCTATTATGAATCTGGACGACATGTTGCATGTCCTACATGTGATGCCAAAGTAGAATGCTAAATCATATCATAAGTATACATACAATCATGTAGATAAATCTCGTAGTGTCACACACGAAGTCAGTAGGTGTGTGTGGACAAGGCGAGCATCGATATAGGTAGATATATATGAAGAGAGTTATGATAGGACTTAATACAATAAGAGATAATGATACCGTGACGATTGTCAGGAGAGAATGGATGATGAACAAGGTTTTGCACCGGGCCCCAAGTAACATACCTGAAGAACATAAAGACAATGATGATGTAATTGAAATTAACAGGGTTACAACGGCAAAGAAAATCAGATGACTCTGCGTAAAAGTAGCAAATGTCCAAGGAAAGCATTTTTTGAGGGTGATGCTGCAGGGTCTCTAGTTTGGTGCAACGGAAACAATGGTGTGGGTTGATAGCACGTTTAATTGCGTTTTTACAGAAAAACAATATGGCCGTTTTTAACAAAAAAGAATTGATCGGACGTGCGCATTGATTTGCGATTGATGGCAGCCTGGAGGGGGGCCCACAGTGTGACCAGCATGTCAGCGTGTCCCACCTCTCAGCTTAAATAGTGAGGCTACTTACTATTTCTATAACACATAGTTTTACAAATAATCTAGACTATTGAGCGCGTCGCTAACACATTTGATGGAATCAGTCATAATTTACGTTGGACATTTGCTAGTTTAGCTCGAATCACTCTTTAGAGCAGATACTCACATGAAACATAGTTTGTCTTAGAAATGGTATGGTATGCTGCTATTGCAGCATATTGCTAAAATATGTATGAGAACGTGTAACATAGGTACTGGAGAAAATAGGACCTCTTATAAATCACAAACAACTACGCGTGACAGAATGTCAAAGAATCATTTTTTGATCATCACATTTATTACACAACCACTATCCAAGGAGTATTGGGTTGCCCTGTAACTGGGTCGTAGACTTCTGATAGACAGTCGCTCCATGTAAAATCACGGATATTCAGCCGCATTTGGTTAGACTGGAACCAGATCCCAAGCTAGTTGTGAAAAAGCTAGAGAGATGATGTTGACAATTACACAACTAAAGCGTATAGTAACGAAGGTCACATGTCCAAGTCTAGAACTAATTAACAAGCCATTAATCACTCGACCAGGCCTTCTACCCATGACAGAGATAACAGCTGATAATACTGGCTTTTCCATGGCAATATCAAAGATATGACTAGAAAAGACACGTTCGGTCAACATGCCTTAGTGCCTACCATTTTTTCGAACTCTGATAGAGTCGGCTAACAGAGTGACCTGGTGATTCTGAATACTAGTATTTTACAAAGCATCAAAGATCTACAAACGAAAGCTGGGACCTTTCACGATGTGGTGGAGTCTTGGAATGAATGGTCATCCATTGAACACATGTTACATGGTGGACATTCCATCCATACTAACAAAACGATTTGAGAACACATTCATTGTGCGAACAGCTAAGGAGTGGAATGCCCTGCCGGAGTCTGTGTTTCCTGATAGCTATAACCTAGGTGTCTTAAAGTCAAGAGTGAATAAGTTACTTCTAGGCAAACGTGCTCCATCGTCGACCACATCATCACTTACCATCAGGTGTGATAGTGGTCAAGATAAACCGGGCAAGTGCGAGTCGGACTCACGCACTGAGGGTTCCGTACAAACTTTCCTATGAAAACAGTTACATTCTCGAATTGAGTTAAGATTTTTCCGAATCGCAAAAAAAGTTATTTTGTGACGTACCCAACTAAAAATTTACAGTTTTCAGATTTTTTCCTATACTTGTGCTATAGGACCTTGCTTCGTGCCAAATTTCAGGATTCTAGGTCAACGGGAAGTACCCTATGAATTTGATTCCCTTGAGAGTGTCGAAATATACGTTTTTTGCGACATAAACGGCCGTACCTTTTTTTTTTCGTTAACTCATAAGTTTGATTTTTTCACAGCTTCAAGGGACCGCAGACTTGAGTACATGGTTTTAATTTCAACTCGATACCTCCACGCGTTCCCGAGATAAAGGGTCTTGACAGACGGACAGACGGACGGACAACAAAGTGATTCTATAAGGGTTCCGTTTTTTTCCTTATGACGTACGGAACCCTAACAAAGGAACATGTTTGATATGGAATAAAAAGCCACAATTGATATTCACGTCATGTAGTTGCTCGTTTCCTCGTGATAAGGTGGGTGTTGAACGGATTCATATAATCAGTGGGCACGTGACTTACACGTGGTGCTATTATAGTTAGGTTATATGTACTCGTAGCATTATTGCAAGGATATAAAATAATTTCTTTATGATTTGACGGTTTTTTTTTTAATTAACATAAACTATTATTGTGCTTACCTAGAGCAGTGGTGGCCGCGTGGTAACGGCCTCGACTTACGAGTTGTAGGTTGCGGGTTCGAACCCAGCCAGGCGCATTACTTTGTGTAATTTATTTCGTCACTACTGCTCTCAAAACGGTGAAGGAAAACATCGTTATGAAACCGGCATATCCTAGAACCAATAATTCGAAGATATGTGACATCCACCAATCCGAACTGGGCCCGCGTGGTGGATTACGGCCCATTCCCTCTCCCAGAGAGGAGGCCTGAGTCCCAACAGTGGGAACATTACAAGGCCGATTATGCTATGTTATGTACCGTGCTTAAAAAATATAAATCTAATGTAAATATGCCCAAATACGCCACGCGGGCCCAGTGCAGATTGATGGATGTCACGTCATGTCTTCGATTTTTTGGTTCTAGGACGTATACCGGTTTACTCACGATGTTTTCCTTCACCGTTTTGAGAGCAGTGGTGATGAAATTATAACACAAAGTAATGCGGCTGGCTGGGTTTGAAGCCGCGACCTGCAACTTGTAAGTCGGAGCAGTTACCAATGGGACACCACTAGAAGTGGTTACACAGAAATTCAGTTCAACTCCATTTCGATGTAAGGCTGCTAACATTACGGCCTTTTCAGAATCCATTTATAGAATACAAGGAACTCAGTTGATTGATTCTACGAGAACATTGAACTGTAGTAACATGTATTGAAGAATTAAACCAGTTCTCTGAATTATTTTTGTCACAGCATTTTTCTTTCTTTACTTAAAGTAACCAAGACCTCTTAATTCCAATACTTGCGTCGCGATTCACGACTGTCGACATTTAGGAGTAAAGGTGAACCAGAATGGAAGAAAAATTAAATAGTAGTTGACAGGAAGACTTTTAGTTTTAATTAATAGACTTAAATAAATTATCCTTGATGACCCACCTCTTCTATACTCAATAATAAACCCAGATTAAACTAATTATCTTTCCCCCTCAGCAAAATCAAAGGGTGTTCGATTAGTTTCAGCTAATCTAGAACTTATTCAACATAATCTTAAAGGAAATATCAAAAATAAAAATCAAATATGTTCTTGATAATAAAAAAATTAAAATCTATAATTATAATAATTCTAGATATTAATATGAACCTATTGAGTAGCGTAATTAGAGCGTTATGCGTTCCAGAGCCGCGGTAACTCTTTTGAACGATGTCACAGCCCAAGTCTGCAAGCTGATTTGACTTGTTTCTGTCTTTGAAGCTCTCGGAAGCTTTCATATAAACAAGTGGAATTTTGAAATCTTGAACTGGACTTCATGAGCATATAGGGTGACTGGTAATTAGAGTACGATACCTAAACACGTGATCGTGCTCATGATAACCAACAACTTTTACTACGGGAACAAACCTGAAATCGCGAAAAAAAATCAGCTGTTCAGTACATTTATGTTTGCCTAATGTACTGAACAGCTGACATTTTTTTCGCGATTTCGGCTTTGCTCCCATAGTAAAAATTGTTTATCATGAGCACAATCACGTGTTTAAGTATCGTACACTAATTGCCAGTCACCCTATATATCTAAGCAATATGTAAGACGATAAAGCTGGACAAGTCATCAGAGAACTCGAGTTTTTTGTGTTCTCTGTTGGCTCGTGTCTTTATGTAAAGGCATTATAAATATAAAATATTCTTTTTATTATAATAACGCGAGAACACTTTCTTTTACGTACAGCTCAGCCTCCCTAGCCAAGTTACAATCGTATCGTTCGCGTCGAACGCCTCGAGTAGGCCACGCCTCCGATTCCTTTGCTCTGACGTCATCTCAACGCTCAGTCACGTGGTCAGAACAAAGGAATCGGAGGCGTGGCCTACTCGAGGCGTTCAACGCTAATGAAACGATCGTAACTTGGCTAGGGGGGAAGGGGTGGAAGTCCCTGCCAATCTTTGTTTCCTGATTACTACAATCAAGGGGTTTTTAAGTACTGCGGGAACGTTTCAGACTGACCGTGGCACTAAAACGCAAAGGGTAACTGAATGATACAGGTGGGTTTTAGTCAGAAGTCTGACACGCCCTCTCGTTCCATCCTAGAGCGCCAGAAGACATTTGATGACATCCCAACTAAAAAAAATGGTCTTTACGTCTAGAGTTAGTTCGTCAATGTTACGTTTAGGAAAGCGTGCTCCATCATCGAACACATCATCGCTTACCATCAGGTGAGATAGTGATCAAACGCAAATAATATAATAATCACGGTAAGTTTAAGTTTGCAGGAATTTAACTAGTTTTGCCATCGATACGCTAAAAAGAATTGCGAAAGTGAAACACTTCTTCACAATGAATATCACGGATAGTCCTCTGTGCAGAGGATGTATGGAGTCAGAGGAAACTGTCGCGCACGTGCTCCTCGAGTGCACAGCCGCCAACGAAATAAGAACACGCACGAGAACACGAACCTTGGGAGCACCGAATTCACTCGTAGATGCCCTGAGCAAACTGAAAAGACTCATCTGTTTCTGGAGTGATAGATATATAAATAGACAGTGAAACCCGGGGCCCTGGGACAAAGGCAAGGAGGAGTGAGTGTTTAGTCAGTAAAAGTCTGACACTATCTCCCGCGCCGCCCAAGAGCGCGATTTGTCATTAGATGATTTTCCCACCTAAAAAAAAAATATAATAATAGCTACAACCTACACATTACTAGACCTAACTTGTAAAATATCCGACATGAAGATAATGAATTTATTACATCAGGTCACGTGTCGTATCCCAGGTATCACTCAAATCCCACGTGGATACGAACGTACAGTCTTATGGCTTTTACAACTAAAAAAATTTAGCAAAAAAACTGGTCAGACAACTAATAGTCGAAATAGAAAACGTGAAGTCGCGCCAGCGGGTCCGCACGTGTATAAAAAACTCATCTAAATTGCAAATTAGACTAAAACTTCATCAAATCTATTTCAGCTGGTATTTATTGAAATCAAATAAGGATATTGCTGACACTTCAGTGGAAAGGCGTGCGAAGAGGCTAATTGGGGATCCAGATTTGGTTAAGTCCAATCTACAAAGCCTCGAGCACAGGCGCAGGGAGGGTAGCCAGCCTATCGGTATTTTACAGGTTGCATTTTGGAGAGTGTGCGCGGGAATTGCATGACTTGATTCCGCCATCTCCTTTCTACCATCGGACAACCCGACGTACGACGAGTATCCACCCTTACGTTGTTGAAACTTCAACGGTCCGGACTAAGCGTTTCGCTTCGTCGTTTATACCGCGTACATCGAAGGACTGGAACAATTTGCCTGCTGCGGTCTTCCCGTCCAACTATAATTTGGTGTCTTCAAGGCTAGAGTGAATAGGCTCTTAATAAACTAGTGCGCCTCACCATCAATGATTGAATCGCTGCTTACCATCAGGTGGGATCGCAGTCAAGCACTGGTTTATATGAATAAAAAAAAAAAAAAACTTCGCGCCTCGAAAAGCACGTAAAGCTGTTGGTCCCGGTTGTCATTCGTAGATCTTTAACAGTCATTACAGGTAGTCAGACGCCAGAAAGTCTGACCGTCAGTCTATCCAAAAAGAAAGAAAGAAAACATGTTTATTCTGCCCAAATAGACGCACAATAAAATACAGCAATCTGTCGGACCATGTGAAAACCGGGCATAACTGTGCTGCACCATAGACACTAGACAAAACACAGTTGTTTGATGTCTACAGCTTAGTCTGTGGTTGTCTATTGTCTATTGCACCTGTCCGGGACCGACAGAGACTTTGAAATCAAACAGTAACGATTGGTTTTTGTAAAACTAAAAAAATAAAGTGTTTTCTAATTGCAATTTGAAACAAATATTACAAGACAGCTGCATACTCCAATTATATAAAATAGAGTCTACAGGATGGAATTCACATCAAACAAGAGAACGACGTAATAAAAATCCAAGACAGAAAGTGCATATAATAATAACTGTCAGTATTATTTTCTTATTCTATTAACTCCAATTCAATTATCTGATATTGGGTGCATATGGTATAATGACCAGTGTATCGTCTCATGTTTTAATCATGTTAGCAACGGGTGGTCATGAAGGGAGCATACTAAAAAGATAATAATTAGTGGATATGGTGAGGAGACAGCACTTCCTTAAACGGGGACCAGATTGAAAGGAGTTACTAAGCTATAGTTATAGACTACGACATTATGACTAGACCTAATTTGCCATTTGCCTTTTACCTTAAATGACATAATTGATAAATTCTGCTGTTTTTGTAGGAAGGAATTTTTGTCTTTCCAAGTTATATTTATTTGTAATACTTTCTAAAAAAAATATAACTTGTAAGTAATTCATCTACTGTTCTATTTGAATAATTCCTAAAAATGCCCTTCTGCAAAAAACGCATTTTGTCGCTAACGACGTTCTTTATAAAAAGGCATAATAATTTAGACAGCGTTGAAGTTCATCCATAACTTGAGTGATAAGTCTACCTACTAAACTACTTTTGCGCTATATATCATGTCATTAAATGCAAATCTAATACATTCATTATCATGGCAACTGTTATACCATGGTATTAATCATGAAAGGACGTCGTGAAGACTAATAACTGCAGTAAATGATTAATGACACATCTGATTTTGACCTTGCTCATTTAACCCAGTCAACCTGAAGATGTCTGTAAGACTACACATATCTTTTGCAGGTTGTCTGAAGGCCAATTCTTGAATTAAAAAAAAACGACAAATTTCAAGTCGCAATATAATAATATACCTTTTCGTCTGCTATAAATGTCAAAATATACACGTGAGTTTCTCAAATGGCCAGTTTCGGAAGTATGGGCTCGATTTTGTTGAAAATAAAACTGCATTAGTTTTTTTTTATTAAATCAACATTTTTAGCTAGGAATCGATGCCACTGATCATAAAAAGAAAACACTGTACGCCATCCGATAGTGTCGCTAAATAGGATAAAATTCTTGAAAGTAATACCATATGGCAAACTTAAGGAAAGTTGGTGAACAAGACTGCAGTTTGAGAGACACAGGAATAATTTTATTTAAACATGGGATATGGAAGAGAGGCGGAAAAGAATGCACGCACAAGGACTAGTACTAAATGATAAAGTTATAATTGATAAAATAAAACATGCAGCAGACCGTACGTAAACAATAATAATTTATAGTGTAATAGTCCGTTATGATACGGAGAGTGCAGTCAGTCATTTTCAGTTCAATATAAGTATAAAAATAAATAACTGTAGCACTACACAAGTTGTATACGAGTAGGTACTTTACCAAAAATTAAACCTTGATTTCGGAAGAAACAGCACTCGAGACGGCATTTCGTATTTAGCATTAAGAAGTTCAAGAGTACTAGACCTTTGTAGAATGAAATCAGAAACGTTTATTTCAAATAGACCAATTACAGGCACTTTTGAATTGTCAAAATGTCGGTCAGTCAAAAAAAATACAAGTGAAGCTAAATTGCACGTTCCAAAGCGTAGATCTCTATGGAGAAGAACGTGCAAGAAACTCCATGGACACTCTTTTAAATCATATTATGAGTTAAATTGATTAATAGTATTTATAATATCAATTCTTTAATGCATACATTCGTTGAAAAACACAAAGGACCAGAAATATGTCAAGTAAAAGGACCAACAGTAAACAAAATGAGGTAGAGTCGCCTGACTGACAAGCTATACAATGACCTGTTAACACTCACTGACTTATAACATGCGCACCACAACGATCGACTGAAACGACCTACTCTTTCAGACATGATACGCTTGCAATGTACAAATTAGGGCTAAACACAACCACTTGTATAGCAAAAAAGGTATGTCTCAAGCGAAGAAATCATGTCTTGGCCAAAATAGTCGAGACATACGTTCCTTTTACTCATAAAAAACTTGACGGAACGAATCGACTTGACCACCCAACCTTGAAAGCCAAGAAAAATTGCCAACACTAAGTTCTTACGATGCAAAAATGGCACTACTAAAAATATGTTGCAGTGCAATTTTAATAACACAATTACAAAACAATTATATCAACACAGACCATCGACAAATATTTAAATAATATTGCTAAGGCGAAAATCAACAAATGATACATCGACATTTCAGCGGAATACTGCAGCGATGTGTACGAAATTCTTGGAAAGAAAGGTTGTCAATCAAACGTAAATTGCTTGGTTAAAATCTAGGCTAATTACATTTCACAAAAAGGGAAAAAAAACTGCAAATTCGTTCAGTATCACGTCAAGGGTAAAGAGCGGCGTGATGTGCCAAAACGGTTATTTCTGGACTACGGAGTACGAACCATCAAGATCACGGTTATACAACCATTATAAACGGAAAGGTAACTTACCGATGAAACTTGATCGAATAATCACAACACAACACAGTCCACTGTATTATAATCAAGACGACAACTTCGCGAGAATTAAAATTCCTGGAAATCGAGACGTCCGCACCGTATGACGGTCAGATATGAACTGAATGACTCTTTCGCATTGTATAGTCTAGCGGCCATACTTACACACATATACAAGTTGGATGAAAGTGAGGTGTGCGTATATGCCGTTTTTGTGTGTGCAAATCAACAAGATATACCTTGAATGACGCATTGGTGATTGCGTTTGCATTACCGTGTACTGTTTTTGAAGACTGGCATATTTGTAGCTATTATAAGGGGAAATAATGCACTGAAACGTTATGTAATGGAGCATAGTAACAAGAATAATGAGTGTTTGAAACATCAAAACTGACAGTGTCACGCAAAGAAATATTTCACAGAAAAACTCAGTCAAATAGAATTTTTGTATCTTTACTTAATAGAGACCTAATAGCTATCTCCAACTTGCAAGATTATCTAGCCATATCAATTGAGAGCGAGCTCAGACCAAGTAGAGATCTCATTTAACCGAACGGTGTTTTCCGTAATTGACAAAGGAAGACTGTAAAGGAATCGTTTTTACGATGTGACCATGAAACCACATGTAGGATGAGTGTGTACTGTAATCACTATTGTATACACAATTACAGTTCAGAGAGGTAGTTAGAGCACGTAGTTGACTGCAATTCGTTGCTATTTGTCCTATTAATATCCTAATCTGTTTTCCCCATTTTGATCGGGTCAAGAGCAAGAGTATCAAACGCCTCATTGAAATCTAGCAATTTTCTTTTAATGTTAAAGTTCTTAGTCTTATTAGTCCCATTTAAACTTTTAAATTAAATATTGTCAGCCATTTCTGAGCTAAACGCTTTGATTTTGATATTCGCAATTCTGATACTCAGGTATATGCATATATTTAGGCAGATCCAAATGTTAAAAGCTTAATCAAAGAAGATCCTTTCCGACATATTATTCCCATTTAATTTAAAAAAGTAAAGATAACGTTAAAAATTGACGTTACGTAGACAGACAAAAGGCTAATATGCTTGCAACACTAATTTGTATTATCATACATAACTGATAAATGATTTTTGCACTGACTGGACGGGTCCACTCAATCTGTGTCGTGATGTCCTCAAAAGAACACCTCAGACATAAATCTGGATGTTTTTCACACAATGGCAATTGCATGGACTTAAGGTGACATTGACCTCCGAGTTTGTTTCGGTGTTTTTACGCAGAGCTATCAGCTTGTAAACCGGCTTCGTCTAATTTGAACTGGCTAACTGAAAATAAGTGTTGTTTTTAACATTTATCATTTCCAAATCCATATCATTGATATCAGAACTCAGATAAGTACAATATCTATAAACTTCAACCCGGAAACCCCGCCCATATTTTTAGTACGATTTGCAAACTGACAAATTATAAATACTCATATTATTATCATATTATCAGCCAAGGTGATCTGCTGGTCTGTGGCACGTGTATATTCGTTTATTATGACAAATTATTTTTAATTTATTTTAAATGTCACTGATTTCCATTCAAGGACTACCTATATCCATTAAATGCGAATATTTTGTCAAATAGATTTTTTGCAGTAGGTATGGATATACAATGAAGGGAAGACAAATATAAAATTGATGGACTGTGTGAAAAGTAATTTTGCTGGAAAGCTGAACAACTAATAGAGAAAATAAATTGGGATAAAGGCAAGATAATGATTATTATGGATTATGGATATAATTGACTAGCTTCTGCCAGAAAATTATCTTAAGGAAACTTATGTGCAATTCTAAGAGTTGATCTACCCATGTGCCGAATTTAATCCGAACCTGTTAGGCGTTTGAGCATAAAGGAGTTAAAAACGTACACACACATAGATATAGACTTTCACCTCTGTAATAAAAGGTTCCATTGTAAACCCATAAACATTTTTCGAATTTGCAGTTTCTTTTTTTCAAACACAGCATTCTACAGCTGCTGAATGACGAAACAATTGGTGTGTCGTTCATTCTGCTGTCTGATTGGCCAGCCGATGTCTTACGATCGTTCGACGCGTGTCCGTGCGCAAGACTTTAACGTAATGTTCCATTTATAGACTTCTGTAATTGTTCTTTTTCTAATGGTATTATAGGTACTTGTGCTAGGTTTTGCTTTTTAAACTTAACAAAAAAATTGATTTAGCCACGACTTTGTTCATTATTGGGAATTTAGGCATTGGCTCCTCTTATGTCGTCCCAATTCCCATGCTCCTGTGCCACACTTAACCTGCTTGATTAGACAGCAAAAATTCTAGCATAGTATTTATCCAAAACTACAGTACATATCTCTCTTGCTACTTCTTTTACAGGCACTTCTTCATAGCGTATCGATGGCAAAGAAGTAAATTTCTTGCCTGGCCCAGTATTCGGCCAAGGCAATGCCGTACCCTGATGCTGTCACTAGATCCCTACGTGAACAGGTAACAGGACACATGATGCAGGATGAAAGGTGGGACATGGTCTGCGGAGAAACGCCGCACAAACATTGAAAATCGGAACCGTCCGAGAACCCCCATCTGTGGATATTATTTGCTGAACCCAACCTGGGTGCGGAGTCTGTATAGGCACTTACACAGATGATAGATGCTGCAACAGACAGTTTCATAAATTGACATAATTAATATTAAATATTATCAGAATTCAAAACTTTCATCAACATTGAAAATCTCCTCACAATGAATGATCCCCGGAATTGTGTGAGAGGACGGGGAGACGGAGAGACAAAACAATTCTGAAGTACTAAAACTTATCGGTAGAATTCTTAGGTCATTTTGTGGATTTCAATAAATACTGTTGGCTTCAATGCATCAATATTATTGAGACTGTAGTGTATTTACGCAAGGCAGTACAGACGCTCTTGAGTTTATCCCTCCAATGCTTTCAAATGTATCGGTTATTGAAACTAATTTGTTCGGTATTTTAGTACTGCGTGCCAAATTTTGCATAATAAATCAGTTTCAAGAGGGAGCATTTGAGTTATGACAAAAGTCGATAGCACAATGCATTGCATTATTTAAAACATAAAAGATTAGCAAAAATTATATTTATCTAGAAGAAAGACTATTTTATAGCAGACATCATATTACAACCGGAACCTAAAAAGAGCTAATTTTGAAGTCTTATATAGGCACGTGTTTGATCACAATCTCACCAACGTTAACGATGGAGAGCGTTTGCAAAGAAGTAACCTGATAATTTCAGCCGAAAGACGTCCAGTGATAATAATTCATAATTCATAATTCATAATCATTTATTTGCTAATATGGGTCCAAGTCCATTCATTATCATCATCATCATTTCAGCCGAAAGACGTCCAGTGATGTCCATTCATTATCATCATCATCATTTTAGTCGATAGACGTCTAGTGATGGACATTCATTATCATCATCATCATTTCAGCCGAAAGACGTCCAGTGATGTTGATTCATTATCATCATCATCATTTCAGCCGATAGACGTTCAGTGATGGACATTCATTATCATCATCATCATTTCAGCCGAAAGAGGTCCAGTGATGGACATTCATTATCATCATCATTTCAGCCGAAAGACGTCCAGTGATGTCCATTCATTATCATCATCATCATTTCAGCCGAAAGACGTCCAGTGACAGGCTTCCCTAAAGTATCGCCACAAATATCTGGCCTGTGCGTCTCACAGCCATCGTATTCCCGAAACCCTAACCAGGTCATCGATCCACCTTGAGGGAGGCCTTTCAACGCTGCGTCTTCCGATACGCGGTCGCCATTCCAGGATCTATTGGATCCATCGACCAACTGTTTTGCGAGGAATGTGCCCTGCCCACTGCCACTTACGTTTGGTGCTTCTTTAGGTTATGTCGGTAACCTTGGTTCTCCTGCGGATATCTTAATATCTGATTCGCTCACGAAAAGAAAACTTCGAGCGTAGCCTCTATTGCAAAAATATTTGGCAATACAAAATGACCTGATTGTCAGCAACGTCAAAATCGTAAGTTTTTAGAATGCTTTACCTCAATTATTACTCAGGATTTCAATTCGCCGTATGCTGGAATAGCTTCGTTGCATTTTTAATTGATATTGTTCTGATATCGCTTCATGACAACCTGTACAAGTTTCCATTGATTTTCATAAAAGAGGATAATGTAACAACATTACCCTTAAAATGGTTGAATGCTTGAAAAATTGTTAAAGAACGAAAGTAATGTCTAATATGACTCCATACAGAAAAGAAAACAGAATCAATCCAATAATTAAAAGATCATGTTCATAATTGTAATGGAAGTCACTTAAGCAGGTGCAAGCCAATTAGTTAAGAATTGTTGTCACTTGGTAATTAATGGTCGAGCTAATATTTCACATGAAAACTGTCATTTGCGAATGGGGTATGAGCAAAGCATATACAAATTATGGAACGTTAAAGAAGACTCATTAAAATAATGATGCTACAAATCACCCTTTTTTTATTCTTGATAGGTTCGCGATTGACCACTATCTCACCTGATGGAAAGCGACGATGCGGTCGACGATGGAGCGCGCTTACCTAGAAGTAACCTATTCACTTCCCGGGTTGTAGCCATCAGGAAACACATATTCCGGCAAGGAATTCCACTCCTTAGCTGTACGCACAATGAATGTGTTCACAAAACGTTTCGTGCGTATAGGTGGGATAACCACCATGTACCGGTAGCGCATTGCCGTAAGCCTGGTGGTCCGATGATGGAACGGGCTAAGCGGAATTAGGTTATGCAATTCCGATGCACACTCCCCGAAATGCAACCGGTAGAAAACCGACAGGCTAGCAACTCGGCGTCGATGCTCAAGACCTTAAAGCCTTGACTCAACGAGTGCATCATTGCCAGTGATCCTCCTGGCTCGTCCCAAAAAGGTTTTAAAAACATAAAACAATTTCTTTTAGAAAAAACCCGCCACGCTTTTCTAAACTCCTGATTATTATCATCATCATCATTATTTCAGTCGAAAAACAGCAATCACAGCGTCCATAGCTGGACATAGGCTTCCCTCAAGAGTCACCACAATGACCAGACTTGTGCAGACGCACACAAGAACAGTTGTTGTAGCGATCTCAAGTTTGCCAATTCTTCGGCCTATGTCAGTAATTTGGATCTCCTGCGGATATATTCATTTCTGATTCGATCACACAAGAAACTCCAATCATAGCCCACTTTATTGCAAGTACTGTTAGCTCCTGACCAGCAGAAAAGTGCCGCACCAAAGAAGCTCGACAAGTGTTAAATAATAATAATAATAATTCCTTATGTCGCAATCGTTTCCCACCAACCGGGGGTTGTCCTTGGATGCACTAGCATAGTGCGTACAGGGATAATCACCGGTTCGTACCACTTTCCATTAAAAGCGTCTAAAAGGGCCTCTGCGAGTTGGTTTCGGCTCCTCGTACGCCTTCCAAAGGTTCAGGACCTTAGGGTGCTGAGATAAATAAATAAATGTATAAAAATAATAATTGTGTTTTAATGTTTTTGGTCACTACAATTAGTCTGACTACTGAAATATAACTTTGTAATAGTTACCTTAATAACATATTTAAAAATCAGATATGTAAAAATAAGTAAAGTTCATTTATTTATTTTTGAGCTTTAAAGTGTCTGACAGAAGTTTTGATCCATGGAAAGTGTCTAACACTTATGATACTACTTTAGAATAATATTCTACAAAACATCTATAAAAATCAGCCATAAAACATTAAGTAACTCGTTATTTTTAGTTCCCTTTCTCACCTCGTACCTGCCAAAGTTCCCCAAGGGGGAGCTCCACAAGTACACAGGTATTCAAAACACATGAGACGATACTGAGAACCTAAGGTTTCATCGATGTGAAAATAAGTTCTGTCTGACAGCTCTGGGATCTTGGTCTAATACAGGAGTTTAAAATTAATGGGGAAGGAAACAAAATATATTCAGTTTTGTACATCGAAGCGGATACTAGGTATATCTCTGCTATAGAGGTGGTTACCTACATTTTGTTGGTGATGTAGTGATGCTCCATCGCTGTGTCTTAGTGTGATACCTGACTTAAACCACAGCCCCGGAAGTCTTGGACTAATCACTAGATAGTTTCTTCACGTGTTTCTAGAATGTAGACTAGCTACTATTCTAGACTGGAACTGACCAGAACCTAAGTAGGTGACAAACAAGGACTGTAAACGTCACACAATATATAGGCTGTAGGCTTTTCTAGAAAGAACTAGCAGTTTTTTTTATCAAAATTGCAAGTGTAAATACAGTTCTTACAGTAGAAAACAATGTTGAAATAAACCATACGTTAGATGCTAATGATTTGTAGAATTTCATTAAAAAAACTATTGACAAGATTTCTTGTTATAATGGTTAAACAGAACGACATGATATGTGTGTGTTTTGTATACCTATAACTAGTTATTCGATAACCTTATTACAGGTGAATAATACAGATTAAGTAGCTGTCGATACTGTGATAATACAAGATTTGATATGCCAAGGCAGAACATGGTAGAGCGGGCCTGTCGAAATATAGTAAATACTGAAGTGTCTTAGACCGCAAAAATGTTCATACAAAGCTCCGCCATGACTCTAGACCAAATTCGGTAGACATCTTTGAATTAAAAGAAGCAATTTTCAACAAACCTCATCAAGGAACCCTCGAAGATAAAATTGAAATAATATTAACTGCAGACAATCGGGTAAATTAAGTTGTGATTTATTTTTACTTTCATTTATAACGTTACACACTAGGAATTTCTGCTGTATCGTGGGTGTGCTTACGGACATTTAAGCTCACATACACAAAAACCCAATTCCAGAACAACTACCTACCTGCATATGGGTAGGCCGTACAAATATTGTGCAGAAACGGAACTCGCGCAGCTGCAACCAATGGCATTATCGGCACTTATAATATTAATGGACTAACAATGTAGTAATCTAGACACGTTGATTGTTGCCAACTGCAAAACTAATATATATCTTTATAATCAATATTGTCTATGAATAGTGCGTGTTGCCAGTGATGACATATGGCTCTGAAACGTGGTTGCTCTCTGTGGTCCTCATCAGAAGGTTTAAAGTCACCCAAAGGGCAATAGAAAGGGCTATGCTTGGAGTTTCCTTGCGTGATCGAATAAGAAATGAAGATATCCGCAGGAGAAAGAGAATCTTTAAGTACTAAAATTATGAGAAGATGAGTTAATTTGAATTTCAGTTGACAGAGACAGAGTCGACACTCTAAATCGTTTTATAATTTTTTCAAAGAACAAGTGAAGTGCAACAGATAAAAGAAAACAGATAAAAGAGAGATTATAAAAGCTAGAATTTGAAACAGAACATGAGATGAAACAGCAACAATTTAACAGAACTTCTTTCAGAAAAAAATCTAACCATAAAAACACGAATAAAGAACAAGCGAATGATGTTAATGATAGAAAAAGCATAGAGACGAAGTAATTTGTACGGTTCATCATGTTACCGAATCTGATCGTCTTAATGTTGTAACAAATCAATCAACCTCTATATTGCCAAAGACTTTCAAAGCTTTTTAAATTATAATAGAATATAAAAATACCTCACACTGTAATGAAACAAAAACATCCCGTATGTCTGTCTGTTTAAAAGATTGATTGAAGGAAATGAGTTCCTAAGCAGTCTGCATGCACTGACAACCTGTAGCCACTTGTTCACGTGGATAGCCTTTGAACTAAACGTTTTACGACACGTGAGTGCGACGCTGTAAACTGCAGAATATTGTATTCAGGGACGATTATAATTCCAATATTTGAACATAAATTTATAGGAAATTTAAAAAAGGGGAAGACCAATGGATGTAATATATGGAAGACGATATAAATGAACAGAAAATGAAAGAAGAATGTGTCGCCATCCCCAAAATTAATTGGGACAAAGGATTCGATGATTTTTGGGAGATATTGCAGCACTTGAAGGTCTTGAATAAGGTAAGTGAGTAAATAACGTAGGTACCTACTACAGATTGTGAAGTTAAGTGACATTATTAGATAGCAATATAAAAATATCGAGTGGTAGAGAGAACCGGTGATTGTAACTATAGATCGTTTCACTATTTATAGAAGTACCCATAACACGAAGACGCATTCCTCACGAGAAAACATGCTTCAAAGATAAACTACTATCAATAAAAGTGCCTTGGTCATATCGTTCCTGGCTAGGATATATCGGGTTATGGGATTGTTCGAAGGAGTTACGGTGGCCCTAGAACGCAAAGGGCAACTGAAGGAACACGAGTGGGTTAAGTCAGTCCACCCAGAGCAGGAGAAAGTTATTGATGATTTCCCATCTAAAAAAAAAGCTAAGATATATTACATATATGATACACGAAGTGTCTATGCAATAAAGAGCTCCTATAGACCAGGCATATGAATAAAGGTTAACCACCTTCTCCATAAGAAACCTTCACCTTGAACTCGTACAAAGACAAGAGATAAGATTATGCACCTCACAACAGAGAGAGCAACTCTTAACTTAAAACAATAAATTCAAGTCACTATCGATACAGCAGGCCCCTGGCTGTGCATTCACAAGCACACACACAAACAAACGGCGGCCATGACAGATTGGCAAGCCTCCGGAACGGCGGCCGCTGATTGGCTAGCGGGATCGCGCCTCCATGACGTCACCGGCTCCAGCGCACGCATTTTATCGAAAAACTATAGCCACAGTGAGGGCGATAGCGATTTATGAATAGTGTATTGTGCGTTATCTGTCAAGTTGGTATCAGTACAGTTTTATTTGAACTTCAAGGGCAGAGGATATTATGAATATTCTCTTTTTAGTGTGATGCATCTAAAGCTGACCAGCTCCAAATAAGATGGCGTTGTTTGGAAAATGTGCACGTGCCACAATAGTAATTTGAATAATGCCCGATTGGAAGTAATATTTAAAGAGGGATCTATCAATGACGGATGCCAATGTTTACGCCGCAAATTCAAAGTATAATCGTGACTAAGTGCCAAATCATCTTCATGAGTATCGAATAACTTCAGAATCACGTGTCTGTCTAAAACTTCACACATTTTTAGACACAGTCAATCACACTATACATAAAATATCACACAAATATTATAAAGACTAACAAAAATACGAAGACATGCGACATTCACCAACCCGCACTGGGCCCGCGTGGTGGATCACGGCCCATTCCCTGTCCTAGAGAGGAGGTCTGAGTCCCAGCAGTGGGAACATTAAAAGGCTGATTAAGCTAAGCTAATTATAAAGGCGAAAGTTTATATGTATCTATAATAATAAATAATAAAATAATAATAATAATAATAATAAGATTTATTGTGAAGGACGGCACGGTTGACATCTGTCGGGCATGTCACCGTCCGGGAGAATCAATTCGTCACATTATCTCTGGTTGTTCTCGTCTAGCTAACGGAGAGTACTTGCATAGACACAACCTTGTAGCCAGGATTATCCATCAGCAACTTGCTCTGAAATACTCTCTTGTGGAATCGGAAGTGCCGTACTACAGGTATGAGCCCGACCCAGTTCTTGATAATGGTCATATCACTTTGTACTGGGATCGGTCCATCATCACTGACAGGACTATTGTAGCCAATAAGCCTGATATAGTGGTGGTGGACCGAAGCGAGAGGCGTGCAATGATTGTTGACATATCCGTTCCGCATGACGAGAACCTCGTGAAAGCCGAGAAAGATAAACAAATCAAGTATATTGACTTGGCTCGCGAGGTTGTCGACATGTGGGATGTGGACTCAGCGATCATTGTACCGATAGTCGTGTCAGCCAATGGCTTAATAGCCAAGAGCCTCGACCAACACCTTAGGAGGCTCGCGTTAGGCGGCTGGATCAAGGCCTTGATTCAGAAAGCGGTACTCCTGGACACGGCTCGTATCGTTAGGAGGTTCCTTTCTCTGGAGCCCTGACCGCCGGTAGCTTGGACCCTGTTCCCGATACCGGTGGGGTACTATTTTTTATATTTCTAAATGTTTTTTTTTTTATTTATGTTTTAACTTCTTGAGTAGCGTAATTAGAGACACAATAGTAAGACAATAGCGCACGACCGCCGGCGTTCGTGCGGGGATCAACAGCTTACGAAATATTTAAAAATGTACAAAATATGTATATAAAGTAAATAAAGGATAATAATAATAAAATTTATTCAATTAACGTTTACAAAAAATTAACATTAAGCCAACAGTAACAAGGTTTCCCATACAATTACAGTGCCTAAAAATATACTAAAACTAAAATATTATTAAAGGTGCAATTAATCGTAGTTCGGAATAGCAATGTTTGATAGTGGACCGCCCGATCTAGGTTAATTTAAACCTGTGTTTCAGGCCATCACTTTACAGTCCAGTTTTATTGCGACAGTAAAATTTAAAGTTACAGTAAAACTATTTTAATAAATATTCTATTATAATAAATAATTACGAAAATAAGCTTATATTACCTACATTAATACCTAAAATTATGTCTATGAAATTATACAAAAATAAACAAAAACGAGGAGATCAGATAACATTATGCCAAAATTTCTAGAAGTTGTTCTGTGTCTGTGTAATTGAGTTTCACTAAATATTCTGACAAATTCTTACTACATTTTTTATACCTTACACTATAGAAACTTAGTACTTTGTTAAGCCTATTATATAGAAATGGTCCTAAGAATACGTAAAAACGCTTAGTAAAGGCATGTCTGGTTTGAGGCTTTATGCAAACCAAGTCCTTCCTTCTCTTGTCAGAAGGTAGAGGGTCAAAAGGAAGTGTCGCATGCTGGTGTAGTACTATGTTTAAAATAAATAATTGCCGCACTGTTAGCACATTGCATGCTATGTAGAGCTGGTGCGTAGAAAATCTAAAAGGGCGAAAGGTAGCAACCTTGAGAATTGCTCTTTGAGCACGCTCTAACGGGAGTAAAATTGTTTTGGCCGCACCACCCCAAGAAGTTATGCAATATGTAAGAATGGATTGACACAAAGCTAAATAGACCTGTTTAATTAATTTGTAGTCGGCTATGTTACGTAAATTTTTAAAAACATATATTAATTTGCGCACTCTCGTACACAGTAACTCGATATGTTTACGGAAATTCAGATTTGAGTCAATCGTGACACCTAGATATTTTAAATGGTCAGCTTTGGCTAAAGTCGGGCAAGGGCATGCAGTGTCAGCATACGTGCAGTTAATATGTGCGTGAATGTTTAGGTTATTAAGCGGTATGTTAGCATTTCTCATTGTAAATAAAATGTAATTTGTTTTATCTGCGTTTAATGTTAGGAGATTTTTCTGGAGCCACTTAGTAACAATGTCAAAACCATTTTGAGCGTATTCATACACCTCAACTTTTGACTTACCTGAAAACAATAGAGCGGTGTCATCCGCATATGACATTATAATACCATTTTGGAGCGACAGGCTGCATAGTTCATTTATGTAGATTAAAAATAATGTGGGCCCCAAAATGCTACCTTGCGGAATGCCAAAACAGCTATTTCTAAGATCAGAACTGGTATATTCACCTATTTTTACACATTGCTGACGATCACTGAGATAGTCAGAAAATAGTAAAAGTTGTTTACCTCTTATCCCAAGTGATTCAAGCTTGTGCAAAAGTAAAGAACAAGAAATAGTGTCGAAAGCCTTGGCAAGGTCTAGAAAGATCCCAATTGTGAGCATACCATTATCTATGTTAGTAGTTATATAGTTAGTCAAATTGTGTACTGCTTGGCTAGTTGATCTTTTAGCCCTGAAACCAAATTGACTATCTGATAGTAGTGTATCTATGTGTGTATAATATTTACTCTTTCACACTCGAACGGCTTTCGATGACGATTGGTAGACCATGACCTGTACCATGACGCATAAAGTAAGATTGTTTCATTTTTATTTCCATTGTGGGTAAGAGATGGCGCTAGACAACCTGTATAGCTCTGTCTCTTACCCACACTGAAATAAGAATGAAACAATCTTACTTTGAACGTCATGGTAACCCCGCAGGTCCTAGAATAACACATAGGACATCTGCTTTTTATCCCGGGAGTACCTATGTTTCTTTGGGACAGTTTTCTGTCGTTGGCAGCAACTAGTACTCAGACTCAGAATCGATTTATAATCGATTCCGATGATTACGAATGACTGCAAAAACAACAGAAGGAACACATGTGTCTTTTAGTCAATGATGGTAAGTCTAACACTCGGTCTTCGGTTGTTTGTTGATCCCAACCATGCGTACGAACTTTTATTATACGTACAGCTAAGGCATTGAATTCCCTGCCGGAGTCTGTGTTTCCTGATGGCTACGACCAGAGGGGCTATTGCGTAACTCTGTTGACAGTTCAAGTGATGATCACTTGTTAACAATGTGCATCATTGAACTGTCAAACAGCTAGTTTCGTATTGCCTATCTTCAGTGACCAACAGCAGTGACGTCATTAGCCACTGGTGCCTTTGATAGCCACCGTAACACGTTTTCACAGATGTTATTGTATCGATACTTTTAAAATTGCGATTGTGTAAGCTTTTGAAGCTGTATATCGTCGATAAAATTTTAGAGTGGTTACAATAGGCACCGTAAATTTTTATAATTCACCACATTTCCATCGTAGTTTGTTAGTCACTTGTGTGATACGTAATACCAATGTTATGAAATTGTCAGTTGACAACTAAGTTTAGTGTGCAACGAATGCTAGTTGTCAACTGTTATCGAAAAAGTAAGCCAATAGCCCCCCCTGGAGATCTTTAAATCAAGAGTGAATAGGTTACTTCTAGGCAAGCGTGCTCCATCATCGACCACATCGTCGCTTTCTATCAGGTATATAGAAATAAAAAATACTCATAGAAAAAAAGCCCATCCATCTTCCTGGTCAACAATCCTACCTGCATTTAAGTTGTAGGTCTACCTGTCTAAGTGGCTATCTATGTAATCACATTCCAGAACCGGTTCTTACAATGTTACTCCTATACCTCATGCAGAAAACGGGATTACACACAATACTGTAGGGTTCAACGACATTCCCTTACGTCAGGTCGTTTTAACCGGTTAGGATCCTATGGACTACTAGTCTACTACGTCATCTCCGATGCTTTGTCCATGTTCGGATTTCATCCGCTCAAGGTCATGATCGATTTTTTGCTCATGTTCAAATTTCTGCCCACAGTACCTTGAACCCCCACCGTAGGCACGGGCTTGCGAACGGCGAGCAATGGGTAGCTCGCCGGCCGACCGTCCGGTAACCATCCGGACCAAGCCCAAGTCGTTGACGGCGCGTACTGATCCACGCGCGCTTCAAGGAGATGTCAGCAACTGTAGGGGCCCAGCAGGGTCGAAGCCTACTGGGGCCAAGGGTCTGATTCTGAAATGAAGACTCGGCCCTGGTACGAAAGGCAACGAAGGAACAGGAGTGGGTTTTTAGTCAGTAAAAGTCTGACACTATCTCCCGCCCAAGAGCGGGGGATGCCATAAGATGATTTTCCCACCGAAAAAAAAAAGTACTTTGAACCTATCGGGGTTCTGGGGGGCTAGTTCTGCAAGTCCAAACTCACGAAGAATTGGAACCAATGTATATTAAAATATGTTCAAATTCTTATTTAAACAGGTGTGAGGACAATATTTGGGAACACATTCATTGTGCGTACAGCTAAGGAGTGGAATTCCTTGCCAGAATCTGTGTTTCCTGATGGCTACAACCCGGGAATCTTTAAGTCAAGAGTGAATAGGTTACTTCTAGATAAGCGCGCTCCATCGTCGACCGCATCGTCGCTTTCCATCAGTTGAGATAGCGGTCAAGCGCGAACCTATCAAGAATAAAAAAATATCTAATTAACTTTCAAATAATTTAGGCTTTTAGATTCTTATAGATATGCTTTCTATGGATTAGAACATTACTGACACCTCGTGCCTCGGAAAGCACGTAAAAGTATTGGTCCCGGTTGTCATTCGTAGATCTTTGACAGTTGTTACAGGTAGTCAGACGCCTGAAAGTCTGACCATCAGTCTATCCAAGGAGTACCGTGTTGCCTAGTAACTGAATAATGGAGGTCTGATAGACGGTTGCTCCATGTAAAACACGGGTATTCAGCCGCATCCAGTTTTTTTTTTTTTTATTAATGATAGGCTCGCGTTTGACCACCATCTCACCTGATGGTAAGCGATGATGTGGTCGACGATGGAGCACGCTTGCCTAGAAGTAGCCTATTCACTCTTGACTTAAAGACCCCTAAGTTGTAGCTATCAGGAAACACAGACTCCGGCAAGGAATTCCACTCCTTGGCTGTACGCATAATAAATGTGTTCTTAAAACGTTTTGTGCGTATGGGTGGGATGTCCACCATGTACCGGTGGCGCAACGCCGTATGTCTAGTGGTCCGATGATGGAACGGACTTGGCGGAATTAGATCAATTCCAGTGCACACTCCCCGAAATGTAAACGATAGAAAACCGACAGGCTAACAACTCGGCGGCGATGTCCAAGGCTTTGGAGCTTCGACTCAACAAGTGCATCATTGCCAATGATCCTCTTGGCTCGCCTCTCAATCGACTCTAGCTCATCAAGCTGGTATTTGGCAGACCCGTCCCAAAGATGAGAGCAGTACTCCATACACGATCGAACTTGCGCTTGATAAAGTTTTAGCAGCTGTTTCGGCGTGAAGTACCGTCTGACCTTCGCGAGGAGTTAGACTAAAAGCCGACGCGAAGCTAGTTGGGAAACGGCTAGGGAGATGATGATAGATATAATTTCTATAATAAACCATTTCACTACTTTCACTACTTTGGACATACGATCAAACTGAGGATTTGATGACCATCTGTCATCAAATCCTCAGTTTGATCGTATGTCCAAAGTCATTGAGACATTTTTTTAGTGTTATTTTTTTATAGAGTAGATTTATAATTTTATTAATATTGTCATCTATAGATAGGCTCGCTAGAAAAAAGGAAAAATCTACGAATACAAGCGACTCTTGAGTTGTATTGATTTTCCGCGTAGAAGTCACTTAGGTGCGACTAATTTGCCTCGGGTCCGTAGTACAAACAGCGAATTCATCTTGGTTATTTAAACCTGCCGTGTCATACATGATGACATGACAAAAATTGTATGTTTGCTACGAATTGAATTACTATTATTTGTAGACGTGTGTAACTCTTTACTGAACCGACTCTGTTCCGAAACATTTTAGTGTTCCGAAAGATTGGAACAGGAGTAATGTTTTAAATGCATCATTTGGAACAATTGGAACACTGAAACACTCTTTACTTTAAGTGATCTGCAGTCTTTTTAAAATTCAAATTAAAACGTAAATAGTATAAATTTTAGTGAACTGAACTAAAAACATCTGCTTTAAATTATTCTCAAATCAAAATTCAATTAAATAAAACTGTTGGAGTATGTGGCGCAACGTAACAGATCACGATTCATAACAGTCAGTGTCTGTGTTTTTATCTTGTGAGCCGATATTTCAAATGTTCCGTTTGTATCTTTTGAGCCGACGATGTTCCAAATGTTCCGTTTGTATCTTTTGAACCGACGTTCCAAATGTTGCGTTTGTATCTTGTGAGCTGATGTTCCAAATGTTCCGTTTGTATCTTTTGAGCCGATGTTCCAAATGATACATATCACTGTTTCGGAACATTTCAGTGATTCAGATGCAAATGTTCCAATCGCAAAGATTACACACTTTTCCCACGCCTAATTATTTGAACACGAATCACTGGCTCTGAAAAGGATTACATATTCTAAAATGAGTTTTTGGTTACTTGACATACTGTGGTAGGTGTGTAACAAGAATAAATTTTCAAGAAGGGAGTTTTTGGCAGGATTTTTTTTTAACCTTTTGACGTGCGTAATTAGAGACACAATAGTAAGACAATGGCTTGCGGGCGCCGGCTACCGCCTGAGCGTTAATGAATTAAGTGAAGTTCAGTGACTGTTTTAATTATTCGCAAATTGATTCCTAATAGATACTCGTACGACTGCACATGTGGAATTAAAGAAACAGGCGCAATTTCTACAAAATTTAGCTGAGATTTTTTTGTAGTATTGACTACCTAAGTGTTGCTTGCCCTGAAGCCCGGCTTAATACATTTGCTGCCAAATACTGCAAAAACATTAGAATGTGTGACTACCTAAGTGATGCTTGCCCTGAAGCCGGGCTTGATACATTTGCTGCCAAATACTGCAAAAACATTAGAACACGTGACTCCCTAAGTGATGCTTGCCCTGAAGACCGGCTTGATACATTTGCTGCCAAATACTGCAAAAACATTAGAACACGTGACTCCCTAAGTGATGCTTGCCCTGAAGACCGGCTTGATACATTTGCTGCCAAATACTGCAAAAACATTAGAATGCGTGACTACCTAAGTGATGCTTGCCCTGAAGACCGGCTTGATACATTTGCTGCCAAATACTGCAAAAACATTACAATTGTTGACTACCTAAGTGACGCTTGCCCTGAAAACCGGCTTGATACATTTGCTGCCAAATACTGCAAAAACATTGGAATGCGTGACTACCTAAGTGATGCTTGCCCTGAAGTCCGGCTTGATACATTTGCTGCCAAATACTGCAAAAACATTAGAATGCGTGACTACATAGGTGATGCTTGCCCTGAAGACCGGCTTGATACATTTGCTGCTAAATACTGCAAAAACATTACAATGCGTGAATACCTAAGTGATGATTGCCCTGAAGCCCGGCTTAATACATTTGCTGCCAAATACTGCAAAAACATTAGAACGCGTGACTACCTAAGTGATGCTTGCTCTGAAGCCCGGCTTAATACATTTGCTGCCATATACTGCAAAAACATTAGAATGCGTGACTACCCAAGTGATGCTTGCCCTGAAGCCCGGCTTAATACATTTGCTGCCAAATACTGCAAAAACATTAGAATGCGTGACTACCTAAGTGATGCTTGCCCTGAAGCCCGGCTTGATACATTTGCTGCCAAATACTGCAAAAACATTAGAATGCGTGACTACCTAAGTGATGCTTGCCCTGAAGCCCGGCTTGATACATTTGCTGCCAAATACTTACTGCAAAAACATTAGAATGCGTGACTACCTAAGTGATGCTTGCCCTGAAGCCCGGCTTAATACATTTGCTGCCAAATACTGCAAAAACATTAGAATGCGTGACTACCTAAGTGATGCTTGCCCTGAAGACCGGCTTGATACATTTGCTGCCAAATACTGCAAAAATATTGGAATGCGTGACTACCTAAGTGATGCTTGCCCTGAAGACCGGCTTGATACATTTGCTGCTAAATACTGCAAAAAACATTAGAATACGTGACTACCTAAGTGATGCTTGCCCTGAAGACCGGCTTGATACATTTGCTGCCAAATACTGCAAAAACATTAGAATGCGTGACTACCTAAGTGATGCTTGCCCTGAAGCCCGGCTTGATACATTTGCTGCCAAATACTGCAAAAACATTAGAATGCGTGACTACCTAAGTGATGCTTGCCCTGAAGCCCGGCTTAATACATTTGCTGCCAAATACTGCAAAAACATTAGAATGCGTGACTACCTAAGTGATGCTTGCCCTGAAGCCCGGCTTGATACATTTGCTGCCAAATACTGCAAAAACATTAGAATGCGTGACTACATAGGTGATGCTTGCCCTGAAGACCGGCTTGATACATTTGCTGCTAAATACTGCAAAAACATTAGAATGCGTGAATACCTAAGTGATGATTGCCCTGAAGACCGGTTTAATACATTTGCTGCCAAATACTGCAACACATTAGAACGCGTGACTACCTAAGGATGCTTGCCCTGAAGACCGGCTTGATACATTTGCTGCCAAATACTGCAAAAATATTGGAATGCGTGACTACCTAAGTGATGCTTGCCCTGAAGCCCGGCTTGATACATTTGCTGCCATATACTGCAAAAACATTAGAATGCGTTACATTTGCATTCTAATAGAACTAAAATTAACTAAAGTACATACGGAGACATCGCTTAATGGACTTAGTATCCAAGCCAAATACATTTTACAAAATAATACATTATTCATAAGAAGACGAGGTAGTAATAGGAATATTGTAGACTTAGAGGTTGAAGATGACATCATCTAGTAACGGAACGAAATGGCACACTCAAGGTCTATAGAACACGTGTTTTAATGGTATTGTAATAACGCAAACAAGAGAAATATTTAAATATGGTCCTTTTATTTGTAGTATCATAGCTAAGAAATTCAAAGAACTAAAACAATACTACTACTACTACAACTGCCCCCCTAGACAAGTTACAACCGTTTCGTTTCGATTCTCTTTTCGTCGATCGCCTCGAGTAGGCCACGCCTCCGATTCCTTTGTTCTGACCATGTGACTGAGCGTTGAGATGACGTCAGAACAAAGGAAGGAGGCGTGGCCGACTCGAGGCGATCGACGAAAAGAGAATCGATACGAAATGGTTGTAACTTGGCCCCTATGCCTGCTATGCCGGAGGTCGTGGGTTCGATTTCCACCCAGGACAAATGTTTGTGTGATGAGCACGATCATCTGTTCTGTGTCTGGGCACAGAATAAGAAATAGTACAAGATCTGGGTGTAATTTATCTGTAATATTTATGTATTTACAAATATATAAGTATGTTTATCAGTTGTCCAGTACTCATAACACAAGCTCTGCTTAGCTTGGGACAAGACGACGTTGTGTGAGTAGTGGAATAAAAAAAAAGAATGCGAAATTGTAGGTATACAACACTGTCCTAACGATTGCCCATCTATTGAATAAACGCTATAATAAACACATCTTGACGAAATGGGGTTTTATAGACCCGTCGGGTACTCAATGTGAGTGTGGTACCCCTAAAACATGAGCCACACGTTAGACTGCCCATGCCCGAAGCAGGGGTGCCGACTGCGTGGGTGCTCGGGGGCTCGAGCACCCATGAGAAATAAACAGTGGGTGCCAGCTGCCGAGCACCCCTGAGAATAGACATCAAGAAACTGTCAGTAATCACCTTTTAGGTAACGTATAAATTATAATATTTCTTGATAATAAAAACTGGTTTCATTTTTATATAATGGTTACGTTTTATATTTTTATCAAACCATCATCTTCCTGCTCTTGTCCCGTGTTATTTGGGGTCGGCGCAACACGTTTTTTTCTTCCATTCTGCCCTGTCACTCGTCATACTATCACTAACTTCCTTTTCTTTCATATCACTCTTCACACAATCCATCCATCTTTTCTTTGGTCTCCCTCTCCATCCATCCACATGTAAACTCATAACTCTTTTAGTAACATGCGTTTCATCTCTGCTCTTCACATGACCATACCAAGACAAACGATTCCCTTTCAACTTTTCAGTCACTGGCGCCACTTTCAAATTTCCCCTAATATACTCATTTCTCACTTTATCCATTCTCGTCACACCACACATCCATCTTAACATTCTCATCTCCGCTACGTGCAATCTTTTTTCATCCGTTTTTTTCTCAAACAATATTTTTATCAAACATAATTAGTAAGTAATAAAGTACGCAGTATGAGTATGAGCACCCATGAGGTTTTCTAAAAGCCGGCGCCTCTGGACCGAAATGCCTATACACCTGCAGTTTGAAGGATTGAATGAATGCCACTGACGCTGCAGTTAACGTAACCACCTACTGGGCTCCAACAGTTTAAGTTTATCATAGATTCGAAAAGAAGAAGAAAGCTATTTTTCTCATCGCAATTACAAAACTTTCACTGAACAAAATCGTCTAAGTAAACCAACCCGTGCAATTTCTCCCAACATAGCAGTTACAAAACCCGCTCCTGCACCACACCATGGTCTATATCCTTTAGAAAGTGAGTGACCTCGTACGCTAGACTGCCTGCTAGCTGCAATAAACTATTACTGACAAATAGGACGTACTTAATTCTTTGAAAGGTCTTGTGTTAATGGTTTTTTTAACAGCAGATACGGAGTGTTTCTTTATACAGAAAATATTTTGTCTAAATGACATTTATTTTGCAAATAAGTTTAAAAAAAACACTTACACGTCAATTTTTTTTTTCGTCTTTTTAAACTAGATGAGGCCGGTGTTTCCTAGCTGACTACCCTGAGAAGAAACACCGAAACAAACTCAGGGGTCAAAGTCTCTTTTAAAGTCCATACAGTAAGTAAAGTATGTAATGGCCAAATCACATGAGAACCATGCAGATTGGTCTGATATGGTCTTTTGAAGGAAGAACAATACAGATTTGAGTGGACCTGTCCAGTCAGTGCAAGCATTTGTCAGTATTCGCAAAGCTCAACTCAGTACTACTAAGGAGCTCAACGACTTGAAGAACAATACCAAGGAAAGGACATTTGGGTAGGCCGCAGAAAATACTCAAATTGCTAGACACGTTAAAATTACTGAAAACGAAAAAAAAAACAATCAACATAGTCCTCATGTTCACAACGTCTGTTTTGTATAATTGGGTATTGTTATCCTGTATTTAGTTTTGTACAATATCTTATTTTATCATTTCAAAAAAGACGAAAGACGTTGGTTCACTGTTGGACCTCCCCCAAGTGTACCAAACTACTTATTATTTATGCTATTTTGAGAAAACAAATTCTATTTAGTGTTATTAGTTGTTTACTATAAAATATAAACAGGAGAATCAAGGTTACAGACATAGCTTGAAGAAACTTGATCAATGCACGATAAGACCGAAAGGTTCTGGAGTGGCGATCGCGTACGAGTCAGTGTTGGAAGACCTCTTTCAAGGTGACCGATGAACTGGTGAGGGCCGCGGGAATCCGATGGATGAATTAGTCCGGCTAATCAAGTGTCAATTTTTGATGACAATATTAAATTATAATTTCTCTTCTTTGAAATCACCTGCGTGTATCTACACGTGAACCAGTCAACTCTTATCTGGGACTACACACACAATGAAGTGAAATCATGAATCTAATAATGATCAATGATAACTAAGATCTTGATGATATTAGAAGTTTCAACAATCGTGTCCTTATCACAGCAGCCGCGGTTTTATTCCGCATCGTGCGCGTTGCCGATAAATTGAACGTGAAATCTTTTTAAAACAAACTCGGTTTGTTCCGATAAACCTACTCGTATTACTTAGCAATGCGTAACAATTGGTTATTTTAAAAGCCTAGTTTTTACAAATTATCGAGTGCAATACTCACGGATATCCGTGGCAATACTCGTACTAATTCATCATCATCTTCCTGCCCTTGTCCCGTCTTATTTGGGGTCGGCAATACTCGTACTTATTAAACAAATCAAAATTATATATATAGGTAGGGATCAAAATGTTTGTTGGTGTCATGTATGTAGCCACATGTAGCATAGCATAGTCGACCTTATAATGCTTGCCTAAAAGTAGCCTATTCACTCTTGACTTAAAGAAACCTAATTTGTAGCTATCAGGAAACAGACTCCGGCAAGGAATTCCACTACAATCGTTTGGCCAACATTACTATTTTACGATAATTATGAATTTATGATCATTCATGTTTGACCATATCATGAACTAATCGTGCTTCTAGATGTTCATATCGATGATTTGTTTAGCCCATATAATGATGTAGCCAGCGAGCAAGGATGAAATGGTTGAAAATATCATGAAATGTAGAAATGTCTAAGATCTAGCTTTTTTTTTTTTTCGGTGGGGAAATCATCTTATGACATCCCCCGCCCTTGGGCGGGGCGGGAGATAGTGTCAGACTTTTTTTCAGACAGTGTCAGACGTTTCCCTCGTTGCCTTTCGTACCAGGGCCGAGTCTTCCTTTCAGAATCAGACCCTTGGCCCCAGTAGGCTTCGACCCTGCTAGGCCCCTACAGTTGCTGACATCTCCTTGAGGCGCGCGTGGAACAGCACGCGCCGTCGACGCCTTGGGCTCGGTCCGGACGGTTACCGGACGGTCGGACGGCGAGCCACCCATTGCTTGCCGTCCGCAAGCCTGCGCCTACGATGGCCGGAAATCGGGATCGGAATCCCGGCGGCGATTGGGGCGTGAGGACCGTTGCCTCACGCGATCGGCCGCCTCCTTTGCTAGCATTACTGCTTCGCAGAAGGAGGCGACCGCCTGCCACTCCTCCTCGCTTCGGACCATGGCCTGTACTAAGGCCCGGCGCGAGAGATCGCCGCCGCCGATCGCCCCCACGAGGACACGGCGTTGCTCTGCCCAAGCGGGACACACCTCCACCGTGTGCTCCAACGTGTCCTCCGGGTGGTCCGCACAATGGTGACACCCGGGCGTTTCTTCCGCACGAATCCGGTGCAGGAACCTCCCGAACTTACCATGTCCGGTGAGGACCTGCGTCATGCGGTAGGTAAGGACGCCGTGTTGCCTTTCCAGCCACTCCTCAAAGAGGGGAATTACCGAAATAATTATGGCGTGCCCAGCACTGGGTTGCGATTGTCGCTGTCGCCATTCCACCATGAGACCCCGCCGGAGCTCTGTCCGCCATGTCTAAGATCTAGCTACGACACACGCATTGCAAAATCAGTGTTCAAACAAGAAATACCTAAATGACACACTAAGTAGTATTTCAGAAAAGTTTGACCTTACTGTCAGCAAAATAATTAGGACACAATGACATAATAAATGTTAATGCACGTGAGCCGCAAGGTCTCTATACGTTGCAAAACTATTGTATGTCAACTTGTATCTAGAAGCAATAGCTATCTAGCAATTTCTTAGGTATTTCATGAGCGCTCAAGGCTGCAGGATTGTTTGAAAAAGTTATCGTGGACCTGGAAAGCAAATGGCAATTGGAGAACACATTTGAGTTTACACACAGCCTCGAGCTTGACCACTATCTTACCTGGGGAAAGCAACGACGTGGTCGACGATGGAGTACGCTTGTCTAGAAGTAACCTATTCCCTCATGACTTAAAGACTCTCCGGTTGTTGCTATCAGGAAACACAGAAAGTTAAAAGTCCCTCTAGCATCGCGCAGAACGGGAGAAATCATTTAATGATTTCCCACCAAAAAACCTAGATATTCCATGAGCGAGTATCCCTTATCAACAAATTCACATATGAATTAGCAACACAAAGCCAAGAATTCTAAATCTATGCCAAGCGTAAACCAAAAGTACATTTGCGCTAATTTCTATGAACGTCATACTGTCGAATCATCATTAAATCTGTACAGCGTAACTGCTTTATTGACATCGACAAGATGTACAGAGTAGAATACCTACTAGAAATTGCTTAGTTTTTAATTATAATGAATAAAACACAGCTAGATAATTAACAAATACTGACTAGATATTTGTAGATATAAAAATAAAACTGCCACAATTAAAATGCCAAATGACAATAAAGTCTTTGTATCAGCATAACAGGTTGTCTCCATGGCAGGTGTGTGTGGTAAAATCAAACTGATAGCGTTGTATGCTGAAATCGATTAAGTAGGCGAATATATGACCTATGCTAAGGACCAGTTAGTGATAGCATGACTGTTGACAGGATAGAATGGAAGAAAAAAACATGTTGTGCCGACCCCAAATAAGATGGGACAAGGGCAGGAAGATGATGATGATGATGATGCTAAGGACCAGATTTTTTATTCGTAGTTATACTAACCAATACTTAAAAGTCATCATCGTCTTCCTGTCCTTGCTATTTGGTGTCAGCGCAACAAGTTTCTGACTTCCATTGTGTCCTGTCACGTCATACTATCACTAACTGCCTATTATTTCATATCACTCTTCACACAATCCATCCATCTTTTCTTTGGCCTCCCTCTCTTTCTCAGGTACCTATGAACGTTACGTTCTAGATGCAATACAAATGATTAAACTTGTTACTTGTAATTTGTGATAAGCAACAATTTTGCCATTGTTTTCTCTCCAAATCAGCGTAACAGTTTGATAACATTATGAATGTTATCAAAACTAATCATAAAACAAACGCAGATCCCCCTAGACCTTGAGATGATCTCGTACGCATCACGCAATTATTCGTACATTACCTCAGGATCAATTTTATCTTATTCACATTCACAAATATTCATATTTGTCACAGTTATTTCCCAAAATTTACCAATTTTATCACGAATTTTATCGTTATAATCTTTATTGAGGTATCATGACCAATCAGGCGTCATTTTTATTCGAACGAAATTCAGAAAATCATCCGGTTCGAAGGACCAATGGTTGCGACAATAGGTCATGATGAAAATAAAAATACTTTTATTGATAAATAAACATTATGTTAGTAATTAAATATACTCATAGCTTTACTGTTATCCTGAGAAGAAAACACTAGTATTCTTTTGGGTGTTTTCCGAAAATTTCTGAAAGTTAAGTGCAATAGTCCTTGCGATGGACACATTGCAACCATTGCACTTAATTTTACCGAGAATAGGGATCTAATCTTATCCTTATCCATACGCTTAGACCCAAGGCCTCCTCCAAACTGTCCCGAATCAAAGCAAGAAATCACTGTTTACATGGACATTGAAGTCCTTATCAACATTGCTGTTAACATCGTAAACTGCACATGTTAAAGATCGATCACTGCAGTATACACACCGGTACTTTCCGTTAAGGAAGGTGTCTTGTCGTAAACAATTTGATGGATCAGATCTTCACACAGTCGAGACAGGTGTGAAAAGAGATGGATGGAATGTTATGGCCATCGGTCATTTAAAGGTTTATCTTGTTAGGTCTCTTTGTTCAAACCAGAAATTAGATGTTTACTAGTGCTCCATTGAAGCAAAAGTTAGCGTTGTGACCGCATCGGCGCGTGAAGTACCTCATATGCCTATGTTACCCAATAATTGTAAACTTCGTAAGGCTGTATTATAATAAATCTTCGCCCAAAGAGTTAGCATTGCCATTCAACGCAATGCTGCCAGTATTCTAGGCACATTTCCGGATTACAGCGATGTGGAGGAGCAATTCGATGCCCGAGGGTATTTTGTATTTGTATATATAAATATAGGTTTAGTATAAATACTTAGTCATATTTTAGTAAAATTATATGTGTACGTACTGAATAAAATTAAAACTTGCAATGCATGGAATTCTCAACATGTAAAAGATCATCGTCAGAACCCAACAAGATACCCTACTTTGTAAATTTATCAGTTTTGGAACGTCAAAAAGCATTTTTAAAAAAAAATATACATAAATGTACGTGCATCAAAAAATGTTATTCAAAAATCAAACTGGCCACTAAAAAAATAAAGAATTTGGTCACAAAAGTAATGAAGCGGGAATTATAGAAAATTAAAACTATAAAATCTTAAAGTAGGTAGTGAAATTTGTTCGTTTCAAATCTCTCAATAGTCGAGTGATAGTTAAAATTAACTTGTAAATAATACTTATATTTCTCTAATACATAATTTGTTTTAGTAAATTGTCTTTTAATTATCTCACAGATGGTATAAAAAGTATCCATCACGGAGATTTTTTTTTTCGGTGAGAAAATCATCTAATGGCAAATCCCGCTCTTGGGCGGAGCGAGAGATAGTATCAGACTTTTACTGACTAAAAACCCACTCCTGTTCCTTCTTTGCCGTCATCCCGGGGCCCCGGGTTTCGCTTAAAGCTGTCTTTGTCTTGGGCGGCTTGAATTCTTCACTTCACTCAAGTTTCTATATTGACTCCCTCACAATGCTCGGGATTTAATTATATAAATCCCTCACTTGCGTTCGGGATTAAACTTAGCAACCTACGTTTCGTTCGGAATTCAACATACCGCCCGCTACTTAAAGACACTGCTTTATCCCCTAATCACATAATCTACTATTATCCCAGACGTATGTTAACTTGGAATAATTTTCTACTTTTACACAGACGAAGCCGCTGGCTGAATCTTAAACAAGAATCATATCCAAGACACAAATAGAACAGTTACTAACACACAAATCAATTAAACAATCGATCTAAAACTTCACTTAAAAAAAGATCAATCATTTTATAAATGCCTAAATAGGTTTTGATTTTTAAAAGGTTGTGATTGAGAACCTTGAAGCAATCAAAGACAAAGGCGTCAAAAATACTAGAACAGAAACATGAAAGTAATTGACTCCGATTTGAACCCAACAAACATGGGCGTGGAACAGTAATTGGTGATGTATTAGAAATACGTAAGGAAGAAACTGCGTCGCATGATAACAATCAAGGCCAATTCTAGGGGGGCGAACCGGATAAAATGCCCAAAGTGTCAGAAATCGTCGTTTTGGGAACACATTCATAGTGCGTACAGCTAAGGAGTGGAATTCCTTGTCGGAATCTGTGTTTCCTGATTGCTACAAACCGGAAATCTTTAAGTCAAGAGTGAATAGGTTACTTCTAGGTAAGCGCGCTCCATCGTCGACTGCATCGTTGCTTTCCATCAGGTGAGATAGCGGTCAAGCGCGAACCTATCAAGAATTAAAAAAAAATGAGGGACGGTTAACGGCTACAACAAAAGTCATTCTTTTAAGGGACTTTGAAATCAATTATAAATTCTCATAAATTTTTGATTAATTTTACATTTCAATACTGTTCTGCCCTTCCTTAGCGGCTTGTGGCCGCTAGGAAGAGTAGACAAGGTTTTTTTGGGACCTTACAGGCCGGTCGGCGCACCTTACGGTTCATTAAAAAAAGTAAAATATTCGAGCTCGCTTCGTTAGCCCTCCGCATATTATAGATACTTGTATTACAACCATCGTAAGATAAATTTGAAAAACATCTATAATTCTTGGGTTTATTGAACTGTTTGCTTAAATTTTTATGTTCACTTGATTATCACTTTCGCTCGAAGTCGTTTTAAAAACTGCTTTATCCGATGCGATCGGCAAAGACGGAAACATCTTTTAATAACATTAAAAACCATTGATGTTGTATTGAATGATGTTATTGCAAAGAGCGGCAAACGTTGTGTTGTCCCGGAGCGACTAAATAACTAGATTGATGAATTCTAGGAAACATGATTTGCGAGCGAGTCTAGAGATCTAGAGGTTGAGTCCAGTTTAATTGAGTATCATCATGATAAAAATTTGCTATACATATTAACAAAAGTGAAAATGAAAGGACGTATCGTTTAGTAGAAAACTATTCAAAGACGGTTAATGACCATTTTGATGTGGTCACAAAGAAATGCAATGAAGAAGATTTCACTTGATAAGAGACGGGGATCAATAAGGATGATGATAGTGGCCAAATACCAAAAAAAAACGATTTGAAACGATACTAAGACTTTAACAAAAATATAAGAATAAATTGACAGCCCTAAGTTACAACGACAGCAGCTCAATTTTGAAGCAAATCATCACCGCAAACATCCAATAAAAATAGCTGTATTACTAATTTGTGTAACATGATGCGTAAGATCACATTACTTATTCGGAAATTGAAATTAATAACCAACCCTGTCCAGCCTGAAACAAGATGGATGGTGATAAACAAATTGATTCAGGCTAGGACGTAAATGTCCAGCCTTGGTACGAGTACAATGTAATAATTTCATTTGGGAATACCAATAGTGCCAATAAACAGAAATTAGATGTTAACAAGAACTACAATAAAGACGAGTTTTGCAAATGAAGCTAGTAAATTTATTGGACACATTGACGTATACTATATAGACCCAGAATTTGCGTCAAATGTGACGGGAAAAACGATTGATTCAACTGTTTGGCAACACAATGGTATTAATTATTGCACATCTATATAAATAAAAACGGCGGCGGCGATCTCTCGCGCCGGGCGTTGGTGCATATCAAAGCACTGGTGACTGATATCAAAGCATAGTAACAAAACTAACAAAAAAAAAAAACTACTGGGATTATGAACGTTAAATTTTGCACAAGGCTTCCTTTTAAGATATAGGCGAGCACTAAGAGAGGATATTCCAAAATTCACCCCTATGAGGATAAACGGGGGTCCAAAGTTTGTATGGAAAAACATAATTTCACGCGGGCGAAGGGGGTTAGTAGCTAATTAGTTTTTTGTTTTTTTTTATTCTTGATAGGTTCGCGCTTGACCGCTAACTCACCTGATGGAAAGCGACGATGCGGTCGACGATGGAGCGCGCTTACCTAGAAGTAACCTATTCACTCTTGTCTTAAAGATTCCCGGGTTGTAGCCATCATATTAGTTTATACGAGTATATATCAAAAATACAATTAAGTAATACTAAAGTACATATTATGTAAATAAAAGTGTCACAAGTCCGAGATATGACAATTTTGATTGCATCAATATATTTGTTAGTATTTTTTAATTGAATAACACCAATGAACTGTAATAATTTAATTTCAGCACAAGTGTAATTGAGAGTACTCATGCTGAGTATCCGTAAACTACAAATAGTACCTACCGTTTTTATAGCGTTAACAAAATCTGATGTGCTTACAAATTGGAATTGAGGCGATTATCATAACTCCAATAATAGAAATCAAATATGACAAGTATTTGGTAGCAAAATTACTAAGTTAGCAATATATTTATAAAAGTAACAAAGTCAACTGTGTTTATTGTGTGTCTATAGTGCAGCACAGTTATGCCCGGTTTGCACATGGCCCGACAGTTTGCTGTATTTTATTGTGCGTCTATTTGGGCAGAATAAACATGTTTTCTTTCTTTTCTTTCTAACAAAAATAAATTAACGAGAATTTTGTAATAGTTTAATTAGAAACAGTGCTTTTCCCGTTCTTCCGTATCTTTTGGGACAGGAATATAGCCCCAACTTTCTGACTAATTCAAAAACTACTTAACATTTGAAAAGTTCCTGTAAATTACACAAACATTTTAAAAAAGCATGAAAAGAAAGTTTGTATGTATGTGTGTATGTTTGTAACTCCTTCACGCTGATGCGGTTAAACGGATTTGGATAAAACTCTACATATATTGACATTGCTTGTACATCAGAACAACTAAAGGCTACAATTTTTGGAACACGGCTAGACCATGTTCTAGAATTGAATATAGAAAGAAAGAAAGAAAGAAAAACTGTTTATTCGCGCGAAATGACGCAATCTTAAAATATGTATCTACTAATAGGATACTTTTTATTCCGAGAATATGTAGTCCCTTAGGATATTTTTTTACATTTACGCGATCGAACACGCTGGTAGAAGCTAGCTACAAAAAAATATTAGACCGTAATTATCTGTTTTTCAGGATGGATGATATAGCGACAGGTCACTCGGAACAACTTATGACCCACGGATGCCCAATAAGTTGAAGGGTAAAATCTACAAGCCCATGATAAGGCCTGTCATACTGTATGGATCAGAATGTTGGGCTGTGAAAAGATGGATGAAAAAAGATTGCATGTGGCGGAGATGAGAATGTTGAGATGGATGTACGGTGTGACGAGAATGGATAAAGTGAGAAATGAGTATATTAGAGGAAGTTGAAAGTGGCGCCAGTGGCTGAAAAGTTGAAGGGGAATCGTTTGTGTTGGTATGTGAAGAGGAGGGATGAAACGCATGTTCCTAAAAGAGTTATGAGTATACATGTGGATGGATGGAGAGGGAGAGGGAGCCCAAAGAAAAGATGGATGGATTGTGTGGGAAGTGTTATGAAAGAAAAGGGAGTTAGTGATAGTGTGATAGGCGACAGGACAGAATGAAAGAAAAAAACATGTGAGCCGACTCCAAATAAAACGGGACATGGCAGGAAAGTGAGAATCCGTTTTTCTGCAAAAGTTTACTTTTAGAGATTGTATCGTTAATTATAAAATCCTGTTAGGTAACTCGGACAATACAGACTACTTTATGAACCTAATATTGAGGTCGACAAAACAAAATTCCCGTTACATACTGATTTATATTTAGACTGCTTAGTCAGCAGATGCACTGCGTACCAGAAGTCACGTAGGCATTACGAATCCACTCGGACTTAATAAATATAGCTTCTCACTCACCTGGCCTAACATTACAAGTGTCTGGCAAGAGGGAATCCCGAAATTATCGAAAAAATCAGACAAGAAATAGTAAGAAATAAGATTAAGTACATTGTTAGGTGTGATACAAATAAACCCTAGTTTAATAATTAATTTAAATTAAAATACTGGAAGAATTCTTTTTTTTAAATGATATAAACCAGTGCATCAGGTGGGATCGCAGTCAAGCGATCCCACCTGATGGTATCGCACTAGGAGCCTATTCCTACCAAAAAAACCGCACTACCGATTCACACACAGGGAAACAGTAATAGATCATAGATCTTTATGGTAAACTTGGAACAGAGTTGAACTATTTGGTAGACAACGCCCTTTTCTAACCTCCCTAAAAAGGTCCAGGGGTCGACGGATTAGGGGGCATCCGTCGACCCATCAATCTGGACCCGAGATAGTGGCGCGTAGTGTTCCACGCGCGCCTCTCTTAGACGTATAGGAGAGTCATTTACCAATGTGGGACGAGACCCACGGGGATCGGGTCACCACTAGTCTGGGGCAGCGGAATTCAAACTGCACTCGCAGCCCCCGACACAAGTGTACGAGGGAACACTGGGGTGGTTTTAGTCAGTAGGAGTCTGACAGACCCCTCCACCTACTCCAGGACAGAGGACATCCATGAGGATTTACAGCCCAAAAAAAAAAAGTTGAACTGCTTAGTTCCCAAATAATGTACTTGTAGCGACATCTATGGCGTCACATAGGAACTAATCCTGCATCGCGCAATCAAAGTTCTCCGCGCGATTAGAACATATAGAACAGCCCGAAATCATCTATCGGGCAGTAGCCCACCAGACATAACACCCGTCTGGTCGGAGGATCCTCCCTTTTCAACGGAGTTATGTGGGGCTTTACTCTCTGTTCCACATCCCCTAAACTCCCCTAAATACTTGTTGTTGCGTACACTGACCACGTGTGTAAAAGAGGTGGGGATGACCGTTAAATGATTACAATCGATAGAGAAAGGACGCTGAAGTGTATACGAGTACGTGATTAGAGACAGGTAGCTTCTTTTTTTATCAATTTTAGCGTGGGATGTCATAAAATAACTAATGGATGTAATAAACGTCTGCCGCTCTGAGGCGGATCGGGAGGGCGTGTCAGACTTTTAATGACTAAAACCACACCTGTGTTTTTTTTTAATTAATGATAGGCTCACGCTTGACCACCATCTCACCCGATGGCAAGCGATGATGTGATGATGTTCCTTCTTTGTCCTTTGCGTTCCAGTACAACGGGTTTCCCTTTCATAAGTGCACCCATGGACATGGAGGACGCGTAGTGTTACGCCACGCCGACGACTCGGGCTCGGTCCGGACGGTTACCAGACGGCCGGACGGGGAGTTACCCATTTCTCGCTATCCGCAAGCGCACGCCTGCGGCAGCCTCCGTCGCTAACATTACTGCCTCCACGAAGACATGGCGGTGCTCCGCCCAAACGGAGCACACGTCTACCGTGTCCTCCGGGCGGTCTGCACAATGGTGACACTGGCGTTTCTGCCGCCTGAATCAGGTGAAGGTACCTCTTGTTACCGAGTCCGGTGAGGACCTGCGTCATGCGGAAAGTGAGGACGCCGTGACATCTCTCTATCGAGAGCTTCTTTTCTTTATTATTCTTAGAGTTAGATGTTATCAAATAAATTCTCCCGCTCTATGACTGGATCAAGAGGTAGTGTCAGACTATTAGAATATGTACTATTACTGACTAAAACCCACCCAATCCTTCACTTGGAATATTGCCGACGATACTGGCATGGCTTTACATCCAAAAAAAATATTCCGCCATCTCCTTTCTACCATCGGACAATTCGACGTACAGCGGGTATCCACCCTTACGTTGTTGACACTTCAATGGCCAGGACTAAGAGCTTTACTTCGTCGTTTATACCGCGTACATCGAAGGACTGGAACAATTTGCCTGCTGCGGTCTTCCCGTCCAACTATAATTTTATTTAGGTGTCTTCAAGGCTAGAGTGAATAGGCTCTTAATAATCTAGTGCGCCTCACCATCAATGATTGCATCACTGCTTACAATCAGGTGGGATCGCAGTCAAGAACTAGTTTATATCAATAAAAAAAAAACCTGTAGGTAACTAATGTCAACGAGGCCTTGGGTAGTGAGTAGTAATACCTAGTAGTTCCACGCGCGCCTCAGGGAGATGTCAGCAAATCGTAGGGGCCCAGCAGGGTCGAAGCCTACTGGGGCCATGGGTAATGTGAAAACGAAACCCGCCCTGGGACGAAGGCAACGAAGGAACAGGAGAGGGTTTTTAGTCAGTAAAAGTCTGACACTATCTCCCGCTCCCCCAAGAGCGAGATTTGTCATTAGATAATTTTCAAACCTAAAAAAAAAGTTGTCTAAAAAAATCTTTTGTTTTAGCAAGTTTCTTACAGAATACTTAAACATCGAATAATTTAGTCACTAAATTCTACAATAAAAGATGGATAAAACCGAAAATAGATGTGACATTTAAAATATCCGGGTTGGGCAAAATTAGCATTGTTGGGAAAGATGTTTAAGTTCAATCACAAATGATTCGAAAAAATTCGACAGCGATGTGGAGGAGTTTTTCGACGCCGCGCCGTACCTACTTTAGATTGCTTTTTTAGTACTTTAGGGCTTTTATTTTTATTTTGTAAGTTAGTTTTAATTACGTTATTATTAGATTTAAATGTACATAAAATAAATAAAGATTTTCTTTGTTCGAGAGAATGTTTTCTTAGAAGCACAACAATTAATACTACTTTGCTATGGTTTCATGAATAAATATACAAAATTATACACTATTTGTGCTAAGTTTCAAGTACAAAAGGAATGAAATTTTGCATACTTGCATATTTCCCTCTTTTCATCCCCTTAAAAGTTGAATTTTCAATAACCCCTTCTTAGTGCTCGCCTACGTCATAAAAAGAAGCCTAGGATTTGTGCTCTGTCAGACTTTTACTGACTGTAACCCATCTGTGTTCCTTCAGTTGCCCTTTCCGTTCCAGGGCCGCGGTAATTCTTTAGAACACCTGACAAAGTTATAATGTGACTGTATTTCTTCAACAGCTCCATTCAACTGCTTCACATTACCATTTTACACCCAGCGATCTTGTATGAAAAAAAACTGGGCAAGTGCGAGTCGGACTCGCGCACTAAGGAATCCGTACAAAATTGAACGGTAAATTGCGATTTATGATTTATGACGTATTAAAAAAAAACTACTTACTAGATCTCGTTCAAACCAATTTTCGGTGGAAGTTTAAATGGTAATGCACATCATATATTTTTTTTTAGTTTTATCATTCTCTTAATTTAGAAGATACAGGGGGGGGGGGGGCACACATTTTACCACTTTGGAAGTGTCTCTCGCGCAAACTATTCAGTTTAGAAAAAAATTATACTAAAACCTCAATATCATTTTTGAAGACCTATCCATAGATACCCCACATTATGGGTTTGATGAAAAAAAAAAAATTGATGAAAAAAATATATGGTATTTTTTTTTCTATTTTTGTGTGAATATCTTAATGCGGTTCACAAAATACATCTACTTACTAAGTTTCAACAGTATAGTTCTTATAGTTTCGGAAAAAAGTGACTGTAACATACATAAGTCTTCATTACTACCAATCCACGTATTTACTTGCCCTATCACGTTTACTCACGATTGCTCAGATTAAAAATTAAAACTATCATTTTTTCTATTCTATCTAGTCCTATCTATGCGAATCATAGATAGGACTAGATAGGGCAGTGCTCACGTGCTTCTTGTGAAATCAAACTTATAAACAAAGATAATGATTTTTTTCTTAACTACTTTTGTAGTTCATCCTCAAGTGCAAAATTTCTCTCTCACTTATATAAGGTTTGCTGAAAGAAAACCTATGTATACGTTAGCTGTCCTATTTTTATTATTTTATAAAGTCTGTGTGTACAATAAAGAATCTATCTATACTCCATCGGTTTAGATAGTTAACTAAATGTAAACAATCTTAATACGTTTTTTATTTAAAAAAAACGGTATAAAAGACATACAAAGATTATTTAAATTTAGTTAGTTACCAAACATCGGTACAGGTAAATAACAAATTGTAAACATTTTTAAATAAAAATTATAGACAACTTTTAGATAAAAGACATGTCAAAATTGTTTACCTTTAGTTAATTAATAATAATAATAATAATAATTTATTAAGAAAAATTAGGTTACAGGGAGTGGGTAGTTCTATAAAAATTTTTTTCATTATAGAATTAACAGAGCATGGTTTCCTAAGACTTCCTGCACTAGGCGAGGCCTGTCCCGCAGGAAGCTTACAATTTTTTATAAGTTACAAAATTATAATGATAATACATGTGTCTCTTATAAGTAATATTGCAAAAATACTACTAGAATACTATCAAAATTATTAAAATACAAGCTTACGAGGTTTTTTAAATTACTAAATACTATTACAAAATATATATAGGTAACGAAAAAACTTAGAACTACTTGCATTTAATGCCTATAATTTATTTTAAAACTATGAGATCATTTCTTATCATAATAACTGTCGTATAAAATGTTCTGTGCTATCATATGTCCAATCTATCAATTCTTTGGTTATTTTAGTTTTTACTACCTAAACAGATGGAGTATAGATAAAAGCGAATTACCACTCACTGATTAATCACGAAATCTCAGAAACTATAACACCTACAAACTTGAAATTTGGCAGATAGGTTCCTTATAGGGTGTATAGACATCCGCTAAGCAACGTCAGGCAACTGCTACGTAGTTGTCTGGCATTATGCTGAACTGGACCTATTTGGCGTAGCCGTGAGACATTTTGTTATTGTTAATTTTATTTCTACTTATTTTTTTTATGTTTAATTTTAGTTTTTTAATGCAATTAAGTATTTGTTGATTAATGAATCATTGTGTGCCAAATAAACATATTTTCTTTCTTTCTTTTTTCTTTTTTTCTTTCTAAGAAAGCGGATTTTACTAAACTCCTCCCCTAAAGGGGTAAAACGGGGGTTGGAAGATTGTATGCAGAAACATACTTTTACGCGATTGAAGCCGCCGGGAGAAGCTAGTATGAATATATGAATATCAAAGATTCTTCATATACCTATTACAGGTTCCAATGATGGGTTATTTATGATTATTACCCACTCTTTTTTTTAATTTGAAATCATCAAATAACTCCTCGCGCTCTAGGGTGAGACGAGAGGGCGTGTCCGACTTTAACTGACTAAAATCCACCTATGATCCTTCAGTTGCCCTTTGCGTTCTAGGACCACGGGTTTGCTATTCTGAAATTCTCTATGGCCTTAGTGGGTATTGGCTCTGATGGGCCCTTACGGATTTGCTGACATCAGTTTGAGGTGCGCGTGGAACACTACGCGCCGTCGACGATTGGACGATTGGACGGCGTCCGCAAGCACGCGATTCGAAATGTTTGTTAACAAATTTTATTTCAACCTACTCTTTTGACATAGCGCCCCTCAAAACTGGTTCACATTTTGAAAAGCAAGTTCCATAAACTTGAATTAAAAAGTAACAGTCATGTCATAATGGCTTGGCATCACGTTTCTTTTACTTGGAAGGTTTGTCAAAAAAATATCGATATATCGATACTTTTCATATTTTTTGTCAACATAAAATATTTCGATGCACTTACTTATCGATATCAAAATATCAAGTGAGGGGCAACATTATTGTAAAAAAATTACAAGATTGTTTATGTAGCAAATTCGATATTTTAATACCTAAAAATCGAAAAAAATGCCCCCGTAGCTCAGTTAGAAGGTTGAAGTTTAGATCCGTCTAATGGCATCCACTAGGCAAACTTGGTAAATGTCATTGTGAAGTGTGATCGTGTGATGTTAATTTAACTTTAGAACTGTTCGATCTACTAAGTTTTTTTTATGCGCATTATCCTAAGCTACTACTTATAATGAACCACAACTAAAATCACCTAGTCTTAAAAAACATATTTTTGGATATCGAAAATAATATCGATACATTTTAAAATATCGACTTTGTTCCACACTTCCGACATCCCTATTGCACACCGGTTGCGCGGGCGCATGCATACGTGATGGAGGTCGTGTGCGCCGACCAATGAGAACCCGCCGCGAAGGGGCACGGCAATGACGCATGCCTTACGCAACAACACACAATATTTACACCACATTGTACGAGGAAAACGCGAATATTATGGCAATGCTGGAAATTCCATGCAAATGTGTGGTGTCATGAACTTCAATAGGTATTCGATTTAATGGCTTCTGTAAAGACTGTTAAAGGTCTACAAATGACAGCCCTGACCAACGCCTTTCTGAGATCTCGGTTTTAAAATGGTTGAACCGTTTGAATGGTGGAACCCATCCACAGATTGACCTCGCTAAGGGATGCTTAACTTTGGAGATCAACTGTGCGGTGTTTGTTATTAATTTAGCCACGGATTCCTCCACGATTTGGAAGGTTTTTTCTTGTAAAGGTGCCTACTAGTTATTTACAAAGAGCGACTGCCTGATATATAGGGTGACTAGTAATTAGTGTACGATACTTAAACACGTGATTGTGCTCATGATAACCAACAACTTTCACTATGGGAACAAACCTGAAATCGCGAAAAAAAATCAGCTGTTCAGTACATTTATGTTTGCCTAATGTACTGAACAGCTGATATTTTTTTTCGCGATTTCGGCTTTGCTCCCATAATAAAAATTGTTTGTTATCATGAGCACAATGACGTGTTTAAGTATCGTACACTAATTGCCAGTCACCCTATATAAAATAGATAAAACAATACCCATGGCATGATTGGTGCGAGGTTTATGGCTTATGAATAAAACCTGACTGACAGACAATGCAGAGAACAATTAAACATGACATTAATAGACAGGAGATTAAAAAAAAAAACTAAGTATTTCACATAAATAGAACCTAAAGATAGGGCTGATTGCGCGTTGTTCTAGGTCCAAAAATTTTTCTGTTGCCGTTGATGTCCTAATCTTTGGGAGCGGTCGGCAATCTTCGGGAGCAGTCGTTCCTTTTCAAAGACGAAGCAAGGCCTACGCGACTTCACCGCAGGCGTGGGCTTGCGGACGGCGAGCAATAGTTAGCTCGCCGTCCGGCCGTCCGGTAACCGACGCCGAGCCCGAGTCTTAGATGGCGCGTAGTGTTCCACGCGCGCCTTAAGGAGATGTCAGCAAAACCGTAGTGGCCCAGCAGGGTCGAAGCATACTGGGGCCATGGGTTATGCGAAAGAAAACCCCAGGTCCTGGAACGAAGGCAAAGGAACATAGGAGTGAGTTTTACTCAGTAAAAGTCTGATACGCCCTCTCGCTCCACCCTAGAGCGAGAGAAGTTATTGAATGACTTACAACTTAAAAAAAAGGCCTATGCGACTTAGGCACGCTACTATCAAAGCCTATACTAACCTAGACTTGTACTATTTCTTATTCTGTGCCTAGACTTTGAGGAGTGGCTACAGAGGAGGCACAGCGTCCTCACTTTCCGCCTGACGCAGATCCTTAACGGACATGGTTGTTTCGGGCAGTTCCTGTGACGAATTCTGCGGGAAGAAACGCCGTGTAAAATTGTACGAGCTTTACCAGCAAGGTGTTCCGTGTAAAAAACGGCCTGAGCATGCAAAACTGTGGTGAAGCTTGTTTGTTTGGTAGGCCTATTAGCGTCGTCACATCGACCGGTTCTGTGCGTCTCGCATCCAGCGTACTCCCGCAACCTTCACCAGGTCATCGACCGATCTTCTCGGGGAGGCCTTCGAAACTGCGTCTTCCGGTATGTGGTCTTGAACGTGAAAGTTTTGGAGTTTCATACTCCAGAATACTTGGAGCTACCATACCAAATACCATACTCCATGTTTGTTAGCTAGTTTTAAGATTGCGTCATTTCGCGTGAATAAACAGTTTTTCTTTCTTCTTCTTCTTCTTCAGAACCTTTCGGCCTCATCGATCATCTGTTCTGCGAGCAATGTGCCCTGCCCAGCCACTTAAGTTTGACGATTCTTCGGGCTATGTCAGCAACCTTGGTTATCCTGCGGATATTTTTATTTTTTACTAGTTTTTACCCGCGACTTCGTCTGCGTTGGACTCGTAAAACAGCACAAATGCCATTAAATCACAATTTCAAGAAGCTTTTTTTTCGCAGATCCTATTTATTTTTCTAAAATAAAAGTAGCCCTAGTTACTTTTTATAACACCAGCTATCTACAAGTAAAAGTCCCGTAAAAATATGTCCAGCTATTTCAGAGATTAGCCGGAACGAACAAACAAACTGACAAAAATTGCATTTTTGTTATAGGTATCAAATATAATTTCATACGTGTTTAAAAAAAAATTGTGTTACAAACAGACACTTCAATGTTATGGCGGCTCCACATTAGTGCCGTGAATTCACGCACGATTTCACGCCATGAATTCACGGACGATTTCACGCCATGAATTCACGGACGTTTTCACGCCATGAATTCACGGTAAAAGTCGAGGCTCTATATCATGATGGCATTTCATGATATAGAACCTCGTCCTCGAACACTGCGTTTAATGATATGAACGGCTAAACGCATGATTATTTCATGATATGTTGGCCATACCTATCATGAAATAATCATGCGTTTAGCCATTCATACTTGATGATGTGACCGGCCATATCATGAGTGGTATTTCATGATATAGAACCTCTTCCGCTGGCCACATCATGATATGGGCAAGCCAAATCAATGAAAACTGCGTTTAACAATATGAACGGCTAAACGCATGATTATTTCATGATATGGCCAAACATGGCTGATCATAATTATTGTAAAATAGTTACATTATCCACCATTACAGGCGCTGATGTTGTTTTGTTTTTGCTATGAATCATGGCGACGGACAGTTATTCTTGTGATTATTCTGGTAAAACTGTTAGTAATAATGTGCCAATTTATAATAATGATATAGTGAAATGTCATTACAATAAAAAAATACTTGAAGTTTACGAAAGCCATTATAAAAAAACAAGCTCAACATAAAAAACCCTTGGAGTTAAGAACGTAATTCACAGGTTAGTAGATTTCAATCTCTAATAGTAGATATTATTTAGTGGTTATTCTTTTAAAATTAAAGCTTTTTAAAATGTCTTATTTATCTTTAGTACTTATTCTTCATTTGGAATTTTTATTAAACCCTTGATGTCATGGAAACACCACAGCAGACTACACTGAAAAAAATATTCAGAGGTCTTTGCAAATCCAAGTCAGTAAGCACTGCCTTTTATTTCCTTCTGAAGTTTTCGCTAAGCGCCATGGAACAAAAGGGTTAGTTTAGTATTATACGAATAGATGTGTGTTGCTTCCAATAGTCACAGATTATTATCTATTACCTAGCATAAGGGATCAATGTGTTGTATATAAATTCATATAAAAATGAATGACCAATTAAGTCTTAAAACATACATAAATACATGTTCAACTTGCTGATACCCTCAATATTAGCACAAAGCATAAGCTGCAGTAAAATGAAATGCCACAAATGTTACATGAACTGCTTAGGTTTATGTAACAGTGCTTAAAATGTTAGCTGAACACTATAGATTCTGCAGTAAGTAAGCAAGCGTCGTAAAAAAATGCCTTTTTTTATGACGCTTGAAGGGTTAAAGGATTATTAGGACATTCTATGTTTGAACTGGGGACATTTAGGATACTGCAGACTGCAAGGTTTTGGTGTTGGGATGCAAAATCACGATTTTAGTGCTTCGCAACTGCTATAAGTTTGTGTTCACAAAAAATAGGTTTTTACGTATGTCATGTATATTTTTGTCATAAAAGGTCTCTAACTGAAAATCACAGACCACAAAATACATACAATATTCAGAATTTGGTATAGTGTGATAGGTATTATTTTAAAAAAGAAAACATTGTTATTTTTACCCTTTTTTTACCCAAGCGCAAACTATCTTTTTTTCCAAAACCGGCTGTCAAACACGTTAATTTTTTTAATAAAAATATTTCCTTGGCATAACTTAGTAAGAATAACTATGCGTTATGCATATAGAAATAGTATATTCGGTAGTACAATAAATAAATAAAAACACTGGCTACTTACAATTTCCAGGCGACCCAGAGAACAAACAGAAAAAGCCAACCTTTTTAGGTCAAAAATCAAAATTCAAGACTAAAACAAAACACGGTCTGATAAATTGGTTCACAAACTTCTGTCTATTGTTTTTCACTCAAAACTCTCTATAGCTAATTCCAATTTAAGTTAATACTGAAAAAAGTGTGTATAATTTACAGAATTCACAAGAAATCAAACCTTCAGTGACAGTCACAGAATAGGTAGGTACTTTGTAATTTATAATGAAAGTGACATTGACAAACAGCTGAGAATTTACCGGATCTAGACATTAGGGCGCTGCAGCTGTTTGTTTGGCTTTTTTTTATTGTGTGGACTGGTGACCGACCGAATCAGGTAAGTATTAAAATATTGTATGTAAGTATTTCAGTAATAACTGCGCTACCAATTTTAACTGTGAAATCTTTTGAGGCGATTTGGATTTAGTGTTTTCCAAAGTTTTAACTTTTAGTATCAAAATTTCTGTACCTATCAATTTATGTAAAATTTATAGATCGTGTTTTCAAATTAAATACATCAAACTGCGATTGATGTTCCATGTAAGTTTTCTGTTTTGATTCCGAACTTTCAATGAAAACCTGCTGACTGTTGTGTGATAATGATAACGAATATATATGTCAATGCGTACGAGCGAGTTTTTTCAAACGCATCCTTCCATCTGTTGGAAAAGTTATAAACTAAGTAACCAAGTGGAAACAATCAGTATGTCATGTAATCAGAAGAGGGCGCTTTTAAGAGGAAAATGTCAAGTATTTTTATTTCAATTTTATTTGTTTATTCCTAGAAATACATAGTATTTTAATTTTTTTTTTTAGATTTTATCATTTGCTCTTTACAAACTATTCTACTGAAATAATAATACATTATAGAGTCGTTATACATAAATACAAATAGGTACATAAAATACTTATAAAATAAATATTTTTATACATAAATAAATGTCATAGTAATAATTACATAATACGACAATAAATTTCGAAATATATAAATGTTATATAGCCAAATTGGATATGAACACATAGTTTTTAATTGTGATATATAATAATAAATATTAATAAAATTATTCGTGGTCCAAGTTCATGCCGGTATTTTCTGTTAATATCTAGTTAGTCAATTAGGTGGTAGGTGGAAAGTGAAAGGGTCCTTACGCCTTGCATGACGCGGGTACTCTATACTGTTCTACTTTAGGAACACCTTCAACCTGAGGGTTCTGGCCCTGTAGTATCTGGGTTCTAAAAGATCTGAACTGCTGGTCGTTCTTTGACCGGCAGATGACCTGAGCAGCTTGGACCTTGTAGCCTTCTCCATGGCAATAGGACGGACAGGCGGGTAGGGGAGTGGTGGTTATGCAGATCTCCCCATGGTTCTCACGGTACTGCACTTGCTGTTCCAACTGGCACTGCCCGCGAATCTTCAAACCGTAACCTCTGGTCCTGTATACATCCTGGGAGTCCCAGTCCTCGTCTCTCTTCATGATGGCTTTGTTCCATTCTTCATCGGACCGGAGAATCGCGGTGTATTTAGGAATTGACTGGTATGCCTTTTGCTGAGCTTCCATCTTTAGGCCTTGTGTTTTAGGGTCGCTGTCTTCGACGTCAAGGGCAAAGGAGGCACCATAGTGCTCAGGCAGGTCAACTAAACCATAGGGAGTCTGGTAATCGTTGCGTGGCTCACCTGAGTTCTGGCCGCAAATGCCTCTGGTGGTCGTACGGTAGTCTTGAGTGCTAAGCACCAGGCGCTGACCATCATACATGAGACGGAGACGTCCATCGCGGATGCTCAACATCAGAATACCTTCGGCTTGGGTGAAGTACTGCAGAAGCGGAGCCTCATCAACATCATCCCAGTAGATGGTCAAGTCACCTTCAGAGATCTTCTTGCTGTTGGTCTTCACTTCCACGACAGCTTTGTGGGACTTTGACGGTAAAATCTCAATTTCCAGGTCCTTGCCAGTTTCGGTCCTAGAAAAAAATAGAAACATTATTGTTTATATTACGTTGTTTAAAAAAGTAAATAATGCAATTTGATTTTAAACCGGTATTTGAAACCCTTTGGAAATTCGATTAAATAATTGGTAGACTATGCTGCTTTAGTAGATATCATGAAAACATTACTACGATACTCACTTGTAAGAGATGTAGATCTGCTGCTGCAGCTGGGTGGGTCTTCTCGCGAGGATGACCAGCTCGTCCCACTTGCCGCGGGCCTTGTTGTACTCCTCCTGCATCACCAAATGCCAGGATCGGGACAGTTCGTAGTCAAAGGAGCGGTTGCTGAAGGTCCTCACTTTGCTGCCGTCAATTGTACAGAAAGCTGTTGGCAAAACAATAATGATTATTGATATGTATTAAAAGAAGAGCAGGGGAATCTTATGTCTTATGCAATTAAATAGATACTTACGCTGGAACTGGTAACTCGTCTCGTAATTGACGACGCGCTCAAACGCGCTGAAGGGCGAGTAGACGGACATTATGTAGGGAGTGACCATGGGGATCGGAACGTTGTCGATACGAACTAAACCGGATGGTGAAATCATCTCGAAACGAAGGGTGTTGTCGCTGTAGAAAGTCTCAACCTCCAACTGTAGTTTACCATCAGCAACCTTCTTCATTGGGTTCACTTCCGTGTTCCAGCTCAGTTGCTTCAGAATCTGGTACGCTTGAGCAGTCCAGTACATGTACATGGGACTCATGTTTTTGTAGGTAACTGTCGCCTTGAAGCTGTCAGGAGTATGGGCCATAATCAGCATCTTCAGGGAAGTGCCCTGGTAAAGGTTGCCATTAGCAATCTCCTGCTGCACCAACTTAGCCAAAGGATGATTCTTCAGGTGTTCGGTGAACTTCTTAGAGCGTTCAGTGTTTCCTTGGATGTGAATGTTCCCATTCTGTCCGTACTTGATGTCGGCTTCATAAGTCATCTTCATGTCCTTTTTCAGAGCTTCTAAGAAGTTCAGTGGCGATATTTCAGGCTTCGTAACCTTAACGACTGCGTTGATCTGTTCGTTACCCTGCTTGACTGAGTTTCTTCCAGCGAACAGAACATATTGGATTTTTCGGTCGTTAGGGCTGTTGGCGATAGCGGCAGTTAACACGTACTCCTGTTTCAGGGGACCCTCAAATGTGGCGCTAACGTCAACAACTTGTACTTTAGCACTGTTGATTCCGGATGCAACACGCTTGGCCATCTCTTCACGGCGTACTCCGCTGTTGGGCGTCACATCGTTCCTGTTGTCTGCTTGTCCCAGCTCTCCGCTTTGTTTCTGGTTGAAGAATGTATCTGTGAAGAATACGTTTAAAATGTATTAGCCGCAGAAATTATTTCAGCTTTAATCGCAATTAATATTATATCAATTACTAGTAAAGAACCATAATTATAACTTAACGTACCATAAGCAGCAGTAAAGGTGACAACCTTGTTCTGCGATTGTTTTCCAAGATATCTGAAGTTGTAATGGGTCAAAGCGATATCACGGGCACCCAATAAGTCACCCATGTTGTACAGGGCCTGAATCAGATTTCCGGCGTTTCTGAAGTCCTTAGAGTAGGAGTATCCTTGCAGTTGGAAAACAGTGCCAGTTTGTTGGCCGAATTTCATGTCAATGGATTGTACCTTCCTTGGGCGTTCTACTAATTTGGTGTTAGGATCCTGAGAGTAGGGCACTAAAGTATCCTTCTTCTGGTAAGTAGTGAATGGCCAAACGCTGTAATGAGCGATGGTGAAGTCCTGGTCAGGGCGCAGAGGTTCTACCTTCATTTTAGCTTCTCCAGATTTCATCTGGAAGCTCAACTTGACAGGTACGTTTATTTGGTATTTCTTGGTGACTCCAGCAATAGCAAGCTGGTTAGTAAGGGTGTCCATGAAACCAACGTTTCCATCAATGTTTCTAGCAACCGTAAGTTGGAGTTCCTTATCCATGAATGAGGACAAAGTTCTGCGGTTCTTGGGGTCACGATCGATTTTGCCCTTAGCCTTGCTCTGAACGTGCAAAACGACAGGCTCCTTGTATTTGTAGATGAAAGGCATACCAGAGGCGATGGGGAACATAACGGAAACCTGGTTTGAGTTGAATACTTTAGTGTAGTGCTTCTCGACACCTTGCTCTACCTCCTTCATGTACTCCATGATATCTTGTACCAGTCGGGTAAGGTCTTCTTCGTCGAAACTGAAGAATCTCTCCTGGTTCGAAATGTCGTAGAAGAAAGAACCCTCGAGTGGCCTTTGAGATTCACGCTTGATATTCAGCATTTCCGAAATTCTTTGGGCATTGTATTTGTGTTTGGCATCAGACTTCAGAGGCTCATACATCATGGTTTTGATGAAATCAACGATTTCCTGAGCATCAGAGAACGAAGCACCAATCTGAAAACGATAAATGGTCCAATAAATATTTGATTTGCACGACTCGATATAATTCTGTACAGGTACCTACTTAAATTAATTCATATCTTTAATTATCCTAGTCAACGCAATTTGTAACTACGAGTAGATTGTGTGAAACCCTACTTACATGAAAAAATGACTTTGTTTCACATAACAGAGCAAAGAAGACATAGCAAACTTACCATGTTTTCAAGGGCCCTTCCTCCGAGCTTGTTCCTCCACGAATGTCTCTGGTACTTAGGCATAGCACTGCTGTCGCCACCAATGTATGATAATACTTCGAAGTTTTCTAGTTCTTCGTCATTAACATAGCTGTGTTTGAAGTATTTGTTAGAGTAGTGCATACCTAGATTCTCTGGCGTTACGATATCCTTGACAGATTGAGCTGTCCTTGACCTGAAATAAGTACATAAGAAACCGTCATTCATCTACATTTTTAGCTATGCTGCTATGTGACTTAGGAATAAAATAGGGATTACTCACAGGTGCCAAAAGCGAGGATCCTTCAAGCTGGCTGCCGTTAGGATGCCATTCTTGAGAACAGCACGAACCTGGACACTGGGATCATCATTGGTCATCTGGGCCATAACTTGCATCATCTCAGCGGTCGGGTGAGCCATGAATAAGTTTAGGATAGCAGCCACTCTCACTTCGTATGGCTCGGCAGTGTTTCTCATGATGCTGTAGAGTACAGCACGCGCGTATTTATCCTTCTGGTCCACGAGATAGCGAAGCTGTACAATCATTTGAACGCGGAGGTGTGTAGACACCTGAATACGACCCTCCAGGTAAGGAGAGAATACGTGTAAGATCTCACGGTGTCCTAAATTGCCAATGGCCTTAATGTACACCAGAGCCCTGCTCCATTCTTTAGCCTCAATAGCTTGTTTCAACAATTCGGAGAGACGAGGAAGGACATTGTCCAGCACAAACCTGTCGTGTTTGCGGGCAAGACGGCCATACATGTGAGTGGGATAGTAAGAGTGAGCAGTTTCGTTGTTGACTTGACCCATGCGAATGAATTCCGTTGCAGCGATTAAAGCACTGGTGTTAAGGCGTTCCTGTTGTTGGACCTCGGTGCTCATGGCGAGCTCGAAGAACTGAGCCATAAGTTCCTTGGTAGGGTAACGAAGAGTACGTGCCAAAGTGGACATCACCTGAGCTGCTTCCTCACCTTGTAACTTCTTGCTCATAATCCAAATCTTAATTTGTGTAAAGGCCGGTGGTGTGCCAGCTTGTGCGACAACATCACGGAAGATCATCCACATATTAGTTTTAACATTGTTGTTCGAATTTCTGCCGACTTCAATGCCACGGCTGATTTGGGCGAGCTGTTCACTGCTCATGGAAGCAATAATGCGGACGAGGATATTAAACTTGGATAGGAAGTCAGCTTTAGGCATATTGTTGGGATTTTGCAGCTGTTGCGCAATGTCCTGGAGCAGTTTCTGGACGTTCAACGCGTTCTGTTTCTTATCTCCACGCGGTAAGGCACTCATGTACAGAGCAGCATACGCTGGCTCATTCATCCTGGGAACGTCATCGTTGATGTATGCCGATGAAGAGTCACTGGAACTTGAAGACCTCCAATCCTTGTTGAACATTCTCTCTTGTTGATCATCAGAACGACGCACTCTGCTTCTCAAACCGTCCAATTGCACATTTATATGCTCATGGGATTCAGAAGACTCATCTGACTTGGAAGACTGGTCGTGGAAAGCCATTTGTTTGGTGCTCATTGCGTACAGAAGAGTATGGATTTGACGGCTGCCTTCAGGTTTTTCCCATTCGGCACCACTGTCTTGTTCAACGGACAATAAGTTCATCCTTACATAGCTGTGAACCTGCGCTTTCTGCTTGCCATACAAATGGGGGTGCACGTTAACGAAGCTAGTGGTTTCAGCCTTGTAGATGGGACCCTGCTTACCAGCAAGGATGCGGGTGACGGCAGAGTGCGAGATGAACTGTTTCTCTTCATTGTTGTGTGCGGTTCCTGTCCATTCAGCACCTTCAGGTACTCCGAAGTGGTAAGCGACACGGTGGTGGCAATGGCCGTAGTTCTTGCTCTTGGTGATTTCCATGGGGTCCTCTTCTGAAGCGAACAAAGGGAGCTCTCGTCGCCATTCAGCGGCCACAGGAGAGACAGTGTACATAGTTTCGCAGTCACCAGTGACGTCAGCCTCCATCTTTTTGAAAAGACCCTGCTGGCGTTCTCTGTCGAAGTTATCCGGCTGGTTGCGCACATGGTGGTAAGCAGTTAAGTCGACTTGCAGCGTGCTGATCAGACCCTTCAACAAGTTCTCGTGAGAAAGCAAGAAGGCGGATGGCATATTGAGGCCGAGCACGCGGCCACCTTCAACGGAGATTTCGAAAGGTTTGTCCAAGTTCTGTACAGTTTCGTACTTGAGGTCCAAAGGTATGGCCATGTTGTTGGGCAGCTGCTGATGGAACTGGGCATGTTGGGGGTTTTCCAGCTTAGCTAGAAGGCGGCCTGGGGACTTGACACGGATGATGAACTGGGCCTTGAAGGCGTTGCCAGTGCTGGCGCCTTCCTGGAGACGGGCCAGGGTGTGGGTGTTGACTTCATAGCGGTATAGTCTTCCAGTTTGCCATGGCCATTGGTTATCCAACTGCTGTTCGCTCAGTCTCCCAGAGGAGACGACGGCTGCAAAGAAACACGGTGTTAGCACATGACACTACTTCGTTTATTAGCAAACTTTACGTACAACAGAAAATATTTTTAAGATCGGTTGATAGAGACGTCAATAAGATGTTTTTTTAATATCACAATCTTTATAGGGGTGTTTATATACCTATTACAAAACAACTGGGTAATCCAGAGTGTATCCTAAAGATGGTCTAGGTCGAGATTTAGAGTTCACAGATACTAAAAATATATATCTTTTTAACATTAGGTAATTTGTAACATTTTAAAACTCACCGATGAACGCCGCCAATACCAACAACTTCATAATTAAGTCCTGATTTCTGCCGGTACTTGATGGTTATTGGAGAAGTGTACTTCTGATGTTTCCACAAGATTCCAGACCTTATATACTAGATTCGTACACGTGGAGATGGTACAGGACCGACCTCTGGACCTCTAGATGATAGTTACAATGTTGATCTATTTGTTGAAAATTGATTGACTGGATATTATTGTCTATTTAAATGATAGACTAAGCCTTGCATTAGGTCTCGGCTGTGATTTTAGATTTCATATTGACTAGCCTTTTGGGTATCTGTTCATCTCAGCTTAATATCTGAAAGTTCACTCACTAAGGGTAGTCCCTTAGGAACCTTGGGGTCTTACCATGTCGTGTTAAAATGTAGGCGTGAGAGCGAAAAAGAGGGATGGAGCTATACATCACAGCTTCCATTAACAGTTCGTGGGTGGTTTCATTGTTAGTGGGTGGGAAAAAGTGTCGATGGTTTGTCGATGAAATACCGGGCTGCAGGGGCGCCGACTTTTAGAAAACCTCATGGGTGCTCATTTGATGGACTCGAAAAAGTGGCGAAGTGTGAGTAGAGAAATGCACACTGATCGACCGACAAATAAATGAATGTCCTACTTACATACTGCGTACTTAATTACTAATTATATTTGTTAAAAATATAAAATGAAACCATTATATAAAAATTAAACTAGTTTTTATTATCAACAAATATTATAATTTATACGTAAACCTAAAAGGCGATTACTGATCTGTTTCTTGATGTCTTAATTCTCAAATTACTTTGAGAATTGACATCAAGATCTTTATTCACAAAATTCTTTGCAGTGTGCAGCGGTCGGTGGTAGCAGGATTATTTTATTAATTTGTTTCCGCTTGAACAAAATCTCTCTTGATGCATGGTAAACGATGAGAAGGTCGCCGATAAAGCATGCTTGCTTAAAAGTATTCAAGCTTGACTTAAAAACCTACAGGTTTTAGTTATCACGAAACACAGACAAATGGTATATTACCTACAATAAATCATAAACTCAATTTCATTATAGTATATTAAGCACCTAAATGCATTAGATCCTGGTTAAGAAGTCATCTCTTAGCTGCCAGTGGCTTAATTCAATTTCTATTTTTTTATTAGTTTTTATTTTTATTTTTTATTTAACTACATTGTGCTTACATATTAGAAACGACAAGAAATGGAGTTTCTTGCACGTTCTTCTCCATAGATATTTACGCTTTGGAACGTGCAAGTTAGTTTCACTTTTTTTGACTGACCGACATTTTGACAATTCAAAGTGCCTAATTGGTCTATTTGAAATAAAATTTTTTTACAAAAAAAAAATACAACCCTCTTCAATGTAAAAAAAACACTGTAAAGTGCAAAATTACTTTAATTTCGGAAGTCGGTGTTTCTATAATAGTTTTGTCTCTTCGTTATTTAACACCGACTTCCGAAATTAAAGTAATTTTGCACTATTCAGTGTTTTTTTTACATTGAAGTCGGTTGTATTTTTTTTTTGTAAAAAGTTTTTTATTTTATACTTTTTAGTTATGGCACCACCACTAAAAAGTACCCCTCAGCCCTACCTTATAGCCAGTGCATCTCGTAACAATTCTAATAATACCAAACATGGTTAGATTAAATTAATTTATTACAGAGATCATAAATGGTCTATTTGAAATAAACGTTTCTGATTTCTGACAGAGTTCCGGTGCCTAACTTCAGGCTTCATCATCAGATCAGTTCCATATATTCCCCCTATTCTTTCAGTCAGTCATCGACTACACGTATAAATAAAGCAATTTTACTTGTTAAGACAGTTCTGCTGTGATCCTATGAGGAGTTCTGTTCCATATCTTCAAAGTTAATGATCAGATCATAACAGTATTTCTATGGGACCAACTTGGAAGCATAACATTTCAATAAAAAAAAAAATCATAATCGGTCCACAATTGACCGAGAAATCGGTGAACATACATAAAAATATATATATATATATATATAAACATACATTCAGCCGAACATAGAACCTCCTCATTTTTGAAGTCGGTTAATGAACGTTTCTGAAGGCCCTTGATATTAATAAACTGTGCTAGTTATAAATGTAATTACAATGATTTCCTGATATAAAATAATCCGCCCGCCCGACCGTATTTCGATTAAGGTGGTCGATTAAGTACGCAGGAGATATTATATTGCACAAGTGCGTTCCTGTGTTGGGTTGTGTCGGATTGCTGTCCCATGGGAATAGTCCCACACAACCAGAAAGAGATCAGGCGAATGAACAACGGCTTCATGTGTTTTCCGAGGCACGGGGTATCACACCACCAACTTCCAAACACCAGGCAGCTACAGAGTAATTCTAAAGAAAAAGAAAGAAATAAAGAAAAATATTTTTGTTGGCACACATACTCGTAGATACACACACTGCAGAAACAACATGTAGACATTTAAGATAAAAAAAAAACTAACATGAAAAACCCTAACACCTAATGAAAAATCCCCGTAGCACTTTTTCCCAGGTCCGGGAATCAAATCCAGCCAATCAAACACCACGCTCAGCAGTTGCGCTTGCGACCACGAGACCAACGAGGCAGTCAAAACTCCCAGCCCCCCTAGCCAAGTCACAAACGATAAACGTAAACTCTCAGCAGTCTTTAATAGATTTTCAACTTTATGTTATTGACTATAAAGTTGAAAATCTATTGAAGATTACATAGTGTTTTCGTTCGTTCCGGTCGCTAACGCTCAGTAGTCTTTAATAGATTTTCAACTTTATGCTCTTAGGTATAAAGTTGAAAATCTATTGGAGATTACTAAGCGTTCACGTTTATCGTTTGCAACTTGGCTAGGGGGGCAGATACTATTGCATTGAAATACTTCTTACTGAGGCAACTCAACATCAGACATATTTTTTTAGGATTTTACTAAGTTTAGGCTATTAAGCTCGAAAGTCATCCCTCCCAGGCTCCCTCTGAACATCAGCCGTGCTATTCTTTCTGTAAATGGTAAATCATTTCACAAATCATCTCGAATGTCACACTCAGCGAATTGTATTTCAGAATACCAAATCCTATAGACAAATTTGTAGATAAATGTCAAAATACTCAACCGTTTTAGTTCCTCTCACTTTGATCATCACTCGGTGGCGCCAGTGTCGAATTCACTCCATTTCAGAATACGAATCTTTAATTTCACCATGATTTCACTGTCGATTCAGAAGTGATTTCGCAAATAAACTTTTCAGAATAGCAATGCAGGACGGCAACCAGTCGGTTGTCCTTTAAAATGAAAGCACGAGAATACTTTCGCAAGAAGTTGGTAGATTCATCACACTCTTGATTTGTTGTATTCGTTTTTCTCTCAATATCATTATTTATTTGTATGTATGTATCTAAGTATAATATTTATTATTGTTCTTATTTCCTCTCCGTTAGTCTTCTATTAAGTTGCACCTACCATGTTATGTCTCTGCACCACCCTAAGGTCGACTGGTAGAAAATGCCTAAGGCATTAAGTCCGCCTTTGTACAATGTTTCATTAGTGCATAAAATTTTAAATAAATAAATAAATAATAATAATAAGGTCCTATGGACTTTCGAGCTTAATAGCCTTTCGCGGCCCTGGGACACGGGTAACTGAAAGGTTACATATGTGTTTTAGTCAGTAGAAGTCTGCCACTTCCTCTTACTCCACTCAGAGCGGGAGAAGTTATGTCAAAAGAAAAAACTGGGTACCTAAGTGCGAGTCGGACTCGCGCTGGGCACGCTACAATTATGGCGATAAGTCCCCTCTTTGAGGAGTGGCTGGAGCGGCAACACGGCGTCTTCACTTTCCGCATGACGCAGGTCCTCACCGGACATGGCAAGTTCGGGAGGTTCCTGCATCGGATTCAGGCGGAAGCAACGCCCGGATGTCATCATTGTGCGGACCACCCAGAGGACACGGTGGAGCATACGGTGGAGGTGTGCCCCGCTTGGGCGGAGCACCGCCGTGTCCTCGTGGAGGCAATTGGCGGCAGCGACCTTTCGCGTCCGGCCCTAGTTCAGGCTATGGTCCGGAGCGAGGAGGAATGGCAGGCGGTCGCCTCCTTCTGCGAAGCAGTAATGCTAGCGAAGGAGGAGGCTGCACGCGTGAGGGAACGAAGGTCCTCACGCCCTAGCCGCCGTAATTCCGACCCCGACTACCAGCCACGGTAGACGCGGGCTTGCGGACGTCGAGCACTGGGTAGCTCGTCGTCCGGCTGTTCGGTAATTAACCGGACCGAGCCCAGTCGTTAACAGCGCGTAGTGATCCTCGCGCTCCTCAAAGAGATGTCAGCAAACCGTAGGGGCCCAGTAGGGCCGATGCCCGCTAGCTAGGACCGCGAAAAATTTCGGAAAGGGAAACCCGTAGTCCTAGAACGCAAAGGGTAATTGAAGGATACAGGTGTGGTTTTAGTCAGTAAAAGTCTGACACGCCCTCGCGCTCCACCCAGAGCGCGAGAAGTCATTTGGATGATTTCCCACCTTAAAAAAAAAAAAAAGAGTCGGACTCGCGCGCTGAAGGTTCCGTACAAACTTACCTATTTATATAGTTCAATTCCCGAATGGAGTTTTTTCTGAATTGCAAAAAATGTTTTTCGTTTTGTGACGTAACAACAAATTTACTATTTTCAGATTTATTTCTATACCTGTGCTATAAGACCTTGCTTCATGCCAAATTTCAGGATTCTGGGTCAACGGGAAGTACCCTATGAATTTTGATTCCCTTGAGAGTGTCGAAATATACGTTTTTTGGCGACACTTATCGACCGTATCTTTTTTTTTCGTTAATTTAAGTTTGATTTTTTCACAGCTTCAAGGGACCGCAAATCTGAGTACCTATATGGTTTTAATTTCAACTCGATACCTCCACGCGTTCCCAAGATAAAGGGTATTGACAGACAGACATACGGACAGACAGACAACAAAATTTGATAATTCGTGCAGGCGTCCATACTTCCATCAGATCAGATGCCCTGCCAGGAGCTCTTAACGCGATCATTTTCACGACCTAAACTGAACTGTTAAAGCGGTGGAGCTATATAGCTCCATCCCCTTTTCTTGATCGCACGACTTATACCTATTTTAAAACGACATGGTAAGTGGTATTTTAACAGTACATCTAGAGATCACCTACCTCCTACAAATAAACGAGAGCAGGGTGGCCCAGTGGTAGCAGTTCCGATACGAGTTGTAGGTCGTGTGTTCAATCCCAGCCGTATTACTTTGTGTAATTTATTTCATCACCACTACTCTCAAAACGGTGAAGGAAAACATCTTGAGGAAACCGGCATATCCTAGAACCAAAAATTCGAAGACATGTGACATCCACCAACACGCACGGGGCCCGCGTGGTTTAATACGGCTCATTCCCTCTCCTAGAGAGGAGGCCTGAGTCCCAGCGGTGGGAACATTTTAAGGCTGGTTATGCTTATGCTATGCTACAAACAAACACACAAATTACATATATATACTACAAGTATATGAGACAAGTAAATAGGAAAATTTATAAAGGGAATTCGTCGCAACAGTGTTGCTTGTAACATCAACATCAGCAAGGTAACGGAACTGAAACACGGGTAGAACTGAATGATCTCATTTGGCTCATCTTAACATACATACAGATAGGTTTGTCTAGTTAAGGCCAAAAAGTATTGTGACATATTTTTAGGGTACCCATAGGGTAAAAACGCGGGACCCTATTAGGTACTGCATTCGACCACGCAGTTCGGCTGCTCTACGGGATAACAAAGTAACTAAATTTTTTTTAAAATCTATGTTTTAACATTTTTGGTAGGTTCGCGCTTGACCACTATCTCACCTGATGGAAAGCGACGATGTGGTCGACGATGGAGCGCGCTTACCTATGGTACTTTTATAGCATCACGGATGTGACTACATATTCTGAGCACGCATTTATCTCGCCTCGATGGCGTGGTCGCAGTCGAATTCTGTGCGTCGCAAAGTTCGAACATTAGGACTTATTCATAATAACTACATTTTGTTCAAAATCGTATCAGTGATCAACAAAAAGAATGGAACCTCTACTATGATCCGTTTAAGAGAACTGCGTGGCCGCACAGTTCTCCATGTTTCGACCGCGCGGCCATAGCATTTAGGCTCTGTAGGTCGTGAAGTTCAAACATTAGGACTTATTATACTATCTACATTTTCTTCGAAATCGTATCAGTGGTTAGCAAAAAGAATGGGACCCCTACTATGAACCATTTAAAACAACTGCGTGGCCGCGCGGCCATGGTTAAACCTTTACAAATTTTTCAATATTGAATCTACGAATTTGCACCTATCATTGTTAGTGTTTAACAAATTCCTTCGTAATGCTGACGTAGTCGTTTTTCTACTACTATATTATGGCCGAGCAGTCGAAATGGACACAGATACTACTTAAATTGTATGTAAGAATCGATGCCAGTGGAATTCTGAAGTTTTAGCCCACACCCCCAGAAGGAAGGTGTGATTATCTTTTTCTTTATTGCACACACACAAACGTCACAAACATACAATATAAACACAACAAGCAAACGAAACTCAGAATTTGGTTTTCTAATAGGAAACGTCACTATACTAGCAAGATTGAGAAGATACTGTTAGATATTACAAAATTTGCCAATTTTATAGACCATCAAGAATATTATTCTATGTTCTGATGACGACAGATATTAATGCTAATAAAAAAGGTAATTAATTTGGCTGATGTAGTACCTAGTAAACAAAATAATAATCCTCCCGACCGAATATTGATCATGGTAGTCAATCTCAGCGAAGATTAGTCAAATACACAGGAGATATTATGATGTTCAAGCGTTTGCTCAAACACAGCAATGTCCTACACTCTCATAGTCTGATGAAAAAATAATAAACGTTTATTTCAAATAGACTAACTAAAGGCACTTTTGAATTGTCAAAATGTCGGTCAGACAAAAAAAGTGAAGCTAAATTGCACGTTCCAAAGCATAGATCTCTATGGAGAAAAACGTGCAAGAAACTCCATGGACACTCTTTTAAATCATATTATGAGTTACGTAAATCTTGGTTATATATTTCTTGTCGCTTCTAATATGTGAGCACAGATGGGACGGCAATCCCATACCACCGGGGGATCAGGTGTGTACATACTTGTAGTATAAGTTAGGTGTTGAAATCTAAATGTAAGGAAGAAAATGGCAGGCAGTGCCACAGAATTACATATAGCTACATACTTTTCACGTGCCCCGCGAATGCAGACTTTGAAAGCTTATCTCAAACGCATGGCGGCTACACAGTGGAATTTTGTTACATTGTAGTAATCAGTGCTTAGTGCGAGTTGATTTTTCGTTAACACAATCAAAATGTTTATGACGTTCCCTGCTCCGATTGGTCCGCTCCGAGCTCTTAACCAATCACAGAGCCAAACGCAGTAAACGTGTCAATCGCGGCACTCTACATCACCATCACTTCTACGCGTGTTAATGTGAAGTTGTACTTCATATTGACCATTTTATTGACTGGTGTTCGTTACACATGTTGTGGTAAAGTCCAATATTACTGTTAATAAATCATTAACCCTTAGCATGCGTAGGTTGTTTTTGTTAGTTTTGCTCAGTTGACTTTCGTAATGCACGGGTATGTGCCGCAGTTGTTCTTAGATCGTGTGTGGGACATCGAGTTTCGATCATCCAATGTGTTTGTGACTATAGGAACACAACGTATACAATAGGATTTAACTATTTCATGCTTGGTGGTTTCTGGATTTGCATATCCTTATTTCAATTTATTTGAGGCAGGCGCAGCATATCTTCTTTAACCTCCTAATTGTCTCTAAGCTCCTCTATTTTTTCACCCAAACTCAATATATTTTATTTCACATAGGCCTACATGGGCTCCTATAAAACGTCAGAAGCTAGTGCACGGTTCCAATTGGTCGTTTCCTATGGAGAAGAATCAGCAAGAAACTTCATGGTTACGATTTTTTAAAAACAAATTATTGATTTTACAATATTTACATATTACAATATTAATAAGTATGAGAGGACAGTGGTGTAAACCAGTCAATATTGTGCCCAAAAGCACAATAAAAAGATATTAAAAAGTAGATAGAAAGATAGATAATTTGTAAACCAATAATGAAATTAGAATAGTAACTTAAAATTAGTAGGGTGTCACAATGGGCGGTCTTATAGCTAAAAGTGTTTTTTACAGTTTACATATAGAGCAATTCTTCATGCATGCATCATTTCTTCTGTCTTTTACTTCTACTCTTGTAATGTCCACATTGTCCTCTTTCATTCGCATTGCAAGCTCAAACCATTTTTATATTTTTAAGTGATCATCAAAATCAAATAACTTTTCCCGTTCCAGGTTTTTTTTTGGGTGGGAAAATCATCTAATGATATGCCGCGCTCTTGGGCGGAGCGCGAGGGCGTGTCAGACTTTTACTGACTAAAAACCCACTCCTGTTCCTTCTTTGCTATTATTCCAGGGCCCCGGGGATCTCTTTCGCATCACCCATGGCCCCGTTAGGCTTCGACCCTGCTGGGCCCCTACGGTTGCAACACTACGCGCTGTCGACGACTTGGGCTCGGTCCGGACGGTTACTGGACATCGGACGGCGAGCTACCCATTGCTCGCCGCCCGCAAGCCCGCGCCTACGGTGAACGAAAATCGGGATCAGAATTTCGGCGCCTGGGGTTCCCGTTCTAGGTGCAGCAGTAGGGCAGGAGATTCAGATTTTTACTGAATAAATCCACCCATGCCTTTTTGCGTTCCAGAGCCGCGGTCTATTCAGAACAAACCGCAGCATTTTTTCTTTTTTTTTCGGGGTGCAAGTCCTCAAGGATGTCCTCTGCCTTGGGGTGGAGGGGTCTGTCAGATTCTTACTGATTAAAACCACCCTGGCGTTATCACTTACACTAGTCGGGGGCTGTAGTTACAAAGTGACTTCCGCTGTCCCGGACTAGTGTTGGCCCGCTGCCTGTGGGCTTCGTCCCGTATTGGGGAGTGGCTCCCCTATACGTCTTACATAGGCGCGCGTGAGAGTCTTGGTAGAAAAACAGTGTCCCGGTGCGAGGTGGTGCTGGCGGTGTCTTTGGATATCTCCAACGCGTCTAACACCTTGCCTTGGAGTTACATGACTCATGAGGGAGGCGTTACGTTACCATCAGGTACCAATCCCGCTGCCCTTTCACAAGCCTATACCATGGCAACTAAGTTCCAAAAACTTCTCGGTCACAGACACTTTCGGAGTATATCTTTACATTATTAATTTTCGTGGAGAAAGAGCTCGTAGCTAAGTTATGACAGCCGCACGAGGTCGGTCCATGGATGAGTGATCATTCATTACAGATAACTAAGCATTTTTATTTCAGCAGTGTGTTGTCAGTTTTGTAAACCAACTCTCTGTCTTTTTTTCTTTATTTTTTAAAACATTAGTAATATCTCCCTGTATTGTGTGTGCGTTCACAAACAAATATACTACTTACATACACAAAACACCTAAACCCGGATTTAGGTGTCTATTTGTTCCATGCGGGAGTCGAACACGCGATACGCAGCACAGCAGCCAATTGCTCAACCACTGTGCCAACGGTCACATACTGGTCGATGCAAGACAAGCTGCTGGTTATTGATACCATTTTTTTTTTAGGTACAGTACGGCCGACGTATCTTGGCGAGCCCGAACTTTGCGCAGAAGGCTGCGCACGAACGTTTTTTAGGAATCAAATGGTGGCATGAGGCGACGTGTTCGGGGCGGAGGTCTAGGCTAGAGCGATAACGGGCAACTAAAAACACGAGAAATATATCAAATGTTGCTGTATTTCGTAATTATTACTTTGTAAGTAAATCTAAATGTAATTATCTCTTGTTAGGGGTCAGCCGTTATCAGAAAGGTTGGCTGAGATATCAATTTCTGGATTGTAATTAGTAATTATGTGTTCACTGACCATTAGGCAGGTACGATGAGATTTTTTTTTCCTTTTTATAGGCTCGCGCTTGACCACTATATCTCCTGCCCCCCTAGCCAAGTTACAACCGTTTCGTGACGAATTCCGTTCTCCAATAGGTAACGCCTCAGTGTCAGCAATTGGACACATACTGACGATGATGAAACGATAAGTTGGTAGCCATGTTGACGCACCTGAGTCGGCCGCTCGTTCTACAATGACAAAGGTTGTATTGTAGAAACGATAACAATTTATTCTATCATTTTGACCGATGTGAACTTGGCTACGATTTTTCTATTCGTTTGTTCTGACCACGTGACTTAACGTTGAGATGATGTCATTCCCATACATTTGATTAGTTTTCGACTAGCGTTAACGATTGCAGATTATCAACTTGGCTAGGGGTGCTGATGCAAAGCGACGATGTGGTCGAAGATGGATGACGCTTGGTTATAAGTAACTTATTCACTCTTGACTTAAAGGCCCTCCGGTTGTAGATACCAGGAAACACAGACTTCGGCAGGGAATTTCACTCATTAGCAGTACGCACAATTAATGTGTTAGAAAAATGTTTTGTGTGTATGGATATCCCATCCACGTATACAACACATAGGAGATGGCGAAGCGCCTGAAATCTACACATACTAAGTACTTTTTAAATATCTAAGCACCTCCGATAGTGTATGATAAGTTAAATAAAAATGAGAAAGTAAAATTTAAAGTTGCATATTTATTTTAATTGCAGATGTGATCTTTACACTCAATAAGTTATTATAATATACAATTTAATTCATAACAATTTATCTAATTCTATATGGCACATCACAATATAATCATAAATTTTATACAATAGTATCATTCGTTGTCCGAATTTCTCGCCAAAACCATCTCAGTAATAGATCTCACTAAATTACTTTGTAAAAATACTCGAATTCCACACCTTACAATTCTTTGACAGACTCATTCTCAGCCTTGCTCCACTCGGTATCGGAGCGGAGGATATTGGTGTACTTGGTGACAGGCTGGTACGCCTTCAGTTTGGCTTCCTTCTTCAGCTCTGCAGTCTTAGGGTCGCTAAACTCTCCGTCCAATGAGAAGGACGCTCCGTACAGCTCCGGGAGGTCGACCAGGCCGTAAGGAGTCAAGAAATCGTCACGAATCTGGGATGAGCTCTGTCCACAGATACCTCTGGTGGTGCTGCGGTGTCCAGTGGTGAAGATGACTAGCCTCTGGCCGTCATAAACGATGCGAAGGTCATCGTTGTTCACATGGAAGACTTGAACGCCTTCGGCCAAATTGTAGTACTCCAAAATATTAGAATCCGAAACATTGTCCCGGTAAATGGTGTGCTCACCCTCGGAGACCTTCTCGGCGTTACTTTTAACATCAACTGCTGTTGGCTTGATGAGAACTTCTACATATTTACCAGCATCGTTTCTGGAAAGATAGAAAACAACTTAATTAGATATGTTGACTTTATAATCATCCTACTATTACTGACTAGCCTATTCTGTAGTGCGTCGGAAATGTTTGCTCAGAATCGAACTGACGGCTTCCATGCAGTGATTAGCAAGAAAGTCGCATTACTGATGCAAATAACGCGGGTCAGTGGCAATAGCATCCTGAGTCCTTAATCCCCTATTCTGAGGCACTATGTGGAAAGAATGGTCAGATAGTTTACTTCTTGCGATAATATCGTTCTCTGCACATCTTGCCTCAGATACATACTTCACTGTATGTTTTTATTTCTATGTTTATGTACTACTAACACTAATTTTAAGATATTTTACTAACAAAGTGGACCATATTGTTGTCTTATCTTAAATTAAATAATAATAATATTCAAACTTCCATGCTATCTAATATTGTAAATGCGAAATTAACAATGTCTGTCTGTCACCTCTTTACATCTTAACGATTACACGAATTTTGATAAAACTTTGCGTATGTAGATTACTGTGATTGCAGGCTATTTACGTTCAGCTGAGTGGTACAACAAACATGTGGAAAAGCTATGGTCCAAGCCGTAGCTTGTTTTAGTACTTAGCTTCCAGTTTCATCATCAGATTAGTATCAAAACGAACATAATCTACATATATTCCACGTATGCACTACATTCATAAACACTACACTACACACTAACATCTACATCTACATCACACATACATACTTTTTTTCTTTTTTTTTACTTCATTTTGTAATGGGGCCTCTCTATTTTTGTAAAACGTTAATTTGTGTCAATAAAGAATTTATTATTATTATTATTTATTAATTCCCTCTCCTAGAGAGGAGGCCTGAGTCCCAGCAGTGGGAACGTTAAAAGGCTGATTATGCTATATGCTATTATTTATTATCAGTGCGATAGTGCCTTATAGCCAGGTTGAATCTCATGACCATTCTAATACACCCAGACACGGTTAGAATACATTGTTTTATTTCGGAGTTCCGGTGCCAACCTATTCATCATTACTTTAATGGTATCATTTTCATCAGAATCAATCATTTCGATCTGTTTCGTTATTATTTAAAATGTTTGTAAAAATCCGTTGACAATATTATGTGATCTTCTTCCTTCAGTTCTAGTTTATGATTCGATTCCCACCCAGGACAAATGTTTGTGTGATGAGCACGATCATTTTTTCTGTGTCTGGGTGTAATTTATCTATAATATGTATGTATTTAGAAATATTTAATTATGTTTGTCAGTTGTCTAGTACTCATAACACAAGCTCTGCTTAGCTTGGGACTAGACGGCGTTGTGTGAATATTATATATTATTATTATATTTTATTGTAGCGACATCTATGGCGTCACATAAGAACTAATTCCTGCATCGCGCAATCAAAGTTCTCCGCGCGATTGGAACATATAGAACCGCCCGAAATCATCTATCGGGCAATAGCCCACCAGACATAACACCCGTCTGGTTGGAGGATCCTCCCTTTTCAACGGAGGTATGTGGGGCTTTACTCTCTGTTCCACATACCCCTAAAATGGTGACCCTCGACAATGAACGTCAGCGCAGCCTTCGTGCAGCTACTACTTCGTGACGTCATCATCACTTCCTCAAGCTTTCGAGCAGCGAGCCATACAGCCAGCATCCACGGCTTTAAAGGGTATCCTGACCACCAGCATGCCTACCTGGTCATACATGGTCATCACCCTCAGCCTCATCAGCGACCTTGGCTAATCACAGCGCACCTTCGGCCAGTCACATGAAGAGCTATGAAGAACCTCTCCTGGTCGACGCAAGCAGTCAAGCCACTACATCGCACAGCACCGCTCCGACTCACTGGAGCCAGCAGCACCACTCCGACTCACTGGGACAGCAGCACCCCGACTCACTGGGGCATCACCGCAGACAGTTCCGACTCACCGAGAACTATGCGGCATTCGGTTCCGACCCACTGGAACCAACCTACCACTGGTCTGGCACGCATCAAGAAGCATCAAGAACCATCGATCTCCGATCTCCGGAGGGGAGTGATGTAGCGACATCTATGGCGTCACATAAGAACTAATCCTGCATCGCGCAATCAAAGTTCTCCGCGCGATTGGAACATATAGAACCTCCCGAAATCATCTATCGGGCAATAGCCCACCAGACATAACACCCGTCTGGTTGGAGGATCCTCCCTTTTCAACGGAGGTATATGGGGCTTTACTCTCTGTTCCACATACTCCTAAATTATTATATTATGATGAAAATATCAAATTCGACATAATATTTCAGGAATTTTCTCCATTCCTTGTATCGGAACAAGATTGTGATAAAAACTGTACCAGTCTTGCAATAATAATAAATAATTGTCCAAATTGATTCATAAATGTCAGATATCTAAGATAAAAAACGTTTAAAAAAAAAAACGAATTGTTTTTTTTTTTAAACCGGTAAAAATATACTAACTTGTAAGAGATGTAGACTTCTTCTTGTTTGTCGTTTGGCCTCCTCGCGAGGATGGCCAAGTCGGTCCACTTGAATTCGTTGGATTCATCCACCATCACGACGTGCCAGGAACTGGAGAGGCTGTAGTCATAGCTGCGGCCGCTAAACGTCCAAATCTTACTGCCATCTACAGCGCAGTAAGCTGTTTGAGACAAAAAGCAACAAAAATTATAAAATGGGATGATACAAAAATAAATCAAGATAGTTAAACGTAAAATTACAAAATTATACTCACGTAGGTATTGGTCACCGGTGAAATAGTTGTAGTATCGCTCCCAGCTAGTAATAGGCGCATAGTTAACCACGACATAGGGATAGAGAGCAAATGCATCTGCAGTGTTCGTATGGAAAATTCCATATTTGGTGTTTACTTTGTAGTACACTTGATTGTCGTAGTATAGTGCTTGTGCTACAATTTCTACTGTTTTGTCTTTGTTTGTCTGTGAAGGGTTCTCTTGTTTTTCCCAGGCAACAAAGTAATTAAGAAGCCCATCTATGGATGAAATTCTTGCGGACTCGTTCAAGTTGGCAGAGGTGAGGTCTTTGACTGTAACTGTAGCCTTGAAAAAGTCAGGGGCGTGCGCTTTGATTATCATCTTGTAGCAGTCCTTCTGGTAGAAGTTGTTCTTGCTAGTTTGTTCTAAGCATTTTTTCCCCAATGGGTCGTCTTTCAACTGTTTGGTGTATTCCTCGCTACGCTCTCCGAAACCTTTGATGTTGACGTTTTCAGTGTTCTCTAACCTAAAATCAGCTTCGTATAGGACCTTGATTTGGTTCTTAAGAGCCTCTTCAAAGTTCAATGGAGCAATTTTAGGTTTGGTCATCTTAAAAACGGCGTTAATTTGTCCACCTCCTTTTGTAAATACGGCTGCTTGAACCTTGTTGTCTATTACACTGTTGGCCAAAGCAGCGGTGAGCACAAACTCTTTCTTGAGCTCTCCATCGAACATGACGCTGATATCAACTAAGCAGACTTTAGCGGACTCAATACCGGCTGCAACACGTTTGACTAACTCTTTGCGGCGGCCTACACTGTTGGCTGTGACGTCATTGATTACGGCAGCTGGACCCAATTCACCGGTCTCCTTTTGATTGTATAGTGTGTCTGTAAAAAAAAAATAATTTTTAAAACAGATTGTTATGGATCAAATTAATTTAGATTTGGTCAGTAAGAATGTAAAGGATTTTTTTTTATGATATTGAAATTATTATTATGACTTAAAACAATAATTTTGTAAAAAAAATAACCAAGACAACTCAGAGAGTAAATAATTATGGCCTTCTCCAAACTTGAACACTTACCAAAAAATAGTGAGGTGATAATTTTTTTGTTTTTGGTTTCCTTGGCTACATATTTTAAGTCAAGTTCGGTGTAAGCAAAGTCATTCTGGTGATATAATAAATTGTGAATGTTCGTCAAAATATCAGCATTAAATAAAGTTTTCTTGAAATCAGAAGAGTATGATTGTCCCTTTAGGTACAAGCCAATACCGACAAGTTCACTTAAATAATTGTCAAAAGACACTGGAATAGAGCTTTTTATGAATTCGGTGGCCGGTTCTTCAACAATGGTCAGCAAAGAGTGCTTGTTCTGCACAGAACTGTAGGGTAATACGCTCACGTGAAGAAGGTTAGCGTCCTGTTCAGGAAGCTCTAAAGTGAGTTCGATGTTTTCAACCCCTTTTCCAGGCAATTTCGTGGTAAGCTTGACGGGGATGTTGATTTGGAATTTTTTTATAATACCAGTGGTAGCGTAGTTTTCAGTAAAAGTATCGAAGAAAGTCACTCTGCCATCCATGTTTCTCCCATAAGTGAAATTAATCTCAGCAGTCAATGATCCAGCCCTGCTTTGGGGGCTAGTTTTTCCTCCAGCGATGAAAATAATAGGCTCGGTGTATACAAACACGAAAGGCATACCCGTAGCCAGAGGGAAAGTAACTATCACTGTGTTGTCAACCAAGATCTTGGTGTACTGGCTCTCAACACCAGAGGATAAGTTTTCAACGCTTTTAATAGATTCCAAAGTTAACCATTCCAGTTCCTTTTCACTAATAGTGAACAATCTCTGCTGGTTCAGACTGTCAATAAAGAAGGCGCCTTCAATAGGGATGCGGGATTGGCGTTTGATGTTCAGTTCTTCGGCAATCTTCTTGGCTGAGAATTTGAAGTCGGGTTCAGATTTATCAAAGGCTACGTAGGCAGTCTTCGTGGCGTATTCAAACAAGCTCTGGATGTCGGAGACGGATAGTGTGAACTGAAAATTAAAAATAAAGATCATGTAGTTCAAGCCAGAATGATGACTCATCATTTCAGCCAACACACGTCCACTGCTGGACATAGGCTTCCCCCAAATGTTGCTTCAGTAATAACGTCTGATTCTATGGATCTCGCTTTTTGACCCCATATTTCAGTTTGTTTTTAGTTAGTTTCAATTAGTTAAAGGTTTTTTTATTGTAATTATAGTTAAGTATTTTTTATATTTATATTTTGGAATAGTGTGATAGTTCATAGTTACAGAATCTTCCTCGGAAATTCCAGTGCCTCTTGATCTCCAAGCTTGCCTTAGGTACTTGGGGATGAAACTGTTTACGCTGCCGATATACGATGATTCTGTGAAGCGGCCGAAATCATCGCCGCTTGTGTACTCGTCGATAATGATATCGGCTGAGTTGCGAAATTTGGTTGTTTCTTTATTGACGAAACTTGAAACGGACTGGGCAGTTTTAGCGCTGAAATAAACAAATTGTTAACAGTTTTATTACAGTTCGCAGTTGATGTACTACCTGAAAACAATTATCTTGGAACAAAAACTATGTAATACAATAATGTAAAATCGTTAAATTTCAAAGATTAAACAAAAGAATGTAGGTTGCATTTTGGAGAGTGTGCGCGGGAATTGCATGACTTGATTCCGCCATCTCTTTTCTACCATCGGACAACCCGACGTGCGGCGAGTATCCACCCTTACGTTGCAGTTGTTGAAACTTCAACAGTCCGGAATAAGCGTTTCGCTTCGTTATTTTTACCGCGTACATCGAAGGACTGGAACAATTTGCCTGCTGTGGTCATCCCGTCCAACTTAGGTGTCTTTAAGGATAGAGTGAATAGGCTCTTAAAAAACCAGTGCGCCTCACCATCAATGATTGCATTATTGCTTGCCATCAGGTGGTCAGTCAAGCACTGGTTTATATCAATTTAAAAAAAAAGAACATTTTTGAGGATGTAAACTACTTACAGTTCTGCAAAACGTGGGTCCTTCAGGGTAGCGGCGTAACCGATGCTGGTTGCCAGTACTCCCCGTACTTCGGTGCTGGGATCATCGTTCGTCATGTGTGCCATTATTTGCATCATCTCGGCAGTAGGGAAAGCCAAGAAAATGTTTAGGGCTGCGGCTACCCTAACTTCGTAAGGCTCAGCGGTGTTCTTTAAGATGCTGAAGAGTACAGCACGAACTTCTTCGTTCTTCAAGTTAGCCAAAGGTTTAAGACTAATAACCATTTGGGTGCGGAGGTACTTGGTCACTGCGATGCGACCCTCTAAGTAAGGAGCAAAGACTTTCAGGATTTCGGGACGAACTAAATTGCCGAAAAGTCTCACATAAATCTGGGCCTTGTAGCTGTCACCTTGTTCAACGGCTGTCTTTAGTTCCAGGGAAAGATTCGGGATCACTTTTTTAACAACAAACGAATCCAGTTTGCTGGTGCGAACGAATTTGGTCGCAGCTAATAAGACGGAAGTGTTGAGGAACCTCTGTTCAGCAACTTTAGGGTTGAAAGCTAGTTCAAAAAATTCATACGCGACTTCCTCAGTATGGAAACTAATACTACCAGCCACTGTGGCGATAACTTCAGCGGCTTCTTCTCCTTGAATTTTCTTAGACAAAATCCATGCCTTGATTTCTTCAAAAGCTGCAATGGTGCCTGCTTGTGCAACTGCATCACGATAGATTATCCACATCTTATTCTTAAAAACATTCTTTGAAGTTTTAGCGACTTCGACGCTGCTAGTCATTTGAATTAGTTGATCCGCGTCCATGAGCATGACGAAATGAGTCAGGAGGTTAAATTTCGAAAGGAAATCGGCTTTCGGCAGGTTGCTAGGGTCCTGCAGTAAAGGAGTGAGCTCTTGGAGCAGCATCTGAGCATTGGCAACGTTTTCTGCTTTAACTTTGAAAAACTCCTCATCGATATCCGTGAGCAAAAGGCCGGTGGTACGAACTGATTCAGATTTTGTTGTATTCAATTTAGTGTCACCTACTGGTTTGACTTCAGTTAGGGTGAACCCGACGTAACTGTAGACTTCAGATTTTTTTTCTCCAAACAGAAGGGGATTCACAAAGACAGAGCTCAAGATATCCGATTTGTAGATTGTTCCCTGCTTACCAGCAAGAATACGTGATTCAGAAGTATGCTTGATGAACTGTCGCTCATCATTTTCATAAGCGATACCATTCCACACGGCTCCCTCTGGTACTCCATAGGAGAAACCGACACGTTTTTTGCATGAACCATAGTTCTTGCTTTTAGTGATTTCGATGGGGTCTTCAGCAAACGTCGGTAATTCACGACGCACTTCCGCGGAAACCGGCGAAACGGAATACAAGGTTTCACAGTCACCAGTCAAGTCAGCTTCCGTCTTCTTGAAGAGACCTTGGAAGGTTTCCTTATCGAAGCTGTTTGGGAAGGTCCGGATGTGGCCAAAAGTAGATAGATCTACTTGGAGAGCACTTACCAAACCCTTTAGTAAATTCTCATTAGAGTTGGAAACAGTTTTGGGTACTGTCACTGTAAGAATACGGCCTCCGTCGACAGAGATCTCGAAAGCTTCGTCGAGTTTCTGAACTGGTTGGTATTTCAAGTCAGAAGGAGCATTATTGATAGCCATTTGACCTTTGATTTGAGCGTACAAGGGGTTTTCAAGCTTAGCTATAAGTTGTCCTGGTGCCTGGACGCGGACTATGAACTGAGTCTTAAAGGCATTGCCATTGCTGTCGCTGTTTTCGAATTTGGTCCATGTATAAGATTCCACGTCATAGACGTATTCTTTTCCTACTTGCCACGGCCATTTCGGGTTTTCGACGAGTGGAGTCGACGCGACAGCGGCTGAAGAAAATATAAAAATTAATTAAAGACATAGTAAGATCACAGTAGTGTAATAGAAATGAAACCATGTGCAAGATCAAAGAGGTGTCTTATGGAAGGTTTTTTTGAGCCGCTATTTTTTTTTAAGGTTCCGAACCTCAAAAGGAAAAAACGGAGCCCTTATAGGAAGGATCACTTTGTTGTCCGTCCGTCTGTCTGTCTGTTAAGACCCTTTATCTCGGGAACGTGTGGAGGTATCGAGTTGAAATTAAAACCATATACTCAAGTCCGCGGTCTCTTGAAGCTGTGAAAAAATGAAATTTCTAAGTTAACGAAAAAAAAAGATACGGCCGGTTATGTCTCAAAAAAACGTATATTTCGACACTCTCGAGGAAATCAATATTCATAGGGTACTTCCCGTTGACTCAGAATCCTGAAATTTTGCACTGTCACTACAATTTGTCTGACTACTAAAATATAACTTTGTAATAGTTACCTTAATAACATATTTAAAAATCAGACATGTAAAAATAAGTAAAGTTCATTTCTTTTTTGTGGAGCTTTAAAGCGTCTGTCAGAAGTTTTAGTCCATGCAAAGTGTCTGACATTTATGATACCACTTTAAAATAATATTCTAGAAAACATATAATATATAAAAATCAGCCATAAAAATTTAAGTTAAGTAACTCTTATTTTTAGTTCCCTTTCTCACCTGATACCTGCCCAGGGGCCTCAAGGGGGAGCTCCACAAGTACACAGGTATTCAAAGCATATGAGACGCTACTGAGAACCTAAGGTTTCATCCATGTGAAAATAAGTTATGTCAGAAAGCTCTGGGATCTTGGACTAATAGAAAGACAATGAAAGAGTTCGCTCTTTCATTGTCTTTCTATTAGTCCAGCGCCGGCGTTCGCTTGGGGTTTAATGATTTCTAGCTACCGTTGTCCTAAGAGGTATATCGTTGAAATTATTTACAAACTCTTGAGCTAATTCTATGTTAGAGCTTATGGAACTTTGGCGTTTAGTGCCGTCTAATTTTATGGGACTTGCAATATTGTTGAGCAAATTGTGTATCTTCAACCGCCAAATATAATGTATCTCGAGCAGAAGAAACCAAAGAGTACAAATCACTCCATAGAGAAAACTAAACCATAGAGCACTAAGCTAAAGCATAAACTAAACCATAGTTCACACACAGTTCAATCATGTTACAGTATAAATGTTAAAACAACTTAAATGTGGATCGCCACAGAACCATGTGAAGTCTCCATTAAAAAATCCGTGTTGCGTACTTTATTCCTACTATCAGTTTCACTATTAACTTTCCACACAGTCTTTATTTTATTGCCTGCCGATTTGATCTTGTTGTTAATGTGCAGGGCCTTCGCTACCTTGCAAATATTTCTAAAAAGTTTAGAATATTTATTTACATACTTGTTAAAAGTTTCAGTGTTGAAGAATGGCTCTAGTCTTTCCCTACTTATCCTAATACCTTTAGTCGCCCAGTCACTAAATACAAACTTAGGGAAAATATTTTTCGACTTCTTTTCAAAAGTCGTATTAAATTCATTCAGTAGATACTACTGAAAATAAATTGTCATACAATTTATTAGCATCATCAATATTGTGGCCCAGAACGTTTAACTTATTTTTAACTGACTTCAAAAAAAAAGGAGGAGGTTATCAATTCGGTTGTATGTTGTTTTTATTATTATTATTTATGTGTGTGTTACCTCAGAACTCCGTCGTTTATGGAACGATTTATTTAAACTTCATATACAGTAGTGCAATTAGCAACTAGGTATTCTCTACCAGTCAACCTTTGGGTTAAAAAAGACAACACTGTGGTATGTGTGCATCATAAATAAATAATAGATATTTCAATTAGAATGAAATATCATTAAACATTTAACATATATTATGTATCATTTAACATATATTATGTAATAAAATTATAAACTAATAAATACTATGATAAATATCAAATCATTAAAATTAAGAGAACTTAAAATATAACAATTATGAAAAAGACCGAACGAAAAAACGTCCTAATGCTTCGCTCCCTCTTTTTTTAAAGTCAAAGAAATAAATTAAAAATAAACACAAAATGATCCAAAGAAGTTCAATTAGTGTAATTTTAGTACTTATTCGTCATCATCACCATCATCATTCATGGATCATGAGTGTCAGTGGCGTTGCTAGAACCACAGGAGCCCCGTATCAAACATTTTCATTAAACCCCCAGCGAACGCCGGCGTTCGCTCTCTCATTGTCTTTCTATTGTGTCTCTAATTACAGTATTCGAAAGGTTAATAGCTTTGATTTTGTTTTCTTTTTTAGTAAATAGGCCCTAATTGCACAGAACTGAAGCCCTGAGACAGCTGGATGGACCCGCGATAGGCTATGAGATTGTTAGACTAACTGCATAGGTTATTTTCATGCCGACTATAAAACGTGCGGGCTCGCGAAAGATGAATGATGTGGTTTTGTTATCATATAAGTCTCGAAAATAGGATTACTTTATCTGAGATAGTACCATACTTCATTAAAGATGAGCTCGTTTATTGGAGCAATCTGGACTAGGATTTCGTTTTTATTCTGATCTTATGAAGAGAATGCTAGAATAAGCGGAACGAGCTATACAATTGGAACCTCCTATCATTATAGTCATTATTTATTCACTACAAACCTCCTATCAATAAGAGAATTTAAGGTTGTGGATACCATGTCACGAATTTTTTCACACATCAGCGGCCCCTGTGACCTGTGACCCGTATCATTGATACGGCTGATACAGCTGCAGCTATGCCCCTAAAGAGGGTGTTCACAAGCATGTAAACTCATATACACAAGACTCCTAGGCTCAGAACAACTCTGTAGGCCATACAAATATTTGTTCCGTGCGGGAATCGAACCCGCAACATGTACCGCAGCAGCCAATTGCTTAACCACTGCGCCAACCGTGCCGTCAAAATTTAATAAAAAGGTATAATAATTTAATTAAAAAAAGTTAAGTGACTTACCGACAAACACCGTCAACAGAAGCAATTTCATGGTCCTAGGTGATTCCAGTGGTGTTCAGTGTGGCGCAGTCGAGCACACTCTGATACCCAGCCATGCTGAGCTGCAGATTATATACTACATTACTCGTACCCCTGTACCTACAAGGTTTAACACGTTCAGTGCAGAACGAGGTCGAATACGCCTCGTATGTGTCTTCCTTGCGGTGTGGCTAAGTAAAACAGTCTTCTCTGCCATGTGGTGGCTGTAACTTCAACTTGTGCAATGGTGTATCTACTTTAATAGTGTATTTCTTTGCCAGTATACCAATTAAAACTACTGAAGCCCTAAGTTCGTCGCCATCGCATGCTTTTAGTTTATTACAGGCGAACGTTGCAGCCTGTTCGACTGAATTTAACTTTAAGTATATAAACCCCTTAACAGTAATAAAAGCTTTTAAACAAATCAAGGTTAAATTGACAGAAGATTTGTGGGGTATGTCTATCAAAGTTTGTACCTCAATTATTGAGACTATAGCGCCGTACTTAGCTATAATATTTAATTTGTGTATAGATCAAGGAGTTTTTCCGGATCTGATGAAATATAGTAAAGTGATACCAATTTTTAAATCCGGGGAAAGTAAAGACACTAATAATTATAGGCCGGTGTCCGTGTTGCCGGTTTTTAGCAAGATATTTAAAAAGGTGATGTTAAATCAAATGCTTAATCATTTTAACACAAATAACATCTTACACGATAAACAGTATGGTTTCACCAAAGGACGTTGTACAACTGACGCTGGTGTCTCCTTACTAAAACACATTTTTAATGCGTGGGAAGAGGCACAGGATGCTATAGGCATCTTCTGTGACCTGTCTAAGGCGTTTGCTTGTGTGGTTCATGAAACATTACTCCTGAAACTTGAGCATTACGGACTAGGCAAAACAGCTTTAAACTTATTAAAATTTGATTGACAGACAGCAACAAGTTCAAATAAACGGTGTCAATTCGTTGGGATTAAATGTGAAAATGTGGGTACCCCAAGGTTCAATTTTAGGTCCTTTTCTATTTTTAGTTTATATTAATGATTTACCCTATTTGTTGCAAAATAAACTTAATTATGGTGTTGTTTGCTGACGACACTTCTTTGATTTTTAAGATAAATAGAAAGACTAATAATCTTGACGACGAAAATAACGCACTACTGCAGGTCCAAAACTGGTTCACTGCTAATAATCTAGTTTTAAACGGGAAAAAAACTAAATGCATAAGATTTTCCTTACCGAATGTCAAAAGTAGTGATTGTGACGTAGTACTAAACGATGAAAAACTAGAATTTGTCGACCTAACGGTTTTCCTGTGGATCACGCTTGACTCAAGGCTACAATGGGGTCCTCATTTAACATCTCTTGTAGGACGGCTTAGCTCAGCTGCATATGCTGTTAGAAAAATCCGCCAATTTACGAATGTTGATACCGCTAGACTAGTCTATTTTAGTTATTTTCATAGTATCATGTCATACGGTATCTTACTATGGGGACGGGCTGCAGACATCGACTCAGTCTTTATACTACAGAAAAGAGCCATCAGAGCTATTTACAATCTTCGCCGCTGCGATTCTCTAAGGGAACTGTTTAAGAATATTAATATCATGACGGTGTCTTGTCAATGTATTTATGAAAACATCATGTACGTTATAAAAAATCTTCATCTTTTTAGCAAAAGAGGCGATAGACATAATTATGTTACAAGAAATAGGGACCAATTAGTTCAACCAGGTTTCAGACTGGCTAAAGTGGCCTCTTCTTTCATGGGGTACTGTTTGAAATGTTATAATAACATACCTCCACAAATATTAGAACTCTATGCAGACACTATACAGGCAAGCATTTATAAGTTGGAGGATTATATTCAAGATAAAAATGCTTGGCTCAATGCTGGTCCAGCTCCACTACCACCGGGGTGAACAAATTGATTAGTTTGGAAGTTATTGTTATTATTTTTTAATGTTTTTTTTTTTTAATTGTAAAATATTATAAGTATTGTATAATGTAGAAGCATTTTTTTCAATGTTTGTAAATGTGAGTACCATGGAGCTATTTTATGGTTTTTTATGTTACTATTGGACTTGTTTGACATAAATGAGCATAGCAGTTGAGAGTTTGTCATGCTCACTCAAATGCATGCCCCATGTGTTGGATCATTCGGTTCCCTTCAAAATGGTTGAGCTGAGTGGTGCTAATATTGGCGTCATGTTCGTGAACGGGCGCTGTCAGTTGAGACTGGTCATCTCTTGGCTGCCAGTTGCTATTTTAATATCTATATTTAGTTTTTGTTTTTACTTTATTTGCATTGTTCTCACATGATAGCGACAAGAAACATGTAACAGAGATATTTGTAATTACGAAACATGATTGAAAAGAGTGTCCATGGAGTTTCTTGCACATTCTTCTCCATAGAGATCTACGCTTTGAAATGTGCAAGTTGCATCATTTTTTTTTTTCTGACTGACTGACTTCATGACATTTCTAAAAGTGTCTATAAATGGTTTATTTGAAATAAAATGTTTTGAATCTTTGAATACGGGGTCACTTTGACCTCGTACCGAACTGAAAAAAATAAAATTTTGTTTTTTTTTTAATTTCCCATTTCCCAAAAGATTTTAGTTTCTTAAACGTTACGGGGGTCTAATAAGCCCTTTACCGCCATAATGATAGTTTTCAAGCGAGGTCTTAAACGCCCCGAACCGCAAGAATGAAAATAATACAAAAATGAGTACTGCTGTCACCGTGTGGAGGTTTGACCTGCCCCTCACCTCACAAATTTGATAACATGAGATCGAATTAGAAAACATTTTCGAGCAGAGTCGGTGTTTGTTTTTTAATTTTTTTATCTTAGTAGTTTGGAAAGTTCCATGAAGTTCATGCTGAATATTAGTAATGTCAAAATAGATAACATTACTGTGAAGTATTGAAAACTTCGTGTTTTGTTTAATTGCTGTCTTTACGCGTTGTTACTATGGGATCTGCATAGGTCCCATACAAACTTCAACCCCAATATATTTATATATTATGTATATATGTATTTATATTTATATATTATGACTGGCCTGTTGGTCTAGTGGTTAGTGGCCCTGACTGCTATGCCGGAGGTCGTGGGTTCGATTCCCACCCAGGACAAATGTTTGTGTGATGAGCACGATCATTTGTTCTGTGTCTGGGTGTAATTTATCTATATATGTATGTATTTAGAAATATATAAGTAGGTTTATCAGTTGTCTAGTACCCATAACACAAGCTCTGCTTAGCTTGGGACTAGACGGCGTTGTGTGATAGTTGTGGAATATTATTCGAAGGGTTTATAACTGGTTACTGTTGCAGAGTTATAATGAAACAGAAGAGCTCTTGAGGTTATAATCTCAGTAATCTCAGTAATACACGACCTAGACCTGTACCATGACGAGTGAGATTGTTTCATTCTTATTTCCGGTGTGGGTAGGAGATGGCGCTAGACAACCTGTGTAGCTCTGTCTCTTGCCCGCGCTGGGGTAGGAGTGGAGCAGTCTTGCTTTGAACGTCATGGTAACCCCCCTACACATGAACAAACTTTACACTACTTCATAAAGTCACAACATCACATGTACCCTCATGCACCACACTTGCATAAATGAAAGGCTCAATTTTGATTTTTACCTTTTGGCTTTTGGCTTTGGAGTTTTTTTGCCTTCTGATATTCTTTTAATGTTCTTTTAATGCAAAAATAGCGTGAGAATCCTGGTACCCATAACACAAGTTAAATCTTTCCTTGGGTACCAGATTCATTAGAAATACTTACTTGTTACTTCTGACTCTAATTGTTCTTGTTCTCTAATATCTGTTTGTTCTATGTGTTGTTTGTAAGTGTTTGAGTGTACAAAAATTTTTTGATTCAATAAATTATTATTATTATTATTTCGTTTATTCGTATAGATATCTACATATAAATTATATTTTTAAATATTTCTATAAAAAATAAAAAAAACATTTAAAAATATAAAAAATAGTGTCCCACCGGTATCGGGAACAGGGTCCAAGCTACCGGCGGTCAGGGCTCCAAAGAAAGGAACCTCCTAACAATACGAGCCGTGTCCAAGAGTACCACTTTCTGAATCAAGCCCTTGATCCAGCCGCCTAACGCGAGCCTCCTAAGGTGTTGGTCGAGGCTCTTGGCTATTAAGCCATTGGCTGACACGACTATCGGTACAATGATCGCCGAGTCCACATCCCACATGTCGACAACCTCGCGAGCCAAGTCAATATACTTGATTTATTTATCTTTCTCGGCTTTCACGAGGTTCTCGTCATGCGGAACGGATATGTCAACAATCATTGCACGCCTCTCGCTTCGGTCCACCATCACTATATCAGGCTTATTGGCTACAATAGTCCTGTCAGTGATGATGGACCGATCCCAGTACAAAGTGATATGACCATTATCAAGAACTGGGTCGGGCTCATACCTGTACTACGGCACTTCCGATTCCACAAGAGAGTATTTCAGAGCAAGTTGCTGATGGATAATCCTGACTACAAGGTTGTGCCTATGCAAGTACTCTCCGTTAGCTAGACGAGAACAACCAGAGATAATGTGACGAATTGATTCTCCCGGACGGTGACATGCCCGACAGATGTCAACCGTGCCGCCCTTCACAATAAATCTTCGGTAGTTATTCGTCATGATAACTTCGTCCATAATTGCACAGACAAAACCTTCGGTTTCCCCAAAGAGGTCACCGAAACGCAGCCAGGCTACGGACGCCTATTGGTCTACATCGGGCCCGTGAAGGGCCCGGAAGAAGCGTCCGTGAAGTTCCTTGCTCTGCCATACTTCCCTGGGATCGTTAGTGTCAAGCACTACCGGTTTGCGCCAGTTCTCATTAGCCAGGGAGAGCGGGGTGAGTCCCTTGTCCACTGCCACTACATCTCGATGCATACCCACGTCGGCAGCTAGGAAATATTCCCTGAGACTGCATACCTCGCGGTTGTGTAGGGTCTTAGCATTTAAAAAACCTTATTATTATTATATTATACGAGTATTATAATATTATTATTATGTATTTATTATTTATACCATAAATTAATAGTTAAGCCTCAGATACATTAGGGTACACAATGTCCCCCAGCATGACGCGCAATGCTGTCAAATTGTCCAACAACATGTCCCGCGTCACGTGAATGCGTAGTAAAATGTTGGGGGACAAGTTGCGGGACACTGGGCAACGTTCCAGCGTCACGTAGATTGAGTGTTGCGCGTCATGTTGCTGTCAAATTGTCCAACAACATGTCCCGCGTCACGTGAATGCGTAGTAAAATGTTGGGGGACAAGTTGCGGGACACTGGGCAACGTTGCAGCGTCACGTAAATTGAGCGTTGCGCGTCATGTTGTAGGATATTTGGCCCCCTAATGACTAAGACTATAAGAAAAACTTGTGAACATCAGGATGACGAGTGTACGTCAAAAAACATTGATTGTATACACATGAAAGCAATGTGAGGAATGTGCGTAAAATTTAAAGCAATGTGTTTTTATAAAACTAGAGTTATTTAAAAACTTAGTGAGCCGCCATGCGCCATCTGATATCAGAATGACGGGTGTATTTTTAATCTAAGTAAATTACTTAACATCTAAGTATGAAAACACTAGCGTAGCAATGTTCCGACAATGTGCTCGAACGTACCAAAAGCAGAATCAGATGCGTCAAAAGTTTTAAAAATAATTTTGAAAATAAAAAATCTTGATTTAAACGCCTACTTATTTTATACTAGCAATCACGTCCAAACGTATAGAGAAACACTTACACCAAGGCGTTTTCTGGAGAACATCAGGATGATGAGCGTATGTCAAAAAACAGTGATTCTATACACATGAAAGCAATATTCTAACAATGCAAGGAATGTGTGTCAAATTTTAAGCAATGTGCTTATATAAAACTAGAGTTATTTAAAAAAACTTTGTGAGCCGCCAGTCTGATATCAGAATAACGGGTGTATGTACTTATTTTTAATCTAAGCAAATTACTTACCATCTAAGTATGAAAAAACTAGCGTAGCAATGTTCCGGCAATGTGCTCGAACGTACAAAAAGCAGAATCAAATGCGGCAAAAAGTTAAAAAGTAATTTTGAAAATAAAAATTCTTGATTTAAACGCCTACTTATTTTATACTAGCAATCACGTCCAAACGTATAGAGAAACACTTACACCAAGGCGTTTTCTGGAGAACATCAGGATGATGAGCGTACGTCAAAAAACAGTGATTCTATACACATGAAAGCAATATTCTAAAAATGCGAGAAATATGTGTCAAATTTAAAGAAATGTCCTTTTATAAAACTAGAGTTATTTAAAAAAAACTTAGTGAGCCGCCAGCCTGACATCAGAATGACGGGTGTATTTTTAATCTAAGCAAATTACTTACTATCTAAGTATGAAAACGCTAGCGTAGCAATGTTCTGACAATGTGCTCGAACGTACCAAAAGCAGAATCAGATGCGGCAAAAGGTTTAAAAGTAATTTTGAATATAAAAATTCTAGATTTAAACGCCTACTTATTTTATACTAGCTGTGTAATGTTTCTCTATTCGTTTGGTCGTGATTGACCAAACGAATAGAGAAACATTTACGCCAAGGCCTTTTACTGGTGTAAGGGCGCCGTGAGGTCTTTCCAGCCACTCCTCAAAGAGGGGACTTACTGAGTACCTGGGGTTTTACCATGGTGTTTTAAAATGTCAATCGTGCGAGCACGTGCAAACGAGAATGAGAGATGCAGCTATACACCCATATAGCTCCATCCCTTTAATAGTTCAGGTGGTCGTCAAATGGAACACGTTAAGAGCTCGTGGTAGGGCCTCTGATATGTAGGTACATTACGGATTTATTTATTAATTAGGATCACCAACATTACGGGCACTGGGAATTACAAACTTTACATTAACATAAACATTTGATTTAAAAACATAAAATTTGTTAATTAATTACATCGAATAAAAAGTCAAAGAAAAAAAAATTGATTGATGTCAGTAATAATTGATTGGATTGTAAGAGATTTGAGATTGCTGTCGCATAGTCAGTTTTATTAGATAGGGCCCTGGAAGTATCAGGTTATCACGAATTTTTTTTTTAACGATGTACTAATGTAGGTACCAACCGTTCATTACTAATTAAATTATTAATAGTTAGCGTAGAAACAGTAATTATATTTATCAAAAAAATTGTTTTGATAAACATTGTTGTTGCTGTGCTTATCTCTTTTGATTTTATTACATAATTATTCTTCTAATGATATAATATGTTGTTTTTAATTTCGAAAAAGTACGTACCTAAACGCAAATGGATTTAAACCAGTCTGTTTTTTTTTATTATTAATAATTCATAGGAACCAGGTTTTTTTTAGGTGGGAAATCATTCAATGACTTCTCCCGCCCTTAGGCGGAGCGAGACGGCGTGTCAAACTTTTACTGACTAAAACTCACTCCTATGTTCTCTTGTTGCCTTGCTTCCTGGCTCCCGGGTTTTCCTTTCAGAAACGAACCATGGCCCCAGTAGGCTTTGACTCTGCTGGGCACCTATGGTTTTGCTGACATCTCCTCGAGGCGCGCGCGGAACACTACGTGCCGTCGACGACTTAGGCTAGGTCCGGACGGTTACCGGACGGTCGGACGTCAAGTTATCCATTGCTCGCCGTCCGCAAGTCCGCGCTTACGGTGGCTGGAAATCGGGATCAGGATCCCGGCGGCTGGGGCGTGAGGGCCGTTGCCTCGAGCGTGCGGTCGCCGCCTTTGTTAGCATTACTGCTTTGCAGAAGGAGGTCATTTCTCCTCGTTCCGGACCATGACCTGTACCAAGGCTCGGCGCGAGAGGTCGTTGCCGCCGATCACCCCCACGAGGGCATGGCGGTGCTTTATACAAACGGGGCACACCACTACTGTATGCCCTCCGGGCGGCCCATACAATGGTGAGACCCGGGCGTTTCTTCCAAACGAATCCGGTGTATGAGCCTCCCGAACTTACTGTTTCTGGTGAGAACCTGTGTCATGCGGAAGGTGAGGACGCCGTGTTGTCTTTCCATTCACTCCTCAAAGAGGGGACTTACCGCCATAATTATGGTGTGCCCAATAGGAACCACATACGTATGTGGTTCATCAAATATTTATCATCATTATAAAAATAGTTAAATGGATATTATGTTTTGACATTATATACCTACATTTTACCCACATTAGGGCCTATGCACACCACGTTTTTTAAACGCGCCGTTGACGCGCGTTTGTAGCGATACAGACGCGATACGCACGCAAGTCAGACGCAGCGTGTAGACCTTTAATAGGATAAAAGCGCGCCGTCGACGCACGTTTCTAAAACGCGCATCAACGGCGTTTCTGTAAAAGCGAAAATCACAATTTATAAGAGTGCCTACATTACTACCCAGATCAATGCTGCTAAAACTCAGACGCGTCTTTTTCCCGCTAATAGAAGCCATTTTCTGAAAATGTCATGTCATAAAAATTTACAGATAGTGTAATAATAATAATAAAAAATAATACAAAAAAAAACAGTCTCTCCAACGGTACCAGATTGACTATCGGTACATCGAAGTGCTGAAGTGTTTGTACAAAAACGCCACCATGTCAGTTCTACTTCAGGACCGGACCTCGAAACCTATCCTCTTGCAGCGAGGTGTGAGGCAGGGAGATGCCATGTCTCCGAAACTGTTCACAGCCGCAATGGAGGATGTCTTCAAGGTTCTGGAATGGAGAGGGCTAGGCATTAAAGTCAATGGCGAGTACATCACTCACCTTCAGTTTGCCGACGACATAGTAGTCATGGCTGAGACTGCGGATGAGCTCAGTACATTGCTCGACGACCTCAGTAGAGCTTCCGAAAGAGTGGGACTTAAAACGGACATGGACAAAATCAAAGTCATGGTTAACATCTATGTAGCACCCACTCCTATCAAGATCGGAGACTCTACACTCGAAGTTGTGGACGACTACGTTTACCTGGGACAGACGGTTCAGTTGGGTAGGTCTGACTTCGAGAAAGAGGTCAATCGTCGAATCCGACTCGGTTGGGCAGCGTTCGGGGAAGCTGCGCGGTATCTTCTCATCCAATATACCACTGTGTCAAGACGAAAGTCTATGACCAGTGTGTATTGCCAGTGATGACATATGGTTCCGAAACGTGGTCGCTTACAATGGGGCTCATAAGAAGACTTAAAGTCAGCCAAAGGGCAATGGAAAGGGCTATGCTAGTTATACCTCGGAGTTTCTTTACGTGATCACATAAAAAATGAAGATATCCGCAGGAGTACCAAGGTTACCGACATAGCTCGAAGAATCGTCAAACTTAAGTTGCAATGGGTAGGGCACATTGCACGCAGATGGTCGATGGGGACGAAAGGTTCTGGAGTGGCGACCGCGTACCGGAAGACGTAGCGTTGGAAGGCCTCCCACAAGGTGGACCGATGACCTGGTCAGGGTCGCGGGAATTGGATGGATGCGAGATGCATAGGACTGGTCGTTGTGGCGACACTTGGGGGAGGCCTATGTCCAACAATGGACGTCTTTCGGCTGAAATGATGATGATGATGATAATTATGAATGTAATAATAATAATAATATTTATTGTTGCCAATAAGCCTGACATAGTGGTGATAGATCAACTAGAGCGTCGCACAATGATTGTTGATATAGCGGTCCCACATGACGAGAACCTCGTGAAAGCTGAAAAAGATAAACAAACTAAATATCTTGACTTAGCTCGCGAGGTTGTCGACATGTGGGAAGTGGATAAAGCAATCATTGTGCCGATAATTGTAACGGCCATGGCTTAATAGCTAAGAGCCTCGAACAACATCTAAGGAGGCTCTCGTTGGGCAGCTGGATTAAGGGCTTGATCCAGAAAGCGGTACTCCTGGACACGGCGCGCATTGTTAGGAGATTCCTCTCTTAGGAGCCCTGACCACCAATAGCTTGGACCCAGTTCCCGATGCCGGTGGGCTACTATTTTTTATATTTTTTAATGTTTTTATTATTATGTTTTTTTTAAATAAATATTTAAAAATGTAAATAATACGAGTATGTGTATATAGAAAAAAAATGGACTAACAATATTTATTCAAAATTCTTTACAGTATAAATTAATACAGTCTTAAATATAAATCTTAATTCTGAGTCTTACCTAATGTAATGTTGTATTACCTAAGCCTCTGATATCATGTGTTTTGTGTCTGGGTGTAATTTATATATGATATGTATTTAGAAATATTTAAGTGTGTTTATCAGTTGTCTAGTACTCATAGTACAAGCTCTGGTCAATTTGGGATTAGCGTTGTGTGAAAATTGTGGAATATTATTATTATTTACACTTGATTACTCGCAGATTTTCTTTATAAAGTTAAACAGTCACCTCCTTGAAGACGCACTCCTCTTTAGCTTGGGGCCTCCTCGCGAGGCTGACCAGGTCGGTCCACTTGCCGAAGCCATTACTCTCGTTTACCATCTTGCCCTGCCAGGAGATGGAGAGGCTGTAGTCGCGTGCGTTGAACGTCTCTAGACCTTGCTTCTATACACAGCATAGTAGGGCTAATGAAAACTTAAAAACCATTCTCATCATCATCATTTCAGCCAAAAATCGTCCACTGTTGGACATAGGCCTCCCCCAAGTGTTGCCAGAATTACCGGTCCTGTGCGTCTCACATCCATTGGATTCCCGCGACCCTCACCAGTTCGTCTGTCCACCTTGTGGGAGGCCTGCCAACGTTGCGTCTTCCGGTGCGAAAAAACCATTCTGAAATGCTCTAGTTGCGCGATTTAGGATTTCGTAGTTTTTATTTCCTATATGGCGCTATAGATTTCGCCACAGGCCCAAAGACGTGTGGTCTTTGAATACCCTTTTCGGAAAAGATGTGGCCTGTGACGTCTGCTGATTTCTCTCTCGTGCTCTAATCGGGTAAGTGTATCAAATAAAACATTGATTGCTAATTAACATTCTATAATTTATATTTGTTATATTTATCCTCTATATAATACTAAAATACACACAAAGATCATAACTAACAGACTGCAATAATTTAAAAGGTTAACATATATATTTATTTATTTATCTGTAGTTTATGGAAACGCTTAAATGTCGTGACTATGTAAATAATTTTACAATCCTTTAGTGATCTTGTTATTGAATTTACTCCAATCAGTATCGGAGCGGAGGATATTGGTGTACTTGGTGACAGGCTGGTACGCCTTCAGTTTGGCTTCCTTCTTCAGCTCTGCAGTCGTAGGGTCGCTGAACTCTCCGTCCAATGAGAAGGATGCTCCGTACAGCTCCGGGAGGTCGACCAGACCGTAAGGAGTCATGTAGTCGTCACGAATCTGGGATGAGCTCTGACCACAGATACCCCTGGTGGTGGTGCGGTGGTCAGCGGTGAAGATGGCCAGCCTTTGTCCGTCGTACACGAGACGAAGAGCTTCGTTGTTGATGTTGAAGACCAGAACGCCATCAGCAAGGTTGTAGTATTGCAAGAGGGGCGCATTCTCAGCGTCATTCCAGTACAGGGTAAGTGCACCTTCAGAAACCATCTTAGTATTGCTCTTGACTTGAACTGATGTGGAATTCATTTCTAGCTCAACGTACTTGCCATCTTCTTTTCTGTAAAGTTAAAAATTACCTCGTAAACGAAGTTTGATATTTGTGTACTTGACTCAATTTTTTTTATTGTGTGGTTCAAAAAGTAACTTTATAATTATATCCAAAGTCGCAAATAGAAACAAATTGTCAAATTCGTTCAGTATTAATCAAGTTAGAAACCTTTCAAATTTGCTAGAAGGGGAAATTGTCAAATAATAGTATGACAAATGATATTTTTTTGCAAATAGGTTTTTTATAAAAACTTTTACACGTCAATTTTTTTATCAATTTAAACTAGATGAAGCCGGATTTTCCTAGCTGACTACCCTGATAATAAACACCGAAACAAACTCAGGGGTCAAAGTCTCTTTTAAAGTCATACAGCAAACATGTAATGGTCAAATCATATGAGAACCATGCAGATTGGAGTCTGAGACCACACAGTTCTGAGCGGACCTGTCCAGTCAGTGCAAGCATTTGTCAGTATTCGTGTAGCTCAACTCAGAACTACTAAGGAGCTCAACGACTGTATGGAGTATAAGGGTGCACTTAATGAAATGTGACGTCACCGCCATTTGGTTACGTGTACTCAAAAGAGATTTCGAGATATTCCCACCACACATCCACTCTTCCTCAAACCAATATTTGGAAAGCTTCATTTAGTAACCAATTCTGATACTACTTTCAGCAAAATATTTCTTTTTTTTACTGTTATTTGTTGTTTAGTATTATTGTTACAAAAAACTTTCATCTTATACTGTAATTTATTCTTACTTGTAGGAGATATACACGTCCGCTTGATGCTCGCTGGGCCTCCTCGCGAGTATAACCAAGTCGTTCCACTTGCCGAAGTCGTCGGACTCGTCCACCATCACAGCATGCCAGGAGCTAGTAAGGCTGTAGTCATAGCTGCGGCCACTGAACGTCTGGACCTTGCTGCTGTCCACGGCACAGTAGGCTATAAGCAATATAGACAAACATTGAAAATGTGACGATGCGTACGGAAATCAACACCGTATAAAGTTTTATAAAAAATACTAACGTAGGTATTGATACCCAGAGTAATAATTGAAGGTACGTTCCCAGTCATCGATGGGTGCATAGATAGCAGAGGCATAGGGGTAGTAACCCAAGATTTCCACGTTTTTAAAGCTGAATTCTCCGTATTTAGATGTAAACTTGTAGTTTTCATAATTATCGTAATAGAATGACTGAATTTCAATTTCCAGTTTGCCATCATCGATTTTATTCGTCATATCCTGTATGTATTCCCCAGAATACGTTTTCTTTAGACGTTCATATGTTTTCTGTGTTATGACCAAGAACTCCGGGCTCAGTTCTTTGTATTGGACAGAAAACTTCATGTAGTCAGGGGCATGTGCTTTGATAATCATCTTGTAGCAATCCCTTTGATAGAAGTTGAACTTGCTGGTTTCTTCCAAGCACTGTTTTGCAAGAGGGTCGTTCGACAACATTTCAGTATATTTCTCGCTACGCTCTCCAAAACCATGAATTTGAACATTTTTGGAAGTTCCGAATTTCAAGTCGATTTCGTAAGTTATCTTGATCTTATTCTTCAAAGCTTCTTTGAAGTTGAGGGGGGCTATTTTAGGATTAACCACCTTTATGACTCCGTTAATCTGCTCCTTGCCATTTATGAAAAAGACTGCCTGGAATTTGTTGTCTACAAAACTGTCAGCGATAGCGGTGGTGAACGTGTATTCTTCTTTATGTTTTCCGTTAAACACGGCACTGAAGTCATACAACTGGACTTCAGCAGACTCAATGCCAGACGCGACGCGCTTGACAAGCTCCTCTCGACGCGCCTCGCTGTTCGCTGAGACATCCTTGACGACTGACGCTGGTCCCAAATCACCACTCTGTTTCATATTGTATAGTGTGTCTGTAATGAAAACATAAATTTTAATAATAATCAGAGATATTAACTATGAAATAATCATGAGATCGTAAACAAATAACGTACCGTAGAATAAGCTGAATGTGATATCTTTGTTTAACGTCTCCTGAGCAAGATATCCTAAGTTGAATTCAGTAAGAGCGACATCTTTTTGATACAATAAGGTGCTCATGTCGGTTAGGAAGCTGGAGTCGTAAATATCGCCCTCGTCTTTGAAGTCAGATGAGTAAGAGTATCCTTGTAGAAGGATAGAAACACCGCCTAAGAATCGTATTTTGTAATCCCCAGACACTACTTTAGCAGGTCGCTCAACGTACTTAGTTAATGGATTCTGAGAAATTGTCAGTAGAGAATCAGTCTTCTGTAAAGTAGTGTAGGGCCACACGCTAAAGTGAATAAAGGTGGCATCTTGTTCACGAAGCACAAAATTCAGTTTGATCTGTTTTGTCTGAATCACTGTATTCAGATCAGTAGGGAAATAGAACTGGATTTTGTTGACGACTCCGACGGCAGCATACATATCGCCGAGAGTGTCCAGGAAACCGACACTACCGTCTAAGTTCCTGGCATAGATGATGTCGAGGTGTTTATTTAAAGATCCGTTGAAGTCCTTGCTATTCGAATCAATTTTTATTTTGACTTGGCCATTAATTGAAAACATAAGTGGTTCACTGTATTCAAAGAAGAAGGGCACACCAGCAGCCAGAGGGAATACCACGTATGCTTGTTTCTGGTACAATATCTTAGTATATTGGACATCAACTCCTTTAAATAATTGTTCCATATTTTGAACAGTACTATCAATGAACGCATTAAGATCCGCCTCGCTGAAGGTGATAAGCTTTTGCTGGTTGAAACTTTCCAGGAAGATAGAGCCTTCAATGGGTCCTCGAGGTTTACGTTTGATGTTTAGTGACTCGGCCACTTTCTTAGCGGAGTATTTCAAGTCAACCTTAGATTGATCAGATTCGTAGATCAAATGTGCCATAGATTCCAAGAGTTGTTGCACGCCTGATGCAGACAAAGTTACCTGTAAAAAGTAAAAATAATCTATAAATTATGTGATGTGCTCATTAGCGATAGCGTCGTTGATGCCGTGGGTGCAATTTTTACAATAATTTTCTTTTAAATGATACTCGTACAATAGCTAAACCGTTCGAGCCACTCTCAAGTGATGCTCCGTCATACATGGAACTAGTGTCCGACCGAATTTTCAACCGGACATGTTATGTTGCGCCTTATTATAAGGTAAAAGGTAATTACATTTTGTACCTCCAAAATATATAGAGAGGAAACGCAGAGCAATGTTACAATAATATTATATTTCATTCACTGATTCATAATAACTAATAGGTTATCAATATAAGCCTTAATATTTATAGAAATATTTGTACGCCATATTATGGCAGAATATGCTAGAACCAATATTGTAACATCTATTTGTACCAGATTCTTACAAATATACATTTTTTATGATTCTCCCGTTGTACAGACGCAGTCAAAATTACTTTATTTAAGGCGTATTGTACCTCACTGTACGCGGGAAGTTTGTGGGTAGACTACACTCAGAGAGCATGACAATACTCATCGGGTCCAATTTAACAACGCGTTCATGGCGCTGTTGCGGCTTCCATGTTCGTGTAGCGTATCAGCAATGTTTGCTGAAGCACACACAGATGGCTTCGCAGCTATCTGGCGCAAAAAGACCGCATCATTCATCAGTCGTCTGCGTGGAAGTCGCCACAGTATCTTGAGTGCCATAGCTGATGGATACGATTATCCTCTCATGTGGAAATTAGTACAGCGGACAAAGTCCCTGCTTACTACCTATTGTTTATTCGTTGCTTATAAGATGTATGGATATCTCAATAAATTAATTATATAACTGTAACTAGACTATTAGACTTAGTGTAATTTATTTCATCACCACTGCTCTCAAAACGGTGAAGAAAAACATCGTGAGGAAACCGGCATGTCCTAGAACCAAAAATTCGAAGACATGTGACATTCACCAATCCGCACTGGGCCCGCGTGGTGGATTACGGCCCATTCCCTCTCCTAGAGAGGGGAGGCCTGAGTCCCAGCAGTGGGAACATTAAAAGGCTGATTATGCTATGCTAGACTATTAGATCGACTATTTTTTTCCTCACAAAAACATGACTATAAATGGAAATTTCGGTTTCAGTCGTAGAAACTGATTGCAGTCGGACACTAAATATGGCAATTGATTTTTATTTTTAAATAGTTAATTTATGTGTTTAAGATAATTAATAAGTACCTGGTTTTCCTCAGTCCAACTAGTGCCTCTGGCCCTCAAAGCTGACCTATGGTATAAAGGCATGAAACCATCTTCGCTGCCAATATATGACAGTTCCCTGAAGATTGCGATATCATCGTCACTTGTATACTCATCAATTAGGCTGTCGGTCGATAGGCGGTATCCAAACTTCTCTTTTGCAACAAAAGGTTTGACAGCCTCTGCTGTCTTGGTCCTAGAAATGTAGAAACAGTCGTGAATATTAATCGTCATCAACCGCATTAGTGCATCTTTTATTTTGGAAAAAGAAAACTTACAGGTCTCTGAAACGTGGATCCTCCAGTTCAGCTGCAAAGTTAATTCCATTCGCTAAAACAGCGCGTACTTGAGTGCTGGGGTCGTCGTTGGTCATCTGTGCCATTACTAGCATCATCTCTGCTGTAGGGAAAGCCATGAAGATGTTCAGGGCAGCAAGAACTCTTATCTCGTAAGGCTCAGCAGTATTTCTCAAGATGCTGAAGAGTACAGCACGAACGGATTTGTTCTTCAGGTTGGCTAAGGTTTTGAGATTGGCAACCATCTGGGTGCGCAGATACTTAGTCACTCTAATGCGACCGTCCAAGTATGGTGCAAATACCATCAAGACGTCTGGGTGAGCCAAATTGCCAAGGACTCTTGTGTAAACCTGAGCCCTGTTCGAGTCTCCATTTTCAATAGCTTGTTTCAGATATTTAGAGAGTCGTGGAATGACGGTATCAACAACGAATAAGTTTTCCTCAGTAAAGCGCATGAATTTCGTAGCTGCTAACAGGGCTGAATTGTTTAAGTACTGTTGCTCCATTACTACAGGATTCAACGCAAAGTCGAAGAATTCAGTGAAGACCTCCTTCGTAGGATACCGAAGAGCAGCACCTACACCTGAGATAAGCTCAGCCGCTTCTTCTCCTTGAATCTTCTTAGTAAGGATCCAGGTTCTGATTTCCCTAAATGCGGCAACAGTGCCTGCTTGCGCGACAGCATCACGGTAGATTATCCACATTCCAGTCTTAGCGACGTTTTTCGAGGACTTAGCGATGTCGACGCTGCTTGTCAACAGGGTCAGTTGCTCCGAATTTAAAGAGCCTATGATGCGTACTAGAATGCCGAACTTTGAAAGGAAGTCCGCTTTGGGCAGTTGGTTGGGCGTCTGCAGCAATGGTGTCAACTCTTGGAGCAGTTTTTGAGCGTTTGCAATGCTCTGATTCGTAATCTTGGGGATGAACATAGACTCGCTTATCGAAAATAAAAGTGAATCGATTTTGCGGCTCTCTGCAAGTTTGTTCCACACAGCACCGGTAGTCTCCTGGATGGACGACAGGAAGACTTTAACGTAACTGTAAACTTCAGCCTTTTGTTTACCGTATAAAAGGGGACTGACAAAGACAGAGTTTTTGACTTCTGACTTGAAGATGGTGGCCTGCTGGCCAGCAACCAAGCGGGATTCAGAAAAGTGTTTAATGAACTGTTTCTCTTCATTTTCGTATGCGAGTCCATTCCAAACGGCACCTTCTGGCAGGCCAAAGTAGATTGCAGCACGTTTCTTGCATGAGCCGTAGTCTTTACTCTTAACGATCTCGATGGGATCCTCTTCAGAAATTAATTTGGGAAATTCGCGATGCCATTCTGCGGAAACTGGCGAAACATTGTATAGAGTCTCACATTCACCAGTCACGTCAGTTTCCATCTTCTTGAAGAGGCCTTGGAACGTTTCTTTGTCGAAGCTGTTGGGGAAGCTGTCAACATGACCAAATGCTGATATGTCAACTTGGAGAGCGCTGATCAAACCCTTGAACAAGTTCTCGTGGGCAACGGAAAGTGTGAGAGGGACATTGAATGACTTGACACGGCCTCCCTCGACGAATATTTCTAATGGTTGGTCGGTGATCTGAATGGGTTGGAACTTCAAGTCGGAAGGTACAACGCTGAACGTAATTTTTTCAGCCTGGAGCTGCGCGTACAAGGGCTGGCTCAACTTAGCGAGGAGCAGTCCTGGAGCCACCACGCGGATGATGAACTGAGCTTTGAAGGCGTTGCCATTGCTGTTGCTTTTGTCGAATGTAGTCCAGGTGAAGGTGTCTACATCATAAAGGTACTCCTTGCCGACCTGCCAGGGCCAGTTTTTGCTCTGGGTGAGTGGGCTTGACGCTACTGCGGCTGAAATAAACGAGAAACAAGAAGTTAAGTTGGGTACCTAATTATCAAAATGCTGAAAGGTAAAATGCCTAAAGTAATAATATCAATATGTTCAAAATATCGAATGCTTAAAATACCTACATTCGATTTCAAGGGGCACCTGATCCCTCTGGGTAACGGCCTTTCTTTAAGGCTAGAAATTCTTTTAGTGATGAGTAGGTACGTACGGTAGCCATGTCAGAGCAGACATCAATCCTACGCATCTTCAGCTATAATAGCTGATTTAAGGAGAATAAAAAAACACAAAGAAAGCAACTTGTCCTTAAAAACTTTTTTTAGGTGGGAAATCATTCAATAACTTGTCACACTCTAGGGCGAAGCGTGAGGGTGTGTCAGACTTATACTGACTAAAACCCACTCGGACTATGTTCCTTCTTTGCCTTGCGTCTCAGGCCCCGGGGTACCGTTTCGGACGACTCATGGCCCCAGTAGGCTTCGGTCCTGCTGAGCCCCTACGGTTTTGCTGACGTCTCTTTACGTGCTGTTGACGATTTGAGCTTGGTCCGGACAGTTACTGGGCAGCTGGACGGTGAACTAATCATTGTTCGTCGTCCATAAGCCTACGCTTACGATGACCGGAAATCGAGATCGAGGCCGTTTCCTCACGCGTTTGACCTCCTCCTTCGCTAGCGCATCTTCGCAGAAGGTGACGACCGCCTACCATTCCTCCCCGCTCCCGACCATGGTCTGTATCAGGGCCCGGCCCGAGAGCGAGCCACCGCCGATAAATATGTACGCCCACGAATAGAAAGAAGAAGATTATTATTATTATTTACGACAAACATGGCACATAACTTAAAATATATATATATAACATTATAACAAATCTATACAATAGAGTGAGTTTGCGACACATCCGCGCAAAACGGCCAGCGCTCAGCAAAATGCTGTGGCTCATGTATTGAACAGAACCACAGCGCTGATTTTCAGCGCCAGCCGTCGTCGACGAGACGTTGAACGACTAGCAAACTTTCATCTTATGAACTAAAAACAACTTAATAAAGAAACTAAAGAAATAACATAATAATAAACCATTAAACATAATCATATAATATTTTAATCAACATACTACTTGTCTCTGTAGATTGCAAAAAACTTAAGAAAATTTAAATTTTGCTGGTTACCTTACCGCTTTCACCTTACCGTGCAATGCTAACTTTTATTTGAATGACACGGTTGGCGCAGCAGTTGAGAGATTTACTTTTTTTTTTCATGTGGGAAAATCATCTAATGACATCCCCCGCACTTGGGCGGAACGGGAGATAGTGTCAGACTTTTACTGACTAAAAACCCACTCCTGTTCCTTCTTTGCCATTTTTCCCATGGCCCCAGTAGGCCTCGACCCTGCTGGGCCCCTACGTTTGCTGACATCTCCTTGAGGCGCGCGTGGAAAACTACGCGCCGTCGACGACTTGGGCTCGGTCCGGACAGTTACCGGACGGTCGGACGGCGAGCCACCCATTGCTCGCCGTCCGCAATCCCGCTCCTACGGTGGCCAGAAATCGGGATCGGAATCCCGGCGGCGGTTGGGGCGTGAGGACCGTTGCCTCACGCGATCGGCCGCCTCCTTTGCTAGCATTACTGCTTCGCAGAAGGAGGCGACCGCCTGCCACTCCTCCTCACTCCGGACCATGGCCTGTACCAATGCCCGGCGCGAGAGATCACTGCCACCGATCGCCCCCACGAGGAATGTCTTTATCCTGGGTCTAGGTGTCTTGTGTATGTGAGTTTACGAGTTTGAAATGTCGTGGGGAAACCAGTCCTAGCGCCACCAAATCGCAGTGGAGCCGCGTGGTGGATTACAACCCATTCCCTCTCCTAGAGAGGAGGCCGGAGCCCTAGCAGTGGGAATATTACAAGGCTGATTATGCTTATATGCTTTTGTACAAGACTGTCTTTTTTCTTAATTTTTTTTAAACTATGACTTTTTCAACTTAAGAGGGCCCTCCCCCACTCGTCTATCCTTAACGGACTATGGTTTAAAAGTTTGTTGCTTCATCCAACGCAATGTTTGATAAAGAGGCAACGAGCCTAAAAACTCTGTTGACATTCGGTAATTCCGTAATTTACTCGAATATTTAACAAAACTGTTCAAGAAACTGTTTTTGGAAAACTAAATTAGTCATTCAAAATCTAGATTAAAAGTGTAAGGTTCCTATAAGTAGTTATATTTTTTTGCGAAGGGCCTAAATTTTCAGAGGTCTTTACTGGATTAGTTTTACACAAATTTATGATTTTATTTCAACAGAAACCTAGACAATATCCACAAAATATCTTTGTTTCCTAAATATCGCAAAAAAAGGCATGTAATAACGTCATAATCTCGTAAGAGCTGTTGCATGGAAATGTATCTCGGGTTGGAAGCCCTTAATCTATATATACATATATAGGATATATATAGGGTGACTGGTAATTAGTGTACGATACTTAAACGCGTGATTGTGCTCATGATAAGCAACAACTTTTACTATGGGAACAAACCTGAAATCACGAAAAAAAAATCAGCTGTTCAGTACATTTATGTTTGCCTAATGTACTGAACAGCTGATATTTTTTTCGCGATTTCGGCTTTGCTCCCATAATAAAAATTGTTTGTTATCATGAGTACAATCACGTGTTTAAGTATCGTACACTAATTACCAGTCACCCTATATAAAAGGAGATACTGACTAACTGACATATCAACGCACAGCCAAAACTACTGGGACTAGGAACGTGAAATTTTGCACAAGGCTTCCTTTTATGACGTAGGCGAGCACTAAGAAGGGATTTTTCAAAGTTCAGTTCCTAAGGGAATTAAACGGGGTTCTAAAGTTTGTATGGAGAAATCTAGTTTCACGCGAGGGAAGCAGCTGGCAGAAGCTAGTCTATATATAAAAAGAGGAACTGACTGACTGACTGACATATCAACGCACAGCCGAAATTACTAGGTCTAGGAGCGTAAAATTTTGCATAAGGTTTCTTTTTATGACGTAGGTGAGCACTAAGAGAGGATTTTCCAAAATTCACGGAATTAAAGAGATGAAACGGAGGTCCAATATCTGTATGGAAATAGTAAATTTTAATACAAGTGCAGAAAGTTTGTCATTGCGACCGAGGTGGAATTCGCACGAGCCGTAGGCGAGTGTGTTATGGAACCGAGGGCTGCAGTGACAAATTTGCACGTGTGTCAAACGACTTTTTTCAATACACTTACGAAGAAATGGATAAACGGGGGTTGACCGGCGACTGGTGGGGGTCGACGCGCGCCCAGCCTGATACGATACATGTAATAACATTGTGCCGGGGGACAGCACAAGCTATTTCAGCACTAGAGCGGAAAACAGTCTATTGCGTGCCTAAAAGCGGTGGGATAAGAGCGGGTTTTCGAGTAAGTGTATTGAAAAAAACTTTTATGCGAGCGAATCCGCTGTCAGATGCTAGCAAACAGGGCCTCAAGTCTGCTATTACAATAGTGTCAGAATGATTTTATAATGATTGATTTTGACAAGTTTGGTAATTTACTAATATAATTGGCGTCATTATGACTTTCCAATGGTCAACCACTGACATTCCATTAAAAGAAGTGGTATAGAATGGTAATCTCGTACATATTGGCAAATTAATGTCTAACGTATGCGGTAATTTGCTATAATTTTGACAGTTCCTTTTATCAGTGTCCTACCATTAGAACGTCCAGTCATTGCTTTTAATAAGCTCGATATTGTCATTCTACCAAAACTCTATTTCGTAACAGAGTTTTGGTAGAATGACAATATCGAGCCATTAACCATACCATTAAACGATCAATGATCGATCATTATGAGTTACCTATCAGATTACGAACTTTTAGCAAAATGACAATGGGATCGTGTTGGAATGACGAATTTATAAAAATAGCAGACTTGGGCCCCAGATAAACGCACAAATACGGGATATCTGGAGGGCAAAAAAATAACTTATTTAAAATGTAAATTTTCACTCACCGATAATCGCCGTCAGTATCAACAGCTTCATAGTTCCAAGGAGTCAGCAGTGGTCGTCTTCAGAGATCGCGGAGACGCACAGTTCTGATGTTCGGACCTGAGTGACATTAGTTTATATACAGACGGTTTTTATTGCATTGTATGAAGGTAACCTCTGACCTGATAATACAGCGAATAAACACTTTTATCCTTAAAACTGGGTACTTAAAATGTATGTTTGTCCATGTCATCATTTGTTACCGTATTTGTTATAATTATGTATACTCCATCTGTTTAGGTAATTAACTACATGTAAACAATCTTGACATGTCTTTTATTTAAAAGTTGTGTAAAAATTTTATCTAAAAATGTTTACAATTTGTTATTTACCTATACCGATGTTTGGTAATTAACTAAATTTAAGTAATCTTTGTATGTCTTTTATACGATTTTTTTTTTAATAAATAGACATATCCTACCTACCTATATAAATGGAGTATAGAAATACATTATTATAATATTAAATAGCTGGTACCCACGACTTTTGCATGGAACCCCTATTCTTTTTCTGAAATGGAAGCTTAAATTACTCCTTATAGCATCAGCTATCTAACGGTGTAAGTCGCGTCAAAATCGGTCCTGTCGTTTTGGAGATTAGCCGGAATAAACAGACAGACAGAGCAAAATTTAAAAAATTGCATTCTTGTGTGCCAAGTTTCATTTAAATTTGCTTAGCCGTTCGAGCGTGTACGAGGAACAAACATACGCACATTTATTTATTTATTTATTTATTTATTTAGGATCTCCAACAAAGGATGTACACAATATCTGTATCTTATAACTAGTGGTTCCGGTATCTTGTTGGTGTACTCCTTCACTTATAGGAGACCACAGCATGCACAAAAATAATTTAAGCAACTAAGCTAACAAGAATAAAATTAAATATACATTACAAACATGATATAAATGAATAAAGATAATAATACTGAAAATTGATTGAATAATAATTATTATTATGATAAAATTGGAATTATAATAACAATGAATAAAAAATAATAAAATTAATCTATTATAAGTACATTAAATTAAATTAAATTAAATGTTGTAAACATTTCTTATACTTTGGCAGTGACTCGCAGATGTCTAAGCTTGTAGTTTTCATACACATACAAACTTTCGCCTTTTTAATATTACTGTGAGAGTCCTCCTGCTCCATCCTAGAGTGAGAGAAGTCATTGTATAATTTCCCTCCTTAAAAAAACGTTTCTCGCGCCACTTTCAAACTTCCTATAATATACTAATTTCTCTCTTTATCCATACTTAACGCTGCACTTCATAACGGCTCGTTCAAGACCTTGTCGCTGTGAGCGGTAGCTAAGCGCGAGGCAGCGAGCTGTAAAATCAAAGTATGAATATGTTTGAAGCACGCCACGAGACGCCGCCTGAGATGCCGCCCCGCTCGTCGCGCCGCTAACCGCTAAGACCGAAGTCGTGACCAGCCCCCCTAGCCAAGTTACAATCGTTTCGTTCGCGCCGAACGCCGAAAGCCACGCATCCGATTCCTTTGTTCTGACCACGTGACTGAGCGTTGAGATGACGTCAGAACAGGAATCGGAGGCGTGGCCTACTCGAGGCGTTCGGCGCTAACGATACGATTGTAACTTGGCAAGGGGGGCAGGCCGTAACAGGCATAATAGACGTGAGCTAAAAAGCTGCCAGGCTCAATTAGGATTGGGCGGGTCACATCAGCCGCATGCACAGGGACCGCTGGGAAAGCGTCACCATGCAGTGGGTTTCTGCAGAAGGAAAGAGCTGTCAAGGTTGGCCTAGAAAGAGGTGGCGGAATGATCTGACTGGTTTGAGACGGCGCGGGAGAAGAAAGTCTGGAAAGACTTGCGGGCGGGGCGGCCTTTGCCCAGCAGCAAAAAAAAATACTTGTCACTTTCTAACTTATCCATCATAAAAAATCATTTTCAATACACTTACTCGAAAATCCGCTCTTATCCCACCGCTTTTAGGCACGCAATAAACTGTTTTCCGCTCTAGTGCTGAAATAGCGCGTGCTGTCCCCCGCCACAATGTTATTACATGTATCGCATCAGGTTGGTCACGCGCCGTCCCCCACGAGTCGCCGATCAACCCCCGTTTATTCAATTCTTTGTAAGTGTATTGAAAAAAGTCGTTTGATACACGTGCAAATTTATCACTGCAGCCCTCGGCTTCATAACACATTCGCTTACGGCTCGAGTGAATTCCGCCTCGGTAGCAATGACAAACTTTCTGCACTTGTATCAAAATGTAATATTTTTATTTCATGTAACAATATCACTTGTGCACAAATTATAATAACAAAAATTAGATAACCCCTGTTTATTTCATTTTTATGCGTTTTGTAAACATTTATTAATTTTATCAGTTTCACCTTAATATATATCTACTGAAGAGGCCATTCATCTCAAGTTAATTAGAAATGTGAAACTAGCACCTCTCGGTGTTTTATCGGTTACATTTCGGGGAGCGTGCAATGGAATTGCGAAAAATTCCACCGCGGTTGTTCTATATCATCGCAAAAAAACCGCCCAAGTGCGATTTGGACTCGCGCATTAAGGGTTCTTTACCGTGCGTAACAAAAAGCGGCAAAAAAATCACGTTTGTTGTATTGGGACCCCACATAAATATTTATTTTGTTCTGTATTTAGTATTTTTTGTTTTAGGGGCAACAGAAATAAAAGACATCATCTGTGAAAATTTCAACTAGCTATCACGGTTCATGAGATACAGTTTGGTGACAGACAGACGGACACTCCCTCCACCTTCCCATGGCCCGACCAACTAACATATGTTATACAGGCCGAATCGTGGGGCGGCTGCGGACTTAGCACCCTTGGCCATCTTATTTTATTGTCCGCAGGCGCTTCTTAATCCCTTACAAATTAGCCACGTGTATCCCGGTTTGCATTCTCCCTAATGGGCTTGCACAACCATACACTACAACGATGGAGCTGATGCACGCGTCATGCTCGTGAACGGGTGCCGTCAGTTGAGACTGGTCATTTTTTAGCTGCCAGTGACTTAATTCAATTTCTATTTTTTTAAAGTATATTTTTTTATTTTAATTATTATTACTTATCTACATTGTGCTCACATATTAGAAGCGACAAGAAATATGTAACCAAGATTTATGTAACTCATAATATGATTTAAAAGAGTGTCCATGGAGTTTCTTGCACGTTCTTCTCCATAGAGATCTACGCTTTGGAACGTGCAATTTAGCTTCACTTGTTTTTTTTTGACTGACTGACATTTTGACAATTCAAAAGTGCCTGTAATTGGTCTATTTGAAATAAACGTTTCTGATTTCTGATTTCTGATGTGTAGACTTCGTCGTCATCTGCATTACCTGATGGTATCGGCGGTCAGTGTGACTCCTCTCTCCTCTCTCCTCAGACAGACGGACAGCGGAGTTTCAACAATGGGGTCCTATTTTTACCCTTTGGGTACAGAACCCTAAATAGAACTACGACGACTGCTCGACGGCTGCCGCAGATGCGTCGACGCCGTCGACCCGACTCGATGGCTGCAGTTACCTCTGCTGTTGGCAACATGCCGATCGTGTCTTCATCATGTTCCTGCCCTTGTCCCGTATTATTTGGGGTCGGCGCAACACGTTTTTTTCTTCCATTCTGCCCTGTTACTCGTCATACTATCACTAACTTCCTTTTATTTCATATCACTCTTCACAGAATCCATCCATCTTTTCTTTGGTCTCCCTCTCCCTCTCCATCCATTCACATGTAAACTCATAACTCTTTTAGTTACATGCGTTTCATCCCTCCTCTTCACATGACCATACCAAGACAAACGATTCCCTTTCAACTTTTCAGTTACTGGCGCCACTTTCAAACTTCCCCTAATATACTCATTTCTCACTTAACATGCCGATCGTGTGAGCAATATGAACTTCCCTAGAGAGGTTGGTGTGCACGGACACCAAGGTTGTAAGTGCTTTTTGGAGTATAATATGGACACTGAATCGTAATCTTCTGGCGGAAGCGACTGGTGATCAAATAGTTTATCTTTGCAGACCTCTTTATTAACCTTAGTTACATTGTTTTTATCGTTACAATTACAATATTCCTTCTGTATTACTAATTGGATTGATATCCACAGGAGAACCAAGGTTACCGACATAGCTTGAAGAATCGCCAAACTTAATTGGCAGTGGGCAGGGCACATTACTCGCAAAACAGATGGTCGATGGGGACGAAAAATTCTGGAGTGGCGACCAAGTACCAGAAGACGCAGCGTTGGAAGGCCTCCCACAAAGTGGACCGATGACCTAGCGAGGTTCGCGGGAATCCGATGGATGAGCACAGGACCGGTCGTTATGGTGACGCTTGGAGGAGGCTTATCTCCAACAGTGGACGTCTTTTGGCTGAAATGAATAATAATAATCTTTATTGTCACAAATAATATATGCATTTTATGAATTCCCTAGCTCCTGCGCTAGTGTACACTGTATTACAGGAGCTAGTGTCTTCCCCTTATATCTAGATTATAATTATATAATTTACGGCACTAAAAAATAAAAATGGAAACAATAAAATTAAAAAAAAAACAAAATCAAAAATAATTAATAATAAATCAAAATCAAAAATAATTAAAAAAATAAATCAAAAATAATTAAAAATAATAATTAATATACAAAATTCAAATCAATAATTAAAATACAGATATTAATATAAAAAAAAAAACTAAATTAAAAATAGAAATCAAAATTAAAATTAAAATCAAAATAAAAACCAAAATTAAAATATAAATTAGAAATTAAATTAAAAATCAAAGCAAAAAAAAAAAACATAATAAAACCATAATCATAATCAAATTTTAAATTAAAAGTGCAGTAACAAGCATATTTTTTAATTTTAAAGTTGGCTTATTTTCTTCTGAATGAATGAATCATCTCTTTATCTACTTTAGTTACATTGTTTTTATCGTTACAACTACAATACTCCTTCTGTATTAGGTTCTAATTAGTGTTAAATTAACGGAATGCGGTCTAGGTACTGCGCTTCAGAACGCAGATCGTTGCCCTTCCTAACAAAGCTATCATTGATCATTATATGCATAGCTAAAGTACTATGTAAGCATTTATTTTCTCTTCTTTGGGTTCCGTACCTCGGCAAAACGGAACTCTAAAAGATCACATTGTTGTTCGACCTGTGACTGCTTAATACCTCAACACGTTTCTGAAATTAACATCAAATACCTACTCAGGACTTGTACTCCTTGAAGCAATTATAAATTCAAACTTCTAAGTCAACGAAAACTAAAGACAACTCTTCTTCTTCTTCATTTCTATTCGATGGTAAACTCGTCAAACGGTTCGGGCCCAATAGGTGGCTACGTTAATAGCAGCATCGTGGCACTCATCAAATCCTCCAAAGTGTAGGTGTATGGGCACTTGGGGCATTCTAATGTGTGGCTCATGTTTTGAACAGGAGTAGGCACCGCACTCAAATTGAGACATTTCAAGACAACCCTTGATATGGCAAGAAACATTGTAAAAGAAAATGTAATTTGTAATTACATTATAAACTTTTTTGCGATTTCGGAAAATCTTCGAGACACAATTCGTGAATGATACTTAAATCAGAAATCAGAAACGTTTATTTCAAATAGACCAATAGGCACTTTTGAATTGGCAAAATGTCGGTCAGTCAAAAACAAGTGAAGCTAAATTGCACATTCCAAAGCGTAGATCTCCTTTTTTTTGAAGTCGGTTAAAAAGGTGCTAGAGAGGTTCGGAACAATTTTTTTAGGTGGTAATCCCACCCATTTTCCTACAGTTGCTCTTTGTATTTCGGGGCGTTTCAAATATTCCCGTAGCCCAAAAAGAGAAAAACCGATCAAGTCCGACTACAAACCACAGGATATGCTTCCAGATTGGTCCCGTTTTTTTCAAAATCCTGTTCTGATGATGGGATCTATGAGGAATCGAGGGAACTCCTCAAATGTTAATTATTTATTTATTTAAGGATCACCAACGAGTGTTACAAAATAAAAAAATCTTAGAAATAAAAATTGGTACTTGTAACCTAGGCTTATAATGCACACTCAATTATAGGCTACCACAGCTTATGCATAAACGAGTGAAGAAGTAAATTATAGGCAAACATATAGTTATTTTGGTATTTTCATCGAGAACTTAAGCATTTACAGTCAAAAAGTAACATTTGATGAAGTGGAAATGATGAAGAAGACCAGAAATGGCCAACGGAACTTCATACTCATATAGATATCACAATGAAGATAGTTAAGTAACTATGACAATGCAAATAAATAAATGGTTCTGAATAGTTGCGTTGAAAATGGTATCATCGAAGTGAACTGATGAGGGTGATGGAGCCGGAAGGTAGGCACTGGAACTCCGTAATTAATCAGTGTAACCTAGCCATGTTTGGGCTTATTAGAATTGTAATGAGATGCACTTTGGCTATAAGGTACAATCGAATTGATCTGGTGATGGAGCCGGAAGGTGGAAGGTAGACACAGGAACTTCGTAATAAGACAATGTAACCTAGCAGTGTTTGGGTTAATTGGAATTGTCATGAGAAATAGGCACTCTGTTTATAAGTGTATCGCAAAAAAAACCGGGTACAAAAAACATAACCGACTTCACTAAAAAAAAACACTAAAAGGATCAAAATAACTTTAATTTCGGAAGTCGGTGTTATATAAGAAACAAACAATACCGAGAAACACCGACTTCCGAAATTAAAGTTATTTTGATCCGGTGTTTTTTTTTTTAGTGAAGTCGGTTATTTATTTTTTTTGTACAAAGTTTTTTTGAATCAATCACATTATTCTCACATAAAAGTAGCGACAAGAACTAACCGAGTAAAGGCTAATTTACATTTATACAGTAGCTGGCGCCAGCATCACTGGATTCAGGCGCTGCACTGTCACTGGATCACGTCGTTTACACGCGTCCAGGTAGTCATTTCTGCGTTGTTGCGGTGACTACCTACACGTTTGCATTTGTTTGGTCACTGGATCAAAAATAGGCGGCCGGTCTATTTCGATTCAGTGCTGGATACTGGATGCTGGACTGGATTGAAACATGTTTACATTGATACAGTCAGGGTTGAGCAGTATTTGAATTACTTGTAATTAAAATACGTAATTGAAATACAAATACCAAATACGTATTTGTATTTCAATTACTTCCTTTAAATGTAATTTGTAATTTGTAATTTGTAATTCGTATTTCAAATACCTGACGGCGAAGTATTTTGTAATTAGTATTTCAAATACTTGAGGCTTCAAAATACATTTTAACATTAAAATACATTTAACCTTCAAGAAAGATTGTTTTCTTTAGCAAGGTTTTATTCACTCTCCAACAAGAGGCTGTTTGTCTGACAGTACATTTAAAAATCTAGTGTTCATGAAAGGAAACTGGTTTTACAGATTAATTAATCTTGTTTTCCTCTACTTTTCAGCCCATGCTGGTCTAGATTACTTATTTTTTAATATGTAATTTGTATTTTGTATTTCAATTAAAAATAGCTAAAATACTGTATTTTGTATTTTATATTTCAAATACATTACTTAAAGATATTTTGTATTTTAATTACTTGCGATACTGTATTTTGTAATTTGTATTTCAATTAAAGCAAAGCATGTATTTTGCCCAGCCCTGGATACAGTGCTGATCCAACACCAGAATCCAGTGATCCCAGCGCCAGCTACTGTATCAGTGTATATCAGCCTTTACTTTTAATATATATTATAACTTGATTTTAGAGAGTGTCCATGGAGTTTCTTGCACATTCTTCTCCATAGAGATCTACGTTTTGGAATGTGCAATTCGCATCATTTTTCTGACTGACTGACTTTTTGAAAATTGAAAAGTGCCTTTAATTAAATGTTTTATTTTTTAAATAAATGCTTTGATTCTTTGAACCTTTTGAATTGATTGACGGCGTTCTGGGGAGTAGTATTTTCTTGCGTAGGTTGTGGTTTTTTTTTTTTATTAGCCCTTATGACCCTTCTCCTTCCAAACTTATCTTAGGCGATCTCTGACCAAGTTTGCCCCGCGAACATGATCAGGTGGGTTACCATGACGTTCAAAGTAAGATTGTTTCATTCTTATTTCAGTGTGGGCAAGAGACAGAGCTATACAGGTTGTCTAGCGCCATCTCTTACCCACAATGGAATAAGAATAAAACAATCTTACTTTGAACGTCATGGTAACCCACCTGATCGTCACACCACCTTTGCTGCGCGGTAAGTCCCCTCTTTGAGGCGTGGTTGGAAAGACCTCACGGCGTCCTCACCTTCCGCATGACGCAGGTTCTCACCGAACACGGTAAGTTCGGGAAGTTCCTGCACCGGATTCGTGCGGAAGAGACGCCCGGGTGTCGCCACTGTGCGGACCGCCCGGAGGACACGGTGGAGCACACGGTGGAGGTGTGCCCCGCTTGGGCAGAGCAACGCCGTGTCCTCGTGGGGGCGATCGGCGGCGGCGATCTCTCGCGCCGGGCCTTGGTACAGGCCATGGTCCGGAGCGAGGAGGAGTGGCAGGCGGTCGCCTCCTTCTGCGAAGCAGTAATGCTAGCAAAGGAGGCGGCCGATCGCGTGAGGCAACGGTCCTCACGCCCCAACCGCCGCCGGGATTCCGATCCCGATTTCCGGCCACCGTAGGCGAGGGCTTGCGGACGGCGAGCAATGGGTGGCTCGCCGTCCGATCGTCCGGTAACCGTCCGGACCGAGCCCAAGTCGTCGACGGCGCGTATTGTTCCACGCGCGCCTCAGGGAGATGTCAGCAAATCGTAGGGGCCCAACAGGGTCGAAGCCTACTGGGGCCACAAGTAGTGTAAAAGTGAAACCCGGGGCCCTGGGACGAAGGCAAAGAAGGAACAGGAGTGGGTTTTTAGTCAGTAAAAGTCTGACTATTTTCCCGCCCAAGAACGGGATTTTTCATAAGATGATTTTCGCACCTAAAAAAAAAAAAAAAAACATCTTTGCTGCGGTCGACTTCAACGACGCGTCGATGTCCTTCCTCAGACGTCCAGTGTGTTGGTAAAAATTTATAAATGAAAATACATAGTTTTCTGATCAAATCTTATATTTAATTGAGCATTAAAATTAACGACAGCAACTGTCAAAAAATATAAAAACGAGATGTTCAAACATCATTCAATATAATCTACCTAAATACCTAATTAATGAGCAAATTAAGAGATCTCAAAACGGGAAATACTTCTGTAATCCTAATATGAGATTCTTTGGAAAGCATGCATTTGTACATTTTAGGAATAACTTAAAAACTAAATGGGGCAGTGTAGCCTGTAAAGTTTTTATTAAGTATGTCGATATTTTTGGGCGTCCTTTTCGAGGGAATTTTCTTATACGTTCTCCACGTGCGAGAAATTCCCACGTATAGTCTACACGGATAGTATAGATACCGGCACGGATCTTGAGCGCTGACTTCTACAGTTCTACTTGCACAGAAGCACGCAGAAGTGAAATATCGGGTCTCTTTAGTGGTATGAAGAGAGATACGGGGGCGGGGAGTGCAATCCTTGTACAGTGATTGGCTCGCCGATATTGTACGATGCGCAAAGCGATCCCCGCTCTTTCGCCGAGCGCTCAAGATTCGTGCCGCTATCTATAATAGAGATGTATGTATTCTTTGTAATGTGCAGTTTTCTTAATTTTTCTGACTGGCCAACGTGACAATTCAAATATTATAAATGGCTTACTTGAAATAAATGCTTTGAGTTAAAACGCATTGACCGCGCGCTTGGCGCCTATGCGAGTCGTCGGACGTGTAGTAGTGGATTGATAGATATATAGTTATATATATTCTTTATTGTAAGACAAAAATAAAAATTACAGTAGGAAATTAAAATTAATAGGGTGTCACAATGGGCGGTCTTATCGCTAAAAGCGATTTTTTACAGACAAACTTTGGATGGATTTGACAGAGAAGGAGAAAAAAGATACGCAGGTAGATCGTGGTAGTGCGGTTGGTTACAAACAGTTAAAAACGTTCGGTTCACTTCGCTATTTGCTAGTTGACAAACCTGCAGTGTCAACTGGCGACTAGCAAAGTGAACTTATGCGCTAAACAAACCGCTTGTCAATGCGTTTCTGGCCTAATGGAAAATATTTATTGACTTAAGCCGGAAGAAAGAAAAGAGGTCTATTCCTCTTTTATAAAACACTAGCTTTTGCCCGCGGCTTCACCCGCGTACATAAAATATATCTAACCTATGTCACTCAGGAATAAAGCAGCTTTCTATAGGTGACAAAATTTCAGCAATCGGACCAGTACTTTCAGAGATTACCTCCTACAAACAAAAAAACTAACTTTACCTCTTTATAATATTATTGTAGATAATAAATTTTACAGACAGCACTGCTCTTTCTTACATTATTTGCTTAAGCTACTGTAATTTACAATATCTTACATTTAATTGAGCAAATATAGGTGCAAATGGAACAATTTCTTAATATCTACATGATTGTCATAATGTAATCAATTATAAAAATAACACCTAAGCATTTTTAGACATTTTCATAGATTTTAAAGCCTCAGTAGCATTAGGCGACAAAATGTCCCCCAACATGATGCGCAACGCAACGTGAATGCGTTGTAAAATTTTGGGGAGCAAGTTGCGGAACACTGGGCATCGATATGGCATCGATCGTTGCAGCGTCACATAGATTGAGCGTTGCGCGTCATGTTGCTGTCAAATTGTCCAACAACATGTCCCGCGTAACGTGAATGCGTTGTAAAATGTTGGAGGGCAAGTTACGGAACACTGGGCATCGATCGTTGCAGCGTCACGTTGATTGAGCGTTACGCGTTACGTTGCTGTCAATTTGTTCAACAACATGTCCCGCGTAACGTGAATGCGTTGTAAAATGTTGGGGTGCAAGTTGCGGAACACTGGGCATCGATCGTTGCAGCGTCACATAGATTGAGCGTTGTGCGTTACGTTGCTGTCAAATTGTTCAACAACATGTCCCGCGTAACGTGAATGCGTAGTAAAATATTGGGGTGCAAGTTGCGGAACACTGGGCATCGATCGTTGCAGCGTCACTTAGATTGAGTGTTGCGCGTCATGTTGCTGTCAAATTGTCCAACAACATGTCCCGCGTAATGTAAATGCATTGTAAAATGTTGGGGGGCAAGTTACGGGACACTGGGCAACGTTGCAGCGTCACGTAAATTGAGCGTTGCGCGTCATGTTTGGGGACATTTTGTCCCCAAATGTATCTGAGGCTTTATAGTTCGCGTCATGTAAAGTTTGCTGCCGTGAAGCAGGCTACAAATGACTGAGCAGTATTAAATCACCAAATAACAATAACTACAGCTGCGCACTATGCCATGCGCATCGAAAAACGTAGAACACTAGACATAACGCCAATCTATAGGTAATATCAGCAGTTTAAAAGTCAAAATTTACGGAATTGGTTATGTAATATATGGTAATAATATATGCTATATGAAAATGCACACTTGGAACTGTGGCATCTCCAGATTGATACGGAATCCACATAATTTGACATCTTTAGTTATAATATTAATATTGGAATAAATTCAAATAAATGTCTAAATATTATTGCAATATAGGCTTTCCACTCTCAGAACTGAGTTAAACTTTGAAAATCGGTGTTCCCGTACGATTATAATAGGTATCTTCAAGGCTAAAGTGAATAGGCTTTTAATGAACTAGTGCACTTTACCATCAACGATTACATCACTGCTTGATGGAGTTATCATACATATACAGGCTGATAAACAAATTACATTCCTTTTGAAGGAGTGTTCGAAAGAGTCACTATGGCCCTGGAACGTAAAGTGCAACTGAAGAAACACGGGTGGATTTTAGTCAATAAAAGTTTTACACTGTCTCTCGCTCCACTCAGAGCAGAAGTCATAAAAAATATACTTGGAAAAAGCTAGGAAATTACATCTAACTTAAGAACCTATATTTGGAATCAATGTTTTACTTACACAAACTATCTGCCTACTTACATTTAGAAATGATTAAAAATATCTTAATCTAGTTTTTTGTGTTTTCAACACAAGTCATGAAGACTAAATTACAACGAATGCTATCAAAAGTATCGAAAATTGAGCCAATTTCTTCAGTCTTTTTTGAGCTTCAATTAAAAATATATAATATAACAACATATTTTACTTTCACCATTTTGAAACACGACGAGTGATTTCCAAAACTTCCAATAGAAATCTAACAAGAAACTCTAAATACCTTAATAATTAAAATTAAACTTGCATAAAAAGGAAGTCTTCATTTGAGCATTGTTTCTTTAAAGATCAAAAAATTAAAAACACTTAATACTAAACTATTCGGAGTTATCAACACAAAATTATTGGAAGAACAGGCCTGCCACTATGGAGGCAAAAGTAAAGAAAACAATTCCTCCGGCTGTATTTGCCATAAGGGCCAAGGAACAAACTGATCAAGACATCCAAGTGAACCATTAAACGATCTATTGCAAAGCAGCAGGTACAGGCTTTACTAACTCCACTGAACACCTTGTTATACAAGGAAAGGTAGACGGGACAAGGCCGCTTGACAGATCACCGATGCGATACGACGGTCAGACCAGATCAAAGCGGCTGTTGGCGGCCCATTGAACTATTGCGTCCTGATAACTACCAGCAGGCAAAAATGGCGGAATAGCGTGCGGCATACCCTGACAGCTTCTGAAAAGCTACCTTCATGACAACCACGATCACTTTGGCAACAGTGAAATGACCAAGAAGACGACAGGCTTTACAAAAGACTTTACAGCAACAGAAAATGCGAACACCAAAATTGAACCTCAGTAATTACAGTTTCTGCAATCTTGGTACTGTCAACTTATCCCTAATACACCTGAGCGTAGTCAACTTGGCTGGCGAACTGGGCACCGTCTGCTCCTGGTCCGGCTTCCTCATTGGCCTAGATGCTGGTATGCAGGTCCGGGGCACGTTCGTGATGTGAGGATGCGTCTTCACGTGCTTCCGAAGAGACGAAGGATCAGTGTACCTCTTACCGCAGCCTATGGCGCCACATGCGTATGGTCTCTGAAAAAAAAAACATCTGATTAAATAATTATGTTCATTATGAATGGTTAGGTTAGCGTTTACCGCGTTTGACTCTCTGTTTGGTTAAAAACTTGGACCGAACGTCATAGACGTGTCGATCGCGCTAACGTAAAACAAATTAAAATTAGGCACTCAGAAAACTTATGGGACAGTACCGTTTGTGGTAACAATTTTAATAATATGATAATTGTTTTAAATTACAGATGCCGTAAAAAACTAGACAGTCCAAGGGAAAGACAGAGGGATAGTATGACAGATGATATGACTAACAAGGGAGAGAATCCAGATAATAATCAAGACTATCTACTTCTAACGATCTATGGAATCTTTATGGACCGAAAAGACGTGAGCTAGAGTGAGATAAGGATAGAAAAAAAAGGCCATGGTAGATGTAATAATATGAACGACAGAATCCAGGAGGGCGTAAATTAAAAGGTAGTAAAATATTCCACCAGACTCCTCATATTAAACAAAATAAAGGAAAAGCACTGGTATGATATCAAGTTTGTTATTCCAAATTATTGTGTCATAATTCAGGATAAGAGTTGGTTCAGTGATCTCTTGTTGCGAAGCGAAATTGATTGACACCTATAATTTAGACATAATCGTTACGCAATCATTCAAATTATTTTGAATAATTTTATCTATATTTTCAACCTTTTGACCTTTTCCTGTCAGTGTTTTGTCTATTTCAAAATTGTTATGTTGAAAACTTATCAATTTAAAAATATCTAATACTTACGGCATTGAAATGAGTCCTCTGATGCTTGGCCCTGTCAGAAGAGTTGGAGAAAGCCTTCCTGCAGTGTGGTGCAGGGCATGCGTAAGGGCGTTCACCAGTGTGGGACCTGACGTGGATCTTTAGGTTCTCAAGCCGGGAGAACGCCTTGCCACAACCAGGGTGCTAGAAGATAAGAAAATTGGAAACTGAACTATGGGAAAAAGGTATCTTTAAGATATGTCATACTTAAACAATTTGTTCGAGAGTGTTAAAATCTGAGCCAACTTTAGATCATGACTGATGTTATGAAATCAACAGGCTACATCGAGCAAATGCAATTACGGCGACATATTTTGTGCTAAACACCTAGGTTAAAACAATAGTAGATATTTAATAAACAATTGGAAAAATGTTCTTCTTGAATTTGATTAGCATAGCATAGCATATGCATAATCAGCCTTTTAATGTTCCCACTGCTGGGACTCAGGCCTCCTCTCTCTACGAGAGGAAATGGGCCGTAATCCACCACGCGGGCCCAGTGCGGATTGGTGAATGTCACATGTCTTTGAATTTATGGTTCTAGGACATGCCGGTTTCCTCACGATGTTTTCCTTCACCGTTTTGAGAGCAGTGGTGATGAAATAAATTGAATTTGATTATCACATATTAAATCTGATAGCTGATCCCGGTTGTCATTCGTAGATCTTTGCCAGTCGTTACAGGTAATCAGACGTCAGAAAGTCTGACCATCATTCTCTCCAAGGAGTATCGTATTGCCCAGTAACTGGGTTGTGAAGGTCTAGCAGGCAGTCGCTCAATGCAAAATATGGGTTTTCAGCCACATCCGGTTAGACTGGAAGGCGACCCAAGCTAGTTGGGAATGGATTCGTGCGGAAGAAACGCCCGGGTGTCACCATTGTGTGGACCACCCGGAAGACATGGTGGAGCACACGGTGGAGGTGTGTCCCGCTTGGGCAGAGCAACGCCGTGTCCTCGTGGGGGCGATCGGCGGCGGCGATCTCTCGCGCCGGGCCTTGGTACAGGCCATGGTCCGGAGCGAGGAGGAGTGGCAGGCGGTCGCCTCCTTCTGCGAAGCAGTAATGCTAGCAAAGGAGGCGGCCGATCGCGTGAGGCAACGGTCCTCACGCCCCAATCGCCGCCGGGATTCCGATCCCGATTTCCGGCCATCGTAGGCGCAGGCTTGCGGACGGCGAGCAATGGGTGGCTCGCCGTCCGACCATCCGGTAACCGTCCGGACCGAGCCCAAGTCGTCGACGGCGCGTGCTGTTCCACGCGCGCCTCAAGGAGATGTCAGCAACTGTAGGGGCCTAGCAGGGTCGAAGCCTACTGGGGCCAAGGGTCTGATTCTGAAAGGAAGACTCGGCCCTGGTACGAAAGGCAACGAAGGAACAGGAGTGGGTTTTTAGTCAGTAAAAGTCTGACACTATCTCCCGCCCCGCCCAAGGGCGGGGGATGTCATAAGATGATTTTCCCACCGCAAAAAAAAAGCTAGTTGGGTAAAGGCTAGGTTAATGATGATATTAAAGCATACTCACATGACACCTGTTAGGCTTATGTCCGGAATGCACGCGCATGTGAATGAGAAGCTTGTAGCGAGCGTTGAAAGGACGTCGTTCTCGAGCACATTCGCGCCACAGGCAACTGAATTCATCACCTATACAATAAATATAAGATATTAAAAGTTAGAAATACAAGGAGCTACTAAAGAGGTGGCCATGTCTCCACGGCGCAGTCTCGTTGACGTAAAACGGCTTGATGTCGTTAACGCAAAACGGTGCGTTGTTTTTTTTTTTTTTTTTTTATTAATGATAGGCTTGCGTTTGACCACCATCTCACCTGATGGTAAGCGATGATGTGGTCGACGATGGAGCACGCTTGCCTAGAAGTAGCCTATTCACTCTTGACTTAAAGACCCCTAAGTTGTAGCTATCAGGAAACACAGACTCCGGCAAGGAATTCCACTCCTTGGCTGTACGCATAATAAATGTGTTCTTAAAACGTTTTGTGCGTATGGGTGGGATGTCCACCATGTACCGGTGGCGCAACGCCGTACGTCTAGTGGTCCGATGATGGAACGGACTTGGCGGAATTAGATTGTGCAATTCCAGTGCACACTCCCCGAAATGTAAACGATAGAAAACCGACAGGCCAGCAACTCGGCGGCGATGTCCAAGGCTTTGGAGCTTCGACTCAACAAGTGCATCATTGCCAATGATCCTCTTGGCTCGCCTCTCAATTGACTCTATCGCATCAAGCTGGTATTTGGCAGACCCGTCCCAAAGATGAGAGCAGTACTCCATACACGATCGAACTTGCGCTTGATAAAGTTTTAGCAGCTGTTCCGGCGTGAAGTACCGTCTGACCTTCGCGAGGATTCCCAGCTTTTTTGCTGCCAGTTGAGCCTTTGCTTCGATGTATGGCCCAAAGTTGAGAGTTGACGTCAGCGTAACGCCAAGAAGATCAAGATGGTCGGTTATTGGCACGGTCACACCTCGGAAAGATGGAGCCGGGTGGAATTGACTCCGTTTAGCGGAAAAAAGACACGCTTGGGTTTTAGTTGCATTGAACTTGACCAGATTGGCATCGCCCCAATCGGAGACCGCCTTCAAGGACGAGTTCAAGCGTTCAACCATAGCCTCTCGGGATGACTGGATCTGTGACCCACTAGCGCGTGCGTTGTCTTTAACGTGAAACGACATGAAGTTGTTAACGTAAAATTGCACGTTGTCGCTGACGTAAAACGGTGCGGTACCTGACTGCGAAACGTTGCCGCGTCGTGCAACGACAGTGCAGATATACGATGCCAAACTATGTTGAGCACATGCACAGTAGGTGCCACATCAAATACATGCAGGATAAGAGAACGTCGCATTTTTTAAAGAACGTCTATACTACAAATAAGGTGTGGTGTAAAATGTAAATGAATAGTCACTTGCAATTTAATATTTAAGTTTACCTTTATACGTGTTCACATGGGCCCTCTCTATGTGTTCCACCAGCGTGGTTTGGTTCGGATATCTTTCGTAACACTGCTCCCATAAACATACTCTTTCTCCTAAAAACATTTTTAAAAAATTAAAACACCTCGCAACCAGATACGACCCTATCAATTCTTTCTGGATCATTCTCTTTGGGCTAATGATGTTTAATATAATATGTACGACATATGCAATCGGGAAATTCAAACAAACTTTAATGTGAATAGTTTTAAATAATTACCTTGAGCCTTATCCTTATCAGTTTTCCTCTGATTTTGAGCTTTGCTTTCAACTACGTTAGCATGATTATCGGTCTCAAAAGTTAGCCCAAAGTCGTCTAAATTTACAAATAAGTCATCTTCATCGAAGTTTTCAGAATTCTCATCGTAATAACTTGAACTGTGTACATCACTCTCAACTGATTCCGAAACTGATATTTTCCTTTCATTTCTATCAAAACTGAACTCATTACAACTGGTCGGTGTATCAGGTAACACATATTTCCTTTCTTCTAAGTTGTAAAGAATGTTGTTTGGATAACTATAATGTTCCAAACTATTAACAGAACCAGCATTTTGTTGAACAGGACTCACGTTATTATATTCTGGCATTTGACCATCTTCAACATTATAATTACAGTATCGTTTTGAAAACACTGTGTCTATTGACGGTAGCAGATTCTTCTCCGGTGTTGTGGAGTTTAAATATTCTTCATTAAAATCTGGTGTTAATCTACAAGATTCACCATCTTCTCTGCATAGCTCATCAATAAGTGATTCATCATCTATGTAGTCGTTATTTGGCTCATACATTTTGTTCTCCTGTCCTTTATAAGTATCCATCTTACAGTTTTTTTCTTCAAAATCGATGCCATCTAAATCTAGGAGGACTTCCTTAATGTTTTGCTCATTGATATTACTGTCAATAACTTCATCGATAATCTCGAAATCAGCTTCATTATTTGCAGGAGCGTTCCAGTTATCTAGTACTTCAAAATCAAAACTTTCTTCTACTCCATACTTAAAATTGTCTACTTTCTTGTTTTTGTTGCTATTTTCTAGTTCTAAATTGAATTGTGACATATAATAAGCATGTAGATCTGTTACGTTGTCATTTCTGTCATTGAACATGTCTTCATCCTCGTAACAAGGTATGATATCATATTGCGCCATCTTCATAGGTTCATGTACCTACAAAAGTTCAGTAATCTCTATGTAGAGGTGTTGACATGTGGTGTTTACTCGTAACTTTGCGCATATGGTTTTGCTATTATTATAAAAATAAACTTTCTCTGTATACGATCACGCGTGGCTCGAGCATCTGCGAATTATAAATTTAATCGTCTCTTTAGAATTATTATTTAGTCGACACACGTGTTAGTAAGCTGACTTATGGCCTATTATTATTAGAGTTAGGAAACTCATTGGATGATGCAAAAAAGGGCTTTATTTTTAAATATTGAATGGACGTATTTTGCTTTGAATCACGCTGGAAATATTTTTAATTCTTGTCAGAATCTTTTTTAACAATCACGATTTTACTGCCAAATGTTTCGTTAAACCTCAAAATTTTGGTGTTTTCGGATATTTTTTTTATAGAAATTGTGAAGATGTTATTTGGTATTGATCTGGAGTAGCACTTTAGTTCAGTTTTTTTTTATTTTTTTTGTAGTATACTTTGGGTTTCGATCATGTTTCGATATGTCAGTATTATTAAATGGTTTGATTGACGCTCTTGAATTTATATATTTTTAGGTGACTACATATTTCCAGTTTCGAAAAATTATATTTGGATTGTATGATTTATTACGGTTTTGATTATTTGGTAAAATATATGAAAAAAAAAATGATGTGTGTGATGTGTTAAAAATCAAATCATCACAAAATTTAATTGGATACATTGCGTAATTTTTATTTTTACCAGACCACTGCAAAGCGACATAGGAAGAAAAACTCCTGTTGAATCATTTATTTTGGGACATGGCCTCGAAATGCAGTCGAAACTACTGGACTGGAGGATAGTAAATTTGTAACCTGTGTTTAAATAGTAAACGTTGTGAGTCTACATTGATTATTTGGTTTCCCGACTACAGCAAATCGAAAAGTAAATTTAATCATTATATGCTCCTAAAATAACATCACATGTCTACACTAATGATTTGATTTTGATAAATGAGGTATCTACATTATGAAAAATAAAACAATACTACAAAACACGGCAATTAATATAGTGTAGGTTTAGTTTAAGATTTCGTATCTTCTCTTGTTTTTACACATTATCGTCTACATTTCGTTGGATGTCTCCTTTACTGGAAGAAATTTCTATAGAAATAGGCTTAACAGTTCCCTTTTACTCATATGTACTCGTATTTATAATGTATTATCTATTGCAGTTAACAAGTGTGCATAAATATTAAAAGACTAAAAATCGATGTGGATGAATTTTTTGATGCTCAATGAGTTCTTTTTCTATCCGTTTGTATATATTATTAATTTCAATTTGTATTTACACCTATTAAGCTATAATATTAATTAGATAAGTAGTTATAAAATTATGATTTTATTGATTAATACAGGAATTTTTAATAATAAAATAAATAATATTATACCTACATAAAAAGTATTTGTTCTTTTGCAATTTTATCTATTTAAATTTCAAACGAAAGAGGTAAAAATTCTGAGGGTTATTATTATGTTTATGTCTGTGCAGTTTGTATCATACGAGCCGACGGAAAGCTCTCCTGATAGAAAATGATAGTTACCGCCTTTTGCCGTCGGTCACCCATCTACTTAAGATACGGAAGGTATTGTGGAGAGTTTAAAGACAGCTCACATTATCGGGGTCTATAATGAAATCTTTGCTCTTTATAATATTAGTTTAGATTCGATATTAAAATTAGCCTAAGTTACTCCTTTTAACATCAGTAAGTGTCCCGCAAAAATCGGTACAGACGCTTTGGAGATTAGTCGGAACAAACAGACAGACCTCATTTTAAAATTTGCATTTAAGCTATCGAATATACTTTCATATGCATTTAATAAAAAAATATTATTTTAATATTACAAACAGACACTTCAATTTTATTTATAAATAAAAAAACCTTTTATTTCTTGAATTAAAAATTATTAAAAAGTGGGAATAAACGATATAGTTAATGTTATTTACAGTATTATTGTATAAATCAAAATTGAGTCCTATTCATGTGCAAGAACCCTTCACCCTCGCCTCCTCTAAAGAATTTTATAATCAATTTTAAGTGGCCTGTTGGTCTAGTGGTTAGTAGCCCTGACTGCTATGCCGGAGGTCGTGGGTTCGATTCCCACCCAGGACAAATGTTTGTGTGATGAGCACGATTATTTGTTCTGTGTCTGGGTGTAATTTATCTATAATATGTATGTATTTAGAAATATATAAGTATGTTTATCAGTTGTCTAGTACTCATAACACAAGCTCTGCTTAGCTTGGGACTAGACGACGTTGTGTGATAGTTGTGGAATATTATTATTATTATATTATATGCATTTAATAAATATATTATTTTAATATTACAAACAGACACTTCAATTTTATCTATGTGTAAGATTAATTATAATACGAATATTACGATAAGGTAAATGAGTAGGCAATAGTTGTGTTGTATGTTAATAACATTACCTATTATACAACATATTTGTTTACATTTTTTTGTTCTGTTATCATTAATTCTTATTTAATAACATTACTTACAAGATGCTAGTTATCTCATAAAATAAATATGTTATTTATGAAAGCCGTTAACCATAATCATACTAAGTTTAAATACTGGCCATCAGTATCTAAATTTAAATTTTTGATGGAAAATTTTGAATTAAGAACCTGCTAGGTAATCTTTATTTAAACTAACCCCAAGGTTTTTTTTAAATGCTTTGTGTCTATTAAATTATTTAGAAATATTTATTAAACAATATTTTTTATTATCTACGTACCTATAAACTTTATTGGTAGTTATTTCTAAATATTATGATTACAATAGGTATAATTATTAAGAATATGATGCCAGATGATATGGCAAAATAAGTAAATTAGAACTTTACTACATAATTTAAAACATAGTATTTTCTTTGGATTTCTTATCGCAATATTAATGGTAGTAAAAAATAAATATGATGTTAAAAATACAACTCGAATATCATACTATTACACATTGTTACACATTGAAGGGTTTCCAAATTAAGAATTTGGAGTTATGAACGTGTGAAACGTTACTTTAATGTCAAAGACAGGATTTCAACAAAAACTCAAACTACAAAAACAAATAAAACAAACACGCACAAAATACTCACTTGTAAAAGTCGCCAAATTAAAAAAAAATCACACTTCACAATTTTAGGCGCGAACTGTCAAAGTGACACATAACCTAACTTTTTGAGTGCACATAGCACACGAGTTGACAACACCAGGACATTGCCGGGAATAGTACAGGAGCTAACGGGATCGTGAAAAAACTCCTTACTGAAGCCATAAGAGGCCATGGAGATTGTAAATATGGAAGGCGTAAGCACGTGTGCGGCGGGCGTCTGAAAAAAAGTAGCTCGTGAATGTTACTATGGTTTTATTTGTGTATGCCTAGCTACTGTTTTAGATTTAGTTTTGATCATAAAAATATAATTAGTTGGAGGTAAATTAAATAATGTTTTTTTTTTTTAATTTTCATGTTACCTATAGTTTTTTGTCATACAATCAAAGAAAACAATAATGAAAAATAAATAATATCATCTCAGTCATATCTAATCCATTTTATTATGAAACTGTTGAATCATATTATTATATTGATGTTATATATAAGACGTTGTCTTTTCCGAAAGCTGGCTATTGAGCCCGAAGGAATCCGATTGCAGCTCCACCTAACAGGTTCAATTGTATTTTCGAATCATTCGTTCGAAAATACAATTGGACCTGTGTGGGATAGGTCTCAAATATACACCAAATCGGTTAAAAAAGCCATTTGATCCCCGCATTAACGCCGGCGTTCACGCGCCATTGTCTTACTATTGTGTCTCTAATTACGCACTCAAAAGGTTAAAAGGAGTTAGGTGATAAACACACGTACAGAAGAATAATATATGTAAAGACATTTGCCATAGTATATTTTTTATTAGACTCATAAACATCCTTACCAAATAAAAATATGCCTACTTAATATTTTAAAATGTACACCATCTAGTTCTTTTAGATCAAAGTAGCAACATGTGCTTTCAGAACACCAACTTCATTTTCGATCGCACGCTGCTGAAACTTTTAGCTAAAAGTTCTTATGATTAAACAGATACGGGTCAAAATCCTTCAGCAAACTGTTTTCGTTCATGCACATGACTGTTCCGATGTGTTTTACTGTCTTTTGGCGCCAAGAATATTTTATTGATTCAGTTGTCAATATAATATTTTTTATTGGAAATTATTTTATGAACGGAGTTTCAGTCCCCTTTCTGGATCACAAGATATCCATTTCTATATACTCGTATATTTAGTTCTGATTAAATCCATCACACTAATAGCTTATTATAGCTTCGGCCAGCGGTTTCACCCGCGTAAAAGTAGGTTTCTCCATACAAACTTCCAACCCCTGTTTTACTCCCTTAGGGGGGGAGTTTAATAAAATCCGTTCTTAGCGGATGTCTACACCCTATAAGGAACCTACCTGCCAAATTTTAAGTTTGTAGGTGTTATAATTTCTGAGATTTCGTGATTAATCAATGAGTGGTATTTCGCTTTTATATAAATAGATTTGTATTTTTATTATTTCTTTACGCTCAAATGGCTGAACGCATTAGGTTGAAATTTGGCACAAGGGTACAGGGTATGCTCTAGAGTCTACTGTATGGGTGTAGGTTTGCTCGAGAGTATAACTACCTTCCTAATTAAAAAACTAATACAATTAGTATTGAAACTGAAAATGGAATGATAATTTCCAAAGCAGATATTAAAAGTTTGAACTAATGTTAAAGGAGAAGAATCGCAAAACTTAAGTGGCAGTGGGCAGGGCACATTGCTCGCAGACCAGATCCGGACGAAAGGTTTTGGAATGGCGACCACGTACCGGAAGACGCAGTGTTGGAAGGCCTCCTACAAGGTGGACCTGGTGAGGGTCGCAGGAATCCGATGGATGCGAGACGCACAGGACCGGTCATTATGGCGAAATTTGGCGGAGGCCTATGTCCAACAGTGGTCGTCTATCGGCTGTAATGATGATGATGATGAATGTTAAAGGCTATCATTGAAGTTCATCAAGCCGAAAGTGTAGGGGGCTAAAGATAAAAATAGTACTAAGAACGTACCTACATACATGCTGTTTTTCGTCGTTTATATCCACAACCGAAGATGGTAGGCGCGGGCTAGCGGACGGCGAGCAATGGGTAGCTCGCCGTCCAACTGTCCGGTAACCGACCGGACCGAACCCAAGTCGTCGACGGCGCGTACTGTTCCACGCGCGCCTCAAGGAGATGTCAGCAACTGTAGGGGCCCAGTAGGGTCGAAGCCTACTGGGTTCAAGGGTCTGATTCTGAAAGGAAGTCTCGGCCCTGCTTCGAAAGGCAACGAAGAAACAGGAGTGGGTTTTTAGTCAGTAAAAATCTGACACTATCTCCGCCCAAGAGCGGGGGATGTCATAAGATTATTTTCCCACCGAAAAAAAGATGGTCAGAGGAACTACCACGGCCTCTTAACATGATTCATTTTACGACTTAAACTGAACTTTCTTTTTTTTATAATTTTGCTCCACACTAGGAACTCCTCTGTACCTATCGTAGGTGCAAACATGTAAAATCACATTTTTTTTAAATTGTTTTAAACTAGTGCTTGACTGCGACCCCACCTGATGGTAAGCAGTGATGCAATCGTTAATGGTGAGGCGCACTAGTTTATTAAGAGCCTATTCACTCTAGCCTTGAAGACACCTAAATTATAATCGGACGGGAAGCCCGCAGCAGGCAAGTTGTTCTTGTCCCTTGATGTACGGGCCGTAGAGGTTTCAACAACGTAAGGGTGGATACTCACCGTTCGTCGGGTTGTCCGATGATAGAAATGAGATGGTGGAATCAAGTCATGCAACACACACACGTCATGTCTTGTGTATGTCACATATACAAGACTCCCAAACCCGGAACACTTATCTGTAGGCCATACAAATATTTGTCCCGTGCGGGAATCGAACCCGCGACAATCGCACAACCACTGCGCCAGCAGTACCGCCCTGTTAAGGCCCTAGCGCCCGAGCAGTGCCATAAAACAGTAACTTTCTAAAGACTACTCCTCGGTAACGGCTGGGTTAATAGATTTGAAAAAAATATTTGTTTATCATAGATTCTACAACATTATCAACATAATTATGATTTTTTCGTGCGATTAATACCTTTGTCTAAAAAAAAAATATTTATAAAATGATATTTTTAGATTGTAGATTTAATTAAAATTAATATCATGGCGCCTTCTGTTTTTTTTTATTAATGTTTTTGACTTGAATACTAAGTCCTTTAAGCTATGTCTTCGTATGAATAGTTCATTTGTTTATCATTAGAATATAGATGTACACATGCTAATGTTTTTGCAGTATATGGCAGGCAAATGTATCAAGTCAACCGTCTCGGCAAACTTCACTGAGGTAGTCAACACTACAATAAAATTTTAGCTCCAGTTCACCGAGATCACGCCTGTTTCAATGATTCCTCACATTCTTCAGTTGATCAGACACTTAAGATACAAAACTACACCAATTTTACGTCATAATATTAACCAGAAATCAGTTTGCGAATAATTAAAACAGCCATTGAATTTCACTCGAAGAAATCCCGCCAAAACTCAACATATGACATAATAATCGAGTTACTGACGATTCGACCACAATATATTCGGTCACGCGTGTCCGAATCGACACATTTTATTTTCAATATTTTTTCACTGACAGTTCGGACACCACCAAAACTGAAGCTATTTATAGTACAGTCAGATAAAAAAAGTCTTAAAATATAATATAAAGAAAATTACCCGAAGTTGCCGCCTTAAATATAGCCTAAAATAGTTTTGGTAACGCTTTTTTCCCCATAAAAATATTATATTTTAAAACTTTTTATCTGACTGTACTATAAATAGCTTCAAATTTGGTGGTGTCCGAACTGTCAGTGAAAAAATATTGAAAATAAAATGTGTCAATTCGGATACTGTGTCTGAATCGTCAGTATGTCTGATAATCACGGCAGCTACTGTTTCGTTTATAAAAAATCAGATTAAAAAAGTGAAAACTTTGAAGTGATGTTTGTTATTTTAACTCAATTGTATAGATACTTTTAGATTTTTTCTCATACACAGTAAAATACCTACACAATTGTGAACACACAAAAACAATTTATTGGTATTTCAAACACAACTTGGCTCATTAAAATCACTAATATCTTTTCAAAATTGCCCATAAACCCCAAGTAGACGCCTCTTATTCATTCTAATCCTCACTCGTAAAATGTTGTGCCAAAAAAAATGAAACTCCTGTAAAATTAACACAAATGGGTCGTGATGGTTTAAAAAGCCGTCGAAGAGACATAGTGACAGCTCTCGTCGAATGTTTTTTTTTTTTGCTTGTTTTCGAACAAGTGCATTTTGAGTAGTTTTTATGGTAGATACAATATTTTGGTAATATTTAACTTTAACAGATGGGTTTGTGGCAAGATTTCATTAAGGCCAATGTTCAGCAGAAAGAAGAAAGATGAAGGAGAAGAAGAAAAGACTATGGGGAAGATGTTCGGATGAAACAACGGTAATGATGTAGACCATAGACCATGATGTTGACGATGGATAGATAGGCAATTTTGATTAGTAGATGTCTTAAAAAGTCGTCGAAGAGACAAATTGATCTTTCCCTATGAAATTTTCGCTAAGAATTCTAAGTTCAAATTATTTTTATTTTTAAAATATGGAATTCTTTTTTTGAAATTAGTCATTTGTTTAGTGGTTAGCGTTCTGTTTTTATCGCATTTGTACGTTTTTCGTCATCATGGATACGTTAAAAAATCGAGTGGTTATGGAGTATGAGTACCGTCATGGCAGCAAAGCGGCAGAAGCGGCACGCAACATCAACGACGTATATTGAGCGAACACTACTAACGATCGCACCACCCCTTACTGGTTTTCCCGTTTCCGTTCTGGAAATTTCGACCTAAGAAATGAACCCCGAGGTCGACCGAAAATTTGAAGCGATAATCACGAATTAAAGACGATTGTGTAAGCTGATGATTCTCAATCTACAGCTGAATTAGCAGCAGCTTTCGATGTTAGCATCAAAATTATATTGGTCCATTAGCATCAAATTGGCAAGGTAAAAAAAGCTTGACAAATGGGTGCCCCACGAATTGAATTATCGCCAGCGCGAAACACGCGTCGAGTCGAGCCTTGCACTGCCCAACAGGCACACAAACGAAAGGCATATTGAATCGCATTGTTACTTGCGACGAAAAATGGATTCTGTTCGACAATCGCAAGCGCTCAGCGAGTTGGTTAGATCCTGGTTCAGCGCCTAAACAATGCCCCAAACGAAAACTGATCCCTAAAAAAGGGATGGTCACTGTTTGGTGGTCTAGCGCCGTTCTCAATCACAGCTTCTTAATAATGCATTGATTGCATGGGGAATTACTTTGATTATTAAAAATTAAAAATATAGAGAAAAAAGGGCGTTAACTTTGTCATGAAAAACGACAATTTCATAGGTAAAGACCTAATATATCAATGATTCGAGTGGAGGAAATGACTACGAGAAAACTAATTGTAATGCAGGGGTAAGCTGTCGACATAGCATAACCCGCGTCAACACCGACAAAGCACTGAACACCTACACAACCATGTCATCAAGCAAAGTCACTCACCCCAACACTTAAAAAAAAGTAAACATAACTCTTCATTTCATTTGAAAAAAAAGCAACGGTTTTATCATCAATTCGAAATTCGAATACTACCGTTTAAAAAAAGAAGTGTTGCGTGTACATAAGTGCGCGCGCGGCTTCGCTCGTTTTATTGTGCTGCAGTTGTTGTGCACGTGTGCGAGATGAACCATTTGTTACAATAATCACTAGCTTTTTATATATAATTATTTGTTGGAGAAAGTCTTTTACTGTGACTTTTATTTTTGTAAAGATGGAGGCTCTTTTTTTATTGACGCTAATCTACGCTTATATTATAAAGAAGTAAAGCTTGTAATTTTGTTTGTAGGAAGTAATCTCTAGAACTACTGAACCGATTTTGAAAATTCGTTCACCAGTATCAAGCTACGTTATTCTCGAGTGACATAGGCTTTAATTGATTGTAATTAATTTTTTTTTTTGTTGGTCGAGTGGGAACGGCCCCGACTTACGAGTTGTAGGTCGCGGGTTCAAACCCAGCCAGGCGCATTACTTTGTGTAATTTATTTCATCACCACTGCTCTCATAACGGTGAAGGAAAACATCGTGAGGAAACCGGCGTCCTAGAACCAAAAATTCGAAGACATGCGACATTCACCAATCCGCACTGAGCCCGCGTGGTGGATTACAGCCCATTCCCTCTCCTAGAGAGAGGAGGCCTGAGTCCCAGCAGTGGGAAGATTAAAAAGCTGATTAAGCTATGCTTATGCTAATAATTTTTAACCTAAAAATATGACACGCACGGCGAAGCGGGCACTGGTCAGCTAGTCTTCAATAAACATTTTTTTTTAATTATTATTGATAGGCTCGCGCTTGACCACTAATTATCTCATCTGATAGTAAGCGATGATGTGGTCAAAGATGGAGCACGCTTCCCTAGAAGTAACCTATTCACTCTTGACTTATCTCCAGGTTGTAGCTATTAAAAATAGACTCCGGCAAGGAATTCAACTCCATTGGAAGTTGGCTTTAATTTCAATACTCAATTCTTTATTGCATTCCACAATGACGCTTAAGTGGTAAACATTTGCGAGTTTGCGGACGGCGAGCAATGGGTAGCTCGCCCTCTGACCGTCTGGTAACCGTCCGGACCGAACCCAAGTCGTCGACGGCGCGTCAAGGAGATAGATGTCAGCAAACCGTATGTTCCCAGCTGGGTCGAAGCCTACTGGGGCCACGGGTAGTGTAAAAGTGAAACCCAGAACGAAGGCAAAGACAGAACAGGAATGAGTTTTTAGTCAGTAAAAGTCTGACACACCCTTGCACTCCGCCCAAGAGAGATATGTCATATGATGATTTTCACATCTAAAAAAAGGTGGTAAACATTTGCCAAAAGAATCAATTGAAAAAATCCCTGTCGGGCACAGCAAAAGAAGGATATAACAAACGGAGAAGAAGACTTATCATTTAGGCATCTTATAATCTAACGTAATCTAAATACATTTTTATACAATAATTAATTAATAATAATTTATAACCGAGTGCTGTCATTTTAAATGCATCGACTACCTTTTTAACCCCCGACGGACAAGAGGGGTGTTATAAATTTGTTGTGTAATTTGAGCGTGGCATCGTAGCTCTTAAACGAATGGACCGATTTTGATGCGGTTTTTTTTTAATAAAAATAGGTTTGCGTATAATCAAGACGATGCGACGATTTTTTTTAGGTGTGTCTCCTGAAAAACGTGTTTTTTAGGTGAAACGAAATGACGCGTCAGACTTTTACTGGCAGACACATGTTCTAGGGTCGCAGTTACTTTTAAAAATAATGCCGCAGCCCTGCTGGTGTGACACAGGTGACACTTCTTAGGGCCAACGCTGCGTTAAGCGGGCGCACGCGCGGGTGCACGTCGCGTGACTATGCGTGTGTGTCGTGTGTACAGTGTCACTAGTTCAACTTTAACGGTGTGCATGTAGTCGTGTCGATGGAGGACTTTAATTTATTATTATGTAGCAAAAAGGGCGCGGGGCGCGGCTGCCCGCGACGGGTGCCTGCGAGGCGAGCCGCAACGGGGCACTTTTGTATCGGATCGCGCGGGCGACCGCGTAACGCAGCGTCGGCTCTTAGACCTTTCTGCTCTCCGAGAACCATAGGGACTGCATTGTAGAACATTGAAAATAAATCATTGCACAACTCCACCCACAGTTTGAATCTTTTACCGACGTCATATTATCATTTCAGCCGAAAGACGTCCACAGTTGGACATAGGCCCAAGTGTCGCCACAACGAACGGTTCTGTGCGTTTCGCATCCATCAGATTCCCGCAACTCTCATCAGGGGCCCAAGTTTTTTTTTTTTTTTTTAATTGATATAAACCAGCGCTTGACTGCGATCCCACCTGATGGTAAGCAGTGATGCAATCATTGATGGTGAGGCGCACTAGTTTATCAAGAGCCTATTCACTCTAGCCTTGAAGACACCCAAATTATAGTTGGACGGGAAGATCGCAGCAGGCAAATTGTTCCAGTCCTTCGATGTACGCGGTATAAACGACGAAGCGAAACGCTTAGTCCGGACCGTTGAAGTTTCAACAACGTAAGTGTGGATACTCGCCGTACGTCGGGTTGTCCGATGGTAGAAAGGAGATGGCGGAATCAAGTCATGCAATTCCCGCGCACACTCTCCAAAATGCAACCTGTAAAATACCGATAGGCTGGCTACCCTGCGCCTGTGCTCGAGGCTTTGTAGATTGGACTTAACCAAATCTGGATCCCCAATTAGCCTCTTCGCACGCCTTTCCACTGAGTCCAAAGCTGCTAGATGGCATTTTGCAGCACCAGCCCATATGAGACTGCAGTACTCCACACACGATCGGACCTGTGCTTTGTATAACATTAGAAGCTGTCCCGGTGTGAAGTACGCAAGAACGCCTAGTTTTCTAGCAGCTACCTTGGCTTTGGACTCAATGAACCGCCCAAAATTGAGGTCTGAGGAAATTTTATGTACGAGATTACCATTCTATGCAATTTCTTTTAATGGAGTGTCAGTGGTTGATCATTGGAAAGTCTATAGCATATATAGATTGGAGACTTCAGGCCCAGGTCATCGGTCCAACTTGTGGGAAGCCTTCCAACGCTGAGTCTTCTGGTGCGCGGTCGCCACTCCAGAACCTTTCGGCCCCATCGACCATCTGTCCTGCGAGCAATGTGATTTTACCAGCAACCGCCTATAAAATCAAGTAGTGACGAAAATCACATCTTCATAGTAAAACTTTTCAAAGTATCATCATCTTCCAGCTCTTGTCCCGTTATACTTGGGGTTGCCGCAACACATTTATTTCTTCCATTCTGTCCTAACCCATCACGTTATCACCAACTCCCGTTTCTTTCGTATCCATCTTAACACAATCCATCCATCTTTTCTTTGGTCTCCTTCTCTATCCATCCACATCTATAGGTACTCATATAATTTACTCAATTACTGTTATGCTGACTTCACTGACACATTCTCTAAAACCCCATCGTCATCATCGGTCCACTGTTGGACATAGGCCTCACCCAAGTGTCGCCACAACAAACGGTCCTGTGCGTCTTGCATCCATCCATCTCTAAAATCCCACTCCAGTTGTTTTCCTCATTCATCTTTAAAAACGTTTCAAACCATAAAAAAAAACCTAAATTATCTTCTTAGTCAATAAGGAATGTGGGTTTGCGGACGGCGAGCAATGGGTAGCTCGGTGTCCGGCCGTCCAGTAACCGTCCGGAGCTAGCTCGAGTCTTTCGACTTTCGACAGTGCGTGATATTCCACGCGCGCTTCAAGGAAATGTCAGCAAAACTGTAGGGGCCCAGCTGGGTCGAAGCCTACTGGGGCCATAGGTTCGCTTCTGAAAGGAAAACCCGGGGTCCTGGAATGCAAGGCAACGAAGAAACATAGGAGTGGGTTCTATCTATCTATCTATTTAGGTATGGTTTCCGCACTTAGTCCTATGTGGACCATTGTACGTGGGCCATGGCGGCCATAACCTTAGGTGAGCTTATTCCAACCAGCCCACCTCTCTCCAAAAACAGATAAGGCCTCTTAGGTTTTTCAGGGCATCAATAAGGACTTCGGGGATCCTAAGGTTCGTGTGTGTATTTCAGTGACACCTGTGCAGTCTAGGAGCACATAGGAGTGGGTTTTAGTCAGTGATAATGTGCAATGTGAGCAGTGGTGGCCGAGTGGTAACGGCCCCGACTTACGAGCTGTAGGTCGCGGGTTCAAACCCAGCCAGGCGCATTACTTTGTGTAATTTATTTCATCACCACTGCTCTCAAAACGGTGAAGGAAAACATCGTGAGGAAACCGGCATGTCCTAGAACCAAAAATTCGAAGACATGTGACATCCACCAACCCGCACTGGGCCCGCGTGGTGGATTACGGCCCATTCCCTCTCCTAGAGAGGAGGCCTGAGTCCCAACAGTGGGAACATTATAAGGCCGACTATGCTATGCTATGCTAATGTGACTCGTACTCCCGCTCTCTCTCGCGCTACCATAGAGCGAGAGAAATTAATTGACTGATTTCGTACCTTTAAAAATTCCGTCCATCTCTAAACCCCACTCCAGTTGTTTTCCTCATTCATCTTTATAAACTTTTCAAACCATTAAAAAAAGGTCCAAATTAGATTCTTAGTCAACAAGGAATTGTTCTAAAGTCCATGACCCATATACTAATGGAATTATTAATTACACTGAAGTAATAACTGTAAAGAAGCTAATACAGCCAAATGTTGATTAATTATGTTTATATAACATCTTCATGTTCGCTTTATCTAGAGCAACTGAACTACGAGAAATGCTTACACTTGTTGCAGGAGTATGGATCCCAAACTTTTCTTAAACAACCATTGTTTAATTAAATTTATCTCTTTGTATGTTCGGAATTGACTACTGAATCAAATACATCATCATCATCATTTCAGCCAAAAGACGTCCACTGCTGGACACAGGCCTGCCCCAAGTTTCGCCACAATGAACGGTCCTCTGCGTCTCGCATCCATCGGATTCCCGCAACCGTTACCAAGTCATCCACGTATCATCAGTCCACCTTGTAGGAGCCAACGTTACGTCTTCCGGTACGTGGTCGCCATTCCAGAACCTTATGGCCCCAACGGCCATCCGTTCTGCGAGCAACGTGCCCTGCCCATTGCCACTTAAGTTTGACGATTCTTCGTGCTATGTCGGTGACCTTGGTGAGAACCTGCGGATATCCTCATTCCTGATTCGATCACGCAAGGAAACTCCGAGCATAGCCCTATCCATTACCGTTTGGGTGACTTTAAGTCTTCTGATGAGGCCCATTGAAAGCGACCACGTTTCAGAGCCATACGTCATCATTGGCAACACACACTGGTCATAGACTTTCGTCTTAAGACACTGTGGTATATTCGACGAGAAGATACCGCGTAGCTTCTCGAACGCTGCCCAGCCGAGTCGGATTCGACGATTGACCTCTTTCTCGAAGTTAGACCTTCCCAACTGGACCGTCTGTCCCAGGTAAACGTAGTCGTCCACAACTTCGAGTCCCCGATCTTGATAGAAGGAATGAATAGGAGGAATCATATACAGTTATTTTTAAATTAGGTAATATTACATTTCAGATAAACATCCTATTAATATAATGTTAGTAGTATAATTTCGCCAAATTTAAAATTTAATTAAATTGTACGAGTAATCTATTTATTTATTTAATTTAAACAGAACGGCCGAAGCCAATTACACCATTTAAACACATACAGAAAAAATATAAAACAATAATTAAAATTAAAAACAGACAAGTCAGAAGTCACGCAGGACTTTTATGGGGACCTATTTAATAAATATTACACAGTCATACATTCATCTCACAAATACATTCATCTCACAAAATTTCATACATTTTGACAGTATCGTCTTCCATTCTTCACCAAACATATAAAAATCGGTGTTTTTGTCTAGGAGAGCATTAAGCGCAGTGAGTGTCCGCGGTATGGGTGATTTGGAGTGAGCAACTGTACGACACGTCGGAACTGCCAGGAGCCGATGCTTCCTGCCACGGCTGTAGTTGTTTGGCACATACAAATTACAGATAAGGTTTTGTAGGTCAGGAGCATCTATAATACCCTGAGTACTTTGAATGCTACAACTACAATCATCTGGTTGCGTGAACGTCTAGCTTCTAAGGAATTGCAACCCAACAGGAATTTCGTGGGATATAAAAAAGGATAATAGCCATAAAGACGTTTATAAAGATTCCTTAGGAAGGCTTTTTGCACTTTTTCCAAAGTTATTATATATTGTTTTTCAAAAGGATTCCAAACGCACGCACTTGACTCAAGCTTGCTACGGACTAATGCACCAATACGTATATAAAAGCGAAATACCACTCAATGATTAATCTCCGAAACTATAACACCTACAAACTTAAAATTTGGCAAGTAGGTTCCTTATAGGGTGTAGACCCCGTTTTACCCCTTTTTTTTTTTTTTTTTTTTCCGGTGGGAAAATCATCTTATGACATCCCCCGCTCTTGGGCGAGGCGGGAGATAGTGTCAGACTTTTACTGACTAAAAACCCACTCCTGTTCCTTCTTTGCCATTTTTTTCCAGGGCCGCGGGGGTCACTTTCGCATCACCCATGGCCCCAGTAGGCTTCGACCCTGCTGGGCCCCTACGGTTGCTGACATCTCCCTGAGGCGCGCGTGGAACACTACGCGCCGTCGACGACTTGGGCTCGGTCCGGACGGTTACCGGACGATCGGACGGCGAGCCACCCATTGCTCACCGTCCACAAGCCCGCGCCTACGGTGGCCGGAAATCGGGATCGGAATCCCGGCGGCGGTTGGGGCGTGAGGACCGTTGCCTCACGCGATCGGCCGCCTCCTTTGCTAGCATTACTGCTTCGCAGAAGGAGGCAACTGCCTGCCACTCCTCCTCGCTCCGGACCATGGCCTGTACCAAGGCCCGGCGCGAGAGATCGCTGCCACCGATCGCCCCCACGAGGACACGGCGGTGCTCTGCCCAAGCGGGGCACACCTCTACCGTATGCTCCACCGTGTCCTCCGGGCGGTTCACACAATGTTGGCACCCGGGCGTCTCTTCTGCACGAATCCGATGGAACCTCCCGAACTTACCATGTCCGGTGAGGACCTGCGTCATGCGATAGGTAAGGACGCCGTGAGGTCTTTCCAGCCACTCCTCAAAGAGGGGACTTATCGCCATAATTATGGCGTGCCCAGCACTGGGTTGCGACAGTCGTTGTTGCCATTCTACCATGAGATTACGCCGGGAGTCTTTCCGCCATGCCGCGACTTGGCGCGGCACCGGAGTTTCGCCCCGGCGTTGCATCTCCATGCGCAGATCGTGCATGCGTGCGAGATCTTTTGCCTCCAAATCCCACGGTAGTTGGCAAGCAAGGAGGCTCGCTGCTTCGCGGGAAATCGTGCGGTATCCCCGCACCATCCGGATCGCCATGACCCTCTGGCTTGCGTTCAGCTTGGCCGCCGGTCGCTTTCGAAGCGACGGCGCCCATACCGGCGCCCCATAAAGGGCCATGGACCGAACGATTCCTGCAAAGAGCCTCCGGCAGGAGGCGTCTGGACCCCCTAGGTTGGGCAGGAGCCGCTTGAGAGCAGCCCCTGTACGATCCAGTTTGGGAGCCAGACGTCGGAAATGCTCCTCGAAATTCCATCGGCTGTCGAGGACAAGTCCAAGATACTTCATCGTCGACTCAACGCCAATGTGAACTCCTCCTACCGTTAGTTGGGAACCCGATGGTGGCGCGTTCCGAGGGCCGTGGAAGCACATGGCCTCGGACTTGTGCAATGCCACCTCGAGTCCCAACTCTTGGATAATAATAACTTGATTGGATTAAAACATTTTGTACAAGCAAACACAAACGATACACAGAACAAAAAAATATTTGAGCAAAACAACATAGTGACACTCGATTTTATCGGACATCAGTCATTCATAGCTTACCCGTGGTACACTATGAATGATGCAGTAACCACTTGATATATCAAATGGGCTACTTGCTTATTTGCCGCGCAACATAAAAGAATAAAATAAAAAGCCCTGCACCCCTAGCCAAGTTACAATCGTATCGTTCGCGCCGAACGCCTCGAGTAGGCCACGCCTCCGATTGCTTTGATCTGACGTCATCTCAACGCTCAGTCACGTGGTCAGAACAAAGGAATCGGAGGCGAAACGAACGAAACGATTGTAACTTGGATAGGGGGGGGGGGGGCTGTTTATTCCTTAATGACAATTTAGCGTTAGTTGTTTAACTTAACATCTTATAATTAATTTTATTTAATTAAGGACCCTCTTCGGGTAAAGGCCTCCCCACCAGCCTGTGCCAACTTTCTCGGTCCTTTGCCACTGTCAGCTATCTCTGGTGGGCCACATGGATTACCTCACTGGCCCATTTTTCTTCAGATTTTCCTTGTCTGCGTTTGCCTTTCTGGCCCATCCACTTTGTTATTTGCTTGGACCATTTTTCACCATGCGATCTGGCTATATGGCTTGCCCATTTCCATTTTAATCGTTGTGAGTGTTTCAATGCATCTATTATAATTTATTTTTTTTTTTTTTTTTGTAAACATAATAGAATACCTTATCAAGTGTGTTCTCAATTATAGATATAGTTATTTTTAGAGAAAGTAGCACTAGTCATATTTGAGAACCATTGATCGTCGCGGTGGTACACCAAATTAACACACTCGTGCGCATCCGGGGAGATAAACTGCGGCCCGCGACAGATCATGATCATCCAACTGACGTAATATCAAATAAAAAAGAGGTAAAGTTGTTTGAAATAAGATTAACAACACTACAATATATTAAACACATTAAAATTAAAACAAATTAAAAATACTGTCTTCTGGGCACATTTCCGAATGACAGCGTAGTATTAATATCTAACACTAGAAATGGCTTTGGCAGGAATAGTATGGAAATATTTATTTTTCTTTTAAACCCCGGTAGCTTGTCATTATAAGGTTTTTTTTAGGTGGAATATCATCTTCTAGCTCTAGGCTGAAGCGCGACGGCGTGTCAGACTTTTACTGACTGAAACCACATTTATATTCCTTCAGTTACCATAGATGCGTTCTAGGACTCTGCGGTTTTCCCTTTCAGAAATCGACCCATAGCCCCAGGACGCTTCGACCTTGCTGCGTCCATACGGTTTTGCTGACATCTCTTTGAGGCTCTCGTTGATGACTCAGGCTCGGTCTGGACAGCGAGCTACTAACTACATTGCTTGTCGTTCGCAAACCCGTGCCTACGGTGGCTGGTATTCGGGGTTGGGATCTCAGCGTCTGGGGCGTGAGGATGTCCGTTCCCTCATGCATGCAACTGTATCTTTTACTAGGTTAACTGCTTCGCAGAAGGAGGTGACTCCCCTCGCTCCGGACTATGGCTTGTATCAAGGTCTGGCGCGAAAGGGTCGCGGCCACCGCTCATCCCCATCATTATAATAATAATAATCAATTTATTTCAGGTAACATGTACCCACATCATAAATACCTTATAGACTAACATACATAACTACAAATAAAATAATCATTTTGTTAGTAAACATGATTTAAAACTATGTTAGTAATACTTCACTTCGCACTATTTGTCTTGGTTCTGTCCTGTGGTATTTGTGTGCGGAAGCGACGGAACACCACACCCTGTGGCCAAAAGTCTTCGTCCATAGCATGGTGTAGAAAACAGTTCGGTACTCGCACCACAAATGCCTTATAATTGACATTCCGGTGCGACTCCAGCAACTGCACCCTCAGTGTGTACTTCAACTTTTGGCGCACTTAATCATCATTACTAATAAAATAAAATACTTAGGTGTCATAATAGATGAGACCCTTACGTTCAAACAGCATATGGAAGTTTTAAATAATAGGATTCGTAAGCTGATATTCGTATTTAAAAAATTACGACATATTGCAGACACCAAAATTATTAGGCAAGTTTACTTTGCTCTATGTCAGTCAATATTGACTTACTGCATTACCTCATGGGGTGGAGCGGGTAAAACTTTGTTACTACCGATTGAAAGAGCCCAAAGAGCGATTCTCAAGGTGGCTACTTGCCGCCCTTTTCTTTTTCCCACTAACCTGCTTTATAAAACTTGTGAAGTACTAACAGTCCGACAGTTATTTATATTGAGCACTGTACTGAAACAACACACAGCCCTCCATTACAGCACTGAGCTTACTAAAAAGAGACGGAAAGATATAGTTTGTCCCACAAAAAGTACAAAACATGCTTTCACAGCCAAATTTTATGTTTTTCTGGGACCTCTTCTTTATAATAGACTGAATGCGAAAGCAAGCATTTATTCCCTAAATTACGTAAATTGTAAGAAGTCTCTCAAGGAAGCTCTACAAAAATTGTCCTATGAAGATACAGAGAAGTTACTAGTTGTATTAAAATAAAGATTGATTGCACTATTTATTTTGATTAGTTAGCTAAGTTAGTATTAAGATTTTATTAGCAAGTAAGATTTTTTTGTAATGTATACACTTTTTTTACTTGCTTACCTACTTGATGACTATTTTACCTTTTTGTTGTAAATTACTGTGATTATTTATTCATCATGTTTTACCTTTTCTCGCCTGAAACACAGGATGACCTAGTTCAGGCATAAAACACGTTGAGAACTTGTTATAGATTTAAAAGTCGATATTCACTGATTTACTGTATAATTTTGAATAAATTTTATTATTATTTCCTTTATTTACTTTATATACATATTTTGTACATTTTTAAATATTTCTTAAAACATAAATAAATAAAAAACATTTAAAAATATAAAAAATAGTACCCCACCGGTATCGGGAACAGGGTCCAAGCTACCGGCGGTCAGGGCTCCAGAGAAAGGAACCTCCTAACGATACGAGCCGTGTCCAGGAGTACCGCTTTCTGAATCAAGGCCTTGATCCAGCCGCCTAACGCGAGCCTCCTAAGGTGTTGGTCGAGGCTCTTGGCTATTAAGCCATTGGCTGACACGACTATCGGTACAATGATCGCTGAGTCCACATCCCACATGTCGACAACCTCGCGAGCCAAGTCAATATACTTGATTTGTTTATCTTTCTCGGCTTTCACGAGGTTCTCGTCATGCGGAACGGATATGTCAACAATCATTGCACGCCTCTCACTTCGGTCCACCACCACTATATCAGGCTTATTGGCTACAATAGTCCTGTCAGTGATGATGGACCGATCCCAGTACAAAGTGATATGACCATTATCAAGAACTGGGTCGGGCTCATACCTGTAGTACGGCACTTCCGATTCCACAAGAGAGTATTTCAGAGCAAGTTGCTGATGGATAATCCTGGCTACAAGGTTGTGTCTATGCAAGTACTCTCCGTTAGCTAGACGAGAACAACCAGAGATAATGTGACGAATTGATTCTCCCGGACGGTGACATGCCCGACAGATGTCAACCGTGCCGTCCTTCACAATAAATCTCCGGTAGTTATTCGTCATGATAACTTCGTCCATAATTGCACAGACAAAACCTTCGGTTTCCCCAAAGAGGTCACCGAAACGCAGCCAGGCTACGGACGCCAATTGGTCTACATCGGGCCCGTGAAAGGCCCGGAAAAAGCGTCCGTGAAGTTCCTTGCTCTGCCATACTTCCTTGCGATCGTTAGTGTCAAGCACTACCGGTTTACGCCAGTTCTCGTTAGCCAGAGAGAGCGGGGTGAGTCCCTTGTCCACTGCCACTACATCTCGATGCATACCCACGTCGGTAGCTAGGAAATATTCCCTGAGACTGCATACCTCGCGGTTGTGTAGGGTCTTAGCATTTAAAAAACCTCGACCTCCACACTTCCGCGGGATATACAGTCTCATCACCGACGATCGTGGGTGATGCATTCGGTATGCAGTCAGCAGTGTGCGGACCCTCCTATCCAGGGCGTCAAGTTCCGTTTGAGTCCATTTGAGTACGCCGAAAGAGTACATCAATACCGGCATGACCCAACCGTTGAAGGCACGCACCTTGTTTCCGCCTGAAAGAAGACTATTGAATACCTTCTTCAGGCGTCCAAAGAAACGTTCCTTCAACGATTGCTTCATGTCAGTGATATTGATGCCTAGAGCTTCCGACATACCCAAATACTTATAGGTTTCGGTTGGAGAGAGGGATCTCAGGTTTATGGAATCCGTGAGTTGAGTGCCCACGGATTCCACAACCTCCCCTCGTTTTACATGCATGACCGCACATTTGTCCACACCAAACTCCATCCTGATGGCACTACTGAAGGTTTCAGTTACCTTCAGTAGCTCCATCAGTTGCAGATTGTTGGGGGCAAAAAGTTTCAGGTCATCCATGTAAAGTAGGTGAGATATTACCTGACCACCTCTCTTCAACCGATAGCCTAGACCTGAATTCTCCAGCAGTGTGCTTAGAGGATTCAAGGCTAGGCAAAACCAAAGTGGACTCAAACTATCACCCTGGAATATACCTCGCTCGATCCTTACAGGTTCGCTATTCCTCTGGATATGTCGACATCCTGGATAGCGGAGGACCGTACTCCATTGCCTCATACACGACATCAGGAAGGTGCGTAGTGTTGTATCAATTTTATACAATTCCAGCACCCTCATGAGCCATGTATGAGGAACAGAGTCATAGGCCTTCTTATAATCTATCCAACACGTCGACAGATCCTTTCGGAAACGTCGAACCTGTTGGCTAATGGTCATATCAATGAGGAGCAGCTCCTTAGTACCGCGGGACCCGTTCCTACATCCATTCTGAGAAGGTGACATGATCAGATTTTTGTCGATATGACTATTAATTTTGCTTCTCAGTATGGATGTAAGAACTTTATAGACCGTTGGCAAACAGGTGATCGGTCTATAATTTTTAGGCTCCGCAGTACTACCTGACTTATGGAGCAGGTGGGTTATTCCTGTTGTTAGGAACTGGGGTAGCGACCCTGACTCTAAGGCAGACTGAAACTGATATGCCAAGCGAGCGTGCGATCTTGTAAACCACTTAATCCAGAAATTGTGCAGCCCATCCGGCCCTGGAGATTTCCAGTTTGGCAACGGACGGACTGCACGAGCTACATCTTGGGGGCTGATGTCAATTGCCCCCATTTGTGGTATTGGATCGCACGCACGCTCGACCTCTCTAGTCCAGTCACCCTCGGTGTGACTGACAGGCACCGACCAGATGCTGCGCCAGAATGAACTCATGGCGTCATCATCCGGGAGGCGCGTATCAGTCACACCTTGGTCCGGTCTCTCCCAAGCCCTATAAACCCACCTTTCATTACTCCGGAATGTGCGATTCTGGGTGTATCGCTCCACCCGCCGCTTATACCTGCGGATACGGTTTGCCCATGCATACACCTTCTGCTTCAGGAAGTCGATGCGCTCTGTGACACGGGACATATAGTCTCGGGGGCTGATGTCAGTCCCCGAAAACGCCCGCCTCACAAAGCGCATCACTCTTGGGCGAGTGTTGCCCTCCCTGAAGCAGATTAGTTTGCCGATGAGTGCTCTGGCCCCACCAATACGACGCTCGATCCTGCACTGCCAAGCCGGCACGGCTGGTTTCGGTCGTGTAGATACGTCACAGCTTAGAAACTTGACGTGAGCTACACGACATGCCGCAACAGCTGCGCAGTACATTATCGAGTGTGTATCAGTGAGATCTTCGCAGTCGTCAAAATAGTTTGACAACTGCAAATCCAGAGCAGCCACCAGCGCCTTATTCTTATTATGCATGGGCAAACGAGGTAAGCGCGGCCTAAGTTCGAGCGGCATGTTGCGATACTCCCGAATAGCACACTCCAAAGCACTCCTCAATTCATTGTTGCACTGGGTACTTACATGTGTAACCATGTCAGTAATCTCTTCGTCAGCATGGTCGGAAAGATGGTAGGATGGTGGTACCATCACTGGTACCACAGGCTGCGACGAAGGAGCAATGGCATGGTTACTCATTTCCGTACGGAGGCGATCAAGTACAGTATCGTCCAACATATGATTACGCTGGATAACCCGCACCTGATCCGACAGTCGTTGGGCCGAAACGTTGACGGCTGGCTCAAGCACCTGAAACAAAGAGATTATTATTATTATTATTATTTTATTATTATAAGGGTAAAGAGCTGATATGATGCGGTCCCTCGGTTGGTCCTCCTGGCAATAGGTACAAGAGTAAGCACGCGCACATGTGGCCTTACCGCCTTACAGAAATAAACACAATACTTACACTTATTACTAATTGTGCCACACGCCTGTTTCGGCGCACGGACAAAAAGACAACACTATTTTTTTATATATATGTATATAAATAAACTCTCTTTGAAAACTTCGTAGATAAGTTGGGCATTTGTTTATGTAACTTTGGTTAGATAAATTATAATTAATGGTGAAAGGGTATGGTTAATAACATTGGGTTTATCGAGGCCTTGATCGTTGGTTTTCGTCAGATATTGTTTGTTGGCATCTCACGTCGTATTTTATCTCATCCTCGTTTAGCTGTGTGGTCTGTTTTGCGGGACTGTTGTTTGATGTATAAGCTGCTTGCAAAGCTTTTGAGGTAGGGAATCATCATCTCCGTGTGGAGCGGGAGGTAGTGTCAATCTGTCATTGACTAAAACCCTTCGTCGACGGCGTGTGGTGTTCAACGCGCGCCTCATAGAGATGGCTGAATTCTACTGGAGCAATGGCTCGACTTCTGAAAGGGGAATCCCGTGGTCCTAGAACGCAAGTCAACTGAAGAAACATAGTTGTGGTTTTAATCAGTAAATGTCTGACATGTCCTCTCGCTCCGCCCTGAGAGCGAAAGATGTCATTGGATGATTTACCACCTCAAAAAAAGAAAATAAAAACATGTTCCTGTTGCCCTTTTTGCAAGGGCTATGCTAACTCCTTCGAACAATCTGAAGCCCTAGAAGGCGTCGGCCCTAAGTGACCCCGTCAATTTTGCTGACATCTTATGGCGCACGTGAAACACAACGCGCCGTCGAAACGAGTTTGATCCTGAGCAGACGGTCAGACGGCGAGTTACCCATTGCTCGCCGTCCGCAAACCCGGAAATTATGCTGTGATGTGATAAAAAGTATTTTAAGTCCTAATCAAGGATATTCTCAACCCGTGTGCCAATGGAGATGGGAAATCGTGGACAACTAGCTGAAGAATATAATTTAGAATAAACTTTATTGTACATCAAAATAGTAACAAAACTTTTACACAAACTTAAATCTATGGGTATAATGGCGGCCTTATCGTTGACAGCGCCATCTACCCGAGAATCTTAGGATAGACTGCAGAATCTTATGAGAGGCGAAATTGGCCCTACTTGATTTCGAAACTTGATGATTTGTTTTTTATTAAGTATATCGAACACAGCGTGTCGATAATTCAGCTGTACGATGTTTTATTCCAGAAATGCTTTATTGGTGAGATGTAACGTCAGTGAGAAAAATCCGCGAAAAACCCTACAGCGATTGCTCATTAGATCGGTAATTTAATAATTCGATAGTATGTCGGTTCAAAACGCATACTTTTCCGTGACATTTAATTAATAACCTTATTTTTCACTATAGAAAAAAAAAATTAAGATAAATTGTACATATTATAATATTTTTTAATGCTAATCAAATGGTTTATTTTAAACTATAATCCTAATTTAATTTGTTCAAATTAATGTAAGTATTTCGATGTCATTCATGATATAGATAATCCTATTCATTAAATAATAAAAAATGAAATTAGTTATGGAAATACTTTTAATAATAAAAAAACACTTTCTTTTTAATTACTGTTTTTTTTTTGATTTTTTGGAATTGCCCTTATATTTCCAATTATTATTGAATTTTTTTTTTGAGTGTGAAGGAGTAACAAACGTACACACACTATCAATATATACCAACTTTATATATATATTTTAACTTTTTTTTTTATTAAAAAACAATTCATTAAAGACTTTATGGTACCTGCAACCATTCCCGTAGGTACAACTTAACAACCGAATTAGGTTAGTATGAATACACAGACTTAAGGACGAGTACTCGAATCACAAGTCAGATACCTAGGTTTCTAACATGATACAATTTCTTAGAATCCTATCATAAAAAACAACGCTGCACAGCATTAAAATAGTATCTTCAGACTCACGTCCAAAACATTTCCACTCTAGGAAATCTATAAACAAAACTGACGCAATCTGAAAAAAAAAAACGTTTCTCACGTGTTTCGAGTGACAACACCAAATCATAGCCACATGCGCCATCATTACTCATCCCTTTAACAAAAAAAAAAAAAACTCTAAATAACACTAAAACCCCAAAAATACTAAATTAACCCCTAACTTTCCATTTCAAATTGAAATGACATTTTTTGTAAAATGTAAAAACGAGCCCGTCTTAATTTTAACCCATTCGTAGACATGTGCACAAAAAATTTTTTTTCTTAAAGTTCAGTAACCAGATAGGGATTAAAAAATACAGTTATTTTAGATTTTTTGTCGGTTCACTAGTTTTTAGGCGCGTACAACTCCAGTTATAATTAAGAGCCACATGTCACGCTAGTGCTGGTCGACAGATGTCGATACGATACACGAGTTGAAACTTGTCGAACTTCTTGCGATGAAATATTTTTGTTTCAGCATCACAGTTCTGCGCTTTTGATTTTGGTTTTTGTCGAAATGTTAATTAAAAGTTCCCACCTAAGTTATGTCGAAATTCTAGTTGTTATGATATCAGAATTAGAATTTAGGTATTTTATCATCTGTTACGACAGTCTACTAAATTCATCATTTTATCACCAACAGATGTCTTATCCACAAAATTGAAGAGACTCTTGAAAAGAAGTAGTTAACGTATGTTTGTATCTCTATATAATAAGAAACATGTAACCGAGATAGTTGTAATACGTAACATGATTGAAAAGGAGTTTCTTGCGCATTCTTCTCCATGGAGATCTACGCTTTGGAATGTGCAATTAGCATCATTTTTCTAACTGACTGACTTCTTGACAATTTAAAAGTGCCTGAATTTAAACGAATCCAATAATCATTTATATAGATAGATAGATATATTCTTTTATTCTTATTCATTTAAATATTTCTATCGATAGTTTCGTGTGTGTAACGTCCCTGCTGCACTTGTTTCGGATCATAAATCAAGCTCGCTCGCGCTTGTGACGTATCGATTATATTACACACCACATTTCAGTAATAGTTTTATTCTGTTTATCTGTTCAACCTGTTCTGTGTCGTCCTTTGATGTTGAAAAAATATAATTTTTATGTTTTACTAGATATTATCAGCGTCTTCGTATCGGCTTTGAAACTCCGAAACTCTGTGCCGTAGTCACTCGCAATAGGCTTCATCTCGCAATAGGCTGAAAGTGAGACTATGGAGTCCCTCAGCATATTGCTCGATGATCTTAGTAGAATCTCCGAGATAATGGGCCTGAAATGAACATTGACAAGACCAAGGTAATGGTAAACACCCATGTATCACCCACTCCAGTCAAAATTGGAAACTCTACACTTTAGACTATTGCATTTACCTAAGCCAGTCGGTTCAGTTAGGTAGGTTTAACTTCGGGAAAGAGGTCTATCGTTAGATCCTATAAGGATAGATAGATATAAGGTAAGATCCAATTCAGCGGGGCAGCATTCGAAAAGCTGCGCGGCACCTTCTCGTACGCCATCCTCAGTGTCTCAACACGAAAGTCTTTAACCAGTGCGTGTTACGCGGTATAAATGACGAGGCGAAACGCTTAGATCCGTAGAGGCAACAACGTAAGGCTGGATACTCGCCATACATCGGGTTGTCCGATGGTAAAAATGAGAAGGCGGAATCGAGTTATGCAATTTCTGCGCACGCCCTCCAAATGTATCCTGTAAAATATCAAAAGGCTGGCTACCCTACGCCTGTGCTCAAGGCTCTGTAGATTGGACTTAACCAAATCTGGATCAAATTTAGCCTCTTCGCACGCCTTTTCACTCAGTTCAAAGTTGCTAGGTGGCATTTTGCAGCACCAGCCCATATGTGGCTGCAGTTCTATACACACGATCGGACCTGTGCACGAACGCCGAGTTTCCTAGCATCTACCTTGACTTTGGACTCAATGAGCCGCCCAAAGTTAAGGTCTGAGGAAATTTCAACTCCTAAGAGCTGAAGGCGGTCGGTGCACTCCACGAATACATTCTGAAAAGCAGGAGCCAAGGTGAACGGGCTCCTTTTGGCGGTGAACAGACACACTTGTGTTTTGGTGGCGTTGAATCCCACCAGATTGGCTCCACTCCACTTGGAGACTGCCTGAATTGAAACATTCGTACGCTCTACCATAGCCTCTCTTTCGGACCAGCGGGGCTATTGCGTAACTCTGTTGACAGTTCAAGTGATGATCACTTGTTAACAATGTGCATCATTGAACTGTCAAACAGCTAGTTTCGTATTGCCTATCTTCAGTGACCAACTGCAGTGACGTCATTAGCCACTGGTGCCTTTGATAGCCACCGTAACACGTTTTGACAGATGTTATTGTATCGATACTTTTAAAATTGCGATTGTGTAAGCTTTTGAAGCTGTATAATAGTCGATAAAATTTTAGAGTGGTCACAATAGGCACCGTACATTTTTATAATTCACCACATTTCCACCGTAGTTTGTTAATCACTTGTGTGATACGTAATACCAATTTTATGAAATTGTCAGTTGACGACTAAGTTTAGTGTGTAACGAATACTAGTTGTCAACTGTTATTGAAAAAGTTAGCCAATAGCCCCCCAGATTAGATCCTTACTAGCCCGAGCACCTGGCAGGTATCTCTCTACAACTGTGCTATCATCTGCATACCCATAGATACCGGGCATCAGCAGATCGTTGATATGCAGCAGGAAGACAGTTGCAGAGAGAATAGACCCCTGAGGAACTCCGGCATTAGTCGTCATGGGCTCTGATGAGCATCCGTCGACAACAACTCGGAGAGACCGTTCATTCAGGAAGTATTTTACCCAGTTAATCAGGCCAGCGGAAATGCCGTACGCTGAAAGCTTACTCAAAAGGCTAGCGTGCCATACCCTGTCGAAAGCCTTCGGGATGTCTAAGGCAACGGCAATCGCTTCCCCATTCTTCTCGAGGGCCTCGCTCCACAAGTGGGTGACATAAACTAGTAGGTCCCCAGTAGACCGATTGCGGTGAAATCCGTACTGTCGGTCACTGAGTAGATCGTTACCTTCCAGGTATACCATAAGGCGCGAGTTCAATACACGCTCCATAATCTTGCAGAGTAAGGAGGTTACTGAAATCGGCCGATAGTTGTCAGGATCGGCACGACTGCCCTTTTTGGGCCCGGGTTGCACGTTCGCAAGCTTTCAGGACTTGGGCACTATACCAGTCCTAAAGAGAGGCGATACAAGCGCGTCAATAGCTTGCTAATTAACAGAAATTAATATCGCTCATGAACTTGTATCGGTCGCCATGCTAACTTGAATGAATGTTTTGCAGGCTAATGACCCTTGTAGGCAATTAGAAAAGTTTTTTAGCAAAACTGTTAGTAGTTGAATGATCAGTTGAAAAAATATTAAAATTAGGCACTTACCTATTTTTTTTATATCTTTTTTTTAAGGTAGTGCGAATTGAATATTTTGTGCCTTTTTTTGGTACGAAAATCATGAAATACCTTCTTCCGCCCTGGGTAGAGCCGGGCGAGAGGGAGTGTCAGTGTCTTTTACTGAGTAACGACTGAGCGTAGTATCCGGGGTTCGGTTTTTCCATTAGGAATTAATCTGTCGCAGTCCGATGTTTTGTTTTGTTCGATGTTTGATGTTCTCTCTCCTAGAAAGAGGAGGCCTGAGTCCCAGCAGTGGGAACATTAAAAGGCTGAATATGTATGTATGTATGAGTTGATGTTCAATAGCTGTTTCAAGGTGGCTCTAGAAAAGAATACCTGGAACAAGTTGGGGAATGCCTTTGCCGGTGAGAGAGTAGATCTAAGCTAAATAAAAAAAAGTCCGTTCCTTTTAATTTATTAACGAACTGTGAACGAAAAAAGTTTATTCAAAATCCAGTTCTTCAATTTTGCTCATTTCTGAGTTCTCCAATTTTGCCCAATTTCTTGCATACGGTAGAGACCTCAACGCTCAGTCACGTGGTCAGAACAAAGGATTAGGAGGCGTGGCCGACTCGAAGCGATCAACGAAAATTGCGATTTGACAGTATGACGTGACGTCACGACATAGCAATCGATCCTATTCTTATTTGGAACGCATTGTATTATCTATTGTGATAGCTCTACTACCAATCAAAGAAACCCATTCATCTGACAAGATATCAAACATCAATTTACGATAATCGTTATAACAACAGCGGATACGTCGCTCGACGGATACGAGAGCTTCTTTATTTTTACATAATATTAATTATAGCGGGACTCTTAGGAGCGCATGCGCAACAAATGTGATCGTTACTGACTCATGAAATGGCTAGGTACAGTCAACGGCACATAAATGTAAATCTACTCATAAGACTACTAATAACATCTGGCCCTTTTTTTAATATAATCGACAATGCGACATATTTGTAACAAAATTACATAAGACAATATTATTTTTAAATAGCCTATTTTGTGTCCCACAGCTGGGCAAAGGACTGGGCACGCCAAAATCATGGCGGTAAGTCCACTCTTTGAGGAGTGGCTGGAAAGGCAACACGGCGTCTTTACTTTCCGCATGACGCAGGTCCTCACCGGACATGGTAAGTTCGGAAGGTTCCTGCATCGAATTCGTGCGGAAGAAACGCCCGGGTGTCACCATTGTGTGGACCGCCCGGAGGAAACTGAGGAGCATACGGTAGAGACCTCAACGCTCAGTCACGTGGTCAGAACAAAGGATTAGGAGGCGTGGCCGACTCGAAGCGATCAACGAAAAGAGAATCGAAACGAAAAGGTTGTAACTTGGCTAGGGGGGCTGTACTGCATACGTGATCGATTTGCGCTTGACTGTACCATATTATGACATACCTAAAGATGCAGTTCTATAGGTATTGTGACGAAGCATGGTTTCAAACAGGAAACGATGTTAGGTACAGTGTTAGTCATTTAGGTATGTAAAATAATGAAAAAAAAATGGCCTGTAAATTGTTAATGGAATTCATAAGTGTCTACATATATCACCGTTATACACATGTACATTATACATATACATGTAGTTGCCATTAATACTTTAATAAAATAATTTATTTTGTATTAAGTCTAGAAAAAAATCATAAATGAGAATTAAATTGACTAGTTAATTATGAAATTTCACACATTTTGATACAAAGTTTGTCATTGTGACGGAGGCGGCATTCACCCGAGCCTTGGAGAGGGTGTTATGGAGCCGAGAGCTGCAGTGGCAAATCTCTACGTGTATCAAACGACGTTTTTCTACACTCTTAAGTAGACATAAAACTGTACCGTAACAGAATTGTAGCGGAGGCGAGCACGCAGTCTTATCCGCACTAGTGCGAAAAACAGTCAACTGTGTGCCTAAAAGCGGTGGGTTAAGAGCGGATATAAATATTTATTGTAAACCTACATACCGATGGCTTAGAGTGAAAACCTCGGTCCGAATGCAATTTTAGGTAATTTTATTTCTGAAAAAAATACATGGAAAAACACAATCTTGTATCACACAAAATTTTGATTCGATAGGTACTTGTAGCGTCATCTACGATGTTGAATGCATACCTTACTCGAGTCAGTTTGGTGTGATAACTTCGCGTTGGCGCGTCAAAACTTGTAAAAAAAATTGAAAAACAAGCCTAGAGAAACATGCGTTTGAAATAAATCAATAGTTTTAAATATTTGAATAAAACACGCAAATTAAAATTACATGATAATAAAGGTCTAACTTGGTTTTTGTTGCCTCCTGAAAAGTTACGTATTTCACAGTTACGAGGTATTCAGATTCATCCAGACCCGAAACACTTATCTGTAAGCCTTAGAAATATTTGTTCCGTGCGGGAATCGAACCTGCGATACGCAACGCAGCAGTCAATCGCTCAATCACTGCGCCAACCGTGCCGTCACATTTTCCCTCCTTTATTTTTCGGTGGGAAAATCATCTTATGACATCCCCCGTTCTTGGGCGGAGTGGGAGATAGTGTCAGACTTTTACTGACTAAAAACCCACTCCTGTTCCTTCGTTGCCTTTCGTACCAGGGCCAGTCCTTCCAGGGCGTTTCTTCCGCACGAATCCGGTGCAGGAACATCCCGATCTTACCATATCCGGTGAGGACCTGCGACATGCGGTAGGTAAGAACGCCGTGAGGTCTTTCCAGCCACGCCTCAAAGAGGGGACTTACCGCCAGGGCTGTGAATTATTCGATAGAGTCACCGTGGGAAAGGGCAACTGTAGGAGCACTGGGTTTTAGTCAACGACCTTACAGCCACTAGACGCCTCATGCTTGAACTAGCGCACCAATTCTGTTAACTAGCCGAGGTACGGGGAGCGGGGTACTACGTTTTGATTGTTTCGATTGATACAGAGAGCGGGGTATTGCGTTCTGATTGGTCGAGACATCTGATCTATAATCATATGTGTTGACAGACATGCATCGCCTGTTATTAGACGTCTAGTGGCTGTAAGGTCGTTGGTTTTAGTTAATAAAAGTCTGACGCTCCCTCTCGCTCCACCCAGAGGAGAAGTCATTTGATGGTTTCTTACGTAAAAAAAATATCACGTTTTCAATTCAGGATCGTCCCGATAAACATTCATTCAGAGACTACTAAAGGAAGAACAAATAGGTGTGTTATATGGGCTGATCCACTCACTGTTATATGGGCGGGTTCCGTAACTCAAAAGGAAAAAACGGAACCCTTATAGGATCACTTTTTTGTTCGTCTGTCTGTCTATCAAGACTCTTTATCTTGAAAACTTGTGGAGGTATCGAGTTAAAATTAAACCATATACTCAGGTCTGAGGTCCCTTGAAGCTGTGAAAAAATCAAACTTTTAAGTTAACGAAACAAAAAGATACGGCCGCTTATGTCGCCAAAAACGTGTATTTCGAATTCGACACTCTCAAGGGAATCAAAATTCATAGGGTACTTCCCGTTGACCTAGAATTCTGAAATTTGGCATGAAGCAAGGTCTCAAATCAAAAAATCTGAAAACTGTACATTTTTAGTCATAAAAAAACATTTATTGCGATTCGGAAAAATCTTCCTAACTCAATTCAGGAATTGAACTGTTTTCATAGGTAAGTTTGTACGGAACCCTCAGTCCACGAGTCCGACTCGCACTTGCCGGTTTTTTTTTTTTAATTGAATAACTTAACTGCGATCCCACCTAATGGTAAGCAATGATGTAATCGTTGATGTTGAGGCACACTATAGTTTATGTCTATACCCTATTCACTATTACCTAGAAGAGACCCAAATTACAATCGGACAGGAAGACCGCAGCAGGCAGATTGTTCCAGTCCTTCGATGTACGCGGTATAAACGACGAGGCAAAACGCTTAGTTCGGACCGTACAGGTTTCAATAACGTAAGGGTGGATACTCACCGTACGTCGGTTTGTCCGATGATAGAAAGGTGATGGCGGAATCAAGTCATGCAATTCCCTCACACACTATCATTAATATGGTTAAGTTCGCTCTGAAAAACCGACCCAAAACCTAACTGTATTTTTTTTATTTTATTGTTTAACTATTATATTTGTATACCAACAGAGTGACATATTCGCACTAGCGAAAAAAATCATTAAAAAAAGATTTAAGAAAAAATTATCCTGTAAAATACCGATAGGCTGGCTACCTTACGCCTGTAATTTCTGGCAAACAGATAACACAGACCCACTGATGGGGAAAGTTCTTTCTATTAGCAATTTGGAACAAAGGTAGATCATTTCCTGCAATAACATATACTTTTCACCCTCAGAGTATCTTCCCATGGGATAATTTTCTAATATCGAATAATAAAAAGGCTGCCAGCAAAAACCGTACAATAAAACACATCATAATTGTAATGATTTCGTTTAATACAACACTAAGTAAGTATAATTTACAATGATCAATAAAAGTAGTCGTGTAGGCTCGAGCGCAAGCTCCACTGAATATAAGCACTCTCTTCTGCTGACCAGCAACGTAAAACGGAACGCAAATACGAGGCGGTTCCCACTACACCGCTCGAATCACGAATACATACGAACATTCACGATCACATCGACGCAAAAATAAAACTACAATAGCAAAATAAAAAATAAAATCAATTCGTATACGATGTAGTGAGAAAAACATTAAACTATTTTAAAAACCGCGCGTCGATCACTAAACAATAAATTTAAAAAAAATAAAGTCAATATTTCTCAATTCCAAAATCTGGTTCAATATTTTCGTGCTTTAATGGTTTTACAACGAGATACGTAACTATTGTACTTAACTGTTAAGGGCGGTTCACACGTATTCGTGTAATGTGTAATATGGACGAACAAAAAAAATCGTGAACATCTCGGGAGTTAAAAATCAGTCAGCAAATACTTATTTTCAATTTACGACAGCTATAATTAAGTAGATGTACGAAGAAATGGTATATCTACTGGCTACGTTTGTGACGAATGCGTGTGAAAGTATCTACATTGGGTCAAGCCACGGTACAGGTATAATTTGGAATCGATGAGGCGAGAATCTGAGTGCATAGTGCGAGTATGTATAACGTCAAATTAATGCTATCGTACGTACGGCGCTCTGATTGGCCCACACCGAGCTCTTAACCAATCAGAGAGCTAAACGCGGTATAGGTTTCGATAGCATTAACGTCAAAACAACTCGTACTAAGTTCACAGGTTATGTAGGCGGATGTGGACTGCTAACAATCATTACATACCTCTTTTATGCTGCGTTGAAACGACAGATAGGCTTTTCTTAAAAGGGATCATTGTACTCATCAATATAAATAACTTTTACTATACGACTAACCCTGAAATCACCGAAAAAAAAATTCAGCTGCTCCATATATTTTCTCGAGTCATGTGACCATAAATGTATGGAGTAGCGGATTTTTTTTAATGATTTAAGTTTTGGTCGCACAGTAAAAGTTGTTCATATTGATGACTACAATGACCCCTTTTAAGAAAAGCTCATCTGTCGTTTCAACATTATATATTTATACCATTTAAATTGAAAAGTGTTTTATTATAGCCCCACCGTGACAGGACAACGCTATATTTTTTGCAAAGTATATGTAAAAATGTGATACACCTACATCGCTATTAATGTATACATTTTTTTTAAATCCCAAAGTTATTGCGTAATCGAATATACATTTAACATACTCATTTTACAGTTCTACGTTATAAGTATACATACAATGTGTGATATGGTTATTTTCACCCTTTCCGATAATTATCGAAAAAGTAACAAAAAACCCAACATAATACGCGCTTAACATTATTTTATAGTAAATGCAAAATCGAAAAATGCACGAAAAAAATGTTTTTTTTTTTCTTAACAAAACCAAAAACTATTTTCAGAATACAGTGATTTTTACTACTAAATATTTATTTTCTTCTAATTTTTTTTTTCTCTACAACATGAACGATTTAATATGCAATAGTTAAGTGAACGTTTACACTCGTCTAAATTACCATTTTTTCAAAAAAGATTTAATTTTTTACAATCCATGATAAATATTTACATTCTAAACTTATTCTAGAAACAATTTCTTGGAATCAAGAAAGTAATAGAAAAATGGTACCATTAAAAATCATGGCACGCCATTCAAAATAAAAATTACATTTCATTTTATCTTTACATCAGATCAATAATCACAAAAAAAAAAAATTTTAAAAAATAAAGCGGACTCTGTATTTTTGAAAATAAATGTATAATTCTGAGATCTTTCTTGTATTTCTGTAGCACAAAATGTGGACACAACTGAAACGCTTGGCGTATATTTAAGCTTATTTTAACATACCAATAGTTACTACTTATTGTTCTTATTACTTGTATAATACAAATAATGATTAAATATTTTTATTTAAATATTGATATGGACCTTTTAAGGTTATTTATCGTTGAATTCAATGATTATTTGCGCAATCCGTTTCATCTAAAATCTTCCTAACACTTACACACTATAAATATCTCTAACAAGTATAACTACCTCAGCTACCAAACCTATGGGAAACTTAAATTTAAAAAAAAAACGTAAAACCTATAATACTTCAAAACCCCGTTAAAACCGGGTCAATTTTAAAAATAAAAGGAAAAAAAAATATTTGGTTAATTCTAACTTACAATTCCTCATTTCGAGATCGTCCATTTTTTATTATAAAAACTTCCAACAGTGAACACATTACACTTTCTAGAACACCATTTCTAATAACTTGAAATAGATCTACACCCGTAATTAATATAGTATTATATACTGTGATAATAAACGCCAAACACTGGAGTGTTGTGTAAACGATATACACTTGTACACATAGTTTACTAGTACACTTTTACACTTAGCTTTGGGTACAGGAGGCTACACGCGCTGCTGTACTTGCAGCCACTTTTCGTACTTCATCGCGTCAGGGGGAGGCCCCTTAACACCTGGTCGTGGGTACTTTATCGTCAGATGGAAACCTCCGTACGTCTGGTCGCAGGTACTTTATCGTCAGATGGAGGGAGGCCTTTGTACCTGTATTCGCGGGCACTTTAACGTCAGGTGGAGGCCTCTGTACTTGCTTTACTTTATTTGTCAGATCTCTGTTCGTTGAGGGACAGGTTCTCGGCCTCGTCCTTGATGTGCGACATGGAGGGCCGGTATCGGTCCTCAGCGCGAGGGTAGTCGTCGTAGGGACTGGTCTCACCCGAGCGGTTGCTGGATGACTCTTTATTTGAGTTTGAATAGTCTAGAAGAAAGGCAAGGTATTTAATCATAAAACCATAAAAGAACACATAAAAACGATATATCGACAATTATCAAATGATTTAACATGTTACAAATACATAGTCCAAATCCAAACTATTAAGATTTTTTAAATTTGACCAAAAAAAATTACTTATTGCCTTTGAACACTTACTAGGACTGTCTTAAAGACTAGACTTGTAACTGCAATGAAACCTTTAATTTTATCAGAACCACAGTTTTTGAAGTAAATAAGTATATGGTAGTCAAGCAGTAGCTCTGAAAAAGCAGTTACTTTTTTCATTAACACAGACTTTCATGTTTTTGACCTACAGCTTGTCTATGACGGTCATTTCATACTAATCTAGTTTCCCTATCTCTATAAGCTTGTGCTAACATTTAATCAAAAGTAAAATATAAAATTTAAAATATTTGATTCCACATAAAACTACAGGGACACTTATGAAAACTGAAAAGCTAGAGCACGATTTTAATTGGTCTAGAAACTGCACGGGTACTCGACTTAATCGAGCCTCAAGATTATATGTCATGGCCAGATCTTAGAAGTATATCACTTCATGATGTCGCCAAGTAAAACTGGCCAGCCCTCCTAGCCAAGTTACAACCAACTAAAAAAGTTACAACGTTTCGATTCTCTTTTCGTCGATCGCCTCGAATAGGCCACGCCTCCGATTCCTTTATTCTGACGTCATCTCAACGCTCAGTCACGTGAGCAGAACAAAGGAGTAGGAGGCGTGGCCGACTCGAGGTGATCAACGAAACGAAACGGTTGTAACTTGGCTGGGGGGGCAGATCGTTTTAAACGTTAAAGTTTGATGATATGTCAATCCGTTTTAATCGTTTAGCCTACTTTCTTTAGACCCTTTATTATCATAGAAATCCTACATCAATGATATGGCCAAACGAGGATTGACATATCATTAAATGTTAACGTTAAAACGATCTGGCCAGTTTCAGTTTGCCATATCATAAAGTGATCAGTCTAAGATCTGGCCACGACATATTATACAGCTTTAAATCTTACCTTTGTTAGAATAGTCAGACGCCTGCATCTCATTCTTGAGTGCGTAGATGTTAGGCTTGACGTCCTGTGTGTCGCTGGTGAGGTCCTCGGCCTTCACGTCGTGCGACGAGCTGCTGCTTCCGTACCCGTTTAGCATCGGGGGCCGACTGACAAAGATGATGATAGTCATAAATGAAGACTAAGAAAGGCAAGGATAAAGGCAAGAGAAGCCTATAAGTCTATCAGTTTGCTAAGGTAAAATATTCTTTATTATGTACAGCATAATAATATAATCATCGACACCATTTTTTCCCTTGTCATTAATGTCTCACTGTTGGGCAAAAGTCAAATATTCTTCTCCTGCGTCACCTCAAACCAAAGAACTATAGAGTGCCGCATTCTGGGTGTATAAATAACAGATCGCGCTCCAAAATCGCAACATAATAGACGTAAGGAATAAGGCTGCCAGGCTCAAATAGAATTAGGTGAGTCACGTCGGCCAAGAAAGGGGTGACGAGATGAATTAGACGCCTGCCATGAGTACACCATATGGATTACAAAAAAAAAATTATAAAGGAAACAATACAGAGTAACATATTGGGCGGTCTTATTAGTAATAAAGAGAAGAAAAATCTTTTAAAGAAATCTTTGAATGAATTTAAAAGGGAGAAAGGAGATACAGTACTGCGTGCACGGATGTGACGTGACACCTATAGAATTAATCAGTGACTAAGTAAGTTATGGAGATCAGATGGACAGTTTATTTGTAGAAACTGTTTTTAAAACTTCGAGATACTTCGGGAGGCCCAAACGGCCATCCGTTCTGCGAGCAATGTGCCCTGCCTATTGCCACTTATGTTTGGCGATTCTTCGTGCTATGTCGGTAACCTTGGTTCTTCTGCGGATATCCTCATTCCTGATTCGATCACGCAAGGAAACTCCGAGCATAGCCCTTTCCATTGCCCTTTGGGTTGGATTCGACGATTGATCTCTTCCTCGAAGTTAGACCTTCCCAACTGAACCGCCTGTCCCAGGTAAACGTAATCGTCTACAATTTCGAGTGTAGAGTCCCCGATTTTTATAGGAGTAGGTGCTACATGGCTGTTTACCATGACTTTGGTTTTGTCCATGTTCATCTGCGGCATCTTTAAATCGCTTTATTACATTAAAGAATATTTAGATGACGGTTTGGAAGCTTCCTTTATACATTTACAATGATCATTCATCCCCTATTATGTCTAAGTATTTACAGCCTAAGTATCCTATTGGGTAAGATCCTTTTCATCCCGATAGTAAGTACATGGCATAATTTTAGACTTTCTCGTGGGTCAAGTCACTGGCAGAAGAAAATGTAACTCTCTCACCTGTAATCATCATGTGAGGATGGGTAGTCCTCAGACTGCATCATGTGGTCCTCACCGGACATGTACGACAAGTTACAATCTTCCATCATGCCCTACAAATAACAAACAAACAGTTTTTAAAGTCATCCTGTGAAAATAATGCATATTAAATTGTATGGTGGCTACACTTTATGTACTTTAAAAATCAATTTAAGTATAATATTCTACATGTAGAATATTATAATTAAATTGATTTATATCTTTCACAGAAATATTATTCTACATTAAAGTGTTTTTAACTAGGTCACATACATTGTACCATACCTGCAGGTTTCTTTTTAGTGCTTCGCTGTATCCGTGGGGACTGGTCATCATCGGAGGACTTTGAGCTCCCATGAATCTGTGAGAATATTACACTAGTTATAGAAATAGCAAATCATAAAAATAATAATCGGCTTTCAAAATAAATTACTGCAATTTTTTATTTCAAAAACTTTAATTCTAATGAATTCATAATATTTAATGGAACTGATTGTTTATAAAAATAAAATTAATAAAAAATCATACCCCGGCCATTTCAGACCTCTTCCAAATCAACTTATAACCATTTACACTATTTATAGTGAATTCTGTATTGTGTATATCTTGTGGAGTGTATAATTTTGAATTAAAGTCCAATTTATATGAAAAGTGTCTCAGTGAGTGTGTGATGTGTATGAAAGAGAAAGATAAATAGAATATAAAATAGAAAAATGGAAAAAAGGCAAGCTTATCGAAAATATGTTAGAAAAAAACTTATCTATCATGCGACAAAAATGCACAGGCAAAGCATAAGAAGCGGTACACTTACCTGAGGGATTACATGCACAAATGTTAAAGATTGGGAATAGTAAAAGATTAAAATATAATATTTAATCTTACTTGGGTATCCAACGACGATCCTTTACAATAATTCGTATTAGATGCAATACATGCAAGTTTTTGTAAAAATAAACATTGTTTATAATCATCGATATAGCTCCGGAGTTTCATCAAGTGTAAATTAAAATATTCCATGTAATTACATTAGCAAAATATGATATAAGCTAATTTATTAAACAAGTTATTTGTTTTAATGTGATGTTAAAAACTATTGCAAAACAATTGGCTATAGCTCGCACTCTAGGAGTCTATAATACTTGTGTATGCTTATGTTTCTTACGTAGATGACGTAATTGACTCATCTTATTCACTTCATTTCGGTTCATTTTTTATTCATTATATAACGAGGAATATAAATATGTTTTTTTACATGAAATATAAGCACACATAGTGTTCATAATCCGCTATTATAAACACGTGTCTAGTTACAGACTAACATGACATGTTGAATTAATCTAAGCTTACACGGTGAAACACTTTACAATAATGGTCAGAAAACATCAAATCTAGTGTGTCGACCGAGGATTATCTCTTTTACTCTAATATCTTGATAATTCTCGGTTTCTGTATTCTCACATACATTAACGCTATGTGGACGCGATCGTCCAACGATTCACGTTTTTATATAAAAAGACCTCATTTTATCACATTCTTCATATTTGAGAACCAAATTATAAGTCGACATATAGTCAGAAGTTTGCGTAACTAAAGAAATAATCTTATGACATCTAAGTATATATTTTGTACTTAGTCAGCTTTTTGTGTTGATGTCCATAGTTTTAGTGACACTTCTTTATCGCGGATACTACAACATTGTATTTAGTTCAAGATATGAATAAAATCGTCGGGTACTTTGTAATGGTGTGTAATATTATGAACATCATAGAAAGCTGCAGTAAGTAGATTCGTTGGACGGTCGCTTGTGTGTCGCGGCGCCCTTACTGTGGCGGGTTGTGCGCGGGCCCGGCGGCCGGCTCATACTTCCGCGGCCTGCCCCGGCTCAGGTGGCGTCTCTTCACGAATTCCGCGTCGTCCACCATCCAGAACGAGCCGAAGTCGTCCTCGTAGCGCACGAAACATTTGTGCAGAGACAGGTTGGTCCGGATAGCGTTCTATAATTGCATCGCCGTTTAATAACTATCACAGTTATTCAAAAATCTCCAATCATCTTAACATTAACGCTTGTGCTTTCATTGTTTAGAATTTTTATTAAGAAATTTCGAAAACTGACAATGAGAGCACAATCAGATCGTCGTGGAATGGAACACCGTACCATGCAGGATATGATAGCCCCGGAAACCCTGAAGGATGGATAGGAAAGGAGGTTAATAGGCAAGCGAGAAAACGTTATTCACCGTTGTGCCGAAACCCACGTACACACACATAAAACCTAAATACAGAAATAAATACAAGACCTCACAAATTGGTGACATTATAACAAGCAAGCTGCAGGTTATAATGCCACTCACAATGATCAAGAGCCCACTACACAAATAATTACAGATTCAAATCTGAAACGAGATGAAAACGTTTATTTACACAATAAGAGTTAGATACATTGCTAGGTTAGATAGAAAATATTTAAGAGAAGATCAAAATGTACCGAAAACTGTGTAGTGTATGTCATGTGCAGTGTTAGACTTGAACAAGGTTTTTGATGTTCTAATGTTATCTAAATAGGTATCTTTGTTTGTCAAAGTAATAAATTCATAGGAGTCTCTTTTATTATAATTTTACCCTTAGCTTGTTTTAATTATGGTTTTAGAAATGGCTGATACGCAATTGGTGAGTTCTGTGTAACATTTAGAATAATTTTGCATTATTCGCAATATACAATGTATATAAATGAGATATTTTACTTTTTGTTAGTTTTTTTTTTTAAATTGTTATAAACTAGTGCTTGACTGCGACCCCACCTGATGGCAAGTAGTGATGCAATCGTTGATGGTGAGATGCACTAGTTTATTAAGAGCCTATTCACTATAGCCTTGAAGACCCGTAAATTATAATCAGACGGGAAGACCGCAACAGGCAAGTTGTTCCAGTCCCTATATGTTCGCGATATAAACGTCAAGGCGAAACGCTTGGTCCGAACCGTAGAGGTTTCAACAACGTAAGGGTGGATACTCGCCGTTATTTGAGTTTTATTGAATTCTAATTATGAAGTGTTGTGTTCAGAGAAATACTTTTATATTAACCGACTCTATATTTCTAGTTAAGTTAGTAGTAACATTTTTCGAGCTGTTTGGGGTCGAAACTCTTAGTTTGTGAGGTTCGAGTACTCACACACTGTTCAAAGTACTCTCTAAACACCCAGTAGTTACTTTACGTGACCCAAATGCTGGCTTTTATCTTGGACAGAGAATAAGCATAGCCATACAGTGCGGTAACACCACTAGTCTCATAGGGACTTTACCAGTCGACAGTGATGAGGAGTTTTTCGACGCCATAGTTCGTAGTTTCAGTTTAGGTTTAATTTTTTGTTTTAAGTTAGATATGTCAATTAATTTGGTTTGTTTACGTGGAGTATAAATTCTGTTTATTGTAGAGTACTGCTGTTTTACTCTGTTTGTTATAATAATTATAGGTTTTGTGGTAGGGTTAAGTGTATATGAATTGTTGTATTATTTTTGTTTTATCAAGTTTATGTTAGTGTATTAGTATTTTAAGTATTTGTTAGTGTATAAAGTGTTATATATGCATGCTCTGTACAATTTCAGAGGTAATATATTGTTGATTTGTTTAGTTTGAAAGAAGTAATTAACAATTACCTAAAGAGAGTAGTGTTTGTGAGTGTGTTTGCTCTGTGTATAAACGGCAGTGTAAAAATAAATTTTGCAATGTGTAATAGTAAAAGAGAAATGTCTCGTGTTAAGGAAGGAATAAATTGTGTGTTGTCAATAAAGGTCATGTAAGTGCAACTTGGTGCAGTGTAAGTTGTATAATGTTATGTTATACTAACTAATTTGAAGAAGTTCATGCTAACAGAGTGTGTTAAATGTAATGTGTGCATAATTGCACAAATTCTGTTTCAGATGTAAATTGTAAAGTGTTAAAACGAAGTGTAGTATTGTAAAGTGTAAAGTGTATATTCTGATATAATTTAATGCGAAAAGGCAGTAGAATAGGTCTGCATGGCTGAAGGTGTGTAGTTACTATAACTAGTACAAACTGTCATCAGAATGTCTTATAAAGGTAAAGTATAAAGTTTAAAGTCCAAAGAAAAGTGTAAACTGTATGGTGTCGTTTAGTGTTTGTATATGCAAACAGGTATTGTAGAACTGTTCTGCATGGCTGAGGTGATTATTTGTAACTTTAGATAAAGAGCAATGTCATGAATGCCAACAAGACGTTTCATAAATGAAAAGTGCAGAGTCCAAAGTCCAAAGTAAAGTATAAACTGTAAAGTGTCGTGTAGGTAATGCAAATAGTTCTGCGGAACAGGTCTGCATGGCTTGAGGTGGAAAGTTACTATAGATGGAAGAAACTGTTACCAGATTGTCTCATAAATGTAAAGTGTAAAATTCGAAATCTAAAGTAAAGTGTAAACTGTGAAGTATAATGTAATGTTTAATGCCAGTATAACAGGTTGACATGGCTGGAAGTAAGTTGTAAATTTTGTTAGATGACGGAACTTGTCACCAAAATGTCCCGTTTATGGGTTGTGGGTTAAGTGTGAGAGTGTGAATTTCGGAGTCCAAAGTAATGTGTAAAGTCCAAAGTAATGTGTAAAATCCAAAGTAATGTGTAAAGTCCAAAGTAATGTGTAAAATCCAAAGTAATGTGTAAAGTCCAAAGTGAAGTGTAAACTGTATAGTATCGTGTAATGTAGGTAATGCAAATAGGCAGTAGAACAGGTCTGCATGGCTGGAGGAGTAGTACCCGGCGTGCATGGGCGGCGGGTGCGCGTGCGCGGCGCGCTGCGGCCGGCGCTTGTAGAACTCCACCTCGTCCACCGTCCACACCGCGCCCTTCACGTTCTCCACGCGCATGAAGCATTTGTGCAGCGACAGGTTGTGACGCACCGCGTTCTGTGCCGCCACTCAACGCGTCTTTATTTTGTTCCGGTATATGGACGATACGCTATGTTCTGCGGCCGTACTACGAAGTACCAATGCCATCATAATTCCGTCGTAGAAAAGAGATAATGATATTCGTCTTGTATTCGTGTCTCTTTCACACCAGAATCATGATGGTTTTTAGGACGTCATAGTAGGGCCCTTGTCAAGAATGGATGTATACGCTTGCGCGTTTTAGCATGATAATAACGGCTCTATATTTATTGATATTGTTAGTTTCAAAAATGGGAATACCGACAGCGTGAATCGATATCTATCGTAATCCACAACACTATTTACTAATAAAAAAATATTTGTAATTGTATTATATAATTTTTTATTATAAATAAAAAATCTTTAGGATCGAACACAGAGGTGAGATAAAGAGTAATGACCGTAATTCTCATGCTATAACGAAGAATCTACAGACAAATCACCCGTAGCAAAGATGATGTTTATGGAAATAAAAAAATCAATATTAATTGGGAAGAAATTGGTAACGCAGAATATAATGCTACTGATGATGATAGTGATTATCTTGATCACGATTCAAAATGTTTGAGTGTATCATAGCGTATCGTCGTAGCAACACATATTTGTTTTACACAAAAAAGGAACATCTTATAGGATAGAATATACATCTATGAGCTTCTTATTATAATTTATAGGACTCAAATCTTCAACCGAAATATTCATACATGGCTTGCAAAGATTTTAACGATTCATGATAAAAATGCTGATTTCTCAGCTTCAGTTGAAAATTGTAGTCTAAAGTATGTATAAGTAAATACGAATAAACATAATAATAAACTACATTTACCTTGTTTCTTTGCATTTCAAACAGTCTTTCGTTCAAAAAGAAAATATTAGTTTTATTTCTAGACTACACAATTTTTACTAAACTTTTGCTGTTTGCAAAATTTTGAATAACAATATTAAGATACTCTGATACTTTGTAATAATTTTAATTATTATCTGGTTTTTGTTGCCAATCATGTTCATTCAATATATAAAACCTTAAATATCTAAGACATACCTTCCATGTAGCAGCATTGCGCCTGAAGTAGCAAAATGTAGATTGGAACCAGTTGTAAATCTCATTTAGAGTCAACTGCTTGTCTGGAGATTCTATTATGGCCTAGAAAATAAAGAAAAACCGTTAACATTGCCAATTTTCTACCAAAATCTAGTTTAAACCTTCTAGAGTCTTGAATTTAGAAAATTACATTTGTAAAATCAAATAGGTATCATATATGTATACATCACTTGGTTTTGATTAGATTAGGTCCCGACTTGCACCCTTGAAGAACCCATTAACATTTCATAAATTATAACTCTAGCTTAAAATAAATTTTAATTTGAATATATCTTATATCATTTTGGTTTATCTACAAAATCCTTTGATCGTAATTTAAAGCGATATTTACTATTATTTTGAGCAAAACTAAATATTATACAAGTCAAAAGCTATAAGTAAGAACAAACCTGTCGAATAAGTGAAGCATAAGTGAATGGAGGCCGCACATCAGCTGATTTGTAAAACTCGCGGTTGCGTTGTATCTCTGAAAATATTATGACATAGTTTTATTATAAAACTAGCTTTTGTCTGCGGCTTCGCCCGCATACATAAAATATTGCCTGTGTCACTCAGTAATAAGGCAGCTTTCTATCGGACTAGCTCTTTCAGAGATTACCTCCGACAGACAAAAAAACATAAAAACAAACTTTAACTCTTTATAATATTAGTGAAGATAAATTTAAATGAATAGAGTGCTACACAAATAATAAAGAAAATGGTAAAACCAGACAGAAATCAATATAAAAAAAAACAATCATTGAACGTTTTAGTCTGCATTTTATTACCTTGTTGCACATCTAATCCAGCTCTTTCGAGCATATACGGAAGACCTTTAGGACAGAAACAATATTTATATTTTTTTTTCAAAACTACCCTACTTTTATCAAAGGACTCCAGTCAAAACGCTTTGGTCGAATCAACGTGAATAATATCACTAACTCAAAAGATCCAAGCCTACTTTATATTATAACAGGAACAGTGGACTCCACATACGATTGTATCCAGATGTGAGGTAATGAATTTAAACGATGGAAGGATAGTTACCTCCTGCTATGGCGACGCCTGATTTATCAGAAACACGACGCCGGACTGGGCCTGGAGATGCACCTTCAGAAGCGCCACCTGAAATTATAAAATAAATATAATATTAACAACTTCCTACTATTCGTTCACCTAGTTCCTTGGTTCCTAACCTGGGGGTATAACCCCTGCGAGGGTAAAACTGCTATTCTGCGTGGGTAAATTATAACAGACCAACACGATCAACCCTAGTTTACCAGTGCATTTCATGCCCTAACGGTGTAATCAAATGACAAGTAAAAACCTTGCTTTAAACCAACCTACTACCCCACACAAAAATTAATGTTACATACGCTTATAGACTTTACTAAAGTAAGTTAAGCTAATAAAGATTTTAACTGTAAGGAGGTAAGGTAATTTAATTGTAATTGTGTATTGTATAAAAATATTGAGTTAGGGCCTGTGCACACCACGTCTTTAAACTAGCGATACAGACGCGATACGCACGCAAGTTAGACGCAGCCTGTAGACCTTTAACAAGATAAAAGGGCGCCGTCGACGCACGTTTCTAAAACGTGCGTCGACGGCGCATTTAAAAAATGTAGTGTGCACAGGCCAATTAAATTAAGTCAATTTGTATTTATATGACATACTAATATTCATTGGTAGCATGAGAAAGAAGGGGGGCGGGGGGTAAATCAGTTTCCAAAGCTAAATCATAGGGGTGGCAAGATCAAAAAGGTTAGGAACCACCTAGTTGAATCTTATCATTTTTCAGAGACCCTTTTTCTTAATAATCTTCTAAAAATTTACCATCAGGTGGAATCGCAGTCAAGCACTAGTTTTTAACAATTAAAAAAAAAAAAAAAATTTTTCGATATCAAAAGAAGTGTATGTAATTTTTATGGTAGTTTAATATTTGTTGTGACTTGTGGGATATACGTACCATGCGGATGCTTGGGCTGGTGGTGCGTGGTGTCCCTGGCAGCATGTAGGTGACGCATCATAGCGGCGAGGCGGTCTCTCTCGCGCCGAAGCTGCAGCTCTAGTTGCGCGACCACCTGCATCTGCACGCGCGCCTGCGCGGCCGACCGGTCGTCTAAAGTGTGGGCTGCTTCCAGGTGCCTAGGAAAGATAAAAGGTAGAAAATAACAGTGGTTGTAGAAACTCTTTAACAATGAAAGAGTAAAATTTTAAAGATACGAGTATATTCATCGGTAAGCCTACAAAATATTGGTTAGGCGTTATGAAGAAAATGATGAAACTGCTGTTTAGTCAATCAAGCCCTCCGAACCATGCCTTTTCCGAACCATGTTAGGCTCCCAGTAAAACTGGATGTAGCTAAGAAACTGTCACTGTAGCAGAATTTGGCATGGGACGGGATAATAATATAGTATAGTTTAGTAATATTAAAAACAAAATTTATATGAATATTTTTTTTATTACTAGACTCACTTTAGAAAAGCCTGGTAGTCTTCAGCGAGCGCATCGCAGCCGGGCCACTTGCAGACGCCGCGCCCGAATAGAGGATGCTCCTCCATTTCACTGCCCCACAGCATCAAGCCTAGCGGATAAATAACAAAAAAAAATGTGGTTATGCCAGATACCTTCCCTGGCATTAGATGTAGCATAGCATAGCATAGTCGGCCTTATAATGTTCCCACTGTTGGGACTCAGGCCTCCTCTCTAGGAGAGGGAATGGGCCGTAATCCACCACGTGGGCCCAGTGCGGGTTGGTGGATGTCACATGTCTTCGAATTTTTGGTTCTAGGACATGCCGGTTTCCTCACGATGTTTTCCTTCACCGTTTTGAGAGCAGTGGTGATGAAATAAATTACACAAAGTAATGCGCCTGGCTGGGTTTGAACCCGCGACCTACAACTCATAAGTCGGGGCCGTTACCACTCGGCCACCACTGCTCTAATAAAATAATATACTTAATGCTTTAGATGTATTAAGTATATTATTTTCCCAAATAACTCCATTTTTAATTATTTGACTACAATAAACATTTTGTCAATAGAAAATGAATGTCTTGTCCATTTCAGACAAAAGTAAATCTATCGAAATATACGGCACAATACTGTTATATTTCTTAAGTGTACACTTCGTAATAACACAAAACAAACATCTTTAAAAACAGGTGTACATATAGGCAACGGCGTATGCTGTAAATATTTCTCTTTTGTCGTTACCGTTGCAGGGGCCTGAAGTGAAGTAGTTACTGTGTTAGATAGAATAACACCTAGTAATTAGAAAGCCCAAGATAGTCCTATTTATAACTTTTGTTCACTTGATGATATATTTCTTATATTATTATCTACAACTGACTTAACTGTTATTACACTTTCTTCTTCTATCAATTGCCCCAACAAAGATTTTGTATAAGACTGTAGTCATTTGGGAAAATACTAAATGTCTATAATACTTCTAATGCCCATTCTGTACAATAAGACCACGTCTGACAAAGAATGATGTGGAGAACCTATACCAAGTAAAAGGATAAGTCTAGGCAAAGAGAGAGAGAAATTCAAACCTGGTGGAGCATTCGGTGGCACGGAGATCGGTCCGTGCATCAGGTACTGACGCTGAACTGCTTGCAGCTGTTGAACCAGCTGCTGCTGTTGAGCGCCTAGTTGTTGCTGCAGAGAACCTAAAGAAAAACAGGATATTTTAAAACTAGCTTAATATTATTTTCATTATTATTGCTAAGCTCGCGCTTGACCACTATCTTAATGGACGGTAAGCGATTATGCGAAAACGCTTGGCTAGAAGTAACCTATTCACTTCTGCCTTAATTGTAGCTGTCAGGAAACGCAGACTCCGGTAAGGAATTCCACTCCTTAGGTGTACGCACAATAAATTTATTTCCTAGGCGGTTTGTACTTATCGACGGTATGACCATTATGGGCCATGTCCTGTAGTCCAATAAATGGAACGGGTTTGGTGGAATTAAATTGTGAAATTTTGAGTGATAGTCCCCAAAATGGCGTCATCATTATTCCAGCCGAAAGTCGTCCACGACCGGTCCTGTGCGTCTCGCATCCATAGGATTCCCGTGGTCTTCAGTGGTTCATTAATCGGTCTACCTTGTGAGATGCCTACCAACGCTGCATTACAGCCCACACTTCAGAATTAGGCCCCAACGACCATCTATTCTGAGAGCAATGTGCCTACTACCAGTTAAGTTTGGCGATTCTTCCCTAAAATGTAATCGATTGAAAATCGAAAGGCTGGCAAAGATGAAAATGAATTAGCTAGACTTGATTGAGTTATTATCCATCAATTTGTTGGAACGAGAACCATGGAGATGTTTAGGAAAAGAAGATTTTTCTGAAACTCGAATCAATTACATAAACTTTCTTGCGTTTCTTGTAAAGGTGATGAAGATGAAGCCAATAAGCCGATTTCGGCCACAGCGACCGCATTCTTTAGCTCCTCATGGTGGTTGTGAGCTCAGACGTGCTGCTCTGTTATGTGCCCTCATGTGACTTGCATATATCCAACTTTGGACGAAAAACTCCGAGCACAGAGCGGACATGTGAACACCATTAACGATGTGATAAATTATAGCTAGACCACCAACAGCTTTGAGGTCGTCGCGTTTTTGGTCTTGTTCCAACCTCCTTTTATTTTCAAAGGCCTGTACGTTCCGCTGCACACGACGTCTCCACTCCACTCAGGCTGATCTTGAGCTTGTGTCTCCCAAGTCGCGAGGTCAATTTCGTATCTCTTCATGTATCTATTCTGAACATCCTTGAAACGTAGAAACTGTCCACCACAATTTCGTTTTCCTTGTATAGGTTTTAATGAAAAGGTTAATAGTCTTAACAATAAAGTCTAAAGTATAAGTACTGACCTGGTGAGGCGTCTGGTGGTGGCAGATGAGATTGTGACAGCAAGTTGAGATTGATCTGGTCCTGAAGCCGCGATTGTTCTAGCTGACGCTTAGCGGCCTCCGAAGACATGTGCTATTAAAAAAAATACATATTTATTTCCTTGACATAGCTTTCTGTATCGCGATATCAAAGCTCACTTCTATCGGGCAGTTGTCCGGACCAGATACAACTCCCATATAGTCGGAGGATCCTCTCTTTTCAACGGAGGTTGGAGGTGTTTCACATACTTCTAAAGTTCTTTGTTTGAAAGAGTCTTATATTTTAGTTTCATGTTTTTTCTAGCGTCCACTACAATTGTTGCTGTTGTTATTAATAAAAGTACTTTATTTCTGTTTTTGTACTAGTGTAGTTATTTGTTATTAATAAATAAGTACTGTCTTTTTTTCTGTTTTAACATATTAGCAATAACATCTCTGTACTCTTGTCCATATTACTTTGGGTTAACGCAACATGCTCCAGAGGAATAACAAAAAAATCTACAACTTTACCCTATTCTTCAACTTCCTTACCTGTTTCTGCATATGATGCTGATGGAACAGGCGCTGCTTCATGAGCGCCTGCAACTGCGTGTGCTGGTCCAGCAACTGCATGGCCAGCAGGTCGGGAGCGACCAAAGGCAGTGGGGATCGCGCCCCAGCCGCCGCGCCCGCGCTTCCAGCTGGAGAGACGGGTGCAGGGCTGGAGTGCGCCGAACCTTGCGGGGATGTTGGGGCTGAGGCCTAGAAAGATTGAAGTATTGATGTAGATGTCCTTTGAAGAAGCCTAATGAACAAAAGAGTTCTGAGCTGATATACTGGCAAATGTGTGCAATAACTGATTAGCAGTGCTACAACAAACTCTTAACGCAATCCATTTTACGCCCTAAACTGAACTGTTAAAGGAATGAAGGCATATAGGATGTAAAGCTCCATCCCTGTTTCTCGCTCCCACGACTGATATTTTAATATTACCACACATTTACATCATGGTTCCAGGTCTTCTCGAATCTATGCGGTTATTTTTTCAAAAGACCATCTCAAACACTACTCTGCATGGTCTCTACAGCCTTAGGCTTAAGCACAGGCTTAGGGAGTTACTGGGGGAAGGCAGCAAAGAACAGGTTGAATCGAACAAAAGCTCGTAAATTATGGTGATGCGACTACATTTAATTGCGCCATCAGCACTAAAGGAAGAGATGATGATGATAGTACAATGACTTACCCGTGCGAGAGCGAGAGGCTCATGGTCGCGAGGGGGCGAGGCGCGGCGCGGGGGCGAGCTGCGCCGGCGTCGGCGCGCCGCATCGCCGCCCCACCTGCCGGACTCCTCCCTGAGGACAAAGGGTATTTTTAATAAACTGCCAATACTCTAATCGCCCAAAGAATCGCCAAACTTAAGTGGCAGTTATCCACTGCCTGGGTAACTGCCACTGGGCACATTGCACTCAGAACAGATGGTCGATGGGGACGAAAGGTTCTGGAGTGGCGCTCGCTCGGTAGCTTGGTCGCTGGAATCCGATGGATGCGAGAGACACAGGACCGGTCGTTGTGGCGACGCTTGGTGGAGGCCTATGTCAAACAGTGGACGTCTTTCGACTGAAATGATGATGATGATGACTCTAATGAGCCACAATCTGATTTTGTTTTATTATTGATATGCTCGCGTTTGACCACTATCTCACCTGATGGTAAGCGACGATGTGGTCTACGATGGAGTACACTTGCCTGAAGTAAACTATTCACTTTTGACTTAAAGACCCCTAGGTTGTAGCTATCAGGAAACACAGACTCCGGCAGGAAATTCCACTCCTTAGCTGGACGTACAATAAATGTGTTCCCAAAACGTTTTGTACTTATGGGTGGGATGTCCACCATGTTACTTATCACAAACGAGTCGCTATGGTAGGTTTTTTTTCTTTAAAGTGGGGAATCATCTAATATCTTCTCCTGCTCTAAGGCAGTGCGGGAGAGCGTGTCAGACTTTTACTGACTTAAACCACACCGATGCTCTTTCAGTAGCCTTTGCGTTCTAGGAGCATGAGTAACCTTTTCAACCTTGCCTTAGTAGGCTTCAGCCCTGCTGGGATCCTAAGGTTTTGCTGATATCCCTTTTAGGTGCGTGTGTGCGAACACTACGCACTCATTGCTCGTCTTCCGCAAGCCCACGCCTACGATGGCTCGTAGTCAGGGTCGGGGGGGCGTGAGGATGTCCGTTCCCTCACGCACGCAGGCGTCTCCCTCGCTAGCAATACTGCTTCGCAGAAGGAGGCGGCCGCCGCCCAATCTCCTGCCGCAGTGTTGTCTTTTTTTACCCAAAGGTTGACTGGTGGAGAATGCCTTGTTGTATTAAGTCCGCCTATGTACCACTACTGTACATGAAGTTTAAATAAATAAATAAATTTCCCTCGCTCCGGACCATGACCTGCATCAGGGCCCGGCGTGAGGACACAGCGGTGCTCTGCTCAAGCAGGGCACACCTCTACCGTGGTCACTATAGTATGTATGACTACCTAAGGAAAGCAGCCTTACATCACGAATATGTATTATCACTACTACATGTTACCGAACTTTCTCGTTAAGGAAATTGCATTCTTCACCATAATCCAACAGTTTCTAAACATTCTATAATCTGCACGAAGAGAAAGACAGACATAACCTTTTGTATAGTTTGTTTTACAATATGATCATCATCATCATTTCAGCCGATAGACGTCCACTGCTGGACATAGGCCTCCCCCAAATGTTGCCACAACGAACGGATACACAAAATGATACTGCTAGCTAACTAGCTTCCTGCGACAAAATAGGTTTCTCTACACAAACTTTGTACCCCCGTTTCATCCCCTTAGGGGTGAATTTTAGAAAATCCTCTCTAAGTGCTCGCCTACGTCATAAAAGGAAGCCCTGTGTAAAATTTTATGCTCCTAGGCCTTGTAGTTTCGACTGTGCGTTGATATGTCAGTCTGTCAGTTTCTCCTTTTATATACAATGTCGTGGCCAGATCACCTCATGATATGGCCAACTAAAACTGACCAGATCGTTCAAACGTTACTATTGATGTAGGATTTCAATGATGATAAAAAGTCTAAAGAAAGTAGGCCAAACGAAGATTGATATATCATCAAACTTCGTTTAAAACGATCTGGCCAGTTTTACTTGGCCATATCATGAAGTGATCAATTTCCACGACATATATATATAGATCACACAAGATGTCCTATGGTTAGTTACTTACCGGTCCAAACACCGGTCCAGCTCGAATGAGTTGATGAGCGGCGGCTTCGCGGCGCCACCCGGGTTTGAGTTCAGTGCCGACTCCGGACCCTGGGGACAATACAACAGAATGTATATCATATCAATAAGGACAAAAACAATGATTGAAAAAATAATCTATAAGACCATGAGGAAAACCTAGAATCATTATGTCGATTATGAAAGATTTTATATATGTTAGTCTGTAAGGTATTTTATCTATGGGCCAAGATACCTGAAAATAAATGATTTCAGAGCATAGTTTTCAAGATGGGCTTGTGCAGCTACCTCGTTGGTGACTGTAAAATTATCTTTATTGACTTTCTTGGACTCTTCTAACCAGTCCATCAGTGACATTAGCAGCTTTGTTTCTTCTGGCGTCTTCTTATTTGCAATTTTTAGGCCGACTTGCAAGGCATGGAGTCTACACCAATAGGCCACAACTGGATCTCTGGTATCATGCTCAGCAGTAGTCTTTAAATAATGTTGAAATGACTTCAAGCTCGGAGGGCATTCAGGAATAGTCACAGACATTTTTAATTACACTTCATCAACTGTGTATAATATTATAGAAACCATTATTATTATAAAATGGTCCGACGAGTGTTTTCGTGTCCAATTCGCCAGGGTCGTGCGTTTGCGACTTGGTACTCCATCTCGTTTAGCTCTTCCATCCCCATAGGTGACAGAAGAGCTGACGAGATGGAGTATTTGGTCGTGGATGTGTGACTTTGGCGGCATAAACGCGAGAGAGTTTGTCGGATATATTCGACGTAGGCAGTTTTAAGATTAAGTAATCATTCAAGCAATATTCCCAGTTCCTGTACATGAAATTTATTCATCATCATCATCATTTCAGCCGAAAGACGTCCACTATTGGACATAGGCCTCCCCAAGTGTCGCCACAATGAACGGTCCTGTGCGTCTCGCATCCATCGGATCCACCGCAACCCTTACCAGGTCATTGGTCCACCTTGTAGGAGGCCTTCCAACGCTACGTCTTCCGGTACGTGGTCGCCATTCCAGAACCTTTCCCAACGGCCATCCGTTCTGCGAGCAATGTGTCCTGCCCATTGGCACTTAAGTTTGGCGATTCTTCGTGCTATGTCGGTAACCTTGGTTCACCTGCTTGCACACAAGAAAATTCCGAGCATAGCCCTTTCCATTGCCCTTTGGATGACTTTAAGTCTTCTGATGAGGCCCATTGTAAGCGACTACGTTTCGAAGCCATATGCCATCACTGGCAACACGCACTGGTTATATAGACTTTCGTCTTGAAATCTATTGCTGCAAAGTAAAGCTTCAACAATGGACCTCAACAGTTTTAGGTCATAATATAAACAAAAGATGTTTATGTTTAAGGAGTTTAACGTATGCATGCAGTAGCATTGTTGACGTCATGCAATCAATATGAAGGTGCACGTGTTTCGTCAGCGGTTCTGGTTAACAATAGAAGCTTTAAGCAATGGGTACCCCCCCATTGGGAATAACCTATGTGACATCGTAGAGTGTTGGGTCAAGTTGTAACCAGGAACTCGAACTGTTTCTTATCCTGCAGAAAAACATACACGACTACAATGCTCGCTTACCAATTGGCGACAAAGGATGGAATAGCAATCCTGACAGACGTTTTCCAGCTCGAAAGCTTATTTTCGTCAGAAAAAGAAATTGAGAACTCGATTGCAGCACCATCTACCAATTGGGTCGAGTCGAATTGTATTTTTAAATCATCCAGAGACTCAAATATTTTTACACACAAAATTTCATCCAAATCAGTCAAACCGTTTAAGAGGAGCTAGATGACAAAGAGAAGAATTATACATATATAAAGATAACATGATTTAAAAAACTATCTGTTGACTTTCTTGTACGTTTTTCTTCATAGAGATCTACGCTTTCGAATGTGCTATTAGCTTCACTTTTCTGACTGACTGGCTTCTTGACAGTTTAAAAGTGTGTGTGTATATGATTTGTTTGCAATAAATGCTTTGATTTCATTGGCGATCTCTTACAACTTTTAGATATTTATTTGTATTTAATTAAACTAGCCGTTTTTCAAACTATCCAACGTCAGTTTAAGGTACTTCCAAAACGACTTGACTAGACTGGACTCCGGCAGGGAATCCACTCCTTAGCTGTCTAAGGAGTGGATTCCCTGCCGGAGTCTGTGTTTACTAATAGTTACAACCTGGGGATCTTTAAATCAAGAATGAATAGGTTACTACCGTTTTGTGAGGAGACTCGATCCCAATTCATTTAGAACAGGAGAGAACAAAGAGAGAGAGAGAGAGAGAAAGACAAAAGTATACAAGTCGTGGCCAGATCTTAGAAATTGATCACATGAAAGGCCAAGTAAAACTGGCCAGATCGTTTTAAACGTAAAAGTTTGATGATATGTCAGACCTACTTTCTTTAGACCTTATAATATCATACAAATCCTACATCAATGATATGGCAAAACGAGGATAGACATATTTTTTTTTAATTCTTGATAGGTTAGCGCTTGACCGCTATCTCATCTGATGGAAGGCGACGATGCGGTCGACGATGTAGTGCGCTTACCTAGAAGTAACCTATTCACTCTTGACTTAAAGATTCCCGGGTTGTAGCGTGTGCGTTACCCAGGCCAGATGTTGTCGAAAATGGTCATTTGAATCTTATAGATAATTAGTTTTGCGGCTTCTGTAATTGTTGCGCACATTTTTAAATTTGTTGCGCTTATAGTTTTTTAATTATTTCACAAAAACATTTCCTGCTGGGGTAACGTTACCCCAGCCAGACCTTTTTCTTTCTAATGGGAATATTTAAATAATTACTAGCTATAAAATTAGTTGTCTAGATGAAGTAAATGTTGTGCCTTATTTTGTATTTGTTCTTTCATTGGTTGCGAAGTTATTCGAGATTATGCTGGGGTAACGTTTTTGGTTTTGCTAGATCTTTGAAATGGTTAAGCGGATTCTTATCATATTTTGTACATGGCTTCTTAGGAATTAGTTTAAATTTGTTCTGCAATAAAAAAACCAAAATAATACATAGCTTAAAGGTTATTTCATTAAATAGAAAAACACTTCAATTGGTCCCAGCACTCTCAATAAGAGCTCTAAAGACTTACTTTAAACGTTATTTTAAAGCTTGTAACTGCCTTCAAATGTATGTGAAGTTTCATTAGTATCCTGTAAGTATTTAACAAGTTATGATGATATTGACTTCTTCACGAGCACGGTCTTGATTCGCGCGGTGTTATTTGGCCACTGGATTGGATATATGAACTGAATGTTATGTCAATTATTAGTTTTTTAGTTCAGTTGTATATCAGTAAAATTTCAGCTCAGTACATTGGATAATTAATGAGATAATACGATTAAAGTCATTAGGAAGTGAATGACCGTGGTAACCCGACCAAGTTTAGGTGGTTACGGAAAAGCGAAAACGCAGAACATTATACTATCTTTTGAAATGTTTAGTATAATACACCTTACAATTTCGGTACAGACGCGTACACTGTTAAATACATTAATAATATAATAATATCTGTACTATGAAAACATTATTATTATCTTCCAGTTGCACAAACTTATCAAAAATCTCTGATATAACATGTCGTTCGGTGGGACGCGGAAGGGGTGGGGTGAAGGGGCGCATTGTTTGCATAACGCACTAAAAATGCTCCATAATCACATAAATTTATCTTGTAGAGTGCGCGTGCGTTTCGGCAGTTCCGTTTCCTGTTTTTGCAAATATTTATAGAGTGCGTGAGAGCTAATATAAAGTAATAAGTGTGGCGAATTACTGCTAATGTGGAGTGCTACTATTGATGATCATAGTTATGGTGCAGGCTGCTTGAAGAATTCACGAACAAGGTAAGCTTGTATAATGTAACTACAGAAATAGTAGCAAAATTATTATTAATATGTACATGTTGTTAGGTACTTATCTAAAACTGTATTTTTTTAAGGCTTAAATATTTGAATTTAGGAACTTATTATTTTCTTTTCTTTCGTACTTAGTTATTACCTAGACTGGAATTCTCAACAATGATAACGACATATTTATCCTTCGCTACATAGTACCTATAAAACAAAGTCGCTTCCCGTTTGTCTGTCCCTGTTTGCTTAGATCTTTAAAACTACGCAACGGATTCTGAAGCAGTTTTTTTTAATAGATAGATTGATTCAAGTGGAAGGTTTTTGTGTATAGGTATATTGTCAACATATGACTTGAAACTTGATTAATGAAATTCATGACTTAGCGACCGATTTTTATCGTTATCAATGTCGGGAGTCGGGACTACCACAACAGGTAGGTATTTATTTATTTCCACAAACTCCTTGGACACGTAGACTTTAAGAAATCCATAATTACCTTGTTGCGACACTCGCGTTGATATAAACTCGCAAATAGATGACGATTCGAGTTTCAAATATGTAGGTAGCAAAACTACAATTGAAACCCCATTAAGTTTAATAATACTTTAAAAGTTCAATTGAATTGATTATATTACCTGTCAATAAAAAATATTTAATAATCACGTATTTTTTATAAAACTTGTGTACATGTCTGTACTAAATTTGTAACACTATCCTACATATTTTAGAAGGTACCATAATGTTTTGCGTTTTCGCTTTTTCGTAACCACCTAAACTTGGTCGGGTTACCACGGTCATTCACTTCCTAATGACTTTAATCGTATTATCTCATTAATTATCCAATGTACTGAGCTGAAATTTTACTGATATACAACTGAACTAAAAAACTAATAATTGACATAACATTCAGTTCATATATCCAATCCAGTGGCCAAATAACACCGCGCGCATCAAGACCGTGCTCGTGAAGAAGTCAATATCATCATAACTTGTTAAATACTTACAGGATACTAATGAAACTTCACATACATTTGAAGGCAGTTACAAGCTTTAAAATAACGTTTAAAGTAAGTCTTTAGAGCTCTTATTGAGAGTGCTGGGACCAATTGAAGTGTTTTTCTATTTAATGAAATAACCTTTAAGCTATGTATTATTTTGGTTTTTTTATTGCAGAACAAATTTAAACTAATTCCTAAGAAGCCATGTACAAAATATGATAAGAATCCGCTTAACCATTTCAAAGATCTAGCAAAACCAAAAACGTTACCCCAGCATAATCTCGAATAACTTCGCAACCGATGAAAGAACAAATACAAAATAAGGCACAACATTTACTTCATCTAGACAACTAATTTTATAGCTAGTAATTATTTAAATATTCCCATTAGAAAGAAAAAGGTCTGGCTGGGGTAACGTTACCCCAGCAGGAAATGTTTTTGTGAAATAATTAAAAAACTATAAGCGCAACAAATTTAAAAATGTGCGCAACAATTACAGAAGCCGCAAAACTAATTATCTATAAGATTCAAATGACCATTTTCGACAACATCTGGCATGGGTAACGCACACGGTTGTAGCCATCAGGAAATACATATTCCGGCAAGGAATTTCACTCCTTAGCTGTACGCACAATGAATGTGTTCCCAAAACGTTTCATGCGTATGGGCGGGATGTCCACCATGTACCGGTTGCGCATATCATCAAATATTAACATTTAAACGATCTGACCAGTTTTAGTTGGCCATATTATGAATTCTAAGGCCACGCCACGACATAAACATAGTTCAGAGACAGTTGTAACTAAACGTACGTCCAGCATACTTAGCAAGATGTTATTGTTTCTACAGTACTATCGTTGAAGAACAAACATATTTACAATATGAGGTCACCACCGCCCGTGGTGAGATTTGTTTTCATAAATAACTAAGCATAGTATAAACATGAAACCGCGCATATTGTAAACTAAGATACATTTTTTTATAAACATCCTCTACATAGAAAAGAAAATAAGGTCTAGGATTGGTGGCTAATTTTGCTATTGTTAATTATATCGGTAGAACAATGGGGGGTTAGGAGGAAATATCAAAATAAAATAATGAGGTACCTAAATGGTATCTTATTGAAATTGACAGGTATCTACTATGTTCTAGATTATCAGAGTTAAAGACAACTACCTACATGTGTAACTCAAGGAAGAAAAAGGGGTCTGCAAGGACCGATGCTACGCATTCGCAAAGGCTAACTCAAAAAACACTCTCAGCTTTCTCACTCCTCCCAGAGTGGGAGAAATTATTTGATGATAATTGCCAAAAAAAAAAAAACATGGGCAAGTGCGAGTCGGACTCGCGCACTGAGGTTTTCGTACAAACTTACCTATATTTCAATTCCCGAATGGAGTCTCGAAGATTTTTCCGAATCGCAATTTATTTTTTTGCGACACCACCACACGTTCTCGAGATAAAGGGTCTTGACTGACAGACAGACAGACGGACAACAAAGTGATCCTATAAGGGTTCCGTTTTTTCCTTTTGAGGTACCTATGGAACCCTAATGATCTATCCATATTAGCTAAGCTTATATTAGTTTTTTTTTTACGATTAACCCATGTATCGTATCTATGGGTCTTAGTTACTTGAAAATAAAGAATTATTATTATATATGGACTTAAAACCAACACTCCCAACCTAATATCGTAAAATATGGCGCCAAACAGTTCCTCCGCAACTCTGTCAAATGGAAATGTGCCCAAAAGACTGGCGGCGTTGCCACGTTATGTGGCAATGCCGCCCCCAATTCTTCGATTTGACAGTATGACGCCCCGTCATACTGTCAAATCGAAGAATTATTAAGGTGAGCAAAACAAGAAATTATTATAATTTAATTTATTTACGAACTGTGAACGAAAACAGTTTAATCAGAATCCAGTTTTTCAATTTTGCTCATCTCTGAGTTCTTCAATTTTGCCCAATTTCTTGCGATTTGACAGTATGACGGGGCGTCACAACATGGCAATCGATCCTATTCTTATTTGGAACACATTGTACGTTACGCAATTGAAACGTTTACCGCGTTTAACTCTCTGATTGGTTAAGAGTTTGGAGTGGGCCAATCGGAGCGTCGAACGCCTTAAACGTGTCGATCGCGTTAACGCGCACTAGGCAGTCAGCTAATTTCAAGTTCAGTAAGAATTTAGTCTTGATACTGCATATATTCACTTAATTTTCCATTAGAATACGGATGTCACACATTCCAATATTTCTGCTGTATTTGGCAGCAAATGTATCGAGTCAGCCTTCTCAGCAAGCTTCGCTGAGGTAGTCGATATTACAATAAAATTCTCAGCTCCATTTCATCGACATCGCGCCCGTTACAATGGTTGCTACTGGACAGTATGCTCAGTTGAGATACATAACTACATTAATTTTATTAATTACAACGTAGAATCGTAGAAATTTGCGAATAATTAGAATAACCTCAGCCCCCCTAGTCAAGTTACAACCGTTTCGTTTCGTTCTCTTTTCGTTGATCGCCTCGAGTCGGCCACGCCTCTTATTGCTTTGTTCTGACCACGTGACTGAGCGTTGAGATGACAAAGGAATCAGAGGCGTGGCCTAATCGAGGCGATCGACGAAAAGAGAATCGAAACGAAACGGTTGTAACTTGGCTAGGGGGGCTGAACTTTACTCAAATAATTCTGCCAATAACTCTGCTCTAACTGTATTTCTCTTGATTTGTGCAAAGTGAGGCTCTAGGGTTTTTATTTTTACAAAAAATATATCACAAATACGAGTATACACAAATTACATACAGAATTAAGGATATGTAGTTTGGCAGCTCAAATAGACATGGCAGGACTTCTTGAGATTATATTATGACTGGTAATAGCTTAGCTTCGCAATTCACACAGCTCGTTTGTGAAATGCATTACCCATGGAAGTGAGGCGTGCTCCAACGCTACCAATGTTAAAAAAAAAATGATAAAGGAGCAATGTCTTTTTTTTAGATGAGAAATTAGCGAATGTTTTAATATGTTTTTTTTTTATTTATCCTCACATCGGAACGCCTTGCAGCAATTACACCAATGGAGCACAATTAGTCCAGAATCTGCTACTCTAGAGTGGAGCGAGAAGGCGTGTTAGACTATATAGATTATTATTTCCTTCATATACCCTTTGCTTTCTAGAAACACAGTAACTCTTCCTGCAAAGGAGCATTGCTCATACACTTTACACTTGTATATGGGATATCTATTAGTACCGTAAAACGGGTGAATGGAAACGCAGGGGCGAATAGAAACGCAGGGGTGAATAGAAACAAAACTTTGGTTTGGTTTTTCATTTTGATACCATATTATCGGCTTCTAACAAAGTATCGACTTTTTAGAATAACAATTAATTAATAAATCGATATAGTTAAATGCTGCAAAAAATATTCAATATCGTGAAAATACACTTTGAAGTTTTGTTTCTATTCACCCCATTTGACTATATACATTATTTGGTATTATGTGTATTTTACATTATTTATGTTGTTGTACACTGACAGCCTTAAATCTACATTTTGTTCAGCCCATCCAAAGGTTGTGAATCAATGCCAATTTTACACTTGTCTTTTTATATTTTTTTTCCCTTTGTTACTGTGAGATATTATAATTAATAATAGTACTAACAGACTTTTATGCCTAAACGAGAGCATGTTGGTTGATGCATATAAGCTACAAACGTACACACAGGACAGCTAAGGAACATCACAATTGATGAAACAAAGCAGATAGACAATATATCGAAACATGATATCATACGCAGGTGGCTCATGAACTATACTTAACCATAACTACTTGTTTAAGGTGACATTCAGTTTGTTCTTTCACATCAGATTAACGATAAACGTGTTGATATTATTATAACATACGTGCAGTAAACAATAACATCGATTAAATGAAAGATGTAACAACAAAACATGCTGCGTAACCACATTAGATGTAATAAATCACGTACTTAGCTGTTACAGCGCTTATCTACGTGATGCACATAAACAGACAAACAAAACTACTCGGAATTTTATATGCAGTTATGTAATGAAAATGTAAACTGAGAGATTTGATGAGTAAACAGGAATTTTGCACGTGGTTTGAGAAATATTTTTAGTCGAGCATAGTGAAAATGTTTCTTCGTACAATGAATTTAGTTAATTGTGTGTACTGATATGTAGACAGAGTTACAGATATTATAAAGACTAATTTCAGGAACAAAAATATAGTGTAATACTAAATATTAGGTCTTTACCTATGAAATTGTAGTTTTTCATGATATAAGTTAACGCCCATTTTTCTCTATATTTTTTCATTTTTATTAATCAAAGTAATTCCCCATGTAATCAATTGATGCATTTTTGCCAACTTCATCATTTCAGCCGAACGACGTCCACTGTTGGACATAGGCCTCCCCCAAATGTCGCCACAATGACCGGTCCTGTGCGTCTCGCATCCATCGGATTCCCGCGACCCTCTCCAGGTCATCGGTCCACCTTGTGGGAGGCCTTTCAACGCTGCGTCTTCCGGTACGTGGTCGCCATTCCAGAACCTTTCGTCCCCATCGACCATCTGTACTGCGAGCAATGTGCCCTGCCCACTGCCACTTAAGTTTTGCCAACTTAGTGGTAGCTTATTGATACCCTTTTTGAAAAAGTCTGCTGGACGGGAGGCAACTAATTCTTAAAAGGCATTTTGAACTGCCTCTCGGTTATTGAATTTTTTCCCCGCCAAAAAGATATCCAAATTCTGGAAAAAGTAGAAGTCTGTAGGGGCAAGCTCTGGTGAGTACGGTGGATGACGGAGAACTTCCAATCCCAGCTCTTGTAACTTGGAGACCGTCGGCTGCTTCTCCATCATTGTGTTCAGTTCTTCACAGTACACATCTGCAGTAATGCTCATCCCGTTTGGTAAGAAGCTGTGATAAATGACACCGGCGCTAGACCATCAAACAGTGACCCATCCCTTTTTTAGGGGTCAGTTTTCGTTTGGGGCATTGTTTAGGTACTGAACCAGAATCTAACCAACTCGCTCAGCGCTTGCGATTGTCAAACAGAATCCATTTTTTGTCGCAAGTAACAATGCGATTCAATATGCCTTCGTTTGTGTGCCTGTTGAGCAGTGCAAGGCTCGACTCGACGCGTGCTTCGCGATGGCGATCATTCAATTCGTGGGGCACCCATTTGTCAAGCTTTTTTACCTTGCCAATCGCAAATGGACCAATATTGTTTTGATGCTAACATCGAAAGCTGCTGCTAATTCAGCTGTAGATTGAGAATCATCGGCTTCCACAATCGTCTTTAATTCGTCACTTTCGACTAAACTTTTCGGTCGACCACGGGGTTCATTTCTTAGTAAAGAAAGAAAGAAAGAAAGAATCGAATTTTTAACGTATTCATGATGACGAAAAACTTACAAATGCGATAAAAACAGAACGCTAACCATTAAACAAATGACTAATTTTCAAAAAAGAATTGAATATTTTAAAAATAAAAATAATTTAAAATTAGAATTCTTAGCGAAAAAAGAAAAAAATACACTTGAAATAGCCAGTTCGGCAGAACGGCAATTTCATATGTACCTATTATAAAATATGAATCAGAATGTTGAGTTGTGAAAAATACGGATCAAAAAAGATTACATGTCGATGAGGAGGATTTCGGAGGTTCTCAATAAGGTTGCAGTAGGTCTTATTTCTCAACAATAGGATTCTAATCAAGATCATTACCTATTTTTCTGCTTTCAAAACAATAATGATATCATTACTAGAGATTTTACACACTGAGAATATGTTTTGTGGTAGATATTTTCAATATTGACAATACTGTCGTACTGCTCTGATACCTCCGTAATATAGTACGTATGAAAACATGTATTACTTTACTCTCTGTCGTGGTCGGGGAGAAAGAAAATAATGTCTTTATGATAAGTCTCTCTACTCTTGACTTTTTTGTGAGGAGGGAAATCTTCACATGACATCTTGCGTTCTAGAGTGCAGTGAGAGGGCGTGTCAGATTTTTACTGACTTTGGAGATATGCGGAACAGAGTGTAAAGTCCCACAAACCTCCGTTGAAAAGGGAGGATCCTCCGGCCAGACGGGTGTTATGTCTGGTGAACTACTGCCCGATAGATGATTTCGGGCTGTTCTATATGTTCCAATCGCGCGGAGAACTTTAATTGCGCGATGCAGGATTAGTTCTTATGTGACGCCATAGATGTCGCTACACTGACTAAACCCATCTGTGTCGCTCAGTAAAGTTGCGTTCCAGGAGTGTCCACGGTAATTCTTTGGAACGTTCCTTGTAGGTCCATACTGTGCGTGCTGTGTTGAATTGAATATATTGCCCATGGAAGTCAAAAGCGGTATCTCAAAATTTTCGAAATTCCTGTTCTTTTTTGCATCGCTAAGCTTGAAACTTTTCACGACAAGCAGGTTCGTCTATAAACAATAAATCCATATAGAATAAAAAACACTTTAAGTACTAACTTATTTATTTATTGAAACTTTATGCACATAACACTGTACAAAGGCGGACTTAATGCCTTAGGCATTTTCTACCAGTCGACCTTAGGGTTACTTACATAAAAAATGCGAATGTAATTGACTGGCCTGTTGGTCTAGTGGTTAGTGGCCCTGACTGCTATGCCGGAGGTCGTGGGTTCGATTCCCACCCAGGACAATGTTTGTGTGATGAGCACGATCATTTGTTCTGTGTCTGGGTGTAATTTATCTCTAATATGTATGTATTCAGAAATATATAAGTATGTTTATCAGTTGTCTAGAACTCATAGCTCTGCTCTTAGCTTGGGACTAGACGGCGTTGTGTGATAGTTGTGGAATATTAGCATAGTAGCATAGTCGGCCTTATAATGTTCCCACTGTTGGGACTCAGGCCTCCTCTCTAGGAGAGGGAATGGGCCGTAATCCACCACGCGGGCCCAGTGCGGGTTGGTGGATGTCACATGTCTTCGAATTTTTGGTTCTAGGACATGCCGGTTTCCTCACGATGTTTTCCTTCACCGTTTTGAGAGCAGTGGTGATGAAATAAATTACACAAAGTAATGCGCCTGGCTATTCCCTCTCCTAGAGAGAGGAGGCCTGAGTCCCAGCAGTGGGAACATTAAAAAGGCTGATTATGCTATTATGCTATTATTAATTCTGTGTTTTTGTTTCAATAATATGCCTTACCGGGGAAACCCATAGGCCTCTCCTAAGAGTCACCATAACGACCGGTCCTGTGCCCCCTAGAGAGGCCTTGAGAAACTTATTATCAATATTCCAAGCAAACGAAGCCGTGCATGTGTGCAAGAACTTTCAAATCTCACGGCAGCGGGTCTTCAAGGCGGCTTCGTAAGGATAACTGAAGGACACAGCCACACAGGTGGCTTTTAGTCAGTAAAAGTCTAACAGTAAAGTCTCTAAAGTCTCTCGCTCCACCCTAGAGCGAAAGAAATCATTGGATGATTTCCCATCTTAAAAAAAAACGCAGACAAAGCCGCGTGTAAGAGCTATTTTTACACGACTGTGGAAACAAAACCCTGTTTTCTCGAAATTCACTTTGATTGAGTTACTGCTTTTTGGCTCTAAAGGGCAGTGAGAGGACAGAGCTATTAGAATTACTGAAAAAAAATCTAACAATAATTCTCCTTGTATCACGACCTGCAGTACTAGGTACCACGAGCTCTTAACGCGACCCATTTTACGACCAAAACTGAAGTGTTAAAGGAATGGCTTTTTCTCGCTTGCACGACTTATATTTAAGCACGTCATGGTAAAGGTAGAACTACACTGCGCACACGTGGGCCACGTACGCCGATCTGGGCGCGTCGGTCTCCATACATTTCATATGGCAACTAGACCAGCCCTGCGTTAAAAAATAACCAGAGTAGAGTAGAGTCACTACTCCAACCGTTCAAAAATGCTTCGAGTTGCAACCGAGGGTCGTTCTTTTATAACTCGAGTAGACCCTAGGGTCTACTCGTCAGTACGAACGAATCAGTTAACCCAACTAACTCTAACTCCGAGCAGTGTAGGTTGGTGTAAACGACCATAAATGACACTCGCTTGACTTTGACAGTTGAACTCTAACGTTCGCGTTCAAAAATGCGAACGCAGAGTATCTACCCTGATGACGTCATTAGAGTTAACTGTAATCTCATTTTTGAACGCAGGGCTGTAGAACTACATTAGATCTACGCCACGCGACGCGACTCTACGTAGAAATCAGGCGTGGCCCACGTGTGAGTCGGTCTAATGTAATTCCCGCTTAAGTCTCCTGTACTTTCCCCACAACCCAGCCACACATAAAGAAATGCACGTACATAAATGTTTGTTTAAAATGAACGCCACATTTGACTCAGCTCCAATTGTTTACTTATCAAGTAACTTTGTTTTGTTTTTTTAGGGAAAACACTGCGCGACGCGGTTGAATGCGAGCCCGTAGGAAAACAATAACATGGTCGGTGTACGTTGATAAACGAAGTAAATTATGTACCTACACAACGTGCGCCTAGAAGAACTCCACCGGATGTTTTAGTTTTTACTTATTTTTCGCAGACGTTAACATCTCTTGGTTAAGCGCGTCGACTTTGTAGGTACAGTCAGAGGTTAAAAGTGCAGCTGTACTGTACCAATATTGGCCCTGGAAGCTCAAAGGGCAAATGAAGGAACACAGGTGGGTTTTAGTCAGTAAAAGTTAAGACTTCTATTGACTAAAAACAGACAGGTCACAGGTCTGGGTGGTATGAGAGAATGTGTCAGTACACTCTTCAATTCACCAAGACAAATGATTTTACATCAACGTTCCAGTCACTGGCACCACTTTCAAACTTCCAATAGTATACTTATTTTTCAATTTATCCATTCTCGTTACACCACACACTAATTTCTACCTTGTACTTATATTGCTTTATAGGCCTGTAATTATTCCATCACCACCGCTCTTAAAACGGTGGAGGAAAACATTGTGAGGATTGGTATCCTCACGATGTTCTCCCGCATGTCCTAGAACCAAAAGTTCGAAGACATGTGACATCCACAAACCCGCACTGGACTCAAATGGTGGATTTCCCGCCCATTAGCTGTCCCCTGGTGAGGAGGCCTCATGGAACCATTACAAGGCTGCTTATGTATTGATCGGCTGCCGTTGAGGTAAGACGCACAATTTGTCTCTTACATTATTATAGCGTTAAGGGTCAGTTCACACTGAGACGCGACGCGACGCGGCGAACTTTATTTACTACACGAAAAGATTCACATTTCAGATCGAAATGGCTCGCGTCACAGCGCTGCGTAGTGCAACGTATTCTGAATTCTCACAATGAAATGTGTATCTTTTCTCCTCGTGTAAATATATTATTTTATAATGAAATGAGCAGTTTTATTACATAGAGGTTTTTGATTACCTAAGCATAACGCTGTATAAGCCAAAACAACCCAACAAACATTGCCACAGAACTACAAATCTTCTTCTTCTTCTGCATCGATCTGGCTCAAATTTGGTCCGACAAATATTTAGCCACCTGGACCACTGTCGTTGGCTTCGTATAAGTCGTGGAAAGTGCAGGTAGTTCTGCACGCTGGGCAATAAAGCATATCCTATGAAGGGACTCCACACTGTCACTGTATTTGCGATGGGTCAAGGCCAGATTATCCCGCAGTCGATTCAGAGATTTGATTCAGTTGTATAAAGATGATATTGTCGCAACAGAACACAATGGTCAATCACAACAACCAACAACAACAACATAAGCGCTCATTGTTCTGACCCAACTAATTCGTCAATCAATGGTGTATTCATGAACATGCTTGTTTACATGTTCTGGTCATGAATGAGGATCCATGAAGTTTCTAGTCAGTTTTTTTAAGGGATTCCGTACCTAAGTTTGCAAAAACGGAACCGGAACAGAAAAAAATCAATATCGGACCAAACATAAACCTTCGTCCATTTAATTTTTTTTAAATTTATTCGTGTTTGTCATCTCCCGCCTGCATCACACCACAAGGGTGGAAGACATCGTGGAGTACGTGCGCCATAAGACGAAGTTCGCACTGAGGGTGCAGCTTCTGGAGTCGCACCGTAACGTCAATTTCAAGGCGTTCGTGGTGCGAGTCCCGAACACTTTTCTGCCCCTCATGTTGAAGGAAGACTTTTGGCCGCAGGGCGTGGTGTTCCGTCGCTTCCGCGGACAAGTGCCACAGAACAGCACAAAGTGAACAAGTGCAGTGAAGTGTTACTAACATAGTCATAAGTCATATTTATTAACAATAAATTGTATTTAATTTACTTTATATATATGTTAGTCTATATGGTATTTATCTATGCCTGAAAATAAATGATTTATTATTTTATTATTATTATTAAACAAGAGACTAAATTGTCAGTGTGATTAAGGGCTTTACAATGACACGGAGAACCTATTAGTTAATGCAAAATGTATGTTACTTAGGAGGCCAAGACTGCGGTAGGCAACTAAATTTATATGTACCAACATCTATGACAACACAAAGGAAATAAAATTCAAAATCCTGTATAGCAGTTCTCTCGCTATTAGACCAGACACAAAACCCGTGTGGCGTCTGGTCGAAGGATCCTACTGTTTCAAAGGAGTTTTACGGGACTTTACATTCTGGTACCTCTAAATAATGGTCAAATCCTGCCCATAGCAGTGGACGATGCCTGCCAGGGCTGATGGATGATTGTTCGAAAGAGTTACTGTGCTCGCAAAGGACATTTGATGGGACACTACGGAACGCTTACAGCACTAAGCGAAGTACTACGCCACTTTTATAGAAGTATGCGTAAGCGAAGGATTGCGTAGGCGTATAGTTATATGCTATAAACGCTACGCCTACGGAACGCCTTTTTTTTTTTTGGGAAATCATCCAAATGACTTCTCGCGCTCTGGGTGGAGCGGGAGGGCGTGTCAGACTTTTACTGACTAAAACCACACCTGTATCCTTCAATTACCCTTTGCATTCTAGGACTACGGGTTTCCCTTTCAGAAATTCTCCGTGGTCCTAGCTAGCGGGCATCGGCCCTGCTGGGTCCCTACGGTTTGCTGACATCTCTTTGAGGAGCGCGAGGATCACTACGCGCTGTTGACGACTGGGCTCGCTCCGGTTCATTACCGAACAGCCGGAGGCCTACTACCCCATTGTTGTAGAAGTATGCGTAGGCGTAGATTTGCATAGGTGTATAGTCATATATATGCTATGAACCCTACGCCTACGCAAACTATATACATATCACAGCTAGGGTTGCCAGGTCTTGAAACCGAAAAGCCGGACAGACTATCCTATTTAGCCGGACATTTGGTCAAAAAAGCCGACATTTCTGTTTTTAGTCTACCATAACTTTTTAATAGCAATAAAATTCATAAAATCTTTTTAAATTCGAATGAAAAACAATACAATTAAGTGGTATAATTGCTAGACTAATTGCATGACCGCTCTGCTTGTGCCAGCGAGACAAGGTAAGGCAGAACTCATATGATAATTCGAAACAAAATGGTCAAATTTAAAAACCCTAACAAAAGCTGGACTGGCCGGACTCCGCCTAATTTGGCCGGACTAGCAACTAAAAAGCCTGACCTTGTCCGGCTTTATCCGGACGCCTGGCAACGCTACTTGCCAGAGACTTCGTTCGCGATAAACGTTTTCATAGAACCTTGTGTTCTGGTGGTAGTTTTGAAAAATCAATAATAACAGTCTTTATTATTCATTTTGGTTTGATTCTGTGCCAAGTTTCAAGTATTCACCCAAGAAATAAGAATCTTCCATACAGTCTTTAAGAGCGTCCTTTTCGAGGTACATTTCCATACAACTGCTCACTGCCACTCTACAAAGAGGGGACCGGGCGTCCTCACCTTCCGCATGACGCAGGTCCTCACCGGTAAGGTTCCTGCACTAGATTCAGGTGAAAGAAACGCCCCGGGTGTTACTCCGTGTGGACCCCCGGAGGACACGGTGGAGGTGTGCCCTGCTTGGGCAGAGTACCGCCATGTCGTCGTAGCCCTGGTTCAGGCCATGGTCCGGAGCGAGGGGGAATGGTTGGTGGTAGCCTCCTTCTGCGAAGCAGTAATGCTAGCAAAGGAGACGGCCACACAAGTGAGCGAACGGATATTCTGACACCGCAGCCGCCGCAACCCCTTGGCTACCAGCCGCGCCGTCCGGTAATCGTCTCGACCGGGCCCAAGTCGGTTTTGACACAGAATGTATCGCAACTTTCATCTTAGCTAGGTTACGCAGTAACCTGTGTTGAAGATATCAGTTCCATTTACCACAAGGTAAGATTGTCATATTATATATAATTTATTTAAGTAATCTTAATAAAATTAAAGTCATTCAAAGGGCAATGGAAAGGGCTATGCTCGGAGTTTCCTTGCGTGATCGCGTCAGAAATGAAGAAATCCGCAGGAGAACCAAGGTTACAGACATAGCCCGAAGAATCGCCAAACTTAAGTGGCAGTGGGCAGGGCACATTGCTCACAGAACAGATGCTCGATGGGGACGAAAGGTTCTGGAATGGCGACCATGTACCGGAAGACAGCGTTGGAAGGCCTCCCACAAGGTGGATCGATGACCTGGTGAGGGTCGCGGGAATCCGATGGATGCGAGACGCACAGGACCGATCATTGTGGCGATATTTGGGGAGGCCTATTTCCAACAGTGGACGTCTTTCGGCTGAAATGATGATGAATCCTAATAATTTATGATTACCGAAACGACATTTTGAGCTAAGTTCAGAAATTAGTTCTTAACATTTCTCAACCTTCTTCTACTGGCCTGTATCTATGCCTTTTCATTCCAACAATACAAGATGTTCATTTCGACGTCGAAAATACACTGATATATCGTTTACTAAAGATATATAAAAATAAACGTAGAAAAAACATATGTACCTACTACGACGTAATAAACAGGCCACGCCCAAAACGGTGCACATTTTATTTATAGACATCGAAGAAAAACTTGATTCAAAGTATTATTCAACAGTAAAAACGAGATACACACACCTGCTTAAAAACAAAATAAAACTGCAACCAAACGGAATGTATATAAAAACAGCAGGAAAAACCACTGTCTACATATCTATAAATACTTGGTTTTTTTTTATTATTTTGCTATTTAAACGTTCTCAATATACCGTAACTCATGCCAAATTAACATTAAATAGCAAAAAAAAAATGCCAAAAGACTTGGTTTTAGAACTTAAAGAAAAATGCTCTACCATAAATTACATTAAATATGTTGAAAACTCACCTGCCGAACTGCATACAACATCGTAATTTCTTCTTTGTTTTCTTTGATTTTCACAATTATTTTCGGTTGCTATTATACACTTTAACACCTACTATTTTATTATTAACGAACACTTTTTATTTTATTTTACTAACTATCAGTCATATTATTAACCTTTTTATTAGTATATAATTCACTATATAATATTCTTTCTCTCATGTTATAATAAAGAATAATACAAAAGCAATATCATCTGTAAAAAAGATTATAATTTTACGATTTTACCTCGCATAATGTGACGGACATTATTGCAAGGTAAATCCTAAATAAATAAATAAAAAAACCGTGAGTGAAAGTTGTCATTGAATTCAAATCTTATAATTTAAATTAATATCTTCCCATTGATAGAAAAAAAAAACAATTTTTTTTTCTATCTATGGGAAGACCTGTATCGTCTTGAAAAAAAAAAAAACAGAAGCTATGGTCTAGTCTATGAATAAATATGTAAACGTTAAAATGTTGCTAGAATAAAGATTTTTATTAATATTTTAGCTGGTTTTGGACACATCAGTTACATTTTCTATGATTTTGTTAAAATTTTCTGTTTATCAGTATGATAGTACTAACATTTAATATAGGGTTGTAAAACTAGCAAGCTAGCTTTGACTGGCCTGTTGGTCTAGAGGTTAGTGGCCCAGACTGCTATGCCGGGGAGGTCGTGGGTTCGATTCCCTCCCAGGACAAATGTTTGTGTGATGAGCACAATCATTTGGTGTTAAAATACATAATGGTGTTATGTATTTCACAATAGCAATAGTTTTAAACTGATACTTTCAAACTAAAGAAATACAAGGAGGCGTGTTTCGTCCACTCAGTCACGCAGTTTAAAAAATAAAATTAAAATAATGTTATGGAATTTTAAAATTATTAAGGCCCTTGAATAACAGTACCTATATATTTTACTTACAACTTTTAAAATAAAAAAAAATAACGTAAATATGATATTTACATTACTTTTCGAGGAGACAAGCAATTATCGATAGAAAATAAAAATGTCCCACCTACAAAAACCTTCCTATTTAATTTAAACGGACTAATTACCACATCAATGACAATATCTTTCATAGACCAAAATATTTCAGTACCTAAGGCCACGTTAGTATCTTTAACCTCTCTGGAATTATTAAAAAAAAATAAGTTTAGGTAAACATGAATAAAAACCTCATTCAACAAAACAATCCCAACGAATTACTTTAGTATTACATTTGAATAAATAACAAAAAGCCTTCATTGTCTGAAATGTAACTTTTACCTCTGAAAAGCGGCCGCCCGCCCCACTGTACAGTGACGGCGGCGACATCAAAGAGCGAGCGGCCAATGGCAACGCTCCACTGAAAAGAGACACGCCCACCCGCTATAAAGAGACCGCGCCGCCTTTGATGTACACCGAATTTTATATAACATAGACTTATATTAAAAGTACAGGAGATAATATTTAAGGTACCTAATGTTTTGAACTGTCCTTATTTAGTTTATTTATACTGAAAATGGCCACTGGAATTGAGAAAAAAGACATTCTTTTAGATTTTAGTAAACCATAGATTCTTCATGAAATAAATGGAATCGGACTCGATATTTTTTTTTTTTATTGTTTAATGACAATTCTTTATTGATATATCACTTATTAACAAATAAGTTAAACCCTGACTCCTGAGCTAGCTTAGGTACTTGTATTTCAGGAGCCAGTGACTTCTTTCATTTACACAACAATATTAAATTTAGAAAAAAATTACATTAATCATTTTACTTTTTAGAATTACATTTATATATTAGATAAATGATCCTAATATAGAAATTCCTCTCACAAATAAATTAATTAATTGTCTTGACAATCAAAAATGTTATCTGTAGTCAAAAGCATGCATCTGTTTAGTATCCAGTTAATTTTACATACTTCTAAAATACACGAATATTAAGTTACATAAAATTTTCTTAAGTCTTAGCCACATTTCATTATTTTCGCTAGATCTGTCTCCTTAACAACTAAAGAGAATTGTAATCTGTAAATTCTATCTAACGTTTCTATTATTTAATTAGTAATGTTAGATTAGATCTAGTGATCTGTAATACAGGTTGACACCTATAACAGACACCAGCTCCCAACATTCATTTGACGCAAAAATATTTCTGCAAGATAATTGAAATATAGGTCTGATTTTTTGTGACAAACGAATAATTATTATATAAAAAAACATGTGTTTATTTCAACTATTACGTTTGCTGTATGGACTTTAAATGAGACTTTGACCTCTGGATTTTTGTGAGGAATTAATACTATATATTATATTATTAATATATATTATAGAAACGAAACTAGTGTTTAAGCTGTTGATCCCCGCAATAACGCCGGCGTTAACGCGCCATTGTCTTTCTATTGTCTCTGATTAAGTGATTACGCTACTCATAAAGTTAATAACTAAAACAACATGTTTATAGTATGGACTTTATAAAAGACTTTCGAGTCTGTTTTGGTGTTTCTTCTCAGGGTATCAGCTAGAAAACACCGGCTTCATCAAGTTTAAACTGACGAAAAAAATTACGTGTAAAAGTGTTTTTTTTTATTAATGATAGGCTCGCGTTTGACCACCATCTCACCTGATGCTAAGCGATGATGTGGTCGACGATGGGGCACGCTTGCCTATAAGTAGCCTATTCACTCTTGACTTAAAGACCCCTAAGTTGTAGCTATCAGGAGACACAGACTCCGGCAGGGAATTCCACTCCTTGGCTGTAAGCACAATGAATGTGTTTTAAATTAATATCATTTATTACTTAACCCTTACATTCTGAAATATCTTTAACATCATTGGCATATCATTAACAAAGAAAAGGTTATATTTATTTAATCTTAAGTTACATTATAAAGAAGTAGTTTTTTTTGTAGGAGAGACTGTCTTGGAGTACTAGTCCATTTACGAACGATCTTAAATCATAGAAACTGGAACCTGCTGAGATACTTTTATACCAAAAATATCCACTGGCTACAGGAGGGAAGCCGTCGAAATAAGTCTTCATTTTCTTTTAAGTCGGTACAAGCTTTGCGACTGATTCATCAGAAGGGTTGTTAGCAGAGCCACTAATATCTTCAGGACTGAGCGAGAGGATTCTTGACCTCTCGGTTTAATAAAAAATCTCAAAAACGTTTACTAATAATTATGAGCCTTCTTAGTCTATTTCTCTTTATAATTTCATCCAGCTATTACCACGACAATCCTTGTGAAGATCATCAATAAACGAAGCCAGGGCTTCCCTCCCACGCCTTTTTTTTAGGTGGGAAGTCATCTAATACCATTTCCTTCTCTGGGTGGAAACTGACTAAAGCCCACCTTTTTTTTCGGTGGGAAAACCATCCGGGAGATAGTGTCAGACTTTTACTGACTAAAAACCCATTCCTGTTCCTTCGTTGCCTTTCATACCAGGGCCGAGTCTTCCTTTCAGAATCAGACCCTTGTACCCAGTAGGCTTCGACCCTGCTGGGCCCCTACAGTTGCTGACATCTCCTTAACCTTTTGAGTGCGTAATTAGAGACACAATAGTAAGACAATGGCGCGTGAACGCCGGCGTTAATGTGGGGATCAACAGCTTAAGGCACTAAAGCCCACCTGTGTTTTAGTTACCCTTTGCGTTCTAGGACCACAGTACTCTTTTGAAGATTCCCGCAGCCCTAGACTGACACCTTCCATCATTACATTCCTATATTATAGCTCGGCTGAAATGATGATGATGATTATAGCTCGCGTCAAAAGGGATCAAAAGATTTGATGATTTTGCACTATATAAACTACTAAGGACGTCTGTAAGTCATAAGAAAATATAGAATTTATAGTACAAGTTTAAACTTGGCTCTCGTCACAATAAAATCGTAAAACGAAATTAGATATCCATATTATTATTTGTTTAATACTAACATATATGTAATATATCTGTGCATTTAATATATCTTACTAAAGCCGATAACACACACAGCTTGGAGCTTCGCTTAGCGAGTAATTTTTATTCTGAACTCTAAGAAGGAAAACGAAATCGTGGTGGACAGTTCTATGCTTCAAGGATGCTCACATGAAGAGATGCGACATTGACCCCACGACTTGGAAGAACCATGCATAAAATCGGCCTGTGTGGAGAGAGACGTCATATGCAGGGATACGTGCAAGCCTTTGAAGATAAATGGAGGTTGGAATTAGGAAAATAGCGACACGCAATGGTGACACCCGGGCGTTTCTTCCGCATGGATCCGGTGCAGGAACCTCCCGAACTTACCATATCCGGTGAGGACCTGCGTCTTGCGGAAGGAAAGGACGCCGTGTTGCCTTTCCAGCCACTCCTCAAAGAGGAGACATACCGCCATAATTATAGCGTACCCAGCACTGGGTTGCGATAGTCGCTGTCGCCATTGCACTATATAGACTACTAAGTACGATAACAAAGGAACATATCTGAGCTCACAGCCACCATGAGGAGCTAGAGCGGTCGCTGTGGACGAAATCGGCTAGATGGCACCGTCATCATCAATGTACATTGATCATGGAGGAGTTTGAATAGTTCATGCGGCCTACAGAAATTATTATCGATGTCGGATCGATGAGCTTCTTCAGCTCTGAGTTGAGCTGAGACATGCTTAAACCATCTCACCTGAACAGGTCCACTAAACTACTGAGCTAATTGAAAAGCCTTTAAAAAAGATTTCGATCTCTGAATTTGGTTTTTCTCAGAGAACAACAACGCTCTCGTTTACGTAGCTTGATTAAATTGACGTAAAAAAACTGACGTGTGAAAATTTCATTTCCCACACTGGGCCCGCGTGGTGGATTACGGCCCATTCCCTCTCCTAGAGAGGAGGCCTGAGTTCCAACAGTGGGAACATTATAAGGCCGAATATGCTATGCTATGCTATGCTAAGAATTTCATTGGAAACTAATTTAAAAAACATTTTAATTTGTCATTAGGCACTAGAGCGACAGGATTGTTTGAAAGAGTCAGAGGGTGCCTGGAACGCAAAGGGCTACTGAAGCAACACGGGTGGGATATAGTCAGTAAAAATCTGACTCTCCCTTACTCTCCCTCCACCCAGAGTGGTAAAAGTTATTTGATGGTCATCACTTGTGTAGGCAAGTGATGACTAAAAAATCAGTTTACGATGGTCATCATTGTCATAAGCAGACATCGACGTCAACACGGAGAATCTGCGAGAGATTAAAATTAGGTTTTGAAGTTTTTTATTTTTATTTGTAAATTATCATTTTTTGCGAAGAAATGACACAGAGTTGTGAAAGTGAACAGTGGAAGAAAAGGTCTGAGTTCTTCACCCAGTAGTGGGACATTAGACGCTAAATAATAATTTTACGAAATAAAAGCATCAAAGTGGCCTTATTCTTACAAAATGAAAGGAACCAATTTTTTTTCATAGAAAAAACTTAGGAGTCTCCTTTATTTATCTCAAAAAAAAAACAACTCTAAAAAAAAGCGTCGGTAGCTTCAGTGTGGCGATTGCAATGCCTTGCGATGATTCATCTCAACTTGCAGAAAGTATAGCTAACAAAGCACTCGCTAGCAGTGTAGCGTCCACCTTATAGTTACATCTAAAACTGTCACCCTTGACAGTCTCGTAATCTTAATATCAATAACGAATTCAGAATGTCTTCTGTAAAGGTTTTTTATGACGCAAATTAATAGGAACACGGAAATAGTGTTAGCCTAATAATCGTAAACATACCAAAATGTTATTCACCTACTAAATATTTAACTTTACTAGGCGAGTAGATAAATCAATAAAAAAAAAATCGTTTCATTATGTATAAATAATTATTAATTCTTATTACTTTGCTAATGTTTACAAAACCAGATAAAATCCCTAGTTCTACATTCAGATCAATCAGTTCAGCTGTCAATCATGCTGACAGTTTTTTGTTTTTGTTGCCAAAGTTTAGCTTGTAAAATTGTCAAAAAAATATAGAAAAAACTAACTACCATGACCAAAAATACTGGTTTGTTCGTAAGAGCTACCGCGGCCCTAGAATACAAAGTGAAGAAACATGGGTGGACTTTAGTCAGTAAAAGTATCTTTCGCTCCATACAGAGAAAGAGAAATTATTACCCAAAAAAAAAATACCAGAAAACAAATTAATGATAAGATTTTTTTTTAAATTATGACTTACTATTGAAAAAAAGATTGTAACATTGATATCTAACAACATGAATAAACAAAATATAGATTTTAAATAGTAGTTGCACGTCATACGCATATGTAATAAAAAACCTCATTATTAAGGCGATGCTCCAAAAAATATGATAAATAATTCAGTGAAATTAGAATAAAATGACAATATTTAATTAAAGTTCTAAATTTAAAAAAAACGGACAAGTGCGAGTCGATCTCGCGCACGAAGGGTTCCGTACCATACGTAGCGAAAAAAAGGGCAAAAAAAATCACGTTTGTTGTATGGGAGCCCTTTGAAATATTAATTTTATTTTATTTTTGTTGTTAAAGCGGCAACAGAAATACATCATCTGTGAAAATTTCAACTGTCTAACTATCACTGTTTATGAGATACAGCCTGGTGATAGACTGCGGACAGCGGAGTCTTAGTAATAGGGTCCCGTTTTACCCCTTGGGCACGGAACCCTAAAAACATATTTCGCATTACTTATTTTTTCGGTGGGAAAATCATCCAATGACATCCGCTCTTGGGTGGAGCATGATTTAGTGTCAGACTTTTACTGACTAAAAACTCACTCCTGTTCCTTCGTTGCCTTTCATACCAGGGCCAAGTCTTCTTTTCAGAATCATACCCTTGGCCCCAGTAGGCATGTTTCGCATTACTGAGGTTAGTAAGTTATTAATTAGGTAATTAGGCAAGCGTGCTCCATCGTCGACCACATCATCGCTTACCATCAGGTGAGATGGTGGTCAAACGCGAGCCTATCATTAATAAAATAAAATAAAAATGGACGCAAAAATACAGGTATCAACTAGTATTCCTAATGAAGATAAATTACAGATCTACTTTTTTTTAAGCGCCATTTTGTCCGCCTCTTTACAGTATTTTTAGAGTTGTTTTTTTTTTGAGATAAGTACAGGAGACGCCTAAGTTTTTTCTATGAAAACAAATTGGTTCCTTTCATTTTGAAAGAATAAGGCCACTTTGAAGCTTATATTACGTATTTTTTTTAATTATTATTATTAGTAGCGTCTACTGTCCTACTGTTAGGCAAAGACCTCGCTCCATTTCTTCCACTGTTCACAAGTCTGGGTCATTTCTTCGCAAAAAATGTTAATTTACGGGAAAAAAAAAACTCCAAAACCTAATTTTAATCTCTCGGAGATTCTCTGTGTTGACGTCGATGTCTGCTAATGACAATTATGAACATCGTGAACTGATTTTTTAGTCATCACTTGCCTGCACAAGTGATGACCATCAAATATCGTATTTTGAACAAAGGCAGCTGACGAATGGTACAAATCATCATTTCAGCCGAAAGACGTCCAATGTTGGACATATGCCTCCCCCAAGTGTCGCCATAATGACCGGTCCTGTGCGTCTCGCATCCATCTCGGATTCCGGCGACCCTCACCAGGTCATCGGTCCACCTTGTGGGAGGCCTTCCAACGCTGCGTCTTCCGGTACGTGCTCGCCATTCCAGAACCTTTCGTCCTCATCGACCATCTGTTCTGCGAGCAATGTGCCCTGCCCACTGCCACTTAAGTTTGGCGATTCTTCGGGCTACAAATAACAGTTGACTTATGAAATCTTTTGACGATAAATGCCATTTTTAGCCGACTTTAAAAAGGAGGAGGTTCTATGTTCGGCTGAATGTATTTGTTTTTAAATGTATGATTGATTGATGACACCGATTACTCGTTCAATTGAGGACCGATTTTGAATTATTATTTTTTTATTGAATGGTTATGCTTCCGAGTTGGTCCCATAGAAATATTGTTATGATCAGATCATAAACTTCGAAGACATGAAACAAAAATCCTCATAGGATCACAGCAGAAACGTCGTAACAAGTAAAATTGCTTTGTTTATACGTATAGTCGATGACTGACTGAAAGAAGAGGGGAAATATATCGAACTGATCTGATGATGAAGCTTGAAGTTAGGCACCGAAACTCTGTAATACATTAATGTAATCTAACCGTGTTTGGGATTATTAGAATTGTCATGAGATGCACTCTGGCTATAAGGTATTTAAGTTCGGCTGAGGGGTACTTTTTAGTGGTGGAACCATAAATAAAAAGTGTAGAATAATTAGACCTTTATTCAGGCTGCGGGTTTGTTCAAAAGACTTACTGTGGCCCTGAAACATAAATGCTTAATGGTACAGCTTTGCGTAGGGTGTCTAAAGTTAAGTACTTAGGACATTTGCTGACTTCTGACCTCAAGGAGAAGAGAGGGAATCGAGGGCGCTGGCAGTGCGGGCGAATATGATAGCTCGCAGGTTTGCACGTTGTTCGAAACATGTCAAAATTACCCTTTTTAGGTCCTTTTGTATATCGAAAAGCCTTACAGGGCCCTTCGAGTCCAATTTAATAATGCGTTCAGGATGCTGATGGGGCTGCGGCGATTCTGTAGTGCATCAGGGATGTTTGCTGAACATCGCGTGGACTGCTTTTACGCTACGATGCGTAAAACATCCCTGGTACGTAGAGTTCGGGGCAGCGCCAAAAGCATCCTTAGCATGATCGCTAGTCGGCTGGACTGTGGCTACATCAGTCATTGTTCCACCATTTGTTATGGAATGGCGCAGTAGTGATTGTTTGTTCTTTTTACATGTTTTGTTGTGGGTCGTTTTAAGTATTACTAACACTAGTCTATAAGAACATTGTTACTAACAAATTGGACATCATGATCTGAAATAAAGTATTTATTATTATAAAGGGAAACTGGAGGAACACAGGCGGGTTTTAAAGTCAGTTAAAGACTGACGCTCCCTCTCGTTCCATCCAGGACCTTCAGGAAAACTACCAATAATTTGAGCAGAAAGCATAAATTGAAAAACAGATCAGATATCTAAGAGAAGTTACGAAACATTGAAACTTAACACTGCCTTTCTTTAATCTTAGGAACCACACGAACAATCATTCAATTAAACTAGATACAATATGTCTTTAAAGCGCGATCTAAAAGTAATAAAACCAAGGTTTCTTTCTTGGTAATAATATGTTGTTAAGCTTTTAAACAGCCAACTAATTTTAATAATACTTCGTTCTATTTAAAATATCTGTTATTTATTTATTGTACACACCTACCACAGTGTCGTATTTTTATCGCTAAGTTTAGCTGGTAGAGTATACCTTATTGTATTAATTCTGCATAGGTATATAAAGTTTAAAAAAGAAATACTTAACATTCTTTTCCATTTTAAGATTGTATTGTCTACGATGCGTCGTGACGTCAAAGCGAGTATATTTTTGTAAGCATAATTTTGCGTATGGACGGTGAAATGGAGAAAGTTAGTACAAAAAACCAGTAGCTTAAACGTATATTAAAAAAAAAATGATTTATGTATATCCACGTTCTTTTGTTTCGTCTCATTCGCTCAAACAAAAATATTCATTCACATTACAAAGGATAAAGATTTAAATAATTCAATGCTGTCTTAATATTTTGATGATATGAAATAACTAAACCATAACAATAAATTTTATTAAACTAGAATTTCCCGCGGATTCTGTTTTTTTTTTTTTCTTTTTTTTTCTCGCCTTCTCTGTATCATTACATTCCTAATCATTTATCATGTTTAAAGAACAAAAATTTGTTTTGGCAATATTTGAACTTTTATATCTAATGTATAACAAAATGTTTGTTGAATACTAAGTTTATAGGTCAAGAAGATAAAAATCATTTTAATCATTGACAAAGATCGGAAGCGTAAAAGACGTCATACGGATGTTAACATTAAGGTTATTAGATTTGAACAACAGCATAATTTAATAAATAAATTGTGACCTGCTGGTCCTGCTATTAAATTATCATCTATAATTAATAAAACAAAATATTTTTCTTACCCTAAATAACCTTCTAGCGTTCTTTTATTGAGCTCGAAATCAAAATTCAATCGATGAAAACACAAAAACTAATTTGTATGTGAACATTTTCTTTTAATCAACCACAGATTCAAAAGAAGAAAACAAAAAGCGCGCAAAAAGTATTCATAACCAATATAAACTTTCGCAGTTTTCCGCGCGTCTCTTATCAGCTGTCAAAAGAGGCGCTGAAAAGCGGGCGCTCGTGATTGGTCGAGCCGCTGATGAGCGACGCTGTGATTGGTCGCCTGTTGGCGCACATGAGCGACACACCACGTGCTCATAAGTTCCGTCGAGGAAATTCAAACTTTTCTCGATAAGCGAAGTGTTGCGTTTGAATATTTTGATTTTTAATTTGTGTTCTTTTTGGTGTTTCAAGTAATGAGAGATTTTATGAAATGTTAAAAATGAATAATTAACAGTGTGATGGTTATGGTGATTGTTTTTTTAGCAAAAATAAGAATATTTAATGGAAAATAAATGATTTAATTTTAATTTTATAAAATCTTTTTTTATTTTAGTAACCAGTATTAGATTACAAATACTTTGTATTTAATTATAAGTCAAGGAATAATTTTTTTGTTTATTTCATTATTTAAAAAATCAAGAAAGAGTCATGAATTCGAAAATAGTATTCCAAAATCTAGCCAATATATATTTAAAACCGCGACCCTTCACCACAAATCACTACATAAAAACTTACGCGCTCGCCAGAACTCCGCAAAAACTCATTTCACTCACGGCAACAACAAATTGTTTAACATAAAATAAAAACAATTAACAAACAATAAAAAAACCAACACTTTACAGCGACTAAAACTACCACTCATAAGTACCGGTGCACTGCAGTTTCGGATGCAAATTATTTACACTGCAGCAAAACGATGCATCGTACTTGAAATTTACTAAAACAAACCACTAAACACTATTAAATAAGTATTCAAACCCTACACCCCGTTGCTGTTTATATTTAAAAAATATTTGCTTGGAATGGCGCGTCTAAACAATACACAACAGCCTGCGACGCCGCAGCATCAACAATGCAAGGGCGAAATAAGCAAGAAATATTTAACTACCGAAGAGGGGTGGGGCGGGCAGTGGCCCACAGTATTGGAGCTACGGCTGTGGTAGTTATAGTTTACGTGATACACAGCTCAAATACAAATAATATAAACATTACGCCCGAGCATGCGCCGTAGAAGCAGACAGAGACGAAGCGACACTCGCCGTCAAAACTAAACGCTAACTAATAACATTTTTCAGCGATTCGAAAACGTCACAAGTAAATTTATTACTTTTAAACTAACATTCGTATCATAATAGTGGTGTTGAATCACATTTTTATAGATTAATTTGCATATTTTTGACAGAAACGCGTCGTTGTGAGACGGCGTCGCACGCATGCGCGACGCCGAGGCGCAAGAATGTTATTGACGATGCAAAATGTTTATTTTTTGACGCAACACCATGCTGGCTGTTTCTGCGTTGAACGGAACGGCTGCAGCCATTTTGAAAAATGGCTTCCCAACGATTTTGCTAAACAAGAATTTTCGTAAGTGTAAATAAATTTTCGATGAAAAATAGGTTACATTCAGCTGACGAAAGATGAGGTAATCCTAGTAAAGTATAAGATGAGAATGTAATCAGTTTTCAGCGAGGCAGTCGAGACTTTGAGCTGGATTTATTTCAATTATAATCCGATATGAAAGTTCAGCGCATGCGTGTGGCAACATTTACACCGAAGTGAGTTTTCCCCAGTTCAGGAAATATTATAAATACAAACTCGTTAAATTATGGAATTAAGTTTTTTTTTCTCTAAATTTTTACATATTATAAAGAAAGTCCGCTACCGCATCTGTCTATCTGTATGAGAGCGATAAACTCAAAAACTGCTGAACGGATTTTCATGCAGTTTTGACCAATAGACAGAGTGATTTATGAGAAAGGGTTACATGTATAATATATGCTGAGAAAAGCCAGAATTACAAAGATCTGTAACACCCTCGATCGCTTAATTATATCTTACTCAAGCGAATAATTATTTTGGGTTCATAATACCTAGTTTCAAATTTTTGTAATGTTTTTCTCGTCAGTGGTCTTAACGGGTATTTTTAATAAATGAATGAATCTAAATTAAGGAATAGTATTTGTATTTAAAGTAAGTTATGCTAATGGCCTAGCTAGGTTTATTAATAAAATGACAATTTATATTTAATTTGCATAAAAACATGTCCTATTGGCTAAATATAAGCAAAATTTTAAATATTCATCAAATTTTGTTTGAATGAACTTCCTATTCCCATAATATTAAAATGTCAACACAATATAGTTTTATTGGGAATTCAATTTTTTTTTTAACAGTGTCATAGAATCACTTCTTTATTCACAATAGCATTAGATAAAAGAGGTTCTCAGAAGCAGGTGTATACATACAATATTTATTTTTTTAGATAAATTCAAACAATTTTAATAATTATTGGTTTCAATTTAAAATTTTAACAATATAAACTTAGATAAATTTGATTATTGTAAGGTAAGTACCTACTAAACACAATAGGCAAATGAAATGGTTTTTTGGGAGGCGGAATTCGCGTGTTATGGAGCCGAGCGCTGCAGAGAAAATTTCCATGTGTATCAAACGACGTTTTTCAATATACTTACGAAGATATAAATAAACGTGGAATGACGCGCGACTCGTTGGGGTCGCTTAGCGCCCACCCTGGGGCCAGCTCGCGCACTTACCCGCACTAGTGCGAAAAATACTAAATTGCGTGCCTAAAAGCATTTACTTACATGTAGATTGATAAAATTGACATATATAATCGCCAAACAAGTTAGAAGTCCTTTTTTAACCTAGACCTTGGACTAACACAAACTCACTGGTATTTTATTGCAAATATATGTTTGTCGTGACTATCAAAATTAGCTCAACGAGTTGCTCAGACAAGGCCGGCCGGTTCCGCATAATTTGCATATATTATAGTTTCTATTAAACAAACAAAAGCCTCTTTTAAATGTCATATGCGAATACCGAAACCTGTTTTTTAACCGACTTCAAAAAAGGTTGAAGTTCTCAATACGGTTCTATTTTTTTATATTTGTTACCACAGAACTTTATCTACAAGAAGTGAAACTGATGAAGACCACAGATGGCCTTCACAAACTCAGATATCTGGATTAATATAGTTAGACAACTTTGACGATATAAATAAATAAATGGTTCGGATGACGAAGCCTGAAGTTAGGCACTGGAACTCCCCAATAAAACAATATGTCCTAGCCGGGTTTCAGCTTATTAGAATTGTCATGAGATACACTTAGGCTAACAATGATTTTAACGGTAAAATTTGGTTTAGTTGTAGTCTTGTGGAGGTTACCTCAACTTAAAAGTGGAAAATAATCAACTTTAAGAAAATGAAACCGAATTATATATTTTTGTAAAAATCTTATTTGTTTTTCGTTTTTTATTAAAGTTTTTTTTTAAGTTTATTTTGACTGGTTTCTTTTTAAGTCGCGGCGAGTTTATTCTTATTTGAATAGTAATATTATGTTTGATTGGTTTGATGATCACAATATTATGGTTGATGATACTGAATATTAATTATATATTAAATGGCGATGACGTTAACAACAATAAATTAAAAATGTCATCGATTCAACGAGTTCTAACAAATGACACGTTTGTCTGATCTGTGCGTGTGTGCGTTCGCGCATTAACTCTCATAATTTTTTTTTTTTTACTGTCGATAGGCTGGCGTTTAACTACTATCTCACCTGATGAAAAGCAATGATGTGGTGCATAGAGTACGGTAGCCTAGAAGTAACCTATACAAACTTTTAAATAGTTCTTTTTTTAGTATTTGCAATAACCGCTTAGATAAAATACGATTTACATACATTGATGTAGTTTCATCACAGTCATCAACTTCCTGATTTATGTTTTATTTGCGGAGTGCTGTTATTATTATTACTTTAATAGTCATATTATTATCAATAATGCCATATCAACACTGACGTAGTTATTTATTACGATGTGATGACGCACTTTACTTTATTTTAAACTTGGAGGACTGTCAAAACTGGTTGTAATCTTTTTTTTTTTCTGAGGTGAAATTATGTAAATGCTTTTAAAGTCTTTATTCACCTTACCTGGATGTATATACATAAGCTAATCATTATTATTATTTCAGCCGAAAAACTTCCACTGTTGGACATAGGCATCCCCCAAGTGTCGCCATAACGACCGATCCTGCGTGCCTCGTATCCATTGAGTTCATGCGACTCTCACCAGAAAATCGGTCAACTTTGTAGGAGGTCTTCCAACGCTGCGACTTACGGTAAGCGCATAACTAAAATAGCTATAAAAATGTTAGAACGAAAATTCACCCACGAGATACGGTGTAAATGCAGCCAGTATACCAATGGGCCAGTGACATTTTTATTGGGCGATGATTTAATGGCTATCGATTGTGGCTCCACTATTCATTCGAAGGGAAAAAATATTATTCGAGGTCCCTTATTTATAGGGCCTTGCCAAAACCTGCTAATGACTGCAGGGCAAACTTCAGGATTTAGCTAACATTCATTATTCAGAAAATTTGTTTAATTAGTGAATGTACGGTAAATTTTCTTAATTAGAAAGTAACAAATTTTTGCTAACTGCTAAATCCATAAAAAAGTAGGGTATGAAAACAAATAATAATTCGCGTCTTGAGATGAATGAAACAGTTCATGTGATTCAAAAATTCAAAATTATTCATATCTTTGCTAAATTTTTTGACCAATTCATCACTATGTTTAGCAAAGAGTTTTGTAGGATCTAACATAAACAAACCAACTAATTATAATACCAAACAAAAAAAAAATAAACCCGCATTTAAAAATCGAATACAGGATCAAAGAAAATAAATTTAAAAAAAAACAATTATGGCGAATACAATCACCGATATTCTCGACACGCAGACAGAACTAAAAAAAATGGTTTCTCAGTGTAAAAAAAAATAATTAATTAAAAGTTTTCAGCGTTGGGTTTCAGGCGAACTGATGAGCGGGTGGGCGGTCGCCCCGCCTACTGAAAAGCGACGCCCAGTCGCGCTGTAAAGCGACCTCCTACCGCACCATGTCTAGGAGATGGATTCCACTTTGAAATGTTGATTATTTTTAAATGTAGGTTTTTAAATAGGTTATAGTTACATGAATTTAATTTTATTCAAATTGAATGATGGAACACGACTTCATTGAGTAGCGTTACTGCTTTTAAATGAAATTCATTTCATTCATTCATTTTGTTTTTATTTTTTATATTCTTATCTATAAGTAGGCTAGTTTTTTCGTACATCTTTGATATTTAGTTAAAAGCTTAGAATCGTAAATATAGCTAAGCAAAGACGACAAAAAACATAAAGGAACAAGGCAAACGACAATAAAATTATACTAATATACTATAAAGAGGATTAATATGTTTATATTTTTCTTTGTTGTGAATAAACTCAAAAACTATTGATTTCTACTTTATCACTGAGTAATATAGTCATATATTTTTTTAATTTCACTTGGGCAAAGCTGTTGATAGACTACTATTTTTTTAAAATGAGTCTAGACTGAAATTGAGGATCAATAACTTAAAAAAGTATTTATTTTTATTCGAATTTTTTTTTGTTTTCTATCAGTTTCCATTTTAGAGCTTCTGAAACATAATAATATATAATCAATTAACTTCACTTTCCTATTCTTTCGTTTTCCCTAACAATTTGGAGAGTACTTACATTCGTAGCCCTACACTTCTGTCCAAATTAATACAATGCCTTTCTAGTTCCAAGTCTAAAATACTGAAAGTTGTTAAAAAAAATCAGCAATTTTTTTTTCAAGTTTATGTATGTATTCTGGAAAATACAATATGGATTATTTTACTTATAGTTTATATTCTAAATTGTTATATATTATGGTGTGATTTTTTTTTATTTAGCCTATACTTTGCCCCTGCTGGGCAAAGGCTACCCCCATTTTTTCAGGTATTTTTTTTCTCGAGCCGCTTCGGACCAGCCCTTGCAGTAGGCGTTTAGGTCATCTCCTCACCACCTCGACGACGGTGTGAAATGTTAAAAATTATTTATATTTATCAGAAAATTCTGAAATTAAAACTACAAATTTCACTTATTATTTTGTTACTACCTACTGAAAGTACATATTATTTTTATACATGTGTTTTATGTTGTAGCTGTTTTTTATCCCTCAATAAATAAATAAAATAAATTGTTGGCGCAAAACTTTGGCCCACTAGCTCCTCTCCTACCCTTTAATGGCGCAGAAATCGTAATATAACCGAGCTCCTCTGGTCCGCACAATAAACTCTATATACTTACGTATTATATGAGTCCAAACTAGAGCGGTATTACCACCCCCATCCTAGTGGGGGCAGTTTTTGTACCTTTCAGCATGGCACTACTAGGTACGCTTTATAGCGCAGTTTCAGTTTTGTGGCGAGAATTGCTCAACAGTAAGTTATAATGGAATAGTAGTTCGGTATAGCTTTGTGATTTAAATGAGGATTTTTTGATAACCTTCAAGGATGCTTTTGTTTTTAGAATGAATGGTATGTGTGTTTGGAAATTTTGTTTGGTATGAATCTTTGTTTGGGTAGACACGTGTTTTTTTTTTATATCCTACTAACACCCTATTTCAGGTGAGGTATTTTATTTTATTTTTTTTAGGTGAAAAATCATCCAATGACTTCTACCGCGGGCGGAGCGTGAGATGTCAGACTTTTACTGACCAAAGGCCACTCCTGTCCCTTTTTTGCCATTTTCCAGGGCCCCTGGGTTCTCTTTCGCACAACCCATGGCCCCAGTAGGCTTCGACCCTGCTGGACCCCTACGGTTTTGCTAACATCTCCTTGAGTCGCGCGTGGAACACTACGCGCCGTCGACAACTCGGGATTTTAGGTGAGGTGAATGATCAACAGGGGTCGGAATTAGGTATAGTTATTCATGAACTTCCATCGAAATATTGATATTAACAATATTACAAATAAATAATAATAAAAAAACTCCGAAATAAATAACACAAATAAAACTAACATAATAATAAGCATAATCAGCCTTTTAATGTTCTCACTGCTGGGACTCAGGCCTCCTCTCTTTAGAAGAGGGAACGGGCCGTAATCCACCACGCGGGCCCAGTGCAGATTGGTGAATGTCACATGTCTTCGAATTTTTGGTTCTAGGACATGCCGGTTTCCTCATGATGTTTTCCTTCACCGTTTTGAGAGCAGTGGTGATGAAATAAATTACACAAAGTAATGTGCCTGGCTGGGTTTGAACCCGCGACCTACAACTCGTAAGTCGGGGCCGTTACCACTCGGCCACCACTGCTCATAGATATAATACAAAAACACAAAATACACTCAGGCGTCGAAATACTCCTCCACATCTGTCGTCTGTCATCTGTCATCCGAGAATGTGCCCAGAAGACTGGCAGCATTGCCACGTTGAATGGCAATGCTAATTCTTTGGGCAAAGAACGAGCCAGCCCTCTGGTCACGCAAAGTGTCGATCAGTCGGCGTGAAATTTCCTTAAAAAGGAGACGCGTAAAAATAAATATTGCCAATAATTACACTTAATCATAAACAGACCTAACTCAAAAAAGAACTTACAGAGGGTACTTGAATCTTAAAACTTTCTATATTAAGGTTTAATTTTCAAAATGGCTTCTTTTTAGGGTTCCGTAACCAAAGACTATATATATAAGGCGGAACCCTATTGCAAACACTCAGCTGTCTGTCTGTCACGAGGCTGTATCTCAAGAACCATGACAGCTAGACAGTTGAAATTTTCACAGATCATGTATTTCTAAAAAACAGAATAAAATAAATATTTAAGTGGGGCTCCCATATAACTATAATTTGATTTCTATTTCTTTTTTCCGTTTTTTTTTTTGCTGCGGGCGATACGGAAACCTACATGTGCGAGTCCGACTCGCACTTGGCTGGTTTTTTGAGTTAGGTCTCTTTATGGCTAAGAGTGCATAAAGGTCGAAATAAGGCATGAAGTTTTTTATTGGGAATTTTTGTCAATGGAATAGCGCACGGCTTGATTTGAAATAAAATTATTTTGACAACGAAAATGAAACCCCAGATAGGGTAGTAAAGGGTTGAAATAAATGCAACTAATGACAAACGACATTTTGGCTATAAACGGTTTTATTGCAACTGTTAACGGTAATGGGAGCATGGACGTCGAAATGTCGCGAGGTAGCAGTTTTTATGAGTTTTATCATCGGTGAGAAAAACACGTTTATTGGACAATTAATTTTAATTGAAACTAGCTACCACCCGTGGCTTCACCCCTATGAAATTACTTCTCACCTTTCAACCAATTTTAAATTTTTCAACTTTTTCCTAATTTTTCTCTGATTTAAATCGAGGTGGTTTACTTTTTTTTTATTGATATTAACCAGTGCTTAATCATTGATGGAGAGGCGCACTATTTTATTAAGAGCCTATTCAGTCTAGCCTTGAAGGCACCTAAATTATAGTTGGACGGGAAGACCGCAGCAGGCAAATTGTTCCAGTCCTTCGATGTACGCGGTATAAACGACGAAGCGAAACGGTTTATTTATTATAGTAAGTAATTCATTTTCATATATAAGATCATTGCCATTCGAGGTGCCAATGCTGCCAGTCTTCTGACCACATTTCCAGATGACAACGATGTGGAGTGCTTCGATACTCGAGTATATTTTGTGTTTTTGTATATCTATATAAAAAGTAAAACTGACTGCCTAACTTATCAGCGCACAGCCGAAACTACTGAGACTAGGAGCGTAAAATTTTGTACAAGTTTTCCTTTTCCAACATAGCCTAGGAGCCTAGATAAGGATTTTCTAAAATGAATATTTTGTACTAGAAAACTGGAATGAATTGAACAACAGTTAAACATCACCCTTTTTAAAATTCTTCTAAGCGTACTTTCTTGTTTCTTTTTTTAAAAACCCTCAAACGGCTTCCTGCCATTAACTTAACATATCAAGTGCATGAAAGCCTAAAAAAAGGTTCTAAATACGAATTGATCTGATAAATAAATAAGGGCTGCTCACCCCTCGGACTTAGCGTGAAGGTTCAATGACAACATGTCAAGAGGATTGTGGAGATTTAAACGTTTACCCTAGGAGAAGAAGGCATCAAATTATCAGTAGGTATATCCTTTAGAAATCTATGAGTTTTGACAAAACATTAATAAATAAATGATTCGCACTAATATCCATCATCATCATCATCATTTCAGCCAAAAACCGTTCACTGCTGGACAACAAACGGTCCGTCCTGTGCGTCTCGCATCTATCGCATTCCCGCGACTCTCACCAGGTCATCGGTCCACCTTGTGGGAGGCCGCGCCAACGCTGCGTCTTCCGGTACGTGGTCGCCACTCCAGGCCACTTTCGGCTACATCGACCATCTGTTCTGCGAGCAATGTGCCCTGTCCACTGCCACTTAAGGTTGGCGATTCTTTTGGTTATATATGTATGTCGTAGTCAGATCTTAGAATTAATCACTTCATGATATGGCCAACTAAAACTGGCCAGATCGCGATCGTTAAAACGTTAACATTTGATGATATGTCCATCCTCGTTTTGCCATATCATGTAAGATTTCTATGGTAATAAAATGTCTAAAAAAGTAAGCCAAATGAGGATTGAAATATCATCAAACTTTAAGGTTTAAAACGATCTGGCCAGTTTTACTTGGCCATTTCATGAAATGATCAATTTCTAAGATCTGGCCACGATATATACACTAATATTATAAAGTATGTATGTCTTTATATGTGTGTGTGTGGGTATATGGACTTCGATGAAACTTTATAGTAATAAAGCTTATGCTTCAGAATGACATAAGAGTATAATTTATAGTGGTTTTTTTTTTCGGTGGGAAAATCATCTTATGACATCCCCTGCTCTTGGGCGGAGCGAGAGATAGTGTCAGACTTTTACTGACTAAAAACCCACTCCAGTTCCTTCGTTGCCTTTCGTACCAGGGCCGAGTCTTCCTTTCAGAATCAGACCCTTGGCCCCAGTAGGCTTCGACCCTGCTGAGCCCTTACACGCCGTCGACGACTTGGGCTCGGTTACCGGACGGTCGGACGGCGACCTACCCATTGTTCGCCGTCCGCAATCCCGCGCCTACGGTGGCTGGAAATCGGGTTCGGAATCCCGGCGGCGGTTGGGGCTTGAGGACCGTTGCCTCACGCGATCGGCCGCCTCCTTTGCTAGCATTACTGCTTCGCAGAAGGAATAATTAACACTACCTACCTACTTTTAACTTATTTTTTATTTTATTTTCTGTTTAAAGTATCTGTTACTTGTTTATTGTGCAAACCTACCACAGTGTTGTCTTTTTTAACCCAAAGGTTGACTGGTAGAGAATGCCTTGTTGCATTAAGTCCTCCTATGTACCACTACTGTACATGAAGTTTAAATAAATAAATAAATAAATAATTTATAGTAGTGGAAAGTACTAAAACCACGCGAGCAAAGCTGTAGCCTGTAGCAGCTAGATATTAACTTCTGCCAGCTGATTGGCCCTCGCTATAACAGAAAATTATCTCAAGAGAACATACTCTTGGGATAAAACGTCACTTACACAAGACTACACTTAGGTACAGAAACACTTTTTAATATAATTTTAGTTTTTAGAATATAAAGGCTTACTGATTTCGAATATTCAATTCAATACAATTTAATTTATTCAGGGACAATTTACATTGTGTTTGAAATCATACATAAAATTAACATTCATTGAAATTATAAATACAATTAATTATAGAAAATAACAAAAGTCAATTTATTTGCTTATGAACATCAAAACTAATAAATATTATTAACTTAATAGGTATTTATACAAACTAAAAATAATAATATTTACAAACGGGTAGAAAAATAAATTATTGCGCATCAAAAAATTCATCCACTTCGATATCAATAGGAAAAGTGCCCAGAACGCTGGCAGCATTGCCACGTTGGATAGCAATGCTGATTCGTTGTCCGAAGAAAAGTCCAGCCCTCTGGTCACGCGAAGAGTCGACCAGTCTGCAGGTGCAGAAAACCTCAAACGGCGTAAATATAATAACCTCATCGGAAGTTATATGTTTGAGCCGTTTGGGGTTGAAACACTAGGGCCATGTGGTCCGAGCGCTCATCGAGTTGTTCGAGATATCATCATTTCAGCCGAAAGACGTCCACTGCTGGACATAGGCCTCCCCCAAGTGTCGCCACAATGAACGGTCCTGTGCGTCTCGCATCCATCGGACTCCCGCAACCCTTACCAAGTCATCGGTCCACCTTGTAGGAGGCCTTCCAACGCAGAAAATCGTGATATCAGCAAATAACAAAATAAATAAAATTTTATAACTTAACAAATTACCTAATTCTAACTTTACTCAGTCTCACATCTATATGTATAATTACATAAAAGGAGAAACTGACTGACTGACATATCAACGCACAGCCGAAACTACTGGAACTAGGAGCGTGAAATTTTGCACAAGGCTTCCTTTTATGACGTAGGCGAGCACTAAGAAAGGATTTTTTCAAATTCAGCCCCTAAGGAGATGAAACGGGGGTCTATTGTATGGAGAAATCTATTGTCACATGGGCGAAGCCACTGGCAAAGGCTAGTTAATTATTTTTTTTTTTAATTTTAGATATGTCATCGTCTACCGACATTTTTATTTTTTTATTAATGATAGGCTCGCGTTTGACCACCATCTCACCTGATGGTAAGCGATGATGTGGTCGACGATGGAGCACGCTTGCCTAGAAGTAGCCTATTCACTCTTGACTTAAAGACCCCTAAGTTGTAGCTATCTGGAAACACAGACTCCGGCAAGGAATTCCACTCCTTGGCTGTACGCATAATAAATGTGTTCTTAAAACGTTTTGTGCGTATGGGTGGGATGTCTACCATGTACCGGTGGCGCAACGCCGTACGTCTAGTGGTCCGATGATGGAACGGACTTGGCGGAATTAGATTGTGCAATTCCAGTGCACACTCCCCGAAATGTAAACGATAGAAAACCGACAGGCTAGCAACTCGGCGGCGATGCCCAAGGCTTTGGAGCTTCGACTCAACAAGTGCATCATTTTTTTTTTATTGATATAAACTAGTGCTTGACTGCGATCCCACCTGATGGTAAGTAGTAATGCATACATTATACCAACAGGAACACACATTACATTTCTCCGATTTTTTTTTTAAGGTGGGATATCATCCAAATGACTTGACTGGGTAGAGCGGGAGGGCGTGTCAGACTTTTACTGACTAAAACCACACCTGTGCCTTTCAATTACCCTTTGCGTTCTAGGACTGCGGGTTTCCTTTTCAGAAATTCCCCGCGGTCCTCCGATAGGAAAACTTTGAGTTTTGACTTTGTTTATATGTGCGAAAGTTTGTATGTATGTGTTTGTGTGTGGGTATGTTTGTTACTCCTTTATGCTCAAACGGCTGAACGTATTTGGATGAAAATTGGTATTCTGGTAGATAATGTCCTGGAATAGGACATAAGGTCTGTATTACCGGGAATATGTTTCTTTGTAGTATCATTCTACTTTCAGTCGAATGAAGCTTATAACTAATAAAAGTAAAGTACTTACCACAAGAGGTAGTTGCACCATTGGTGTCTGAAACAAAATAAAATAATTTATTGTATATCATCGGAGATAAAACAAGAAGAAAGTTTTTTTTTTACTTTTAGGTTCGTAGCCCTTAGTCCGCAGCACGTAGCAAGGGCTAAATTCGTAGCATGTTCGTAGCAAGAACTAAATTCGTAGCATGTTCTTAGCAAGAACTAAATTCGTAGCTTGTTCTTAGCAAGAACTAAATTCGTAGCATGTTCTTAGCAAGAACTAAATTCGTAGCATGTTCTTAGCAAGAACTAAATTCGTAGCATGTTCTTAGCAAGAACTAAATTCGTAGCATGTTCGTAGCAAGAACTAAATTCGTAGCATGTTCTTAGCAAGAACTAAATTCGTAGCATGTTCTTAGCAAGAACTAAAATCGTAGCATGTTCGTAGCAATGATCACATTAATGTAACCGGAACAAATGTGTACAATTTTCCAAGCATCCTCATCTTCAAGCATTCTTAGCAAATTTGCATTAACTTGCCAAGTAGTTAATCTTTTTCTATTCTAAGATTCGTAGCCCGTAGCGCGTAGCAAGGTCAACGTAGCATGTTCGTAGACTTCGTAGCAATGACTGATCTCACCAAAATTGAACTTTTTAACGAAATTTCTTTTGTAAGCACTTACGATAATTACTGGTTAATGTAGATAACTTAAGGATATAGGTAATATCGGAGAATATGCAGAGATAAGAGCATTTTTAGCGTCACACGGGTCACGGGTCTTTGTTAAATTTGTTTAGTTAATTCGTGATTAATTAATAATTAACCTTATTTTGTTATTTATCCTGTGAGAGTTAAAGTTTCCTCTTTCTTTTTTTCCTTCTTTCTTTCATTTCTTTTCTCTTTCATAGCTTCTTTCTTTTTCTCTTTATTTCCTTATTTCGTTTGTTCCTACTCTCTTTCTTAAGCTTCTTTATTTTTTCCTCTTTTCTTTTATCCATCTCTTTTATATTGTCTCAAATCAAGTAAAACCACAGGATCTGCTCTTAAAATATAAGAATAAGCTGATTTTGCTTTGTATATTTAATACCTCTTTTGAGTTTGTGTCTTTAGTAGTCCGTTAGCAAAAGCAAGACAACAAAAAGTTCTAGTAAAATTTAATTACAAAGTATTATGAACTAACGTATTTTATAATATTAATACTTCAGTTTTCAATGATCATAATATGAAAAATTCTAGTCTGTGTTTCCTGATAGCTACAACCTAGGGGTCTTTAAGTCTAGAGTGAATAGGTTACTTCTAGGCAAGCGTGCTCCATCGTCGGCCACATCATCGCTTACTATCAGGTGAGATAGTGGTCAAACGCGAGCCTATCTATAATAAATAAAATAAAAAATCAGACAGGAATATTCCATTGCGAACTTAATAAGAGTACTTATCATCAAGGACGTTGAAATGTGTCACCATCCAGGAACGAATAGCACCTACATACTTATTCAATAAACTACGCATAGAAGATAAGATAATACTTCAAAAACTTTATCAGTAGGTACATCTACTTATTTATTAAAAAATCTAAAATTAATTGACAGATATCGTACAGTCTAAACTGAGTCTTAGAAACATGGGATTTTGTAAAAAAAAAAAAACTGGGCAAGTGTGAGTCGGGCTCGCGCACTAAGGGTTCCGTACAAACTTACCTATGTAAATAGTTAAATTCTTGAATGGAGTTTCGAAGATTTTTTCTGAATCGCATAAAAGTTTATTTTTTGTGACGTTACAATAAATTTTCTGTTTTGAGATTTATTCCTATACCTACCTGTGCTCTAAGAACTTGCTCTATGCCTAATTTCAGGATTCTTGGTCAACGGGAAGTACCCTATGAATTTTGATTCCCTTGAGAGTGTCGAAATACACGTTTTTTACTTAGAATTTTGTTTTTTTTTTCAGAACTTCAAGGGACCGCAGACCTGAGTATATGGTTTTAATTTCAACTCGATACTTCAACGCGTTCCTGAGATAAAGGGTCTTGACAGACAGACAGACAGACAGACAGACATACAGACGGACGGACAACAAATTGATCCTATAAGGGTTCTGTTTTTTTCTTTTGAGGTACGGAACCCTAAAAATTGTGATGTATTTATGTTACATCGACGTCACGGTTGGCGCAGTGGCTAAGCGATTGGCTACTGCGCAGTTCGATTCCCGCACGTAAAAAATATTCCGATACCTCCAACGCATAAAGCTGTAACACATTTTTTGAGTAAACTTGTATTATAATTTTGTAAAATAAATATTATTCAAACCAGCCAGGCGCATTACTTTGTGTAATTTATTTCATCACCACTGCTCTCAAAACGATGAAGTAAAACATCGTGAGGAAACTGGCACGTCCTAGAACCAAAAAATTCGAAGACATGTGACATTCACCACTCCGCACTGGGCCCGCGTGGTGGATTACAGCCCATTCCCTCTCTTAGAGAGGAGGCCTGAGTCCCAGCAGTGGGAACATTAAAAAGCATTATGCTATGTTATGCTAAAATAAATATTATTATTTCTAGATGTACCTATCTAGCGTTTGGTACTATGATCTTAAACTGATCATTGATTACATCATGCAAATATATCGGTTAAAAGGATTTTTACAAAAAAGAAGGTAAGAAAAAACGTTTATTTCGTACCTCACACATACAGTAGAATTAAAAATTACTTACATAATTAACAATTACAAAAACACTTCTCAATTACAAAATTTCTTTTAATGTCTTCTTTCGCAGGTCTTCTGGAAGAAATTTCTTTGGAAATAAGCAGTACCTTTGTACTCTTGTCTACTTTGTATTGTCTTTTTCTGTTTTTGTGTGTACGGTCAAGAGTAATAAAAAATAAAAATATTTAAAGAAAAACAAAAAACCCGACTGCGACGAAACTAATTTAAAAAAATACGTAAAAAATTTTACTTAAATAAAAACTAAAAAGAAAAACAAACAAGCCCAGTAGTTTAGAATTCTGTTATGTAATACTAAATAACTACACAATTTAAATAGTTTTATAATCGATACACACATAAAACAAATCATACATTCTAATACAGAACAGACCGACTCACAGTCGGGCCCCATTCAAATTTTACGTATCAAATCTTCCCAAGGGGCCCCGACTGTGAGTCGTTCTGTTATGCATTAGAATGTATGATTTGTTTTATGTGTGTATCGATTATAAAACTATTTAAATTGTGTAGTTATTTAGTATTACATAACAGAATTCTAAACTACTGGGCTTGTTTGTTTCTTTTTAGTTTTTATTTAAGTAAAATTTTTTACGTATTTTTTTAAATTAGTTTCGTCGCAGTCGGGTTTTTTGTTTTTCTTTAAATATTTTTATTTTATTTTATACTTTTTAGTTACGATTCATTGACTTCGTTATAAGATGGTAAATTTCGCAATCTAGTCATTTCATTGAGGGAGTTAATATCGTGGGGATTATTAAGTAACTTGCGGTGGTCTAAACTACTGATGATTAGTCCCTCTAGAGACCTAACTGGGCTCAAAGCTACATATGCTTGACCTTTAGCAAAAATGCGTGAACTTAAGTCAACCACAGCTCGGTCCAAAAGTCCAAAGTAGTTCCTTGGAGCTTGTGTACAGTTACACCCCAGCACAATATCAATGGCAACATTTTTCGCTCTATTTTACCCTGTCCGCGAAGTGCATCGAATTCTGTCATCGATGGTTCGATTCTGACTCCTACTCCAGGAACATTGTTTTTAATTGCTTTGTCGTCAAATTCTATATAAACAGCTTGTGGCAATTCTCCGGGTTCCAATTGGTCCCTCCGAAGAGCTGGCCGCTCAATTGTCTTTATAACACCCATTGCTCCGTTAACAAGACCATGGGTAACATTCAAATTTCTTCGTAACATAACTCGTGATCCTAAACCGATTGTTAAATATTTAACGATTCCTCCAGTTTTGTTAGGATCATCAGAAACATATACCTACATCTTTCGGTTTTTGACCATATGTTTTCGATTCTACTGATATATCAACTGCATGTAATTTATACAACCTAGTAGTTTTTGCCAATATAGTTGTCATCTTTTGCTTATGTTCATCGACCTGTCTAGTAAATGGGAAAACTCGAATGGAAATTTACAAACGTGCATCAAATAAACAACGCCATCTATCGAGTTTGGTGGTAAACTTTTTTTTACCAAAAATATTTGTTCTTCATGCTTTTTCACTGTTTTTTTTTATTTGTGTATTGTTTATACTTAAAATGAAAACTTAAATCAATAAGTAAGAAAATTAGCGAGAATGATTGTTTTGTTAAACAACTTTAAATCGTTATATATCCTAAACCATTATTTAAAATGAAAAATGATAAAAGGAACCTAAAGATGATTTTAAAATACCTATTCAACGACACCCCACTTGACATAGTTCATTGACTTTTTTTTTTTTCATTTTGACAATATGGCGTCTGGTTGTAGCTGTGGTGAATTTTGATTACTGTCATGTCTTTAGTGACACTCGTAAGGTTAAGACGAATCGATTGACGTAAGAATTATCAAAATCGGCCTACGCATTTGGTCTCTAGAACGCCACATAGAAACATACATACATACATAGACTGATAAACACATTACCCTCCTTTGCGTCGCGCAGTCGGGTAAAAAAGCGGTTCTCCTGAAAAAAATGGTTTTTTGCCTTACGACCTTATGCGTGGGAGGTGTCGTTCTATATAGCCTACAGCCTCGTATTATTATATTCCAGGTATATTATTATTCCAGGTCTGGGTGTCTTGCGTATGTGAGATTAAATGTTTGCGAACGCAATACGGGTAATTCACACTTCAATAATTTGCAGCACACCGCAGACTACCCCGTTTTAATGTTGAGTTCTTACAGTCCATCCTAAGGTTGTCTAGTAGATATCGCTGTTAGCGATAAGACCGCCATTGTACCCATAGATTAAGTTAGTTTAAAAGTTTTGTTACTATTTTGGTGTACAATAAAGTTTTATTCTATTCTATTCTAATTCCTAGTGTCGGGGAACGATACTTTAAGAAAAAAAAAATATAACAAAAAAAAAATCTATAAAAGAAACGTCTTCCACCTTCCACTCCAATCAGTAAAGTTGCCATGTCAACGGGAAAAACTATAATTTATGTAAATATATTAAATCCTAAAACTGTGCTTGATTTGAGTGGCAGAAATTACTTAGAATATCCAACTAAGGGTTACTTGCCTAACTTGTGGTTTCAAATCCGGGTAAGCACTTTGTATAATTTATTTGATCACCGCTGCTCTCAAAATGGCATTTCCTTTGCCATTTTGAGACGACATGTCAGAATCGAAAATTCAAAGAGATCTCGTACTGGGACCACGTTGTAGCATTCCCTCTCCTAGAGAGAAGGCCTGAGTCCCAGCAATGGGAACACTATAAGGCTGATTACCTATGCTTATGCTTATTTGAAAGTTCGTCATTTTCACTGATAGAAAATCTCATCGGGCACACAACATGTTTTAAAATAACTAAGTAGGTATATTGTCCAAAAAACAGGTTTAGTAAAGAGTATAGTATATCTAGTCATTTGAACTTACAAATCCTTGACACTACAATAAAATTGATAACATTGTACATACATACCTACATATCTAATTTTTTTTTATGAACTGACAAAGAACTCCTTTACGCCACATTAATAAATAAATACGTCATTCGTAGATAGGGAAATACTTCGGTTTTTCTTGAAATTACTATGTAGGTATTTAGATAATTTTAAATGATTGGCGCTTTACTTTGAGTTATTGATTTCGTCACCACTGCTCTCAAAACGGTGAAGGAAAACACCGTCCACTGCCCCCGCGACCACTGCAGGAGTCTGTGTTTCCTGATGGCTACAACCCGGGAATCTTTAAGTCAAGAGTGAATAGGTTACTTCTAGGTAAGCGCGCTCCATCGTCGACCAACACATCGCTTTCCATCAGGTGAGATAGCGGTCAAGCGCGAACCTATCAACAATAATAAAAAAAAAATACCGTGAGGAACCCGACATGTTCTGTTTATAACATAGGATACTTTTTTATCCTAGGAGTATGTTCCCTGGGGATAATTCTCTACTATCATGGTGGCGAAGCTGTTGGCAGCACCTAGTACTAAACAATTAATTAATTGTCACACATGTAAACAAAGAAAAAAAATCTAAAAAAATATTATATAATATATTTTTATGGTAGGCTCGCGTTTGACCACCATCTAACCTGATGGTAAGCGATGATGTGGTCGATAATGGAGCACGCTTGCCTAAAAGTAGCCTATTCACTATTGGCTAAGTTTTTTTTTTTTTTTAATTAATTTATTTAAGGAACTTTTAACAAATTGTTATATCAGTTCCATTTCCATTTTAACAAATTGTTATATCAGTTACATCACAATTACAGAGTAACTAGTGAGTAAACTAAAATAGCTTCTGGCGACATTGGTTTGGTAAGAATAACGTTAAATATACCTAAATCTAGCTTATTTATATTTAATTCATTAATTAACGAACTTCTTTCAGACTCATTCCTGACACACTCCAACAGAAGGTGATGGACATCTTCTATTTTATTATGACAAACTAAACAATTCGGAGAGTCCACCATTTTCATTAAAAATGCAAAGGCTCTTAAAGGCATATGTCCGGAACGAATCCTGAAAGAAGTTACTAATGTTTTTCGACTAACTTTAAAACTACTAAACCATGGGGCTCGAGGAGGCTCATTTTGGATTGTTTTATACCATATCCCTTGTAGCTATCAGGAAACACAGACTCCGGCAAGGAATTTCACTCCTTGGCTGTACGCACAATAAATGTGTTCTCAAAACGCTTTGTGCGTATGGGTGGGATGTCTACCATGTACCGGTGGCAAAAAATATATCACAGTAATCGAGCTTTATTATTCTCAGTAACGGCTTGGTCACGACTTTGGTCTTAGCGGTGAGCGGGGCGGCATCGGTAGGAGGGCGCGCGCCGCTATGAGCGGTGTCTCGTGACGTGCTTCAAACTTTTTCATACTTTTGTTCTTACCGCTCGCCGCCCCACGCCTAGCTACCGCTCATAACGGTAAGGTCGTGAACGAGCCGTAACAGAGGTGCAATGGAAAAGTGTCGGGAACTTAAGATCAGTAATAGCAGAGTTTTCTCACATATTGAGGGCCCACTTAACCAGGTTATTTTAGTTTTTATAAGCTCGCGTTTGATCACTATTTCAGTATCTCATAGAGTACATGTCAATGCTTTCTCATCTGATGGAAACCGACGATGTAGTCGACGATGGAGCACACTTGCCTATAAGTAACAACTTATATACTCTTGAATTAAAGTCCCCCAGAAAACACAGACCCCGGCAGGGAATTCCACTCCTTAGCTTTACGCACAATGAATGTGTTCCCAAAACATTTTGTGTGTTTAGTAAATGTATTTTTTGTAATGGGCCTCATCAGAAAGCTTAGTCACCCAAAGGGCAACGGAAAGAAAGCTATGCTCGGAGTTTCCTTGCGTGATAGAATCAGAAATGAAAATATCTGCAGGAGAACCAAGGTTGTCGACATAGCACGAATAATCGCCAAACTTAAGTGGCAATGGGCAGGGCACATTGCTCGCAGAACATATGACCGTTGGGGCCGAAAGGTTCTGGAGTGGTGACCACGTACCGGAAGACGCAGTGTTGGAAGGCCCCCTACAAGGTGGACCGATGACCTGGTGAAGGTTGCGGGAATCCGATGGTTGCGAGACACCAGGACCGTTCATTGTAGCGACATTTGGGGGAGGCCTATGTCCAGCAGTGGACGTCTATCGGCTGAAATGATGATGATGATTATTTTTTTTATAAATTCGCAACACACGCAGACAAACTTATTATAAGTCCTAGCTACAGCTGATAAGTACGTAGTTTACAGATTGTTCGTTGTTTTTGTTTGTCTGCGTTATCAGTACTAGTGATAGGCTCTTCTGTAAATAAAGATAACCGCTACTCATTGAGATAACGGATCCAATCCGATGGAATACTTTGTCTTGCTGGTTTTCTCGCGAAATTATTGCAGAATCGAAAGTTTGCAATTTTACAGCAGTTCGTCTACAACGATAGTTTTTTTTTTGAATAATATAAACTAGTACTTGTCTGCGATACCACCTGATGGTAAGCAGTGATGCAATCGTTGATGGTGGACTAGATTATTAAAAGCCTATTCACTTTAGCCTTGAAAACACCTAATTTATAATCGGCTGGGAAGACCGCAGCAGGCAAATTGTTCCCAGATAGTTTTAACTATTATGCAGCGTCTATTATGCGTGGACAAACTCTCAACTGCCATGCTCATTTATGTCAAACAAATCCAATAGCAACCTTAAAACCATAAATATTATAGCGAAACCCGGGCCCTGGGATGAAGGCAACGAAGGAACAGGAGTGGGTTTTTAGTTATTAAAAGTTGGCACTATCTCGCGCTCCGCCCAAGAGCGGGATTTGTCATAAGATGATTTTCCCACCTATAAAAAAAAATAGCTTTTTTTTTAATTCATATAAACCAGTGCTTGACTGCGATCCCACCTGATGGTAAGCAGCGATGCAATCATTGATGGTGAGGCGCACTAGTTTATTAAGAGCCTATTCACTCTAGCCTTGAAGACACCCAAATTATAGTTGGACGGGAAAACCGCAGCAGGCAAATTGTTCCAGTCCGTCGATGTACGCGGTATAAACGACGAAGCGAAACGCTTATTCCGGACTGTTGAAGTTTCAACAACTGCAACGTAAGGGTGGATACTCGCCGCACGTCGGGTTGTCCGATGGTAGAAAAGAGATGGCGGAATCAAGTCATGCAATTCCCGCGCACACTCTCCAAAATGCAACCTGTAAAATAACAATAGGCTGGCTACCCTGCGCCTGTGCTCGAGGCTTTGTAGATTGGACTTAACCAAATCTGGATCCCCAATTAGCCTCTTCGCACGCCTTTCCACTGAGTCCAAAGCTGCTAGATGGCATTTTGCAGCACCAGCCCATGGTATTAGCAAACCCCTTTTTGAACTAGCGAAAAATTCTTCCTCTAAAATCTAAATAAAATAGATTGCAAGACTACTTTAATCATGGCAACTCGTTGTAGTCAGTAAAAGTCTGTCAATCCCTCCCGCTCCACTCAGATTAGGAGAATGTATGATTTCCTACATAAAAAAGGGGAGCTAGACTTTTTTTCGCCCTAAGGTCGTTTGTCACCTGACTACGCCACTGGATTAAGCGAATACTGCTTATTTTAGTGTATAGTGTTAAAGTAGCACTATCTTAGACGACTTTAACAGATCATATAAAACCTTTTTTTGAGGTGGGAAATCATCAAAAGACTTCCCCTGCACTAGGGTGCAGCGTGAGAGCGCGTCAGACTGTTACTGACTATTAAAACCCACCTATGTTGCTTCAATTGCCCTTTGCGTTAGGCCACGTTCAATCTTTCAAACCGCAGCCCTAAGCATCGACCCTAGTGGGCCCCTTCGATTTGCTGACATCTAAACACTATTTATTTTTAAAACATTTTGTCCCAAATAGATAAGAAATAAAATGACAATACTGACCAACATTATGTTAAAAATAATACCTAACCTTTCAATCAGTTGTTAATAAACATAATTATCTGAATAAATAATAATTTTGTTAACTGTTGTATCTTAAAGCACTCAAAAAAGAATATATAACACATTATTTGCAGATTGAAAGACCTCTGACATCGGTGATCTGTTTGTTTTTAAACTTGGAACACTCGGATAAGTATAAATCGTCTCATTTTTTCACCAATCAGCAACCACATCTTGTAGTGAGCAAACTATGAAAAAACATGTGGTCTCTTAGTTCAAGTGCAGAGTAATGTCCTTGTACCTCGTAAAGGGCTGCCATCACGCACGTAAACAGTACTTACGTTATAAAGCAGTGCTTTTCAAACTGTGGGCCGTGACCCCCAGTTGGGTCACAATTTCTTGTTTGCGGGGTCGCGGTCGCGAGTTAGGTAAAAGTGAAAAGTGAGGGTTACTGACCGTATGCTGTGCCTATTTATGCTTTTATACTTTTTCTGATCTTTTCTCTATTTTTGACATGCAAATTTGAAATATATTTGACTTAGACGTCTAAATTCAATAAGTGGTCACAAGAGCGCAGTGCGCCCGTCCACTCATCGCAATGTTACGGTTCTAGGAGTGTCGCAACTATTTGTCTATTTAAAAAAGGGGTCACAGTTTCAAAAAAAAATAAAAACACTGTCATAAAGATTTTTACTTCTTTTGAGGGTGGGAAATTGTATTTTAACAATTTCTCACTTCTGCTCTGAGTTCCTTCAGTTGCCTTTTTCGTTTCAGGATCATGGTAACTAGAAAAGCATAGCAAATTATTGTGGATCTATGAAATTGAATATACTATACATGTATAGACACTACAACACTGGATTTTAGGAGAAAACTACCAAAATATTTTTTTAAAGAAGGCTTGATTACTCTCCTTTGAAAACAAAAGCGAATCATTTAATCTCAATAAAGGTAATGTCGCATATATTTATAAAATACGATTGGCTTGTATCGTGTGTATGTTACCAATCGATTTTCTTGTTTATAATAATCGATGAAAGCGTTCGATATCGCTACTCGCTCGTATTGTTTAGATTTTCGCTCTTCTCGCATTATCGACGTTTACTTTCGTTAAAATTGTTTTTTATAAACATCGCGGGTGGCGGTGGATTTTTTTTTAATTGTTATTGTTAATCGATAAAGGTGCTTTAGGCGCGGTAGTGGGTTTAAATTAAAAATAAATTGTTTTGCTTCTGAGATGTTGATTCGATGACTCGGTGTTGTATTCAAAACTCAACTTGCTGATGTAGAAGTGTGATTATGTCATGAATATGTTGCTAAATTAGAAAGAAGAAAGAAAGAAAGAAAAATATTTTATTTGGCACACGAACACAGATACACACAATGTAGAAACAGCATGTAAACAATTAAGATAACAAAAATAAAATAACTAACATTCAAGTGTGTCTCGCGCCTGCACCAAATAGGTCCAGTTCAGCAAAAATGCCAGACAAATTCGTGTTAATATAGTTAATAGCATAAGCATAGCATATGATAAATGATAAATGATATTTATTTTGTAAATAGGTTTAAAAAAACACTTTTACACGTCAATTTTTTTTTTCGTCATTTTTAAACTAGATGAGGCCGGTGTTTCCTAGCTGACTACCCTGAGAAGAAACACCGAAACAAACTCAGGGGTCAAAGTCTCTTTTAAAGTCCATACAGTAAATATGTAATGGTCAAATCACATGAGAACCATGCAGATTTGTCTGAAATGGTCTTTTGAAGAAAGAACCTTACAGATTTGAGTGGACCTGTCCAGTCAGTGCAAGCATTTGTCAGTATTCGTAAAGCTCAACTCAGGACTACTAAGGAGCTCAACTACTTGACGAACAATACCAAGGAAAGGACATTTGGGTAGGCCGCAGAAAATACTCAAATTGCCAGACATACGTTATAATTACTGAAAAGGAAAAAAAAAAGCAATCAACATAGTCCTCACGTTCACAATAATAAAAAGAAAAATATTGTTTACAATACTAAGTAAACATTGATGTCAAAAATTAATAGAGAAAGAGAAAAAAAAAGTCAAATTGCAAATTAAAAATTATCTACAATATCAAATTGTAATAAATAATAATAATAAAAAGCAAAATTGAAATTAAAAACATAATCAGCCTTTTAATGTTCCCACTGCTGGGACTTAGGCCTCCTCACTCTAGGAGAAGGAATGGGCCGTAATCGCCGTAATTCACCACGCGGGCCCAGTGCGGGTTGGTGGATGTCTTCGAATTTTTGGTTCTAGTACATGCCGGTTTCCTCACGATTTTCCTTCACCGTTTTGAGAGCAGTGGTGATGAAATAAATTACATAAAATAATGCGCCTGGCTGGGTTTGAACCCGCGACCTACAATTCGTAAGTCGGAGTCATTACCACTCGGCCACAACTGCTATAAGGTGTAATTAGTTAATAGGTACCCATTATCTAAATAATTTCTTCTCCTTGACTCAACCTTGACTTCATTATCATCATCTTCCAGCCTTTGTCCCATGTTTCAGCGCAACACGTTTTTTTTTCTTCCATTCTGTCCTATCACCCATCACGCTATCACTATGGCCTATTGTCCACGGATACGTAGCTTCTTAGACGCATATTCGTCATTATACGCTTGATGTACGCCTGCGTGAAGCTTACATACAAAACTATGGCCTACTGTCCACGGATTGCATGACTTGATTCCGCCATCTCATTTCTACCATCGGACAACCCGACGTACGGCGAGTATCCACCCTTACGTTGTTGAAACTTGAACGGTCCGGACTAAGCGTTTCGCTTCGTCGTTTATACCGCGTACATTGAAGGACTGGAACAATTTGCCTGCTGCGGTCTTCCCGTCCAACTATAATTTAGGTGCCTTTAAGGCTAGAGTGAATAGGCTCTTAATAAACTATAGTGCGCCTCAACATCAATGATTGCATTACTGCTTACCATCAGGTGGGATCGCAGTCAAGCACTGGTTTATATCAATTATTAAAAAAAAAAAAACCTGGCCGCTTTTTTGCCCAAGTCTATTTATAATATAATATTCCACAACTATCACACAGCGCCTTCTAGTCCAAAGCTAAGCAGAGCTTGTATTATGGGTACTAGACAACTGATAAACATATTTATATATTTCTAAATACATACATATTATATTATAGATAAATTACACCCAGACACAGAACAAATGATCGTGCTCATCACACAAACATTAGTCCTGGGTGGGAATCGAATTCACGACCTCCGGCATAGTAGTCAGAGCCACTAACCACTAGACCAACAGACCAATCTATTATAGCCGTAATTTTAAAACTATAAAAGAAAAATATAAATAAGGTGTAACTACGCCTCTGTTTCAACCTCTAACCTTCCGCCCAATACCTACAATGATTTTTAATCAAAAGTTAAAAAAGTTAAATAACCTAATAAAGTGGGATACCTATTAAAACCCAACATATTAAAAAACTACGTCCAAAAGTTACTTCGCTGACCATCGTAAATTCTGGGAATCCCAGACAAGCTCATTACTGGTTGAATCAATATTTAACAACTAAACATATATACCAAGTTTGTTCTAACGGATAGATGGCCAGAAGTAATTACAAGCTTAGTCAAAACGGTTAAAACTTATGAGGAAAATAAGAAGAAAAATAAATAAAGTCTTGTCAAAATACTTGTGTACTTTTCTAGAGGAAGTTTATATATTTAAGAGGGTCGTTTTTCACTCGCTTATCGTCAACATCGAGCATGGTTTAAAAGCTTGTTACTTCATCTAACGCAATCCAACGCGATGTTTGACGAAAAGGCAACGCGAAAAAAGAGAGATAACGCCTGAAAACTCTGTTAGCATTCGGTAATTCCGTGATTTACTCGAATATTTTACAAAACTTGTTCCAGGAAATACGTGTTTTTTTTAAAACCTTAAAAGCTTTTGAAAAAAATTGTCGTCGTTCCTAATCCCAGTAGTTTCGGCTGTACGTTGATATTTCAGTCAATCAGTTTCTCACTTTATAATAGATATATAGACATAGACATAGTATAAAACAAACTGGTTTTCTACATTTGTATATTATCAGCGAACGCCTCCTAAACTATGCAATGGATTTTGATACGGTTTACTTTTTTTTTGAAGTAGGAAATCATCTAATGAGAGCGTGTTAAACTTATATTGACCTATATAATGAGTATCCTTTTCAAAATCTTTCCCATGGCCCTAGCAGGCATCGCTCTGACATCTCTTTGAGGCACGCATGCAACACTACGCGCCGTCGATGACTCGAGCTCAGTTCTTAAGGGCCTATTACACTACGCGATATTCAGCACACGATATTCAGACTGTCTTATTTTTTGTTACACTACGCGACATCGACTAAGACTGTCTGAATATCGAGTAGTGTAATAGGCCCTTTTTAGGACGAGCGGCCGGCGAGCTACCCATTGCTAGTCGTCCACAAACCCACGCCTACGGTGGCGGGAGATCCTTCTAGTATTTCCGACGCCCAACGCGTCTCCTATCGCAGCGGCTTGGACGTGATGATGTACGTTCCTTCACTCTTGTACATTACTGCTTCGCAGAAGGATTCCACCGCATCTTATTTCCTCTCGCTCCGGACCATGCCTTGAACTTGGGCCCGGCGCGATGCGGTATTTATAATAATAATATAGCCTATAATTCCTTAATTTTATAACATTATTTTGTAAAAGCCAAATAAAAGACAAACTAAATAATAAAAAATAATAAAAACGGGTAAATATGATTCTGGTTGGTAAAAGTCCTTTTCGGGTATAGGCCTCCTCCAAGGTTTTCCAGTTGGATCTATCCCTGGCCTTGTTAATCCAGTCAGCGATGTGGTATTTACTAATAGATAAAGCGATAAACGAGGAATTTGTGCATACAATTTGCACCCGTACGATGCAGGAGCGGATCTCTAATTAAAAATAAATGGAGTACCTACAGTGTCAACTGAAAACCAAGTATGCAGTCTATTGCCCAGCAAAGACTTTTTCAATACACTTACACGAAAACCCGCTCTTATCCCACCGCTTATAGGCACGCAATAGACTGTTTTCCGCACTAGTGCAGAAAAGAGCGCGTGCTCTCCCCGCCACAATTTTATTACATTTATCGTATCAGGCTGGGCGCGCGTCGACACCCACGAGTCGTCGGTCAACCCCCTTTATTCATTTCGTAAGTGTATTGAAAAAAGTCGTTTGATACACGTGCAGATTTGTCACTGCAGACAAACTTTCTGCACTTGTATCAAAATGTATTATTTTTAAGATTGAGATGAGGAGAGGGAGTGTCAGACTTTTACTGCCATAAACCCACCTGTGTTCCTCCATTACCCTATGCGTTAAAGAGCCGCGGTAGCTCTATCGAACAATCTCCACAGATCGAGCAAATTCTTAGTTTATAATATTTTTCATATTACATATTTGCTTAGCGTAATTTTATTTAAACCACTCATTTTTAATTAGAACAAATACTTAAAGGGCTTATTAGAAAAGGTCTTGTTATTATTTAAGTAAAGTCTCAATAAATAATATTCATAAACAGCAAAGTTATTAGCGTTTGTTTATATCCCAAAATGTCGCTCATTATATGGAAATATTGTACAGGCTATTAATTATGAATGAACAAATGGCGATCAAAATGTAAAAACACTACGCGTAATATGTTCTAGTAGCAATTGTTATGAATGATTGATTAAATTAAGAATTTACCAATTATGACCGATTTTCGTGGACAATTTTAGGATTTAGTTTTTTTTTACTTTTGACTACACAAATATGATAAGTCGGGTAGGAAAAGAGCCCCATTTTTTTGTACTAATTAAAAAATAGTGGTTTATAAAAAGGTCTTCCCGTCATAGATAGTCTGAAAATTAATATTCTTTTGTTACTTATTTCTTTAACTTCTTTTTTATTATTTTTGATAGGCTTGCTCTTGACAGTGGTCAAGAGTCGCTATCGAGTACGCTAGCCTAAAAGTAACCTATTCACAGTTATTCAGGTTGTAGCTCAGCTTTTAGGGCAATTTTCTGCTTTCACGTGGCCAAAACCGCTGTCAATAGTTAGTTTAATAATAAACAAAAGAAAGAAAACAAAAACTTCTGCTTCACAAAAGAATATTAAAAAGAATAACCAGATTTTTTAAAATATCTTTAGGATAAGCCAGCAAGCAATACCTACTTATTTTTCAAATATAAAAAATATATATTTTAAACCCCACGGAGGGTTGGAACATCAAAATATGTTTTGGATCCAAAATATGCGTCGTCATCTGATGAGATGGGCAGATCTCGAGGAAGCGGTGAAAAGAGATTGCTATTATGAAAAACTGAATAAATCAAGATTCAAACCATGTTTCTGAAAAAAAGCTTTATTTAACCGTTAAAACGCTATTGTCGGAGTAAATGATTGGTTTATAAACTTTTGAAAAATAAGTTCTTGAAAAATATATTTTTAATTGGTTTCGTTAAATCTTCACATTCATTGTAAGCAACGAATTTGGACATCATAATGGTGAAGATATAAAGTTTGTTAGGCAGTAATATAAGGAGTAGATATTTCGAGGCCTGAGTATATTTATTTTGTTTTTTTTGTAAATGTCACCGGAAAATAGCAAACGCCGTAACATTTTAAAATAGGTATCGTGAGAAATTGTAAACTATTTTTTTCTAAATAAGACATAATTATGTTGAATACTAATGATTTTGGATGTGATTTATCGTATACAAAACGATTTTTTTATGATATATCAAGAAGTTATAATCTAATAAAGATTTATTACAATTATACAGAGATAGCAATTTTCCGGTGACATATATATACTTACTTATGTACGTAGATAGTTAAAGTATAAATATCAGTTAATATTTAAGTATTTTTGGTAGGTACTGTGATATCGAAAGGAGATCGCATGAGTTAGGTTTTTTATAGCTAACGAACTGGCTTGTAATATATACTTTTAAGGATTTTGCTGTTCTAGAATAGGTTTAAAAATTGAGTAGAACAAAGAAATGTCTATTTATTTCAGTTCGAACATAAATTTTGTAGCGCAATGAGCTGATATCGTATCCTGAAGAATAGTATAAGTAAAACGTGATAGCCTCCCAAGAGTTTTAATTAAAATAGAAGATCCCATATCGAAGTCTACCGTCGCAGAGTTGCGACAGTACCTATATATTTATAAGTACTGTTATTTACTTTTCATATATATAAACAGTAATCTCCAAAACTTCTCACTCACAGAAAAAAAAAATTCACATGTAGAAAGCCACAGTAATGCACCCCGTGGGATGAACGAGAATTACGAAAGTGTGACTGTGGGCCAATGATAGTATAGTACAAATAGCAGCATCATTTGTGTACCTACCCCTCTCACTTTATAATACTTTAGAAAAGGGGGGCAACCAGTTGATGACTCTGACTGTATTATGACGACGCAGTACGCTGTACGTACTAAAAGGATAAAGGATCCTTCGGCATCCCTACATGCAAGCGCACACTGTCGGAAACTATGCATTGGCATGCATGTATGGATGTCTTATGTCTGAGTATGGTTTCCAAACTTAGTACTACGCGGACCATTGTACATGGGCCATGGCGGCCATAACCTTAGGTGGACTTATTCCAACCAGCCCACCTCTCTCCAAAAACAGATTAGGCCTCTCAGGTTTTTCAGGGCATCAATAAGGGAGTTCGGGGATCCTAAAGTTCTTGTCCGTATTTCAGTGACACCTGTGCAGTCTAGGAGCACATGTGCAATTGTCTCCTCCCCCTCCAAGCATGCTCTGCACAGGGGACTGTCTGTGATGCCTATTGTGTAGAAGTGCTTGTTCAGTGTGCAGCGTCCGGTGATGGTCCCCGCCACCAGGCGCAGGCTGCCTCTGTTCAGTCTCATGATGTAGGGATGCCGAAGGATCCTTTTCGTTGCCGATGCCGATAATGGGCGCCGCCGCCGGGCCTAACGCATCACTTATTTTTGTAGGATTTAATCGAGTGAAGTTAGCTATTTTATTCGCAAATTGATTCATAGTGGATATTGTTATAGGCTGCGTGATTGTTCGAATGAGCTACCGTGGCCTTAGAACACAAAGGGCAAGTGAATGAAAACAGGTGGGTTTTAGTTAGTAAAATCCTGACACACCGTTTCGCTCCAACTAGAGCGAAACTGAACGGCTATTAGATGATTTGTTACCTCAAAACAAAAGTGAAAATTATGATGTAAAATTAACGTAATTATATAATTATCTCAATTGTCTACACACAAAAGGACAATATGTGGAATAATTGAAACAGGCGCGATCTCGATAAAATGGAGCTGAGAATTTTATTGTAGTATTAAGTGTATTAACTACATCAGCGAAGCTTAATGAGAAGGCTGACTCGATACATTTGCTGCCAAAGACTTCAAAATCATTAAAATGCATTACATACGCATTCTAGTGACTGAAAACAAAGTGACTGTAATCAGCATCGAAAACTAAATGCTGTTTTAACTTGACACTGACAAATCAAGAGCAAAAAAAACTAGACAAATCAATATAACCTATAAGGATGATACGCCATCAGAAATGTTGGGGCAAACTTTACATATTAAAATATCTAGCAGAAATAATAATGCTCTTTCAAAATTCCTGCTAATTCTAAGTTATGCCGTGAAACGGATCTCCATATTAAAAACAAATACAGTTCTAATTTAACAACTTATTTGACAAGATCCCGTTATTTTTCAAGTCGCAGCCTCTTGCTAAGTGTCACGTTAAGACTAAACAAAGGTGCCAACATAACTAAAGAGAAGAATACACAGACCGATTTAGTTCCACATTTTAAAGTTAGAGTCAGGTCAAATTCCACCAAAAAGAATATTACTTTAAAGGTCTTTTTACATGTAAGTGTCAATATGGTTGATTGTAGCATTCTATTGTACACAAATATTGGTGCTTATTGAGATTTGTGGGAACTAACCGCATACACTTTTTTGACATTAACTGTATCGCATACAATACCAATCCTAATGTTTTATATTTGAAAAGTTACTATAATCATTATTTTTTTTAATATCCTAAATTAATATTTTCAAAACACTATAATACTGTATGTATCTATACGTATGTAGCTATTTGAAAAGTAAATACTAATTTTCATTAATAAATGAATCATTTCGCGCCATTACAGAAAAAAATATGTAAAAGATTGTATTAAATCTTAAACCAAACTCTACAATTGAATCAACAAAACTTTTACCTAATTGCCATTCGAATCACTCCCTTACACCATTGACAATAAGATCTACTTACCGCTTCATCTAAGTTGTCACCATAGTCTTCATCCCTTTGGAGACACATCCAGAAAACACTAATCCCAGGTCACTTCACTTCATAAAATAATTAAAGTTTATCGGACCTAATAATATGCCCTGCGGCACGCCACGACAGTACTCTCGACCAGACTGACGCAGGCCAGCTCCAATGTTTTGAATACAATCTGTAACAGAAAAAAAAACAATAATAAACTACACTTGCCCGTAGTTTTATGTTTGTATATTGTGGTGAGAGTGTATGTACTGTTTGAAGCTGTCAAAGGCTTGGGAGAAATATCTTTATTTGTAACTAGACGAGTTTTAGAAATTCTGTTATCAAAATGCCCGGATTTCTCAATATTTAAGCATAATAATGGATTTTACTAATGCATAGAATTAAAATCAAACCATTTATCTCAAGTATTTGACAGGAAACTGTTAATATAATATTCACTGAAACTCATTTCTAAATAATTATGTCAATCTATTTAGAACAATGGGTGTAATGCTACACGATACTACTACGCTCTACGATTATAGGTACCTATTCGATACAACCGTACTCCGTCTGTCTCATATTGATATTATATAATTTTTAGATAAAATAATTATTGAACACGTTAGTTGATCACATAGCTTATTTTAGAATGTTGTATAAAAAAAGTACTCTAAAAAGATCAGGACCATTTTTTTAATAAAAATAGTTTTGATTTTTATAATTAACTAAACTGTTAAATAAAACGTAACTGTTAAAGAATATGATTTTTAATTACTTAGTCAAACTAAAGTTAAAACTACCAACAGCGACGCAGCTGTACTCCAAGAGTTCTAACATTCACCTACAATAGTTTTACACAAACAATAAGTAGTATTTTTAAATATTGCCCGGCAATCTTTGCCTATGACTAATTTCTAGATAGGCCATAATATAACACATACAACACAAAACAATCAACCGGAAATCAAACTCTATTACCATAACGATAAAGACGATAATAACAAAGAAAGTCCTGGCTTATATGGCGTTACTTGTTTAGAAAGAACAATTGGTTGTAAAATGACACCTGAAGGCGACACTATTCTGAAACAAAATATTTTGTTTCTATGGTCAGTCTAGCTAAGCAAAACATTTTTGTTAATATCCTATTTCATAAACATCAGGGAGCCAGCAATAGAAAAATGTAGACCTACTTGGAACATTACTATTATTATTTTCACAACTTCAAAGTCAAAATATATTAGTTGACGTGTGAATGCAATCCGTAAACTAAAACTTTCTGGAGTAGCGTAAATGTTCCATAAAGGTATATTTATAAATTCATTCCTTATTTGTTGTAACTATGGATTTAATATACTACAAATTTACAGACTTTTTATATAAAAATCTAACTATATGATTACTTTAAATGGTGGTTAGAAAATTACATCCACTGCTGGACATAGGTCTCCCCAAGTGTCGCTACAACGAACGGTTCTGTGCGTCTCGCATCTATCGGATCCCCGCGACTCTCACCAGGTCATCGGTCTACCTTGTGGGAGGCCTTCCACTTCCGCTGCGTCTTCCGGTGCGCGGTCGCCACTCTGATTAAGATTCAGACTCATCCACCATGTTAACATTTTCAGCAAATAAAAAAAAAAATACCCATACAATCAAATGAACGACTATTTCTAAACAAAATCACTAACTTAGAACCACACACAATTCACATATACAACAATCACTATCTTCTCTCACAAAGTTATACCCAACAAAAAAAGATTCTCGCCAGCCAATATAAAACCGTTTGCTGTCCAAAACACTGCATTAAGATAAACAAAAACTGTTGAAAACGATCAACAGTAGTTGTATGACATACGATAGCTCAAAACACGACCTGTCCCGCAACTGTATCATAACACGGCATGTTTAACTTATGAAATGGAAACACCATCAAATTATGAAAGCAAATCATATTTCTATTCGCTATAGAGATTAAGGAAAAACTAAACAGATTATAAATAATAAAAAATAGATAGAGAAAATATTGGGACAATCAAAACATTTTTTATCGGAACCCAAAAGGTAACTAATGGAACACAGGTGGGTTTTAGTCAGTCACTCCTTGTCTGACACTCCCCCTCGTTCCACCCAGAGTGTAAGAAATTATTTGATGATTAACCATATACAGAAAAAGCTATATGTATTTAAATCTTGAGTTTCAATTTAATGGATTATGAATTGCATACTTCATTTTTTGTCTGTATTATTGGACTAAATTAACGATGCATGGACTGTGTAAATGATGATATAGCTAGAAAGAAGGTGAGATGAGGAGAACCCAAGGTTACCGACATAGCACGAAGAATCGCCAAACTTAAGTGGCAATGGGCAGAGCACATTGCTCGCAGAACGGATGGCCGTTGGGGTCGAAAGGTTCTGGATTGGCGACCATGTACCGGAAGACGTAGCGTTGGAAGGCGTCCTACAAGGCAGACCGATGACCTGGTAAGGGTTGCGGAAATCCGGTGGATGCGAGACGCACAGGACCGTTCATTGTGGCGACACTTGGAGGAGGCCTATGTCCAACAGTGGTAGTCTTTCGGCTGAAATGATGATCCACTGAGATGATGACTTATAGAGAAGTAAGGAAGAAGATATCATCAGACAAAAATAAAGCGAGACAAAGAGACTGCGGAATTATTTAATAGAGTCATCGTGGCAATGAATAAACGGGGGTTGACCGGCGCCTCGTGAGGGTCGACTCGCGCCCAGCCTGATGCGATAAATGTAATAAAATTGTGGCGAGGAGAGCACGCGCACTTTTCTGCACTAGTGCGGAAAATAGTCTATTGCGTGCCTAAAAGCGGTGGGATAAGAGCGGGTTTTCGAGTAAGTGTATTGAAAAGTTATTTCATGATTTTCAACCCCACAATCAAAACAATCAAAAGGGGCAAGACCTTGATGATTTGTGTCTTTAGATATTATTAAAAAGCCGTCTCAAACTAGATACATCCACATCCCGAAATATTAGTCTGGTTACTGTAATAAAAAACAACACTGAAAAGTGCAAAATAACTTTAATTTCGGAAGTCAGTGTTTCTATAATAGTTTTGTCTCTTCGTTATTTAACACCGACTTCCGAAATTAAAGTTATTTGGCACTTTTCAGTGTTTTTTTACATTGAAGTCGGTTGTATTATTATTTTTGTAAATAGTTTTTGATTTTACACTTTTTAGTTATGGTACCACCACTAAAAAGTACCCCTCAGCCAAACTTAAATACCTTATAGCCAGAGTGCATCTCATGACAATTCTAAAATCCCAAACACGGTTAGATTACATTAATTTATTATTTATTATAGAGTTCCAGTGCCTAACTTCAGGCTTCATCATCACATCAGTTCGATATACCTATTCCCCCTCTTCTTTCAGTCAGTCATCGACTACACGTATAAACAAAGCAATTTTACTTGTTACGACGGTTCTGCTGTGATCATATGAGGAGTTCTGTTCCATATCTTCGAAGTTCATGATCAGATCATAACAATATTTCTATGGGACCAACTCGGAACCATAACCTTTCAATAAAAAAAAAACTTTCAAAATCGGTCCACAATTGACCGAGAAATCGGTGAACATACATAAAAAAAAAATGCATTCAGCCGAACATAGAACCTCCTCCTTTTTGAAGTCGGTTAAAAACTAGATTGTGTTGACACGCAAACGGATGGATATCATGATCATCATTTCAGCCGAAAGACGTCCACTGTTGGACATAGGCCTCCCTAAGTGTCGCATCCATAGGATTCCCACGGCCCTCACCAGGTCATCGGTCCACCTTGTGGGAGGCCTTCCAACGCTGCGTCTTCCAGTACGTGGTCTCCACTCCAGAACCTTTCGTCCCCTTCGATCATCTGTTCTGCAAGCAATGTGCCCTGCGGACGGATATGATAGACACCAGTAGGTAGATCTGACCTTGATATTTTATAAAACCAGTAAACAACTTTCTGATTGTCTCCAACCCTGCCGCAAATATCTATAAGCTGAAATAAAAGCTTTTGAAAAAGGACAAAGAACCTCTTCAATAGATCCGGCATTATTTGACTTTGTCTGGGTTCTACAATTTGATATCCAGATTTTGCAAATTATAGGGCTTATTTGGCCTGGGTCTTTTTTTATTATTTAAACCAAAACGTCTATTACAAACTGCAACATAATATATTATTGGGTATGACACTGAGGTAAGATACATATACTTATGAGACCTAACAAATGGTTTGATATTTTTAAAACTGGGAAGTCGAGTTAAAGGTGATCAAATAAAAATAAACTCTTTTTAATCAGTACCTAATCTAGATTTAAAAATTTTGACAACATAAATGCAAAACCTCGGAAAACCAATAAAAAATATTTCAAAATAGTATCAGTGGTTAAAGGTAAAAAGATTATACAAATGAAGTTTTATTTCGAATCACGTGTAATGTGATTCGATATAAAACTTCATCTAGTTCCCCACATATTACTCATACATCGATATCAAGTAACACACAAGCTGTAAATATACCTAACATTTTATTTACATTTCAACTTTACAAACATCTTTCATTTATCATCAAGTTTTGATTCGTTTTATGTGTATTTGTGTAAACATGCGCCAATAAAACGTTATCTAAATCTATAAAACATAAATTTAAATGAGCGCCATCTAGTTATGCATTGTAGAACTGGATAGTCAGCTAGTTGACTCATATCGTTATAACAGCGCCATCTAGGGTAGATAACCTGTAGCGTTTTTTTCGAGGCGACGTCACGCCTGTTGCATACGATCAACCAATTGTTTACACAATACAAAAGACCCCTTGTTTGTTTTTCGCTAGACGTTTCCTGGTTTGTTTTGTGTGTGAATATGTGTTTGTGTGTGTGTTCGTATGTTTTCACAGCCGGCTCTGTGTGTTCGAGGACGGTACACAAAATGTTGTTGTTTGCACGGCCGGAGTAGGTAATAAATTCTCTGTCTGACTTACGTACAGATATTTTTATGCTTTAAATATTACGATGGATGTGCTCACTGTAAGATCAAGCGATAGATAACAGTTAGAATTAAGATTGTTAGACATTGTGAAAGGAAACATGACTATTGTAATAGCGACATGTCATAACAATGCATTATTGTTAATTATACCTATATAGTTAGGTACCTTTAACAAAGTAACTGGTGCTGTGAGTGCCCAGATACCTACCTATTTAACTTATAGCAATTAAGGTTTAGTTAAGGGTAACGGAAGCAATATATTGAAGATTTTACCTAACCATGAAGCAAATGATTGTTATGCTTCAAATATATTTTGTAAATGCTCCAAAAACACGTTCTAATATCCTAAATAAGAGAAATATGCAAATATGTCTACAATAGCTTTGTGAATTATTACACCGAGTAGAATGACAGTTATAATTTTTAAAATCATGATTTCTATTCTATTCACATCAACCTTTACAGGTTGATTGGAAATGAAGCGAAATTTTCATTTAAGGTTATTAACCAATATGTTATTGATGATTTGTATTATATTATTGCGACTTTCATTAATATAGCTGACTAAAAAAAACATTTCAATAAGCTCAAATGATAAAAAATGAATTTCTTCAGTATGCGATACTATGAATTGATATCCTGTCAATTGATTGCATATAGAGTCACACAAATACTTTATAGCTCAGATTATGAGCTTTATAGTATGATGATGCGTTAAAGAGGTACCTCTTTTCATTCAAACTGCTTTCAATCAATGAAACTATATCAAAAGTCATAAATTAAGTAGGTATTGACTAAAGTCATACAAGATCTAACACTTAGATCATCTAAATCTAGATCAATATCATATCGACACAATTAAATAGAAGTGTAGAATTTACTACTCTTTCTTTCACAATAAGAATATGGTTTGCCTTCAAAGTGTTGGAGTACAACAAAAACAAATCTATCCTACTTCAACACTATGGTCTTTCTCCTTCTAACCAATAAATATTATATTTAATTGGTCTGAGCCCCTTGTCAACACTTGACTGAAATCCCTAGTATGGTTACAGTTACTGTATTCCTTTAGCCTTGCTTAGAAGCACACGTCTCACGTAATATTACTGAAACACACCTTCCAATATAAAGTAAAGGATTAATAAATAGTTATTATTCAAATCCTTAAAACCGTGTTTACTTTGGTGTCCACCTAATAACCCCAACAGGTTATGGGCCCAGAGCGCTAAGCCAAAGTGTGAATAAACGAACATTAAATAATAAAAACATTTTGTGTATCAAATTGAATAAAAGGGACATTAAACAATTTGATGGTGATAAGTACAGTGTGTGGAAATTTCGAATTCAAAAATTATTGGGTCAATTACCTACTGAACGTTGTTGACGTTGAAGTTCCGGTAGAAACAAGTACCTAGTGAGTGAAGAAAAATGCGTGGCGACGCAGCAGCTGTCTTTTAGTAAAAAGTTGCTGAATTTGAAACTGGTTAGAAACATCACACTAACCAAATATTTTCAAGAATTTGCTGACATCGTCATTAAACCTATGGCTGCAGGTGCAAAATTAGAATCCGATAAAGTGATCCGTCCTTTTTCATAACACTACCAAATGAGTACGGAGCAGCATTGTCACCGCAATCGAGATACTGACTGAAGACAACATAACGTTAACTTTGGAAAACGAGATTGTGAGATCATGGAATCAAACTTACAAGGGATGTATGTGATCTTAGCCTAAAAGTACTTCAGGCTGAAACCTACGAGACCACAAGTTACACCTTCAAAGAATTCAAGTGATCATCGACAAAAACAAAAGTCAATAAAGAACAATTTGGAACCCAAGAAACGTTAGCTCTGAAAAAACAAAGGGAGATTCGAAGAATTGTCAACAAAACCGCTATTGAAAACAATGGAGCCAACAATAAAATGGTATAGTTGGTTACTTTAAAAAACCAAATTTCTCAAATACTTTTGAATTTGCTTTTATGGCGGGCCGTGATATGATGGAAAAACGAATTTACTTTTGTTTGGGATTCTGGAGCAGATCATTTGAAAATCAAGACAAATTGACAGTAAACTTCACTGAGCGTATGAAGCCAAGAAGCGATTCGGTTGCTGTATTGGCGCGTTTATACTAGCGGCGAAGAATTATCAAGTGACCAGTGATTCGGGCGTACCAGGTATACTAAAGAATGTGTATTTGTGATGAAGATGGTAAGCCGGTAATGAAGGGTAAGTCTTTGAACACTATTCAACGGTAACTGATTAGTGCTTGAAAATGCTTTAAATAGCGAATGTTCATTAGATAAAGTCACAAATAGTATTTACGAATTATTGTGGAATAAAATAATTGCAAATCAGAAAAATCGAAATAAGATGAATGAAACTATTTTTTTTGACAAATAGTTTTTACAAATTATTGTGGAATAAAATAATTGCAAATCAGAAAAGTGGAAATAAAATGAATGAAACTATTTTTTGATAATTATAGAATTGATAATATTGTACCTAATAGTACTTTGTGTATATTGTACTTGATTTATATATTGTGACAAATAAATTTGTCTGTCATTTGATAAAGTGGAAACAAAAGGTTTGAAACGAGAAGTCGTTTAATCTCAAGTGCACACAGATGTTTGCGGTCCTAACAGTTTTTTTTTGTTCGTCTATTGAAGAGCAAAAACTATGTTGTGATTTTAAGAATAAATCAGATATTTCTATATATATAATAAATCGGTTAAGTTTCGGGACTAAGTATGTTGCAAAATGTGAAGTTCATTTTGGTCTGAGAATTGTTAACTCTATGTTGTGATAATGAAAGGAAAATTATATCCAGTTAATGGAAAAAGTTCTGAGCTTGAGAAGGTATTGGTCATCCCTAAACAGTGCCGCATACTCTGGCTGTAAATGGTATTGCCGAATGTATGATGAACAATGATAGAACGGGTCTACATAAAAGAAAAAGTTCTGATCTGATCTACATAAAAGAATCAGATTGTTCTGGGGAGCACTGAGGTTAAATTATACACCTGATGATGGGTTATGGCATAATAGTCAAAAACCGTACATTTTAAAGTTTTTGATTCTACTGTTTACTAAGTTAGTAAAAGTCTAAAAACGAAATTTGACAAAGAGGTTGTCAAAGGGAATTTCGTTGATGATGAATCAAATTTAATGGTTATAAGGTGTGGGATGTGGTAGACTAAAATGTTTGTGGGAGTCAGAGAAGTGAAATGGATGAGATTAAGTTCTTATCAAATAGGCCAATGAAACTTGAGCCTGAATGTGTTATGAACTATAAATAGCATAACTTGGTAACTCTGACTTGGTACACCCGTTTGAAAGGAGTGTGGATCTGATAAGAATCAATCAGTTTTTAAGCAAACAAACATAAAACAATACCTAGCATAATTGCAAATAAGTCTGTTTGGGAAACAGAGGACAGCTCGAGATGGTTATATCACAATGGAAATAAGTTAACTTTATTTTAAGATCGAGAAACATTACATAGTTAGAGACAACATGGTAGGATGCAAAACTTATTTTCTGTTTCGTTTAATGAATACGATAGCGACAGTATTTTTGATAATATGTTATTACTTATTGTGTGCTGGATAATAATAAAAAAATAATAATTAAATGCTGATATGATAAGCATTTAAATGAAGAATGTTTTCAGTAATTGATTAAACTAGGAAACTATTGAAAATGATACCTGAAAAACTGTTACTAAAACAGATGAAAGAAATATTAATTCGATTAAATTAAATCGATTGTAAATGAGTACAGTTGAAAATTGGTTGTAAAGCGTGTTTATTGGCTCGTGGTTGTAGTCAGATATATGTTAAAGAAACTTTTGTATCAGTTGAAAGAATCGCAAGTTTTAGTTAAGCCTTTATGAATCAATGTAATTTCTTGGTTAAGCATGTGGATATAAAAGCATAGTTTTTATAAGAAACCTGGATGAAGAAATTTTAGTGTATGAATATTGCTGAGGGTATTCTGGCTGACAATTAATGGTTTGTACATTAACGAAGTCATTATAATTATGGATGTATGTAGTCTGTATACTGTTGGTTCCTAATGTTTCGGTGAGCTTAGACAAAAAGGTATTTCTAATACTCATCAGCAGACCAGTGTATTTAAGTTTTAATGCAGGTCATGAATGAAATCTGGTAGTTGCCCAGTTTCTAAATTGTGGAAGTCGCTCCATGTAAATTACTGGTATTTAGCCGCATTTGGTCAGACTAGAAACCGAGCCCAAGACAGTTGGGAGATGATGATGCATGAAGTCTGGTGCCTGGTTAATGGCAATAGGTTTGCTCACTATTATAAAGTTCGTTATATATTATATTGGTGTACAATATATACTCCCTTATTTATATATAAATAAATAAATAAGGGACTTAAACATAACTGATGAAATGTGGGTGTACTATAGGTGCACCTCTGCCTAACCCTTTGGGTAATAATGGCGTGATGTTTATGCTGTGTTAAAGAACGAAGTTTTACTTAATGTCTATGTTATTGCATTTTAACAACTATGTTATAATGTGTAATGTAGTAGTTGAGTAAAACATACCCAATCAACATTTTTTTTTAATCATTGACTAATAATAATATATAAAATGTTTTCTGTGAATCAAAATAAACAGGTCAGAAAACATAATTACTTTAGATCAGGAAATGTAGATAAACATCAGTTCTTGAAAAGTTTAACTTGAGGGATGCTTGAGGGGCAATAAATCAGCCAATACACTCTTTGAAAGTCAAATATAGGTATAGATTACAAAACATCACACTGAGTTCTGTGAAATTACGAGACCCCCTTATGAGGTGCTTGAATCATGCTGAGCTTAATCTTAGTTTTCTGTTTACATCATGATTCGATATGCAAACAAAAACTATTTGTAATGGTTCCACTTAGGTACAAGACCCTTTGTCTTGAAATATTTAAAAGGAACTATAAATCTCAAGTTAATTTTTAAACAAAACGATTTTAATATTTTATAAGTGGGTGTTTGTTAATTGTGTGACTGGAGTGGTAATGAATAAATATAAAATGTACTGATGGTTACTTGTTTAAATTATTTAAGCAATGTATAATTTGCTAGCAAACATAGTGGCAGCAAACAATAGCAAGATAGTTACATACAGTAGTAATGCAAAGAACGGTTTAATGTAAAGCAGTAAAAGATACTGCGATTAAAGTCTTTAGTGACAAGTATTGGCATTGCTATAGCAGATGCTATTTGATTTATGATAATAATAATAATGGATGCAAAAGCATTGCGAATAATCCTACCAGTCACAAACAAACACATAGATATTAAGTATCAGGTTGAGAAATATGTTACTAAAATATTTTATTTCTAAAAGTTAACCAGATAGCTGGTATCCTGTGAAATTTTCAACGGTGCGTTATACCTAGATAAGAATGAAATTCGGGGTGACGTTGTAAATACATGAAAGGTGCATAAGGATATATAATTATTATTATGTTAATAATAAGAGCTTGGTTATAATAAGTAGATGAATAAGATTAATAATTTCAATAATCAATTAAATGATTGATTGGTCTGATTAGGTTTTACTGGGTTTTCCCTAATCCTGCGCAACGAATGTTGGACCATGATGATATTGTATTCCCAGAAAGAAAAAGGAAGGTGTGTGTTTTTATTATTGTATAAAGATGTTTGGTATAGTATTATGTAATAGATATTATATCGTGACTAAAGAGCAAAGGATTTATTTTTGAGGGGGGCGTGTTGGAGTACAACAAAAACAAATCTATCCTACTTCAACACTATGGTCTTTCTCCTTCTAACCAATAAATATTATATTTAATTGGTCTGAGCCCCTTGTCAACACTTGACTGAAATCCCTAGTATGGTTACAGTTACTGTATTCCTTTAGCCTTGCTTAGAAGCACACGTCTCACGTAATATTACTGAAACACACCTTCCAATATAAAGTAAAGGATTAATAAATAGTTATTATTCAAATCCTTAAAACCGTGTTTACTTTGGTGTCCACCTAATAACCCCAACACAAAGTATATTCAAAGGTTAAGTAAGATAATGTTTTAAAAAAAAAGGTACCTACTTAATGGAACCGAATGGAACTTACGCACTAGGACATAGAATGCATTAAAATTAGTAGATACATTATCTACATTACACATTACATTAGTATTATTAGCAACCACGCGTGCCATTTTTTTATTAGTAGGAGTAAGTAGGTAAATTAGTAAAAAACCTCAGATAAAAAGTTTAAAAAACTTTTCAGTAGGTAAATCTGTAGATTTCCTTTTAATAAAATCATGGCCAGTATTAAATGTACCTACATACTATTTTTATGAGATTACACACATCCTGTATCAAAGTATTTCTTACCAGATCACGATATAAAAAACTCTAATATGTAACCAAGATTATGCAACACTGTACAAACAGTACGTCGAGGGAAACTGGCAACAATACTCTGGGAATATGGCCGCCTTTCCTACATTGTTCTTGCATTTATTATGTGTATGTACTAACAAACAAACCAATTAAAATGTTTATAGCTTGTTTAGTTGTTGGGTTTCGTTGTTTTTTTGCTTTAGGACTAGATATAGAACTTATATTATTATTATCATAGCTAGCCCATATTGTCTCACTACTGGGTAAAGGGATCCGTCCATTCTTTCCAACGATCACGTTTCCTCATTTTCTCATTCCAATTTTTTATTATATTAAATTATCGTTATTTATTTTTCTACACATATTAATAGGTAACATTTTAATATCTATGACATTCTTAATCAAAAGATTCTAAAAATAATTGTTTAAAAATATATAAAAAAATTAATTCAGCTGGAAGCAGGGTCCAAATATGCATTAGCACCGCAGACTACCCCTGTATTATTTTAAATTCTTACGATCCATCCGAAGGTTGTCTGGTAGATATCGCTGTCAGCGATAAGACTGCCATTGTACCCAAGAACGAATAGTAGAATAAATAAAAAAGAAATAAATAATAGAAATGACATAGTAGAAGACAGTAATAGTAGTGTAGTTGTTGTTTTTATTATATAAATTAGAATACAAGAATACAAGACATACATATCGATCCATTTAGATTTTTCCCCCAATATAATAAGGAATAAGGAACAAATAAATTGTAATTTATAAGGGCAGAGAAATATCAAAGAAATAACGGGTCGATTGTGTGAAATATGTAGAAGCGTAGATGATGGCAATTTAAACAGATGGAAGGCTAAAACTTGCTGCCTGACCCCAAATAAGGGAAGGATGATGATGATGATGATGATAACTTAATTGCTGTGTATGCCATACCCCGTACTGACTGATATAGGTAATAAGCGCTACTCTATCTTGGCAAGCCATTGTTTCAAAGCAAAACTATCATTTTTTGAGCCGATATTTCGACGTCATCACCATACCAACCCCAGGCTGAAGTTTAAATTGCGAATTTCGGCAAATAATCCACCGTCAAACCCGCATGCCGTGGCCAAACTGTTGGACGGTCGTTGGTTCAACGGAAGTTCGGCCACAATACATTCTATGCATATATAATAAGATGTGACCAAAAGTTCGCCGAACTATTACAAATTGGCATTTGACAGTTAAAAACAATCAATCCTTTCCTTTCTTAATCTTGAAGCAACAAATGTACTGAATAAATTATAAAAGGGGTCCCACAAGGTCCCTGAACCTTAAGGGACACCTTTTTGTGTTAACCTCACAGAGTTTTAAGGTTAAATTCGTTGGGAATATGATCAATTTCACACAGAGAGAAAGGAATTATTTGACACTTTAGATTTGGACAAATTACAAGTCGGAATTATGAATAACGTTCTTTCAAACCCTGATAGTGAAGGAGCTTGGCTTTTATCTAGACTTTTATGTTAAGAATTTAATTTAATTGGTGAGTGATTTTTATAATTGGATAAATCGGACTGACATATACGAGTACTTGCAAGTATAACTTACAAAAAATAAAATAAATAAAAAAACGGTTAAATCCGTCCAAATTAATTTGATCATCCTAAGTAGCATTATTGCATTATTGGACAAGAATACAAGTTATTTAATGAGAATGGTGATTTTCTTGGACTCTGGAGGTTTTCGGATATTAACTTGTATAAAACTATAATTTTAGAAATAGGGTTTTCTCCAGTTAAATTATCTACGCTCGCAGGGATCTAAATCTAGCAAAATATCCAACAGGCCATAAAGAACTAAAAAGATTACATAATTCCAAAATTTATAAAACTGTCTAGATAATAAATATTATAAGATCCAACTTGCCCTGCTTATTTGAGTTTTAACCTTTGATAAGTTACACAGATCTACACACTAAGCAATTACATTCCTTTATTTCAAATCGATACAAAAATAGATTAAAACAAAAATCGACCATGTACGAACAAACAAGTTGTAAAATCTATACATATATTGATGTGTATCAGGTACAAAGATAAGATATATCTTTCTGCTTATCCGTATGGTAATAGGCATAATAATATGAAACTCTGTTTTGATAGAAACGTACGTAGATGGTATAAAGACGATTCAAGAAGTTGTGATTATATGTAGTAGGCATAATTTAATATAAGTGAACTTATTGCACTGGAATAGTTTTAGCAGTAAAAATAGCAGAGACTTGGTATTACCTACTTTACTTATTACCACCATAATATATCTATTTTACCTGTCTAGCAAGGTCTTTTGAGCCAATTCATAAACTTAAATCACTAAATATCCATGAACAGTGAAAAGACGTCCAGTATTGAACATAGGCCTCGCGCAAGTAGTAAGTAATAACTGGGTAATTAGCGTTGCCAGACGTCCGGATAAAGCCGGACAGGGTCAGGCTTTTTAGTTGCGTGTCCGGCTAAATTAGGTGGAGTCCGGCCTTTTTTTTAGATTTGTCATGTTTTCTACTTTATCTTGTATCGCTAGCGTAAGCGAACCGGACTAGCAATTATAGCAGCCAATTTTATAGTTGTTTCATTAGAATTAAAAATAATAAAAAATTCGAAATTAACTTTAAAAAAAAATGTCGGCCATTTTACTCAAATGTCCGGCTAAATTGACTGGTCTGTCCGGCTTTTCGGTTTGAAGACCTGGCAACCCTGACTGGGTTAATTAATGTATTCTTAAAATTACAAGTTTTGATCTATTAATCCCCATGCTTACAAATTACTATTTAACAATATCAGCACATACTTAGTTCAACTGAACCAAATTCTAAAAGATAACGATATGATTTATAAAAGTATAATATTTTTATAACAGGCGTAATCTTTTATAATGATATAATAAAGGAAGTGTTTGTATGTATCAATGTAGGTGCCGATTATCAGTAATAGCTTGTTGAATGACACATTCATAATAAGTTGAAAACGAAAAATCTAACTTCGATGATTTGATGAATTTCATATTTATTTATTTTTAATAAGCACACCAACAGCACAGTCACTTACAATTCAAATAAACTTACATCTAAATTGGCATTTCAGTAACCATGCAAATAACAGGTATGCATGACATTTACCAAATGAACATAGAGACAAACACAGAATAAAAAGTGTGTCCAGAATACCTAAATCTAGAACACTACAAACACAAAACACACCGAAATACAAAGACGTACATTATTCGCACTTTTTATATAGGCAGCGTCTGTATGAAGCGAAACTCATGGAGAAGACATCGATAGGGTAATCCATCAACTTGGACCTTTCATTATAAAGCCTTCCCATACGTGTAAGAGGACTATTAAAAGTGATATTTGAGGTGGATGTAGGCAATTGAAAAATTCGATGATGTCGCTTGCTGCGTTGGCTAGCCCTGAAGTTAAAATAATTAACCAACTCCGCATCTATGGAACCATTTATAATTTTATGTAGTAGAAGTAAGTCAGAATGGATCCGCCTTTCTTTTAAGCTAACCATCTTATAGTGCCTTAACCTATCGTTGTAATCTGGTATAGCTTTTCGGATCCCATTCTTCATATACATATATTTTCATGAGGAAAAGGATTCGTGACTGGAGATGCACAAACAATGAGCGACAATAAAATGAGTGACAATGAAACTCTTTAACGAACTATCAAGAAGAAGTGTTGCTCATTGTTACCATTGCGGCCAAAACCTGGATGTGGTTGACACAGAAGTGTGAAGAACGGTACAAGAAATTAAAGGTTCAGCAATGGGCGATGCCGGGCTAGAGATGCTAATGAAGTGTAGCTTCTAGAAGTAATCAGTTATAAATTCAAACATGAACGAGAAGAAGAAGTTTCAACAGTTGATCAAGATACAGATATGACCCACAATGATTACCATCTTACTTCAACGGCCGTCTGAGAAAATACTTTTCCAATCATGGACTAAATAGATAACGCAAATACAACAAACAAATCTACTGACACACAAATCGATATGCATGAAATATTAGCAAAAACAAATATTATTTACCTACGCAACCACTCACTGATATAGATAAGGTTTTTATGTGAAATAAACATTTTTATTTATCACTTTATATGTAGATATTGGACTGGCGTCATAGGCTAGGACATATTTTATGAATTGAAGTAAGTAAAAGATGAATGAATTTAAAAAGCTATGAATGAAACAATTAAAGAATTCGTGCCTTTTTAAATACTTGTAGAGTATGTAAGCAATAATAAACACATTGTGAAATTGATCTTTTAGGATTTGCGATAAATTGTAATTATATGTACATCATTTTTTTTTTTTAGGTGGGAAAATCATCTAATGACAAATCTCGCTCTTGGGTGGAGCAGGAGATAGTGACAGACTTTTACTGACTAAAAACCCACTCCTGTTCCTTCGTTGCCTTCGTCCCAGGGCCCCGGGTTTCGTTTTTACACTACCCATGACCCAAGTAGGCTTCGACCCTGCTGAGCCCCTACGATTTGCTGACATCTCCCTGAGGCGCGCGTGGAACAATACGCGCCGTCGACGACTTGGGCTCGGTCCGGACGGTTACCGGACGGTCGGCTACGGTGGCCGGAAATCGGGATCGGAATCCCGGCGGCGGTTGGGGCGTGAGGACCGTTGCCTCACGCGATCGGCCGCCTCCTTTGCTAGCATTACTGATTCGCAGAAGGAACATCATTTGAAGAAAAAGAAGGAATTTAAGATCACAAACACAAACACGATTGAAAATGCAATTTCTTTGAAGGTAATATCTTGCTTGACGATATACCGTTCATGAACAAAAAGATAGGCAGTCATCTTATGAAAGGTAGTAGGATTGTTCAAAAGAATCACATCGGCCTTGGAACACAAAAAGCAACTGAAAGACCAAGGGCGAGTCAGTAGAAGTCTGACACTCCCTCTCGCCCCATCCTTTTTATGAAGAGGGTATGAAGAACGAACTAGAAAACTTAATGGCTTACGTTCTCAAAAAATACGTTTGTTTCATTATTAAAAAAAAACAGAACATTTTAGGTAGGTACCGAGAATTACTACAAAAAATGTATTAAAAATGGTAGCAAAAAAAAACTTACCTAACAGGTTTTTGAGTTAATTTTATATTTATAATTTTAAAGTATTTTAAACTGGTGTGAAGTACTTTAATACTTACACTAATAGTTTTGACTGTGACATATAGATAATATTCAAAAAGTGGTATGGTTAGAAAATGACCTCGGATTACCTTATTATCCTCAAACAACATTATACATCAAAGTATTGCGGCAATTATATACAAATCTACTCACATTTTTGTAAATTAGCGCCAACAATATTTAAATTATTTAATACAATTTACATAAATTTAAATACCTTTACATTATAAACTAATGTTAATTCCAGAATTTAATTCAGTTTGAATTGTAAAAAAAAAACTAAATAAGTAATACTGTAGTGTAGTGGAATGAATATCTTATCTTGTAAACAAACATGGCATCAGAGTACCCATAGACAATGAGTAGTGTTGTGATATAAATGATTGATTGGTTCAACAGGATCAATTTTATGAAATAAACGTATTGAACTTGTTTACGATGGAGACTGTAGCCATACTTTATATAAATTTGTTGTACAATTATTTTTTCAATAGAATGGGAGTGGATTGAGGAACAGGGGCCCTACCAAGCTCTTAGCGCGATCCATTTTACGACCTATACTGAACTGTTAAAGGGATGGAGCTATATAGAGTGTATAGCTCCATCAATCTTTCTCGCTCAAATGCCTGACATTTTAACAGGTCATGTTAAGGCCACGGTCATGGATATAAACAGTAAAGTCTCTAACAGTAGAAGCGTTGTCCAATGATAATAATAAATCAGTTATTATCAGGCATCTTAGCCCATAGACACATACCTTACAGACTTACATATATAGAGTAAATACAATTTATCGTTGGTAAATAAGACTTGTGACTATGTTAGTAACACTTCATATTGCACTATGTTCACTTTGTGCTGTTCTGTGGCACCTGTCCGCGGAAGCGACGGAACATCACGCCTTGCGGCCAATATTCAGCATGAGGGGCAGGAAAGTGTTCGGGACTCGCACCACGAACGCCTTGAAATTGACGTTTCGGTGCGACTCCAACATGCGAACTTCGTCTTTTTACGCACGTACTCCACGATGTCTTCCATCCTTGTGGCGTGATGTAGGCGGGAAATGGACACTGGAGTGTTCGGCTGGACGGCACGCCGGCTCACGTTAGGAGCCAATCATACTTTCTGGATGAAGCTCTTGACCCATTTAACAATAACCATAAATATTGTTAAGACATGGAAATTTTCGGCATTTTGAAATTACAAATTCTTGTTAGCGAAACTGATAATTTAATTTAATTTCATATCAACTATCTTGGTAACAGAACTCGAGAATCTAATGAATAAATCATACGTCTAGATGGCTATCTATTTTCAATGCGTGCAATAAAAATTTAACTACCAAAGTAACTAAAAAGTTTTATTGTTGTACAGTCTTTTTTAGACTGTTTGTGATGATAATAATATATTGTTTTAATAAGACATGTATATGTTGATGGTAATTGTGAGCTGGAAGCGCAGACTGCTCATAATTTTGGCAGTTTTATCATGTGGTACTTAATGACTTAATTATAATCTAACTAATTATAGATTGTCGGTAACAATTATAAAATTATATTTTTTTTTTGCATGTTGTAAACTGGTTTTCAGACAGAGAAGGCAGAAATAAATGTTTATTATTATTATGTATTTTATTTATCCCATAACCATTGGATTGAACAATTTGCCTGCAGCGGTACTCCCGTCCGATTATAATTTAGATGTCTTCAAGGTTAGAAGGAACAGGCTCTTAATAAACTAGTGCGATTCACCGTCAACGATTGCATCACTGCTTACCATCAGGTGGGATCGCAGCCAAGAACTAGTTTACATCATTAAAGAAAACCCTGGGGTCCTGAACCTTTGGATGGCGTACGAGTGATCGCAGGCAACTCGCAAAGGCCCTTAGACACTTTTCATGGAACGTGGTACCAACCGACGATTATCTCTGTACGCGCTAAGCAAGTGCACCCAAGGACAACCCTCAGTTGATGGGAAACTATTGCGACATAATGTTCCCATTGCCAGGACTTAGACCTCTTCTCTAAGAGAGGGAATGGGCCGTAATCCACCACGCAGGTGCAGCGCGGTTGGTGGATGTCACGTCTTCGAATTTTAGGTTCTAGGACATGCTGGTTTCTTCACGATATCTTGCTTCAACGTTTTGTGAGCAGCGATGAAATAAATTACACAAAATAATGCGTCTGGCTTTTTTTAAAGTGCGAAATCGTTCAATGACTTCTCTCGCTCGAGAGTGGAGCGGGAGGAGTCAGGTCATGTCAGACTTTTACTGACTAAAGCCACACCTATGTATCTTCTTTGCCCTTTGTGTTCCAGGACCACGAGTTTCCCTTTCGGGAGTAAACCCATGGTCCCAATAGGCTTCAGCCATGCTGGGCCCCTACGGCTTTGCTGCCATCTCTTTGAGGCGCGCGTGGAACACTACGCGCCTTCCAGGACTCGGACACAGTCCAAACGGTTACCGGACGGCCGGACAGCGAGCTGCTCATTGCTCGTCAACGTAAGCCTACAGTACAATGCGTTCCAAATAAGAATAGGATCGATTGCCATGTTGTGACGTCACGTCATACAGTCAAATCGCAAGAAATTGGGCAAAATTGAAGAACTCAGAGATGAGCAAAATTGAAGAACAGGATTCTGAGTAAATTATTGTCGTTCGAAGTTCGTAAATAAATTAAATTTTAAAAATTTCTTGTTTTGCTCACCATAATAATTCTTCGATTTGACAGTATGATGTGACGTCACAACATGGCTATCGATCCTATTCTTATTTGGAACACATTTTAATGCTCCTGGCTGGGTTTGTACCCGCGACCTACAAAGTCGTAAGTCGGGGCCGTTGCCACCACTGCTCTGCAACTACTCAACTACATAATGTAGTTATCGCTCACGTTTTTTATTAACAATAGGCTGTATAAAATTAAAAATCTGTATTGCTCAAAAGCCTAGTACCTATTCAATAAATCGTGCTGTATGAAGGCACGCGCCAATTTCAGAATGTTTAGGAAGCAAAAGGAGGTCGGAAGCGTTGCTGATAGTAATTTATTTAGATTTCGAGGCCGCTACAATATTTAGGTTGTTTTTGTTTTATCAGTAGGAAGGCGCAATTTTGCGCTAAAATTCGCGTACATGTAAACTTTTTAGATTAAACACGTGGAACGCTATTTTTGTCTGGCGTGCGCGGTTTCGAATTTTAAATGGTGATGTGTAATAATTTAAATTTGTATATAGGTAGGCCTAGATAGGAACGTGTAACAAAAAAAAAATGTTATGCGATCAAAATGAGAACAGCATTAAAGTTAATATTTAAATTTCGAAATCGGTCTTAAAGTTTGAATTAATTATAATAACTCTAATGCCTGATTTATTATTTATTAATTTTATTGTTTACGTAGATACACAACTTTTTTGAGGCGTGATGTAATCTACTGCCTTCTCACGCTCAAGGTTGGAGCGCGAGGGCGTCAGAACCGATCCCATGGCTATAGCAGGCATCGGCCCTGCTGGACCCCTACAGACATGGATACAGTAAAAGGGAATAATACATTATAAATATGACTACAAAAGTGCTGCTTATTTGTAAAGAAATGTCTTCCAGCAGACTTGCGAAAAGAGAGATTAAAAGAAATGTAGACAATAAACACAACACTAAAAACAAATTCATGTGTGTTCTAATTTGTGTTTTTGGCATGGGATACCACCAAATAACTCTAACAACAGAATTTTCTATTTATTTCACGAGACAACGCGAAAATATAACTGGAAAATCCTACCCAGATATCTACCTTTGCAAATAAGCATAAATCAGCCTTTTTTTAACGTTCCCACTGCTGGGACTCAGGCTTCCTCTCTTAGAGAGGGAAATGGTCTGTAATCCACCAGCCGGCCCAGTGCGGGTTGGTGGATGTCACATGTCTTCGAATTTTTGGTTCTAGGACATGCCGGTTTCCTCACGATGTTTTCCTTCACCGTTTTGAGAGCAATGGTGATGAAATAAATTACACAAAGTAATGCTCCTGGCTGGGTTTGAACCCACGATCTACAACTCGTAAGTCGGGGCTGTTACCACTGGACCACCACGGCTCTTTGCAAATAAAAGAAGTTAAATAAAACAACGATGTACCTATGTTTTAAGTTTAAGGCTCAAATTGTACTAAATCAATTACAATTTATTATATTGGTGTACTATAAATTATATATAAATAAATAAACGTTAGAGCTAAATTCAAATAATTGAAATATCTAAATTTTTATTTCATCATCATCATCCTCCCACATAGGCCTCCCCCAAATGTCGCCACAATAACCGGTCCTGTGCGTCTCGCATCCATCGGATTCCCGCGACTCTCACCAGGTCATCGGTCCACCTTGTGGAAGGCCTTCCAACGCTGCGTCTTCCGGTACGTTATCGCCATTCCAGAACTTTTCGTCCCCATCGACCATCTGTTCTGCGAGCAATGTGCCCTGCCCACTGCCACTTAAGTTTGGCGATTCTTCGGGCTATGTCTGTAACCTTGTTAATTTTTATTTACACTACAGTAATTGTTTTAAACAACTTCAAAATAGGATCTAAAAGATTTCGCTATTGTATTATAATTAAAATTATAAAAAAAAATGGCGGACCACCTTAACGAGCCCCAATAAGGAACTTGAGGAGTTATTATTTATTTTTGGCTACATAATTATCAAGAAACAAACCACACCTGTGCTATATGTACATACATAAATACATTACATATACTGTATATGTTTGTTGCAGGGATGTTACGGAGCTTCGACTCCGACTCCGATATGTCGGAACTTCCGATTGATCTTACACCTCCGGTTCCGACTTCTGTTCCGATACTTTTAAATCGGAGGTTTTAATCGGAGGTCGAAGCATAACATAGTGGCGCGGCGCGGCGGCGGCGGCCTGCGTCGCCCGTAACGAACAGGTTCATACGTGTCGCGCGGGGAATCCCCCCGCCGCGCCTCCCGCTACGCACGCTCTATCGTCGATTATTTTTTCACTTGTTGTTAGTTTGTTACGCACACGACACGTTTATAGGTAATAGAAATTTGTTTTGATTTTTGCGGCTTAGTATCAACAAAAGTTATCTGTTTTTGTGTTGGACAATGAAACCAAAATCAAGTTGTATTTGGAACTACTTCATTGAAGTTAATTCAGATTCGGCAAAGTGTAAACTGTGTATGAAGACGTATTCTAGAAAGGGAGGTACGACAACGTCTTTAAAAGGTCATTTAAAGTCAAAAAAATTACAAAAAGTTTGACTGAATAATGTTTTATTTGTCCTTAAATGAAAAATCTCTCTACTACCACCACTTCTGACCCTGCCTCCGCCTCCGACTCCGGTTCCGACTCCGGTTCCGATTCCGGTTCCGACTCCGGTTCCGACTCCGAAAAACCAAATTTAAAAACTCCGACTCCGACTTCGGTTCCGATAAACCACCTCCGTAACATCCCTGGTTTGTTGTATATTTTTGCAAGGCTTGGCCCGATAGTGTTATCGGCCGTCGTCACGCCTACACGCACACACGCACACAAACATAAACAATAACCTCTATGTGTGCGTAAAAAAAAACAGTTTATACATTATGATCATCGTTTGTTGCCAAGTTACCTAAAAAGCTTTATTTGTTTAACCACGACTGTGACTACATGCAAAACCATTTGTTTTAACGTTTCGCATAATTTTAATTCAATTATCGTGTTCTTTGGTATGTCTGCTATTGAACGTAATATGTGATAATTAGAAGTGTACAACTACACAACAGTTTTTATTTATCTATTGGCTAAATTCGTTTTCTAAATTATAGCTAAATATACTAGCTTTTGCCAGCTAAGTTGGTTTCTCCATACAAACTTTGGACCCCCGTTTCATCCCATTAGGGGGTGAATTTCTGAAAATCCGTTCTTAGCGGATGTGTACACCCTATAAGGAACCTATCTGCCAAATTTTAAGTTTGTAAGTGTTATAGTTTCTGAGATTTCGTGATTAATCAGTGAGTGGTATTTCGCGTTTATATATAAGATTAGCAGTCCCGACTAGGGTTACCATATGTAAATAGAGGGATGCCTGTCTATGGAACCTAAAATGCCTGAATTTTCAGAAAAATGCCTGTCTAAAGCAAAACGCTGTAGGTAATAAATAAAAGCCAACAGATAATAATGAAGAAGGATATTTAATTTATTACTGATATTTGTCAGAGGACATTATTTTTTTTTAATAGTTCTTTCTTTTCTAATATATAAACGTAAAAATCTTCACAAGATACAGTTTTGTAATTTTACTGTGTAATCAATATTGCTTTCACTGATTCAATTGTCAGCCGATTTCTTTGTTTATTCGCGCGAAATTTGAAAATGAAGAAATTTAAAAATGCCTGTCTCAGACCAATGCCGGCCGCACGCCTGTCTAAATCTTAAAATGCCTGTCAAATGCGGCAAACGCCTGTCATATGGTAACCCTAGTCCCGACAGATGTTGTCCTGCCCGATAACAGGGATACCGGCAGAAAAAAAATTGAGAACCCGTTTGCAGCACCGCCTCCCGGATTCAATTGTATTTTCAAATCATTCAGGGATCCACTCAAATACCTACACACAAAATTACAATTAAATCGGTCTAGCCGTTTAGAAGGAGTTAAGTGACAAACACACGTACAGGATAATTATATATGAAGAAGATATACATACAGCGATTAAGCAAAATTTGCGGACACATACAGAATATTACTCATCACTTTTAGCTTTCCTTATTTTACTGATGCCAAAAATATAGATCGAACTGTCCAGGTGGACAATACTTTAAAATTAGAGTAAAAAAGTCGATACACATAAAATAAATAAAAAGAATCGAATGACAAGGAGCTAAGACAGTAGATAGTACCCAAGAGCATAGCTTAACTCACGTATACAATAATCATAATACACGATCTATGGCTGCTGGTAGATTCAATGTACCCATCATCATCTTCCTGCCCTTGTCCCGTGTTATTTGGGGTCGTCGCAACACGTTTTTTTCTTTCATTCTGCCCTGTCACTCGTCATGCTATCACTAACTTCCTTTTCTTTCATATCACTCTTCACACAATCCATCCATATTTTCTTTGGTCTCCCTCTCCCTCTCCATCCATCCACATGTAAACTCATAACTCTTTTAGTAACATGCGTTTCATCCCTCCTCTTCGCATGACCATACCAAGACAAACGATTCCCTTTCAACTTTTCAGTCACTGGCGCCACTTTCAAACTTCCCCTAATATACTCATTTCTCACTTTATCCATTCTCGTCACACCACACATCCATCTAAACATTCTCATCTCCGCTACGTGCAATCTTTTTTCATCCGTCTTTTTCACAGCCCAACATTCTGATCCATACAGTACTTATGACAGACCTTATCACGGACTTGTAGATTAAAATTCAATGTACCCAGAGTCACCAATTACTTTGGTGACAGAACACTAAAAAAGAGAATACCATACCTATTGAACAGTTTGCCGGCAGACATAAGGCGTGAAACAAACACAAATAGATTTAGACGTAAATTAAAATTATATTATTTAGAAATGTTTTAAGTTTTAGATAAGTGTAAGTTTAAAATTCTAGAGACTCACCGACCCCACAGTTGTACTATTTCTTATTCTGTGCCCACAGTCAAACCATTGCAACGGTTTTGTGGGGCTTAGCTTATAAGTTACTTACCTTTTTGGATTAAAGATAAACAAATAAATAGAATAATAATAGGTATTGGTTAAACGGAACCAATCAAAACAGTAAATTAATTATAAGGAAAATTATAACACATGTAAAATGGTAAAAACGAATATTAGATAAGCAGCAATCGTCGTTGATCTTCAACCTGTCAATCATTATTAAAAAAATGGGATTTAAAAAAAAATACAATTACAATATGAGAGGGATAGACAGTCAGTTTACTCGTTGATTATTTTAGCTTATTTCTCATCAAACATGCGGTACGCAAGTTCGGTTGTTTAATTAGTAATCATATCATAATTCTGATGAAAAACTTTAAAGATCTTTCGTAGGCTTACGAAAAATTGCAACACAATTAGTAATGTGTAACGATACCTCCAATGCCTAGTCTTAACCTATGTTTTGTGTCAACTTGTATTATAAAAAAGTAAAATAAATATTGTTATTTCTTATTACATCCAGCTTCTGGTAATGTAATCTTAAACTGATTATTGATTACATAATGCACATACATCGGTTAAAAGGCTTTACACTAATTACTTACACAGCTAACAATTACAAAAATCTTTAGCGACGCACCGTGCAGATCACACCTAAGATCCCTTCTTATATCCCCTCCTCATAAATCCATCCACTACTTCTACTCTTTCTCTGTCCATGCAGTAAGGTTGTGGAACTCTCTTCCGCCTAGCATTCGTGATTTGAAAACTATTTCACTCTTTAAGACCCAAGTAAAAGAGCACTATCTTTCCTCTCTTATGCGATAATCATATATGTATATAAATATTATGTATTTATTTTTAAAACTCTACACACTATAATAATAATAATAATAAATCGTTTATTTATAACATAGGGCATTTACATTTACAATAAAGTATATTAAATATTAAAAAGAACACAGTTGCTTATATGCCTGAACTAGGGTGAACCTGTGCTTCAGGCGAGAGAGTGCTTAAATACAAAATAATAAATTAACTCTAAATATGACTATTAAACAAAAAACTTAACTAAATTTAGATATACGGCGAGTTTTATTTACAAACAGTAAGTAGGTCTTCTGTCTCTACATAAGATATGCTTAGGAAATATTGGAAAATCATCTTTTTACAGTTATACTTATTTAATTTGTAGATACTTAATATTCTATTTAATTTGTTGTACAGAAATGGGCCTAAAAAAGTAAAAAATCTTTTTACAAATACATATTTTGAGGATGCATTAGAATGACAAACAATATCATTCCGTCTCTTATTAGTAATTTCGGCGTTGAAGGAAAGCATGGTGTGCTGTTTTAATACTAAGTGCATTATGAAAAGCTGGCGAACAGAAACTATAGTCTACATCTCTTCTAATCTCTCCTTTCGCAGATCTGCTGGAAGAAATTTCTTTTAGAAATAAGCAGTACCTTTGCACAATTTTTTATAATAAGATATCTTCTTCTGTATATATGTGTGTACAAAAATTATAAAATAATTAAATAAAAATGTTTTCCTGTAAAAATGCACTTTTTGCCTTATGCATGGGAGGTGTCGATATATGAAACCGCCCAATGGCTTAGTGATCGTAGATTTTGCTCATCATATAATCTCCTGCCCTTGACCTTTGTTATTTGGGGTCAGTGCAACACGTTTTTCTTTCTTCCATTCTGTCCTGTCACTCCTTATACAATTTATCCATATATCTTTAGCCTTCCTCTCCCTCTTTTTCCATCCACATGTGTACTCATAACTCTATGTTATACGTTTTCCTCAAAATTAGTAAGAAACAAGAAAATCGCCGTCTACCTCTGTCTGTTTCTCTGCTTGCTTCTTTGAAATCACACAATGGATTTTGACATAGTTTTTACTAATAGAAAGAGTTTTAAACAAGAAAAATTTTTAGGTATATGGGACTACTCTTGACAAAGATCTCTTGCTGGACAGCAATGGATAAGATCCACGACGGTACAAGTGTCCTCAGAAGATAAGGCAAATTCAAAACTATTAAAAATCCGGGAAAAAGTTGAAAAAAATCTGGAAACTAGCTTCCGTCAGCGGCTTTACTCGCGTAAAAGTAGGCTTCTCCATACAAAATTTGGACCCCTGTTTCATCTCATAGGAGCCAAAGTTATAACTTTGACTCAAGCTTGCTTGAGATATATCCCAGGGCCAAAATAACCCGGCTTTACCGTATGTATTTGGAACTTAAGTATCTGATGCTTTAAGTTGTTGACGTCCACTATTGGACATAGACCTCCTAAAGTGTCGCCAGAACGACCGATCCTTTGCGCATCCATCGGATTCCCGTGACCATCAACAGATCGTCGGTCCACCTTGGAGGCCTACCAACGCTGCATCTTCTAGTACGCGGTCGCCACTTCAAAACCTTTCAGCCCCATCAACCATCAATTCTGCGAGTAATGTGCCTTGCTCACTGCCCCTTAAGTTTGGCGATTTTTCAGGTTATGTCGGTAACTCCTTCGGATATCGGTAGACTATAATTGTCCAGTGGCGGATTAACCCAGCGAGGGGCCTGTAGCAAAGTCGACCAAGAGGCCCCTGTGTAGACCTATTAAATACTTCTCATTCTTATCTTCATCACCAATAACCCCGTGGATTTTAAGATTGGGTAAGGTACGTGGAAAGTACGGTAATGAGGGAAATCTAAGAGATTGACTATCATATTTAATGAAATAATAATCAGCTGTATTCGGATTTCGATGTATTTATATAGACTAGATTTTTTTTGCGTTCAAGTGCAGGATACTCGAACACGCGGGGCCCCCGATTGCTCGGGCCCTGTAGCATTAGCTACTCTTGCTATATGGCTAATCCGCCACTGTAATAGTCACTAAAACCTACATAGATAAAAGCCACAGATTTTTAAGACCTGTATACTTATGTACAAATAAAAAAGTCTCTCACGGCCTTAATATTTGGTAAAGACGATAATAAGATGAGATTTATTTACTTTATAATTGTAAATAGGCATACCTAGTAGGTCAACCACTACCCACGGCATAATATTTGCATATTTTTTGCCATTTGAGAAGTTTTTAACCGACACTGGAAAAGGAGGAGGTTCTCAATTCAAGCATGATCTTGAAATCTCGTGACAGGTTTTTTTTAAGGTGGTAAATCATCCAATGACTTATCCCGGTGTGGGTGAAGCGGGAGGGCGTATCAGACTTTTACGGGCACTCAAGGAGTGCGTATGAGTGTCCTTGTGTGTGAAGTGAGTGCCCTTTGCCTTCTAGGACTACGGATTTCCTTTTCAGAAAATATCTGCTGTCCTACCGGGTATCGGCCCTGCTGGGCCCCTATACAGTTGCTGACATATCTTGGAGGAGCCCGTGAATCACTACGCGCTTTCGACGACAGGGGCTCAGTGCGGTCGATTATCGGACTGCCGGACGGCGAGCTACCCATTGCTCGACGTCCGCAAGTCCGCGTCTATCGTGGCTGGGGTTATGTCAAGCCGTTTAGGTGTTGACAAACACACGTAAATAAGAATTTTATCTATAAAGATATGAGTATCTATATTATCTATATTTATTTATTATATGTATATAATATAAATATGGGATCCGTTAAATATCATCATCATCTTCCTGCCCTTGTCCCGTGTTATTTGGGGTCGGCGCAACATGTTTTTTTCTTCCATTCTGCCCTGTCACTCGTCATACTATCACTAACTTCCGATAAATATTAAAAACTAATATTTCAATTAGACCATTAAAAGATACTCTAGATCTCAAATTTCAAGGCAATAATAATGAAATAAATTATATTCCTTCTGTTTAGGTAATTAACTAAATGTAAACAATCTTGACATGTCTTTTATCTAAAAGTTGACTAAAAATTATATCTAAAAATGTTTACAATTTGTTATTTACATATACCGATGTTTGATAATTAACAAAATTTAAATAATCTTTGTGTGCCTTATATACGATTATTTTTTTATCAAAAAGACATATCAAGATTGTTTACGTTTAGTTAACTACCTAAACAAATGGAGTATAGAAATACATTATTATAATATTAAATAGCTGATACCCACGACTTTTGCTTCTAACCCTCATTCTTTTTCTAAAATGAAAGTAGCCTAAATTACTCCTTATAGCATCAGCTATCTAACGGTGTAAGTCGCGACAAAATCGGTCCTTGTGTCTTATATACGATTATTTTTTTAATAAAAAGACATATCAAGATTGTTTACGTTTAGTTAACTACCTAAACAAAAGGAGTATAGATAAATGTAGTTTATTTCGGAGTAGAACGGATAAAGCTAGAACTACATTAGACCGAAGCACACGTGTAACACGCCTGATTTGTACGTAGAACGATGTCGCGTGGCGTGGATCAAGTGTAGCTCTACAAGTCTAGTTTCCATATAAAATGTACGGAGACCGACCGCGCCCAGATCGACGTGTGTGGCACACGTGTGCGCAGTGTAGTTCTAGCAAACAAAAATAATTAACATACAATTTTTATTAGTAATTTTTATTGAAAATGATCTCTCTAAGTCAACCGAGATAAGGTTAACATAAACTTCCTCCTCCTCGTCATTAACGCAAGAAAAAAAAAATTCTGCTACATTTCAGATAGTGTCATACCAAAAAAAATTGCTCTTTAAAATTAATCTTAGGATTTGAGGCATCTCCATTTTATTCTTTCGCTGTATGAAATCGGTGTAAGTACATGTTTAACTCTACCTAATTCCGACCTCTGCTTATCACCTAGGGGCATAAAAAATAGCCTATGTCCTATTTTCAGACCTAACAAATAAACGCAAAAATTTTCATAAAAATTGGTCTAGCAGTTTTGGAGGTGTTTGATAATAAACATTATAATACGAGATTTTTTATATATTAGAGTAGTGGTGCCGTCAGACATTATCCTGTCCGAAAGCTGGCATATTATCATTGGAACGGGTCCAATTGTATTTTGAAACCATCCAGGGACTAACTCAAATATATACACAAAATTTCATCCAAATCGGTCAATTCGTTTAGGAGGAATTAGGTGACAAATACATGTACTGATGAATTATTTAAGGATATATCAACTTCACAAATACAGTTAGTACAAGTTTTTTTCTAACTTCCTGCTCTAGATCTGTAAATGTAACTGGTTAGTATTTACTTTGTTTTGTTTTTTTTTTTGTTTCTAGTAATAATTTTGGTACGGTTGATTTATTAATAGCAACTTTTTACGCCATGCTAGCAGTTCGATTATAAAACAAATTGTCGGGTTTCGAAGTCAACAACAATTTTAGCAAACAATTTACTTAATCGACTCTTTACGTAGGAGGTTATCAATTCGGTTGTATTTTTTTTATATTTTTTTTTTCATGTTTGTTAGCTACCTCAGAACTCCGTCGTTAATAGACCGATGTCCCATTTTTTTCAAAATCCAGTTCTGATGATGAAATCCTCGAGGAATCGAGGGAACTCCTCAAATATTATAGGCAACCATATAGTGATTTTTGTATTTTCATCGATATCTTTAGCACACTGAGCCATAAACATACCCAGAAATAAAAATGTGTGGTGAAATAAAGGTGTGTATTCTTCACAGCAAGTAGGAATGAACTGGGCGGCGAAGGAGGGGTACATACGCGTCTCTTTTGGTAGAAAGAATGGCAACGTCTCGTTTTTGAAATATGGCTGTGGTTCAATGAATCTGCCTGGCTCATAGCAGGACAAGTGACCTATTCTAGATACTTTTTCCACTGACAACGATAGTGTTTATTTTACTTTTTGTCATATTTGTTTGTATATACATAATAATAATTTTAGCATTTTAAAGCATAGCCTTATAATATATCAGCCTTATAATGTTCCCACTTCTGGAACTAAGGTCTCCTCTCTAAGACAGGGAAATGCAGTGAATATTATAGGCCATAATCCACCACGCGGGCCCAGTGCAAATTGGTGGATGTCACATGTCTTCGATTTTTTTATTTGTAGGACATGTCGGTTTCCTCACGATGTTTTCCTTCACCGTTTTGAGAGCAGTGGTGATGAAATAAATTATACAAAGTAATGCGCCTGGCTGGGTTTGTACCTGCGACCTACAACTTGTAAGTCGGGGCAGTTACTGCTCTGCAATCTACAATTTTACCACTGACAACGATGTTTTTTTTTCTTTACTTTTTATGCGCGTTTTTACATACCTATTACTGTTATCTGTTTGTATATAATAATATAGTTTTACAATATTACAAAATACAGGGTAATAAAAAATACTTATGTATACTTTTTATTATTACTTAATATCGTGGGAGACTAGAGCCTAAACTAGGCTAAAGGTTTGTATTTCAGGACACATGAATCTCCGTCATTTACATGTGTTTAAAACATTTAATAGATAATATACTCATACACTGACCACGTAACATATAATATCAGGGTAGCAAGAATAATTTGCATGCAATCACAGACTCACTAAGTTTAATATAAGTAGGTACCTATCTTTTAAATTATTTATTAATTTAGTTTTGGTTATAAATAAATCTCCAATAATTGATGAGGATAAATACTTTATTTAATAACACGAAATACCTATGTAACAAAGATTTTTGTGACTCATTACATGATTTAAAAGAGTAAGTATCTATGGAGTTTCTTGCACGTTCGATCTACGCTTTGGAACGTGCAACTTATCTTCACTTTTTTGACTGACCGACCTTTTGACAATTCAAAAGAACTCGTAAATGATATATTTAAAATAATCGTTTCTAATTTCTGATTTAAGCTTTTTGTACAATAAAGCGGGAACTATACTAGACCGACGCCGCACACGTGGGCGACGCCCGATTTGTGCTCAGATTCGCATCGCGTGGCGTGGATCTAATGTAGCTCTACCTGTCCAGTTAGCCATATAAAATGTATGAAGACCTACGTGTCCAGATCGGCGTACATGGCCCACGTGGGCCCAATGTAGTTCTACCTTAATAGTATACGTAAACAGACTAAGAGGCCCTTTAAACACTTTTAATGGAACGTGGTAGCCACCGACGATTATCCCTGTATGCGCTATGCTAGCCAACTGCACCCGAGGACAACCCCCGGTTGGTGAAAAACGATTGCGACATAAGGAAAACAAATACAATAGGGCTATGGTTTTTGGATTTTTAAATGGACTGGTTACCAGGAACTATGTTAAGACTCTGGCCCCTGCCTGAACAATGTTATTAATATCCATCGATAAAAATATTATTTGTTATTATTATTTCGTTTATTATAATTTATATGTGATATTAATCATTAATATCACATATAAATTGCATTTTTAAATATTTTAATGTAAAATAAATAAAACATTTAAAATTTGTGGCCCACCGGTAGGTATCGGGAACAGGGCCCAAGCTACCGGCGGTCAGGGCTCCAGAGAAAGGAACCTCCTAACTATACGAGCCGAATCAAGCCCTTGATCCAGTCGCCTAACGAGAGCCTCCTAAGGTGTTGGTCGAGGCTCTTGGCTATTAAGCCTTTGGCTGACACGACTATCGGTACAATGGTCGCCGAATCCACATCCCACATGTCGACAACCTCGCAAGTAGGGTTACCAGATGAAAAAATCAAAAGTCCGGAGAAAAGGCCCGATTTCCATTAAAAAATCCTGAGATTTTTACAGTTTGAAAATGTTTTCACACTGCGGATCTAATAATAAAAATATTAATCTAACTCATGCGTTGCACATCGCAATCAAAATGGTGGGGGTGTAAGCGGAACCCCCTTTACCAAAGAAAGGTTAATTTTAGTTTTAAATTTAAATTTTTATGAATTTTTTTTTGCTTGTTTTGCTTCTAAGTGCACCTAAGCTGTATTTTATAGAAAATTCTAAAAATCCTGAGATTTTATATGATTTGCAAAATCCAGCCGCAATCCTGAGAAGAGTCCAAAAATCCTGAAATCTCAGGACAAATCCTGAGATATGGTAACCCTACTCGCAAGCCAAGTCAATATTATTATTATTAGTGCTCGCCTACGTCATAAAAGGAAGCCTTGTGCAAATTTTCACGCTCCTAGTCCCAGTAGTTTCGGCTGTGCGTTGATATGTCAGTCAGTCAGTTTCTCCTTTTATATATATATAGATCACAAGCTTCTGCCAGCGGCAGATACTAGTGACACAGATAGCAGACGCGAAGTCGAAGTCTTAGCCAGATAATAAGTAACCTTTCCTTGGAGTTCAAGTTTACTCCATAACAAATTTCATCAAAATCAGTTCAGCAGTTTATCCGAGAAAGTGTAACAGACAGACAGAAAAAGTTACTTTCACATTTATAATATTAGTATGAATTATCTTTTTAGGGAATTTGAATACACGGGTACTAAACAGTTCAGAGTTTTTATAGTATAAGCTGTAACAATTTCACCAAGCTTTCTGAGAATTATTTACTCACCTTATCCAGGGTTCAAAAATACGTTCCCCAATTTAAAAATAAAAGAAAAAGTCTCCAACACAAGGGTTTGGTTCGGATCCCTTGTTTTTATAATTCCAACCCCCTTATTTACCTTTCCCAGTCTCGTCGCCACATTTCTGATGACAACCTTTTTTTTTAACTAAAAAAAAACTTTTGTATTGTCTGTGATACACTGATTTTGTAAGTTTTAAATGTTTATTGTACTAGTAAGTACACTGTACAAAGGCGGACCTTATAATTTTGGCATTTTCTACCAGTCCACCTTAGTGTAGTGCAGAAACATAACATGGTAAGTAGGTGTAACTTAATGGTAAACAAATAGAAAAGAATTAGAATAATAAATATAGGTACTAAGTAAGTAGTTTAAGTTTTTGCTATCACACTAAAAATATACGCGAAAGTTTGAGAGTGTGTATCTAGTGTGTGTATGTTTGTTAATTCTTTACGCTCGAACGGCTGAACGCATTTCGATGAAAGTTGGTACACGTTAGGGTGTTTCATATTTTTTAAATTTTAGATTTTTGACTTTGCTCGAATTCTTTATACCACTCATGCACAGTGTTCATGTATCAAAAATCACCATAATTGGTTAATATTTAGAGGTTGCGCAACGCCAATAAAGTTTTCTCATACAGTTAGTACGTCATCAGTTTGTTAAAATTTTAATATTCTTATTTTTTACAGTGGAGTTACTAGTGTGGTGTTGTGTCTAGTATAACTTACTACCCTCCACTCTAAAAAATAATAATATTAAAACTTTACCCTATACTGATGACGTTCTTATTGGAGTTGCGTCAAATGAAAATTGAAAATTTAAAAAATCATGAAACACCCTAGTTAGTACACGTCTGGAATAGCACATAAAATATTTTTTTTTATCCCGGAAGTATGTTTTTTTGGAATACATTTTCTATTATCACACCGGTGAAGTCGCTGGCTGCGGCTAGTAAACTAAGAGAAAATTAATTATTTATAGTAGTTAAATCAGGGGTCAGAATTAGGAAGAGTTATTCATGTACTTGCATCGAAATGTTGATATTAATATGAATCTTCCCGGGATTTCTAATGAAAAATCCCGTGTGGCCAATAATATTACAAATAAATAATAGTAAAAACCTCAGAGATAGAGACAAATAAAACAAAGATAAAACATACAACTTTTAATAGTATTTTTCATTGAAAAAGATCTCTCTACGTCAAATGAGGTGAGGTTAACAAATTTATACATTTCCTCCTCCTCGTCATTAATGCAGGATTTTTTTTATTCTGCAATACTTCTGACAGTGTCATAGAAAAATTCTGTTCTTTAAAATTTTATTAATCTCGGGATTTGAGGCATAATATCCACTTTTTTCTTTCGCTGTAGGTATGAAATCGGTGTACATGTTTAACTCTACCTAATTACGACCTCTGGTGATAAAAGTATTTTTGCAGTTATTTATTTTTGCCTGATTTTTTGTTTTTATAGGGTAGAGTTGGGATATTTGAACTTTAAAATGTTATATAATAAAACGATTATAATTCATATTATTAGATGAAAAAAGAAGAAGCAAAAAGAAATCCAGGAAGCGAGTCTGAGTGCACAGACAAGCTAGAACAGAGCTCTCTGGCGCAAACGTACAAGGAGACCCGACTCCAGCTAAACTGGGAAGAGGATTGAACAAAGAAGAAGAGAAGAATTTATATTATTAGATACCATTATACCTTACTAGCACTAATGTCATAAAGGCTAAAGTTTGAATATAAGCGCGTATGTTTGTGACTCCTTCACGCCTAAATGGCTGAACGGATTTAGATGACTTTTGGCATGCGGGTAGATCATGCCTTGTAATAACACTTGGCGTACTTTTTATCCCGAGAATACATTCTTTTTGGCGAATTTTCCACCTTTACGCGGGTCGATGTCAGAGGCCAGTTTATCATTTAAAGAAAATAATATATGTGCTTTTTTTAAAGGTTTTTTAAGCTTTCTCTGTATTAAAATTTGATTCCTATTAATCTACTAATAGAATGTCATGAAGATAAATTATAAAAATAAAAAATAACGGCTTCTTACTAACTTAGCAAATATGATTAATCACAGTTATAATTTAAGAACAGAACCTAAACTTGTTTCTGTACCTATGATGGTTTTTTATTTAATTTTGTGCATAACAAATGAATACATAATTTATTACTTAATAATGAATTGTATAAGTTTAATTAATTTGTTTTAAATGTCAAATCTGTTGTAGGTAGTACTTAAGTAAAAAGTGGTAGTAAAAAGTTAGTTTGTTTTTGTACCTACTCGTAAATATATCGGATTGTAAATTAAGAAATTTTTAGCTAAATGAGATAAGTAAAGTAAATTACTGTAAGTAAGCCGCTTTATTAAAACCACAATTGTTTGTAAATAAATTATATTATTTACCTACTGTGACAAATTTAGTAGCTTTTTTCTACATTTACTACCTACCTACATTGTGTTAGGCATATTTTACATTCAATATTTTCCTTAAGAACAACTTATATGGTCATTAAGTATTTCATTCATTCACCATTTAATTAAATTGTAATTGTGAGCACTTACTTTATTATTGCATACCTATTTTATCGTCATAACATTGCTTGTTTTTTTAATTCATGTAGGTACCTATAAATCACAAAGAAATATGAAATGTTTCTTTTTTAATTCGCTTTGAAACTAGGGGGTTTATCTTCACTAAAATAGATTATTGATTTTAGAAAACATGGAAAATTACTTATTAATTTATATTTTATCAAGTTGCTCAACATTTATTTGTATTTCCATATTTGACAATCAATAAGGAGGCCTCAATTTCGTCTACGAGGACAACGCACTTCGAAAATAATGTTTAATTACATTTCGCGTTTACATAAAACTTTTGGTAGTGTGATGCCAAAAATCAATAAACCTAAATAAATGTGGAGACGTTCGATACGTGAGCAAATATAATATAATGACGTCTCTTGTCTCAACATTTTTTTTTCTCTATTGCCATAAAAGGTGTACATAAATTAAAAAGTCAACTCATCAAAGTTCGTCTTCGCCTAAATACATGACAAGTAACCTCTCCCTCCCTGTCTCCCCTCTTACACAAAGTGACAATAAGTCGCGCACGCACACTCGCGCGTTGTTTGTACACTCACACATGTTCAGAACCGGCTAGGTATTTGGTTTCCCGCCACCGGCGCGAACACGCACACAAAACACGAAGAGCAAACAATACAAACACCAACACACAAGTAAATTTAAACTCACCTCAAAATAAATCCATTAGAAAACACACTTGTTCAAACAACTAGCGCTTAGCCTCGAAAACGCGTTGAAAAAACACTCGCCAGCATCCGATGTGTACTCAACACTTTTCCAAACTTTCTGTGCAGCCTGCGTCTTCGTTAACACTTCGCGTTCCCGCCAAAAGTTCATTCAAATTGACAAAACTTCAAAAAGCGCGCAGAACACATTTGAATTTTAAACTGTCAAAACAAGTCACCTACACCGATCATTATTTATTGAAGTTGTTAATCAAAACTATATCTTGTTATCTTTATAATTAGGTCTTCATGCCGACTGTCTTCATATCGCGGCACGAATTCGCAAACATTATTTTCACGGCCGAAATCGCTTCCGCAATTCAATTGCGAGTTTTATCAAACACTATGGCGAAATAAAAGAAACGACGACAAGTGGCCCCACTTATTAACAACACACGTTGCGCGGTAAAAATAAACTATGATTAACTACCATTAAGATTCGCGGAGACAACCGAGGACCAGCGAGCGTGCGAATAGGTTATGAAAAATAAATAAAATGTAAATAATAAAGAAAAAAACGCGTCGTTACAATGAGAGCCAGTTAATAAAATCGCGAATTTGTTTACCGCGGTGTTATTTCGGTCGCTAGAGACGGTTCCGATATGAATAATTATTATCGCCGGCGAGCGAACATCGACGCATAGTTGTCGTTTCATAAAACGTGCGCGTTAAAACTGAGTCGAAAGGCTCGCGGCCCGTGTCGGAGCATAGCGCCGAATAAAATAAACAACAATATACCTAAATAAGCGGGCGACGGGCGCGGCGCGGTGTGCGTGAGCGCGCCTGTGTGCGTGTGTAAACAAGGGGCAGCGCGGCTCCGATGACATCCTCGCCTGCCAGCCACCGGCATTGCTCATTCATTCATATTTTTGCGATATATCTAAATAAATCTTTCGTTATAAGACTCACGGGATAGCTACAAACGGTACACTACTGGTACTGATCAACAGGTGCTTCCTCTTTTGAGAACTTACAGTGAAACTGCTAAAATTTTCCCACCTTTTAGTAACAGAAGTTTCCCGTGCTATCTCCTTTGCGAAAACAATTTTAAGAAAATATGCTTATCATGAAAACACCAAAAAACCATCATCATCATCGCGGAACGCAGAACAGATGGTCAATGGTAACGAAAGGTTCTGGAGTGGCGACCACGTACTGGAAGACGCAGCGTTGGGAAGCCTACTACAAGGCGGACCGATGACTTGGTGAGGGTCGCGGTAATCCGATGGATGCGAGACGCACAGAACCGATCGTTGTGGCGACACTTAGGGAGGCCTGTGTCCAACAGGCGTCAACGTCTTTCGGCAGAAATGGTAATCCTAATGATGATGAAGCGCTAATGGATCTTTGAGGTCACGTACGAGAGTCAGGACTCCGTTCACTCTCATGAATGATGACTCAGAGAGACATAATTACATTCTTATAACCTCATCCAAAAGGAGATCAGCCCTCCTAGCCAAGTTACGACCGTTTCGTTTCGATTCTCTTGCGTCGAACGCCTCGAGTAGGTCACGCCTCCGATTCCTTCGTTTTGACCACGTGACTGAGCGCTGAGATGACGTCAGAACAAAAGAACCGGAGGCATGGCCTACTCGAGGCGTTCGACGCAAGAGAAACGAAACTGTCGTAACTTGGCTGGAGGGCTGGAGCTGAAAGCTACCGAGAGTCTGAAGCTCTGCTGTATGTGCTGGTAGAGTTACACAATAGTGTAAAAAAGGCGTTTCAGAGTAATCTTAATAAAGTTTACTCTGAAACGCCTTGTTTTAAAGTAAACCTAGCAGGTAAAGAAAACAAAGTAAACGGTGGATAAACTGACTTTTCTTTTGACAATTAATTGCCAGCAGACACACACATACATGCACACACTTAATCCACACACACCATCACACTTTACACAGTTTTTATTTTTATTTTATTAAACTTATTCTTATATTATTTAGGGCTAGACTTAAAACAACCGTACCGGAACAACCGTATCCGATGTAACTGCAGAACACTGACTCCTAAGTCACAGGTCTCACCTAGTTTAGGAGGCAGGGTCCTAATATTACAAGACACCTTCCCAATTTAATGTAACTATGTATTTACATACAATACAGTCTTAAGTTTGTTCATAAGGTTTAATTGTTTCAATAAAATTATAAGTATTATTATTATAGGTGTCTAAGCACAGATTTTTATAATATATTCTAATAGAGTTCATCATCATCTTCCTGCCCTTGTCCCGTGTTATTTGGGGTCGGCGCAACACGTTTTTTTCTTCCATTCTGCCCTGTCACTCGTCATGCTATCACTAACTTCCTATTCTTTCATATCACTCTTCACACAATCCATCCATCTTTTCTTTGGTCTCCCTCTTCCTCTCCATCCATCCACGTGTAAACTCATAACTCTTTTAGTAACATGCGTTTAATCCCTCCCTCCTCTTCACATGACCATACCAAGACAAACGATTCCCTTTCAACTTTTTAATACTGTTTAATAAACTAATAGAGTTATTGTTTTATTTTTAATAAGAGTTTACTGAATTTTACTGATTGTTTACAGGGAAAAAACGAAACATAATTCTGTACTTACCTATAGTTAGTACTCAAAAAGACTTGCAATTATCACTTTAAAACACCATTCAATTATCCAAACACCATTATACACTACACAACAATTCACTCATAAATTTACGAAAAATCAATAAAAAAATAAAACAAAACTACTAACACTTCCACCCAGCCCCGACCTCCCCGCGAGAATAAACATATGACGTCACCGGCGGGTAAACAAACAAACAAACACATGCGCGCCGCTCATGTTTCCTTAATACAATTATTATTTCGAATGTGGAACGCGAACGAGGCGGACGCCGCTCGCAATTTATTTTTAAAACTAGCTGACCGCTTACAATTTAAGCCTTTTTAATAGTTTTTAATTATTTGTTTTGTTCCGAACCTCCTTTGATTTGAAGGAACACTTGTTTCTTTCTTTTTCTTTCTTTCTTTCTGGTTTGCAAAGCGGTCATGTCGTGTGGTTAATACACGTATACTTATACATTTGTTTTTGTTTACCGAGCAAAAATGGAGTCATGTCGCTATGCAATCGACGTTGAACGCGTCGTATTTTAATTCTTATTACTTTGATAAATCTTTTAGTAGATTCTTGTCTCTCTGAGCCAATGATAAAATATAATTAACTTACAATACTAAGGATTATGTTTAATATTACCTGATTATTGATAGGTACCAGTAATTTCTCAATTCTGAAGGTTATTAATTCAACACAATACATGCGTGGAGAGATAGATAATCGGGTAATAAATCAGATTTAATTAGTCGCCTATTACATGATTATTTGTTAATACTATAGACAGTAGATGGCGCTTCTTGACGCCATGATGTAGTTATTGGACCATTCATTGTTCGTACAGCTAAGAAGAGCAATTCGCTGCTGGAGTCTTTGTTTCCTGATAATACCTGAGGGTACCTATTTAAGTCTAGAGTGTCTAGGCAAGCGGGCTCCATCGTCGATCGCTTACCATTAGAGTTATTTTGATATTAGCTGACACTCGATCAACCGATTGCGATGAAACAAAGCTTAAGTAATATCAAGTTACCCACAATTACGCTAATGTATAAAAGTTATCTAGGTACATCGATTTCGTACATTTTACGTGATGCGCGCACAACTAAAAACTTCTACAGATTTATTATAATTATGTATAGATTACAAACAAACATTTCAATTTTATTTATAGGTTGATAATTGATCACTTCATGATATGGCCAACTAAAACTAGCCAGATAGCGTAAACGTTAACATTTGATCAGAAATCAGAAACGTTTATTTCAAATAGACCAATTACAGGCCCTTTTGAATTGTCAAAATGTCGGTCAGTCAAAAAAAAAAGTGAAGCTAAATTGCACGTTCCAAAGCGTAGATCTCTATGGAGAAGAACGTGCAAGAAACTCCATGGAAACTCTTTTAAATCATATTATGAGTTAAATAAATCTTGGTTACATATTTCTTGTCGCTTCTAATATGTGAGCACAATGTAGATAAGTAATAATAATTAAAAACTAATTAAAAAATAGAAATTAAATTAAGCCAATGGCAGCTAAGAGATGACGATGAGATGATGATGTCTCAACTGACGGCACCCGTTCATGAGCATGACGCGTGCATCAGTCCCACTCAGCTCAACCATTTTGAAGACAAATGAATGACCCAATAACACGTGCCACCATCAGCGAGACATTTGAGTGAACATGACAAACTCTCAACTGCCATGCTCGTAAGGTCAAACAAGTTGGAACCTAATAAAAATTCTCCATGGTATTTCACATTCACAAAACTTGAAAAAAATAGTGCTTCTACATTATACAATGCTATTGTTTCCAAATACAAAAGGTAATAAATTATCATAAGCTCTATTGAAATAAACAAATAAATAAAAAAAAATACATTTCGAAAACAACAATACAACAATTCCAATATTTATAAATATATTTAAAAAAAACTTATTTGAAGATAAAAGTGGCTGTGGCTGTGGAGCAGGACCGGCATTTAGCCAAGCGTTTTTATCAAGGATATATAGTCTTTCAGTTTATCATGTTTACCCCAAACGGCTCAAAAACATAACTGCCGACGAGGTTGTTATATTTGCGCCGCTTGAGGTTCTCCGCAGCCACAGTGGCAGCACCTGCACAACACGACGAGCTAGGAAGATGGGAAGGCGCAAGAGTATCGACACAAGTAGCGTCCCATACTAAAGGCCTACCCATCTTCCATGGGAATAACGACATACCGTCAGGTCTCTTGCCATCGTCGCTTGCCAGGCCATAGGGTTCCAATACGGCTGGAACGCCGACGGAGTGAAGAACGCGTCTGATGATGTCGTTGATATTCGCGTGTCGTGCTATGTGACCCGCACTCCGTCTGCATGTCAGACCATGGTGTCCGAGGCTGTTGACGTCTTCGCCACAGTGGCAGCGATGAGAACAGCAGGGAGCACCTAGACGTAAAGAAGCAGCGAGGCGGAAATACTTAGTTAAAAACCCCTTATTTGTTAGTCTAGCTAAGTTCACTTATTTCTTATTCTTGCTAAGTACACTAATTTATTTGTCTTGCTAAGTACACTAATTTATTAGTCTTGCTAAGTTCACTTATTGATTAGTTTTGCTAAGTACACTTATTTATTAGTCTTGCTAAGTTCACTTATTTATTAGTCTTGCTAAGTTCACTTATTTGTTAGTCTTGCTAAGTTCACTTATTTATTAGTCTTGCTAAGTTCACTTATTTATTAGTCTTGCTAAGTTCACTTATTTATTAGTTTTGCTAAGTACACTTATTTATTAGTCTTGCTAAGTTCACTTATTTATTAGTCTTGCTAAGTTCACTTATTTGTTAGTCTTGCTAAGTTCACTTATTTGTTAGTCTTGCTAAGTTCACTTATTTATTAGTCTTGCTAAGTTCACTTATTTATTAGTCTTGCTAAGTTCACTTATTTATTAGTCTTGCTAAGTTCACTTATTTGTTAGTTTTGCTAAGTTCACTTATTGATTAGTCTTGCTAAGTTCACTTATTTATTAGTCTTGCTAAGTACACTAATTTATTAGTCTTGCTAAGTTCACTTATTTATAATTCTTGCTAAGTTCACTTAATGTCTTGCTATGTTCACTTCTTTATTAGTCTTGCTAAGTTCACTTATTTATTAGTCTTGCTAAGTACACTAATTTATTAGTCTTGCTAAGTTCACTTATTTATAAATCTTGCTAAGTTCACTTAATGTCTTGCTATGTTCACTTCTTTATTAGTCTTGCTAAGTTCACTTAATGTCTTGCTAACTACACTAATTTATTAGTCTTGCTAAGTTCACTTATTTATTAGTCTTGCTAAGTTCACTTATTTATTAGTCTTGCTAAGTTCACTTATTTATTAGTCTTGCTAAGTTCACTTATTTATTAGTCTTGCTAAGTACACTAATTTATTAGTCTTGCTAAGTTCACTTATTTATTAGTCTTGCTAAGTTCACTTATTTATTAGTCTTGCTAAGTTCACTTATTTATTAGTCTTGCTAAGTTCACTTATTTATTAGTCTTGCTAAGTTCACTTATTTATTAGTCTTGCTAAGTACACTAATTTATTAGTCTTGCTAAGTTCACTTATTTATTAGTCTTGCTAAGTTCACTTATTTATTAGTCTTGCTAAGTACACTAATTTATTAGTCTTGCTAAGTTCACTTATTTATTAGTCTTGCTAAGTTCACTTATTTATTAGTCTTGCTAAGTTCACTTATTTGTTAGTCTTGCTAAGTTCACTTATTTGTTAGTCTTGCTAAGTTCACTTATTTATTAGTCTTGCTAAGTTCACTTATTTATTAGTCTTGATAAGTTCACTTATTTATTAGTCTTGCTAAGTTCACTTATTTGTTAGTTTTGCTAAGTTCACTTATTCATTAGTCTTGCTAAGTTCACTTATTTATTAGTCTTGCTAAGTACACTAATTTATTAGTCTTGCTAAGTTCACTTATTTATTAGTCTTGCTAAGTTCACTTATTTATTAGTCTTGCTAAGTTCACTTATTTATTAGTCTTGCTAAGTTCACTTATTTATTAGTCTTGCTAAGTTCACTTATTTATTAGTCTTGCTAAGTTCACTTATTTATTAGTCTTGCTAAGTACACTAATTTATTAGTCTTGCTAAGTTCACTTATTTATTAGTCTTGCTAAGTTCACTTATTTATTAGTCTTGCTAAGTACACTAATTTATTAGTCTTGCTAAGTTCACTTATTTATTAGTCTTGCTAAGTTCACTTATTTATTAGTCTTGCTAAGTTCACTTATTTGTTAGTCTTGCTAAGTTCACTTATTTGTTAGTCTTGCTAAGTTCACTTATTTATTAGTCTTGCTAAGTTCACTTATTTATTAGTCTTGCTAAGTTCACTTATTTATTAGTCTTGCTAAGTTCACTTATTTATTAGTCTTGCTAAGTACACTAATTTATTAGTCTTGCTAAGTTCACTTATTTATAATTCTTGCTAAGTTCACTTAATGTCTTGCTATGTTCACTTCTTTATTAGTCTTGCTAAGTTCACTTATTTATTAGTCTTGCTAAGTACACTAATTTATTAGTCTTGCTAAGTTCACTTATTTATAATTCTTGCTAAGTTCACTTAATGTCTTGCTATGTTCACTTCTTTATTAGTCTTGCTAAGTTCACTTAATGTCTTGCTAACTACACTAATTTATTAGTCTTGCTAAGTTCACTTATTTATTAGTCTTGCTAAGTTCACTTATTTATTAGTCTTGCTAAGTTCACTTATTCATTAGTCTTGCTAAGTTCACTTATTTATTAGTCTTGCTAAGTACACTAATTTATTAGTCTTGCTAAGTTCACTTATTTATTAGTCTTGCTAAGTTCACTTATTTATTAGTCTTGCTAAGTTCACTTATTTATTAGTCTTGCTAAGTTCACTTATTTATTAGTCTTGCTAAGTTCACTTATTTATTAGTCTTGCTAAGTACACTAATTTATTAGTCTTGCTAAGTTCACTTATTTATTAGTCTTGCTAAGTTCACTTATTTATTAGTCTTGCTAAGTTCACTTATTTATTAGTCTTGCTAAGTACACTAATTTATTAGTCTTGCTAAGTTCACTTATTTATTAGTCTTGCTAAGTTCACTTATTTATTAGTCTTGCTAAGTTCACTTATTTATTAGTCTTGCTAAGTTCACTTATTTATTAGTCTTGCTAAGTACACTAATTTATTAGTCTTGCTAAGTTCACTTATTTATTAGTCTTGCTAAGTTCACTTATTTATTAGTCTTGCTAAGTTCACTTATTTATTAGTCTTGCTAAGTTCACTTATTTATTAGTCTTGCTAAGTACACTAATTTGTTAGTCTTGCTAAGTTCACTTATTTATTAGTCTTGCTAAGTTCACTTATTTATTAGTCTTGCTAAGTTCACTTATTCATTAGTCTTGCTAAGTTCACTTATTTATTAGTCTTGCTAAGTACACTAATTTATTATGCTAAGTCTTGCTAAGTTCACTTATTGCTATCAATAGTCTTGCTAAGTTCACTTAATGTCTTGCTAATTTATTAGTCTTGCTAAGTTCACTTATTTATTAGTCTTGCTAAGTTCACTTATTTATTAGTCTTGCTAAGTTCACTTAATTAGTCTTGCTAACTACACTAATTTATTAGTCTTGCTAAGTTCACTTATTTATTAAGTTCACTTATTTATTAGTCTTGCTAAGTTCACTTATTTATTAGTCTTGCTAAGTTCACTTATTCATTAGTCTTGCTAAGTTCACTTATTTATTAGTCTTGCTAAGTACACTAATTTATTAGTCTTGCTAAGTTCACTTATTTATAAGTCTTGCTAAGTTCACTTATTTATTAGTCTTGCTAAGTTCACTTATTTATTAGTCTTGCTAAGTTCACTTATTTATTAGTCTTGCTAAGTACACTAATTTATTAGTCTTGCTAAGTTCACTTATTTATTAGTCTTGCTAAGTTCACTTATTTATTAGTCTTGCTAAGTTCACTTATTTATTAGTCTTGCTAAGTACACTAATTTATTAGTCTTGCTAAGTTCACTTATTTATTAGTCTTGCTAAGTTCACTTATTTATTAGTCTTGCTAAGTTCACTTATTTATTAGTCTTGCTAAGTTCACTTATTTATTAGTCTTGCTAAGTTCACTTATTTATTAGTCTTGCTAAGTACACTAATTTATTAGTCTTGCTAAGTTCACTTATTTATTAGTCTTGCTAAGTTCACTTATTTATTAGTCTTGCTAAGTACACTAATTTATTAGTCTTGCTAAGTTCACTTATTTATTAGTCTTGCTAAGTTCACTTATTTATTAGTCTTGCTAAGTTCACTTATTCATTAGTCTTGCTAAGTTCACTTATTTATTAGTCTTGCTAAGTACACTAATTTATTAGTCTTGCTAAGTTCACTTATTTATTAGTCTTGCTAAGTTCACTTATTTATTAGTCTTGCTAAGTTCACTTATTTATTAGTCTTGCTAAGTTCACTTATTTATTAGTCTTGCTAAGTTCACTTATTTATTAGTCTTGCTAAGTACACTAATTTATTAGTTTTGCTAAGTTCACTTATTTATTAGTCTTGCTAAGTTCACTTATTTATTAGTCTTGCTAAGTACACTAATTTATTAGTCTTGCTAAGTTCACTTATTTATTAGTCTTGCTAAGTTCACTTATTTATTAGTCTTGCTAAGTACACTAATTTATTAGTCTTGCTAAGTTCACTTATTTATAATTCTTGCTAAGTTCACTTAATGTCTTGCTATGTTCACTTCTTTATTAGTCTTGCTAAGTTCACTTAATGTCTTGCTAACTACACTAATTTATTAGTCTTGCTAAGTTCACTTATTTATAGTTCTTGCTAACTACACAAATTTATTAGTCTTGCTAAGTTCACTTAATGTCTTGCTAACTACACAAATTTATTAGTCTTGCTAAGTTCACTTATTTATTAGACTTGGTAAGTTCACTTATTTGTTAGTCTTGCTAAGTTCACTTATTTATTAGTATATAAATACTAGTTGCTGCCAGCGGCTTCGCCCGTGTGGTAGTAGAAAATTATCTCAAGGAACAATATTATACTCCCAGGGTAAAAAGTGTTCTATGTGCTATTCCAAGACATGGTCTGCCCGTGTACCAAGTTTCATTCAGCCGTTCGAGTGTGATGAAGTAACAGACATATACACACACTTACAAACTCTCGGCCTAATAACCAGAGGTTTTTTTTTTTTTTAGGTGGGAAATCATCAAAATGACTTCTTGCGCTCTGGGTGGAGCCGGAGGGCGTGTCAGACTTTTACTGACTAAAACCACACCTGTATCCTTCAATTACCCTTTGCGTACTAGGACTACGGGTTTCCCTTTCAGAAATTCTCCGCGGTCCTAGCTAGCGGGCATCGGCCCCGCTGGGCCCCGACGGTTTGCTGACATCTCCTTGAGGAGCGCGAGGATCACTACGCGCTGTTGACGACTGGGCTCGGTCCGGTTAATTACCGAACAGCCGGACGGCGAGCCACCCAGTGCTCGACGTCCGCAAGCCCGCGTCTACCGTGGCTGGTAGTCGGGGTCGGAATTACGACGGCTAGGGCGTGAGGACCTTCGTTCCCTCACGCGTGCAGCCTCCTCCTTCGCTAGCATTACTGCTTCGCAGAAGGAGGCGACCGCCTGCCACTCCTCCTCGCTCCGGACCATAGCCTGAACCAGGGCCCGACGCGAAAGGTCGCTGCCGCCAATTGCCTCCACGAGGACACGGCGGTGCTCCGCCCAAGCCGGGCACGCCTCCACCGTATGCTCCACCGTGTCCTCCGGGTGGTCCACACAATGATGACACCCGGGCGTTGCTTCCGCCTGAATCCGATGCAGGAACCTCCCGAACTTGCCATGTCCGGTGAGGACCTGCGTCATGCGGTAGGTGAGGATGCCGTGTTGCCGCTCCAGCCACTCCTCAAAGAGGGGACTTACCGCCATAATTGTAGCGTGCCCATAATAACCAGAGGTTGGAATTAGGTAGAGTTATTTATGTACTTAGACTGGTTTCACTGGTGATATGCCTCAAATTCCGAGATTAATTTTAAAAAGCAGATATTTTTATTACACTATCAGAAATATAGCAGAAAAAAATTTCTTCCTGCATTAATGACGAGGAGGAGGAAGTGTTTAAATTAGTTAACCTCATCTCAGTTGACGTAGAGAGATCTTTTTCAATTAAAAATACTAATAAAAATTGTATGTTGATTATCTTTTCAAATAATTTTATTAATATTTATATGTACATCTTAACTATTAAATATTATAACTTAATAGGTATTTAAACAAACTGAAAATAATAATATGTACAAACAGGTAGAAAAAGAACACACAGGGCGTCAAAAAATTCGTCCACATCGATGTCAATGGGAAAAGTGCCCAGAACGCTGGCAGCATTGCCACACAGGATGGCAATGCTGATTCGTTGATCAAAGAAAAGCCCAGCCCTCTGGTCACGAGAAGAGTCGACCAGCTGTTAGCTGATATCCCGAACCACTCGATGAGCACTCGGATCCCATGGCCCCTGTGTTTCAACCCCAAACGGCTCAAATATATAACCTCCGATGAGGTTATTATATTTACGCCGTTTGAGGTTTATTATCTTTGTTTTATTTGTCACATCTATCCGAGATTTGAAGGTTACCGACATAGCACGAAGAATCGCCAAACTAAAGTGGCAATGGGCAGGGCACATTGCTCGCAGGACAGATGGCCGTTGGGGCCGAAAGGTTCTGGAATGGCGACCACGTACCGGAAGACGTAGCGTTGGAAAGCCTCCTACAAGGTGGACCGATGACTTGGTGACGGTTGCGGGAGTCCGATGGATGCGAGACGCACAGGACCGTTCATTGTGGCGACACTTGGGGGAGGCCTATGTCCAGCAGTGGACGTCTTTCGGCTGAAATGATGATGGTGATCCGAGATTTCATCAGAAATCCCGGGAAGATCCATATTAATAACAACATTTCGATGCAAGTACATGAATATCTCTACTTAATTCCGACCTCTACTAATAACATTAGTGAGATGATGGTATGGACGTCATCTCAACGCTCAGTCACGTGGTCAGAACAAAGGAATCGGAGGCGTGGCCTACTCGAGGCGTTCGATGCAAGAGAATCGAAACGAAACGGTCGTAACTTGGCTAGGGGGGCTGGCGTCGAACGATCACTACAGAAGCGAAGAACAGTGAAATCAATACCGTTATTGTATAGAAAAATAAAGCATAATTATTCTATCTATCTGAATCACTCAAATGACTCTAAAATAATGTAGTTTTAAGGACAGAACCGATTTTACCTTAAGTTTTTCAAGGCTGCACGTGCGAAAATGTGTATTATTCAAATATATTGTTGTTATATCTCGCCATCTATATGTGTTGTGTAAGGTAAGAGATATAGCGGTAGGCCTCGAGTTATTGAATTAATAAGGCAATTGGCTAGTATTTTCGCATATTTTTAACGTCTATTGTAGAAATGTAGTTTTTTTGGGAGATGGGAAATCGTCTAATGACTTCTCCCACTCTTCGTTTCAGACCTTTACTAACTAAAACCTAAGTATGTTCTTTCAGTTGTCCCCTTTGTTAAAGGTGCTAAATCATCCAATGATTTCTTACGCTCTTGGGTGGAGCGAGAGGGTCAGAGTGTCAGACTTTTACTGACTAAAACCCACTTATGTTCCTTCAGTTGCCCTTTGCGCTCGACCACGGGAATCCTTTTCAGAAATTCTCCGTGTCCGTAGCGGGCATCGGCCTTGGCAGAATTTTTTTAGTTCATAGAAAATAATAATAATAATAATATTCCACAACTAACACACAACGCCGCCTAGTCCCAAGCTAAGCAGAGCTTGTGTTATGGGTACTAGACAACTGATAAACCTACTTATATATTTTTAAATACATACATATATAGATAAATTACACCCAGACACAGAACAAATGATCGTGCTCATCACACAACCATTTGTCCTGGGTGGGAATCGAACCCACGACCTCCGGCATAGCAGTCAGAGCCACTAACCACTAGACCAACAGGTCTGTCGCCAGGTTGTCAAAATGTGTTGGACAGGTCATGTTAAGTCTTACTGGTTTCGAGAAAAGACTTGTTTATTCGGAGGAGGAATTAGCACCGATTACCTTACTTCATCCAGCTCCCGTATTAATAAACGTGGAATAAAATGTTTTTTTTTTTAATGTTATAAACTAGTGCTTGACTGCGATCCCACCTGATGGCAAGTAGTGATGCAATCGTTGATGGTGAGGCGCACTAGTTTATTAAGAGCCTATTCACTTTAGCCTTGAAGACACCTAAATTATAGTTGGACGGGAAGATCGCAGCAGGCAAATTGTTCCAGTCCCTCGATGTTCGCGGTATAAACGACGAGGCGAAATGCTGAGTTCGGACCATAGAGGTTTCAACAACGTAAGGGTGGATACTCGCCGTTCGTCGGGTTGTCCGATGGTAGAACTGAGATGGTGGAATCAAGTCATGCAATTCCCGCGCACACTCTCCAAAATGCATCCTGTAAAACACCGAAAGGTTGGCTACCCTGCGCCTGTGCTCAAGGCTTTGTAGATTGGACTTAACTAGATCTGGATCACCAATTAGCCTCTTCGCACGCCTTTCCACCGAGTCCAAAGCTGCCAGTTGGCATTTTGCAGCACCAGCCCATATGTGGCTGCAGTATTCCACATACGAACAGACCTGAAATACTCTCCAGAAATAATAGTACCCTAAAAATACTCTCCAGATTTATTATAATCACATCACATTATGACTGGCCTATTGGTCTAGTGGTTAGTGGCTCTGACTGCTATTCCGGAGGTCGTGGGTTCGATTCCCACCCAGGACAAATGTTTGTGTGATGAGCACAATCATTTGTTCTGTGTCTGGGTGTAATTTATCTATAATATGTATGTATTTTGAAACATATAAGTAAGTTTATCAGTTGTCTAGTACTCATAACACAAGCTCTGCTTAGCTTGAGACTAGACGGCGTTGTGTGATAGTTGTGGAAATTATATACAACGTGTTTTTTTTATATCCACTCTAGGGTATGAAAGAGACCACATCAAAGAATAAACTTGCATATGAATTATTTTTCTATTATCTATTTTTTGTTTTCATTTTCCATACATAATAATTCGATAAGTTCACGATTATTAATATAAAACACCCTTATGTGAAATATGACAGCGTAAATATGTAATGTCATTATTTACGCTGTCATATTTTTTATAACTTTACTAGTGTAGTGCAAGAGGGCCCGTCCCCACTCGTCTATCGTCAACCTGAAAATGGTTTAAAAGCTTACCGGTTCATCCAACGCAATCCAACGCAATGTTTAATAAAAACACAATGCGAAAACAGAGAGATAATACCTGAAAATTCTGCTGGCATTCGGTAATTACTCGAACATTTACTCGAATATTTTACAAAACTTGTTCCAGGTATAAATACGTGTTTTTTTTTCAGAATCTTGATTCAATTTGCAAGGAGTCTATTTTTTTTTTTGAGTACGTTATGAAGGGTCAAAGTTCATGCCAAATAGCAGATTTTCAGAGGTCTTTACTGGATTAGTTTTACACAAATTTATAAATTGATTTCAATAGAAGCCACAACAATATCCACACGATATCTGTTTCCAAAACATCTCATGAAAAATGTGTAACGTCTTAATCGCGTAAGAGCGGTTGTATGAAAAACAAACTTTCAGAAACAGACCCTTGGCCCTAGTAAGCTTCGACCCTGCTAGGCCCCTACAGTTGCTGACATCTCCTTGAGGCGCGCGTGGAACAGCACGCGCCGTCGACGACTTGGGCTCGGTCCGGACGATTACCGGACGGTCGGACGGCGAGCCACCCATTGCTCGCCGTCCGCAAGCCTGCGCCTACGATGGCCGGAAATCGGGATCGGAATCCCGGCGGCGATTGGGGTGTGAGGCGGTCCTCACACCCCATTGTCTCACGCGATCTGTCGGGTTGGCTGCTCTGTCCACTTAAGACTCCAAAATCCATAGCCCTGTTATCTTTGGTTTCCATATGTTGCAATAGTTTTACACTAAACCTTGGGTGCACGAGCTTAGCGCGTACAGGGATAATCGTCGGTTGGCACCACGTTCCATTAAAAGTATCTACATAGCCTCTGCGAGTTGGTTCCGGCTTCTCGTACCTACGCCTTCGAAAGGTCCAGGACCCCAGGGTTCTGAGATATATTGACCCATAATAATAATAAATCCTCAGCATAACATAGCATAATCAGCCTTTATAATGTTCCCACTGCTGGGACTCAGGCCTCCTCTCTAGGAGAGGAAATGAGTAGTAATCCACCACGTGCCCAGTGCGGGTTGGTGGATGTCACATGTTTTAGAATATTTGGTTCTAGGCATGCTGGGTTGTTCACGATATTTTTCTTCACCGTTTTGAGAGCAGTGGTAATTAAATAAATTACACAAAGTACCTAAAGCGACAGGCTGGGTTTATAAATCTTTAATTCCAGCAAAACTCATATAGCCAATATCCCGATCAACATAAACAAACACATAATTATATTGATAACAAAGTCAAATATTAATATACGTTATTATAAATAGCATATATTTCGGTTAGCCAATCGGATAACGTTATAAGTAAACATTATTGTAACAACAGGTAAATTAAATTCATAAACAATATTAATATTTAGTATACGATAAACATTTTAATTAGTTATACATACAAATCAACGTGATTATTTCTGATCATGAAAATGTTTTCAGGAAACATTTCCTTTATCAACTTATCAAAAACTATTGCCTCGTAAGGCTCAAAGACTTAATTTAATGCCAAAAACATTTAGACATTTCGGCCCTCTGACACTATCTCCTGCTCCACCCAAGAGCGAGATTTGTCATTAGATTATTTTCCCAAATGAAAAAAAAAGACACTCCGGCGCAAGATACTTTTTAATCATAAAATTACAGCACAACGACCTAAAATTATAACATGACATTTAATTGTAATTTTTGGTGTAAACAATCTCAAAAAAAATTACCATGAACATATTATTTATGTATATTTTTTGCATGAAATAGTTAACTTTAGGTAGGTATAGGAAATACCACTTAAGAGGGTCCTTTTTCATTCGCCTATCGTCAACGTCGAGCATGGTTTAAAAGCTTGTTACTTCATCTAACGCGATCCAACGCGATGTTTGACGAAAAGGCAACGCGAAAAAAGAGAGATGACATCTGAAAACTCTGTTAGCATTCGGTAATTCCGTGATTTAGTCGAATATTTTACAAAACTTGTTCCTGAAATTCGTGTTTATACGGAAATACGTCGTCATTTAGAATCTTGATTCAATTTGCATAGCTTCTATTGTTATACTTTTTTGACTTTTAAAATTTTTGAGTAAATATATGAAATGTCAAAGTTCATGCAAAATAGCAGATTTTCAGAGGTCTTTACTGGATTAGTTTTACACAAATTTATAAATTTATTTCAATAGAAGCCTAGATAATATTCACAAGACACTGTGTTTCCAAAATATCTAATGAAAAATGTGTAACAACGTCATATTCGCGTAAGAGCGGTTGTATGAAAAACGGTGAAAATGTATGTCGAGTTGCATCCCCTTAAAAATTCTGGGCCGCAACTACTTGCAACTATTTTTAGTACATTGAGTCGTAGTGTATCGACCTTTTTCAGTGTAATTGAGTAATCAATAACACTGAATAGAATTAACAAGCTACTTTTTGAAAATATAAATAATTTAGATGGATCTAACGGAACAGATTTTGAAGCGCTTCGGTTTACTAATTAGTATTGGCCTGAGGAACAAAATGCACTAGTATGTGTTCATTCTGGGCAGCACTTGGTCCAACTTCCATACAAAGATTGGCCATGTTCATTTAGTTGGGTCTCACGAGGATAGATACAGGCAAAGTATTAAAACTTGTGAGTTATAATTTCTTTTTTTTTTAATTTAACATAGCAATGTTTGGCGTAAACTTGAGAGTCAACCCAATTTTTGTTTAGAGTGTAGCGACATCTATTTCGACACATAGGAACTAAAAATTCTAAATCCTACATCGCGGTATCGCGTTCTCCGCACGATTAGGGCTATGTTTTACCGGGACACCATGGCGGCACAACTAGCCGAGCCGGAACCCTCAGTGCGCGAGTCCGACTCGCACTTGCCCAGTTTTTTGTATATTGTATACCAACTTGTAGCTATTTGTTACAATCCTTCATACATTTCTCTCTGGATATAACCTGACCTGACATTTCAGTGTCAGGATCTGTCTGATCACATCTCTGGCCATTATTTTTTCCCTTACACTAATTTCATCATTCATCATCATTTCAGCCGAAAGACGTCCGCTGCTGGACATAATCCTCCCCAAAGTGTCGCCAGAACGAACGGTCCTGTGCGTCTCGCATCCATCGGATTCCCGCGACCCTCACCAGGTCATCGGTCCACCTTGTGGGTGGCCTTCCAACACTGGTTCTTCCTCTGGCGGAGAAGATACGAGCGTCCCTAGACGCGGAGGTGGCCCGAGTATCCAGGCCCACGAAATGCATCGATATGCGCATTATGGGCCTGGACGACTCCGTGACGGAGGACGAGGTGGTGGCCGCGGTCGTCAGGACGGGAAAGTGTCTTGGTGACCAGGTGCGGGCAGGCACTATCCGTGCCGACAACACGGGCATGCGAACCGTCACGGTGAGCTGCCCCGTGTCGGCGGCCAAGGCCATAACTGGGGAGGGCCGAAGGCTCTTGGTGGGCTGGGTTTCAGCGCAGGTGAAGCTGCTGGAGCCCAAACCTCTGAGGTGCTTCCGTTGCCAAGTGGGCCACCATGCAGGGGTCCACTGCACCTCGGAGGTGGACAGAAGCGATCACTGCTTCCAGTGCGGTCGGCCCGGCCACAAAGCCGTAGCCTGTAACGCTGCACCTCACTGTTATGTGTGTGCAGCGGCTGGCAAGCCAGCCGAACACCGGGCAGGGAGCAGGAACTGCGTTCCCCCAACCAAAGCCTGGGGTAAGGGCAAGAGGCCCTCCCCCACCACCGCCGTCACCGCCGCAGCCGCCGCTGCCGCAACCACAGCCACCGCCGCAACTGCCGCGGCAGGGCCCTCACAAGGGGCTCGGGAGGAGACTGTAATGGAATGCCAATAATTGCTCCATTACGTCTCCTCCAGGCGAATATCAACCACTGCGCCCCCGCTCAGGATCTGTTGCTCCAGAGCATGGCGCAGTGGTCACCGAGCCGTACTACGTCCCACCCAGGGCTGGCTGGGTGCAGGATCTGAACGGCTCGGTGACATTAATTTCGTCGGCCGCCGCCGGTACCCCGTCCCTAGAGGGTGTCAAGAGGGGACAGGGTTGCGTGGCAGCAAGGTTCGGGGACATCGCAGTGGTAGGTGTATACCTCTCACCGAACCGAACTCTCGCCGATCTCCACAACTCCCTTATGGAGCTGAACATCGTCGTCGCCGGGTTTCAATCCCTCCCTGTGGTTGTTTGCGGGGACTTCAACGCCAAGAACTTGGCTTGGGGTTCCCGGTACACAGATACGCGGGGCCGGATGGTGGAGGACTGGGCCCTGGAGTCAGGCCTGGTCGTCCTAAACCGGGGTTCTGTCCCCACGTGCGTGCGGATGCAGGGCGAGTCCGTGGTGGACACATCGTTCGCGAGCCCCGCTCTGTCTCCGCGCGTCATTGACTGGCGCGTCATGGAGGGGGTGGAGACGTACTCAGACCACCGGTACATCCGGTTTGACGTTTCCGCCCAGACCTCGACCGCGCCGGTCCGACAGAACCCGTGTGGTCCGCGGTGGGCACTAAAACAGCTGGACCGGGAGCTCCTCCTGGAAGCCGCTATCGTACAGGCCTGGGTGTCAGCACCGGATAGGCCTGTTGACATAGATGCCGAGGCGGAGTGGTTCCGGGAGGCCATGTCAGAAATATGCGACGTGGCAATGCCCCGAGTCCGGCCAGGACGTGCCCGGCGTCAGGTCTACTGGTGGTCGCCGGAGATTGCGGAACTGCGCAAGGCATGCGTTGCCGCACGGCGCCGGTACACCAGACACCGCAGGCGCCGCATCCGTCATCATCCCTCCGGATGCGGAGGCCATAGAGGCGGAGCTGTACGAGGGATACAGGGCGGCGAAACGCACCCTCCGAGCGGAGATACGGCGAGCCAAACTACAGGCCCGCGACGTGTGGTTGGGGACTCTGAATGGAGACCCATGGGGACGCCCCTACAAAATGGTGCGGGATAAGCTCCGCGCCTGGGCTCCCCCGCTGACACAGAGTCTCCGGCCCCAGCTCGTGGAGGGTGTAGTGAACGCTCTGTTCCCATCAAGAGAGGAGCATTCTTCCCCGCCAATGGCTCCGCCTCTCGCGGTGTCCGACGCGGACCACGACGGCGATGGCGACGACACTCCAGAGGTGACCGAGGTAGAGATGAGTGTGGCGGTACGAAGGCTAAACGCTAAAAATACCGCCCCAGGACCCGATGGCTTACCTGGGAAAGCCTGGGTCCTGGCCATGGAGGAACTCGGGCCTCGACTAAGAGGGCTGTTTAGCGCATGTTTGGAGAGGGGCCAGTTCCCACTTCGTTGGAAGACCGGGAAACTGGTCCTTATAGCGAAGCCGGGGCGCCCTGCGGACTCTCCGTCTGCATACCGGCCCATAGTGCTGCTCGACGAGGTGGGCAAGCTCTTTGAAAGAGTAATTGCAGACCGCCTCGTCGCGCATTTAGCGCGGGTAGGGCCGGATCTTTCGGACAGCCAGTTTGGCTTCCGCAGGGGGCGCTTCACGGTGGACGCCATCATGCGCGTGCGAGCCCTCACGACGGGGGATGCGGTGTCCCGGGGCAAGGTCGTAGTGGTGGTGTCCTTGGACATCACCAACGCCTTCAACTCCCTGCCCTGGAGTAGCATTAGGAGGGCACTCCGGTATCACCAGGTGCCCGACTACCTCCGTCGTTTGATCGAGGCCTACCTGAAGGACAGGTTTATCATCTACGCTGGTCACGAGGGAGAGTGGAGACGGCGAGAGATGTCGTGCGGTGTTCCGCAGGGATCGGTACTAGGACCGCCCTTGTGGAACATCGGGTACGACTACGTGTTGCGCGGCGACCTCCCCGACGGGGTCAGCGTGGTCTGTTACGCAGACGACACGCTGGTCCTGGCGCAGGGGGAGTCACATCAGGCGGCGGCCGAACTAGCGACACGTGGGGTTGCGACAGTCGTGGACAGGATCAAAGAGTTGGGACTCGAAGTGGCACTGCACAAGTCCGAGGCCATGTGCTTTCATGGCCCTCGGAACGCGCCACCACCGGGTTCCCAAATAAGGGTAGGAGGGGTTCGCATCGACGTCGGGTCGACGATGAAGTACCTGGGACTTGTCCTCGACAGTCGGTGGAACTTTGTGGAGCACTTTCGACGTCTGACTCCCAAACTGCAACGGACCGGGGCTGCCCTAAAGCGGCTCCTGCCCAACCTTGGGGGTCCAGACGCCTCCTGCCGGAGGCTCTACGCGGGAATCGTTCGGTCCATGGCCCTTTACGGGGCGCCGGTGTGGGCGCCGTCGCTGCAAAGGCGACCGGCGGCCATGCTGAACGCTTGCCAGAGGGTCATGGCCATCCGGATGGTACGGGGATACCGCACGATATCCTGCGAAGCGGCGAGCCTCCTTGCTGGCCTGCCACCATGGGATTTGGAGGCAACAGTCCTTGCACGCATGCACGATTTGCGCGTGGAGATGCAACGCCGGGGCGAAACTCCGCTGCCGCGCCAAGTCGCGGCATGGCGGACAGAGTTTCGGCGGGATCTCATGGTGGAATGGCGACGGCGACTGTCGCAACCCAGTGCTGGGCACGCTACAATTATGGCAATAAGTCCCCTCTTTGAGGAGTGGCTGGAGCGGCAACACGGCGTCTTCACTTTCCGCATGACGCAGGTCCTCACCGGACATGGCAAGTTCGGGAGGTTCCTGCATCGGATTCAGGCGGAAGCAACGCCCGGGTGTCATCATTGTGCGGACCACCCAGAGGACACGGTGGAGCATACGGTGGAGGTGTGCCCCGCTTGGGCGGAGCACCGCCGTGTCCTCGTGGAGGCAATTGGCGGCAGCGACCTTTCGCGTCCGGCCCTGGTTCAGGCTATGGTCCGGAGCGAGGAGGAATGGCAGGCGGTCGCCTCCTTCTGCGAAGCAGTAATGCTAGCGAAGGAGGAGGCTGCACGCGTGAGGGAACGAAGGTCCTCACGCCCTAGCCGCCGTAATTCCGACCCCGACTACCAGCCACGGTAGACGCGGGCTTGCGGACGTCGAGCACTGGGTAGCTCGTCGTCCGGCTGTTCGGTAACTAACCGGACCGAGCCCAGTCGTTAACAGCGCGTAGTGATCCTCGCGCTCCTCAAAGAGATGTCAGCTAACCGTAGGGGCCCAGCAGGGCCGATGCCCGCTAGCTAGGACCGCGGAGAATTTCTGAAAGGGAAACCCGTAGTCCTAGAACGCAAAGGGTAATTGAAGGATACAGGTGTGGTTTTAGTCAGTAAAAGTCTGACACGCCCTCGCGCTCCACCCAGAGCGCGAGAAGTCATTTGGATGATTTCCCACCTTAAAAAAAAAAAAAAAAAAAAAAAACTGGTTCTTCCGGTACGTCATGTATACGTATTCAAAAGTAGAAGAGCTGTTGGCTAAGTGGCGCCAACTGGTGTTTTTTTTTTTAAGGTGGGAAAATCATCTAATGACAAATCTCGCTCTTGGGCGGTGCGGGAGATAGTGTCAGACTTTTACTGACTAAAAACCCACTCCTGTTCCATCGTTGCCTTTCGTACCAGGGCCGAGTCTTCGTATCAGAATCAGACCCTTGGCCCCAGTAGGCTTCGACCCTGCCGTGCCCCTACGAGGCGCCAACTGGTGGTGTGAATTTTCCTGTCGACAAGTCCCACAGACCCGGAAGGTCATAAACCACGTGACTACACCAGGGAATACCAATTAACAATATTTTGTTTGTGCAATTAAAATTTTAAGATTAATCAAGGAAATACGTTCCGATCCATTCGTTTGCATGCAATAAATAGTTTGTTTAAGTTTAATTTATTTAGGCTAAATATATGGTGTGTTGCGGTTTTTATTTAATTTTAAATTAATGACTGGTTTATTTATTTACACTAATCTACATCTACACTAATATAGTAGGTATACTAGAAGTAGAAGTTAATATAATTAATAAGTTGTGATGTTATTCATATGGTTCATTATTTTTAAGATTATTTTATATTAGGTATAATTAATGGTGTCTATGGACCTTAGTAGTCTGAAATAAAGAATGAAATATTATTATAAAACAAAGTTCAAACTCAAAAACTATTTAACGGATTTTCATGCAGTTTTCACCAATAGATAGAGTGATTCATGAAGAAGGTTTAAGTGTATAATACTAGCATATTTGCAGCACAGAAAAGTTGAGAATTTCAAAGATTTCTAACACCTGTGCGAAGCTGGGGTTTTTTTTAGGTGGGAAATCATCCAATGCCTTCTCCCGCCCTTGGGCGGAACGTGAGGCCGTGTCAGACTTTTACAGACTAAAACCCACTCTTATTATGTTCCTTTTTGCCTTCGTTCCAGGGCCCCGGGGTTCCCTTTCGCACAACCAATGGCTCCAGTAGGCTTCGACCCTGCTGGGCCCCTACGGTTATGCTGACATCTCCTTGAGGCGCGCGTGGAACACTACGCGCCTTGTGCGCAGCTGGGGTGGGTCGTGGGTCGCTAAAATATTATAAAACATACAACCAATGGAGGATAGTGCGAATCTGGTTTAAACAACCGAAGGAACGAAACAGCTTTTTACCACTATTAAATAGGTTTCAGCCAGCACCAAATTAATTCAACCACCACAGAGGACTTCTGAGGACCAATTAAGTACAGATCAAGATCTACAAAGTAAGTTATCAGGACTCGCACTTTGCCAGTTTTTAAATTTATTTATTTCAATCAATATTTTTTTTTTTCTTTTTTTTTATAATATTCCACAACTAACACAACGCCGCCTAGTCCCAAGCTAAGCAGAGCTTGTGTTATGGGTACTAGACAACTGATAAACATACTTATATATTTCTAAATACATACATATTATAGATAAATTACACCCAGACACAGAATAAATGATCGTGCTCATCACACAAACATTGGTCCTGGGTGGGAATCGAACCCACGACCTCCGGCATAGCAGTCAGGGCCACTAACCACTAGACCAACAGGCCAGTTTATTCGCAAGCAGGTACAGTCAGCATCTGCAGTAACTAACCGATAGAAAACTCAAAAATCTATTTATATATTTTTTTTATTTTGACGGCGAAAATTATCAAATAACTTCTTCCACTCTGGGTGGGCGAGAGAGGAAGTGTCAGACTTTTACTAGCTAAAACCCAGTCGTGTTCCTTCTTTTGCCCTTTGTATTCACAGGCTGCGATGACTCTTTCACGTGTGCCCCCGGGTCCTTCCCTTTTTTCCATGCTGCCCTCAGTTGTTGTACATCGAGAATATAGAAAAAGAGTTTAGACAGTCTTATAGTAAATACTTAATAGGTACTGTACAAACCTTATGTGCCAAATCTCAATTAACTCAAATAAATTTATGCAAAATAAATAAGAAATTGCGAAATATTTATTGACTGATGACGCCAACTGTACACAATTTTTTTATTCAATGTCTTGACTAGCCTTGCAAACGGTATTGAACCCGGGAATTTACTCATTGGTAGGTATTATATTTATATAGCCAACTCAATGTTTTGTTATTACATACACATATTTAATCTGTACCAATAATATTTTATGAAAGTAAACACAGATAGACAGAAAATGACTTGTCGAATTTAATGTTTTCTAGCAACACATTTCAGCTGTAGTATATAATATAATGGAATTGAATATTACAAAAACTTTCAAAGTACCTAATAAAACAGTTCAATCATGAAGTTATAACTATACTCCATTTATTTAGGTAGTTAACTAAACGTAAACAATCTTTATATGTCTTTTTATTAAAAAAAATCGTAAGACACAAAGATTATTTAAATTTAGTTAATTACCAAACATCGGTAGGTAAGTAAATAACATATTGTAAACATTTTTATACAACTTTTAGATAAAAGACATGTCAAGATTGTTTACATTTAGTTAATTACCTAAACAGATGGGGTATAGATACTGTACTTTAGTTTTTATTTTATTTTTGATAAGCTAATGTTTGACAACTATCTCACCTGCCCCTCTAGCCAAGTTACAACCGTTTCGTTTCGATTCTCTTTTTGTTTATCGCCTCGAGTCGACCACGCCTCCTATTCCTGTGTTCTGACTACGTGACTGAGCGTTGAGATCACGTCAGAATAAAGGAATCAGAGGCGTGACCTACTCGAGGCGATCGACGAAAAGAGAATCGAGACGAAACGGCTGTAACTTGGCTAGGGGGGCTGATGGTAAGTTGGTAAACGATTATGTGATCGACAATGATGCACGCTTGACTAAAGAAAATCTTTAAAGACCCCTAGGTTGTAGCTATTAGGAAAAACAGACTCTGGCAGGGAATTCCACTCCTAAACAAGACGAAGGTGCTCCCAAAACCGTTTAGTTTTAGTTTTAGTTTTTTATACATTTTTTTATTTTTTTATTCTTGATAGGTTCGTGCTTGACCGCTATCTCACCTGATGGAAAGCGTCGATGCGGTCAACGATGGATTTATTTCACATAGGCCTACATGGGCACTTATAAAACGTCAGAAGCACACGGTTCCAATTGGTCGTTTCCTATGGAGAAGAACCAGTAAAAAACTCCTTGGTTAGGTAGGTACTCTTTAAAAAAATAAACGAACGAAAAATGTAGACCAGATCGAACGGGGGTAGCCACAAGCCTATTTTTTTGGGTGGAAAATCATTATTTGACTTCTCCTGTTCTGGATGAAGCGAGATCAGTATCAAACTGTAACCACAAACCTGACAGTCTAATCAAGTTCCACCAGTCTGAGCAAGGATTATCGTGTCCGTGTGAACTGAAATCGGGTGGAAAGTCGCTCCAAACATAATACTGGTTCCTCTGTATTCAGCTGGCTGGAAGCAGATCCTAACGTACTTTCAGATGAGAAGAAACCTGAAGAAGAACTGTGGCAAAGGAGAGACAAGAAGATTCACTTCAGTACCCAATTTTGCTGTACTGGAAGACGCAGCGTTGGGAGGCCTCCCACAAGGTGGACCGATGACTTAGTAAAGGTCACGGGAATCCGATGGATGCGAGGCGCAGAGGACCGATCGTTGTGGCGACACTTGAGGAGGCCTATGTCCAACAGTGGGCGTCTTTCACCTGAAATGATGATGACCCAATTTTGCTAACAATCGGCCTCATTAGAAGGCCAGAGAAAGTTAACCAAAAGCTATTGAAGAAGACTATGCTCGGAGATTCTTTGCGTGGTCGAATTAGGAATGAAGATATCCGCAAGAGAACCAAGGTTACCGACATAGCCCGAAAAATCGCCCAACTTAAGTGGTAGTACGCGGGGCGCATGGCATCCAGAGCAGATGGTCGATGAAGCCGAAAGGTTCTGTAGCGGTGACCGCGTACTGGACTGGAAGATGCAGCATTGGAATGCGTCCCTCATGATGAATCAATGACCTGTTGAGGGTCGCAAGAATCCGATGGATGCGAGACGCACAGAAACAGTCGTTTTGGCGACTCTTAGGAAGGCCGGTGTCAAACAGTGGACGTATTTCGGCTGAAATGATGATGATGATGTTGATGAATACGGAACGTATAGACTGCAACAGTCAGAGCCCATATTATTTGGAATGATTTTAGTCTTGATTATTTTAATGGGCCCCGACTGTTGCAGTCAATATGTTATGTATTAGAATTTTTTACCCTACTTGCAGTCGGGTCAAAAGTGTTGATTAATGTTATCGAAGAACAGATGAGCGAAAGGTCGCTCTATCTATAATGCAGGTGGTTCAATAAAACTATGGTTATTAATTAAGCAAGCTGATAAGTAATATTTCAACAATATTATTAATTTGTGTAAAACAGAAGCCGTAGTAACAATCGGCAGAAGGAAATAGCAGGTTACTACCTGGTTATCGCTTTACTGAGTTATTTTAGTGTTTACACAATATTATTACATATTTTCATGTCTTCGTCATGATCGATAACGTTTAATAATAAATTAGTGGCGATATTTTTTTTGTTCAATTATAAGGGTGGGCGCACGAGCAACTTAGTTGCCCAGCAACTTTTTTGTCTCCGTCCTGTCTCGCTCGTCCTGTGTCTTCGACCTGTGTCTGAAGCGGCAGTGTCCTGCCGTCATGTTGTTACATTGACAAATACGCGTCTATGAGGTTACGCGTTCATCTACTGTAGGCCGATTTACGAGAATTTTCTCGAATTTGAAGTGATTTACTGTAGGCCTTCATCATCATCATCATCATCATTTCAGCCGAAGGACGTCCACTGCTGGACATAGGCCTCCCCCAAGCGTCGCCACAACGAACGGTCCTGTGCGTCTCGCATCCATCGGACTCCCGCAACCGTTACCAAGTCATCGGTCCACCTTGTAGGAGGCCTTCCAACGCTACGTCTTCCGGTACGTGGTTGCCATTCCAGAACCTTTCGGCCCCAACGGCCATCTGTTCTGCGAGCAATGTGCCCTGCCCATTGCCACTTTAGTTTGGCGATTCTTCGTGCTATGTCGGCAACCTTGGTTTTCCTGCGGATATCCTCATTCCTGATTCGATCACGCAAGGAAACTCCGAGCATAGCCCTTTGGGTGACTTTAAGCCTTCTGATGAGGCCCATTGTAAGCGATCACGTTTCGGAGCCATATGTCATCACTGGCAACACGCACTGGTCATAGACTTTCGTCTTGAGACACTGTGGTATATTGGACGAGAAGATACCGCGCAGCTTCCCGAACGCTGCCCAGCCGAGTCGGATTCGACGATTGATCTCTTTCTCGAAGTTAGACCTTCCCAACTGGACCGTCTGTCCCAGGTAAACGTAGTCGTCACAACTTCGAGTGTAGAGTCCCCGACCTTGATAGGAGTGGGTGCTACATGGCTGTTTACCATGACTTTGGTTTTGTCCATGTTTATTTTAAGTCCCACTCTTTCGGAAGCTCTACTGAGGTCACCAAGCATTGTACTGAGCTCCTCCGTAGTCTCAGCCATGACTACTATGTCGTCGGCAAACCGAAGGTGAGTGATGTACTCGCCATTGACATTAATGCCTAGCCCTCTCCATTCCAAAACCTTGAAGACATCCTCCATTGCTGCCGTGAACAGTTTCGGAGAAATAACGTCTCCCTGCCTCACGCCCCGCTGCAAGAGGATAGGTTTCGAGGTCTGGTCTTGTAGTCGGACTGACATAGTGGCGTTTTTGTACAAACACTTCAGCACTTCGATATACAATTCGATAGTCAATTTGGCACCGTTGGAGAGACTGCAGTACAGCCCAAGTTTCAATCGAATCAAAGGCTTTCTCGTAGTCCACAAACGCTAAGCAGAGAGGCTGATTATACTCCTCAGTCTTCTGTATAACCTGCCGCAGCGTATGTATGTGGTCCACGGTGCTGAAGCCTTTTCGAAATCCGGCTTGTTCGGGAGGCTGGAAGTCGTCGAACCTGCGCGCGAGACGATTCGCGATGACTCTGGAAAACAGCTTGTAGACATGGCTCAGAAGCGAGATGAGCCTATAATTCTTAAGCAGGGCATTATCGCCCTTCTTAAAGAAGAGTACCACCACGCCTCTGCTCCACGCCTGTGGCGTTTTTCCCTCGAGTATGACGGAATCAAATAGCTTCTGAAGGGCCTTAAGGACCGGTTTTCCATCCGCCTTCAGGAGTTCGGCCGTAATTCCGTCCTCACCCGACGCCTTGTTATTTTTTAGCTGCTTCAGAGCCATCCTAATCTCATACAGGCTGACGTCCGGGATATCTTCGGTATAGTGTCGAGTCAATCTAGCTCTTGGGTCGTTTACTAGATTTACAGCGGGTTTAGCGATAGACGTGTATTACTGTCCATAAAAAGCCTCGATCTCTCCCAGAAGCTCCGATTTGGCGGATATGACTCTGCCATCGTCGGTCTTCAGTTTCGTGAGCTGACTTTGCCCAATAGACAGATCTCGTGCAAATACTTTAGAGCCCTTATTCCGCTCAATCGCATCCTTAATCCTTGCGGTATAAAGCGGCGAAGGTCGCGTTTCAGGGACTTCGAGATTTGTTTATTGAGCTGCCGGTATATGCACGCATCGTCTGAAGACTGCAGAATCATCTCACGCCTCTTCTTCATTAGCTCGAGGGTCGGATCAGAGAGCTTCTTGATCTTATTTGTACGGTGAGTCTTGAAAAACTTAGACCCGACCGTATGGACAGTTTCCACGAACCCATCGTTATATTCATCCACGGAGTTTCCTAGACACTCGAAACGATTGTGGAGTTCGAGCTGAAAGCTCTCGGGGTTTTGGATCTGGATCTGTGCTGGACGGAGCGTAGACTTCATCAGTCGAGACCTTTCAAGCTTAATGTTAATATTCAATGTGCCTCTTACCACGCGGTGATCACTTCCAGTTTTCACCGCGTTGATCACAGAGACATCATTGAATATTTGCTTTTTCGTCGACAGGATGAAGTCAATCTCATTTCTAGTTGCACCGTCAGGACTTTGTCAGGTCCACCTTCTATGCTCACGCTTTTTGAAGAAGGAATTCATCATATAGAGGCCCTCCTTCTCCATAAAGCTAGCCAGTAGGTGCCCCCGGTGATTCCGACGTCCAAATCCAAATTGCCCCACTCGCAGCTCGTCACCGTCTCGTTTGCCCAGTTTCGCGTTCCGTATTAGAATTTTTTGTTTGTTTTATTTTATGTGTTTTATAAACTAATGCAATTAAATTGGATGAAAAAACAAGTTCAGTCCATTAGCATAGAATAGAAAATTCTACACTGCTGGACTGAACTTGTTTTTTTCTTTTCAGTTTTTATTTAAAGTTATTTTTTACGCAGTCGGGTTTTTTTTTACTATTATTCCGTTTAATTATCTTTTTCACCATATTAGTTACATTTTAAAATATTTTAATTACAACATTAAGGAAATCAAAATTCATAGGGATATAATAATATAAATTCATACTTCCCGTTGACCTAGAATCCTGAAATTTAGCATGAAGCAAGGTCTCATAGCACAAGTTTAGGGGAAAATCTGAAAACTGAAAATTTGTAGTTACATCACAAAAAAATGTTTTTTTTTTTTCGATACGGAAAAATCCTCGTAACTGAACTTCGGGAATTGAACTGTTTTCATAGATAAGTTTGTACGGAACCCTCAGTGCGCGAGTCCGACTCGCACTTGCCCGGTTTTTTTTTAAATTTTGGGCTTAGTAATTTCGGATAAAAAAAAATCATAAAATAAAAAATATTATATAGAATTTATTTAAAAATCAATTAATTATTATTCCGACAGTACCGACAGACAACTGACTCTTTCCAAATTTAACACAATAGCCTCAGAAATTAAATTATTGAAAAAAGCTCTCTTCGTCTCCTTGGATCTCCTATTTTCGAGGATTCCTTTCCCAATTTTGTTGAGGAAAAAATTCAAAATTTTAATAATATTTCGGAAAGATTTACTACAAATTAACATGCATTCGGCCATCACCATAATTCGTTTCTGCTGTTTCGGCCCTAAATTAACATATTTCCTTCGCGCTTCTCATTTATGGAAACACCCCCATCTTTTGGAAAAAATGGACCAAATTATCCGGCATACTCTTACGTTAATTTTAAACGTGGCCATGGATGACCGAGCTTGGGCTCAAGCTTCCCTTCCTATCCGTATGGGTGGCCTCGGCGTCCGCAAAATTTCTAGCATTAGTTTACCAGCCTTTATATCCTCGGTTTACGGCACTGAGAAATTAATCAGGAATAACCTATCTCCCTCACTGATTGATTTCAATGTGCCGTTCTTCATCGAGGCTATAGATACCTGGAGATTCGCTTGCCCGAATTCTAATCCGCCCGATGAACCATCTTCCCAAAGACGGTGGGATGAGCCGCTCTGCAAAGTAGTTCAAAAAAACTTGATTGAAACATCTACTGCTCCTGCGGAGCGTGCGCGCCTGCTGGCTGTGGGAGAGTGGGAGTCGGGTCTCTGGCTTCACGCACTACCACCGTCGAACATAGGCACCTTGCTAGATGATAATACTTTACGCCTCGCTGCTTCCTTACGTCTAGGCGCTCCCTGTTGTTCTCCTCATCGCTGTCACTGTGGCGAAGTCGTCAATAGCCTCGGACACCACGGTCTGTCATGCAGCCAAAGTGCGGGTCGCATAGCACGACACGCGAATATCAACGACATCATCAGACGTGTTCTTGTCTCCGTCGGTGTCCCAGACGTATTGGAACCCCATGGCCTGGCACGCGACGATGGCAAGAGACCGGACGGCATGTCGTTATACCCATGGAAGATGGGTAGGCCTTTAGTATGGGACGCTACTTGTGTCGATACTCTTGCGCCTTCCCATCTTCCTAACTCGTCGTGTGTTGTGCTGGTGCTGCCGCTGCAGCTGCGGGGAACCTCAAGCGGCGAAAATATAATAACCTTGTTGGAAGTTATATTTTCGAACCGTTAAGGGGTTGAAACTCTCGGTTCGTGGGGTCCGAGTGCTCACAAGTTGTATAAAGATCTGTCAAAACGTCTAGTTGGCACTTCGCGTGACCCAAGGGCTGGCTTTTACCTCGGACACAGGATAAGCATTGCCATACAGCGTGTTAATGCCGCCAGTCTTTTGGGCACATTACCAGTCGACAGCGATGTGGAAGAGTTTTTTGACGCCATATTTTAGTTTTATTTAGTTGTAATTAGATTAGGGTTTTTATTATTATTTATTTTATTTTATTGTAAAATTGTGCAAATAAAAATTTACATCATTAAAAAATATATATTATTATTAAATAAAATTGAATAGGATGCCTACATAAATTGTTAAAAAAAAATACTCATATCAGATCGTTGACCCCTTTCGGATAAAAGCCTCCTCCAAAGAATTCCACTTTTCTCTGTATGAAGCGGTGACAAGTACAACTCACTCGTGAACATCATCCTCTACAATCAGTATAAAAACCAAATAAAGCCATTAAATCCCACATTCATTCAACACAATCAGTTACATCAACGAAAAAAAATTAGATTCGCAAATTGTACAATTCATGGTCATATTGTTCTGTTTACAGCATACAAATGTTAACAGGCAGGCATCGAATCTCGGACTGTCTGCGGACTGCTAATGAACTCCAATTTTACGAGGTATGTCGCTTACATAATATGACGTAATGCACGTCTGTGTGTTTCGTTCGGTAGATGTATGGTCTAGCATCCATTGGTATTGATTACTCGACTGGCCTATTGGTCTAGTGGTTAGTGGCCCTGACTGCTATGCCGGAGGTCGTGGGTTCGATACCCACACAGGGCAAATGTTTATGTGATGAGCACGATTATTTGTTCTATGCCTGGGTGTAATTTATTTACAAATGTTCTAGGTAGATTCTTAGAAACTATTTCATTCTACCAGTGCCGTAACTAGGGTGGTGCCAGCGGTGCTAGCGGTGCCCAGGCATAGGGCGTAAACCCTGGAGGGGCGCAAAAATTATCAAACCAGGGCCAAGTTTTGTATTATTCTTGGTAGTTAGTAGCGAGTCTACACCCTTATCAATCTAAGTATGTAGACGCGCCCTACCAGAAGTACCAACTGCGTTCGTGCCCAGAGGCTAAAGCAAGGTGGTGAATGGTGGGTGTTGTGCAACCATAACTATTGGTATATCAACCTTCCAGCTGGTTTACAGCTTAGCTTATAGCTGGATAAGATTAAAACTTCTTTCATGGCCGCAGTTCTAGAAGATCGCACCGGGTGTACAAAAGGCTAATTGCGGCAATTTACATTCCAACAACGATTTTACCCGTGAAAGACGGAAATCATTCCAATACTTTCGGGATAATAGGCATCAACATGCTATTCTAGAGCTATAGGGTTGTATATGTGCTGATCTACACGTCTGCCAAGTGACGATGAAAGACGTGAAGAGGTAACAAACCGACAGAGCGGGTTACTACTTAATGCTGTGGACTATCTACAGTGACGACTTTAACCGAAAGTCATCTGTCATTCTAGTTCTGGGTTAATTATCCAGATTTTTGAAAGCCCTTATTATTTTTTGTGGAGGAAAATCATCAAAATAATTACTTTTCCCGTAGAGTTTTACTGTAGTAATACGCCATAATTTTACGTGGAGTGACTGCTTCTCTGATCTCAACGCAGTAATTAGGTAGGTAACACGATATGTCTTGGCAAGACTGATGTCAGATTTCTTGGTTTTTGACTATCCGTAATGACTGTCAAAGATCTACAAATGACATCAGGGATCAACTAATTAACGTGCTTACCGAGGCCCGGGGGAATGGTGGAAAGGTATGTTAAGAAGGTCACCTATCCACAGACGTGTAGCGACATCTACGATGTCACTTAAGAACTAAATCTTAAAAATCCTGTATCTTAGTATTAAAGTTTTTTTTATTAATTCAACCTTATTCCACTAATTTGTAATTATAATTAAGCTATATGAAATTGCTGTGCCCGACAGAGTATTTTTAAGATCTCATAAAACACAACATGTGATTTTTCAATAAAGAATTGAATTGAATTTTACTTCGCGCCGAAACTGAAATGCAATATTATTATCTTATAATGTGATATGTTTACTAATAGCAAAGTGTATTGTGTAGTAATGAATTTCAGCGTCGAAGTCAAGCCTTGAATCTACAAACACACAGGATGAAAAACCTTTTCCGATATCCTGCAAGATGGTTATTCCCTGAGACTTTCCACAGCTTAAGGCGTAAGAAAGGCCTCCTGAAACTTGTCACCGAGGACGCGATCCTCACCGGGCAAAAGCCAAAGCACTAAGTGATCATAGCGAATACTGTGTTTCCGACTTGCCAGTCGAAACCTTGTTCAATCTTCAATCAGGGTATTAGATACCATTAGCGACGTTATTTTCATGCGCTAACTGATTGGAAGCTACCAGACTAGTACGCGATACTCTTAGCGGCGTTATTCTACGTTGCTAATCTGGAAAGGCCCCTGAAACTTGTCACCGAGGACGCAATCCGATCCCAAAAAAACACACTTCCAGGATAAAAAGTACCTACCTATTGTGCTATTCCAGGACATAGTCTACCTATATGCAAAATTTCATCCAAATCCATTCACTCGTTTTAGCGTGGAGGAGTAACACACACACACACGCACCTATATAGATTCTTTTGCCTTTATAATATTAGTGTGATCGTAGTTCTATTACGTCGTAAATTATCAGATCCGCACTCAAAAGTAGTGCCGTAACTAAGACGGTGCCAGCGGTGACCAGGCACAGGGCGCAGACCCCGATGGGGCGCAGAAATGCCAACAAGGCGACCCAAGGTTAAGTTCGTATCATTCATTTCATCAGATAAGCTGCGGACCCAGGTTGACCGCTGTAAAAACAATTTGGCCAAATGGGGTTTCCTCGACCCATCTGTAACACAGTGCCAATGTGGAGCCGCTGCACAGGACATGCGTCATTTGCTATGCTGTCCATCCTGCACAACCACCTGCAGTTGTCAGGATCTATACGAGGCCAATAACAGAGCCGTAGAGGTTGCCAAATACTGGTCAGAAAAAATTTAGTTAGAGTACCTATTAGATTTCATCAGAATGAGGTTACTGTTTCTCATTCCCTCTCACTCCGTACCATGGTCTGAACCATATCCGGATGCTTGGGTCGCTACCGTCGATCGCCCCTACGAGGACACGGCGGGGCTCTACACAAGCGGGGCAAACTGCCACTAAGTGGTCCGGGCGATCCGGACAATGGTGACATCCGAGCGTTTCTTCCCACGAGATCAAATACAAGTACTTTGCGAAACACTCTTGTCCGATGAGGACCTGCATCAGGTGGATTAAACTTACCCAGCTCAGGCTCTTTTAGTCGCGCAGTTTGAAATTGGCACCGGATGTATAATTTGTTATTTATTTTGCTTCAGATACAAGATCCATATTTTAGTAGGCACATATAATTAAACTAAATAATCAAAGAAAAATTAAGATTATGATTAATTAAGCATTCCTCTTGACATGTAAGTGAATACAATGCCACAATATTGGGCATTCTATTCGACCCGCCACAACGCGAAGGATACCACTGCTACCGTCGCGAACACGACTTAGCAGTGACGCAGCTCTTTTTCGCAGGATTGCATGAAAACCATCGACACGCGCGTCTGCAAACATGCCAGATGCACTACAATGCCGCGGCAGCCGCATCAGCATCCTAAAAGCGTTGTTATATTGAACGCGCAGGGCGTTGATTGTCTTCTGCGTATAATTGACCCACTATTATTTACGGCTATATAAAAGGCTAGGTCTTACGGCTTTGGGAGTGGGATTCCTTCCTGGAGTCTGTTTCCTGTCAGCTACAGCTTAGGGGTATTTAAGTCAAGCTTGATTAAGTTGCTTCTAGTTAAGCTTGCTCCATCGTTGTCCACATCATTGCTTACCATCACGTAAGATATTGGTCAACAGCTCGAACTTTTTTAGGGGCGCAGTTACAGTAATAGGCACCGGGCGTAGAAAAAGCTACTTACGGCACTGCTCACATGCCAAACATGCAGAACTCTTTAACACCAGGTTAAATCTACTTGACTATTCCATACCAGTATCTCGGCGGTTAACAGACAATAAACCAACTCGCCCAAAGTCTTAAGCTCTCAACTAACGCCACTACGTGTAGTTATGCACATATATCATTAGCGGATCGCGAACCTAGTCTCACTCTGCTACGTCGGTGAAATAATTGTTTCTAATATGTTTTATTTGGCACTATAGCACGTTTACGCGTGCCTGGCAGCCATTTTGTTTGATTGTATTGTTATTGTTCGCTAATAATGTAATTTAGTTCTTTTTTTTTGGATGCTGAAGGGCGTTGAGGAAAAAGGTGGTTTGATTAATAAATAGGTGTTTGTCTAACACTTTGTGAGTACAGACATCTTCTTTTTTACTCTCTAAAGGGCAGATCAATTTTGCAATTAGAAAAAACTGCCACATACAGGGGCGCGCTTTTAGAAAACCTCATGGGTGCTCATGCTCATTTGATGACTCGAAAAAGTGGCGAAGTGTGAGGAAAAGAATGCATATTGATCGACATTTTGATAACGGCTACCGGCATCAGTAACTGGCATCTGTTGCCCGCATCGTTAATAAATAATAAATTGAGACAGACAACATCATATACATTGTCTTGGTCCCAAACTACGGTTTTCCCTTGTATTATGGAAACCAGGAACAACAAAGGTACCACAAATACCCAGACATGACACAAATATCTGTTTCATCAACAAACATTTGTGTTGGTGCGGGAATCGAACCCGCAACCGGCGCTCTAAACCACTGCGCTAAACGGGTCGTCGGGTAATGGAAAAACGCCCATCCCTAAAAGGCGATTACTGATCTATCCCTCTAGCCAAGTTACGATCGTTTCCTTTGCGTCGAACGCCTCGAGTAGGCCACGCCTCCGATTCCTTTGTTCTGACCACGTGACTGAGCATTGAGATGACGTCAGAACAAAGGAATCGGAGGCGTGGCCTACTTGAGGCGTTCGACGCAAACGAAACGATCGTAACTTGGTTAGGGGTGCTGTTTCTTGATGTCTATTCTCAGGGGTGCTCGGCACCACTCCTTAGCTGTACGCATTATGATTGTGTTCCCAAAACGCTTTGTACGTATGGGTGGGATGTCCACCATTTATTGCTTCTGCTGGAGATGTCAGTAATATCCTTGATAAACTTAGAAAAGTAAGTACATATAAATAAAAATTCACATTGGCATATTCTCCCGGTTTCAAATTCAAATTCATTTATTTCAGGTACCTACAATTATGACCCATATAAAAATCATTCACATTTAGATTAAAATAAAATTTAAAATAAATTAACACAAAAATTCCATTAATTAAAATCATTACAAAATGTAGTGTACTTTGTAATGATTTTAAGTAATGGATATTTTAGTTAATTAGTCATTACAAATATTCAATAAATTAAAATTCCAAAATTCATTAAACTATCTAAAGGTTTCGAACCCGAATAGGCCGTGAAAAATTTGAATGTCATCAAATTGCTATGTTAAAACAATAGAAATTAATCTACTAGGGACGTGACGTGTTAATAAAGTGGTAAAACTATTTCCTCTTCTTCTTCTAACTTTCCTGATGTTCAGATAACTTCTCCGTCCTAATGTCAGTATCTATGCGGTTACTGGCTACCCAGACAGCTCTGTCATTTTCCATATTTTGATGCTGCTCGTGATCCTCGACGTAGGTGATTGTGTTCCTACTGGGTAGGAGGGTAAGGCACTCACTTCACAAGACAAGTCTCACTAGGCATGACCTGTGAAGTGGGCTAAACTAGGTATGATCTGTGAGGGAAACGAGCCCCTTCTCGTCTCCCTCTCGATGTTCTCCGTCAACCTACGGTATACCTAATTTTGGTCGACGTCTGACTTCTTAAAATCATCATCGAGATAAAGACAGAGCTATACCGGCACTATTTTCGCACTGGATTTCACCCCAGCCCCCCTAGCCAAGTTACAACCGTTTCGTTTGCGGCGAACGCCTCGAGTAGGCCACGCCTCCGATTCCTTTGTTCTGACGTCTTCTCAACGCTCAGTCACGTGGTCAGAACAAAGGAATCGGAGGCGTGGCCTACTCGAGGCGTTCGACGCAAACGAAACGGTTGTCAAGGCCCCGTGTCTACATTGATAGCGAAATTTTCGTTAGCTACCAATCGGTAAATAATAACGGCTAGTAACTGGATACTTTAAATTTATTTAAATTGTTAATAATTCTTACACACATTACCCAGTAGGTAAGAATTAAAAATTAATTCAAATTTTAAATAAAGGTGGCTATTGTGCGTAACATAGTTTAAAATACAGAAACATAGAAATACTCCTTTCTGATTCTTATCTATGGTAAGCACAAAGGCAGCTTTAAAATCGGCCCGATCACCGAAATACTTACCGAAATCCTCAGATTGTATGGAGAAGCGAAGATCATGCCATAAAAAATGCACTAAACCTGTCAGGACAAAAGAAAGGCACAGGTTGCCCGCCTCAAAGGCGGACCTAGTGGTCCAGAGTCGAGAGAGACCTCAAGTTAGCCCAATTGCCAGAGCTGACAACCCAGGATAAAATATCCTGGTGCGGAGAGGAGAGGAGAGCCGACCCTGAATAATGGGAACAGGAGAAGACAGATATGTAACAGAATAGAATAGAATAGAATAGAATAGAATAAAACTTTATTGTACACCAAAATAGTAACAAAACATTATTTGTTGATTAAAAATTTAAACAAATTTCATGAAAAATTGTGTTGTAAAGATTTGATTTACACTAACGCTTTATATACATGATTGGGTATACTTTTCGAGAAAATAAATTTAAGAAAAACTTCAACATAGGTACAAGAAACGTTATTTTGTCGGCGTTTTTTTGCTAGATTTGGATGTTGTAGAACGGAACCCTTTTGTGAGTCCGACTCCGCACTTGGTCACAGTGGCCACAGCAAGTGCATGTCGCAGTATGGAGATGGAGATAATGGAGATGATGGAGATGGAGCTATACACCCTATATAGCTCCGTCCCTTTAACAGTTCAGTATAGGTCGTAAAATGGATCACGCTAAGAGCTTGGTAGGGCCCCTGTTCCTCATTCCACTCCCATTCTATTAAAAAAATAATTGTATGAACAAATGATAATATAAAGTATGGCTACAGTCGCCATCGTACAACAAGTTCAATACGTTTATTTCATAAAATTGATCCTATAGGTCGTAAAATGGATCACGTTAAGAGCTTGTGGTAGCACTACTAGCCTCGTAAGAAAAACGAAAAAGAGAAACAAGAAATAGGAATCGTTCTTAAGATACAGCTTTTGAGCTGAGAGAATGTTCGAAAGAGTTCACCATGGCTTGCACCAAGGCAACTGAGAAGGACACAGATTTTTTTTTTTTTCGGGTGGGAAAATCATCTAATGACATCCCCCGCTCTTGGGCGGAGCGGGAGATAGTGTCAGACTTTTACTGACTAAAAACCCACTCTTGTTCCTTCTTTGCCATTTTTTTTTCCAGGGCCCCGGGGATCTCTTTCGCATCACCCATGGCCCCAGTAGGTTTCGACCCTGCTGGGCCCCTACGGTTGCTGACATCTCCTTGAGGCGCGCGTGGAACACTACGCACCGTCGACGACTTGGGCTCGGTCCGGACGGTTACCGGACGATCGGACGGCGAGCCACCCATTGCTCACCGTCCGCAAGCCCGCGCCTACGGTGGCCGGAAATCGGAATCGGAATCCCGGCGGCGGTTGGGGCGTGAGGACCGTTGCCTCACGCGATCGGCCGCCTCCTTTGCTAGCATTACTGCTTTGCAGAAGGAGGCAATTGCCTGCCACTCCTCCTCGCTCCGGACCATGGCCTGTACCAAGGCCCGGCGCGAGAGATCGCTGCTACCGATCGCCCCCACGAGGATACGGCGGTGCTCTGCCCAAGCGGGGCACACCTCTACAGTATGCTCCACCGTGTCCTCCGGGCGGTCCACACTATGTTGGCACCCGGGCGTCTCTTCTGCACGAATCCGGTGCAGGAACCTCCCGAACTTGCCATGTCCGGTGAGGACCTGCGTCATGCGGTAGGTAAGGATGCCGTGAGGTCTTTTCAGCCACGAGAAGGACACAGGTGGGTACTAGTCAGTAAAAGCAGTACCTAAAAGTCTACCACACCCTTTAGCACCACCCTAAAGTGAGAGAAATCATGCAATGATTTCAGAGCTCAAAAAAAAAAATACAACTTTTTGGCCCACAAGAGTCATTGCTACATCGATTACATTTTCACTTAGACGTATTCTTTTCCCGAATTCGATATTTAAGCTGGTTAAAAATAATCCATCCATCCATCCATCCATTTCAGCCGAAAGACGTCCACTGCTGGACATAGGCCTCCCCCAAGCGTCGCCACAGCGAACGGTCCTGTGCGTCTCGCATCCATCGGACCCCCGCAACCGTTACCAAGTCATCGGTCCACCTTGTAGGAGGCCTAAAGGAGGGTTAAAAATAATAACGTAATTAAATAAAACTAACTTACAAAATAAAAATAAAAGCCATAATATAAAGTACTAAAAAAAGCAATCTAAAGTACGGCGTCGAAGAACTCCTCCACATCGCTGTCGACTGGTAATGTAGGTACCCAAAAGACTGGCGGCATTGCCACGCTGAATGGCAATACTTATCCTTTGTCCGAAGTAAAAGCCAGCCCTTGGGTCATGCGAAGTGTCAACAAAACGTTTTGAAAGTTCTTTAAATAATTTGTGAGCACTCGTACCCCACGATCCGAGAGTTTCAACCCCAAACGGCTCGAAAATATAACTACCAACAAGGTTATTATATTTCCGCCGCTTGAGGTTCTCTGCAGCCGCTGCGGCAGCACCGGCACAGCACGACGAGCTAGGAAGATGAGATGGCGCAAGAGTATCGACACAAGTAGCGTCCCACACTAAAGGCCTACCCATCTTCCATGGAAATAAAGACATACCGTCCGGTCTTTTGCCATCGTCGCGTGCCAGGCCATGAGGTTCCAATACGGCCGGAACGCCGACGGTGACAAGAGCACGTCGGATGCTGCTTTTAACTTAAAGCAAAATCTAGTTACCTATCCACTTAGACAGATACCAAACATTGGGCTCGACATAATCATGGCCGTACCTAAGTCCTCTTTTTGAGAAGTGGCTGGAGATACGTCACCCTTATTCCCAATTTCCCATGGGGGTAGACAGAAACCACAAGACTGCTACATCTGCTACAGTGGTAGCTCGTTCTAATGGGGCCCCATATCAAAAATATTTGCAGTTTTTTTTTAACAAAATATAGGTCTTACCAGCATAGAATTAGTGCCTTGAAAGGCTTCGAAAATGAAAATGAGCTCGTTTATTGGATCATTCTGAAGGTACTTAAATAGGTTGAGTTTTTATTGTAGAAAAAGCTAGAACGAGCGGAGCGAGCTACAAACTATTAGAACAGCCCCTATCATATAGATATTATTCATTCACTATAGCCCTCCTAGCCAAGTTACAATTGTATCGTTCGCGCCGAACGCCTCGAGTAGGCCACGCCTCCGATTCCTTTGTTCTGACGTCATCTCAACGCTCAGTCACGTGGTCATAACAAAGTAATCGGAGGCGTGGCCTACTCGAGGCTTTCGGCGCGAACGAAACGATTGTAACTTGGCTAGGGGGGCTGGCCTCCTATCAATAAGTTAATTTAAGATTGTGGTTGAATGAACATACCTATTACGAATTATGGCACATGTTGGCAGAGGCGTAGCATGGACTAATTTAGACGTGGGCGAAGGCACCTTTTTCTTTCATAAGTTCGAAAACGAGACAACAACTGTCGCAACCCAGTGTTCACCCACATCGTCGCTTACCATCAATTATAAAAAAACTCTCGTTCTTAAGAGGTCACGGCGAGGGCCCACATTGCCAACGCCTAGCTACGCAACTGCATGTTGCCCTGTAGCTCAGGGCCCCCCCGTATCATTGATATGGCTGATACGGTGGTAGCTACGCCCCTAGGTGGGTTAGGTGCCTACCTATTACAGAACTTTAAATATAGGTTGTTAATTGGGTACCAAAACGCCTAGATCATTCTAATGTATTAATTAACATTTAGCTCTTGAGGTACGTAATTGCTCAATGTGGTAAAATTAAACAATGAAAATAAAATGAATCATAGTTTCCTGAATCATTTTTTACTCCTCCATGACTCATTTTACGATTGATTTGCCATCTAACGGAGCATTGTGTAAACTTTAGTGGTGAAAGGTAACATGAGTCATATACGATGCGTTCAAGTTTACATAATACTACACTAGATGACGCTAGTAACGATTAGATTTTAATAAAATAATTTGAACTAGGCACTATATATTTAATTAACTCTAATTAATTTTCATAAAATAATTTAACTTACTTATTTTTAATCAAATTAACTTATTTATACTTATTTTTAAAGTTACGAATGCAAACTAGGCTGTTTGCAACGTTGGCCTTTGCATGACATTAGGTACGAATTTCTATTGCACAAAAAATTAAAAAAAGTGCGAGGTAGCGAGAAATGGCGTCGCAAGTTGTTTTTTATTCGTAATCAATGTGTTTCTAATCAATATATATGATTGTAAAAGCTATACTTGTTGTTAAGATAATACTGATCAGTTCCGTCGATGTTTAATTGAAGAACAGTGGTTATTTTAACGTGATTACATCTTTAGCCGTCGGACAATGGCGTCGTCGAACGAAGCGAGAGTTACCCATGTAAAAGTTAGTGAAAATCGCGATTTCATGGACGATTACTGTGGCTCCACCAGCTTAGAAGATGCCGGCGAAGGTTCTAAACGTCGTCGTACCGCATGCGACTATAATAAACTTTCACAACAGGGATGCGGGACAAGTGTGTCAACGGATCCCAAACATACACCAGCCTCAGAATCCAAAGGTATTAATTCATTCTATAAGTACTTACTAATCTTGTACACGTTGCTTTGGGGTATTCAATAAGGTCGCCGTAGTAATTTATAGTATTTTGCCTTGCTATATTTTGGTGGGAAAGATGTTAACCTCTCGTATAGTGAATTACATCATTACTTCAGAGGTCGCAGGTGTTTATAAACACAACACACGCTTTCCATACGGTATTACTATCTTTTCAGCTGCCAATTGTTGTTAATTTCGTTGTTTCCACCATATTTCCACTGCCATGGTTCTGTACACTTGGAGTCACTTGCATCATATAGTGACCTTGTGTTTGCTAGATCTGTACTTTCTATTTGCTATAATAACTGTAAATTGCAGATACTCTATTGGTTACTATAAAAAAGCTAAGGTTGTTGATATTGATGACAAACCTTGGCTTTAAATGTAAAAAGTCCATCTTTTGTCTCCATATTTGATTTGTTACCGTGAAGCAAGGCAATATCTCAGTAGTAAACACTTTTTACACTGTATATTTCAATTAATCCTCAGCCTATTAACTCAATATTATACAATGTAACTATTTATGAATGTTTCATGTGTAATTTATATTGTGGTAACAGTTTCATCTAGCCATTCAAGTTTTTACACCTGCAGAATCAACTGTACATCTTCATATTGCTAATCAAGTCACCTGTCATCCAGAATTTTGAAAATATACTATAGATTTTTGTTCAAACAATCTGTTGTTGAAGAGTGACTGTATGAAGATTCGCCCGCCCTATATACTCGCCCTAGCGACGTTCCATGCAGATCACACCTAAGATCCCTACTTAAATCTCCTCCTCATAAATCCAGCTACTACTCCTATTCTTTCTCTGTCCATGCAGTAAGGTTGTGGAACTCTCTTCCGCCTAACATTCGAGATTTGCAAACAATTTCCCTCTTCAAATCTAGAGTAAAAGAGCACTATCTTTCCTCTCTAGTGTGATAATTATTTATGTATTTACATTATGTATTTATTTTTAGTATAATATATATATGTATCTATGTATTTATTATTTTAACTTAAGATTTCACATTCTCTTCTTTTATTACTTCTACACACTATTGTCTACATTTCTTCCTATTTCTCCTTTCGCAGGTCTGCTGGAAGAAATTTCTTTTAGAAATAAGCAGTACCTTTGTACAATTTGTACATAAATTATAAAATAAATAAATAAATAAATAAGATTAACAATCCTGCCAAATTAACCATCTTGTTACATTTGTAACAGATCTTATGAAATACAGAATGTAATTACTTAATTGGGTTTAATACCCCAACCGAACTCAATTCATTCTCTCATTGTCTTTCTATTGTGTCTCTAATTACGGTATTCGAAAGGTTAAAGAAAGTAAACTGCTTATTTTCTCTGAATCATTGGCTTACTGAAAAGAAATAATTAATGTTAACTGGAATTATTGTAATCCTCCTCTCTCTTCAAAATCATCATCTGGATAAATTGATACAAAACATTTCCTTGATGCAATACAGAAAAATAAGGTTTTACTTAAGATGCAATAAATTCTCTCTTCACAATTCAGATAAGACAAGACTTTTTATTCATATGCATAAAAAATAAGAATCCAACACATGCATGCATACATGTGACATTTAGAACTGGTCAGCACACAGTTGTTCTCCCTCTGTTGTACAGTTTAGTCGGTTTTCCAGTAACTATTGTAAATATATATATATATATATATATATCCGTGTCCCAATATAGTATTGAGAGAAAGTTATTTCAGTGTTTCCTTAAATCTCCAAATTGAACACCCTTTCTGAATAGACTACAATGACACACATAGCGTACACACAACATACGTACTCTGAACTATCAACCCTAAATTAGAGACAAACTCTAAATGCTTTCTAAACTGATAACTAGCTAGTTTTTGAAACCATGTCAAAATCTACTTTGATGTTAGCATAAAAAAAAATTGTATAATCAGTTATCAGTTTCATTTTTATATCATCTCTCCATGTTATTGTAGCAAAAATAAAATGGCTAATATTGACATTGGTATTCCGAACTTCTATTTATTTATTTAACAATTTATGTACACACAATAATAAAAAAAGAAGAAGGAAACAGAAGAATAGTACAAAGGTGGTGATGCTTATTTCTAAAGAAATCTCTTCCAGCATACCTGCGAAGGGAGAGTTGGAGAAAATAGAGATGTAGAACACTGTGTGTAGAAGTAAAAGGAAAATTGTTGAAAAAAGAATTCTATTGTTAAAAATAACTTGCTTTTGCTTTATTCTCCACTATTTTGTTGTCTACACAGTATAAGCAATTAAAATAATAAGAAACAACAGTCTAATTATGACTGCACAGCAGAAACTAAAGTTTGACATAAAAATAAATAAACAATGGCAATGTAAATACCAAACACAAACATGTGCAATAAAAATGTGTTTAACTGAATAATATAGCTTCAAAGTATAATTTAGGTACACTAAAGTTCAACTGATTTTGTAACGTTGTAAAGTTCAGTTTAGAAAATTTCATCATTATCATTTCAGCCGAAAGACGTCCACTGTTGGACATAGGTCTCCCCCGAGTGTCACCACAACTGCCTCCTTAGTTTAGTGATTCTTCAGGCTATGTTGGTAACCTTGGTTCTCCTGTGGATTTCTTCATTCCTTATGCATTCACACAAGGAAATTCGCGAGCATAGCCCTTTCCATTGCCCTTTGAGGGAGTGTGACTTTAAGCCTTATGATGAGGCCTATTATGAGCAGCCATGTTTCAGAGCCATATGTCATCACTGGCAACACAAATTCATTGTTGACTTTCGTCTTGAGAGAAATACCACACAGCTTCCCAAAAGTTTCATAATCTATTGTATCTTCTAAACACTACTGTATAGATACTGGCACGGATCTTGAGCTCTGACTTCTACAGTTCTACTTGCGCAGAAGCACGCAGAAGTGAAATATCGGGTCTCTTTAGTGGTATGAAGAGAGATGCGGGGGCGGGGAGTGCAATCCTTGTACAGTGATTGGCTCGTCGATATTGTACGATGCGCAAAGCGATCCCCGCTCTTTCGCCGAGCACTCTAGATTCCGCTATCTGTACATTAGAAATCACTCCAGCATCATAGATGTGATCACAAACTTGTAACCTCGCAACCACATGACACCCAGCCCTGGAGCTACTATCTTATGGCCATACAAATATTTGTTCCGTGAGAAATTAAACACACAACATCTAGTGCAGCAGCCAATCACTCAAACACTGAGACAACCATGCTATTTAAGTACTTTAATCTTGTTCCTAATCTGATGTTGTTCAGTTTTGTTTAATTTGATCTTGATGATGATTTATTTATTTATTAAAACTTCATGCAACACAAAGGTACAAAGGTGGACTTAATGCCTTAGGCATTGTCTACCTCTCAACCAAGGGTAGTGAAGAGAAAACATGGAAACAAAAAAAAGATTGGTTACTTACTTTTGTGAGTTATTCACATGTGGTTTGTTTAAGCAGAATCATGATTAAATTGACAATACATTCATGAGATTTGGTTGTATTATCTTAAAATTTTATATCAATCCCATTGCTGCTAATACATGAAATAACTACAAGCAATGTTTCTCTGTATGTATTATTTTTTCAAAACTAGTCATCTGGAAATGTCATAGTAGTAGGTAGTAATAGATAGATAAGTAATGTTTTTTCCGGCCTCATCTAGTTTAAAATGTCGAAAAATGATGTGTAAAAGTGTTTTTTTTTTTTTAAACCTATTTGCAAAATAAATATCATTTATCATCATTAATCATTTATTAATATGATCAATTAAATACTGGAATAATTATGTATACAGGAAAAAGTATGAGGCAACAGTTTTATAACATTTATATCTAGATATAAATGTTATAAACTAAACTTTGTTGGCTTCCACACTCAGTCTATCAGTCTATGATGGATCATTGTATGTACAGTCCACCTCTTTACAGAAGTAGATTAAGTGTCAGTATATTCACGGAGTCTATAAGGGAATTTGGTGATCCTAAGGTTGGCATGATGTGACTTATTCTCTATCTGTCATCTGCACAGGGGATTATCCATGACACCTGTTGTGTGGAGGTATTTATTTACCTAACGAAGTTCCTGCTACCAGGCATAAAATACCTCTGTTCAGTCCCAGAATGTTTCTGGTTAGATGGAAATAGCTACATTATACATATACTTAAGTCAATTTAATCAAACTGCAATTAACTTTTTCAATAATATGTACCTAAAATACATATCATATTTGCATGAGATGTTCAATAGCTCATGATACATAGGACATAAACAAATAACTGGTGAATGAATGTGAATGTTCAATTGAATGTAAATAGTACATTTTGATACAAGTGCAGAAAGTTTGTCATTGCGACCGAGGCGGAATTCGCACGAGCCGTAGGTGAGTGTGTTATGGAGCCGAGGTCTGCAGTGACAAATCTGTACGTGTATCAAACGACTTTTTTCAATACACTTACGAAATGAATAAACGGGGGTTGACCGGCGACTCGTGGGTGTCGACACGCGCCCAGCCTGATACGATAAATGTAATAAAATTGTGGCGGGGAGAGCACGCGCTCTTTTCTGCACTAGTGCGGAAAACAGTATTGCGTGCCTATAAACGGTGGGATAACAGCCGGTTTTGGAGTAAGTGTATTGAAAACTCTTTTTCATACCACCCACATATTAATATCACATAGATTATATATACTTAAAATTAATTACTACATATGGCTTCGCCCGCGTGATAGTATATCCAATGTACTATTCTAGGACATGACCTGTTTTTTTAAGTGTGGAAATCATCCAATGACTTCTCCCGGTCTAGGCGGAGCGTAAGGGCGTGTCAGACTTTTACTGACTAATACCACACCTGTGTTCTTCAGTTGCCATAATTGCGTTTTAGGACTACGGGTTTCCTTTTCAGAAATTCCCCGCGGTCCTAGCTAGCGGGCATCGGCCCTGCTGGGGGCCCCTACGGTTTGCTGACATCTCTCTGAGGAGCGCGTGGATCACTACGCGCTGTTGACGACTGGGCTCAGTCCGGTCAATACCGGACGGCCGGACGGCGAGCTACCCATTGCTCGACGTCCGCAAGCCCGCGTCTACCGTGGCTGGTAGTCGGGATCAGAATCTCGGCGGCTGGGGCGTGAGGACATTCGTTCCCTCACGCGTGCGGCTTCCTCCTTTGCTAGCATTACTGCTTCGCAGGAGACCACCGCCTGACATTCCTCCTCGCTCCATTCCAGGACATGGGCTGCCCCTGTGCCAAGTTTCATCGAAATATGTTCAACAGTTCGAACTCAATCACAAACTCAGAAACTTTCGCCTTCAGAAATCAGAAACATTTATTTCAAATAGACCATTTAGAGGCACTTTTTAGTTGTCAGTCAAAAAAAGTGAAGCTAAATTAAGCCTTTCTATTATATAATTATTAAGTAGTGTGATATCACATTTAAGCTAGAACTACATTAGACCGACGCACACGCGTAACACGCCTGATTTGTACGCAGAACGACGTCGCGTGGCGTGGATCAAGTGTAGCTCTACAAGTCTAGTTCCCATATAAAATGTATGGAGACCGACGCGCCCAGATCAGCGTGTGTGCCCCACGTGTGCGCAGTGTAGTTCTAGCGTTATTATTTAATTAAAATATCACATGTAGGTATTTTTCTATCAGAGTAAGTCCTTTTTTGAGAGCAGTGGTGGCCGAGTGGTAACGGCCTCGACTTACGAGTTGTAGGTCGCGGGTTCAAACCCAGTCAGGCGCATTACTTTGTGTAATTTATTTCATCACCACTGCTCTCAAAACGGTTAAGGAAAACATAGTGAGGAAACCGGCATGTCCTAGAAGCATAAATTCGAAGACATGTGACATTCACCAACCCGCACTGGGCCCGCGTGGGAAATTAAGGCCCATTCCCTCTCCTAGAGAGGAGGCCTGAGTCCCAGCAGTGGGAACATTATAAGGCTGATTATGCTATTTATTATATAAGTCCTTTTACATGACTCATTAAAATGGTATCAAAAGAAAATGTAGCGTCTTATAAAAGGTCCCTTTGGTGATTACTAATCATTGAGGATAAATAAATGCTTTTCCTTATACATTTTAGTATTAAGAATACTGATAAGTTTGATACTGTTAGGGATGATTCATGCTAATATTTGGGACTAGCTTCAGCCAGCGGTTTCGCCCGCGTGAAAGTCGGTTTCTCCATACAAACTTTGGACCCCCGTTTCATCCCCTTAGGGGTTGAATTTCGGAAAATCCGTTCTTAGCGGATGTCTACACCCTATAAGGAACCTACCTGCCAAATTTTAAGTTTGTAGGTGTTATAGTTTCTGAGATTTCTTGATTAATCAGTGAGTGGTATTTCGCTTATATCTTATACCTATATAGATTTTAATTCATAAAGATTTATTAACACACTTGAAAACCCGCTTCTATCCTACCGCTTTTAGGCACACAGTTTACTGTTTTTCGCACTACAGCGGAAAAGTGTGCCAGCGAGCCCGCGCTACATTTTATCACATCGACGGGTCCCATCCTAAGAACAGAATCGTATATAAAAAATTATCGATTTACGGTATGAAGTTTTGAAGTTCTGTGTAAACAATAAGATATTGGTTGGTTATTTAAATAGGTAAAAGAATATTTAACAAAAAAAAAACAGTGCCATATAGTTTTTAGTAAGTATGAACAATACGAATTTCGTCTTATTTTTCGATACGATTTTGTTCTTAGGACACATCGACATGTATCTTATCAGGCTGAATGCCAGGCAAGCCCCCCGTTTATTTAAAAATGCTTGCAATCTGATCGTACGGGTTTGCGACGCCCCTGGAACATGACTGCGACTCTCCGGGACGTCAGCATCGCGACGTACTTTGGAAATTCCTGATTTTGCAGGAGGAACATCGATGTTCCTGAAAAAGGTCGAAGTATAAATATAATGTATGTTACGGTCACATCTTTTTCACAAAACTTCAAATTAATATTGTATCTATTAAGCATGGGGCTGTGGGAATGTTCGAAAGAGTTACTCTGGCCCTGAAACACAAAGAGCAACTCAAAGGAACACAGGACCAGAGACGAACCTTTGAATAGCTTTAAACGTGATCAATTTGAGGACCTAAACGCTCTCGCTCGCACGCTTGACGTTTGGAGTGAATTTGTTCTTTTTACCGTTACTCGCTATTGGTCGGCGTTGTGTTTCGACGCCATTCACTTCGTTGGTAAGCATCGTCTTCTCTTTTTGTAGCCATGAAAAATCAAAGGGTTGTGTGAGGAAATAATTTTTCAATACACTAACCTCAAAAACCCGCTCTTATCCCAACACTTTTAGGCACGCAATAGACTGTTTTCCGCACTAGTGCAGAAAAGTGTGCGTGCTCTCCCCGCCACAATTTTATTACATTTATCGTATCGAGGTGGGCGCGCATCGACCCTCGTGAGTCGCTGGTCAACCCCCGTTTATTCATTTTATAAGTATATTGAAAAAAGTCGTTTGATACACGTGCAAATTTGTCCCTGCAGCCTTCGGCTCGTGCGAATTCCGCCTCGGTCGCAATGACAAACTTTCTGCACTTGTATCAAAATGTACTATATTTTTAGTTTCCAAGAATAGCCAGAAGATAGTAATTTCAATGTCACAGTCCTTCTCCAAACGGCAAATTCATCACAAACAAAATGATAGAGCTCCGCCTCAGATGGTATGAGGTGTAGCTAAGATCATGTGGTAAAAAACAGCCCTAAATTTACCCGAACAAAAGAGAGGTAGAGGCCGCCCTGACGAACCTGGTGGTATAACATCGAGAGAGACTTCAAGAAAGCCCAATTGTCAAAATCGACAGCCCAGGAAAGACTGTCCTGGCGCAGAGTTGTGATGAGACCCGACCCCAGATAATGGAAGCGGGGACGGACAAAGTAGATTCTTTCTCCAAATTCGTTATAATAGACTTCAATTTTCTCTAGCCATATGGTATGGTGTTCACAGACTCAGATCGGGACATTTTCCATGTAACAAATTCGCTTTCTTGATGAAAAAGATAACCTCTACCAACTGTGAGGTGTGTGGAGTGGTAGAAGATATGCATCATTTGTTTATGGAATGTGTTCAATATGAGGCTGATAGGAGTAAGTTGTTCAGGGCTTTGAAGTTGAACAAGAACAATATAGGTACATTCCACCTAATATTAAGTAAGCCGACTTCCGATGATGCGAGAAAGTTGTTCGACTTTATGGCCCTGATCCATTGATCTCGATTGTTGTGTAATAATTGTCTTAGGGTACGATGGGACTGACATACGCTGTGCGTTATCCTCCTTCTCTTTGCGTCGTACTCCTCAATGCTCAGGGTCGTGACCTCCTTGCTTTATCACTTTCTTTCGAACGATATTCCTCCAACTGTTTCTGTCTCTGGCGGTGTGAAGGGCATTGTATAGCGTAGAGTCAAGAGCGGTGCGGATCTGGTCAGACCAACGTATTGGGCTGCGTCCACGAGGCCGTTGGCTGTGCGTTATATAAGACCCCAAATTTTTAAAGAAATAATTTAAAAAAAACAATTATCGTTACGACTTTGATTTAATTGTGTCTTGTTTATCTTAGTCTAAAATGCAACCCCATAACTATGAGCGCTATAAATTGTTAGCTATATGGATTAAAACCGTAATTTCTAGCAAGTTAATTAGCTTGAAAAAAATATTATAGCATTACTTTGTCTATACTCAAACTCATCTGGCCTAGTTTTATCCCTTGTGATTGCTTTACTGAATACCTGTATTTTACTCGTTGCTTTTTCTCGACCATGACTTAAAGTTACATAGGACAATTATTAGGTACCTTCCAATAAGGAATAAATTAATATACTACCTCTTTTTTAAATAAATATAGGACGAGCGACTTACAACATATTTATTCTAAAACTCATTTCTTAATTTCTTTATCCACAGGCAAGAAGCGCAAAATCAGCGAAAGCTCAAAGGATCTCTGCGTCTGGGGTGAAAACACTCGCCCATCAAAACAGAGCAAAATATGGCCGGTGTTCGACTCCGGAGGGTATGCTGGCAACGCCGCGGTGCTCAAACTGAATGTCCTGAAGAAATCACCGTCAGGCAAAAACCCCCTACTCTTCAGCACAAACTTTGGAGACGACATCGAACTAGCAGAGATCAACAGAGACCCCTTCAAATCTGACTGGTATGGAGGCATCCACGCGTGGTGGAAACAAGCCCAGATGTCAAACAAAATGGCGGGCGATGACGTCACGAAGAGAATATTCTCCTCGGTCTCCCGCCAGTTGAGAATCATCAACACCCATTTCCAAAGGTCCATGTTTAAATACAAGTATCCAAGAGTTACTAGGCAGAATGTCCTACTGGAAAGCTCTTCATCTGGAATAAGGAGACCAGCTACCCATTTCAACTTGTCCATGAAAGCTATAAGATTCCAGTCCAATTCAAGGAGAGAGTTGCCTTGCTATGGGAACTTAGAACTGCCTCTTAAACAGAGCAAGCAGGAAGTGAACTCTCAAGTTTTTCCCGCAATTAGGAGTGTGAAAAATGAGAGTGATGTGAAGGTTAAAGTGGAGAATGATAGAGTTAAAGTGGAGAAAGAGAGAGATAAGGAAAAGGAGAAGGAACGAGAGAGGGATAGGTAAGATTTCTCTTTGATAATACGACTTTCACTATAAAGATTTATTATTATGTCTAGCATATACTGTCCCACTGCTGGGCAAAGACCTCTCTCCATTCCTTCCATTGTTCCCGGCTTTGAGCAACTTCTTACCAGTTCCTAAGGAAGACATCTAAGTTGTCTCGCCATCTTCTTCTTCTTCTTGGTCTCTTACTTGAAATTATTTACTTCATATGTTTGAAGGCTAGTTCCCGTAATTGAAAATGTTTAAAATCAAGTCATAATCTGATCTCGGCTAGGCAGTGTCAAAAATAAGTGAGTGAGATGTTTTTACGGCATTTGACTCTCTGATTGGTTAAGAGCTTGGACCGGGCCAATCGGAGCGGTGAACGTCATAAACCACCACCACCAGACCACCACTAGGCACTCTGAAACACGGGAATTGCGCCTAATTCTTAAATTTGTTCATTTGAAGTTGACGAAATATTCCTATGTACTTACGTAAAAGCTCCCATTTCTTGAGCCACAACTGATTGAAATTTACATCTTGCCTGCCTAGCCAAAATTAGAAATTGTCCATTTGTAAAAAAAAGTTTTTTTTTGTGTCAGACTTTTACTGACTGAAAATCCACTCCTGTTCCTTCGTTGCCTTTCATCAGGGCCGAGTCTTCCTTTCAGAAGCAGACCCTTGGCCCCAGTAGAAAGCTTGGCACCTGCAAGTACTATTTGTTTTAAAGGTACACACACACACACAGGTTAGCAGGAACCACTTCAAAGTCAGCTATTAAGCTGTTGATCCCCGCACGAACGCCGGCCGGCGTTCGTGCGCCATTGTCTTACTATTGTGTCTCTAATTACGCTACTCCAAAAGTTAAAAACTAATTGAAATCATAACCTCCTTTATAATTTTGAGGTAATAATTTGACTTAGTACAATAGAGTGGAATATCTGATTTTAACAAATACAATTTCATTAACTGAATAATCTCCCTATACTATCAAAACAACACGTTGTTAGGTTGAGGGCCGCGGCGAGTTTCTGAAAAGGAAAGCTGCGGTCCCAGAACGCAAGGGCAACTGAAGGACACAGGTGTGGTTTTAGTCAGTAAAAGTCTGACACGTCTTTCGCTTTACCCTAGAGTGGAAGAAGTCATTGGACGATTTTCCACTTCAAAACAACATAAACTAAAAATATTGAGTTCAGCGAATGTGGACACACTCGAGCCCGTAACTTTTACTCTAAATACTAGTTTTTTTGTGCTAAACCCTCTATACCTCCCTCCAGGTCGTCCCACCGCCACTCCTCGTCATCATCGTCATCGTCGTGCCACCACTGCCGGCGGCGCGCGCGCATCAAGCGCTGCTCCATCGGCGTGCAGTGTCGCCGCGACCGCGCCGGCGCGCCGCTGCCCAACGACAGCTGGGGGCCGCTGGCCGAGACTCCGACGGTTAAAGAACTCAAGTATCATAGGTAAGCAATGGAGGACATTAAAATAGAAATACTTTGATTCGGGACAGACACAGCACGAAGATAAAAAAAGAACAAAGTACAAAATGCGCCGAGCGTGCCTTTACCGACAGGGTGACCACCTCAGCATTTGCTGGGCGTTAGACACCCAGCGCTGGTTTTTAGTTGGCAGTGTTGGCTCCCCGCAGTGACGCACAGACCCCACGTTCGTGCGTCACAACAAAACATATAATTGAAGTATACTCCATCTGTTTAGGTAATTAACTAAATGTAAACAATCTTGACATGTCTTTTATCTAAATGTTGTCTAAAAATTTTATCTAAAAATGTTTACAATTTGCCTATACTAATGTTTTATTTACCTATAGTAATGTTTGGTAATTAAATAAATTTAAATAATCTTTGTGTCTTTTATACGTTTTTTTTTTTTATAAAATGATATCAAGATTGTTTATGTTTAGTTAACTACCTAAATAAATGGAGTATAAATATTGATATTTGTGTAGAATGGTGAAGCGTTACATTAGGTTAAAGTTCCAAAAAGTGTTCTTGTAGACCAATGGTTTCGCCTCGTCGTTTATACCGGGTACATCGAACTACTTGCCTGCTGCGGTCTTCCCGTCCGATTATAATTTAGCTGTCTTCAAGGCTAGAGTGAATAGGCTCTTAATAAACCAGTGCGCCTCACCATCAACGAGTGTATTACTGCTTACCATCAGAAGAGATTGCAGAGAAAAAAAAATTGTGTCCTGAGTTTCGCTTTTATGAGTTGGTGACCGTGAGATTTACTTGTTTGTTTATGCTCATCACTTAGGTAAACCCCTAAGTAATGACATCTAGAAGCCCTTGCTTAGACCCCTTTTTGTTTGTGGTTTTTCAGCTATGGGTGTAGCGGGAGGGAGTTTCGGACTTTTACCCACCAGTGTTCCTTTGGTTGACCCTTGGCATGCCAGCGCCACGGTAACTCTTGAACAATCCCGCAGCTCTAGCAGGTTGCTGGGATCCTTACGTTCATGGAAATAAATGAATAAATTATGTTTTTTTTTTACCAACAGACTGATGCGAGTAGAGACCCACCCCAATGGCGGCGCGAGCGTTGTGTATCTACACCAGCGTGACGTGGACATGCTGAGCGCACCGCAACAGGAGGTGCTAGCCAAGGAGTTTCTGAAGGTAACCAGAACTAGCTAGATGGTCTTACAGTCAGTTCTTTATAGCTTAGCTTTATTGACAAATAAATTATTCTGATTCTGATTCTGATTCTGATTGTTTGTGTATTACTAACACTAACTTTAAGTTTACTAACAAAGTTACCATATTGTTGTCTTTTTAAATAAAAATTATTATTCCATTTATTTATTTTATATACATATTCATTACATTTTTAAATATTTCCTAAAAAAAAAACACATTAAAAAAATATAAAAAATAATAGCCCACCGGCATGGGGAACAGGGTTCAAGCTACCGGTGGTCAGGGCTCCTGAGAGGAATCTCCTTACAATACTCGCTGTGTCTAGAAGTACTGCTTTCTGGATCAGGCCCTTGATCCAGCTGCCTAACGAGAACCTCCTCAGATGTTGTTCGAGGCTCTTGGCTATTAAGCCATTGGCCGTTACGACTATCGGCACAATGATTGTTCTATCCACTTCCCACATGTCGACAACCTCAAAATTATTATTATAATCAGCCTTATAATGTTCCCGCTGCTGGGTCTCGGGCCTCTTCTTTAAGGAAAAGAACGGGCTGTAATCAACCACGCAGGCCCAGTGTAGGTTGGTGGATGTATGTATCATCGAATGTTTTGGTTCTAGGACATGCAAAGAAAGAAAAAAAGTTTAATGCCGATTTCTTTACGATGTTTTCCTTTACCGTTTTGAGAGCAGTGGTTACGAAATAAATTAGAGATAATTAGAATCGGGAGAATTATAACATAAGAGTTAATCATTGTCTCGAAAAGATGAAGTAATTAGTGTCTCTTCCCACAGCTGGTATTCTCGGAAGACAGCGACGGCTGGGCGCACTTCGTGTGCGGCGTGGTGCGCGGCGCGGCGGGGCAGTTCCCGTGCCTGCTGCAGTACCTGTCCGACGCGCACCCCAACCTCACCGTCAAGGCGGGCGTGCTGGCCAGGGCCTCCGACATTGAAACTACTACCGTTAATCGCTATTATCAGCAGGTACTGTACCGAAGATATAAACATTAATTTACTTGTGGATTCCAAGTCCGTATAATCAGCGCCTCAAGGAGATGTCAGCAACTGTAGGGGCCTAGCAGGGTCGATGCCTACTGGGGCCAAGGGTCTGATTCTGAAAGGAAGACTCGGCCCTGATACGAAAGGCAACGAAGGAACAGGAGTGGGTTTTTAGTCAGTAAATGTCTGACACTATCTCCCGCTCCGCTCAAGAGCGGGGGATGTCATTGGATGATTTTCCCACCGATAAAAGAAAGTCCGCATAATCAGCCTTTTAATGTTCCCACTGCTGGGACTCAGGCCACTTCTCTTGGAAAGGGAATAGACCGTAATCCACCTCGCGGGTTGGTGAATGTCACAATGTAGTACATGCCGGTTTCCCCACGATGTCCCCCCGTCACGATGTGTGTTTCGTTCCCCGTTTTGAGAGCAGTGGTGATGAAATAAATTACACAAAGTAATGCGCCTGGCTGGGTTTGAACCCGCGACCTACAACTCATAAGTCGGAGCCGTTATCGCTCGGCCGCCACTGTTCCCAAGTCCGGGATCATTGTAAGTCCGTACGTAAGTTGATGCGCCATACCGTGAACATACCATTAATACGCACAAAACTGTTTTGGTAACACATTCATTGTGCGTGCAGCTAAAAAGTGAAGTTCTCTACTGGAATCTGTTCCTTGATAGCTACAACCTGGGGGTCTTTAGGTCAAGAGGGTTTAGGTTACTTCAGGGTAAGCATGCTCTAATGTCGACCACATCATCGCTGACCTTCAGGTCACAAAGTAGTCGAACTCTAGCCTATCAATGTAAAAAAAACTTATTGAACCGAATTCAGTGCTGTGATTTTACCTCAAAAGGAAAAAACGGAACCCTTTATATTTTTTTTATTGGAACAATAAACTTGTTTACAAAATTTTAAGTGTTCGTTAACAACTACATTAGTTTAAAACTGTGTTGTAGCCATTAGCGCCCACCTCCAAGAGGGAGACGTCGGCGTTCGAAAATTTATGATAATAAATTTACAATTAATATAAATTCTTAGTTAGACTTAATTACTCTTAATCTAGAATTAGAATAGGATCACTTTGTTGTCCATCTGTCTGACTGTCTGTCAAGACCCTTTATCTCGGTCACGCGTAGAGGTATCGAGTTGAAATTAAAACCATATACTCTGGTCTGCGGTCCCTTGAAGTTGTTAAAAAATCAAACTTCTGAGTTAACGAAAAAAAAAGATACGGCCGTTTATGTCGCATAAAACGTGTATTTCGAGACTCTCAAGGGAATAAAAATTCTTACTTCCCTTGACCTAGAATCCTGAAATTTAACATGAGGCAAAGTCTCAGCACAAGTATAGGGAAAAATCTGAAAACTGTAAATTTGTAGTTACGTCACAAAAAAAATACATTTTTTGCTATTCGAAAAAATCTTCGAATTTCAATTTGGGAATTGAACTGTTTTCATAGGTAAGTTTGTACGGAACCCTTAGCGCGCGAGTCCGTCTCGCAGTTGGCCGATTTTTTTTTAATCCAAATTTTAATTATTTTCCCTATACGTATTTGCCCCGCGGCGTCACGATGCGCAGCGCAGCAGAGCTCGTGGTTTCAGAGCTCTTAACGCCGTCCATTTTACGATCTAAACTGAACTTAAAGGGATGGAGCTATATAGGGTGTATATCTCCATCCCTTTTTCTCGCTCGCACGACTGACATTTTATCACATCAAGGCCTCTGGTCTCTTCCAGCGTTGTCGCGCCGCGTACTATCCGTCCACTCGAAAAATCATACTTATTGTTGTGTCCACAGGTACAACAGTCGTACGCAGCCGGCACGTTCCGCTGCGGTCCTCTCCACCAGATCTCGCTGGTGGGCACGGTGCATGAGGAGGTGGGGGGATACTTCCCCGACATGCTGGACATGCTAGCCAGCTGTCCCTTCCTCAACATGGTGAGTGAGGATGACCTTCTATCCAATTATGTTAGGTATAATTTATCATTGTTCCATCATCAGACCACCAGATGCACGGCCACCAATAAATGGTGGACATCCACCCATACGCACAAATTGTTTTGGAAACACTGAACGATCATTGTGCACAGCTAAGGAGTGGAATTCCCTGCCAGAGTATGTCTTTCCTTATAGCTACAACCTGGGGGTCTTTTAGTGAAAAGTGAATAGGTTACTTCTAGGCAAGCATGCTCCAAGGTCGACCACATCATCGTTTACCATCAGGTGAGATAGTTGTCAAGCGCGGGCCTATCAATAATAATAATAAAAAAAGAATTAACGATTTTTGTTCTTATAATAAATTATTAATTTTTAATAAAATTGCTTTCACGTAGACAATGCCGTGGGGCCCAATGTCAGCAGTAGATATGGAGCCCCAGGAATCCAACGACGGTCCCATCCTCTGGATCCGGCCGGGAGAGCAGCTGGTGCCGACTGCCGAACTTGGGAAGAGCCCCATCAAGAAGAGGAGGTATGTTATCCACTGACATTTAAATGATTACTAGCTTTTGCCCGCGGCTTCGCTCCCGTCAACTGACTACTCTATTCTGCTCTATCCAACTCCACCCTACTCTACCATGTTCTACCCTACTACCGATTTTTTAAATATTTTTATTTCATAGGAACATATATATTATTATTAATAGATATTTCTCCTGACAATAACAAACACAACAAAAAAAATAATAATTGTGAAATCGGTCCAGCCGTTCACGCGTGATGGCGTGACCAAGGGAAATAGGAATTCATTTATATATAAATATAGATTATTAACTGACTTAATTATGACTGATCTATGGCGCATAGTCCTAGCACAAAAGTCCTAACTCAAGACTCGTCAACGAGCTCAGTATCCTCCTCTTAGCGACGTATTCCTCATTACTGAAGATCGTGAAGTTCCCGTGGGATCAGCATTTTACCGATGGTTGTCTCCCCATTTGTGTCGGTCTTTGGCGTCTTGTAGTGCGACTTGCATTTGGGTGTCCTTTGTGGAGCGCACTTGATCTGCTCATCTTTTTGGACTGCGGCCTCTTGGTTGTTTGACATCAACCGTGGCAGTTATGATGAGCTCAAGGTTGTGGCAATTTTTTTTGGTGTTAAATTAACTGATCGAGTTAGAAACAGTATACTGCGCTCCAAAACCAAAATAGCTGATGTGGCTCCATAGGATGCCCAACTTAAATAGGACTGGTTGGGACATGTAGATAGATAGATAGATAGATAAAAAATTTGTTTGTTGCTACACAAAACGCACACAAAGGCACAATTAAATTATACAGAACCAAGCACTTACACAGAAACAAACAATAAAAAAAAAGCAAATGACAAAATTTTTACATAGTGGTGAGCAGTATAATAAATACACGCAAAAGTAAAATAAAGAAAACATAAAAAATATGAGATAATTATACAAAGTGAAATTTATGGGGTGGGTACTTAGAAAGGAACATATAAAAGTCATAGTGCGGTGTGCATCCTAATGTTGCACCAAATGGGAGCCCAGCTCAGCGTGTGTCAGGCAAATACATACCTGACGCTGATATTCTGCTGGTCCGTGTGGTGACATAGGATGCTCACGATGTCTACCGCATATCCCACAAACTGGGGTTATAGTAGCACAAATTGGTCCCCTGACACAGTAAGACGGAGTCGCACACGGCAGACTACGAAAGAGATGGCGGAACGAATTGGACAAAGGAGACATTCAATAAATGTATAGAGCTTGGGCTAAAAATAATTTAAAGTTTAACACCAATCTGACTTATGCAGGCTAAAAGAGCAAAATTATCTTGATTTTTTCGAGCATTGAATGACATTTTATAGTTCTCCGTTTTTTTTAAAGTGAAGTGAAAAAGATATATGCTTGTATCACTGTACATTATTTTATAGGGTTAGCAACCCTGTGGTAATTGACGTGACAGTGTAACTTTATATCTGTGTGCGTTTGTATCACAATGACGTATACTGTATCTGTGTGTTTATTTCAACGTCAAACGTCAAGTTGACAAATCGCCAATTTGACATTTACGGATTTCACCATCTTTCAAAAGGTTTTACTAATGCATTATCATGATAATACATAAGTTTTGTCTTTATTTCATAAAACGGCAGTTGAAATCATAATAATATTTTTAGCTATTTAAAACACGGCAATTTTAGCTTCATTCTAAATAATTCTTTTGTATAGGAACAAATACAAAAAATAAATATGCGTTTTGTTTTTACTGAAACATTTTTCAGCTTTTTACAAAAACGGGGTACTGAAAAATTCTTATTTAATCATGATCGAGTAGCGTAATAAATAAGCTTTCTTATATGGTATACCACATTGGTGTTAAAATTTCTTCGGAATAATTTATATAATAATAATATTCCACAACTTCACACAACGCCATCTAGTCCCAAACTAAGCAGAGCTTGTGCTATGGGTACTAGGTAACTGATGAACATACTTACAAATTTCTAAATACATACATACTATAAATAATTTACACCCAGACACAGAAAAAATGATTATGCTCATCTCACAAACATTCGTCCTGGGTGGAAATCAAACCCACGACCTTTAGCATTGCAGTCAGAGCCACTGACTGCTAGACCAACAGGCCAGTCTCTATATCCGTGAATGTGTTCCCCCAGGGCTGGCATCAACGAGCTGCGCAACCTGCAGTACCTGCCGCGCTGGAGCGAGGCGCGCGAGTTCCTGTTCGAGGACCGCACGCGCGCGCACGCCGACCACGTCGGCCACGGCCTGGACAGGATCACTACCGCCGCCGTCGGTAAGTGCACACTCACAACGAGCTGCGCAACCTGCAGTACCTGCCGCGCTGGAGCGAGGCGCGCGAGTTCCTGTTCGAGGACCGCACGCGCGCGCACGCCGACCACGTCGGCCACGGCCTGGACAGGATCACTACCGCCGCCGTCGGTAAGTGCACACTCACAACGAGCTGCGCAACCTGCAGTACCTGCCGCGCTGGAGCGAGGCGCGCGAGTTCCTGTTCGAGGACCGCACGCGCGCGCACGCCGACCACGTCGGCCACGGCCTGGACAGGATCACTACCGCCGCCGTCGGTAAGTGCACACTCACAACGAGCTGCGCAACCTGCAGTACCTGCCGCGCTGGAGCGAGGCGCGCGAGTTCCTGTTCGAGGACCGCACGCGCGCGCACGCCGACCACGTCGGCCACGGCCTGGACAGGATCACTACCGCCGCCGTCGGTAAGTGCACACTCACAACGAGCTGCGCAACCTGCAGTACCTGCCGCGCTGGAGCGAGGCGCGCGAGTTCCTGTTCGAGGACCGCACGCGCGCGCACGCCGACCACGTCGGCCACGGCCTGGACAGGATCACTACCGCCGCCGTCGGTAAGTGCACACTCACAACGAGCTGCGCAACCTGCAGTACCTGCCGCGCTGGAGCGAGGCGCGCGAGTTCCTGTTCGAGGACCGCACGCGCGCGCACGCCGACCACGTCGGCCACGGCCTGGACAGGATCACTACCGCCGCCGTCGGTAAGTGCACACTCACAACGAGCTGCGCAACCTGCAGTACCTGCCGCGCTGGAGCGAGGCGCGCGAGTTCCTGTTCGAGGACCGCACGCGCGCGCACGCCGACCACGTCGGCCACGGCCTGGACAGGATCACTACCGCCGCCGTCGGTAAGTGCACACTCACAACGAGCTGCGCAACCTGCAGTACCTGCCGCGCTGGAGCGAGGCGCGCGAGTACTAAAATTTTAGTCATATCGACACGAGAAGAAAGAAAGAAAGTGAAATTGGCCTTATTGCCGTTAGTGTGTGTTATACTTGTATAACACTTTTGTGTATTGAGTAGTCTACAAAGACTGCCATAGTTTGAAATTCACCCAGATCTCGAATCACTTTTACTACTACTCGTATAGCTATGAGCTACTGAGTCACACTAATTTTATATTTGATGTGTATGTGTGTGTTTGTTACTCCTTCATGCTCAAATAGCTGAACGGATTTAACTTTGGCACAGGGTAGACCATATCCCAGAATAGTACTTAGGATGCTTTTTATCCTGCGAGTGTGTTCTCTTGTTTTCTACTTTCATGAGTGTAAAACTTCGGGCTCAAGCTAGGCGACTTTTAAAACCTGGAAATTATCAGGGTCCTTTGACTACGAGCGGCCAGTTGCTGCTGCATATAACTATGGTTAACAGATGCTCACCCATATTTTATTTCATCCACAGGTGTGTTAAAAGCAATCCACTGCGGCGACGAGTCAGACCGCGGGCGCATCACTAAGGACGTGGTGGCCTTCCACGCGGCTGACTTCAACAAGCTGGTGCAGCTGTTAGGCCTGGACCTGTACGAGCCGCCCATCTCGCAGTGTGTCACTTGGTAAGTTCCATGCGGCTGACTTTAACCAGCTGAAGCAGCTGGACCTGTTTGTTTCGGTGTTTCTTCTCAAAATAGTCAACCAGGAAACATCAGTCTCATCTAGTTTAAATCGACCAAAAAATTTTAGTTTGCAAAATAGAAATTCGAAGAATCTTAACTTATGGCAGGGGCACATTGCTCGCAAAACAGATGACCGCGTTCCAGAAGACGCAGCTTTGGAAGGCTTCCTACAATGTGAACCGAAGCCCTAGGGAGAGTCGCGGGAATCCGACGGATGCGAGACGCACAGGACCGTTCATTGTAACGACACTTAGGGGAGGCCTATTTCCAATAGTAGACTGGACGTCTTTCAGCTGAAATGATGATGATGATTTGCAAACTAAATATCATTTAGCACAAAAGATAGGTGCTTTTTATCTTGGGAGTATATTTCCTTGGGACAATAGCAGATGAGCTTCATCAGAAGGCTTAAAGTCACTCAAAGGGCAATTGAAATGGCTATGCTCGGAGTTTCCTCGCTTAATCGCTTTAGGAATGAAGATATCCGCAGGAGAATCAAGTTCGCGGACATAGCCCGAAGAATCGCCAAACTAAAGTGGCAGTGAGCAGATAGAAAGGTTCTGGTGTGCCGACCGTGCACCGGTGCGCGCAGCGTTGGCGCCACGACCACAATGTGGGGCGACGACCTGCTGAGAGTCGCGGAAGTGCGGTGGATGCGAGACGCACAGGATCGGTCGTTGTGGAGACGCTCGAGGGAGGCTTATGTCCAACAGTGGACGTCTTTCGGCTGAAATGATGATGATGAATAGCAGATGCTAGTAACTACATGATTATGATATTTCCGAATGTGTCGTCAGGTTGGAAGAGGCCAAGCTGAACCAGCTCCGTCGCGAGGGCGTGCGCTACTCGCGCCTGCCGCTGTGCTCCGATGACATCTACTTCCTGCCCAGGAACATCATCCACCAGTTCAGGACCGTGTCCGCGGTCACTTCAGTTGGTAAGTGCTTCTGGACCTTATACTTTTTTGAAGAGATTGTTTTTTGGGTTCCGTATCCGAAGGGTAAAACGGGACCCTATTACTAAGACTCCGCTGTCCGTCCGTCCGTCTGTCACCAGGCCGTATCTCATGAACCGTGATAATTAGACAGTGGAAATTTTCACAGATGATGTATTTCTGTTGCCATATAACAACTAAAAAACAAAATAAATTAAATATTTAAGGGGACTCCCATACAACAAACTTGTTTTTTTTTTTGTTATTTATGCCTACTGTCTACGGATGTGTAGCTTCATAGACGCGTATTCGTCATCATACGCTTAGTATACGCGTGCGTGAAGCTTCTGTCGTGTCGCTGCGGCTTCGTCGACAGTTTTATAGTTTTGTATGTAAGCTGTGAGCAGGCGTACACCAATCATATAATGACAGTAGGCCATTTAAATGTACACAGCCGGCCCGTCAGTGCCCGTCGATGGATATTTAACGTCGAGTTAATACCGAAATCGCAATTTATTAAATTCCGGGATTCAATCGTCATGTTTATGATTCCGGGATTTTAGAGGAGCTATTATCAAACTATTATGGAGCGCAGCACAATAGGTATTAAGCGAATAGATCGCGTTAGATACACCACGCTGCGCTCTGTTATTAGATGTCGGAGAGAAAACAGGTTGAAGTGGGAGTGGGCCGACCACGTCGCACGAATGCACCCGGACAGGTGGGCGAAAATTGTCGCTCACTGGACGTCTGAGGAAGGTCAACCCTGGCGAAGGTGGTGTGACGATCTGATCATGTTCGCGGTGCAAACTTGGCCAGAGATCGCCCTAAACAGAGAGGTTTGGAAGGAGAAAGGGGAGGCCTTTGCCCCCCCACCCCTCAGCAGTGGGACACAAAATGGGCTATTAAAAAAAAACTATGTTACGTAAGTAACATACAGTTAGCGTAGAGAAGAAGTAATTCCACGAACTTTAGGTACACTCAACCTATTCCGATCTCTCGATCATGATCGGTAGTCAGCTCATGCATTCATGAGGTAGTCATCCCACGTAAGGGCCTGTGCACACCACGTTTTTTAAACGGGTCGTTGATGCGCGTTTTAGAAACGTGCGTCGACTGCGCGCTTTGATCCTATTAAAAGTCTACAGGCTGCGTCTGACTCGCGTGCGTATCGCGTCTGTATCGCTACAAACGCGCGTCGACGACGCGTTTAAAAACCGTAGTGTGCTTAGGCACTTAATATGTCCTCGTATCGGACACTATCCTGGACAGAAGTACTCAATCCTTGTACCATCCACAGCCTGGCACTTGCGTCTGAAGCAGTACTACCCGACATCAGAAGCTTCATCACCAGCTGATGAGCGTCCGGCAGACCCCATACCTGTCACCATCAACCACACATCTGGTGAGCTATATACTTTAGAAAATTCATTGTTCTTTATTTATTACTAGCAATAATAATCCTTTACTATCACACAACGCCATTTAGTCCCAAACTAAGCAGAGCTTGTGCTATGAATACTAGACAACTGATAAACATACTTATATATTTCTAAACACATATTTTAGATAAACTAGTTTCTCTAAACAAACTGTAGAAACCCGATTTATTCTCCTGAATTTTGGAGAATCCTTTCTTATCGCCTACGTCATAAAAGGAAACCTTGAGGAAAATTTCACACTCCTAGTCCCAGTAGATTCGGCTGTGCGTAGATATGTCAGTCAGTCAGTTTCTCCTTTTTTATTTAAATACAGATTACACCCAGACACAACAAATGATCGTGCTCACCACACAAACATTTGTCTTGGGTGAGAATCGAAATCACGACCTCCGGTTTAGCAATTTATTGTTTTTATATAACTAGCAAGTATAGTATATACGCGTTAAGAAAATCGTGACCCATTGTTCTCACTAAGATTAGCCATGCCTCTTGACCAATTAGATCAAAGTAAAATAGAAAGCCGTGTCACATTGACCAATTGAAGTAAGCCCTTCAGACAGCACAGACACGACTTTGGCAATTTTAAAAATGAATATTCGAAAAATAAAAGTGAAAATTCTGAAAATGGGTTATTTTTTTAAGCAAGTATGCAATGCATTAACATAATTCTAACGGATATGACTCCATAAAATATTTCTAAAACGCAAATTAATCATTGTAAATTGAAATTTACAGAGCCTAAAAAATCAGCAGCCAAACACAAAGCCGGTGTCATTGAGATGAGAGCTCTCAGCGCAAAGTTCCACCAGAAATTGAACCAGAAGACGGCACTGAAGGTCGGTCACAACAGGAAGAGCGTAGAAACACAGGTCAAACATACAGACAAGAAGACAGACACTAAGGCGGACAAGACCGAGAAGACAGACAAACCAGAGACGAGCAAGTCTGACAAGATTGATACTAAATCTGACAAACTTGAGACCAAATCTGACAGGTCAGAATCCAAGTCTGATAAAATAGAACCAAAGCCTGAAAAATCCGAGACTAAAGTTGACAGAACAGAACCCAAGGTCGAAAAAACAGAATTAAAGCCTGACAAAATTGAAGTGAAACAAGAAAAGACTGATGCGAAGTCACCAGAGAAAGTTGATCTCAAATCCGAAGTAAAGGATAAAATTGAAGCTAAACCTGACAAATTAGATCACAAGTCTGACAGAACAGATATTAAATCTGACAAATTGGATCCCAAACCTGAGAAGTACGAACACAAAAGCGATAAAATAGAACAGACCTATGAGAAAACTGAGCTAAAGTACGACAATCCCGATATGAGGCACGATAGAGATAAAAATAGATCAGACCAAAAATCAGACAAAACTGAAATAAAAACTGAGAAATCTGACAGAGTAGATCAAAAATCCGATAAGGTAGACACAAAGTCGGATAGAACAGATAAGAACCACAGACACAAGGATTCAGACAAACACCGTTCAGAAAGGTCAGACGTACGGCACGAGAGGTCTGACAAGGATAGATCAGACCATCACCGTCGGCATTCATCATCATCTCGTCACAAATCGTCGCATCACAAGTCGGACCGCCCGAGAGAACATAAGAAGGAGCATAGAAGCTCTGATGACAAGAGGAATGACAAGCACAGGGACAAGTCTGACAGCAGTAGAGATAAGTCAGACAAAGTGACAGTTGACAGCACGAAGTTACCAGTAGATGTGGTCCAGCGACCACCCGATTAGACCTTGTAGTGACGTAGTGAAGTGACAGTGTTTCGTGAAGGATTTTGTTCAGTAAGTAACGTCATTATAAGTTTATCGTAAGATCTTGATCACTTTTAAATAATATTGGTTTCGGAGAGGATCTCATATGTAGTATGTCTGATTTGCGTGACTGATCAAGATGGAAATTTTATCGACTAATTTATTATTGTACTGTTCTAGTATAATTGGTACTTTATTGTGTGAAACCATTGCTGTGTATTTTAAAATAATTAGTGATACTATAAAATGCCTGGACGCTTTGTTATTTGCAGTCTTTTTGACTGGCTGAGTGACTGGTAGTCAATGCAGGAATTTGAATTTGGACGTGATTTTCAAGTACAAACTCTTTACTCCCGGCGTTTTATACCGTAGCTAATAAAATTTTCCTTAACCTAATGAACATAAAGCATATATTTGAAGGGGCCAAAACAACACGATTTTGCATAAATGAAATCATTGACACATTGCACTTCAATATATTAAATCTTTGTCAGAATATTTGAAATAGTTCAGAGTCCTTCATGAAAGCACAGCAAACTTCTTAGCAGTAGGTACACTGTATATATTAATGTTTTAAGCGCCTCTTAGAGGCTAAGCAGAGATGGTTTATGGATGAATGCGCAGTTTTAGATTTCTTTCGTCATGTTACGAGCGTGTACGGTTTTTTTTCGGGGTTGCCATGACTTTATTAAGTGGTATTGCCAGCAAACTGGAAATATTCTGAAATTACAACAGCTTTTTTTGTTACATACACGGCGTCAGAATACACAGACAACCATGTTAGTAGGTTAATGTATGGTGAATGCCATATAAACGCAACTATAGTTCTTCGAACGTACCGAGAAAGGTATGGTAATAGCTCACATGCCCCAGAAACGCCCGCACCATACTTTTAGCAAGAAATTACGGGAGAATAAACTGATTGTGCCGCAACAAGGAGTCCCACCGTGGTAAGTACCCGCGGCTTTGGAAGAACGAATTTTAAGGTGGGTCTACGCTAGAGGAGCCGTGCACGAACTGAGCACAACCCCAGCCGCTCTACTCGCGGTGTCTAGGATGGCCGTACAACGAGCCTCCAACGATCACTGTCCTCGAACTTGATGCGAAGTCCTTTGTGTTCGTCAATAAACTGACAATAGGAGCATAACATAGCGAACCAAACGCTCTTTGCGCACTCGTTCGAAGTTTGTAAGTTGGTCCCCACTACACGACTTTGTGCTCGGCTCGTGCGCGGCTCCCCTAACGCAGACCTTTAGAATATTTTTCTCGAAAACCGCCAACGCAAGCGCCCTCTGAAGCGCGCGCGACGTCACAATATGCAATAGTACGCGACGTGGCTGTTATGTTACCTATCGGCTACCTATCTACCTAAAGGTCAGTGAAACGATGATGCCAGGGTTTCTATAAATCCTGGTTTCACCTTCCAGGAGGTATCTCTATTATATCGTTGGATAGGTAACTTTAAGCTAAATAAAAGTTTATATGTCGCCAAATTCCAAATGTTACTCCGTTCAGAGTTATTATGTTAAAAAAGCTAGTGAAAAAACAAACATTGAAACATTATTGTTTTATTTGTAAAAATTCGAATAACTTTGAAGGGACTGTAACGACATCTATGGCGTCACATAAGAACTAATCCTGTATCGCGCAATTAAAGTTCTCCGCGCGATTAGAACATAAGAACATCCCGAAATCATCTATCGGGCAGTTGCCCACCAGACATAACACCCGTCTGATCGGAGGATCCTCCCTTTTTAACGGAGGTATGTGGGACTTTACTCTCTGTTCCGCATACCCCCAAAAAACATTATCATTGTTTTATTTGTAAAAAATCGAATAACTTTGAAGGGACTATGATTTGAAACGTGGCACCAAATTAACTTTTATTTAGCTCAAAAATACTTATCCAACAATATAACACACATTGGAAAGTGGAACCAGGAGCATCCTCCTTTGTTTAAAAAAACTATTTTGCGTGTTATTTATTTTTGTTTTGTCTCGATTTGATACTAAAAACGCAATACGTAGTTTAATTTAATACCCATCGGTCAATTCAAATCTGTATATGATTAAAACTTATTTGCAGATAAAAAGTTAATTGCTATTGAGCAAGAACAATAAACATTTTTCATTGTTCTGGTGAGAAAATACCCTAGTTTTTCGAACGAAAATTATCGTAAAATAATATGAGAGTCATACGCGCCTATGCTGCTGACAATTCGTTTCTCAAAGCACAGTGCAGCAGATTACATGCGCTTGAGACTTGCTTATGGGTGCGAATAATTTGCGTTCAAAAAACTACATAATTCAATAGAAAAAAAGTTTTATTTACTGCTTTAAAAAATCCCAGAGATAAATCTAAAACTGCGTCGCGTATGTGATTTGAGAGAGTTCTAAACGAAAACGTAATTGAAAGAATAATTATTAATAAATTAAATTCTAAGTAAATATAAATTTATTCACACATATTTCTAAAATTGCACTAGAAGAGTAAATTATATATATTATTATTCTGATAGACTAAAAACTGTTTGCCGCCATATTTGATCGTAACTGGCATTGCGTGACATGGTAACTATTACCCAGTATTAAAGTGTAACCAAACCATTCGATATGGATCGTTGCTAAATATGGTTGATGTAAGTTAAACCCATCTATCAAAATTGACGACCGTTACTATAGTTGGGCCGTTTTTTTTTCTCGGGTGGGAAAATCATCTAATGACATCCCCCGCTCTTGGACGGAGCGAGAGATAGTGTCAGACTTTTATTGACTAAAACTTTTCCTTCTTTGCCATTTTTTTCCAGGGCCCCGGGGATCTCTTTCGCATCACCCATGGCCCCAGTAGGCTTCGACCCTGCTGGGCCCCTACGGTTGCTGACATCTCCTTGAGGATAGTTGGACCGTTAAGAAATAAGTCATCCGGTTATAGACAATGTCGGCTCACAGTGGAAATCCTTCTCAGAGATCCTATTTGGTGGGTAATGAGCAAGAAACAAACTTCCCGACCACGGAACTGATTAATTATGATATAGGTTTTAGGTTCTCACTTCACAACGAACCGTGAGACAGTCCCTAGACTAGATGTTGTTCACACGGCTGCCGACAGAGAAAAACACCGCGTCTGTGCGGTCGAAACTTTTATCCTTTGTTCGGTTCGCGCGAACGCCAGCCCAGATTCTGTCAGTGTTGTGATGTCAGCACAGTGCTATTCACGTTAGGAAAATAGTGACATATCAGTGCATCATTCATCATCATCATCATTTCAGCCGAAAGACGGCCACTGTTGGACATATGCCTCCCTTAAGTGTCGCCATAACGACCGGTCCTGTACGTCGTGCATCTATCGGATTCCCTCAGGTTTCCATCCACCTTTTAGGAGGCCTTCTAACGCTGCGTCTTCCACTCTAACCTTTCGACCCCACCGACCATCTGTTCTGAGAGCAATATTCCCCGCCTACTGTCTTTTAAGTTTGGTGATTCTTCGGGCTATGTCGGTAACCTTGGGTCTATTGTGGATGTCTTCATTTCGGATGCGATCACGCAAGGAAACTCCCTTTCCGCCTTCTGATGAGATCCATCAGTGCAACTGCAAAGTAATGGCATATTCATACTGGGGTCAAGGGGCGTGACTAAACTGAGTGACAACGTGATCGACCCATTATTTTTTTAACATGAATACTTTATACAGCGTTTGGAAGGCCAAGGACAAGGACAAGGTGGACCGATGACCTGGTGAGGGTCGCGGGAATCCGATGGATGCGAGACGCACAGGACCGATCATTGTGGTGACATTTGGGGGAGGCCTATGTCCAACAGTGGACGTCTTTCGGCTGAAATGATGATGATGATGAATACTCTATAACGTTTATCACACGACGATTCGGTTTATAACGGTCCCACTATAGTGAATTAATTATGAAACAAAGCCGACTTCTGTCAACTGTAACCCGCCTGTCATACATCACACTGTCTCGACTCTAAACGGTCGATATTATCGATCGATCGAGGTTTGGCTGCACCTTTAGAAAATTTAAATAGATTTTTTTATAAAAGAGAGATGATTTTTTTTTTACAATAGAAAGTCATGCATTGTCAATGCCCGCGCATTTGCTAGTAACAATCAATTTGGACGTTAGGCATATATTTGAGGTTATTTCTCAAGATTTTTGAATTCTTATATTTTGGGTACGTAAAATTTTGTGACCACTGTATTTTTTTAAGTTTCAAAATTTAATTTATTTTGTGGTTGACCCATGTTCAGCAGTGTGTAGTGGGTAGATGGACGGCGATAAATAATACATTTCTATTAAACTGCCTTTTTCAGCTACTAGCTGATTTATGAACACAAACTATAGTTTCATGACTTTACAAGCCTACCAGGGCATCGGCATTGTTCGAAAGAGTTACCGTGGCCCTGGGCAATTGGAGGAACACAGGTGGGCTCCAGTCAGGCCCATAAAAAATTACATACTTACATAAATTCATGCCTTTTCCCATGTGGATAGGTAGTGACTACAAAATGCCACCTTCATCAATTTAGTTTATTTTTATTCAGATAACAATGGTCACAAAACGTTAAACAAGTCCATTAAAAACATTTAGTGTGATTATTACATAGTGTTGAGATTTTGTTACAAAATGTTTTAGCCGCTACATAGCTTCTTATTTTAAAATACGATTGTTACGATCTAACGTAAAATAAGATGTATCTTTCAAAACGTGGTGCGATCTAAGACATACTAAAATGTTTAAAAAATCTTGTAGGTAATGGTATGTCACGGCCAACTAGCTTAATCCGCCATTCAATTAAAAGCCTAGCGTTTTTACTAAATTACGCTATTCAACTAGCCACCCCAATTATATTCAGCCAGTCAATCAAACAGCGAGCAGAGAGCAGTGGTGGCTGAGAGGTAACGGCCCCGACTTACGAGTTGCATTACTTTGTGTAATTTATTTCATCACCACTGCTCTCAAAAAGGCGAAGGAAAACATCGTGAGGAAACCGGCATGTCCTAGAACCAAAAATTCGAAGACATGTGACATTCACCAATCTGCACGGGGCCCGCGTGGTGGATTACGGCCCATTCCCTCTCATAGAGAGAGGAGGCTTGAGTCCCAGCAGTGGGAACATTAAAAGGCGGATTATGTTTATGCTATGCAATCAAACAGCTAGGCAAATGATTTGATGAGAAAGGAAATAAAGAAAAACATTTTATTTGCGGGAGATGACGCAATCTTAGTACTAACTTACAAATTATAAACATTCTGCGCCATGTCCGCGCAAAACGGCCAAATGGTCAGCATAATGCCGCGACGAGTCCACAGCGCTGGTTTTTAGCGTGGGCCGGTGACGGTGTCGACACAAGGACGTCGGATCGGTATTGTGTGCTAATAGATTTGAGTAAAACAATGAAAAATAAACGATGACGGTATTAATTGTGCAGCCCAGACATTTGAGAGAGACTGTTGAAATTAATTTTGATTTCGTGTTTAACTGGCAATGTGCTGACGACGTTCGTAATTAAGATAAAGTGACAGAGCTCCGCTGCGTGGGGTTATTGTTTACTGTTTCTGTCTACAGAGTTTAAAAGAACTTTTTATCATCAAATGTTCCGAATTCCTTGCCGGAGTCTGTCTTTCCAGATAGCTACAACTTAGGGGTCTAGAGTGAATAGGCTACTTCTAGGCAAGCGTGCTCCATCGTCGACCACATCATCGCTTACCATCAGGTGAGATGGTGGTCAAACGCAAGCCTATCATTAATAAAAAAAAAATGTCTTCTCTTGCTCTACGGTGAAGCGAGAGGGCATGTTAGACTTACCCACCCTCTTTCAAAAAATTCCCGCGGCCTTAAATCATAATTAAAAGAACCAAATCTAACCTGCCCGTGTCGGGGTGCTGTAAGTTTTTTTGTTCACATGGTCACATTTATATGAATGATCTAAGCTAATGCTTAGGTCATGGTTAATAGTTAGGCTGGCTAATACCAGCCAGTTCATCAAGTGTTGTGTTGATGCATGGGCTGAAGATAATTCACGCCGCTAGATGAACGGCGCCGTTCAGTGTCAGGCTAGGCTCCTAACTAAATTTCGTATTAAGCTAGTTGGCTGCGGCATATAGACAGATGCATTATTTGAATTAATTAAATACAAATATTCTTTATTTGATTAATTAAACTAACTACTTACAGAATTCGAAAGACATTATATCAAGTCAAGCATTCAGACAAATGGGAAAATATGCGAACTCGTAAATGCAATAAAATTGAACATAACCCTAATTTATCGACCATGTTCACTGCAACGTGTTAAAGAAAAATAAATATTTAAAAGACAAATACCCGGTTTTACTTTTCCTGGGCTACACCTAAATGTATGCATAAATGGAATCGCGAGTTGGAAATTCAATACGAAATAATATTTAGGCATGCGTTTACGTTTTGCCTAGCGATTGTGAATACGGGTAAAAATATTAAAACGTTATTTTTAGGGTTCCATACCCGAAGGGTAAAAACGGGACCCTATGACCTATCACTCCGCTGTTCGTCTATCTGTCATCAAACTATCCCCTGTACCATGACGTTCAAAGTAAGATTGTTTCATTCTTATTTCAGTGTCGGTAAGATACAGAGCTATTCAGGTTGTCTAGCGCCATCTCTTACCCACAATGGAATAGGAATAAAACAATCTTACTTTAAACGTCATGGTAACCCCCTATATCTCATGAACCGTGATAACTAGACAGTTGAAATTTTTACAGATGATGTATTTCTGTTGCCGCTATAACAACAACTACTAAGAACATAATAAAATAAATATTTAAGTGGGGCTCCCATACAACAAACGTGATTTCTTTTTGGCGTTTTTTGCGACGGACGGTATGGAACTCTTCATGTGCGAGTCCGACTCGCACTTGGCCGTTTTTTTTTCGATTCTGTGGAACTGAGTCTTAGCTCGCACCACTTCCAAACGAAACAAAATACAGCAATAAGATAGTGACTTGTCCGTTATATGCCCTTAATGTCTGTTACTTAGATAAAGACAGTATTATTAATGTTTATAGCAAATTCTAGTGACGAACTTAGCGCTCTATGGTTATCCAAAGGATAGCAATCGGAACTTGTGAATTATGACCTGATTTTATCATTTTTATTAAGGCGAAAGCTATTGCCTTGAGCGTGACTATTTTATCGTTAGATAACGTTGAATTCAACATTTTTAGTTCATTTTATTGTTAGTGTAGTGTAAAGAGCCCAGTGCAAACAGCCCCGACTTATAGGTCGCGGCTTCTAACCCAGCATGCGCATTTCTTTGAGTAATTTATTTCATCACCACTGCTTTCAAAACGGTGAAGGAAAACATCGTGAGGAAACCGGCATGTCCGAGAGCCAAAAGACATGTGACATCCACCAACCCCGCCTGGGCCCGCGTGGTGGATTGTGGTCTATTCCCTCTCTTAGAGAGGAGGGCCGAGTGCCAGCAGTGGGAACATTATAAGACTGATTATGCCATGCTACGCTGGTGTAATTGGGGCATTGTTAAATTGTTTCAAAATCCATCCAATTCTGACTAACAAAACCAAAATAAACTAAAAATGTTAAGTTTAACGCCATGTAGCGTGGTCATGGCCACACTCGTGCCCGTAGCTTCTACCTTAAAGCGACATCTGTTGGTGTCTTTTGAAAGTGTAACAAGCTAAAAATATAATATAGCGTCTGAGATGACACGCGCTGTTTTTTTCTTTCTTTTTTTGGTGATACGGATTACAAGTTAACTGTGACTTTAAGTTGTTTAAGTCAATGTAAGTCTAGTTTTAGTGGAGAACGCGTTAATGGACTTGCTAAAAATAACTTTGCATTATTTTTTTTAGCCTAAAGAATCACGTGTCGCCTTTTTCACCAATACTAGACCTAAAGATACTTACCAAATGTAAATAAAACATGTCAATCAACAGATCACAGTTATCAAATAAATAATTTATAGTTTGCGCAAAACATTTTTTTTTTCGTATAATTTCTATCGTTGATTTTTTTAATTTAAAAAATAAGAAAATTTTGTGAATTTTTAAGTTAGCCCAGCTTTTTTGCGATCGAATGTACATTTTGTATATTTTATACTGTATAGGTTAAGTGTTATGGTCTAAACTAATGTTTAGATTTACTTATGGGAAGATAAAACTGTATTATTATAGAGAAAATGTTGATAATTTTTGGCCTATGCATAATAAGTAATTATTTGAGTGAGCAAAGATCTTGAACGATTTTTCCATAGGTAAACCTAATCATCGACAAATTGGTATGAAAACTCAAAGGGCTGCTAATCCAAAAGACATTTCAAATGTTGCTATCATATTGTAATATGACAATTGGCAACAATCTTCTAAACACCTTTGAGTGGTCAGAATTGTCTCTGACATTGTTTTTACTTCTTAATTCTTAAGAGTTTAATTGAACACATAAAGTTGTGTTAATTTCGATCATAAATGTGGAAGAGTCAATGTTCGTAAGATGCGAGTCAATGCCGAAATCAAGCAGAAAACAGAGGATAAAACTAATTTCTTGCCTTATAGATTAAACTGTCAAATTATACATCAATATTGATGTCAATTGCAATAATTTTTCAAATTGCCACTAGATGGCGTTGATTTAAACATGGCGTGTATATCTAGCCGAGTTGTAATAATCTTTGGAGTTGGTTTCGGGCACATTTGACACGCTGGACGAGGTCTCAAGTCTGATCTTCAGACACTAATGTGATTGATAAATATTTAACATATTTATGTTTAGGTGGTTAATTTATTGTTTCACGTTCCCTATATTTTTTTGGAAATAATAATTAGATTATAAATAGATTTGGTTGTTTTATTTCTTTACCGATCCATACTTCATAATGACCATGAGCCTTGGACGCTGCTTATGAGATCCTACAACTGACAAAGAGCGATGATGATAGCAGATCAAACACAACAACATTAGCTACGATACAGAAACCAGGATGTACTTCTAGGGAAAGGCCATCAGACCTACATAGCCAAACAATTTAAAAAAAATTCGTTGATTCACCAGGAATGACTCCTGGATCGTGGGTGCATTCACGAACATGTAAACTTACATACACTAGACACCTAGACCTATCTGTTGGCCATACAAATTTTTGTTCCGTGCGGGATTCGAAGCCGCAACCTACAGCGCAGCAGCCAATCGCCGAACCACTGGGCTAGCCGTGCGGTCAAAACACAAAATAGTATTGGCAATCAACACCTTTCAAGGCAGCGCGCATTGATGGTACCTACCTACCTATCCAGGTTCAGTTCCTGCCTAGCCCACACAGCCCCATATATCCCCTTGATCTGGCTGAACTCAAAATAAATATCTTCATTCCGAAACTAGATGGCGGCGACTAAACCGTAGCTCTAAATAAAGACCAGTCACCTCATTCTGCCGGATAGTCTTTTTGCGCAGCAGCGTAGCGTTCACTAAAACTACGATATCCCAGAAATTACACATACATCCGACCGAACTCATGTCGACATGCTTGGCGCTTTTTTGACGTCTACTCAATAGTCTGTTACCGCTGAGAGGTACGCTGAAGAAACTAGAAAAAAAAAATCAGACTTCGGTACCTACTTATGGTGAAGGCTGCAGGCCCGTGGCCGTGTTCTCGCCAGATGGCGCTAAACTCAACATTTTTAGTGTATGGGAACTTGCTTATTTCTCTACTTATGCAGACAGTGAAGATGCTCGCACCAAAACATTACCGGCTGCTTGAGCCCGTCACCTGCTAGGGCTGCAAAATTGTTCGAATGAGTTACAGCGGACTTGGAACAGGGTAACTGAAAGAACACAGTTGGGTTTTAGTCAGTAAAAGTCTGACATTCCCTATCTTTCCACCTAGACAGACGGAGGACTACAGGCTCAGCCCCATCAAGGCCCTACTGGGACTCGTGAAGGAGGTGCACGGAGGGCTAGAGGTTGAGTAGACAGGAGAGGCATAGCACAAAAGATCCAGAAGGGTCGATGTCCTCTAGCCCAAGGCCAGCCCCACAATAAGATAAGAACTTATATATTTGATGATTTCCCACCCATTTGTCGAGTCATTCGTCAAGATTACTGTGTTCCGTTATTTTTCATCTATGATTGACAACAGCAACGTCATTTCTGAAAATTCTGTTGCAATAAAAGGACAATGCTATTTGTCCTGCCTGTACTTAAAGCTGCGTCTCTCTTTGACACTGGATCCACGATGACTTTAAAAAACTTAGTAAAAAGTCTCTGGGTTCATTCCGATGTTCAGGGTACTGTTAAAGAGAAATCACGAGTCAGTTGGCTTCTACTCCTTGAAATACCAGGTGGAAAAATAAAACAAAAATATAAAATTTTGTTATTTATTCATTTCCTTACTCTCGAATAATATAAAAAAAATCGGCAAAACTTTTTAAGTACAAACAAATAAATATAGAGAATCCAATATTCAGTCACATAGTAAAAATTACCTAAAATACATTTCAAAATGTATCTCTATTAATAATATAAACATGCGATATTATAAACAATAGTAATAATTATTAAATAATACGAGATTAATAGAACATTGAGATGGCACAGAGAGATAAAATTATAACTATATTGTGGCAAGACTGAGTACAAAAGATTGCCAGTTAAAAAAAATCACAAGGCGTGATTGGCAAGTTCGCTTTTACTTAGAAATACGAAGTTTAATATTAGAAGAGTAATATTAAAACTTGTGTTAATAAGATAAATAAAGAATTCCTCATACATAAGATATATAAATGTATATCTTATTGAGTATTCCAACAATTCTCTCTATTGTGTGACTTAGTAAACACAACATGTTCTCACATAAAATTATAAATATTAAATTAAAATTAAATAATGACCAATGAATTACACATGACAATGACAACATTTGTTGAACGATACACTATAAATTCTTCGTAAATTGATTATATTAACTATATAAAAACATGAGATTTCTGTAGAATTTTCAAAAAAACAACTATAAATTGCACATTCTAAGGCACTTTTTCTTTTAAAATGCATTCCCTATCAGTCGTTACCGAATGTAAATGAATATTTCTAGAGAATATTCGTCAATAGGCTACAACCGTTACTTAAGTTCTACGATATTATAGTTGGCAAGTAGTAAATAATATTTAGGAGACTTTACAACGATAAAAGGTTAATATTGCTTTGGTTGGTGTGGTAGGTGAGCCGTGCGGCGGTCACTGTGGGCAAACAAAAACATTTATTTATTTATTTTCCAACATATAATAATAAATCTTTAATTCGAGCTAAATTCATAGTGTTAGTAACAATAATCTTAAACTTAGTGTTAACACGACACATGTAAACTGCAGCAGTGAACAATGTATGGACAGTAGTGGTGGGTCGTTGTCGAATTTTAGACGGACGAAACGTAACCGTTTTGGCGACGACAAAAACGGTTGCAGAAAACGGTCGTCGTCGCAACTGTTTGAAGACGAAACTATCGTTGAGTGAAGTAGTTGCAGAAAACGTTCGTTGTCGCAACTAGTTTGAGGACGGTAATAAAATCTGTACTCGTCGCGTCGTCGTTTCAAAACCAGTTATTACAATGAAAAATGAACTTTATGGCCATAAACATAAAATTCATTTTTCATTGCAATAACTGGTTTTAAAAACGACGACGCGACGAGTGTGATAGTTGAAGCAATGGATTCTCGACCTTATTTTCTTAAGAGTAAGATAACAATTCGCATACAGTAATTCGAAGACTGGTTTGTGCAACGAAGACTGTTTGGTCGTAGGATGGAAAACGGTTGTTACGTTGCAGAACAAAAAACGGTCTTTGAAAACTGTTCGTCGTTGAAACGCCCACCGCTAATGGACAGTCCACTCTGTTAGCTATCATCGAGTCAAATGCCTCAAATCACCTATTTCCGACTGTTTATGTGTCTAAATCTTTCTCTAACGACTAGACTAGATTCAAAAAAGAATGTCCGATTTAAGCAAATACCATTTATAATTCCACCAATTATAGTTCATTAATACACTAAAAACAAAATAAACAAAAATGTTGAGTACAGTGCCATATAGCGAGAACAGGGTCACGCTCGGGCCAGTAGCTTTTACAATGCGTTCCAAATAAGATTAGGATCGATTGCCATGTTGTGACGTCACGTCATACTGTCAAATCGCAAGAAATTAGGCAAAATTGAAGAACTCAGAGATGAGCAAAATTGAAGAACTGGATTCTGGAAACTTTTTTCATTCACAGTTCATAAATAAATTAAATTTAAAAAAAAAACTTGTTTTACTCACCTTAATAATTCTATGATTTGACAGTATGACGTGACGTCACAACATGGCAATCGATCCTATTTCTTATTTGGAACGCCAATGCGTTCCAAATAAGAAATAGGATCCATGGCCCTCCCTCCATTCCTTCCATATATCGCAGGCCCGAGTCTCCTCTTACCAGTTCTAGCGAAATCTGTGTCTGTCTAATTCGTCCCGCCAGTGGTCTGGACACCAACTTTGTACTAATTTGGCCCACAATTTGTCGAACATACGACAGACACGTCCTGCCCAGTCCCATTTATGTAAGGCAACAATATAGTATTTAGATCTCGATCCGTTATTTTACACATAGTACGAGTATATTGCGCTCCATGGCTCGTTGGCTAACCTTGAGTTTAGAATGTTAGTCAAAAACTCGGATAGAGAGGGGAGACGAAGAAGACGGGGAGAATACACATGTCCATGAGTTTTTTATATAATACTAGCTGAGCCGGCAAACGTTGTTCTGCCATATAAATAAAAAAAAAAAAAAAAAAAAATAGATGTTGGCCGATTCTCAGACCTACTCAATATGCTCACAAAATTTCATGAGAATCGGTCGAGCCGTTTCGGAGGAGTTCAAGTTCGAACACCGTGACACGAGAATTTTATATATTAGATAATATATTCCAACAACTATCACACAACGCCGTCTAGTCCCAAGCTAAGCAGAGCTTGTGTTATGAGTACTAGACAACTGATAAACATACTTATATATTTCTAAATACATACATATTATATTATATATTTCTAAATACATACATAATCGTGCAAATCACATAAACATTTGTCCTGGATGGGAATCGAACCCACGACCTTCAGCATAGCAGTCAGGGTCATTAACCACTAGACCAAAAGGTCAGTTTTGCTTTTACCTTGATTAATAAAATGTGTACTCACCACAAATCTGTTGACTTTAGGCGCGGAGGTTTTTGTTACGTTCGACTGCGTCATGTTCATGCTCTCGAACTTCTGACGCAAGCTGGAAACAAGAAATAAATATAGTTATTTGCCTATTTTGTTGTCGACTGCTGGACATAGGTCTCCTCCAAGTGTCGCCACAACGACCGGTCCTGTATGTCTCCGCGCGCCCCTCCCCAGGTGGTCGCTCCACCTTGTCTCGGCCGCCCCACCACTGCGTGCACCGGTACGTGGTCGTCACTCCAGAACCTTTCGTCCCCATCGAACATCTGCCTTCTACCACTTAAGTTTATCGATTCTTAGGGCGTAATAGGTAACCTTAGGAGATGCCCAAGGAGTTATCCAGAAGTGTCTCGCTGATGGTGACACGTGTTGTTGGTCATTCAGTTCTCTTCAAAATGGTTAAGCTGAGTGGGGCCGATGCACGCGTCATGCTCGTGAACGGACGCCGTCAGTTGAGACTGGTCATCTCTTAGTTGCCAGTGGCTTATTTCAATTTCTATTTTTTTCTTTATTTATCTACATTGTGCTCACATAATAGAAGCGACAAGAAATATGTAATCAAGATTTATGTAACTCCTGATATAATTTAAGAACATTCTTCTCCATAGAGATCTAAGCTTTGAAATATGCATTTTAGCTTCGGTTTTTGACTGACCGACATTTCGACAATTGGTATGTTAATTTTTTTTATTCCACAACTATCACAACAACGCCGTCTAGTCCCAAGCTAAGCGAAGCTTGTGTTATGAGCACTAGACAACTGATAAACATACTTATATATTTTTATATACATACATATTATATATAAATTACACCCAGACACAGAACAAATGATCGTGCTCATCGCACAACCATTTGTCCTGGGTGGGAATCGAACCCACGACGTCCAGCATAGCAGTCAGGGCCGCTAACCACTAGACCGACAGGCCAGTCATGTTTGAAATAAAGTTTTCTGATTTCTGTGCCTATACGAGGCTGGTGCTATGCTATGTTACCTCTTAGCAGTCTCGAGCTGCGACTCTCCGTCGTCATCGTTCTCCACTTGCCGCTGGATGACGACGGCGGACGGGGAGCGTTGCGGCTCGGACTCCGACCAGTTCTCGAAGCGGTCGCGGAAGCTCTTCGTGCGGGCGAGCTGCTGTGCCTGGAATCGGTATCAACAGTTTTAGTCACATCATCATCATATCAGCCGATAGACGTCCACTGCTGGACATAGGCCTCCCCCAAATGTCGGCACAATGAACGGTCCTGTGCGTCTCGCATCCATCGGATTTCCCCAACCTTCACCAGGTGATCGGTCCACCTTGTAGTGTTGGAAGGCCCCTTCCAACACTACGTCATCAGTTCTGCGTCCATCGGCCACTTTAGTTTGGCGATTCTTCGTGCTATGTCGGCAACCTTGGTTCTCCTGCGGATATCTTCATTTCTGATTTGATCACGCAAGGAAACTCCGAGCATAGCCCTTTCCATTGCCCTTTGGGTGACTTTTTGCCGGTGGTTATTCCCGCAAGAATGTCGGAAATTATCCTCAGGGATGCACTGCATGGGCCATTTTCAAGGTCTAATCTTAAAATTGGTGCAGTAGTTTAGGCGTGAAATATAACAAACCAACAGACAGACCTACTGGGGGTCATGGCCCCAGTAGGCTAGTAGGTAGAGTAGAAACCCATGGGTTGATTTCTGAAAGGGAAACCAGTGTTCCTAGAACACAAAGGGCAACTGAAGGAACATAGGTGTGGTTTTGGTCAGTAAAAGTATGACACGCCCTTTTGCTCCACCCTAGAGCACAAGGGCGCTTCCCCAATGGTGGAGCTTACCCACTTAAAAAAAAAAAAAACAGTGGCTACTTTGATATTAGTAAGAATCACAGACGATGTCTGACAAGTGTCTTACTTTTTTTTCTTTTTTTTGCCAATTATGAATTCTTAAACAGTTTCCATGCAGTTGCGAGAACACTGTTATCTGACCTGTTTGAGGGCCTCGTCCCTCTGCCGCGCCTCCAGGTACACCCTGCGGCGTTCGTCCTCACTGTCCTCATCTTCATACTCTTCAGAGGAGTACTCATCTTCCGAGGAGTCGCCCTGGTGGTTGTTCTCGCCGGGAGGAGGCGGGGTGAACCTCTTCAGGGGTTTGGGACCTGGAGACAAAATTAGGGTTTATTTAATAATGTTAGTCAAAAGCTTTATAAAAAAATGTCTGTGCACCATAGGTCAAGACGGGGAAAATACACATGTCCATGAGCTTTTATATAATATAATATATTCCACAACTATCACACAACGCCGTCTAGTCTCAAGCTAAGCAGAGCTTGTGATATGAGTACTAGACAACCGATAAACATACTTATATATTTCTAAATGCATACATATTATAGATAAATTACACCCAGACACAGAACAAATGATCGTGCTCATCACACAAACATTTGTCCTGGGTGGGAATCGAACCCACGACCTCCGGCATAGCAGTCAGGGCCACTAACCACTAAACCAACAGGCCAGTCAATTTAACGGACGCTTTGTGCCATGAAGGTAAACTAAACACTTCGTAGGTATCTTGATTATATTATTACTAGCTAGCCAACGAAATTCTAAGGGAACATACTCCCGGGATAAAAACTATCCTATGAGCTAATTCTGGGCATGGTTTACCCATCTACCAAGTTCCATCGAAATCCGTTCAGGTGTTCGAGCGTAAAAACATACAAATACACTCACAAACTTTCAGTTTCATTATATTAGTGTGACTAGCTGTTACCATGCTTCGAATTCCCTGGACTGCTTTCCGTACAAACCTCTCTATCTACGTGAACTGAACATCAAGATCAGACTGTCGACTACCTGCATGCACAGAGTACTGGAGTTCTTTGGCCACATTGCCAGGAAAAATGGCCACAACCTTGAACAGCTCATCGGAACTGGCATGGTTGATGGCAAACGACCAAGAGGCCTCAGCCCAAAAAGATGGGCAGATCAGGTCCGCTTCACACTGGACACCCAATTGCACGTCGTAATTCATGACGCTAAGAACCGTCACAGATGGCGAAATACTATTAGCAAGAAGCTAATCCAGCGGGAACTTCACGACCCTCAGTAATGAGGAATACGACTCGAGGAGGAGCTGTTACCAGCGGCTTCACGAAATGTTCTACCTGTGTGCCAGATTTCATCCAAATTCGTTCGAGTGTGAAGGAGTAACAAACACACATACATTCACACTTTCGCCTTTATAATACTAGTGTGATTGGCATTGACTGTTGTTGTCTTAGATACTGCACAGCTTTGGTATAATATAATAATAATAAAATTTATTTCACCATAACTATTACTACAAATTACATAAACTTAAAGGCTAATACTTAGACTATTTAAGGAACATCTGTAACCGAACTAGGACGAGTCCTGTATCTCTGTATACAGTGCCACACTCACGAATCAACAAATGGTAGGTAAACCTAGAAGGCGTTTCCACAACACACACACACACACAACACTCAACACATACACAAAACACAAACACAACACTCAACACATACACAAAACACACACACAACACTGGACACACACATACATACACACACACACACACATACACTGGACACTGGTCTGTAACACTCTGGTCATTTTATACTGGTTTCTGAGAAATATTCCGTAGTTCCATCGTACCTTGCTGGTCGTCGGGCTGGTTCTGCTGGTGCTCGAGCTGGCGGAACACGTTGATCATGCGCGACGCGGTGTGACGCGACGCGGCCACGCCGGTATCCACGGCCGGCTCGTCGCTGCGCACCACGCTGGGCTCGTGGTAGATCTCGGGGGACGGCGATTTTGCGCGCTGGAGAATAAATTGAAAATGGTTTGTAAAATTAACCAAGAAATCACATAGCATAGCATAGTCGGCCTTATAATGTTCCCACTGTTGCTACTCAGGCCTCCTCTCTAGGAGAGGGAATGGACCGTAATCCACCACGCGGGCCCAGTGCGGGTTGGTGAATGTCACACGTCTTCAAATTTTTGGTTCTAGGACATGCTGGTTTCCTCACGATGTTTTCCTTCACCGTTTTGAGGGCAGTGGTGATGAAATAAATTACGCAAAGTAATGCGCCTGACTGGGTTTGAACCCGCAACTTACAACTCGTAAGTTGGGGCCGTTACCACTCGGCCACCACTGCTCTCAAAATCACTTAAAATCAAGAATATACAGTCGTTACTGGATACATCTCGTTGATTAATTTGTCTTTTCAGAGCTCTAGGATCAAGCAAGACAATCGAAAGGTACCAATTTGTGGTAGTAGATTGACGGGCACTTAAAATTACTCAAGATCTTTAGGATCCAAGTTTTATGACAGAGACGCATGTGTGACCTCAGTATATCGTTAGCTAAGAGAAAAATTGCATGAGGACCTTTCTTGATGAAATCGATTAAATTGATCACAAAAATTGTCCTGTACTATGCGTTCCAAATAAGATTAAGTAACCTCGATCTGCAAAATGTTGATTGAAAAGTACAGTTTGCAAAAAAAAATTTGTTTATCAATGACCGTTTTTTTTTTGCTTTGTATTACTGGGTCTTAGTTAAATCTATATTTTTTTTTTAATCGGTGAAGTAAAAACTTTAGCTAAATATTTAGTTACACCCTTGGGCGCCCCAGGGGTATTATTATTACGTAATTGCACGTTTTTACGTAAATCACCAAAAAAAAAAAAATACTTTTACTGGATTTTTCTGAAAAACGAACTATATAGAAATTAAAATTTTCGGCTAAAAAAAATCGTACAAACGTGTGTACAAAACGACAATAAAGGTCAAGTAAGGTTTTCAAGGTCATTCAAGTTGTATAGACCTATGACGTCGTTTCAATCGGCTTTCGAGGGATTAAAAAAAACTATTTTCTTTCTTATTTTTATTGGCAGGAACAATTCGCGTTCTTCTATTTGCCACTACTCAGGCACTTTATACAGTGACGCAGAGCTGAGCAAAATTGATGAACTGGATTCTGATTAAACTTTTTTCGTTCATGATTCGTAAATAAATATTATTTTAAAACTTATTGTTTTGCTCACCCTACCCAATTTTTCGATTTGACAGCTATGACGTCACAACATGGCGTAAAAATCGATCCTATTCTTATTTGTAACGTATTGTCAAGTGTATTACAAAACCTATTTTCAAAATAAATAGAAAAACGTTTTGGTTGTTTCGGTCACTGAAACATCTGCAGAAATTCCTGACTTTTACGATTAACTTTCCTTACTCAGTTTCTTCTTCTACCTCTTTGATGACACTGAGGATACGACCACTGACTTCTGCCAGCGACTTTTCCCGCGTGATATCAGAAAATTATCACAAGGGAATACTATGTGTTATTATAATAATAATAATAATAGCCCCATCGCCGTATCTCTACGTTGACGTCGTGGTGGGGCTTGCGTGCTCCAATATACTCTAGGTCTGTATCGGTGAAGTTTGCTTTGCCGTAATATGCCTAGGGTGAGGGGCCAGACTAAGAGAGATACAATCCGCAGTGCAGTTTTGTGGCGAACTGTTGGGCATTAGCGACCCCACGGACCCGATCTCCCGGGAGAATTCTTGTTCTTCATCTCCGGCTTGCCTTTATTGGCCGGCCGTAGTGGGCACTGACGAGGAACTGAGTTCCCACCTCTCTCTTGCCTTTATTGGCTGGCTTGAGTGGAGATTCGCAAGAGCAAACGTGCTCGGGAGAAGGATGTATAATCCAGTAAGGTGCTGGTAGGGATCTTGACCGTACTTCCGGGATTGTCCTGATAGCCGTGGTATACCTCTCCACTCCTTAAGCACCTCAGGATATGTTGCCCTCTTGTTGCTACGTCACTTCGTGCTAGCGACCGTTTATGGGGGCCCATTTATTGAGTGTGCAAGTCACCCCCTGCCTTTTGTCGATGGATATTAATAACATTGTTTAAGCAGGGGCCATAGTCTTAACATAGTTCCTGGTAACCAGTCCACTTAAGACTCCAAAAACCATAGCCTTATAATCTTAGTTTTCCGTATGTCGCAATAGTTTTCCACCAACCGGGGGTTGTCCTTGGATGCACTAGCATAGTGCGTACAGGGATAATCACCGGTTTGTACAACTTCCCATTAAAAGCGTCTAAAAGGGCCTCTGCGAGTTGGTTTCGGCTCCTCGTACGCCTTCCAAAGGTCCAGGACCTTAGGGTGCTGAGATAAATAAATGTATAAAAATAATAATAGAAAGACAAACAAATCAAGTATATTGATTTGGCTCGCGAGGTTGTCGACATGTGGGATGTAGACTCGGCGATCATTGTACCGATAGTCGTGTCAGCCAATGGCTTAATAGCCAAGAGCCTCGACCAACACCTTAGGAGGCTCTCGTTAGGCGGCTGGATCAAGGGCTTGATCCAGAAAGCGGTACTCCTGGACACGGCTCGTATTGTCAGGAGGTTCCTTTCTCTGGAGCCCTGACCGCCGGTAGCTTGGACCCTGTTCCCGATACCGGTGGGACACTGTTTTTTATATTTTTAAATGTTTTTTTTATTCTTTTTATTGAAATATTTAATTTATATGTTAGAATTATGAATAAACGGAATAATAATAATAAGTATTTATTTCACAAAAATTTTATTCCAGGACATGATTTACTTGTGTACCAAGTTTGCAGTTGACAGTTGAGTTAGCATAAGCATAGCATAATCAGCGTTTTAATGTACCCACGGCTGGGACTTAGGTCTCCTCTCTAGTAGAGGGAATTGGCCGTAATCCACCACGCGGGCCCAGTGCGTGTTGGCACATGTCTTCGAATTTTTGGTTCTAGGACATGCCGGTTTCCTCGCGATGTTTTCCTTCACCGTTTTGAGAGCAGTGGCGATGACATAAATTACACAAAGTAATGCACCTGGCTGGGTTTGAACCCACGACCTACAATTCGTAAGTCGGGGACATTACCACTGGGGCACCACAGATCCTAAAGAGAGGAGTTAGTTGAAGAGTTACGTGGCAGTATGTACCTGTGTCTGCCTGGGCGGCGTCATGCGGAACTCCTTGCGCTCGCTCTTGGGCTTGTAGGTCTCGAAGAACTTGAACCGGTCGGAGATGTCCGACGTCTCGATCTTCACGTCTTCCAGCTTGTCGGCCGCGCGGACCACGTCTTTAGGGATGAATGGCTAGGGGCGAACCAAGTTTCATTTATTTATTTATTTATATTTAAAAAATAAAAGAGTAGGTTTTGTATTCTGAAAGCCTGAATTTTTTTTAGGTTGGAATTAATAAGGTAATCTTTCTCGCTCTAGGTGGGGCGAAAGGGAGTGTCAGAGTTTTATGGACTAAAACCCTGTGTGCCTTCAGTTGTTCTTTGCGTTCCAGGGTCATGGCGAAAGAATTATAGTCTGAAGCTCCAAAGTGATAGATAATTGACAGGTTAGCAGCTCGGCGTCGATGCTCAAGAGTTTGTAGCTTTGGCTCGACGACTACAACAGAGCCGATGGTTCCCTTAGATCTTTTCAGAATCAAATATCCAAGCAATTAGAGATATCATTTTATGATGGTTCCTTGATTTCTAAAAAACGCAATATTTTGAACTAGCGACCCGTCTTAGCTTAGCACGAGTGTTACAAATGTTAGAAATTCTCGGCTTTGGCGTATGTAAGGTCATTTTACAGGGAAGGGTGTGAGTGGCTGGCCCATGCTTGATTTTTGTGTGATGTTGCCAGTATTTTTGCGACCATCATAGAATTTCAGCTCCATGAAGGAACAATTTAAGGGCACTTTGCCCATGTCACTGAAGCGTAAACTGATGGACATGTGTATTCTCCCCATTCTGACCTATGGTGCACAGACTTGGTCTTTGAATAACATCCAAAAGTCCAAACTCAAGGTTTGCCAGCGTGCTATAGAGCGCAGCATACCATGTGTTAAAATAACAGACCATGTTCGAAACACAACACTGCGCTCCAAAACGCAAATCATTGATGTGGATCAAAAGGCTGCCCAACTTAAATAGAACTGGGCAGGACATGTCAACAGCATATCTAACGAGCAGCTATGGGCGCGTAAAACGCTAGGATTGGTGCCCCGACAGCGACGTGGGGCCGCGGCAAACTATGGAGGAGATGGCGGGACGACCTGGATGGATCCCTTGAGAATTGGAATGAGCAAGTGAGGAACCGTGATCGTTGAAAAGAATGGAGGGAGGCCTTTGCCCAGCCGTGGGCTAGGTATAATAATGATAATAACACAGAATTTCGAATCCGTAGCGCAATATTCTGGGGTGGGCGCTAGACTATACTGGTGCGCGCACTAGGGTTGCACGGCCCCTCTCTCCTATATACTATGATTCTTTGTTTCTTCCCCTAATGTAGGCATGCGTAGACATGTTATTATACATCCAAACCATCCTCATGAATAACTCCGTCTATTAGTGAAAACTGCATGAGAGTATTTTTTTTTTTAAATGTGAGCTAGTGCTTGTTTGTGATCCCACCTGATGGTAAGCAGTGATACAATTGTTGTTGGTGAAGCGCACAAGTTTATTAAGGGCCTATTCACTTTAACCCTGAAGGCGCCTAAATTATAATTGTAGTGGAAGACCGCCGCGAACATACAGACAGACGTGGGAATGGACTTGGTTTATACATAATAATAATAATATTCCACAACTATCACACAACGCCAGCTCTGCTTAGTCCCAAGCTAAGCAGAGCTTGTGTTATGAGTAGGTACTAGACAACTGATAAAGATACTTATATATTTCTAAATACATACATATTATAGATAAATTACACCCAGACACAGAACAAATGATCGTGCTCATCACACAAACATTTGTCCTGGGTGGGAATCGAACCCACGACCTCCGGCATAGCAGTCAGGGCCACTAACCACTAGACCAAAAGGCCAGTATAATTATGTACGGATAGTAAAAGCTGTACTCACGATTTCCTTCCGCTTGGGCACGTCCCCGGGCGGCGGCGAGGTGGGCGGCACGCTCTTGGCGTTGGCGTCTAGCTCTAAGAAGATCGAGCGGGACTTCTTGCCGATGCCTGCGGAACATAACAATATGTTTCAACTAACAATAGAACATCATATGTATAATCTTTAGAGAAAGTACAAAAAGCATTCCTCAGGTACCTTTACAAGCACTCGTACGGGTTTTATCCCTATTTGTATCCCACTAAATTCTTGTTGGGTTGCTTAAATTTCAACTCCCTAGAAGTAAGACGGTCGCGCGATCAGATGACTGTAGTATTTAAAATTCTTAGGGGGATCATTGATGATCCTGATCTGCATAATGAAATATGCAATCTGTTCGTCCCAGACAATTACTGTCGTGGCAGAAAACATCGTTTACTGGCTGTTCCAACTTCTCGTACTATCGCACATTCCAAGTCGCCTATTCCTCGGACAATAGCCACCATTAACGCTCTCCTGAACTCAAACACAGGTCTTGATGTGTTTGCGGATGAATGGAAGCTGATAATGTCAGAATGTTTGAATTTTTGTGAGAAGGATGCATGACTGAGTTAAAAATTAGGTATAAGTTTAAATAGTGTAATTGGCTTCGGTCGTTCTATTTAAATCTAATATATAAAATTCTCGTGTCACGGTGTTCGAACTTGAACTCCTCCGAAACGGCTCGACCGATTCTCATGAAATTTTGTGAGCATATTGAGTAGGTCTGAGAATCGGCCAACATCTATTTTTTTTTTTTTATTTATATGGCAGAACAACGTTTGCCGGCTCAGCTAGTCTTCTAATATATAAAATTCTCGTGTCACGGTGTTCGAACTTGAACTCCTCCGAAACGGCTCGACCGATTCTCATGAAATTTTGTGAGCATATTGAGTAGGTCTGAGAATCGGCCAACATCTATTTTTTTTTTTTTTTATTTATATGGCAGAACAACGTTTGCCGGCTCAGCTAGTAATAAATAAATAAATAAATATGGTATTTATTCTTTGAAATACTAACGGACTACTTCCACAGTTTCACCAATATGGAATATGCAAGTAGTTTTATACATTATTTTTAGTATTATATGCGAAACCTGAATATAATAGGGTTACCCTTCTAAAAAAAGTTCTTTTGTTAGAAGAAAGTCGTAGGTATAAGTAATTGATATTGCTTGCCCGTTGAAATGCATAGTTTCTACGTTGGAACTCTTAACATGAAAAAAAAAACGTTTTTTTATTAGCTTTCATGGTTATAAGAACTGCGATATTACAGAAAATACAAAACACAAAGAAACCAATAAAATACCTAATTTTGAAAAAAGAATAACGTACCTTTAATATAAAGTTTATTTGAACTTATAATTCCACGTTAATCAAAAGATATAACAACTCAAAGCAACCCGTTTTAAAAAACGGCAATTTCATACTTTAACCCCTAAGAGTTTGTTTAGAATCAGTAACTGAATCGAATCCAATAATTTTTACACCATGTTATATTTTTTCCCAAAAATATTTAAAAAAAAATCACAATCACACCACCGACACTAAGTACAAAACAGGTCACGGTAGGTCATAAGGGGCATTAAACGCCAGCGCACAGCTGGGTGCGGGAGCAAAACAACCCCTCAGTCGCCCGGGTGGCCCGGTGACCATGTATTTATGTCGCTAACCAGGTACCATAACGGGCTTATAACTTTGTGATTTTTCATAATACAGTTTTGAAATTTTGTACATAGATTCTTTACATAAAAATACTAGACAGGTGTTTCAGGTTTCACATATACTAAAAATTTATCGTCATTAATAGTCAGAATTGAGGCAACAATTTGACTAAATTCAATAAAATAAAATGTCTAATTTTAGCAAATACTATTAACTTAATAATGCTCCCAAACACTAAAACTAAAATAAAATTAAAAATGTTGACTTCGGTGCCATCTAGGGACTGGCCACGTCATGACTCGATACCGAAGTCTGGTTTCTTTCTTGTCCCTTAGCCTCTTCAGCGTCATTAGAACATTTAGGCAGGGTTTAGTCTGGGTGACTATCATATTCATGTCACCAAATGAAATATGACTGGTTTATGCTGGTTGAGGAAACACAGGAGCAGATGTAGCCACATTTTGGGGAGATAATCATGTTTTATAATCATGCCTTCTATTTTCAGTGTAAGATGTCAATGTACCATATACTTAGAAATAAATATTTCTTTCTTCGTTAAACAGTGCCCTGTCATCGATTTTGCGGTTCCTGGGCGGCTGACCTTCATTAAACAGTGCCCTGTCATCGATATCACGATTCTTAGGCGGCTTACCTTCGTTAAACAGTGCCCTGTCATCGATATCACGATTCCTAGGCGGCTTACCTTCGTTAAACAGTGCCCTGTCATCGATATCACGATTCTTAGGCGGCTTACCTTCGTTAAACAGTGCCCTGTCATCGATATCACGATTCCTAGGCGACTTACCTTCGTTAAATAGTGCCCTGTCATCGATATCACGATTCCTAGGCGGCTTAACTTCGTTAAACAGTGCCCTGTCATCGATATCACGATTCCTAGGCGGCTTACCTTCGTTAAACAGTGCCCTGTCATCGATATCACGATTCCTAGGCGGCTTAACTTCGTTAAACAGTGCCCTGTCATCGATATCACGATTCCTAGGCGGCTTACCTTCGTTAAACAGTGCCCTGTCATCGATATCACGATTCCTAGGCGGCTTACCTTCGTTAAACAGTGCCCTGTCATCGATATCACGATTCCTAGGCGGCTTAACTTCGTTAAACAGTGCCCTGTCATCGATATCACGATTCCTAGGCGGCTTAACTTCGTTAAACAGTGCCCTGTCATCGATATCACGATTCCTAGGCGGCTTAACTTCGTTAAACAGTGCCCTGTCATCGATATCACGATTCCTAGGCGGCTTACCTTCGTTAAACAGTGCCCTGTCATCGATATCACGATTCCTAGGCGGCTTAACTTCGTTAAACAGTGCCATGTCATCGATATCACGATTCCTAGGCGGCTTACCTTCGTTAAACAGTGACCTGTCATCGATCTCGCGGTTCCTGGGCGGTTGGTTTTCGTCGTTGAACACCTCTCCGTTCTCGAAGCGCTGCTTGATGGCGCGCGCCTTCTCCGCGTTCACGTCCAACTCGCGGGAGATCTTTTCTGCTGAAGTTACACCTGGAGGAGGGGTGAAGGGTTTTAATAAAAATATTCTTTTTAGCAAAATTGTTAAAATCATAGAAGGACCCATTATTAGATTTGTCTTGTGTCCGTTTGTCTGTCACAGACATTGTTGTTTGGCGGGATAAACTTAGACAATAGATGATAATTTAAAATCGTAATATTGAGTGATAGATCGATTCTTTTTTGTAGATTTTAAACAATAACCTTTTTATACTTATTTTATTTCGAATTAGCAGCCCGCCACGGCTTTGCACGGGTTTAAATTATACACACAAACCTTCCTCGTTTCTTGTTCTTTCTATTAGTGAAAATTCCATCAAAATCCGTTGCGTGGTTTAGGAGGATTTAGTAAATAAACAGACAGACGCTGAAAAGCGTCTTTGATTTATACTACGCAGCGTTTCTATTGTCCCTTGGCTGCTTAGGGTAAAGAGGGGAAGTCTTATTTTGAGGTAAGTGATTATTTTTCCCGCTCTGGATAGAACGAGAGTGTCAGTCAACTTAAACCCGCGCGAGTTCCTTCAGTTGCCCTTTGTGTTCCACTCTTTCGAACAATCTTGAAGCCCAGAGCAGAGAAGTCTTTGCTTTAGTGTTTTTAGCAATGGGACCTGACAAGGTCTAATTAATAATAGGATTATTAGGTTATTTATTGCACTTGCAACTGGTATGAAGTACAGCTAAGGAATCCTACTCCTTAGGTGTACTTAAAATGAATGTGTAATGAGATGGCTTCTCAAATGCAATTCAGTAAAGGAAAATAGTATGGTTTTACGCCAAGAGATTTAAAAAGATATATTTAATGTTTTTGGTTTTACGTGACTTCTATTACTACTGATAGTTTATAGTTGTTTTAAAATGATCATTGACCAAAAATCAAGACGTTACCTTTAATATCAGGAGCCATTTCAGTGTCTAAAATAAATATAAACATGTATTACATAATAAGTTTTTTTTTAATCGTTTTGTACGAGGTATTTGGCTAGAATCCATTGTCATGTCAATTTTTCTCTATTACATATTGACATCTATCAACAGTCGACAATTTTAGTGAGACGGTCTGGACGAGACTACGTTTTAATTACGTAACAGCTGCACGACTCGATCCACAAAGTTAAGCAATGCTTGCCGGTCTGAAGATCTTAGCACATTAAATGCCAGCTACGAGATATCTCGTAGATGATTTCTCCTCGGATGCCACCTTCGAGAAAACTCGTAGCGTTTTATTAAGAGTAGATGGCATCTAATAAAAGTCAATATTGCTGGTGTCTAAGTACAAGAAATTTCGTATACGATATATCTTGTACATGCATAGCACAGCATAATAGTATAATCAGCCTTTTAATGTTCCCACTGTTAGGACTCAGGCCTCCTCTCTCTAGGAGAGGGAATGGACCGTAATCCACCACGCGGGCCCAGTGCGGGTTGGTGGATGTCACATATCTTTGATTTTTTTATTCTAGGACATGCCGGTTTCCTCACAATGTTTTCCTTCACCGTTTTGAGAGCAGTGGTGATGAAATAAATTACAAAAAGTAATGCGCCTGGCTGGGTTTGATGATCATTATATAAACTTAACTAAATTTAGAGATAAGGCGTGTTTTATTTACAAACAGTAAGTAGGTTTTCTGTTTCTACTTAAGATATGCTTAGAAAATATTGGAGGATCATCTTTTATAGATTGACTGGGACCCTACCCAAACTTTCTTCAGTAAAGGTTAATGCCGATTTATTGTGTTATAAAAGTACAAAGGGTTTATAAGGGGCGGCATACATCATACAAGCGGATTGCGAGCGTCCTCAAAGCGGAGTGGGTGCGCAACGAACACGCTGCGCATGCGCAGCGAATTTGTTGCGGACGCGCAACGAGATCCGGCAGGTGCTCCGGCGTCTTCGAAGTAACAATTTGTCACGCGTCCGTGACGTCTTCGCTGTGCAGCCGCGACATGTTCGCGACGCATTCGCTGCGCGCCCGCCCCGCCCCGCCGCCGCTCGCAAAACGTTAGTGTGATAAAGCCCTAAAAGTCAATTCACACCGCGATGCGACGTGACGCGACGCACACATTTTAAAAGGGCGACTCAAAATATAACTTTATTTACTACGTGAAAAGAATTTTTAAATTTCATTGTGTGTTTTGACCTAATTTGAATTCTCATCTATCTTTTGAGTCAGTTTTTTTTTTAATTCTGAGCAGCGTAAGATTCAGTTTCGTATACTTTGGAAGTTTGAAAGATACTACAATTTATGTTCTTACCTTGTTCGCTCTGAAGTACAGACTGTTCGTACATCTCCTTAATCTTAGCTTGTTTGCCCTGTAACAATAATCATTTTGTTAAAAGAGTGTCCGTGGAGACTTGCACGTTCTTCTCCATAAAGATCTACGCTTTGGAACATGTAGCTTCATCTTTTTGACCGAACTTGTGTTCGCCGGTTTCATTGTAATAAATATTTGTGTTTGAGTTAGCAAGTAGATTTTCATCACAAAAAACTATGACACAGTAAAATATATAAAAAAATTCAGCCTTTACAAATTCTTACGGTGTATTCATATAAGATTAGCTGCTGTCAACGGCTTTGCCCGCATTATAATAGAAAATTATCCCAAGGGAACACTCTACTCCGGGGATAAAAAGTATCCAATTTGCTATTCAATATTGGTCTACCCACGTGCCAAAATTCATCTAAATCCGTTCAGCCGTCCAAGCGTTAAGAAGTAACAAACATCACAAACTTTCGCATTTAAGCTTAGCGTTCACCTCGTCAGAATCGGAGCGTACGCAGTGTACGAGCCGAGTGACGCATAAGCATAGCATAATCAGCCTTTTAATGTTCCCACTGCTGGGACTCAGGCCTCCTCTCTAGGAGAGGGAATGGGCCGTAATCCACCACGCGGGCCCAGTGCGGGTTGATGGATGTCACATGTCTTCGAATTTTTGGTTCTAGAACATGCCGGTTTCCTCACGATGTTTTCCTTCACCGTTTTGAGAGCAGTGGTGATGAAATAAATTACACAAAGTAATGTGCCTGGTTGGGTTTGAACCCGCGACCTACAACTCATAAGTCGGGGCCTTTACCACTCGGCCACCACTGTCTCCAAGTGCCGAGTGACGGTATTTACAAAATGCCGATAGGGTGCGTTTACTGCACTCGGATTTTGCATCGGCAATTTCCGATCCAGTGCACGCTGTACCATACAAATCAACGAAACCGTCCGCTCCGATCCCGACGCAGTGGACGCTTAGCTTTATAATATTAGTGCGATTGCGAAATAGGGTACTTCTAAGGCTTATATCTTGTACAACTATGGTTTACTTCATCTGCATACCATGAACAGCCTGCTGCGTATGTTCTGTATCTCCTGCTTCCTCTCGCGATGCCTCTCGGACGAGGTGTGCTGCCCTGTCTCGAACTTGCCTACGATCTCGCTCATGTTGCAGAACGAGATTGGTTGCTCGCGACTCGTTGTGTGCTTGTACGATTTCTTTAGGACTGAGTCTTCGTCTGATGAAGAAAGGGTTTAGGATAATGAGTAGGTACAATTAGCTGAAAATGACGACGTGAATGTGGAAGCAAATTAGAGTTTTAAAACAGTTTTGGTACAATTTCAATACTTCTAAGTGTGTTCCGTTCGATGTCCATTGATCATGGTACAATGGATCAATGAACATCGATCGACAGTTCTTACTTTACCTAATAAAAACAGAAGCTACCACACCAATCGATCAATGTTTTTATACAATTAATAGATACGTATTCTAAAATCCAAATCTTCAGTAAAACAAGTCGACATATAGTAAGGTTGAGCTGCAGCTTGGCGCACCGACTCGCACTTTCCTATTCTTTCCTGTTACTTAGAACCGTCATTTACTAGAGCGAGAAAAAGAGCAGCCCCCCTAGCCAAGTTGACGTGACTGAGCGTTGAGATGACGTCAGAACAAAGGAATCGGAGGCGTGGCCTACTCGAGGCGTTCGACGCAAGAGAATCGAAACGAAACGGTCGTAATTTGGCTAGGGGGGCTGGAGTGCGATCGCACGCGGCGAAATCGACGAGACAGTCGGTAACACGCTCTGATTGATGACGTTTGAAGGTTCTAAGTGACAGAAAAGGATAGAAGCATAGTAAAGTGGGATTCGGTGCGACCAGTTATTGCTCAAGCCTTATAGAATTTTCAATGTCAAAGTAGTCAGGAAATGCGTTAAGAGGGTCCTTTTTCACTCGCCTATCGTCAACATCGAGCATGGTTTAAAAGCTTGTTACTTCATCTGACGTGATGTTTGACGAAAAGGCAACGCGAAAAAAGAGAGATAACGCCTAAAAACTCTGATAGCATTCGGTAATTCCGTGATTTACTCGAATATTTTACAAAACTTGCTTTTTTTAAACCCTTAAAAGGTTTTGAAAAAAATTGTCCTCATTTAGAATCTTGGTTAAATTTGCAAGGCTTCTATTGTTATACTTTTTTGACTTTTTTAATTTTTGAGTAAATTATGAAGTGTCAAAGTTTGAATGCAAACTAGCAAATTTTCAGAGGTCTTTACTGGATTAGCTTTACACCAATTTATAAATTGATTTCAATAGAAGCCTAGTTAATATCCACAAGATACTGTGTTTCCAAAATCTCTAACGAAAAATGTACCTATAATAACGTCATAATCGTGTAAGAGCGGTTGTATGAAAAACAGTGAAAATATATATTATGTCGAGTTGCACCCCCCACCGTAGTACACTTTTAAAATGTGGAGAAGGGGGAATATTTTATACATTAAATGAATAAATAAAAGTTATTGTATCATTTAAAATTAATTTAGAGTAAAAACAAAATTAATGAAATTTTTATTATTGTATTCTTACTGTATTGAAAGAATGAAAAAAAAAAGTATATTTTCAAAATCGGTCCACAATTGACCGAGAAATCGGTGAACATACATAAAAAAAAATACATTCAGCCGAACATAGAACCTCCTCCTTTTTGAAGTCGGTTAAAAATATGGAGCGACTGGAGTTATTCCACAGACTCACAGACCTCGTTAAAGCACAATGTATGTGTTGACTCACCATCGTCATCGTCCTCAGGCTCGCTGGAGCTCTGTTCCACTGCGACACCATTCAGGTAGTCATCAGACACGCCCACATCCATGCCCTTCGCTTTGAACCTAAATAGACAAGACAAAAGAAAAGTTAAAGCAACTTTATACAAACAAAACATAAATGTGATTTGGGCAGCAATGATTTAATGCATTTTTAGGGTTCCGTATCCCAAAAAGAAAAAACGGAACCCTTATAGGGTTTGTTGTCCGTCCGTCTATCTGTCTGTCTGTCTGTCAAGACCCTTTATCTCGGGAACGCGTGGACGTATCGGGTTGAAATTAAAAATGAAACCATATACTTAGGGTCTGCGGTCCCTTGAAGCTGTGAGTTAACACTTCTGAGTTAACGAAAAAAAAAGAAACGGCCGTTTATGTCGCAAAAAACGTATATCCCGTTGACATAGAATCCTGAAATTTGGCATGAAGCAAAGTATCATAACATAACACAAATATAGGAAAAAATCTGAAAACTGTAAATTTGTTGTTACGTCACAAAAAAAAACTATTTTTGCGATTCGGAAAAATCTTTATAACTGAATTCGGGAATTGAACTGTTTTCATAGGTAAGTTTGTGCGGAACCCTCAGTGCGCGAGACCGACTCTTTTCCCTCAGGTAAATTAATGTGAAAGAATTTTAACCTTGTTGTTGCCTCATCTCGTTTAGCTCTTCAAAACCATATAAGCCATCGTCCTTGATAAAGACGTGACGTAATGTTGCCACTTTATACGTATATAATTGTATTTCCCCTTTAATTATTTATTATTATATTGTTATTTCCATTTATGACTTTTTCTCTCACAATACCGTTACCGACGTCTGTTAGTCGATAGGTACCATTACCGGCCCACGCTGAAAACTAGCGCTGTGGACTCGTCGCATTTTGCGTGTGGACACTAAGCGTTCGGCCGCTTTGCGTGGACGAGGCGCATATATTTTTTTCTCATGGAAAATGTTTGCAATGTTTGAAAATGAAAATGTTTGTTAGGTGGAGAAAGAAAAAAAAGAGAAAAAGACGGCAAATTTTTTATAGTAATTTCTATGGAACCATGATAAAAATATTAAGATGGTTGATTGTCTTGCATTACTAATACATAAATATGGACGAAGAAGAACACCGTTGTATCATGTCGCTCCGATTCCAATAATTGCATTTCAATAAAAGCGAGACAGTTATGGTGACAATTGCGTATTAATTTATTTATTTAAATAAAAAGAGCATTGAAAATAAGACACACACACTCTAGTAAATCAGCTCCACTTTCGACCTTGACTAGTCTAGCATTAAGACACTCTAAAATTTGTTATTTTAAGCACGGCATCTCAGGGACATCTGCGCTTCCAAAACGCATTTGTAACAGTACTGTGTAAGAAATCGATTACAGTATTTATTATAAGTTGACAGGCAGTTTCAGTAATTTTTCATATTTTAATCTTAAAAAATGTAGAACTCAATTAAATTTTATTACACTTCTTGCTTGAATGATGTAGCATAGCATAACGGAACCATCCTCCGAAAATGTAATCTTATAAAAGGAGAAGCTGACCGACTGACATATCAACACACAGCCGAAACTACTGGGACTTTGAAACTCGTGAAATGCACAAAGTTTTCTTATATGGCGTAGGTGAGCACTAAGAGAGGAGGTAAGGGACGAAACGGGTGTTCAAAGTTTATATGGATAAACCTACTTTTACGCGGGCGAAGCCACTGGCAGAAGTTAGTCTACACTAATATTATAAAGAGAAAAAAATTGTTTTTTTTTTTGTTTTTTTGTTTGTAAGACGTAGTCTCTGGAAGTACTGGTCCGATTGTTAACATTTTGTAAACAAGTTGTTGGTGTGCCTAATTAATAAAAATATTTTTTATTTTTTTATTTTCAGTGTTTTTTTGTGTCTCAGTGTCATTTAATGTTTTTTTTTTGTTTTTATGTTTTTTTGTTTGTAAGACGTAGTCTCTGGAAGTACTGGTCCGATTGTTAACATTTTGTAAACAAGTTGTTGGTGTGCCTAATTAATAAAAATATTTTTTATTTTTTTATTTTCAGTGTTTTTTTGTGTCTCAGTGTCATTTATAGTGGCACAAGGGAAAGGACTAAATCGGCAGCACATCCAGGTAGACATCTGCAAACACAATTTGGCGAATGGGGTTTTATAGACCCGTCGGACACCTTGCGAGTGCGGTGCTCCTGGTTAGAACATGAGCCACACGTTGGAGTGCCCCAAGTAGGAGAACTAAATGAATGCCACCGATGCTGCAATTAACGTAGCCACCTACTGCACCCAAACAATTTAAGGAGTTGGCGCAATGGTTGAGCAATTTAGCTGCTGCGCTACGAGTCGCGTACATATATATTTATATATTACTAGCTGAGCCTGAACGTTGTTCTGCCATATAAATAAAAAAAAAAAAAAATAGATGTTGGCCGATTCTCAGACCTACTCAATATGCTCACAAAATTTCATGAGAATCGGTCGAGCCGTTTCGGAGGAGTTCAAGTTCGAACACCGTGACACGAGAATTTTATATATTAGATATTGTTTGTATTGTATGTGTTTTATTAGTAATGTATTGTATATATATATATATAAATAGTACACCACGCACTACCTGCGTATCTTTTTCTCCTTCTCTGACTAATCCATCCAAAAGGTTGTCTGTAAAAAATCGCTTTTAATGATAAGACCGCCCATTGTGACACCCTATTAATTTTAGGTTCCTACTGTAATTTTATTATTGGTGTACAATAAAGAATATATCGATCTATCTATCTTGCACGGAAAAATATTTGTATGACATACAGATAATTAAAAAAAAATTGTTCGGGGTCTGGGTGTCTTGTGTATGAGTTTACATGTTTGCGAAAGCATCCACGACGATACAGGAGTCATTCCTGGTGTGGGGAAACAACGTATTTTTAAAAAGAATAAGAAAATTAAATCGATTAAAATACCTGTGCATCACGCTCAAAACACTAGCAAGAAACCCAGCAAAAAAATATTCACCACACAAAATACACTATCACTTTAGAATCTCTTAGAAATTCATTTTAAACCATATTTTCGTTCGTCTTTCACGGGACACCGAGCACAATGTGATAGACATCAGTTTCTATATCAATAACAAACTAACTTTTACTTTGAAACATGCGATTTTGACCTTTATATTGAATGACACAAGGTAAACAAGTAATGTACAATAGTTTGCCGTTATAAAAAAGCTTATGGAACATGCTGGTTACTGAAAAAACCTTTGATGTGGTGTGTCGAGTGTTTGATGGTATTGATTGATTTAGAATACATTGCGTGATATTGGTACAGGTGGTTTTACAGCTTTATCTGTCTGGCTTAACAATGACGTGAGTTTTTAAGATATACACGTAATATTGTAGCTAGCCAAAGCAAGTGCCATATAATAAAGGTTCTAAAGAACACAATTCCTTAACTATAATGACAGTGTGACGTCACGTATTGCTTAAGGCCCTAGCGTGCGAGCAGTGCTATAAAACAGTGACTTTCTGAAGCTTACTCCTCAGTAACGGCTAGGTCAATAGGTTTGAAAAAAATATATGTTTATTATAAACTCATGTACAACATTATCAACATATGATTTTCGTAAGACTAAATACGTTTGCCAAAAAAAAAAATTTAACGACATGATATTTTTCACTTGTTGTCCCTACTCCAAACGGCTTTGATCTTTAGAAATATGTTTACACAAAAAAATTGCTGGTTAAGTGTTCTTCAGAATGTACATAGCTTAAGTAAATCAATCAATATTTTGCAAAGAAAATGGATTTAAAGGTCAGCGGTCGCAGCTGTCCAGAATCAAATGAACACATACCCGTACATCTAGACCGTGCCTAGGCGGCATTACGAGTGTGTGTAGTATGCCTTATACAGTAGTACACTTGCTCATAAGCATAAACATAATCGGCCTTGAAATGTTCCCACTGCTGGGACTCAGGCCTCCTCTCTATGAGAGGGAATGGGCCGTAATCCACCACGTGAAGCCAGTGCAGGTTGGTGGATGTCACATGTCTTCGAATGTTTGGTTCTAGGACATGCCGGTTTCCTCACGATGTTTTCCTTTACCGTTTTGAGAGTAATGGTAATGAAATAAATTACACAAATTAATGCGCCTGGTTGGGTTTGAACCTGCGACCTACAACTTGTAAGTCAGGACATTTGCCACTGGGCCATCACTGCTCGTAAAGCTCTCGATACTTGCTCACTTCTGTTTATAACTTCCAGTGAGCCACAGTGTAACAAATGCATATTGTTAACTGCAAGTTGGGCTTTTACTTTTGGCTCCGATCATTACCTTATCGCAAGACACATAAAAGGGAACGGGCAGAATACCTTCCATATGCTTTACAAAAACACAGTTTAAAATTCTTTCACATTTTGATTGCTTACCAAGTTAATATCAAGAGAACCAAGGTTGCCGACATTGCACGAAGAATCGCCAAATTTAAGTGGCAATCGGTAGGGCACATTGCTCGCAGAACAGATGGCCGTTGGGGCCGAAAGCTACTGGAGTGACGACCGCGTACCGGAAGACGCAGTGTTGGAAGGCCTCCTACAAGGTGGACCGATGACCTGGTAAGGGTTGCGGGAATCCGATAGATGCGAGACGCACGGGACCGTTCATTGTGGCGACACTTGGGGGAGGCCTTTGTCCAACAATGGATGTCTTTCGCCTGATATGATAACCAAGTTAATACTCGTATCATTGCATTTGCAATTGCATCACTGCTTACCATCAGGTGGGATCGCAGTCAAAGCACCAGTTTATATCAATTTAAAAAAAAGTACCACAGCATTTAAATGTCATAACACGGATCCACAGTTTTATTTGTATAATTACTATTTTAATATTTATAATTATTATTTTGTCTAAATCGGCTTGTGTAACCTACGCTGTGCTCGTGTACCTACTGAGAACGAGAAATATAAGGTACTGTCCCACCGTAATACAGTTCAAACTGGTATGTCAGGGTAAATCGCTTTCTGACGTTTTATAAGTGCCCATGTAGGCCTATGTGAAGTAAAAACTTTTGACTTTGACTTTGCAACAGCCAAAGTTTTGATTGTGTACCTACGATTTTACGAGTATATAAGGTATGTGTATGCGTAGAAAATAAGTAAGCAATAGTTATGTAAACCTGATAAAAGTTGTTGTTACTTTGTGAAAATAAATACATTGAAAACATTGAATTGAATTTGTCCCAAGGCCAATATTCTCGAATACAGCCGGCAATGTACATCAAACACTTCGACACACCCGCTGCCTCGCTCTCCTTAGGGAGCACTTATAGGTACCGATCGTCGGTTCTCATGCAAACAGAAATAGAACATCTGAAACCGACCGCTGACGTAAGTGGGAGATGCGGAGACTTGGAGTAAGTCATTTTGATACTTTCTTATTTTTATAACGACTTTTTTTTTGTTATTATTTATTTTTATGATAATAAATATAATAAGAAGAAATAAAATAGAACCCTATATAGATTACTTACATGATGTTTAGGGTATTTATTTATCTTTTTACATATATTTTCTCCGTAAGTTAGTCACCTAACTCCTAAACAGTTTGACCGATTTGGATGAACTTTTGTGTGTATATTTAAGTAGGTTCCTGGATGGCTTCAAAATACAATTGGACCCGGTAGATGGCGCTAAAACCGGGTTCTCAATTTTTTAACGAAAAGCCAGCTTCCGGGCAGAGCAACGTCTGTCGGGACCGCTAGTCTACACTAATATTATAAAGAGGTAAAGTTTATTTTTTTGTTTGTAGGAGGTAATCTCTGGAAGTACTGGTCCGATTGCTAAAATTTGTTCACCGATACACCGACATACCGGTGCCTGATGGGTTGTTTTACTCCCGCATCCAGCTGTTCGCTAGTGTCTAATGTCCGCTATGACCTGCCGTGACTTGTGTTGTACTTAGTGTCGGTGGTGTCCAACTTGTGACCTTTATCAAACATTTTTGGAAAAAAAATTAACATGGTGTAAAAATTATTGGAATCGATTCAGATACTGATTCTGAACTAACTATATTCAGGTTTCGCATATAATAAAAATAAAGGAAGCGAAGCGCTCTTTTTTTTGCTACATATACAATATGTAGCAAAAAAAGCGCTTCCCTGCTGGCTCGTATACGGAGTAGCAAATTCAGCATTCTGAGCGTAATTGCTGTACGTTTTGACTGTTATTTTCAAAATCAGTGGGTCATGTCTTGTATATGTGTGGCCAGCCATGGCAAATAAAATGTAACAAATAAAATTTGTACTAGGTAAAGATTTCTATGGGTTTACGCCACCCGAAATAAAGTTATTATTACAATAATAATATGTTAGTCTATAAGGCAATGCATCTATGGGCTAAGATGCAAAATAAATGATTTATTATTATTATTATTTTCTTAACCTTGACAATAATAAATGCTTTAATAAAATAAGAAATCGACGCCAGTGTCACTATTCTGCTGGGTTTGTATTTTACGACTGTACAGAAAATAAAATATTATGTGACTTTTACGACTTTACGCGAAATCGCTTTTATGTGTGTGATTCAAGAAAGTATAACAATGTTTTATTTTTATTTTTAATACCAGTAAATAACATAATAATGGTCGTATGACTAGTTGTTGTTTCCGGCTCTTTCGTTGTTTTTAGGGTTCCGTACCTCAAAAGGAAAAAACGGAACCCTTATAGGATCACTTTGTTGTCCGTCCGTCTGTCTGTCTGTCAAGACCCTTTATCTCGGGAACGCGTGGACGTATCGAGTTGAAATTAAAACCATATACTAAGGTCTGCGGTCCCTTAAAGCTGTGAAAAAAACGGAAAAAAAGATACGGTCGTTTATGTCGCAAAACAACAAAATTCTAGAGTACTTCCCGTTGACTCAGAATCCTGAAATTTTGCATAAAGCAAGGTCTTATAATACAAGTATAGGAATAAATCTGAAAACAGAAAAAATTGTTGTTACGCCAAAAATCAATTTTTTTTTTGCGATTTGGAAAAAAAACGAGACTCCAATCAGGAATCGAACTCTTTATATGTTGTACGAAACCCTCAGGGCGCGCGCGCTCGCACTTGCCCAGTATTTTTTTAAATTATTGTTGATCAACTCGCGCTTGATCACTATCACACCTGATGGTAAGTGATGATGTGGTCAACGGTGGAGCATGCTTGCCTAGTCAAAGTCAAAGTCAAAAGTTTTTATTTCACATAGGCCTACATGGGCACTTATAAAATGTCAGAAGCTGGTGCTAGGGCCTAGAAGTAGCCTATTCACTCTTGACTAAAAGACCTCATTGTTGTAGCTATCAGGGATCACTGACTTCGGCAGGGAATTCCACTCCTTAGTTACGACTGCTTAGGAGTGGAATTCCTTAGCAGTCTAAGGAAAAAAAATGGAATTGAAATATAGATCAAAGAAAAATCAGTGAAGACCTTTTTGAAAGCCATTAATAAATAACTGAGAAATTAACTAGTTTATGTGCGAAAATTGCAGTCTCTCACAGGAGAGTGTCATCATTTGTCCTGAATGAGATCAGTACCTATTACAAATCATTGAAATGCACAAGAATTTCTAAGTCTCACATCACTTGTCGCACTGTTCCTATTTAGTTTACATACAACTAGTCTGTTTCTGATTTTGCAGTGTTTTTTTTTAATTCACCACAAGGGTCGTATGACGTTACACATTGGAGCACCGCGTAAAAAGAAATCATTCTAGTAAGAGCAACTTTAAAGTTTAACCCTCCTCCTCGCGTCGTATTCCTCCTTACTGGTAGTCATGAAGTTCCCGTTAGAACAGACTCTTACTGATGGTGCCTCTCCATCTGTGTCGGTCTTTGGCGTCATGTAGTGCGACGTGCAATTGGGTGTCCAGCGTGGAGCTGGGTGTCCGCTCAATGCTCCATTGCACGTTGTTAGACATCAACAAAATTTCGTGGGTGTATTGGTTATATCATGTTGTTAGCTTAGCATACATTTGTAAAAATGTGAAACGAGAACAACTGCCGACAAACTGTTTTACAGTTTGGCAGAATTTTTGTAATGCATAATAACAGTGTAAAAAAAACCAATCCCCGTTACGATGAACTGCTCAAAGTTGTGGCCATTTTTCCATTCTTTCTTATGTGCTAGTTTTTTTGGTGGCCAAGAAACTCTAGCACTAAAGTTCAATCACTTTTTGGTATTATGGGATATTTTAACGATTCTTTCATATTTTTGTTATATTTCACTTAATTTTTTTCATATAATTATATTTTTTAATGGGATCTTTTCCATTACACACATTTGAGAACACTTATTATTTACTAGCTTATTAATGCCAGCGGTTACGTCCGCATATTTTGCAATTGTCGTCATACAAACTTTGAACCCCCGGTGTAATTTGGAAAACCCTTTCATATAGGGCTAGGTCAGTCCAAACCCTTACACCAGAGATGCGCAGACCTCGGCCCCCCAGCAATATGCCAGTGGCCCGCCAGCAAGCTAGCTCTTTTCAGATCACAAATAAATTCGGCCAATTACAATCATTTTCCAAATTACAAAAAAATAGTTGAAAAATTCTATAAAACTGCGGTTAATCTTTTTTTTTTTTTAATTCATATAAACCAGTGCTTGACTGCGATCCCACCTGATGGTAAGCAGTGATGCAATCATTGATGGTGAGGCGCACTAGTTTATTAAGAGCCTATTCACTCTAGCCTTGAAGACACCTAAATTATAGTTGGACGGGAAGACCGCAGCAGGCAAATTGTTCAAGTCCTTCGATGTACGCGGTATAAACGACGAAGCGAAACGCTTAATCCGGACCGTTGAAGTTTCAACAACGTAAGGGTGGATACTCGCCGTACGTCGGGTTGTCCGATGGTTGAAAGGAGTTGGCGGAATCAAGTCATGCAATTCCCGCGCACACTCTCCAAAATGCAACCTGTACAATATCGATAGGCTGGCTACCCTGCGCCTGTGCTCGAGGCGAGGTAGATTGGACTTAGCTTTGTCGAAAAGTTATTTTAATACAATCTTTTCGTGAACGATTTTCTGAGTTTCAAAAAGTTAAATCTCTATTGGACATAATATTTAGCAATCCTTTCACCATTTCAGCTGAAACAGCACCAGAGTCAATGCAGTTAGAATTAATCGATATTCAAAACGATCAAGATTTTCGCAACAAATCCAATGAAGGGGAATTGCTGAACTCTTACCGCTGCATTGATAAAACCATGTACAAAGAGTTGTACATAAATGCCCTGAAATGCGCCAGCTTATTTGGTTTTACTTCTATTTATGTGAACAAACTTTTTCGGTATTGAATAATAACAAAAAAAAAAAAATCGAAACCACCTTGCAAATTAAAGTTTGGAAGCAATTTTACGTGTACAAGTAAATCTGAGCCAAATATAAAAAAAGATTGTGAGCACAATGCAATGCTACGCTTTAAATGAATATATTCATCGGCAATGATGCACTTGTTGAGTCGAAGCTCCAAAGCCTTGGACATCGCCGCCGAGTTGCTAGCCTGTCGGTTTTCTATCGTTTACATTTCGGGGAGTGTGCACTGGAATTGCACAATCCATCCATCATCGGACCACTAGACGTACGGCGTTGCGCCACCGGTACATGGTAGACATCCCACCCATACGCACAAAACGTTTTGAGAACACATTATGCGTACAGCCAAGGAGTGGAATTCCTTGCCGGAGTCTATGTTTCCTGATGGCTACAACTTAGGGGTCTTTAAGTCAAGAGTGATTAGGCTACTTCTAGGCAAGCGTGCTCCATCATCGACCACAGCATCGCTTACCATCAGGTGAGATGGTGGTCAAGCGCTAGCCTATCATTAATAAAAAAAAAACAATATATTTTAAATTAAATTTTTTGCTATTTTTGTTTTTAATTTTAGCTGGTGGCCCGCCATCAGTTCATCATTTGCCCAAGTGACCCATAGTCTCAATAAGTCTGTGCTTCCCTGCCTTAGACAAGTCAAGGTTGATGAGTCAGGACTTTGCTTTTTATAATATAGAGATTATTGACTTACTTGGCAAGTTTGGACAGGATGGCCGCGGTCTTCTCCCGAGGTGCTCTTGGCTCCTGCGGCAGTGGTTCTTCAGTCACGTTGGCTTTGGATTTGCGTTCGAACACTTGGAAGCGTGACTTGACATCTAGCTGAGAGAGCTCCTCTAATCCTAGGTCTGGTTTATCTGATGCTGTTGATAAATGAGGATGGTTAATACTGGTTGACTGAAGCCACGGTTAGCGCAAATGGCGGTAGTCGAATCGAGTCCCGCGCGGAACAAATATTCATATGGATATGTCTATAGATAGTTGTTCCGGGTCTGGGTGTTGTGTATCTGTGTGTTTCACATGTTTGCGAACAAACCCACGGTACAGGAGTAGTAATACCTAGATAATAATAATAAAAATTTATTTCAGGTAAGATACCCAAATAAAATAATTCAATAATTAACATAATCAATATTCATTATTATAATTATCATTATTCATTTTTTTTATTATTTCATTTCATTTAATTATTCATTAATTATTTTATTATTTTTGATTAATTAGGTAACTGGTAGGTAATTCTAGTGTGGGGCAAAGTTTAAAAACATCTTCGTATAATTTATATTGTATTACAAGCGCCAAAAAAAAAGTATACGACCAAGTTATTTCACTAAAAGGTGAAAGCCCGAGCGTAAGCATGTTCTCTAAAACGGAATGTCTGATTTTAGTTTATATAAAAATACTCATTACAATAAAAACAAGATAAACTAAAAATGTTGAGTACAGCGCCATCTAGCAAGAACAGGGCCAAACTCGGACCCGTAACTTTCACCTTATGACACGTGATGTCTATGTCACTGTAAAAAGTATTTTCTATCAATCTATGATGTTGTACTGTTGTGCAAAGGTAACGCAAATGCCATTAATGAAGAGTTGAAGTTGAGTTGAATATTTTTAAAGATCTTTTTCAACGTATTTAACTTTTTCAATAAGTGGTATTTGTTTTTGCGCTCGCTCTCGTAAGGGTAAGCGCAGACAGACGAATAATTTTCTTGCGGTGCCGGGCATCTTCTGATGGATCGCGTATGATCGAGCATCGCGCCACCTCGCAAGCCTGCGCGAGGAAACCGTTCTGGGTAATGGGTGACCATTCTACCGAAGCATGCTAGTTTGTCGCGGTTCGTCAACAATGGTGGACTGGGATTTGATTAGGAACTTCGGATTAATTATCTAAAAAAATGACAATCTCCCTCTTTGAACTCAGTGACGACACTACGCGTACGCCGCGGGTTCCGACTCGAAGCCGCGCGCGTGGGGCTTCCCGCGTATCTTCGAGGACGCGCGAGCATATTTTGTCAGGTTCAAGCATATATGCACTTTATTTAAATAATTTTAAAGTTGATTTTCGAATACCTTAATAAAATCCTCTATGCTGCGCTCCTCTCTGTCTACGCTGACCCTAATAGGTAACTCTAAGCACATCGTGTCATTAACGCTCGCTAAATAATTTTAGCGATGTTATTACATTTATTTCCGGTTTTTGTTCGTAACTTCTTTAGCTTTCGAACGCAAAAAGCAACTATTTTTAGAAAAACAAATTAGTTGCTCAATACTGGCGCAATATGTATACAACGCCATCTATTGGTAAAATCACCAAACTGTTACTGACCTCTAACGACATCTGGCGGCAACTCGACCGGATTACTCTCACAGATGATCATCTGGTGCTTCTTGGGGGCGGGGGCTGTGTGAAAATACAAAATTACTTTAATCTTAAATTGAAATAAGGATGCAAAATAAATATAAATTAAGAATTAAATCTAAAATTCTGCAGGCCTACTACTTAGCAGATGATTTTTTTTTTTAATTTTGGCCTGTGTGTTTCCCAACTGATTTTTTTTTGTTTTGGCTTCGCTCAGTTTGTGCATTTAACCAGTGTCAAGTTTAGAAAGATTTTATTTTTTACAGTCACTAAGATATTAAGTTATTTTATTACGTATCAGCTTCCTAACCTTTCGACCTAATTTATTGTACTTGGTAAACTTGTTTAATTGAAAGTGGAAATAAACAATTTTTATTTTTTACTTTGCATAACTTTGAGTTCCATTACAATGCGGATATATAACTCATTGTAATATTTTTGTATTATATGGCAGCTAATGTATCGAATCAGCCTTTTCGGCAAGTTCTGCTGTCGCTGAGGTAGTTGCTACCACGATAACATTCTCAGCTCCATCAGTTCAGCTAGCCCTTTTGAATGACTTTTTCTTAAGCATTGCCATGCAGCGTGGCAATGCCGCCAGTCTTCTGGGCACATTACATCGCTGTCCAGTCGACAGCGATGTGTAAGTTTTTTGTTATTTTAGTTTGATTTTAGTTGTAATTAGTGTAGGGTTTTTATTATTATTTTTTATTTTATGTAATTATAGTTAGTATTTTTAAGAGTAAATAAATAAAATTAAATGTTTTCCGTGAAATATTGATTCACTAAGGTTAGCTGACTGACCCATAAAATTGCTACCTGCCAACGAGCAATGGAGAGAAGCAAGTTAGGAGTAAAGAGAAGGGATAAAATAAGAAACATTAACATTAGGAAAAAGACCAAGGTACAGGATGTAACCCTAAAAATAAAAAGAATAAAATGGAAGTGGTCTGGACACATGATTAGGGGAAAGGACAAGTGGAGCAAAATAGTTACAGAATGGTATCCAAGAGAAGGTAAGAGGAAAAGAGGGAGACAGCAAAAAAGATGGGACGAGAATATCAGGCAAGTAGCAGGCATAACATGGAGTAGAGTGGCCAGAGAGAGATCAGAATGGAATAGGTTGGAGGAGGCCTTTGCCAACTGGCAAACGGATTTGCAAAAAATAAAGAAGAACCAAATACGTGAATAAGTTAATTAAGTAAAAATGTAGTTTTAGTATAAGAAAAGTAATTGTTTATCTTATGTCCGAATAAAAGGCTTTATTATTATTATTATTATAAGGTTAGCTGAACTGAGAAGGTTGTATTTAAGTTTAAAAAATTGCAAAAAAAAAACCCTAAGCAAACTTCGCGGGCTACCCTGGAACCTGGAACACTCCAGCTTAACTATTATCAATACATTAAAGGTCGGCGCCCAAGGGCAACTTAATATTTGACTCTGTCGCACTTTTACAGAAACCCGCGCCATGATGTGAGAAACAGATCAGTTGCAGAGACAAGTTGCTCGTGTGGCCTATCTCTTAAAGTAATTAGTTGATAATGTATTTTAACATAAACCTTTGCAAATATGATTGAAGATAATAAACAACTTTATATTGTTCACCATGACACTGCCCTTTTAGTTATATTTATCGTTTGGTTAAATACTTAAAATGTTAATATTTACCGTCCGTGACGTCTTCCTCGTCCACTGGTTTAGGTTCAAACAGTTGCTTGAAGTGTGGCTTGCAGTACAACGTCGTGTGATCACTCTGGTAGGTCTCCACTCTAGAAAGGGAAGACAGAAATTATTAATATTATTTGTTTGCATAAATAAAGAACCCAAAATATGAATTATATTCCAAACCAGCTGACCCGGCGAACTTCGTACCGCCTAACAGTCAAGGTGTGATATTTTACTTCTTGAACACTTTAAATTCATATATCTTTCGATATAGTCAAACGATTGCTATGAAACAAAGCCTAAGTAATATATCAAGTTACACACAAAGTTATCTACATCGATTTCGTACATTTTACGTGATGCGCGCACAACTAAAAACTTCTATAGATTTATTATATGTATAGATATGACAGCACTTCATTAAATTAACTTGAATTGAAACAATTTAAAGTCAAAGTTATTTATTTGCAATATTTGCGGTACAAAAATATATCATTTTTAAGCACATCTACTAGACACATTTCGCAATTAATGCAAATATTGAAATATAAAGTGCTAAAAATGAGCAAAACTGTACAAAATATAACACGATATAATGTTTTAAAGCAAATATTAAACTTTCTAAACTCAAGACAAATTTAAATATCAGACTTTTAGCCCCGATTCTGAAGTTGGTTAAGTATTTCTCAAACTCTAGCTTGAAAACTTGACAAAATTTGGCGTTTAAGTAGAGTTTGAGATGTTCTTAACTTAGAATACTCAATTCAGAAACCCGCCTTTAGACTTCATTGGCGTCGCCTTTTGCTCAAATATGTTTGGATCGGCAACTACATAATACAAGATTTTTTGCACCGAGCGACTGTCCAGACGCTCAATTGTTAGCACCCCGCTTCGGATAAGTTACATTTATCTACTTTTTAACAGTTATACAAGTTTTTGGCATACAATATTACGAATTGCCCATCTATGTCTAAGATCTTGGAGCGGCTGATCAATCGTCGCCTTACCAAATTCCTCGAAACCAACGGGCTCCTTTCATCAGCCCAGTTTGGCTTTCGAAGTAACAAATCTACCAATGATGCAGTACACGAACTATTGAATAACATCATTTCCAGCTTAGACGATAGAAAAAAATGCTTGGCGGTGTTCTTGGATCTGGCTAAAGCCTTCGACACAGTCTCTATTCCAAACTTACTGAAGAAGTTGGAGGCAATTGGCGTAAGAGGTGTACCCCTAAAACTACTGGAAGACTACCTAACTAATCGAAAACAAAGGACTAAAATTGACAACAGGCTAAGCGACGAGCGCTGTATAAAATTTGGTGTGCCACAGGGCAGCATACTTGGGCCTACCCTGTTCCTTATTTATATAAATAATCTTTGTGAAATCAAACTACAAAAGGGCCAAATTATAACGTTTGCTGATGATACTGCTCTACTGTTTAGTGGTGATAGTTGGGCAGAAGTATTTGGTATTGCACAGAAGGGGTTTAATAGTGTCAACGCATGGCTCAAAAGGAATATGTTAACCTTAAATGTTAGCAAAACAAAATATATAACTTTTGCTTTCAGAGCGAATCTTCTGCCTCCTGAGTCACTGGGCATTAAAGCTCATGCTTGTGGATCCGAGATATCCTTTGATGGCTGCACCTGTCCCACGCTACAAAGTACTGAAAATCTTAAGTACCTCGGGGTTAATATTGATCAATTTCTCACCTTCAAATTGCATATTAAGGCCTTAGTGTCTCGTCTGCGAAAGTTGATCTATATTTTTAGAACCTTAAGATACTCAGCAGATAGACAGACTATTAAAATGGTGTATTTTGCTTTAGGTCAATCATTGATTGACTATTGCATAATATCCTGGGGTGGTGCTGCGAAAACCCACATCATCGAGGTCGAACGGGCCCAACGTGCAATTCTTAAGGTGGGCGCTGGTCTCCCTTTCCGTTACCCGACTGTAGACCTCTACAAAGATTGGGATATTCTTACAGTCAGGCAATCTTTTATCCTTCAAACAGTGCTAAAAAATCATAAAATGATACATTACAACCCAGAAATACAAAAAGACAAGCGCCGTAAAGGTAACGTATGTGCAACAAAACCCTTGCGTTCAGCTCTGTCACATAATTTCTTCTGTTTTCTTGGCCCATATCTCTATAATAAGTTAAATAATAAGCTACTAATTTACCCACAATTGAAATCTAAGTGTAAAGCTGCTGTCTCTAAATACCTCAAAACCCTTGACTACTGTCAAACGGAAAATCTACTGGTCCCACTCAGATAGTTGTTAACCTTGTTTGCTGCATTCCAGAGTCAAAGCATGTTTTTTTTTTTCAAATAATCCATTTATAGGCGTTTTCTTTTCAGTCCTGTTATAAACCTGCATACATTTAAAACTTATACTCTGACACACGCACACACGCGCGCATCCAAACACATACATTTACACATACAGTTTATCACACGTTAACTTATGCATTCACACTCACACTTACATCCTGGAATTAATATAAAATATAAATTGTCTTTTTTTTTTTAGATGTATTTTAAGATTATTTGTTTAAGATTTAGTTTTTTGTCTTTTTTTTATTTTAACTTAGCTTCCACCTTTGCTTGCTGTGAAATGCACACTACTCTTTCTAGCATACTAGCCGCGGGAGGGTCCTGGTGACCTGTAATACAGGTTGTTGTACATACCTACATCAGGCACCAGTCCCTCACAAAGTTAGCTCTAAATTGTAGCATTGTTAAAAAATAGCATAAGAAAACTTTGTGAAGGGAAAATAAATAAATAAATAAATAAAAAAAAAAAAAAAAAAAAAAAAAAAAATTATACAAAATTCAAGAGCGAGCGAAGCGAGCTCGAAAGCACACTCCGCTTCGAATAGGTTAGATTTTCTTTAAACTATTTGGATAGACATAAAAGTTACTATGTTTAGTTATTCATAAAATGCTTAATATAGAAGGTGCAAGAGCAAGCTGAGCGAGCTCAAAAGTTTTAGCTAATGATAAACACGCTAGTGTACTCACGTGAGCTGCTTGTTGCACTGGACGCATCTGAAGCACTCCTTGTGCCAGATCCGCTTCTCTGCCTTGATGCGCTCCATGGCGTACACCGGCCGCGAACACTTCTCGCAATGCGGGATCGAGTCTGTGTCCGTAGCCGCCTTCATCTTCTTGAATAGTTTCTCGGAACTTTTTGACTGGAATAGAAGATAATCAAGGGTTACAAACATATGCATGGGTTTTCAAAGGTCTCAAGGGGCGCTGGGTTTATTCGCATTCAGGCAAAAACGTATGGCTATGGCTTCAGTCTAATTGCTGCAGTTAGTCTAAAGTTCTGCAATGCGTTATGGGACTCTTTGTACTAAAATTCGTCTTGTTTGCAGCACTTTGTAAAATTGGCTTCAATGTATTATGACTCGCTCAGAACGCGAAACAAAATCATTATTTTTAAGATAAGCCTCATGGAGTTCTGAATGTCAGCTGAAGCAATCACTATAGTCACATGCACTATGATATAAAGCACAGTGCTATCATCGTCATCATCATTTCGGATGAAAGCCATTCACTGCTGTATACAGACGTCCCCAATCGTATCACATTTAACGGTCCTGTGATCCAGCGATTTTTGGCCTTCTGATTCTATCTTTGATAAAGATACAATAATTTGTCTTGTTTATTTGGGTCCTAGCTCCTGCATTAATGACTTTGCAAACGTATAGTAACCTTAAAACCTCCCTTCACCCTGATACCGTCCTCTGCTCCTGCTAGACGTCTCTGAACCTTCGATTTAGACTGGATTAGGGACAGGGAAGTCTCCATGCTCGCTGAGGCTGAAACTAAAGCCATTACTTTTTAAACTTACCACAGATATGGTCCCTTCATCCTTGTGCCGCCTAGACTTCGTCTTCTTCTTGACCGTCCTCTGCTCCGAGACCTGCACCTCCTGGTAGCTCCTCTGTACCCTCGATTCTGTCTGAATGAGGGACGAGGACGACTCCATGGTCGCTGACGCCGTAGCTAGAGCCATTACTTTGTGCTCTGGAAAGAATGACAAGGAGATATTGAGTTGGACGTCTTTTTAGAGCAATTTTTGTAAATCTATTTGATCGATGCTATCAGTGTATGGCAGAATGGATCAGTCGACGTCGATTCTTACTAAAGTACCTATAGCGACATCTATGACGCCGCATAAGAACTAAAATTTGAAATCGCAATATAAACATGTACAACAGCCCGAAATCATCTATCGGGCAGTTGTATGAACCAGACCCTACACCCGTCTGGTCGGAGAATTCTTCCTTTTCATAGGACCGCTTACCTCTAAATAAAAATCGGGCGACGTCGAACAATGTCATCGATCGACGATCAATTGATTGGTGTGGCAGGTAAATAGATTTTTAGGATCTACTAAAAGATTGTGTAGTACAAATTCTCCCCTCTAATTCTTTTCCCCTCGAGGGCCGATTGTACATACGTCTGTACAACTTGAGTGACCTTGAAAAACGCTATCGTTTTGTACACACGGGTGTACGAAATTTATTCGGCCAAAAATGTTGGTCCCTATATCTTCGTTTTTCCTAGAAAAATCCAGAAAAAGTTTTTTTTTTATTATTTTTTGGTGATTTTACGTAAAAACGCGCAATTACGTAATAATAATAGCCCTATACGCGCGAGGGGTCGACATCTAAGGCCCAGAGAGTTATTGGTATTCTTGAAAAGAAACCTTGTTTAAGTTTATGGCTTTTGGGACCCATCACTTTTGAAGTCATACTAAACGAATAATTTACTAGCAGTCATTAATCATCTCAGCCAAAAGACGTCCACTGCTAGATAGTTATAGGCCTCCCTCAAGTGTCGCCACAATGACCGGTCGTGTGCGTTACGCAGCCACCGGATTCCTGAGAACCTCTGTCGTCGGTCTACTTTGTCGGAGACATTCCGGTCAAACATAGCTAAAGTATGGCCAACGATTTAGGACACAAATAAAACCAAAAATAGTTAGCAAAACTTTCAGTAATTAAAGCAATATTCATTTAAATTAACATAGGTAGCAAATTGGATGGTAATTATAACTACTTAGTGTTAGCAAAAAGAGTTCGTCGTATATTTTAAAATTCATAAATATTCAGATTGCCGATGAGTAATGTTAGCAGAGAAAGCAGTGCAAGTTCGTATTCACTATTTATTTTAGCAAAAGACATTAGCATTTTTTCACAATTATGTTCCGGAAATAGACCCTAACTAATTACATTGTTAACCTTAACTTTTGGCTAGTTTTTGCAATGAGGTCACTACGTTTATTTTTTGCGAGATCTTTTAGCTCAGATTTCGCGAACTCTTCAGTAAGTTTTGTCAACAGTAGTTGGTAATATTAACGACATTCCAAAAGGCCTTGGCAAAGAGAACGTCTTTTAACAATTATCTTCATGAAAATTCAAGCGATTGCTTCGCAGTCGTAGCTCGAAATATTTTGTTTTAGTAGTGGTAGATATGTATATTTAATATATTAACATTTTTTTTGTGTGCTTATAGGCCAGTATTAACCGTCAGTCTATGCGAAAGATTTATTGCAGCTTTGGCGCAAAAATGCAAGGAGTAACTAAAGGAACGCAGTTGGGTTTTAGTCAGTAAAATTCTGACACTCCCTCTCGTCTCACCCAAAGCGAGAGAAGTCATTCGAAAAACATCAACCAATAAAAATACTGTCTAGAGTTGCTGTGCTCCACCTGCAAGTTTTAAAATGTATTATACATAATGCACACTTGCTTTTTCAAATTACTTAAGACTTTAGCAGAATTAGTTACCATCGACTCTATTTGCCATTAATAAAAAATACAATAGATTGCTTCACAATTTCCAATAAACATTTCCCTTCTACTAGGGTGTTTAAGACTCAATAGTGTCAAACGCTATCCGGCTGAGCAAAGGGCTCTAATCTTGTCAACTACGGAACGGAAACTCACGATATAAGAAGCGGAAAATATTCGTTTCTTTTGCCAACAAACAAAACAGTTTCCTACCAGAAAAGGGGGAGATTTGGGAGGTTCAAGGCGTTGTAGAATGGCATAAGGCCAAGTCCACTGGTAAAAACTAAAAAAAAAACAAATTATCTGCAATTTTGCGGTTTTCAGAACACAAAACGATGATAAAGCTTCTTTGACGTGTTGAATATGAAAAAAAAAAACAGGCAACATCTAAAAAAAAATTGCCAATTTGTGGAATATATTTTTATTTGTGTGTAAGTCACTGCAATTATCAAAAACCTGCTATTTTCAATTTGCACCCGTCGAAGTTAGGACTAAAACAAAAAAAAAACATGCAAAATTCACACGTCACTTATCGTGCTATCATACGAAATTAAAAACATATAAATCTGGGAATGAAATTAACTCATTAACAGGTAGTAAGACTTCCGAAGCGTGACGGCAGTTTTCTAATGCGCCATCGTGAAGAGTTGAAGACACGCGAACGTCTGGCGTCCGTCAGCGGATGGGTAATTTAATGACTTTTTGTAATGTTATTGTTGTTGTGGTTTTTGGAAGATTATTCTTAAATCTAATGTGTGTGAGCAGTAATAACGGCCCCCACTTACAAGTTGTAGATCACGGGTTCAAACCCAGCCAAGCGCACTACTTTGTGTAATTTATTTCATCACCACAGCTCTCAAAACGGTGAAGGAAAACATCGTGACCAAACCGATATGATGATAGAAATATTAAAGAGCCAAAAATTCGAAGACATGTGACATCCATCAATCCGCACTAGGCCAGCGTGGTGGATTACGGCCCACTCCCTCTCTTAGAGAGGAGGAGGCCTGAGTCCCAGCAGTGGGAACATTATACACTATAAAGTATGTTGGAAGTGCTAGGCTTTATTATACTATGTTATGTGTCGGACACTATGAAGTATGTTGGAAGTGATAGGCAGCAAAAACCTCGATATAATGATGACTAGTAGTACCTATTCATACGCCAATGTTTAGGAAGACCCTTATAAAGTAAGGCTTGAAATCATAGAGAACAGAAAATAAGCTTTGTCCGATATTTAGAACTAAAAAGCCTCAAGCCAAGAATAAAGAAGTAATTACCAGAGATAATGAACTTTTTATAACATCACTCATTTAGTACGATGACTTTTACTACAATATCCTTTAAAGGCGCCTTGGTTATACTTTTCAATAATTCCAGAAATTCCAGATCAAAGTTATACACCACAACGATCACTTTGATATTTACAGATTTTATCTTAATTATCTTTTTTTCAAGGAAATTTCACTCCCTGTTCGACACTTGCGTAACCAGAGGGCTGGCTCGTTCTTTGCCCAAAGAATTAGCATTACCATTTTGTGGCAATGCTACCAATCTTCTGGCCACATTTCCAGATGACAGCGATGTATTTTTGTATAATATGTAATGTACATAGTTAGGTTTAGTATAAATACTTAGGTAGTTAATATTTTAATTTTTCTGTATATTGTTAAAAAATAAAAACTTTATAAAAAAATAATAATTTTAAAACACTTCCCAAAAAGTAATTAAGTAATAATAATAAAATAAAAATATTTGTAAACTTTTTATTTTATTTTGTACTGAAATATTTAAGAATATAATTTATACGTTAATGTTAATAAATAAACGGAAAAATAAAAACAAATTACCATAAGATACCGGAGCCATGATAATCATTTTCGTTCGATTTTCGTCACTTAACTCACTAAAACACAGCCACTGAGTGCCGAACAAAAGATGAATTGAAGATGAAACACAAATCACAGTTTTTTCAACAAATTCTTTTCTAACGTTCTCTCTCAGACGCTTTCGACAAACTGAGAGTGTTACACCAAAACATATGATATTTATACGTATAATTTTCGTACATACATATTGATTCATTGAAACTGTAAAATTGGAGTATTGCAAATGATGTGGGTCATCCGTCTGTCATCTTCAGTGGGAAGGGGAGTGGGTGTGGATACATCAGCTAGGGATGACTGGATGTTGTGTCTGAATATGACGAAACAAAAACAAATATGACACAACGAAAAAATTACGAAGGATGATATGAGTTCGTCTAGAAAAGGGGTGACGGAGATTAGCCAGGTACACAGGAGATGTTATAGTGCACAAATGTGTGCGTAAACACATTTGCACTCTGACCAAAGAGACCAGACGCAAAACCAACAGTTTTACGTGCTTTCCGAGGATGGGGTGTCACAGCACCAACTTTATAATTCCGGAGTGCTACAGATTAAGGGTGTTTTTAATATCGTGCGGGTTTGAACACGCATGCGGGATTGCCCCGAACGCGTAACCCCGGCAAATGTCCATTTCATACAAGTATTTATTGTAATGCATGGAATACGCACGCGGGACGCGTTTTTTGAATTTTGAAATTTTCTGCATGCGGGGCAATCCCGCATGCGTGATGAAATCCGCACGATATTAAAAACACCCAAATTCGTAATGGAAAAACACAAATGGGAATCGGACCTAGGACCTCACCAGAGTTGTGACTTATTTGAAATACTTGCAATTAAAATGCAAATACAAAATACGTATTTTATATTTTGTACTTAAATACCTTTTTTGAAAAAGTATTTTGTATTTTATTTGAAATACTTTTCGAGATGTATTTTATATTTTTTAAATATAAAATTCTTTTTTACGGCTAAGTTTCGAAACCATTACCAGAGCAGCACCTGCATAGATTTGGAGATTTGGGGACCCTCCAATATTTAAGAGAAGAAGACACAAGTCGGACCATGTTCAACATATACCCAACAGTAAAAAAAGTGTTTTTAAAATACAACACCTGCCTCCCTAGTTCGGCACCAGTCGAACGATTCTTTTCATATAGTGGTATGATAATGCGCCCACACAGACGCAACATGTCTGATGCTCTTTTTGAAGAGCTTCTAATGTTAAAATCTTTAATAAATAAAGAACATTACTAAATTTTGTCTGAAAGTATTTTATTTGAATAAAGTATTTTGAAAATACCTATTTTGTATTTAGTATTTAAATACAAAAAGCAAAAGTATTTTGTATTATGCATTTAAAATAGTAAATTTGAAAAGTATTTGCATTTTGTATTTAAATACTTTTTTAAAAGCATTTTGTACATCTCTGGAGCTCACGCACAGACCAACAAGGCAGTTAAAAGGGGGTGACTAAAGATGATTAATAGTGGAGGATGGAAGAAGGTATGTTGCACTGACCCGATACGGACAAGATAATGATGATGCCAATGAAACATTATCCGTCTCTGACTTCACATAAGAAAATCTTGATATTGAAAAGAAAAGTGAGTAGGTTGATGGATGCAAAGGAAGATGTACCTATCTGATTTTGAATATGACGAAGACTTAGGGGTCCAATGCACTCGAGGGAAACCAGTTCCCGCCATGCTGGTCTGAGATGGCAGTCAGTAAGATGTACTCCCGAAAGGGCAGTAGTGTCCCGTCAATAGTTGACAGTCCAATTGAGCTTCTCTGAAAATCTCGCCACACGTAACGAAGACTTTGTAAGATGGTGAATAAATTCAGTTCAAATTCAATCATAGAAATCCCAAGGAACAGAATATCTTTTTATCCAAACAAGGGTAGATTGAAGGTCATTGGGATTGTTCAAGAGTTACAGTGGCCCTGAAACGCAAAGGACAACTGAAGGTACACAGGTAGGTTTTAGTCAATATAAGTCTGACACTCCCTCTCACCGACATAGCCCAAAGAATCGCCAAATTAAAGTGGCAATGGGCAAGGCACATTGCTCGTAGAACGGATGGTCGATGCGCCGAAAGGTTCTAGAGTTGCGGCCGCGCACTGGAAAACGCAGCGTTGGGCCTCTCACAAGGTGGACCGACGACCTGGGGAGAGTCGCGGGAATGCGGTGGATGCGAGACTCACAGGATCGGTCGCTGTGGAGACGCTTGGGGGAGGCCTATGTCCAACAGTGAACGCTTTTCGGCTGAAAAGATGATGATGATAATGATTCCCTCTCACTCCAAATAGAGCGGGGGAGTAATTTGATGATTTCCTACCACAAAAAAGGAGCCCTGACCAAACACAAAGGAAAATCCGTACCTACAGACAACAAACCTATTCGTGACATATTATATTTTCACGTGATATGTGTTGTCTTCATAAAATCGTAAGACGGGAAGTCGGTGACACATGCATCAGTCGTTACGTATGAATATGACGAAGCATAAAGGCGAATAGTAAACAGTACAATTTTGGCTCCACATAAGAAGCAGGTGTGCTGTGAAAAGACTGATGAAAAAAAAATGCGTGGAGTGACGGAAATTGACAAAAAGGGAAAGGAGTATATTAAAAGATGTTTGAAAGTGACGCCAGGGATTATAAAGCTGAAAGGGAATCGTTTGTCTTGATACGGTCATGTGAAGAGCAGGAATGAAACGCATGTTACTAAAAGTAGTGTACATGTGCACGGATGGACGAAGAGAGACCAAAGAAAAGATGGACGGATTATGGGATGAGTGACATGAAAGAAAAAGGGAGTCGGTGATAGGTTGACAGGACAGAATAGAAGAAACAAGTTTTTAATGAAAATATTTTTTTATGACGTATTATATTATATATAGGGTGACTGGCAATTAGTGTACGATACTTAAGCACGTGATTGTGCTTATGATAACAAACAATTTTTATTATGGGAGCAAAGCCGAAATCACGAAAAAAAATATCAGCTGTTCAGTAGGTACATTAGGCAAACATAAATGTACTGAACAGCTGATTTTTTTTCGCGATTTCAGGTTTGTTCCCGTAGTAAAAGTTGCTGGTTATCATGAGCACAATCACGTGTTTAAGTATCGTACACTAATTACCAGTCACCCTATATATTCCACTTTTGACCCCTGACTGGTCAAAAGTGCAATTGCACTCCATCAATGCTAAAGGGTCTAAAATGTCTTTGCAGAAGAGCGTGAATGGTTCATACCTGATTTACCTAGTTGTGGACTATGAAACTTCTACTACAAAGAAATTTTAGATACTAGCAATGGTAGAGTGCAACTGCACTTTTGACCCCTGACTGTACCTATATAATTAATACCTACTCATCAAGACCATTCCAAAAAGCTCAAACACGATAGGGTTATCTGAGTTCCTATGGCCACCTTCCGGTTCCATCATCAGATCAGCTCCATGTCCTAATAATTTTGCATTGTCATCTGATTTACACATGCATGCAAAATTTGAGCTTAATCGGTAACCGGGAAGTGGATCAAATTTAATTTGCAAGATTTGATTACAGACAAACATCGAGAGAGGTGAAACTTTAGTTCCACCTTTGGAGCAACACGTTTTTTACAAGCTTTTATTTATAAAAGCTTGTAAAAAACGTGTTGCTCCAACTCCAAGGAACAACGACAGGAAGATGATGATAATAAGAAGCTGGTGTGCTGAAAATCTTGCTAACGGACAAATATATGAATATACCAACCAGAGTACGATATGGACAAAGTTCGGGAGGTTCCTGCAGCGAATTAGTGCAGAAGAAACGCCTGGGTGCCGCCATTGTGTGGACCGTCCGGAGGACACGGTGGAGCATACGGTAGAGGTGTGCACCGCCTGGGCAGAGCACCGCCGTGTCCTCGTGGGGGCGATCGGCGGCAGTGACCTCTCGCGCCGGGCATTGGTACAGGCCATGGTCCGGAGTGAGGAGGAGTGGCAGGCGGTCGCCTCCTTCTGCGAAGCAGTAATGCTAGCAAAGGAGGCGGCCGATCGCGTGAGGCAACGGTCATCACGCCCTAACCGCCGCCGGGATTCCGATCCCGATTTTCGGCCACCGTAGGCGCGGGCTTGCGGCGAGTAACGGGTGGCTCGCCGTCCGACCGTCCGGTAACCGTCCGGACCGAGCCCAATTCGTCGACGGCGCGTATTGTTCCACGCGCGCCTCAGGGAGATGTCAGCAAATCGTAGGGGCCCAGCAGGGTCGAAGCCTACTGGGGCCACGGATAGTGTGAAAGCGAAGCCCGGGGCCCCGGGATGAAGGCAAAGATGGAACAGGAGTGGGTTTTTAGTTAGTAAAAGTCTGACACTATCTCTCGCTCCGCCCAAGAGCGGGATTTGTCATTAGATGATATTCCCACCTAAAAAATAAAACAGTACGATATGGACTGTTGTCATTTATTTCGTGAAGAGACAACACGAACTAGAAAGATGCTTTATTTATGTAAGTACATAACAAAGTCTTGACCTCATGATTCATCATCTTCCTGCCCTTGTGCCATATTACTTGGGATCAGCGCAACACGTTTTTTCCTTCCATTCTATCCTGACAGCAGTCACGCTATCATTGACTCCCTTTTCTTTCATATCACTCACACAATCCATCCACCTTTTCTTTGGCCTCTCTCTTCCTGTCCATCGATCCACATGTATGTATGTATGACCTGATGATTATTAACATATAAAATAAAATTGTAGTAATCAAGCACAGTCTTACTATTAAAACTGGACAAACTTTTGAAATTATCGAACGTTGTCTTGTTAGCTTTATGTATTTCCTTATGTAAACAGCGATATAATAACCTATTGACCAAGTATCTATAGTTATAATAAAACGATCAGTGATCACAATAACATCATGATTATGGTAATAATAATATAATATTGATTCTTGGTTTCTCATGTAGTTGTCGCCTCAGACCTTTCGCTTTTGTCCATTTCGCACGTCTCTCATCACTTACAAGAGTAAACAAAATCTACTTTAATATTCTGAATATTCGTTGAGATTCGGTTATTCAGCGAAATAAACACTATTAGCAAACACTTTTACCTGTCAGCATTGTCCAATAAGGAGGTAAGAGGTATTCAAACCGCGCAACGTTTAGTTTTATTAGATTTGGGGTATTTAAGCCAAAAAAATGCTTCTTATCTCAAAACTAAGAATTCTGTTTATCCTATTTAACACACATGTGTAAAAACAGGAGGACGAATCATCGAAATTGTATCATATAGGTAACGTTGTACGATGGGTACTGTGGGTAGTCTCATAAATGGTTGTTTATGCAGGGATTTTTGGCGCCATTCCATGTACCGTTTCGTTTTTCGCGTTAGTTTGGATTCTGCTGCGTAATTCCTGATTATGCAAAATTCTCTACGAAGATGAGAATGTTGACTATACCTATTTTTAGAATAAATTTGTCATCTTATTTTATGGTTACAGTTGGAAATAGACTACAACACATCCGGTGACATACTTTGCTGGAGAATGAGCTTTTGATTTCGGTTGAGATCAATAATTCGGCTTCCAAGTTTGGCATAGTATGTATCATTTATCATCCAAAAAAAAAAAAATACGCTAGTAATACATACCTATGTCAATGCGTAAAAAGCGTTTTGGGAACACATTCATTATATGTACAGCTAAGGAGTGGAATTCCCTGCCGGAGTCTGTGTTTCCTGATAGCTACAACCTAGGGATCTTCAAGTCAAGTCAAGAGTGCATAGGTTACTTTAAGGCAAGCGTGCTCCATCGTCGGCCACATCATCGCTTACCATCAGGTGAGATAGTGGTCAAACGCGAGCCTATCATCATGTATTATCGAAAGTATAGTTCCAAATGCATAATCAAGGTACTTCATTACTCCCCAAAACGCTCAATCAAAAGATTTGGAGCATGCCTTAAAATGCTCACTCGTAAAATCTCCGTCAAACAACACAGACCCATATATTAATGTAAAAGAAACAAGCTCACCGAAGCATTCACAGTATATTTATTCATTCGTTTATAGGTTAAAACATTCCCGAGCGGCCGGTGAATCAGAACAGGAGTATAGCAACACTAAAAAGTCAATTTTCTAAATTTAAACCAGCCCCAATTAAAGATGGCGCTTAGAAATACGATACCTGTTTTTCTTCAATTAAATATTAGGTAACGACAGGATAAAGGGAAATTGTTGTCGTTTTTACAAGTAAAATGTATCAGGAACGGTTATTTTTAGACTTTATGAGGACACTGCTGCTTATAACAGTGATATGTCGTAAGAGACGGAAATAAATCGGGGTTTCTCATGTAATTGCTTGTCATTGTTTGTTTTCGGGACGAATTTTGCGATTGCGGAAGATTTTGAGACAACAAAGTCAAAAATAAGACATACATACTTACAAATAAGAAACGTAAAATTGCTATCGCGTCGCAATACTATCGAAATTTTCAACATATTCTTCGGAAAATGCATCTTAAAACGTAGTGTGAATGTTAGGAAACTATTTGACACTATAAAGCTTCCCACAACTATTCAATTGAACTAATTTATGTTCTCAGAAACTTTGATTGAGTTCTCAAATACTTTGCGTATGAATGAATCATTTACTAGAAGAAATTAATGATGCGTTTAAAAGTGTCTATTTAGAGAAAGAAGTATTAAATTAATGGCTAAATCATAGTTCTTTTTAATAAGTAGATCGTTGAATAAACTTTTGAAGTAGTCTAAAACAAAGCAAAAGGAAACAAAACATACCTTTCAGAGAAAGGTATTTTATTAATGAAATTAAAAAACAACAACCATAAATCAATTTTCGTACTAAAAAAAATCGTTTCATGATAAAGTAATTAAAACATCCAACGAATTGTGCGGTTCAAAATGCAGAACAGTAATTTCTAAGAAGTCAGTGTTCAGTTAATTCAGAAAGATTACGGTTAAGCAAATTGCGGTCAAACGGCCATTATGTACATTGAACGATTTAACACCGTGTATAAAATGGCGTCTTTTTCTTTTAGTTACGTTATAACGTTACTGATTTAATCACTTCCGTATTAATTTTGCGAAGAAAATGAGATCTGCTGAGAAAATTGGTTTCTAGAATTTATTTGTGGCTCTAAAAGATATAACACAGATTTTCTTTGATCATTCACACCTTGGTGTATGTTAGGATATCGTAGTTTACATTGCTACATTCGCAGAATTGAAAGAATCACTCAGCGTTAGTTAGTTATGCTGGTCAAGTTTTCAGAAAATAAAAAAATTAAGCATCAACTTCGCCTTTGTACCTATGTCAATGAAGTCTAAATAAATAATAAATCAACGACAACATCAATAGCAAATGCATCAAGTGACAAGACATGGAAGGTTCTAGTTCGTCAAGAAAAATCAGTTTACACCATTCGATCGCAAACGAGTAAGGAAAATTGTGTAGAAAAGTGTCCATCTTAGGAATGGTCGCCTTGACCAGGTTGCTACTCGTCTTACCAAGTTTATATTCAACGTTAGATTTCACAGATCGACAGAACAAATCAATGACATATTGCTTATTTGAAGGGACTTGCAACTTATCATCATAATCTTCCTGCCCTTGTTCCATTTTACTTGAGGTCGGCGCCACATGTTTTTATCTTCCATTCTGTTCTGTCAGTTATCACGCAATCACTGACTTCCTTTTCTGTCATATCACTCCTCACACAACCTATTTTTTTTTTTTCTACCTGTCTCTCTCTCTCCATCCATCTACATGTATACTAAGTGTTTTAGTAACTAGCGTTTTATCCCTTTTCTTCACATGACCGTGTGTACCAAGAACTTCATTTCGACTTTGCAGGCACTTGCAACTTAAGATGTTATAAGATTATATATATTTATGTAAGTGTACAGAAATCATTGTAATACAATATAGAATTTTGTGTGAAAGGGAGAGAGAAGCATACTTTCGATGATCAGAAAGGGCTTTAAAAGGAAATACACTTTTTGTAGTATCAACATCTTTTGGTAAAATTTTGATAACTTAATTACTTCTAGTCTGGGTTAGAGAGCGACTTGGAAAATACTTGTAGGTATACTCAATTCAACAAATCGCATTACTGCATCAATACCACAAGCGCGTGTTGAAAACTTTACCTCCACCTTAAAAGTAGTTCCTGATCGAATGAATCAACATCAACACTTTCATGCAAATAAAACTACCTAGTGTAGTTGTAAGATTTATTAAACGGTTATTTATTCATTATTACTTACTGTGTGTTATTAAATACTAAATGCCGTCAGTTGATCGTCATGCCGATGGGTTTCAATAATCGTCTCGTCGATTATCAATTGTCTTGTTTCGGCATTTACTACTTATTTTGTAACTTTCTCTGCGTGTATTTATTATGTAATCACTGGTTTCCGCCAAGGGCTTCACCCGTGTAAAAGTAGAAAATTATTAGAGAATTATTATTCCCGTGAGAAAATATTCCAGGACATGTTCTACGCGGGTGCCAAGTATCATCCACCCGTACAAATAAACTTTGCTACAATTGGCAAATCTTTCTCAATTCCTTCTATCGGTTGATCACGAATTCACGACTCTGCGTTACGTCTGTTTTGAACTCCGCTTCAACTGGATCATCGGCGACTTCCAATCGCGTATTCACATTAATATAATGTTCACAATTGCCAAGTGAAAAAGCATGTTAACATCTGAAATCGCTCGAGAGTCGTTCGCTCCTCATATATTTCAAGCATATCTCTCGTTTATTCGTATATTTGGATGTTGAGTGGGTGTAATGCACTGACGCGCCTGAACCAAACACATAGGATTCACACGGAATTTTATGCGAAATTATTTGATACCTTGCATGCTTGGATTTATATTTGTCGAGCGGGATCTCGAGGCAAATTGAATTGTTGAGCGGAAGATTTGAACATAAATATGGTTTGGTGAAGAAATACATAACGATGAAAAATATTAGGCAAACCATGCAATACATAAAGGAAAGCTACAAATGCGTGGAATTTGTGTCGTTGAAGACACATACGAAATATAAATAAACAGGTACCTAAGTATCTATCAAATCAAATTAAAATACGACAGGAAATATTGAAGAGGTTTCTTTTAGGATTATTGCATCCGAGTAACGAAGTTTACACCTTCGAAGTTTCTAGCAATTTTATTGGAAAGTTGTAAACTTTATAGTTTTCGATCTCTATTTAAATTAAAATAGACATCAGAAGGTCGACAAAGGTGAAGCAGAATTGCAGACACTAGTATAATTACGGGAGGAATTTATTCGTTGGGCTATGATTGGTCTAGCGTAGTTTTAATTAGTCTCTAATTTTCTTGTACCTCTTAATTATACCATTAACACAAGGTGAGTACTGTGAGCAGTAATTTTTACTAAGATCTGAATCTTGCAGATTTAAGATTTGCAAAAGCCATAGTGTCACTAGGTTCCAGTACCAACGCCTGAGATACGCTGAATTATACTGATGTAAGTTCTGTACACATAATTATGTACTACAAAGATTGACAATATTACAAGGCAAGCTTATACAAACGTACTGTGAACATGTGATTCGATTGGGACCCTGAACCCAGAACACATGGCCGTTGGGGCCGAAAGTTTCTGGAGTGGCGCCCGCGTACTTGAAGACGCAGTGTTGGAAGGCCCCTTACAAGATGGACCGATGACCTGGTGAAGGTTGCGGGAATCCGATGGATGCGAGACGCACAGGATCGTTCATTGTGGCGACATTTGCGGGAGGCCTATGTCCAGCAGTGGACGTCTATCGGCTGAAATGATGATGATGATGATGAAGATGATATAGATCTCCTACTAGTACTCTACCTTTTTTTGGGACAAAAAATCATCAAATAACTTCTTCCGCCCTGAGTGGGGCGAGAGGGAGTGTAAGACATTTTCTAACTAAAATCCACCCGTGTACTTTCAATTACCCTTTGTGTTCCAGTCCCGCGGTAACTCTTTCGAACAATTCCGAATGTTTTTAAAATATTATCGTGCCTAGTACCTATTGTATGATATAACTCAATCAAAATGATGACTCATTCATCAATGAGAACTAAATAATCGTTTGACCGTCGGCATACATATGAATTGCATCTTGTTTCGATTGAGAATTCTTCTGCTTTCTTCAAACGATCTTGGTTAAAGATAATAAAACGAGTAAGTAAATCAACATTTGAATCATGATATATATCACCTGTTCTGTGGTATTTTAGTTATTACTTAGCTAAATCTAGGACACAGTCCTTATGTCAGATGCGCTAAGAATGGCTGTTTGCCTACACTCAGTTGTCATAAATTACGCCTGAAATATAACTGCAATGGTAGAAACTGAGGCAGTTGGCAGCCTTAAAGTATTTCCTTTGGCATATGTTATGACAGATTATTATTAATTGGTAGCAATGATTTATTAGATCCTTAACAAATTGATTTGAATTAACAAAATGAAGAGAACAATTATAAGACATCTATTTTTAATGTCGCTTTGATCCAATTGCTAAGTTCTGTTGCAATGTCTGATCAAAACCTCATTGTTATTATTCTGTCTGAAATTTGACATGGTCTTATTTTCGTCTGCCGCCAAGGAACAAGTGAATGTCACTTGTTCCTTGGCGGCAGACACAACGTGTCTTCTTCTTAGCGTGTAGATGGAAATACTCGGCCACAGCAACGCCGTCCACTGATGCTGTAATGTTTCACAACCTGACAATGCGTCAATTTTGTTCGTTTCTTTCAAATTTATCGGAACACCGTCAATTTTGATTCATAAAGAATAATGCCCATTTTAGTATAGAGCTATTCCCCAGTCCGCAGCCACAGTACCCAGAATGCAGATTTATGTCATATGATAGCTTTTTATGTACATTTTTTCAAATACCTTTATTTATCATTCGTAATCATTAAAGTACGGGTTCAAAAGTTGTTAGACAATTTATTTGTCTCATACATCTTATAGTAGGCATCTTCACTATTAGTTATTCACTAGTCGCTTGTTTTAATTTTTGAGAAAATGCCTTCCCTACCTGAGTTTTGAACCCGTTGAATCGATTGCAATTGATGATTAGAATAAGAGGTAAATATCCAAATCGACGGGTCCCAAGAACAAAAGCGTACTATATGAAAAATTATCGATTTACGGTACGTTTTGAAGTTCTGTATATTGTGTACAAATAATAAAATAGTGTTCGATTGGTTATTTCAAGTAAAAAAAGGATATTTAACAAAAACAAAAAAAGGACTGCCATATAGTTTTTACTATGTACAATACGAATACGTAAATAAGACGAAATGTATGTTTCATTTGTTTGTTCATTTGTTTGTTTCGTTTTTTGTTTTCAAAAGATTTTGCTCTTGGGACCCGTCGAAATATAGATAGGTGTCATCTCCTCGAACCGTAAACATGACTGTCAAAAGAAAAGACTCGGGCATGGAACTGATGCATGGAAATAGTACGCGCCATATAATTATGGCCATGTTGCGGTATAAAAATAATATAAAATATTCAAAGATTGTAGATACTTGCGTTATCTGTATATTTTTTAGGCTTTTTCTTTGATAATACTAAAATGTACAAATCGCTTCCTCTATGGGAAAGAAAAATAATCGATCTAAATATTACAAATCCGATCGATTTATGTATCAACACAGGTCTAAAAATAATCACAACACCATTGAAATGGATGAAAATGGGAGTTTAGGCAGGATTTGTGACATGGCTGTTCAGATTTTTTTTTTTTCTAAAAAAGAGTTCATCGTAGACTTTGCTGTATAATTTTATTGTAATTTTAATCAATAAACAGCAGCAATAATATGCGCTTGAAAGGAAACGTAAAATAAAAACTCCCTTTACAGTGAAAATAAGTATCTGCAGAGAAAACACTGTTATTCATCATTGCAATGTATTGTAAAACATCTACATTGCCAAGAAATAATAATAAATTAAAATAACTATACTATGAAGATATAACTCAAAAGACTGTATCCGAGCAACAAGCATCAATAAAAAGAATATTAATGACACTTAAACTGAAATATAATCAACAAAAAATCTTTTTTTTTTTGAGTCCTTTATAAGATTTCAAATTAACATCATAATTCTAATTATTTAGGATCGATTGGTCGTTTTTTACTTTTTCTGCATTTTTGGGTAACAAATGGGCATGATTCTTTCGAGGGTAGTTTCGAAAAATAGTTTAAAAAAAAAAAGAGGACACAAACCAGAACGATGTGTTTGGAAACAGGAAGCTCATTCGGTCACGAGCATCATTTACCGCGACATTTACAAGGGAGCGGACACTTAAAAGCTTTCAAATATGTGACGTAATTAAAACTTGCAGCATTTCTAGAGGAGGAGGCATGCGAAGCATTTACCTCTCGGTTCGCACTGGCCGTTTGACCATGTGGAATATTTCTTTCAATGGGCAATTTGTTTGTGTTTGCCCCTTTTTATCTTTTATTGGGAAAACGTAACAGTGTCTGTTTATTCTATAATGGTTCTTTGTTTATAACGGATAACGCAGTCTCCATTAAATAATCTAAGGAAACAGCACTAAATGGCATCACGAGATGAACATTCGACGGGACGTTAAAGATTTTTTCGATTGTGAGAAAATAAAGACTGACAAGGAACGAGTTTCTTATAAACAGCATTCATTGTTTGCTTGGGGTTTTCGCATATTGACAGTTCATCAACAACATTGACAGACGTTTTGTGTAAAACTGGCAATAGACGAAACATGTATATCCTTGACGTGTGTTGTCCATCACGTTACTCCATCCACGCAATTTCTATGTTAAAAAACTGATTTAGTCGTTAATTGATTGTTTTTCTTGCGTATAGTAATTTTGCTATAGCTATAGCTTGACTGATAATTTTTTGAGCAAGTGCAGTGATGTCCATTCTTCAAATCCTTTTATTGTAAGAATTTTTTTTGTTACTATAATTTATGGTTGCAAAAGTGTTGGCAGTAAATTTATCATTCTTGTTTTGGAAACACTTTTAAAAAAATAACTGCAACTGCATTGGTTTATGTCTCATAAAGCTAAGCCCAATAACTATTGGACACATAGAAAACAACATGACGAGCCATTCCTCAGCCCATCTTCTAACCATTAAAACTGACGTAGAATAATCTCCTAACGAGGTACCTACTCTCACAGTGCAAAATAGCACTGAGGAGATTTCAATGAAAACTGAAGGCAATAATCTAAATCCTAGTGCCGGAATGGTATTCGGTAATTGATAACACAGTTCGCACCTGAGTTTGGCACTAAACCTAGGACAATATAGTTTAATTATGAGTTGCAGTACCCAAATACCTTTACATTGGAAGATGATGGCTTAGGGAGTTATGATATAAGCACCTGCCACCATCTCTGCATTTCTTAATACATAATCTTGGCTAATAACAATATTTTAAGCATGTTTTGAATGGGACCTACAATCTTGCGTTTCATCTTTACACATATAAAATCTTTCCTAATTGGCTAAGTGTCAAACTGTCATCCAATTTATGTTTTAAAAACATTGTAGCTTTAATCCTTATATTTATCAGTGTACTCACATTTAACAGAGTATATTGGTTTAAAGTGATTCGCTGAAAGTACTTCGATGTTACCCATCATCAGGTCGCATTTTCGCGTGCGGCAACACCGAGCGCACCTGCAGCGATGCGCATGCGCACGCAAGATTCGATTGGTTAATTTTAGCCGCACGAAGTGGTTATGTCACAGCAGACAATGCTTCAGCACTTCATCTAGAGTTAAAATATATCACAGCTTGGTTTAATACTTCCTTGTAGCCATGAGAAGTTTTGTGAGTAATAATTTTGAAAGGAAATCATGTTCACGTCCTTTGATCAGTTTTCTCTTACATGTGTTTTGGTATATCAGTTACATTGTGGGTTACACGATGTCAAGGATTATTCCAGCGTGTGTAGTTATACAAAATAATAATTGTGTTTCGTTTATTTTTTATGATATTTCATTCAGTTCCGATACCGACCAAATGAATCGATCGTCAAGAGACCATCCGTTAAGCTGAAGGCTTAAAATTAGACATGCGTAGACCGTATCAGAAAGAGCAAAGACAAATGAATGAGTTTTATCTATAAAGCTATCGTTTGGCAGACGCCAGATGAGATCCCAGTCATAGTAAATGGGCACTAACTTCTTATTAAGGACGCCACGGTCCATCAATCCTTGTCTCGACCACCACTACTCACGTTTTGGTCTGAAACCCTCCAGAATCACATATATCAACGTCTCTTACGTAATATCACGCCTAAGTATTTTTAGAAACACATAATTCGCTTATTTTCATCCTGCTAAAGTTAAATTTAAGCTTTTTGATATTTGATCCGGATATTTTGTGGGGAAGCTGTGAATGAATGAAAGGCGTTTTTGGGCCACAGTTGAACAGTGATATCAATGTCATATGTTAAAAATCCGTTGACTGAAAAATAGGAATGAATAAAAACAGAGAGTCACCTTTGTCCTGTGTTTATAACAAGCGAAGTAATGTCGTAACACCTATCCGATTTCATAGTAAGATCCATTCATTGATACAAGGTGCACATATGAAGGTTATACGTCTGACAATAGTCACTTTCCACAATACACTTCTAAACCACTTATGCAATTAATAAAGTAAACTTTTTCCACAAAATCAAAACACATCCACACAATAAAATGCGCTTAAACAAGTCCGTGTGATTTAAACTATAAAGAACGTGAACAAAACTGACTATTAGTTATTGTGTTATGTACATAGGTGTTCGATGCTATCTGACACCCGTTTCATTGTACTTAGACCACACAGCGATTATAGAATGTAGGTAGCTGGTAGTTCCATTTGGACAAAGCTGCGATGATTCACAAAATAACTGTAGAAGATAGTATTCTATTCACCACCGGCTTTAATACGAAGCAAAAAATTGCGACGGTAATTTGGAATCACAAGATTGTGAAGTAAAAGTGTGATGTTTATTTTCGGATTGGAAAAGACAGTTGGAATAACAAGTCATATGGCTGGAAATCCATTATTTTGTTTGCGAACAGGCATGGTTGCGTAAGCACGATGATACTTCACTTTCGATGTTTCTTTTGCAATATTTCTGACTTCAAAAAGTTTGGCAAAAACTCTAGAGTCATGACTTTCAGCTTTTATATTGCAGAAATAATACTATTTATACAATCTTGGTTCCATGTAAATTTTGGCACGATTTTAATCAATTTTCCAAATGGATCTGCACAGTTACTGAAGTCTATCCAAAGAATCTATTTCAGTGCTCCTGCACATTTCAACAAAGAATAACACTAAACATATTAAGACCATCATAAACCAAAGCTTTGTTTATCCGCTGTCAAACTGCACCAACTTATTTTTAAAATCGTAAATGTCAAGACGCGGTGCCCGCGTCCACAAGTGGGTCATGTAAGCGGATCTTAAATTCTTTAAAGATGCGTGATGTGATGGATGAGACAAGAATGAACGTAAGGATTGAATAGGAAGCCCTTCGGTCCTTACGTTCAGTGTTCGCTCTTTGATTACAGTGACTTTGAATCACAAAAGACTTCTATAGTATGAAAAGAACACAGTAATATCTATAAAAGGGAAAATATTATAAGGAAGGTCTTCTTTTCTCGTAACGACACGAACTGAGTAAGGTCATGCACACGTCTGCAAATAAAAACAGCGAATCAACAAGATAAAGAGATTGTCCTGCCCAAAAAACACCAAAGGTACACCAGTAGCCTGCTAGGGCTGCGGGGACGTTTGAAAGAGTGACCAGGGCTCTAAAACATAAAGGGCAAGGACACAAGTGGGTTTTATTCAGTAAAAGTCTGACATGTCCTTTAGTTCCACCCTAGGGCGGAAGGAAATCATTGGATGATTTCTCATCTCAAAAGATTCTTCTTTACACAAGCAATGCAGGTTATAGAAGCTACTGGAGTGGAACAAAGCACACCAAATTGTAACGAATTTACTGGATTTTCTAATGGAAGTGCAACCAAATTCTTCTGCAGTTTCGATAAATCGTTTTCTTCGTGTCAGTCACTCAACAAGGGACATTGACCAGCTCCTGACACATCAAAATCTTCTAAAACTATTGACCTAGAATTCATTCCGGAAAAAAGGCACGTTCGGTCGAAGTAAGGGCCAAAGTTCCGGAGTTGAAGGAGGCAGTTACAATGACTTCACTGTCTGGAAACAGGCCATCATTTATGACTACACTAACCGCAGATTTAGTCGTTATATTTTATGCAAACAAATTTGTTTCCTCATACTACCCGTTTACCGTAATTGTTTTTTACATTTAATGAGTCGATATGTTCTCTTAATATTTTTTTATAACGGATCATTTACAACTCAATCCAGAATTTTGGCCTTAATATCTTTAGTGGCCATGACTTTCTCAAATTCTTTTCAAAAAGTGTGTCACCTATATTTTTCAAAACAACGTAATTAAAATCGTTCATTAAGACTCATGTCTAGTTCTGGGTTACCAGTGCTTCTTAGAATCTGTCATCACTAATATGATTTGTTCCAAGCTTTTCTAAGTGGATAAGAAAATTCGTATTTACGAGTTTTGGCAAAGCGAACGATTTTGAGAGGTGTGTGCGAAACCCGAAGGTGACACAAGAGAGATGCCAACTCAACCTAACATTGGCCAATGTTATAATTTCGCTTCATTTCGATGTGTGATGTTTATGTTTTCTGTCTTATCTCTAATTCGATAATTAAGGTGGGTCTACGCTAGAGAAGCCAGGCAAGAGCCAGCTCAAATTGGTGTAGCGTCGCTCGTGCTCGTTTCCTCTTCTTCTTCTTAGCGTATCGATGGCAAAACTAGTTAAATTCTGGCCTGGCCAAGTTATTCGACCACGGCAATGCCGTCTTCTGATGCTGTCATTAGGTCCCTACGTGAACAGGTAACAGGGTATGTGATGCAGGATGGGAGGTGGGACATGGTCTGCGGAGAGACGCCGCACAAACACTTAAGATCGGAACCGTCTGAGAACCCCTATCTGTAGAGATTGTCTTTGCTGCGCCCAACTTAGGTGCTAAGTCTGTTTAGAGTTTTCCAGGTTGGCCATGGCAACTCGTGTCCAGGAGAGAGGCCCTCCGACGGCTCGATAAAATCATCAGGAGGTTTCAACTTCTCCCGCCAGAGGTCGCATCTCTCCGAGGTGATGTTTCCTCCTAAAGTCGGTCCACACTACACGAATTTGAGCTCGGCTCGTGCTCGGTTCCTCTAGCGTAGACCCACCTTTAAAATGATCAAGAAGAAATAAATAAATAATAAACTGTACAGCAAAAATTTAAACTGGTCGTAAAAATAATGAAATACTTGATCAGCAGATTAACTTTTTATGTAACATCGATTGACCGACTGACTTTTGCATAATTGCATGTTATGGGTGTTCTTAAAAAGATACGAGTATGTGCCAAACATATTCCGTTTACGAATAACCTCATCACATCTTCTGTGTTAAGATTTTTAATGTATTTGTTCTCAATGTTGTCAGACCTCATTAAGATTATCGCCAAGAAATTGCGTGAGGATAAGTGCAAACATACACTTCTGGACACATCTATTGGCCCACCTTGTATTTTCAGTTTCGTTTGGTCCTAGCTAAAATTTTATATTAGGTCGAGCAAAAAGTTTTTATGCAGTTTTGAACCTGGCACATTCACAATTTCATTCAATAGTCTTTTTTTGAATTTCGAACACAGAATTTAAAGAAACAAAAGACAATTTGGAGCCTGTTTGTTGATATCAAACAATCGAATACTAAGAAAACTTGGTTTTATTGGTTTACTTGGATTTAATTCTTGAAAAAGTGATTGATATCTTTGGTTTTGCAACAAACATTACTTATTCTTAACATTAAGGTGTGGTTCTATCAATAATCTATGGATACTTCACCTGAAGTCGCCGCCCAAGCTGTGGCATATTCAGGCCGGACACAGCCAAAGAAACGTGAGTGCTCAACTTAATTTAAGTCGATCTGCGGTCCGAAATGTTTATCGGAGGTACCTAGAGACTGGCGGCTATGTTCGTCGCCAAGGAAGGCCACGATCTCGGGTCACAACTGAAAGGCAGGATCGATTCATCGTGACGACCAGCTTGAGAAATCGTCACCTTACCTCCATTGAGATACAAAACCAACTTCGCGACTTCCACTGAGTATCTGTGAGCGCTCGAACTGTTCGGAGAAGGTTAAAAGAACGCGATATGGTACCACACAAGCCAGCTAATGGGCCCAAACTAACGCGAGCCCACCGAACAGCGCGCCTTCATTTCGCACGCAGTCATTTAAATTGGACACAGCAAGATTGGAGCCGTGTACTCTTTTCTGATGAGTCTAAAATTGTGTTACATGGCAATGATGGAAGGAAGAAGGTCTACCGACGTAAGGGAGAGCGTTTCGCACAATGCTGCTTTGAAGAGAGGGTTGCTTATGGCGGTGGCTCATGGACTGTCTGGGGCGGTATATCCGCGAGCGGCAAAACTCAACTTGAGGTTGTTACAGGACCACGGCTGCCAACATTAAATGCTGAAAGGTACATTCGTGAGTGCTTAGAACCTCACGTGATACCATACGCGGACTATGTGGGCCCAAATTTCCTTTTTATGCATGATAATGCAAGAGCCCATGCGGCCGGCATCGTCAGGGAATATCTTCGGGATGTGAACATCACAGTTATGGACTGGCCAGCCAGAAACCCAGACATGAACCCCATTGAGCACATGTGGGACGAGCTAAAAAGACGTGTTAGGGCTCGTCAGCCAGTTGCCCAGACGATGCAGGAGTTGAAAACTGCCATAGAAGAGGAATGGGAGATGATCCCTCAAAATATCATAGAGCGGTTGATAAACTCTATGCTTAATCGTATGAGAGCTGTGGTAGATGCCCATGGAGGCAACACGCGTTATTAAATTAAACCTTTATTTGATAAACCATGTTTTTTATTCAAAAATCAATTGCCTTTAACAAGGCGCATATCCGACTTGTTAGGCGTAGCTCCATGTCGTATGGTATTCTGAATTCAAATTTAAAACAATACGATCGAAAAAGATGGTAAAATGTATCAGGTTTAAAACTGCATCAACAGTTTTTGTTCAATCTAGCAATCATATTTCGGTAGGGGCCATCGAAACTTAAACTCTAAGGTGGGCCAATAGATGTGTCCAGAAGTGTATGTTACTATGTTTCAACAAAATGTAAGGCATTTAACGAGTGAAAGTCGGGCAATTAACACTCAATAAAAACACCTTAAATTGCTGCAATGACATGGAAACTACAGTGTTCAAGCTGTTCGACAAGTATCGATGCTTCTAATTTATGGATTGCTATACATAATCGCATCATAGACAATTTGTCACGTATTGAAGTTGTTTATTTTTTTTAATAAGGTTACTTGTGACCATATTTTCACCGGCACGTGAATCCCAGGTGATTCATTTAGAAGTTGTGTTGTAATGTGAATCATATAGAACAAAGCAATATGTCGTTCATTTGATAGTGAACAAAGTAGCCATAAGGTCTATCCACCACCTTTGGCTGACTGGTAGAGAGTACCTGAGGTATTTAAGTCCACCTTTGTACCTAATAATAGGTAAGCCGTTGGACGTGGTGGTCATTAAAAGATTTTTCATTGCAGTCGTTAGGGGTCCAGGTGATCAGAGGATCCAGTCAGACAACAATCAGTCTTACACGAAATCTATTGGGGATTTCTTGTTGGCTGACTGGATGAGTTGTGTAGGTAAGATTGGCCGGTCCATGTAAAATACTGGTATGCAGATACATCCGTTTAGACTGAGCTAGATTAAACATAAGCTAGAAAGGCGGTGATTTGGTATGGGGCACACATACAGTTTCGGAGGGATACAATATAGCATCAACTTCAAAAAGATAAGTTTTCGACGATGAAGTATTTAATTGAAATCTTATTTACCGAGGAAACGGCAAAAACCGGAACTTATGCAACAGAATCAGACCCAAATTAATTTCTTCAGGAAACATAAAGATATTCTCATTGATTAATTAAACAAATTGCAACGTTTCAATATGACAAAATATCAAAACAATGAACAGGAAACAAATTGACAAATCAACAAAAAATAACTGAATCAGTAGTTCGATATAGATGGATAAAAAACACCACGCGAATCCAATCACGCAAGCAATTTTCACTACAAAACTCGATGATTTGTGACGAGCGAATATTGGCAGAAAATTGGATGACATTTCGGCTAATGCGTATCCATTAGAACGTTTTTTTGCTGAAGAAATACTTGATACTCTTAATACGAAGCCAGACGATGAGAAAATGTTTTTAATCATAGAAATGGTAAATCGTTTATCATCTACGCTAAATTGGCGAGCGATTTTTCAGCGCCTTTTCATGACGCAAAACCACATCGGGAACAGGAAAAGTATCTGAGACTTAATACAAGCAAATATAATGAGCCCGATTGTAACCTTTACTATGAAGTTTATAAATAACATCCGTGCCTATGCCTACCTTACAAACAAAGGCGTAATATTGTTAATACATTAGGTACATAGTAGTTGAGCCAACTCTTTTGTAACAGCCATCATCATCGTTTTCCTGCCCTTGTCCTGTCCCGTGTTATTTGGGGTCGGCGCAACACGTTTTTTTCTTCCATTATGTCTTGTAACCCGTCATGCTATCACTAACTCCCTTTTCGTAAAATTTAAAATGAGGATCAGTCATGATTTTTGTGGAGTATGCAGACTTATAGCGTCAAAAAAAAAACAGTAAATACTGTGAAGAAATTATTTAAATCGGACCAAAAATGACGAAGATACAGCAATTTTAGTGTATTAGTTCCAGAAACGCGCCCGAGAATGAAGCGGCTCGCTGTGACGTCATCTGTCATGATCGGTCTCCACCGGCGAATAAATACGATCAAGCCATTCGAGTTTGTATAGCACGGATCATGACAGATGACGTTATCGTAAACAGTCCAGCGAGAGCGCGCGTTTCCAAGTAGCCGTTCAGAAAAACTTTAATAAATCCACCATTTCTTGACGGATTTTAATAATTTAAAAAAATTAAATTGCTATGCTAAATTATTACACATACGATGTACTTAGTAAAAATCGGATTTGCTATTATGTAATTGATCCTCATTGAGGGGCAAAAATTAACTAAACTAAAATGTCTTAACCACATCAAATGGATTTGGATAATTCAAGTCTCCTATGTAACAATGGATAAATATCAATTATTCCATAACTGTTTAGATGTGAGACACACAATGCATCCTGCGACAGTTATCACATTGTTTAAAGAGGGTAGAACAAACAGTATTGATTATAATGAATGTTTGCAGTCTAATTCAATCACAGTGACCAATCGAGCCAATTGTGAGTCTTAGGAATGAATTGACACGATCATTAACTTGCTGAATTAAGTTAGCGTGGTCTAAAAACGTTTCTTAGAGGTAGAAATTCCTCGGCGACTCGTCAACAGCTGGAGATTAATCGTAGACTGCTTATATTTAATTTTATACAAGTGATTCATCCGGGCTTCGCACAACTACAAATTAGACATAATTATATGCCTTTTTCGGTTACCTACTGCTACTTTTATTAATCAAAACTGCATCAAAATCCGATTAATGGTTTAGAAGTTAGCGACTTTGTTATATAGACTATGTTTGTAAAAAAGTGAAATACCCTAGATATCGAGGACAAGACGAGTGGAGAGCATTCTTTATCATCTGCATTTCAGCCGAAAGACGTCCACTATTGGACATAGGCCTCCGCCAAGTGAAAATAAGAAAAACATGAGGCCTTTAGCCTACTCACGGTATTTTTTTTTTGTTTATTATGTTTTTTTTTTTAATTTGCTATAATGGTGTATCGTAGTATTATAACGTCCTTGATGAAGGTCGTTTCGTCTGCGGTGGACAACTAAGGGACAGTGACACGGATAATGAGGATCAACAAAATGTACCATTGAATCAGCCTAGGAGGCTAGAACCTAATGAGGTGGGGTCTCCATTTACTTGTCGAGTCCAATAATGAGCAGAAATAGTCCTGGAATAGGATTTGTGGATCGTTCAAGAAGGAAAACTGCGTATATTTACCAAATTAGCACTAGCCTGTATACAAAAAAAAAATGACTGCGCCATCAACCGTATCTTGCACGTTTTTGATTTTTGTTCAAACCATGCCCTTTTTTTCTTTTCTATAAAAATTGATTATATTTCTGTAATGTTTCTTCAAAATTTACTTTAAAAAATGTTTGGTGTTTGAAATGTTGAAACTAAAGGTCGCGTAATTTGTTTAAAAAAGGTGCCCTAATCCAGAAGTTCCTTAATACAAAGCTGTGATTTTATAATTTTAAGTAAAAACCTTTGCCATCATAAAACCTAATAAATAATGAATAGGTAGTATTTAACCAGTATTTTATTTTAAAAAGTTTTTATTTCATATTAAAATTACGAGTTTATTTCCGGGAGTCCTAGGGACTCCACCGGATAAATTGTGTATATATGAAATCGCCGGGTAAACCAAGGGTTGAAAAAGTATGATTGTGGATGATGTTGATACCTACACAAGTTAATGAGCTGCAGGAAACCCCAAAAAAATATTTATTTAGAATATCTAACAAATTTTAACTGATTTTTAACGGGACCGAAAAAACATTCAAGTTGTTTCAACAATCTATTTCGCACTTGCGAAAATATTTAGCTTTAATTGAAACCAGACGGATTACATCTAGCGTTCAATGATTCTATTTGTTTTTATTTGTGATGGGATTGTCCAGACGCAATTTTACCAGGAATTTTATAGGTATAGGTACAATTCTTAGGAGGCTAATACCAAAATAGAAAAAAAATCGTTCCAATTTCTTAATATCCCTGTCTTTGTTCGTCTGTTTTTTTTTAAATAATCTCGCGTTTGACCACTATCTCACCATGGTAAGCGAAAATGTGGCCTACGATGGACGCACACACGCCTATTTAGAAGTAACCTAATCACTCTTGGCAGGTTTTAGCTATGAGGAAACACAAATTTTGGCAGGGAATTCCACTCATAAGCTGTAGGCTGTGCCTACAGCTTAGTACAGTGAAAGGTAATTAATCTCTGAAAGCATTGTACCGATTACGATAATTCCTTCACTGATACAGAACTACTCCATCACTGAGGGTCATAGGTAACGTTGCCAGCTGGTCCGATTTGCGCGGGTCGTCCTGATGTTCAGGGATCTGATTACATATCCCGATTAGCCCTTGATAGGTACGGCAAAGGTCCCGATTTTTAATTTACCTTGTCCTCCTTGTCATCGTCGTCATATATTTTTGCTTTCACATTTCACCGGCTGTCAAACTTTAAAGCTTATAAATCTCGTACTTCTGTATGAATGGTGAAAAGAAATCTTAGCTAAAATTTCATTCTTTCGAGGAAGCGGCCTAATTTAGTTCTGTTGCTCCCGCTCCTCGACAGTCTTAGTCCGTTTAGTTTTTTTTTTTTCCGAGGCCTTTATAATAGCAGCTGTTCTGATTTCAATACTTAAATCCCGATCATTTTCTACTTTCATCTCGAAATTTGGTCATGTGAAGTCACACACAGACAGTCTTAATCCGTTTAGTTTTTTTTTCCGAGGCCTTTATAATAGCAGCTGTCCTGATTTCAATACTAAAATCCCGATTATTTTCATCTTTCATCTCGAAATTTGTCAGAAAATCATGTGAAAATGAGTATACAAGTAAATGGATTGAGAGCGAGAGAGAGGCCAAAGAAAAGATGGAAGGATTGTGTGAAAATTGATAAGGAAGAAAAGGGAGTTAGTGATAGCGTGACAGTTGACAGGACAGAATGGAAGAAGAAAAAAAACGTGTTGCGTCAACCCCTAGTAATATGGTACAATGGCAGGAAGATAATGATGATGATGACTGTGCCTTTGTACTTTGTGTTGCATGAAGATTAAATAAATAAATGACTGGACTTGCTTGGCAACACTAGTCGTAGTATACTTTTTATCTCGGAAAAAGGCATTATTCATGTAGATAGGTCACAAGAACGACGCTGCTAGAAAAAAACTAACGATCAATAAAGCTAACTGACGTGGTACATCTCTTATTTGGTCAATGACTCGTTTTAACTTCTTAATCTATCCACTAAAACTGTACCCTGTTGTGTTAAATAATGATCTTCACTTTCTCAAGCCTCGTTGCAGTCGTTGGAGGTAATAATTGAAGTTAAGTATGAGTACTTATGCGTATGGGACATTGTTACAAATGCTTGGAAGTTGACGTCATTGTGACCTTATTGTTTTTACTTTTGATTTGCGTGCTGGCTTGGACACGTTATTATGCGTACAGCCAAGGAGTGGAATTCCTTGCCGGAGTCCGTGTTTCCTGATAGCTACAACTTAGGGGTCTTTAAGTCAAAGAGTGAATAGGCTACTTCTAGGCAAGCGTGCTCCATCGTCGACCACATCATCGCTTACCATCAGGTGAGATGGTGGTGAAACGCTAACCTATCTATCATTAATAAAAAAATAAAAAAATAAAAACGTTAGTGTTACATCAAAACTGATAATGTAATGACTAATGAGGCATTTATGTTACATGTTCTCAGGAGATATTTTTTGGAAGTTCTGTCTACTCAAACAGAGGTTACTTTTTATCCAGGACAAATACACTATTCTTGTGAGATACGCCAGGGAAGCTATTATGGTCGTTGGAGCGATGCTAAGGGTAAAACTAACCAGCTTAATAATTTTACAGTCTTATAAATTTGCAGTCCCTGACAGGGTTGCGGAATTGTTCGAAAGAGGTAGCATAGCATAGCATAGCATAGCATATTCGGCCTTATAATGTTCCCACTGCTGGGACTCAGGCCTCCTCTCTACGAGAGGGAATGGGCTGTAATCCACCACGCGGGCCCAGTGCGGGTTGGTGGATGTCACATGTCTTCGAATTTCTGGTTCTAGGACATGCCGGTTTCCTCACGATGTTTTCCTTCACCGTTTTGAGAGCAGTGGTGATGAAATAAATTACACAAAGTAATGCGCCTGGCTGGATTTGAACCCGCGACCTACTACTCGTAAGTCGGAGCCGTTACCACTCGGCCACCACTGCTCTCGAAAGAGGTATTACCCGCAAAAGACAATTGAAGGAACACATGTAAGTTTTAATCAATAAAAGTCTGACACTTCCAGTCACTCCTCCCAGAGCGTGAGGAGTTATTTGATGATCTGCCACATAAAAAAAGTGAATTTACAGTCTCATAAATTCAAATCCAAAACTTTTACGTATCTCTTCTTTTAAAAGTACTCATTTCTCAATAATACTCTCTAATTAGTTCTCGTCGTGTTTAATTAGTGATCTGTACTTTCTGTTACTTTCAGCTCATCAATCATAATAATTACTCTTAGGAGTTAAAACGTAAGTCATAATGATCTTCGTATCACATTTGATGCAATCAATTTCTAATGTTCTTTTCAAAACTTCTTCAAGTATTCGAGTTCTATATTATCCAATAATTACTTCACCATCTAGAAGTACTGTTTTAGGTGGACTATCATAATTGATGCAATCAATTTCTCGTGTTCTTTTGAAAACATGTACAAACATTCGAGTTCTATTTCTCATCACATCTCCATCATCATCGGGCCTTGGATGGAAAGTTCTCTTCGCGATTAATAAGTTTCTTACTAGAAAAACTAATATTGATCACATGATTTTTCTACGGTTTCGCTTCTGTAGCAACAGGATTGGTGCATTTTTCCGGAGCAAAAGTAATTTTTGCTATAGTAAGTATAAGCTTTCTACCAATAACTGATTTTTCGAAACAGGATCCATAAATCTAGAAATTACGTCGTAAAATCAAACCATTTCATCTCTTTTTAATTTTGCATTCTCTTAGTTATTTGTGTAGGTTATATTGCTCACTGGATCATCGCACAGGATCGATTGTGATCTCTCTCTATAACTTAAAGGTTTGCTGAGAGAAAACTCAATACTCAATACTTTATTGCATTCCATATTATGTACATAGGTGGTATAAAATATTGGTAATAATACTCATTGTTGAGTTAAGCTTAACTTTTGTACATGAATTGTCAAATCACAATGTAGTATGTTAAGTGCAGTGTTACCTTGCGTGATCACATCAGAAATGAAGATATGCGCAGGAGAAACAAGATTACCGACATAGCCCGAAGAATCGCCAAACTTAAATGGCAGTGGGCAGGGCACATTGCTCGCAGAACAGATGGTGACGAAAGGTTTGGAGTGGCGACTACGTACCGGAAAACCCAGCACTGGAAGACCTCCCACAAGGTGGACCGATAACCTGGTGAAGGTCGCGGGAATCCGATAGATGCGAGACGCGCAGAAGCGGTCGTTATGGCGACACTTAGGGGTGGCTTATGCCCAACAGTGGACGTCTTTCGGCTGAAATGATGATAATGATGATGATGTTAAGTGCATTATCACCATCAAGACACTTTGTTGATACTATGATGGTAAGTTCTTTTCGCGACTAACAAACTTCTGTCCCCTTAAGGGGTGACCAGACGGTTGCAAACTAGCGTTCCAACCAAGGTGACCTTGGTTTATGTGTTTGGTTTGTTTTGCGGCTACATGGATGTAAACCACGCGCCAACACGTTCGGTGGTTGGGAAAACGCGCCTCCCAACCAAGGGCGTTGAAGGTCATTGTCACCTGGTTTGGGACGTTGGTTTGCAACCGTTTGGTCACCCCTTTATACTGCTCATTTATTGTAGTTGTCACTTGTATTCTTGCCTATATAATTATTTAGTATGTATGTATTTTAGTGTTAAGTATGTACTTTGTTTCTTCTTTCTCTCAACAATTGTTCAGCTTATTTTGTAATGCACCAAGTGCAACCCCATCCAGACAATCTCTTTCCATACCAGGTTGCCTGGAAGAGATCGCGGAATGCGATAAGGTCGCCAATTGTATGTTTTTAAATAAAAGGCTCAAATGTATCATTTATTATCTTGGTGTACAATAAAGTATGCATAAATAAATAAATTGAATGAATTAAATTAAACGTGTTACGCCGACCCCAAATAAAACGGGAAAAGGGCAGGGAGATGATGATGATGAATGATTCCCATTTCTCGTTTCACTTCGTGAGTCTCACCAATAGCGGTGACATCGTGCAATATCAACAAAACCTTTTGTCTGTCTTCCTGTAAGACGGTTCGTTAGTTCCACAGTATTGTTACCGAATTATATATCAATTCTCATAACTTACAATGGGTATAAGTTCATTCATTTGTGTAATCAACCTAAGTTTTGAAGAAAGACGCGGAAGAAATCTATGTTCAGAAGGTAATGTTAGTCTGAATTTTGGAGTTCATGACAAACTATACGATCCTCTTATAAATTAAAGATATGTACATACTTGCGATTAAAGCTAGAACTACATTAGACCGACGCGCACGTGTACCACGCTTGATTTGTACGTAGAAAACGACGTCGCGTGGCGTGGATCAAGTGTAGCTCTACAAATCTAGTTTCCATATAAAATGTATGAAGTGGAGACCGACGCGCCCAGATCGGCGTGTGTGGTAAACGTGTGAGCAGTGTAGTTCTACATTAATAATTCTAGCTAGTACCTTCTTTCTATAGGAGGATTTTGGGCTGCAGAGTGGTACCTAGTACAGGCGCATAGGTACCTGGTAGAGATATGCATTCTGGAAGATATTATTTATACTTGTCTTCACTTGAAACTTTGTGACTGTGGTCATGAAACTTAAAATTTAAAAGAAAAACGTATTTAAAAAATACTAACATTATAAAGAGAAAAGATATGTATTTTAAACATCTTTTTTCTTAACCGTTTATTCCTGTACGTATTTTTTTTTTTTGTAACGGATAAACCGAATGAAGGGATAAGGCAAGGAAGAAGAAGAAGAAACTCAAAAAATACTACTTAGACCGATTTAAAAAAATATTATAACAGTAGATTGCTATTTTATCACTGAGCGCCATAAGCTAAATACTTACTACATCCACGAAGGCGAAGCCGCTGGTAAAAGTTAGTAATAAATATAAATAGTATTTTATTGCTGCAAGTAGAAAAAATCACAAAATAAGTCAAAAAAATACCTTTCCTACAATAAGTAAGTGGTAGTGGTCGACAGAATTAGGTTAGCATGGGGACCGTAAGTAGGTTAGGAATTTGTCGCTAGAACTAATGGGTTGCACGCAGTGTTGAGATTTTATCCGAGTAAATACTCAAAATGGATAAATACTCAATAAATATCCGTTTTTACTCGAGTATTTATCCAAATCATAGATAAATACTCACTACAGTTTGGATTGCGTTATTTAGCTTAAATCTTGTTATTTTACCAACAAACGGATTGAATCAATTAAAATACGGAAAATTTAGATTTGTAACGTGCTTTATTAATCACATTTATAATAACATAAAGCCTATTATGTTCCATCTTGAATATTTTCGTCAAGCATTATCAAAGTTAGAATTAGTATATTGATTTGTTCATAGCATAAATGCACATTATAGTTTTTTTTTTTAATGGGTGGGAAAATCATCTTATGACAAATCACGCTCTTGGGCGGTGTGGGAGATAGTGTCAGACTTTTACTGACTAAAAACCCACTCCTGTTCCTTCTTTGCCTTCGTCCCAGGGCCCCGGGTTTCACTTTCACACTACCCGTGGCCCCAGTAGGCTTCGACCCTGCTGGGCCGCTACAATTTGCTGACATCTCCCTGAGGCGCGCGTGGAACAGTACGCGCTGTCGACGACTTGAGCTCGGTCTGGACGATTACCGGGCGGTCAGACGGCGAGCCACACTTTGCTCGCAGTCCGCAAGCCCGCGCCTACGGTGGCCGGAAATCGGGATCGAAATCCCGGCGGCGGTTGGGGCGTAAGGACCGTTGCCTCACGCGATCGGCCGCCTCCTTTGCTAGCATTACTGCTTTGCAGAAGGAGGCGACCGCCTGACACTCCTCCTCGCTCCGGACCATGGCCTGTACCAAGGCCCGGCGCGAGAGATAGCCGCCGCCGATCGCCCCCACGAGGACACGGCGTTGCTCTGCCCAAGCGGGGCAAAATGCACATTATAGTAGATACTTCGTCATCAGTCTTTTTAATGTTTTGACTGCTGGGACACAGGCTTACTCCTCTCTATGAGAGGGAATGGACTAAAATATAATCCACCATGCTGGCCCAGTGCGGGTTTGTAAATGTCATACATCCTGAAACTACGTACTAAATATTTAAATTATTGTAGTAATAGAGTTATATTCTAGCTATGTTCAAAGTTACAAGTTTTTAGCTTATTGGGACGTTACAGGTATGTTAAAAATTGGTAAAAGTTATTAAAAACGTTTTAAAAAAGATTTTATGTAATATATAAAAAACTTTTTACAAAAAAAACCGACTTCACTAAAAAAAACACAAAGGATCAAAATAACTTTAATTTCGGAAGTCGGTGTTAAATAAGAAACAAATAATACCAAGAAACACCGACTTCCGAAATTAAAGTTATTTTGATCCTTTTAGTTTTTTTTTAGTGAAGTCGGTTTTTTATTTTTTGTAAAAAGTTTTTTTCTTAACTTTAACTTTTTAGTTGCGATAGACTTACATATAACCAGAGTGCCTATTTCTCATGACAATTCCAAACACTGCTAGGTTACATTGTTTTATTATGAAGTTCCTGTGTCTACCTTCCACCTTCCGGCTCCATCATCAGATCAGTTCGATAGTACTTTATAGCCAAACTGCATTTCATGACAATTCTAATAAGCCCAAACACGGCTATGTCACTATTTGACTGTAAGTGCTTAAAGTTCTCGATCAAAATATCAAAATCACTAGTGTTTTCGAAAGTTTCAATGAAGTAACTAAGAACTCCTTTTTTGAAATCTCTAAAGATAAAAATACTAGTCATTAATCCTTAAAATAACCACTCGATTTGTAAAAAAATAAACATCATTTCATTTTGAGTAAATATCCATCACTTTGAGTAAATATCCAATAAAAATGGGTAAAAATGAGTATTTACTCATTTTGGATAAATACTCGAGTATTTATCCTCTGGGTATTTATCCGCCGCCCATCTCTAGTTGCACGTCGAAAACGACACGATGGCGCCATGGTTAGAATCGCTATCATTGTAAAACTATTCGTAGGGGTACGTCGCGCGCCGGGGACTGTACTGAGGCTTGTTCGTTTGCGGAAGCAGGAAACTTGATGTAACCGAGATATTTGTAATAGATAACATGATTGAAAAGAGTGTCCATGGAGTTTCTCCCGTTTAGACGTGGGCCCAGCCTCTACCAATCGCCATTCCTAGCCATTGTGTAAACGGGGAAACCCCGTTTACGCAAAGGCTGGGCAAACGTGTACACGCACCATTATACGTGCAAGAAACTCCATGGAAGAATGTTCTTCTCCATAGAGATCTACACTTTGCCTGTAAATGGTTTATTTGAAATAAAATGCTTTGAATCTTTGAATTTTTGAATCTTTGATTGTAATTCAAATATACTTACATGGAGAACTGGGACCTTACCATGACATCAGTCAGTCAGACAGACATCAGTCAGTCAGACAGACATCAGTCAATCAGACAGTCATCATGTCAGGCGTGCGAGCGAGAATGGGGGATATAGGTAGCTCTTTAAACCACTATAAGTTTTTAATTAGTACAAAAAAAAAATGGAGCTCTATCTGTACCCGTAACTGATCATATTTGTGTGATCAAAAATAAAAAAAAAAAACGAAATCCCAAAATTGTCCATGAAAAATTATCATAATTGTTAAATTCTTGAATCGATCATTCATAACAATTGCTCCAAGAAAACAAACACTACGCGCAGTTGTTTTTCCATTGTTTTTCATTCATAATCAATAGCCTGTACAATATTTCCTTAAACTGAGTGATACCTATTTTAGGATATAAACAAAGGCATTAGCGTTTGTTTAACTTTTCCGTTTGTGAATATTATTTATTGAGACTTTCCTTAAATAATAATGTACTAATTGTAAAATTAGTGATGTATAGCTCCATCCCTTTAACAGTTCAGTATAGGTCGTCAAATGGGTCGCGTTAAGAGCTCGTGAGAATCGAATAGAATCGAATAGACTCGAATAAAATCGAATAGAATCGAAAATTATAGAATCGCATAGAATCGTATAGAAGCGAACAGAATCGAATAGAATCGAAAATTATAGAATCGCATAGAATCGTATAGAAGCGAACAGAATCGAATCGAAACGAATAGAATCGATATATAAAATATATTCGATTAGAGAGCAGTGGTGGCCGAGTGGTAACGGCCCTGACTTACGAGTTGTAGGTCGCGGCACTCACCAACCCGCACTGGGCCCGCGTGGTGGATTACGGCCCATTCCCATTCCTAGAAAGGAGGCCTGAGTCCCAGCAGTGGGAACATTAAAAGGCTGATTATGCTATGCTATTATTATCCTATTCGATTATAGAATAGAATAAACTTTATTGTACACCAAAAAAGTAACACAACTGTGTCTGTGTTTGTAGCCTTTTTATTAGTAGTCATACTGTGCAGGAGAGTTGCACTTCCATAAAAAGGTATTTCGTTTAACTAACGCTGTCTCCTAGATGCAGACGTTCAGAATCCCATATAGCCAGAATAGTTACCTACCTACTAAACAAATATTCAAGAGCTTCAGAACATGCTAAAATGAAACTGTTAAAAAATTATTTAGGTACTGATTACTGTATCTGCCCTACCAGGCAAGGTTTTTAGTGGAATATTAAATATAAGTAGTCACATCTGCGGCGTGTCGCAACGAAATTTGGCGAAAGCAACCACTGACTGGATCCCGAACAGCAGGAGTCGGCGACGCGGTAGGCTCAAAAGGAGATGGCGTGACGATTTGGACTCCTACGTAAAAGATTGGCCAGAAGTAGCTAAGGACCGAGAAGAGTGGAAAAATGCAAGGGAGACCTTTGCCCTGAAGTCGGACACAAGAGGCTCATAATAATAATAATAAAAAATCTACACTAATATTATAAAGAGGTAAAGTTAGTCTTTTTGTTTTTTTCTAATCTCTGGAAGTAGGTACTGGTCCGATTGCTAAAATTTTTTCACCAATAGAAAGCTTTTTTTTAGGTGGGAAAATCATCCAATGACAAATTGCGCTCTTGGGCGGAGCGAGAGATAGTGTCAGACTTTTACTGACTAAAAACCCACTTCTGTTCCTTCTTTGCCTTCATCCCGAGGCCCCGGGCTTCGCTTTCACACTACCCGTGGCCCCAGTAGGCTTCGACCCTACTGGGCCCCTACGATTTGCTGACATCTCCCTGAGGCGCGCGTGGAACAGTACGCGCCATCGACGACTTGGGCTCGGTCCGGACGGTTACCGGACGGTCGGACGGCGAGCCACCCATTACTCGCCGTCCGCAAGCCCACGCCTACGGTGGCCGGAAATCGGGATCGAATTCCCGGCGGCGGTTAGGGCGTGAGGACCGTTGCCTCACGCGATCGGCTGCCTCCTTTGCTAGCATTACTGTTTCGCAGAAGGAGGCGACCGCCTGCCACTCCACCTCACTCCGGACCATGGCCTGTAATAAAGCACGGCGCGAGAGATCACTGCCGCCGATCGCCCCCACGAGGACACGGAGGTGCTCTGCCCAGACGGGGCACACCTCTACCGTATGCTCCACCGTGTCCTCCGGAACCAATAGAAAGCTGCTTTATTCCTGAGTGACATAGGCTATATTTTATGTACGCGGGCGAAGCCAAAGCTAGTATAATATAAAGAATAGATAGGTAAAGGCATGTGGGTCTTCCATATCCCGCACTTTTAGGGTGTCTACAAACATCCGTGCAGTCGCGAAAATAAACGAATTTTTATGTATCGAAGTTCTTTACGTAATCGTGACTTTGGTCGTCTTCGCATTGAAGCCTAGCAAGTGTGGCTTGGGGTTAACATGTCATAAAATTCAAAGGCAAAAACGCCAGCTGAGGTCAAAGAATGTGTTATGAATAATATTGCCAGGGGCCTTATCTACCATGACTTGTTAAAATATCAGTTTTTCGAGTGAGTAAGAGGGATGGACCTATAAACCCTATATAGCTTCATCCCTTTAACAGTTCAGTATAGGTCTTAAAATGGTTCGCTTTAAGAGTTCATGGTAGGAACTTTTGAAAGGATTTAATCAAAAGTGAATCTTTTCAAGCAAAGACTGATGATTACTTTATAGTCAATCGGCACTGTTGACGCAGTAGTTGAGTGAATGGCTGCTATGCTGTGTATCGCGGATTCGATTCCCGCATGTAACAAAATTTGTTTCGTGCGTGAATGTTCGAGGACTGGGATTTTCGTGTATGTGAGTTTTTTTTTTTAATTGATATAAACCAGTGCTTGACTGCGATCCCACCTGATGGTAAGCAGTGATGCAATCATTGATGGTGAGGCGCAATAGTTTACTAAGAGCCTATTCACTCTAGCCTTGAAGACACCCAAATTATGGTTGGACGGGAAGACCGCAGCAGGCAAATTGTTTCAGTCCTTCGATGTACGCGGTATAAACGACGAAGCGAAACGCTTAGTCCGGACCGAGTATACATATTTTGTACACCATACAGGAGCTATTTCTAGTGTTGGGCGATTTTTTTTTAAGAAAAAGAATTTTTTTATGTACTTTCAGTGTTTAGAGCCATAGGCACCAAGTGGTATCCAGGTGTCTCATATATTTTAACAGCACAAGAAATCTTGTTTAAACTTTAGGTACTTTTTTTCGGGTGGGAAAATCATCTAATGACATCCCCCGCTCTTGGGCGGAGCGGGAGATAGTGTCAGACTTTTACTGACTAAAAATCCACTCCTGTTCCTTCTTTGCCTTCGTCCCAGGGCCCTGAGTTTCGTTTTCACACTACCCATGGCCCCAGTCGGCTTCGACCCTGCTGGGCCCCTACGATTTGCTGACATGTCCCTGAGGCGCGCGTGGAACAATTCACGCCGTCGACGACTTGGGCACGGTCCGGACGGTTAGCGGACGGTCGGACGGCGGATTATTGTTAAGATCTGGGAGTGCCTAACAGAGCAAATAATGATGTATGCTTTCCTGGTGATTTTTACTGCAAATAGGCAAATTGATAATTCTATAAACATGAAAATAGGCACCCACTCCCACCCACAAAGACGTTTTGTTAGGCCATTAAAATATTACTGGCAATCTAAACCTACTAAATTCGAAGACATGTGACATCCACCAACCCGCACTGGGCCCGCGTGGTGGATTACGGCCCATTCCCACTCCTAGAGAGGAGGCCTGAGTCCCAACAGTGGGAACATTATAAGGCCGACTATGCTATGTTATTGTAAACCTGAAATTGAATGATAAAACACATGTAGTTGTAATCTAAGAATCAAATCCAAGAATGTGACAACAAAGGTTTGATACCTCTGTTTCCTGATAGCTACAACTTAGGGGTCTTTAAGACAAGTGTGAATAGGTTACTTCTAGGCAAGGGTGGTCCATCGTCGGCCACATCATCGCTTACCATCAGGTGAGACGGTGGTCAAACGTGAGCCTATCAATGACAAAAAAAACCTCCATGATTCACCAACTTATTAAAATCTATATTAAGGTCTTTTTTTACATAGCATGAGCAGTGGTGGCCGAGTGGTATCGGCCCCGACTTACGTGTTGTAAGTCGCAGGTTCAAACCCAACCAGGCGCATTACTTTGTGTAATTTATTGCATCACCACTGCTCTTAAAACGGTGATGGAAAACATCGTGAGGAAACCGGCATGTCCAAGAACCAGAATTTTGAAGACATGTAACATTCACCAACCTGGGCCCACATGGTGGATTACGGCCCATTCCCTCTCCTAGAGAGGAGGCCTGAGTCCCAGCAGTGGGAACATTAAAAAGGCTGATTATGCTTATGCTTACATAGCATGCGTAGGATGACAGCAGGACGATTATTATTATTATTTGTACTTCTGTTCATAATGAATAAACTCAAAAACTACAAGAGCTATTATGAAAATTCATTCACTAGTACAATGCTATTTTATCACTGAGTGACAAAGGTGTACATTTTCTGCTACAGGCTGATGTTAATCGTAAATAACAGTATTGAACTTTATTTAAAATTCCCCTATTGCATGAGTCCTATAAAACCATATCTTCAAAAGGATTAGTTACACTGACCCTCGGTTTCTGATTTAAGCATTCGAAGTTGAGAATTACTCAAACTCTACTTTGCCCTGAAAACCTGTCAAAATTTGGCAGTTAAGTATGGTTTGAGACGTTCTTAACTCAAAATACTCAATTCAGAAATCCGCCCTGAGAGACGGCCCTTCAAACTAATTCAAGAAAAGAATTAATCAAACAAGAATCCAATATGACATTTAAAATTAGAACTCAATTATAGTTCATCAATTTCATTTTTTTTTTGTTTTTAAGTAACTAATTAGAAAGATATTAAGTAACCTCTTGTGCCGGTTACGCCTATATCTTATCAGTTTGGTAATCCAGGGAATGCGGTTATCCTAATGGATTCCTTTATCACTTCAATAGCTATACTGTCTATGACATGACTATTATCTTTTACTGTGTACTTAGGGATAGGATGACAGTTCACAGTTGTTCTTTATTTGAAAAATGTATTTCTTTTTTTAACCGATTCTTTGCTGCGCTATTGAAATTAGTTTTATTGAATGAATGCACCTCTATGGTTTTTATTTTAAAACAAGTTGTTTTCAGGTTTAACTGTATTATTTTAATAGCTTAATTCAAGCAAATAAATTATTTATTGAGACACTATATGAAATAACATATATAGTGTACATCCTCTGCAAGGACTAAAAAAGACTACAGCTGGTGTAAATCGGGAATAAACAAAACAAAGCCAAGCCAAAAAAAAGTATTGAACATGTACTTGAAAAAAAAAGTATTTTTAAAATATTGTGTGACACATCTAGAGTATTTAGGCTAAGGTAAAACAAATATTATTTTCAGTTACCTGACCATCACCTACTAACACATTTTACTATTGACTCATATACTTTGCCAATCATTTTGTCTATTTTAAGATACACAGTACGCGCGCACATATTTCACTCAAATTCAAATATTCGCGGGAAATACCATCGCGAAAGGTTCCCGACCCCGCCCTGCGTAATAACATCGGAATGCACAGATGATACAACCCACAAAGGTCTTATTTTCACTTTTTTCTTTTTTTAAATAAAACAGTAAAGCATTTCCGGGAATAAAGTGTTAGTAAACCTTAGTACAACATTTTAACAGTCCACACGTTGTTATTTCTACACTACAGTTAAAATAATATAATGTTTATGTTAAAAACTTACAGTTTCCTTACAATCACTACATAAAAATAAATATTTTTGTTGAAAAATTACACACACGTTCACTGCGTTCACAACTTCACTTCGTAATGTCAAACTTTTTCTGGATCGGTGTTGCTACTTTATGATTTGGTTTTACCTTAGTTTCATAGCCTTAAAATTTATTTTTTCAAGTTTTATGCTTTGTATTCTTGTAATTCGACCAGTAAAAACATGTATTTATAATCTTACGTAAAAATGATGATATTATACCAGGAATGATATAATGAATGAAATAAAACACGGTATTCGGTATTGCCACATCAACAAATACGATCTCCCGACGCTTCTTACGAAATTCTCTGCCAGCTGAGATCGCTGAGAGGTTCACGTTACCTTTTCTAATTATTATTAGCGGTGCCTAAAAATAGGTCAAATATTTAAAAATGCCTGTTGGCACGCATTGCCGTTGAGAACGGTCGTAATCGCATTCGCGAAGTGTTGTGTTGAATCAATGTTTATGTGAATTGATATAACCGACTGTTACAAAAAAAAGTATGCTGTGTTTAATTGTTTTAAAAGTGGGTAATTTATAGCTTTCAAATATTATGTCATAATAACATAAATTTTTATTCGGCCATTTCAACATAATTTCGAATCAATTAAATTCTTTATGATTCGTTCGACATTCTGTATCGTGTTCCTATTTTATCATTTCACTGCAATAAAGCCACTGTTTTACTTTTTATTAAACATTAACCAGGATAAAGAGATAAAATCTCAATGTTTTATTACGGATTATAAGAATAACTTGATATTTATAGATGTAGCACCTCACGCGTTTATTAGTTACTACACACCGGCCGGCATATTTTTACGAGCCCATGGACCGTTCCGGGTGTTATTTGCGATGAAAGCACTATTAATAATTCTAATTTAGGTTAATTTTTCTTACTATCAAGCTTAAAACAAGTTTAACATCTACATCAAAATACTTGGGGTCACATACCTAAGGGTACAAGTTAAATTGCTAGGTGACACATTACAGATGTGATGTGTTTCGATCTCAACTCATAATAAAATAAAAAAATACCCTAAAGTCAAGTACCGAGATTGGATTGCTTGTTTTTTCAAATGAATACGGAACTATTAAGCTGTTGATCCCCGCACGAACGCCGGCGGTCGTGCGCTATTGTCTTACTATTGTGTCTCTAATTACGCTACTCAAGAAGTTAAAGTAAAAGTATGTGTTTAATACCCATACCTGCTTTTACTTTTTGAAATCATAAACATCTTTTTGTCCGGTAGCACCTATTCTCATATGATATTCGTCAGGTAAAATTGATTATTTATGTAGAATCAAAAATAAATAAACGTAGGAGTCTTTATACTTTCATTTCTCGGGAAATAGAACAGGAAGTCACGGGCTACAATCTATTTTATCCTCAACTGATTTACTAATAAAGTGAAGCAGTTAAACATTAAAATGATGTAGTTTCAATTATATTTGAAGCATAATTTACCTGACAACAACAGAAATTAGATTAGTTTTATATAGAAGCAATACTTTTTGTAACGATACGTGTGATTCAGTATTATATCTCTATAAATGACAGATTGACCTTTCTCCAAAAGGCTGTATTTCTGCTATATGTTTATAAATGTGGTTTGCTATGCTCTATAGTATTTCTTTTCTTTTTACCTTCCACTACGTTTCATTACAATAGGGACAATCCAAACAACCATTTGGTTTTTGAGCTGTCTAAGGTCAGCAAACACATCAAAGTTATAGCTTCCTTAATCTGTCACTTGATGATATGTCATTTCTCCACCAATATTATTTAAAGGAATGAAAGAACAAAGGAACAGTAAACATTTTTATTGTAAATATTTTTTATTGTTATCCCCTTACACACGCGATGCACTCAATGGCTTTTCAAAGCTTTTGAAAACTCGTAATGGCCTTCATTTGAAGCTTTTATCGGCTGTTTAAATGTAATTAGTTTGAAATAGGCACGTCAATTAGTGGTTTATGGAAAACCATTGCGAGTTTTCAATATGGCGAAATAATATAAGCATGTTACTACGTAGTTACATCTTCAGTCGGCTCTTCTTATAATGCACTTAGACACTACAAAACTGACATTTTCATTCTATTGAGCTCGTTACCCAACTAAATTTATAAAAAAGAAATGAAGGTACCTATTGAAAATTATGCCAAGTACCCGAACGGTTTTATGTAATCTCTATTTCATGGATTTTGAAACTTTGGTAGTATGTAAAATTATACATAATTGTCGTAGTACCTATACAAGATACTGGCATCAAAGAAAAATACTAATTTATCCTCTAGGTACACAATTAATTAATTGAGAAAGTTAAAACTCACCATAAATACAAATAAAAATACAGATGTAACATTGGTTATTATATCATTTGATTATTTCTTACATTCAATATTATGAGCACTACTTTCGTTACATGATTACTGTGCCGATACAGTCCTATTTAAGTGTTTTATATAACCTCGTGTTATGATAAAATATTAGGAATAACTACAATCAACTCTTTACCAAGTCGTTCGGTGCTGGACTAAAGTATTCACAGTCAATATCTCAATATTTCATTATACTGAGACGGCTATCATTCACTAATATACCTTCAGTAACTCGACGAGCCAACTAATCTGTTTTAGAACACGCAATTTGTAATTTATCCTTAGTTATATAATTTTGGAAGCTTTTAAGCTTAATTTTGAACCAACAGTGATTAAACTAATGATAGGTACAATGGTAAATCAAGTGAGAATGATACTTAAGATAAAGTAAGACAAGTATTCTATTTTCCAAGCCGTTTCGAACAAGACAATAGTAAGGCGAATCAGCATAGCGACTAACCGCTATATTAATCATTAAACTTTCATCTAAGAACTTTAAATTTTCTCCTAGTTCAAAAATTTGTAAGGTGTTTAGCGTAGAAGAATATTATTTTGTTAACAAATATAACTATTAATAGTATTTTTTTTTATAAATAGTTATGTAATATTTTGACGACTAATCAAGGTAAAGTGTCGCTAGATTGTCATTAGAATCTAGAGAGCTTTAAAGTATAGAGAATTACACTATAGCGAAAAGTGGCTAACTTGTAAATTTAAATATGCATTCTTATAAAAAACAAATTACCCAAAAAGCGGGGACTTTTATTTATTATTGGCAATATTTGATTTCGAAAAATAAATAAGCTGTATCGCGCCTATTTTGTATTTTTATAAAAATGCATTGTAGATTTAATAAAGAGATCAAACCGATGTTTTAAAAAGTGGATTTGTTAATTAGAAAAATACTGTTTCTTAGGTATAGAAAGAGTTGCATTGAAAACGTTGCTCTGCTTTTAATGTTAACGTGCTTGTCACTCGTAAATAGAATGAAATGTGATTAACGTAGTAATAGATACACTTTGCAAGGAAACAATGTATTAAAATCACGTTGAAGATACTTAGTAACAATTTCTAAAAGATATACAAAACGTAACTTTGATAAATCGAGAAAGGATTCCTTACTTTCACACACTCACAACCCACCCCGTTCTTTTAATATTTTTTTCAAGTACATATAATTTTGTAAATAATTACAATACATCGCGTTAAATATAACAGAATATAACCTTTGCCAAAGCGATATGTTTCCTTATTGTAGCATTTTATGTATGTATGCGTTCGTAATAATTAAATATATTTTATATTTTTTTCGAATCGTGTTTATCAAATACTACTCTTAATATACACACGTATGTAATACATTTTGACTTGCCTCCAATAAAAGAATAATGTCCCTAACTGTACATAAAGCTTTTATAAAACAAAACCCTAAATCTCATTTATACTATGATCACACTAAGCTATGCATAACTGGCCACTTATGATTAAATTCTAGCGCGTAATCGCCATCTTGGTGTGATTTATATAAGTCAAAATGGCAAACATTCTATTTATCGAATGCAAACGATTGTTTTATCATCATCACAGAATAGTTGAGTCATTTTGTTAATGCATCTTCAAAAGAAATAATCGAATTAGTTACCGACTAGTTTTTCTTAAACTAATTACAGTAGCTGTTCAAATAAAATTGATTTACTGATCAATCAATCAAGCTTCATTCATTTGAACTTCAATGCATTACAACAGACAACCCACGTTATTGTCATGTCCACCAAATAATAATGTGAATAAAGAAAGTTTTTCCAATATTTTTTTTTTTCAAGCAACTCTTGATGCATTAACAAAAAGTCCTCTGTTTTCTCTTCTCACATCGACATAGGCAAAGAAACGTATTTTATGATATATTTATTGTATTTAAAACCAGGACGACGCGCCACCGAGCTTCGTTGATAGTTCTCCAATGCCGCGCCCGAAGATGTTGCCAACCTGGAAAATAGTTTATTGGAAAACGGGGAAATGTTTATCTGGAAGTTGACAGTTAAAGGGTAAATATAATTATTGTTTTGAATTATGCAACACTGTTTAATAGTTGGATAGTCGGGTTGCATTAAAAAAAGGGCTTACAAGATGTGAAGAGACGATACTCTCGCGAACCCGATTAATTCATCGATGAAATATATAAAAAGGTAGTTGACACCGAATTACGAAGCTGCCTCTTGCAATAAGTACAAGAAAATAGGTACCTACTGGCTGAATTTGACGAGTGAGCATTTATAAATAAATAAGGTGAGATTTTTGTTCACAGAAAGAAAAGGAGGTAATGTCCAGCTAAATATAATACGTAGGTACTATCTGCCAGCCTAAACCCTGTGGGCCCAGCAACCTAAAACCTAAACTAAGTCAAGTAGGCCTGTTTCATAAAGGAAGCGAGCTAAGATGATTATTGGTAATGATGCACTCGTCGAGTCGAAGCTTCAGTCTTGAGTAACGATGTCGAGTAGCTAGCCTGTTGGTTTTCTACTGGTTACATTCCAGGGAGTCTGTGTTTCAATATAGCGCATGACCACTATCACATCTGATTGTAAGCGACGCTGTGGTCGACGGTTAAGCACGCTTAACTAGAAGCAACCTATTCAGAATCCCCTAGGCCCTAGGGCGTATGTATCTATTATGAAACAGAGACTCCGGCAGGGAATTGAACTCCTACACCAATCTCGAAGATATCGTAACTAATACTAGGTTCCAGTGCCGTAACTGGGGTGGTGCTGGCGGTGCCCAGGCACAGGTAGCAGACCCCATGGGCGACGGGCCTTGGTACAGGCGATGTTTCGAAGTGAGGAGGAGTGGCAGGCGGTCGTCTCCTTCTGCGAAGCAGTAATGCTAGCAAAGGAGGCGGCCGCACGTGTACGCACGAGGGCGCGGCCCCCACGCCCCAGCCGTCGGGATCCCAATCCCGATTTCCGGCCACCGTAGGCGCGGGCTTGCGGACGGCGAGCATTGTGCAGCTCGCCCTCCGACCGTCCGGTAACCGTTCGAACCAAGCCCAAATCGTCGACGGCGCGTACTGTTCCACGCCGCCTCAAGGAGATGTCAGCAAACCTTAGGGGCCCAGCAGGGTCGAAGCCTACTGGGGGTCTGATTCTGAAAGGAAGACTCGGCCCTGGTACGAAAGGCAATGAAGAAACAGGAGTTGGTTTTTAGTCAGTAAAAGTCTGACACGCCCACTCGCTCCGTCCAAGAGCGGGGGATGGCATTAGATGATTTTCCCACCTACAAAAAAAAAAGACCCCGATGGGCGCAGAAATAATCAAACCAAGAATAAGTTTTGTATCATTCATTTCATGAGAAGGAGGTTACTGTTTCCCATTCCCTGTCGCTCCGTACCATGGTCTGAACTAGATGCAGATGCTCAGGTCGTCTCCGTTGGTTGCCTCTACAAGGACACGGTGGGGCTCCGCCGAAGAGGGGCAGTTTCAGAAACCGGCACCGGGAGTATAAAATAGTACATTTTGATACAAGTGCAGAAAGTTTGTCTTTGCGACCGAGATGGAATTCGCACGAGCCGTAGGCGAGTGTGTTATGGAGCCGAGGGCTGCAGTGATAAATTTGCACGTGTGTCAAACGACTTTTTTCAATACACTTACGAAGAAATGTATAAACAGGGGTTGACCGGCGACTCGTGAGGGTCGACGCGCGCCCAGCCTGATGCGATAAATGTAATAACGTTGTGGCAGGGAGAGCACGCGCACTTTTCTGCACTAGTGCGAAAAACCGTCTATTGCGTGCCTAAAAGCGGTGGGATAAGAACGGGTTTTCAAGTAAGTGTATTGAAAAGTTAGTTACGGCACTGCTAGGTTCCAAGCAGTCTTATAGTGTTAGCGTGAGTCAATTGTAACCTTTGCATTTAACTGAAGTGTTAAAGGTCACCATAGCACTTTGACAGTTGAATACCAATCGATTCTACAGCTACTTGGCACCTTGCCAATGTACCTGAGCTTAGAGTCACTAGGTAGATTATCATGTCGACGCTGGAAAGCGATTTTGTCGTATCTCGAAAAATGGGATTTTCTTTTTATTGCATTTTTGAATTAAGAAAAAAATACTGCGTCGGATGGTCTGATCAACGTTTTCCTAGGACGTTTTTTTTTTATGATACGCCGTTGACTTTTTTTTAACTTTTTTAACAAAACATGCTTCAAAATGCTGTAAATACCATAAAATCAACTATTTTGAAATGGTAAATAGATACAACAAAAATGTTATATATTTTTTTTTCCCATGTCAAGATACACGGTCCTCCTTTACATACTACGAAAGACTTACAGCATTATGTATATGTCACAAAATAATACTTTATTGAGATACAGCAATTTCGCCGACTCAGTACTTTATTCCAGCTTGAGATACTACAATTCTATCGCTCGGGTTTTGAATGAGCTTTAGACTTACTACGTTTCATTACATTTCATTCTACACATTTTATAATAAATATTACCCATAAATCATTTATAATAGCGTTGAAATTTGCGAAAAATTCTAATTACGCTAAAGAAGCATACCCCACCCCCGTGTCTTCTCTTCGATACGCCGTTTCCCGATTGTATCGCAGTTGATGTGCGAGCGCACAATCTAGAACACGAATATGTAGTCTGCGAAATTCGGGTGTGTTTTACGTGTTCAACTAAAGTGAATCCTAGGTAAGTCATGTTATTTAGCCATTTTATTTATATTGTCTATCTATACTTATAATATAATAAAGCTCAGTAGTATTTTTTGTTGGTTTGTTTGTTTAAACGCGCTAATCTCTGGGACTACCAGTCCGATTGGAATAATTATTTTTGTATAAATGATAGCCAGATTCGTGAGAAATAGTATATAACATCACGCTCCGATCGACGAGAGTGGATCTGGCTCCGGGCAAATTTTAGCAGCATTGAACTTGACCAGATTGACATCGACCCAACCGTATACTGCCTTCTTTTTCTTCTTAGCGTATCGATGGCAAAACTAGTTAAATTCCTTGCCTGGCCCAGAATTCGGCCACGGCAATGCCGTCCGTTGATACTGCTTTTAAGGACAAGTTCAAGCGTTCAACCATAGCTTCTCGGAAAGATTGGATTTGTGAACCACTAGCGCGCACATCGGACACGTATCTCTCAGCAACAGTGCTATTGTCAGCATACTCAAAGGTACCGGGTTTAAGTAAGTCGTTTATATGCAGCAAGAACAGTGTTGCCGAGAGTACCGACCTCTGAGGGACCCTGGCATTAATATCCATTTGACCGGACGAGCAGCCATCAACAACCACTCGGATGGATCACCCCCTCAAGAAGTCTGCGATCCAGTCACACAGACCAGTGGGCAAATCAAAGGAAGGAAGCTTAGCAAGAAGGCTATCGTACCAGACCCTGTCGAAGGCCTTCGAGATATGGATGGCCTCGCTCCAGATGTGAATGGCATAGGCTAGAAGATCCCCAGTTGACCGATTTCGGCGAAAGTCGTATTGACGATCACTGAAGATGTCGTTAGCTTCTAGGTATGCCAGGAGCTTATTATTGATCACTCGATCCATATTCCTATATAGAATGGACGTTACCAAGATAGGTCTGTAATTAGCAGGGTCAGCCCAACTACCCTTCTTTGGACACGGGTTGTACGTTAGCTTGCTTCCAAGCCATCAGTACTTTTCCAGCCTCAAACGAAAGACGAAATAGGCGTGTCAAGATCGGAGACAGTTCAGGCGCACAAGTTTTTAAAACAATTGCCGGTATCCCATCGGGACCGCTGGCTTTGTTCACGTCAAGGTTACGTAGCACCCTACGGACGTCCTTCTGATGGATGCATATGTCTGCCATAGTCGTCTCGCATCGCTCAGGAAAAGCAAGGGGCCGCGCGTTGTCAGAATCAAGATGTGAAGACTCCGCCAAAAGAGAGGCAAATAAATTAGCCTTCTCCTCAGCGGTGTGGGCCAGCGACCCATCGGGTTTCAGCAGTGGTGGTAGTGAGGGACGAGGGTTTCAGCAGTGGTGGTAGTGAGGGACGAGGGTTTCAGCAGTGGTGGTAGTGAGGGACGGCTGAAATTCGATTCAACCGATTTAGCCAGGGACCAAAACGCTTTACTACCTGCTGGGTATAAAGCAGGTTTGTTCCCAATTCGGCTAATGTGGTTAAACCGAGACCTCCGCATCACCTTTTTGCAGGATGTGGCAGCCCTATTATAGGCTCTCCTCTTTTGACTCACGCCATTAGCCCTGCGCATAGGAGCGTCGATCCATGTATGGTATGCCGCGTGTTTTAGAGCTTCATCGCGATTACATTCAGCACCAAACCAAGGTCAAACTTTGTCAGGGAATGTAATATTCTATCCCCCGCCGCAACACATCCGACACTGCGTCCACGTACAATGAAGGATCAGCAGAAGAGAACTAAGTAGGCTGCCAAGGATAACATGCGAAAAAAGATCGCATACCATCTCAATCTGCTGACTTGTATCGTCAAACCCGCCGGGTGCCTCTTGGGCTGGGATCGGGCAGGGAATAGACGGATACAGATTTCACCAGACAATGGTCGGCACTACCAATTGATGAAGATACCGACACTGAGTACCGGTCCGGATCTGTAGTCAGCAGAAGGTCCAAGCAATTGGCCATGTATGAGTCAACATCCGGCACTCTTGTAGCCCCCTGAACCATCTGGGTGAGATTAGCGTCTCTCGCCCAGCGTGGACTGTGCACTGGTATGGGAAGAGTCACTCCTGATGGTGGGCATTAAAATCCCGTAGTATCACCAATTGTGCAGAAGGGTACCGCTGCTGAGCCACATCCGCCGCCTCACCAATGTGCTGTGTGAGCCTGGTAGTCTTTTGATCACCGCTGTACGAACAGTAGACACAAGCTTAGACAATTTGATCTATGTCAGTGTCCACCACAGCCCAAGCGTGGAGTACCTGGAGTCCTCAAGATTGCGGAGACGCCGATAGCAGATTTCGTCCCGGGCGTACATACATACACCCGCGCGTGCATACATACACCCGCGCGTGCCTCGGATCCCGCTACCCTCCGCGACTAGTCTCCCGGTACCTCCACATCAGTGTAAACCTGGTCGGTCTGCCTGCAATGGAACCACTACTTCGACCCAACTCCTCTAAATTGGCTACACTGAGCATCGTACCGGAACACGGCTAGGCCGGTACGTCTTTGCTCAGTGGGTGGTCGCAAACCATCTGTCAAGACCTGTCACCAGTTAGTTTCACCTGATTAGCACCACCCGGGGACCACGTATAGGGACTTACAATGAGTATTCTCCTTCGGACGAAGGTGACTCAGCCCCTAAATTTTACTAACTTTAATAGTATTTTTTTTTTCGAATTGATTCTTTTTTCTCTAATCTATCTAAGAAACTTGTACCTAAGCAATTCATAATTTATTATGTTTTTTTTTATATAATTTTGCGTTACATTTGATAGATATTTCGTCCAAAATATCGCTCAAGATATTTTTTATAGTTGAGAATGTCGCCATCAGTAAACTTTATTGCTTTCTAATTTTGAGACTGATTAAATTTTTATTTGAATACGTAATAATTATAACTAGGTCAAACATTATTTCCTAAATAACATTGTTTAAATAAACATACAGCATTTAATTAAACATAATAATTTGTTTTATTTGTATTTAAAACAAAATTCAAGATTAACTTCTAAAAAGAATGTGAAGTACAACGAAATGCGAGGACTCACAAATTTACTTCATATTACATACATCATAATCGTTATCTAAAATTTTAAAGCTACTTTGTTGTGCCTTATGTTACAACTACCAAGATACAGCAATATTGATGCTTCAAATTGAAATACCAATTGCTGTAACTAATATAAAACTCATGTTAAACTTACTTTAGAATCCTATCTTTAATGCCATCTAATAAATTTCATTATAAGAAATACCTGTTCCAAAAATTACCTCTCGGATTCAACTAGTTTACGAGTTATGAATTTTTTAAACAGTTTTTTGGTTCTGGTGTAAAGTTCAACTTTTCGAGATACTACAAGATCGCTTTCTTGCGTCGATGTATTAATAAATGGAACATAAATAACCAGGGAATGCTGTACTACTTCAGTGAGAATGAAATGGTGGCAGAGAGGCATATTGCCTTTTGAAAAATCGTAGGCACGGAGGTATTCGTCAACTAATATAAGTACTATAAATATCTACAGCATATGTCTTTCACATAGGTAATTTTCCCAAGCTTTATTTCAGTTTAATGGATTCCATGCATCAACAAGCCGATAGATCAACAAACTAAGGTAAGTACGTCAGAGGCTAAATCGATAGATAGGATGCAAAGTGTACATACGATGGTCGTTTTTTATGCACATTGTTATAAAATATCAACCGCCAAATGTTGATCAGTTCATTGGCTGAGGTGTATCTATGTACACATATATTCTTCATTCTATTATTTGAGTCACAGCGATATATTTATATCATGATCGGTCGTGATTGCGGACAAGACAAGACATTTATCTCGTGAAATAAATAGACCTCCTGTTCACTTTGTGGAATATATTTTGTCGGTGATAATGACTCTTGAAACTTGGCCGTAGAAAAAATTATAAATAGGTATTTTATAATCTGAAGATTTGAAAATTATTATTACACTCTAAAGATTTAGCTGTGAAACTGATTTAATCTTATGAATCAGGAAAAACGACAGAAGTGAAAATTTAGTCAAGGTTAATATAATAAAATAATTAAAAAAAAATATATAACTGGCCTAATATAATATTTCACAACTATCACACAACGACTAAGCAAAGCTTGTGCTATGAGTACTAGAAAAATTACAATTAAATAAATTATGCCCAGACACAGAACAAATGATAGTACTCATCACAAACATTTGTATTGGGTGGAAATCGAACCCACGACCTCCGGCATAGCAGTCAAGGCCACTAACCAATAGACTAACAGGTCAGTGGGTTGTAGAAAGAGAGAAACTACGCCTCACCAACTTGATTAGAATCTTTACAATTTTTTATTTTATTACCTTTCCAACAACAGCAGTAACGTTACCAAGCTTGGCGTCTTCTGTCAGCGACTCCAGCTTCGACTTGCCACTCCTTGATCCTTCTTCAGATCCTCCATCATCACCCCCACTGAAATACAACATTATTATGGAGGTTACATAAATCAGTATCGTGTTTTTTTAAATAATATACACTAGTGCTTGACTGCGATCCCACCTGATGGTAAGCAGTGATGCAATCGTTGATGGTGTAGCGCACTAGTTTATTAACAGCCTATTCACTCTAGCCTTGAAAACACCTAAATTATAATCGGATGGGAATACCGCAGCATGCAAATTGTTGCAGTCCTTCGATGTACGTGGTATAAACGACGAGACGAAACACTTAGGCCCGTATTACAGAACTACAATCAAGACTCAAGCATTACTTAAAACGAGTCTCAGTTGGAGTTTTCTTTTTAGAACTTGACTTGAGCAGAGAAACTACAATCAATAATCACCTGAGCAGTGTCACTTTAAAATGACATTTTTTACGTATTATAGAATAGTGCTTGAGTGAGCTCCACTCAATGTGTCCTTATTTTTTGCGAGATTTGATCTTTGTTTTCGCAAGTGTAGTCGAGACCACGCTTGAGCATAGAATCTCATGGAAATTGTTGTGGATTTAAATCAGAGATCAAAATTTCTACTCAAGCGTAGTTGCGTTTGATTTGAATTTGAGGATAGTTCTAAAATAAACTGAACGCTTAAGTCGAGATTCTTCGCTCAAGCAGTAATCGGTTGAACGCAGTTTAAGTAGTACTTGAGTAAGGTTCTGTAATACGGGCCTTAGTCCGGACCGATTAATGTGAAAGCGCCTGAGTAAACCGCGAAATTCATTTTTTTTCAAATGTCAAGTTGTACGTTGATTATAATATTGGCGGCCGTGATATTTATTTATTTACGGAATCATAATAATTAAAAAAACCATAAAACGAACTAAGAGGCGAGGAGAGACAAACGTGGGCTACCTTGAAGACCATCCCCCTTCAATTATATAATATGCATTTATGCAAGTTATTCTACACATTTCATTTTTCAGTGCGGAGCGTTTTACAGCAATTTGGAGGGTACCTTAATCTTGAATGCAACTTATGGTACCGATTTTAGTCTGCCTTGAATATTTCGGAAACGAAGGAAAGGTAAATAAATGGGACAGTCACGAAGAAGGGGTTGTCCCCAAAGGTCCATGATTTTATTCTTCTTTTTTTCCCACTGGGTCCATGAAATATTTTAATAGTGTTTTAGTTTAATAGTGTTTTTTCACGTACAATGGTCCACATTGGACTAAGTGCGGAAACAATACATAAATAGATAGTGTTTTAAATGTTCCTATATCAATTCCCAACGGGTCCACGAGATTTATCTAAAGTACAGTCGGTAAAAACATGCTATCGTTAGCTCAATATTACCTTGAACCGCGGCCATTTTCGAAAGATTTAGTATGACCTTGGAATGGTAGGCAAAGAAGGAACAGAGGTGTCGTTTTAGTCAGTAAATGCTCGCTTCTTTTATTTCTTTGAAATAATAATAATTTGTCATTCAAGCTTTTATTGTTGACTGTACCAAACATTCTCATGACCCGACATACTACGGCACCGGGTCCGTAGGGAAAGGAAATAATTAATATTTTAAAATGTTGTGGACCCATTGGGAACTGAAGTATGAATTTTCATTTTTTGAGTAGGTACAACCCCGGAGAAGAGGTAGGTACTGTCATATTTTGTGAGTATGTGGGTTTTAAAATTTCCAATTTTCAATATTAGTGCTCGAATTCTTACCAAAGACTGTAATATGGGTACACTACATAAATACGAAAAACTTTATTCCGACAGTCACAAATACGAACTTCAAAATACCGATTTTCATAATTCCGAATGGTTCAAAATTCCGAATATAACAACTCCGACTTATCATTACTCCTATTTTTATAATTCCTAAATTTCAATATTCCTATCGTTTATAATTACTATTATCAAAATACCGAGTTTCAATAGATCGAATAACAAAAAGTCCGACTGAATGATAATTCGAAACATCAAAAATACGAATTCCGATTATTAAAATACCGATTAATACAATTCCGAAATAAAAACGCCTTGTAAAACTGTATAGCAAGACAAATAACCACATAATTGCTCGTCAGAGAGATGTATCATATTATGTATAGTAGGAGGGGGTAGAATTAAAAAACTAATGACAGATGCGTTTTCGAGCATGCATGCAAGCAGGCATGCAGCATGCAAGCAGGCATGCAGCATGCAAGCAGGCATGCAGCATGCAAGCAGGCATGCAGCATGCAAGCAGGCATGCAGCATGCAACATGCAGCAAGCATTGTTTCTGTCACGGCTCCGGCGCTGCGGGGTTTGGGCGGCCCCACGCGAGCTCATCGTCGCAGATGGTTTTAACGCTCACCTTCAAACCACCTGCTCCTCAGCTCGCGGGCCGCCCCACCCCTCCGCGCCTACGCGGGTTTAAATTACACTCTAGGGGTAGGGCAGAGAAGACTGCGTGAAGTCGGTTTTGCAGCGATTCGTTTCTGTCACTAAATTTTGTAGCACAACATGTTGACTTTTAGTTATTCAAAGTATTGAAAATCGGAATATCGTTTTTCGGACCGAGAACCTTTCGAGCATTTGATTCTTCGAACGTATGAAAATCGGAAAACTAACAAATCGCATTTACGACTTTCGGTAAAATAAATTTCGTGATTTTGAATAATAGACATTATAATTCTTAGGTATTATGAAATTCGGACTTTTGAAAATCGGAACATCGAAATTCGGAATAAAATATTTCGAAGTATTTGGGTGTTCCCCTGTAATATACCTATCGCACTCTTACACCTAGGCTAGACATAGTCACAGCATTCTAAAAACAGTCGCGGATTTTAGGCATTTTGTGGGGAGGATGATCGAGTAACTTTAGTCTTCTTTACTAAATGCTTAAAATATGTAGTTTAAATATAATATGGTAGGGATGTAGCGACATCTATGGCGTCACATAAGAACTAATCCTGCATCGCGCAATCAAAGTTCTCCGCGCGATTAGAACATATAGAACAGCCCGAAATCATCTATTGGGGCAGTAGCCCGCCAGACATAACATTCCGTCTGGTTGGAGGATCCTCCCTTTTCAAAGAAGGTATGTGGGACTTTACACTCTGTTCCGCATATCTCTACAGGTACTAACACTTGTAAAAATACAACAAAAAAGAAAAATACAGACCAGTGACACAGCGGCTAAACGTGATTATGCGAGCCAAACCTTATAAACGCGATTAGTTTTATTGGTGAATTCCGCCCTAAGACGTTTTCATACATTGTAAATTTTTGTTATCCGAGGAAATAAAATAAGGTAAAACCAGCTGTTTTGTCACGTTTCCTAATATAAAATATTTCGTTATATATCGGTCCCTAATCTTAATGATTCTTAATTCGATTTTACATGTTATTTATTTTCTGTTTCACATCTACTACCACGTAGTCTTTTTAAACCAAAGATACATTCAAGTACCTTTGGTTTAAAAAGACTACGTGGTAGCTAATACCGGTCAATGGTAGAGAATGCCTTGTTGCAAAAGTTCGCCTTTTTTGAAGTAGCAAATCATCTAGTAACTTCTCTCGCTCTAGAACCAAGTCGGAGGGCGTGTCAGACTTTTACTGACTAAAACTGTATTCTTTCAGTTGTCCTTTGCATTTTAGGAGCACATAACCTTTTCAGAAGTCGACCGATGGCCTTAGCAGGGATCAGCCCTGCTGGGCCCCTACAGTTTTGCTGGCATTTCTTTGAGGCGCGCGTGTAACACTGCGCGCTGTCGACGATTTGGTCTCGGTCCGGACCGTGAGCTACTCATTGTTCGACGTCTACATTAAGTTCACTTATTTCCTACTGCTGTACCTACATAAGGTTTAAATAAATATAGCTGTCGCAAATACAAGCGTTTTTTATTTTACCCAGTATCTTGTTGCGTAAGCAGCAGACTGCATGTAGCCTCCTCAGTGTGCATCCTGGCGGCCACATTCTGGTACACCTTCGAGTTTAGCTTATCATCGATCACACCTTGCAGCTCGAAGTCGCTGTACATTTTCTAGAAGACAAAGAAATGTTGTTACTAACAATAGCTATATTAATAACCTTAAAAAAGGAAAAAGTTATATTATTACTTCTTAGTAATAAACGGCAAAATAAAAAAAATATATTTTCCACAGTAGAAGAATTCCATATTATCAGGGAATATTTCAGAAAGTCGCAACACTGACGTAGGTATATTTTTACGTGGGTGTTACCACTTTTTAATTTATTTTCTCCTGTTAGACATTTTACAAAATTATTAAATATTTATGTGCTCAGAAAAGTTGCTGTAGTAGATAGTATTTCTCGATAGCTACATAAGTAGACAATTCCAGGTACCTACCTACTGTCCTACCTGAAAAAAAACAAAGTTTAGTCTCGATGTAATATTTACCTTCAATATGATGGACAGGCAAAACACCTTCTATGGAAATAGCATGAGGCTATCCGCTAGCTACATATTGATCAGTCCCATCTGGACGTACCAATGCTCAAATACCTGCAGGAGCCTTTGCTTGCTGATAGTCTACTTACCTTCAGTATGATAGACAGGCAGGCCGCCTGCCACGGTTTTTTTTTTTAGGTTGGAAAGTCATCTGATGACATCCCCCGCTCTGTTGGGCCCCTGCGATTGCTGAGATCTCCTTGAGGCGCGCGTGGAACACTTCGCGCCGTCGACGTCTTGGGTTCGGTCCGGAAGGTCACCGGACGGTCGGACGGCGAGCCACCCATTGCTCGCCGTCCGTGCCTTCTGCGGATGTAGTGCAGGTCTCTCCGCTAGCTACGTATTGATCAGGCCCACCTGGATACCGTACTAGTGCTCAAATACCTGTAGGACCCTTTGCTTCCTGATAGTCTACTTACCTTCAGTATGATGAACAGACAGGCCGCCTGCTGTAGAAGTAGCGTGAGCCTCTCCATTAGCTACATATTGATCAGGCTACCTGGATACCGTGCCTGTGCTCGAACGGCTATAGGATCCATAGCTTCGTGATAGTCTACTTACCTTCAATATGATAGACAGGCAGGCCACCTGCTGCGGATGTAGCGCGGGTCTTTCCGCTAGCCACGTATTGATCAGCCCCACCTGGATGCCGTACCAGTGCTCGAACAGTTGCAGGATCCATAGCTCGTCTGTCACCTGGAAATCATACTATCGACTTAGAAATTCGTTTTATAGATGTTCCAGAAGACATATCATGGCCATCAAGAAGTGTCCATTTGTATAGAAATCAAAATCAGAAACGTTTATTTCAAATAGACCAATTACAGGCACTTTTGAATTGTCAAAATGTCGGTCAGTCAAAAAAAAAAAACAAGTGAAGCTAAATTGCACGTTCCAAAGCGTAGATCTCTATGGAGAAGAACTTATAAGCTGGTGGGTACTGTTTGATGAATTATATTCAGTAAGCGAAGCGAACCAACCGTGTGCGTTGGTATTGCATACAGGGCGCCGACTCCGTGGGTGCTCGGGGGCTCGAGCACCCATGAGAAATAAACAGTGGGTGCCGAGCACCCCTGAGAATAGAAATCAAGAAACAGATCAGTAATCGCCTTTTAGGGATGGCGGTTTTTTCATTACCCGATGACCCGTTTAGCGCAGTGGTTTAGAGCGCCGGTTGAGACGCAGGGGTTGCCGGTTCGATTCCCGCATGAACACAAATGTTTGTTGAAGAAACAGATATTTGTGTTGGGTTTGGGTTCTGTGGTAAGTGCCTTCGTTGTTCCTGGTTTCCTAAAAGCCGGCGCCCCTGATTGCATAACTTAATTCTGCGGCGCCCGTTCTATCACTAGACTGCCAGAAGTACGGCGGTGCACCACCAGTACATGGTGGACATCTCATCCATGCGAATTAAATGTTTTGGGAACACTTTCATAGTGTGTTCAGTTAAGGAGTGAAATTCCCTACCGGAGTCTGTTTCCTGATTGCCACAACCTGATGGTATCTATGCCCAGAGTGAAAAGGATACTTCTAGGTAAGCGTACCTACTCTATCGTTGACCACATCATCGCTTACCATCAGGTGAGATAGTTGTCCAGCGTGAGCCTAACAATAATTAAAAAAACTGGGCAAGTGCGAGTCGGACTCGCACCCTGAGGGTTTGTACAAACTAACATAAGTAAATAGTTCAATTACGGAATGTAGTCTCGGAAGATTTTTCAGAATCGCAAAAAAAAATATGACGTAAAAACAAATTTACAGTTTTCAGATTTATTCCTATACTTGTGCTAAAAGACCTTGCTTTATGCCAAATTTCAGGATTCTGGGTCAACGGGAAGTACCCTATGAATTTTGATTTCCTCGAGAGTGTCGAAGTGTAGGTTTTTTTTTAATTGATATAAACCAGTGCTTGACTGCGATCCCACCTGATGGGATCAAAGTATATAACTTTTTGCCACATAAACTTACAAGTTTCGTTATTTCACAGCTTCAAGAGTCCGTAGAAATGAGTACTTATATGGTTTTAATTTCAACTCGATACCTCTACGCGTTCCCGAGATTGGAACGAATCGTCGGTCTTAACAGACAGACAGACAGACAGACAGACAGACAGACAGACGGACGGACAACAAAGTTATCATCTAAGGGTTCCATTTTTTCCTTTTAAGGTACGGAACCCTAAAAACATGTAAATAATAAAATATTACCTTCGATCTAATTTGGTCCATAGAGTTTCGCATGAAGTTGACGTAGCCCTGTCCGATGTCCTTGCCAGAGCCGGACACGTTGGCTATCGTCAGGATTGAGCCAATCAAGCTGAAAACCAAACACTTTCATTACAGAACTCAAGAGTTAAAAAAGAAAAAACAAATCAAACAACAAGGATTTTTTCCAAGAATTGCGTAAGCAGTGGGTACTGTGACGACTATGGAGGTCACAGTTATTATTAACTTGCAACACTGGCATGTTATAAAAAGTTAAGGTTTGTAGGATGTTCAATCAATAGATATAGGGTGACGCCATAAAAGAGTCAGGACATATTTTTATAGAAAATATCTTTATGAAAGTGCTTAAATCAATACAATAATAATCTAAAGATATAATATAAAGCCTTTCATTGCGCCCCCATCCTGACAGTACCTATTTAGTCTCCGTGTCTATTAGAGCTTTCAAAAACCGTTTTTTTCAATTCCAGTGTTCGTATGATCAATACCGTGATCACGTGATCACGGTATACCTTGCTTCATGCCAAATTTTAGGATTCTAGGTCAACGGGAAGTATCCTATGAATTTTAATTCCTTTGAGAGTGTCGAATGTACGTTTTTTCGACATAAACGGCCGTATCTTTTTTTTCGTTTACTTAGAAGTTTTATTTTTTCACGACTTCAAGGGACCGCAGACATGAGTATATGATTTTAATTTCAACTCGATACCTCCACGCGTTTTGGATATAAAGGGTCCTGACCGACAGACAGACAGAGAGCTCCATCTCTCTGTCTGTCTGTCTGTCAGGACTCTTAACGGTACCCTTATAGGACAACCAAGTGATCCTATAAGGGTACCGTTTTTTCCTTTTGAGGTACGGAACCCTAAAAACTACACAATTCGTGATTAAATGGCTATAAGATACATTTTTTACACAGGACAATACTTGACTACTCCTTCATTGAACGAACTATCTTTTGGTTTTTCTTTGCCTGTACGTCATTAAACAATTTCGGACCTATCGGCTATGTTTAAGGCTGCGGGATAATTTGAAAAAGTTACAGTGGCCCTAGAACACAAAGAGCAACTAAAGGACACGGGTGGGTTTTGAAATTCCCTCTTGATCCATCCTAAAGCGGGAGAAGTCATTAGATGATTCCAAACCTAACCTAACTAAAAAAAAAACTTGTTCCTAAAGTTGCTTTTCGCGTTCCAGGGCCACAGTGAACTCTGCATGCTAAAATGTACAGGTAATAGATCAATTTTCTCACCTTCCCTCGTCGAACCTGGCGATCTTAGCGAGCGTCGCCTCCAACACAGCAGAAAGCCGCGTGGTCATGCCGGTCGCCATTCCCTGCAGACAGGCTTCGATCTGCGCGTCCATCTTAGTGTGGTACTGGTACTAGAGGAGGGAGAATGAGGAGGATGTAGCATTAACAAATTCCAACAGCCCAGAGCAGAACTGATTACTCCAGGATGGTTCTTCGAGCTTCTTACCTGTCGTTTAGCCTTTATCTGAAATGCTCTGTCCTCTAGCAAGTTTAATTGCTATAAACAAGATGCTAATAGTGAAAATGCGCACAGAATAAGTTTTATATTTTTCGCTATGAATAGCATGGACTTTCGTTCTCTAAAAAATTATGTCATTAACAACGTAAGCCATTTAAACTTGCTAGTGATTGCAGAATAAGGTAGGTGTATACAGTTCTCGAAAGAGACATCGCCAGAGTTCCACTCAGATTGCAATACGTCTTCTCATTTGACTTGCTTGAACAACAATCAATATTAGCCTTTGAACAGGATTGTAACCAATCGTAGCACTGCCATTTCATCAAGTTCAATGCCAACATAAAGCTCATGTCTCTTAACGAGAACTGAACCCTACTACTTGATTTTCGCCAGAGCCTCTTCGCACATGCATCTCAGGTTAACAAACGGGGAGGTTTTGAAACATCCCCTTAACACTCATTGTAACAAATAAATAAGCTGGGATAAGTACAGAAAGCGTGGAAAATATTTCGCAACTAGTCTCTTATGATACTTAATAGTTTGGCAGTGGCACTGATGAATTTTTCACACAAACGCGACGTACTTGCAGAAGCCTAAAAGTAGACATCAATTTACTGCGATCACAAATCCGAATGCCAAACTTGTTGATAGGCTTCTAAATGGTATCTTTCTAATATCCCTATCAGCCGCAGCCCTCTTGGCTGCGACTACTATAACTATAGTACTTTTTGACAACAGAAAACATACGAGCTCAAAGCAACATTTTAGGTGCCATTCAGGCATTGCAGGGACAGACAGATATTTGCAGCCAATTCTTCTGAATTGGGGATATAGAATTGGAATGCTACCAATTCAACGTCCCCGAATTCTTGTAACACAGAATACGTGCAAACACATCATCATCATCATGCATATATGCTATTCTTATTGCTCCTTTAGGAGTCATAGTTATTGGTGTCTATCCACTACGTTCTCTATTTTCTTCTGATTTTAGATTGTTTAAAATCCTGGTTTCTTTCTTTGGAATTCCTTGCATGCCTACAATTTTGGTGCTGGAACGTAGTGGACGCATCATTCAAATATAACTAAGTAAGCTGGCTCAATATGGAATGGAGAGGCAATATGGTGTCTTTGTAACGGGTGAGGTCGTGAATGGTGGTAGATTTCTGAAGACTGTTTAACAGCAGATGCTGTAGAATCACGTGTTATTCTGAAAGTAGAGTCGAATGCTCTGACAGAAGGGTCAATGAAAAAGTGATGTTGATGAATTAAAAAATATACTTAAACAAAATGTGACGCAATAGACGACATTTGGAGGTTTTCTACGAATGGAGCGATTACAGTTTTTAATGAATATTGAAGAATAAATGAACTATGGCATCTGGTGGCCACAGCGTGATATAAATTTTGAAATTCCTTCCATTAAGTATAAATATGGACCCTCCAGGATATTTAACTTTGCCAATTCTCTTTAGGGCGAATAGTATTGGTGATTCAGGATAATAGAGCCAAACCAGCGAAAGCCTGCATTTTTGAATTACATGCAATCCAATCATTTGTAAGCTCATTTGGCAAGAACATGCAAGAACTTTATATAGTATGTATAGTTACATAGGTCCTTTTGAATTTGGGGATCTGGCTTGATATAGTGTAGACGAGTTGGTCTTCGGAATGGAAAGCGTGGCTGTTCGTCCCTAGTTTTTATGTAAGCGTTGGCTAAGCTGCTCGAATCTTCGGTAAATCCTCAGTTTCAAGTTCAACAGAGGTTGCAGTTGAGTGTATGGCCTCAATCTGAAGTTTTGGCCTTTCGGAATCGGAAGCGAAGCTCCTTAGTCTAGCAATTTTTGAATTCTAGAATGCGATGAAGCATTTGCTGATGTTCTGAATGATATTATTATATAAGCCAAGGATATGATGAGTATGCTGATTTATGCTTTAAGCGTTTTGCTATTCTCTTCTTGAATTTCATTTGGATTCTTTGTCTGTATCTGTAAGGTGTCTTGTGGAAGCTTCGTTTAGAAAAAACTGTATAAATGAGAGCTGAGATATTATAGTCTGACCATCGTAAGCATAGATTATTTGTAGACTTTATCACTTGCAAACTCTAGTATGTTGTCTGTTTGTCGTTTCGCCGGATCTTTGACTAGAGGAATATTCCAATATTCGATTTTTAAAGTCTCCTCTTATTTATGTAAAAGGCCATTTGTTTGATGATGAGCTCTGCCTTCTCTTTTCTATTACTGCCTTCTTATTTTGATTTATTTCTATTCTAAATACTATTAATCATAATATTATTGTGGGTTAAGATTTCGCCCTAATTTGACAAAAGGAATATTTTGTCGTCTTTCAAGACCGTTTTTGGCTCATTAGGCTGAGGAGCGTCTTTCGTATTGTCAATGAGCGTTACACCAGGCAGAGCTCACATATCATCCGAACATTAATCATTAGCTTTCATCCATTTTCCTTCTTTCCATCGCCACCACCTGTGTAGAAAGAGATCTAAGTACTCACAATATCTACCCCTTCAACTGCGCATAACTTCAGTGCCTGGTTCTTAGCGTCCAGGGCCACGTTGACCATCGCGCAGGTCTCCGCCGGCAGGATGTAGTCCGTCGACATGAAGGTCACGCTTTTCTTGAGCCACGACTGGAAGAAAAAGAGCATAGAAACTTCTGGTGAGGAAAAATAAGGTAATGTAATCTAATCGATAAATGGTAATCAATAAGAGTCCTAGATTGGACAGACTTAGTTTAGCAATTGTAAAATAATTGACAGTTTTTGAATTTTGGATAAATATGGCATTAAATCGAAGCTAGGAATATTGTTTTTTCAAGAACGAAGAAAAATTATTACTTACTAGAAAATTAGCCAAAGAGAAAACTACTAGTCCCCTATGACAGTGTTTCAAGTTCTGCTGAATGAAAAGAGGTCAACAAATAAACGTTCCTAATGTATTAACAAAGTTATCTAGCCAATTTTAAACCGTGCTGGTTTAAAATTACAACTGGATGTTATTCTGAATCTGTCAGTCGTAAGTAAATTACAGTTTACTGATCTATGTAAAACACGGACCTCAGTGCCCTAACTGTTTCCTCACCTGGAATGAAGACTCGGTCCTTTGAATGCAAGTCTCCATCATGTCACACGCCATCAGCTTAAGCCTCTGCTCCAGGTGCGACCGGAACTCCGGTTCCGGCCAGTGAAGGTCCCTGATGAAGCACTGCAGAGCGTCCAGCTTCCAGAACAGTTCCTCACTTGTAGAGCATCCGTTGCTATGGAGAATGATGGACGGAGTATTATGGATTTTGAATATAGGAAAAAATTTCATCATGCATTTTTCAAGTAGACTTGAAGATATTATGAATATGAAGATTTGATCTCCTTTGTGTTATAAAATCATTTGAAATGATCATGAAGTGAAAGTTTGATACATTTTTTATTTTCCAACAACGGAATCTGGTTTTTCTGTGAATAAAATGAATGAACTCTTTATATTTTGAAAATGTGATGAATTTGATTAAGTCATTAAAGATATACCTACTCTATAACAAGATGTTTGCTTTTACCAAAGAATAATTTCGCTCAGACAGCTGCATGATAATTAGTTAATATTTGGAGATGATTAAATTAACTTTCAGTAGCAAAGTAATAATATAAAAAAGATTTCTTACCCTTTTATTTCCCACCTTTCCTTTTCGAAACCTTTGTGGAGTGACTGCGCAATCGAGGACTCCATCAAGTCCACATATCGCACAACAAGAGGAGCAAACGTGTCCCGCAGATGCTCATGAAACCTGCCACCTTTTAGATTTTCTGGCGATGTAATAAAAGGAGCTTTACGGAAAATAGAAAAGGAAAGTGGTGGAAGTAAGTAATTAAAAAATTCCAAATTCAATATTTTGAATTAATTATATAAAACATACCTCTAACATTGATTACGGTTAGCAAGTAACACAACATTTAAAGCCGCATGCGGAGAGTGCGAGACATGCATCGCGAATGTATGCCACGTATGCCTCAGGCTCAACGAATAGCCACTTCACAAACTCCACTCAACAAATTCGCTGCAGCGGCGGATGCACACACACAAGTGAACATCCCGTTCATACAGTCTGAGATATACGTAACAAGACATTTGGGGCGCCTGTCTCGCAAACTCTGTACACGACTTAGAAAAAGAGAGAGAAAAAGTTTCAAGAGTCATCGTTAGACGACAAAGTTTCGAAAGATTGGATTTGGACAGGTGCCGATCCGATTTGTGCGAACTCACCATCTGTCCTGAGGTAGTCGTTTAGGATCTGGAACAGGGGGAAGGAGTCCCAAGTGTCTGGGGGTTGTTCAGCCAGTACCCTGTCCATATCTACTCCGAACAATGCCCAGAAGATCTCGGCATGTTCTACCAGGAGTTCCGAGAACCACGCGAAAGCCTGTGTAAAGATGTAAGTGTGTTTCAAAATGTAGTACGCAGATATGAGATATATTTGAAAGGTTCCAACCTTTATTTTTCACTTAGACTTACTTCAAGAGAGATTTTCTATTATTAATACATATATGATTATCAGGATGCTATCATTGGCAATTCCATTGAGATTTCAACTACGGTCTTCTATGTGGACTTGATTTAAGTTTTATATTTATTAAAAGGACATGACTTAAAATTTTCAAGTGCAACCTGATTTGCAAAATCAAAATGCATACTGAGTAATAGCATGCCTTTGAAAAAAACAAGTTTGGTTCTTTTAACATAGTATAAAGCTAACCGTATATCTACGACTAATAAAACTTATAATATTTAACTAAAACTAGGGGTAGAAACAAATTATTCGCGATTAGGTATTCCACCTGATTTGAAATGTTTCTACCATATTTAATTTTGAACCATGTCTCATAGTTTTCAAATAAAATTTTGAAACAAATAATTTATAAACATGAATCAATTACCCAATTGGCGAATAGTTTGATATCAAAAATACGCTAGATAAAAAGGACAACATGCAAGATTCATCACAAGATGGTGATAGAACAAATCTACATCACTTTCTATAAGCTGATCAGAATAGAGTAGGTACTGATACTAGTATAGTATATCATGATATGTGCAATGCCTAACGGTACTGAAGATCTAATGTGTACTGTAATGGATAACACAGGAGGTTAGGTTTAAACGAAAATGATATTAAAAGGTGCAACTGGTAGGCCTTAATAACCTCTACAGTTCTTGATATTTATTACAATTATAGTATATTTTATATCGCCGTCGTCAATTTAAGAACCTTTAAAATTATTTTCAATTAAACCTCAATAATAAAAAATAATGTAAGCATAGAAAATTGTACAAACAATAATAAAATATAGCGCTCTACAGAAAAGAAAACTTGTTGTAATGTGCTTAATGTGTCGTATGTCCTAATTTGTTATGTAGAAGCATTTTGTTCCTGTTTCTAATGTATGTTTCGTGACTGTCGGAGTAGACTGTAGAAAAAAATTATACAAAATTCACTTTTCATTGCAGACATAAACGACTAAAAACCCGGCCAATTGGTTTTAAAAATCAAATCTAAGAAAACATTTTTGATTTGAGCCCATAATGAAAAGTTTGATCTCAGTCAATCAAATCCTCTATATCATTCGTATTTCATGCTTTCGACTATTGAAGTAACATTAAGCATTTGCCCAAGCGAGTTAAACTATCGTTTATCGAGTCTACTCCTTTTAATATTGTGATCAAACCAATCAATGTGAAGTATGACCAAGATCAAGTGAACAAACGATTGACAAGTGATTCGTTCAGCCGAGCAACAAATCAAATTCATGAGTAGTTACATTTTGTTGACCGCTAGAGTCCGGTTTTGTGTTATAAACCTGCGGAGAAATAAAATATAAGATAGAAGTGGATAATAAAAGACATAGTTTTATATACTTAGCGTACATCAATGTCGGGAAGTGAACTTATAGAACATTCACTCGACGACTAAGCGACATAAATACATAATTCAGGAAAACAAAAAATATATCTTTCAGTAACTAATAAAGTACACGATGAAGCTAACGTATAGAATATCGATAACAATACTCGTAACATATAAATAAATGCTGATAAAACATCGTGTACCGTTGATTGAAATGAAAATACAGAATTTTCTTTTCAACCTCTTGAAATAAATAATATAAATACTGCCTGACATTCCCCACACTAATAGCGACAGGAGATTAGGATGCTATCCAGTCAACATTTAAACATTAGGCAAAACATTTCAATACACACCAATTTTCACACTAATTTTTTAAACAAATTAATTCAGACTAGCTGATTACGAGAATGTTCCATTGTCAAAGTTATCATTTGTGTTTTCAATAATATTGATGTCGTAATAAAACGTTTCACCAAGACAGAAAACCACGACATTCAGGATAGACATAGACAGACATATTTATGCAAACATTAACGAGCATAACTTCGATATTACTTATCCATCCATTTTTCACATAATCTTCTTCAATATCAAAGTTAAACTTGCTATCTTGGGGTTGTTAGATTATTTTGTTTAGTTACGTTACCTCTGCGTAATGTTCTTCGTTCTGTTGTAGTAGATCGACACATAACTCTGCTAAATGAATGAGATCTTCCAGCTTTTTTGCTGGGGTGACCATCGTTTCACCTCTTAGGTCCTCTGTAATGGAAATGTTAACTTTGACCTCAAGTACACAAAGTTATTTCTCTTAATTTTTATCATTCATAAAAGGAAGGTTGTCTAAAATCGTTGACGTTTTGGGTTGTAATTGCGATTGGCGAAACAAACGCAAATGTAGTTAAGGTACTGCCATACATACTATTTGATTACACAGTCTAGTAATTAATCTGAATATAATCTAACGCTTTAAAATAAATTGATTACATTTACTGTCATTAAATCGACTTTGAAAAGTTTCTTCTTACCTTCGATATTAGCCTTCTGACTAAGCTGCGTATAGTTCAACAAGGCCGCGTTCTCCAAGCTCGTCTGTATCATAGCTCTCACTTCCTCTGGAGCGACTGGTGTTACAACATCCTTCATCAATACTCTTTCCAATAGTGATAAAGTTGCCTGAAAGGTGAGATTCATTTTGTACTTACTGATTTTAAAGCTTCTTTTCTCTTAGTCTGATCAAAGTTTTGAGAGTTTTTACATTCTTTGTATTAGGAATAGTATCTTCTATGTTGGTTTGACTAGTGACTAAGCCCTTTTGTTTCAATTTTGTCACCAGTCTTGCCAAGGGGTATTGTATTACCCCGTTGCTGAATTGTGGAGGTTAGGTAGGTAGTCACTCTAAGTAAAATATTGGTTGTTCAATTGTAACCGGATAAACTGTTTACCCGGTGTTTGGATCCCCAAACATATTTAGTTCGTAAACGGCTTGGCAGATTGATTTATCAATGTCAAAGCCTATATTAACTTTGTTACCCACCTTAAGCGCTCCCTCTGGCCGTCCAAATGGGAACGCATATCTAAAGTTCGTGATCTGATGCTGCAGTAACGCCTTCAGTCGTTCCTTTATCTCTGCAAACTTCTCTTTTTCTTGCACGGTGATGCTGCCTACCCCGTCCGGCCTGCCAGTCAACGTCGCTGTACTGTGAACCACTTCCGGCGTAGGGCTTACTCTAGTTGGGCACAAGCGGGATATAGGGTAGGCTGTGAAATCAGCAGCTTAACTACTAACTAAGTTCTAGATATACATAAATAATTCTAGTTTAGATTAAGGGAGAGTGTGAATTTTATTTTGGTATTTCTCTGCCTTGATTCTTTCAGGATTCTTATTTTTATGTTATTATCGAGGAAGAGTGTGCTTTTGTTTTATTGTACTACTTCTCTGCCTTCATTTTTTAATAAACCTAGTAATATGGTATCCCTCTCTTTTGAAAATTTCTTAGCCTTTACTTTTCTAATTGTCGATTTTATGTTTGTCCCAATGGGCTTTGTTATTGTTGTCTTGATCTACGCGTAAATAGAATGTAAAAAAAGAGATGTCTTTTATATAAACTTCAAAGTCTTTCCTCTTTGGTAATATTATTTCAATTGATATTTAGACTTTTTATCGTAAAATAAATGTAATATTTTCAATTCATGCATTACTGCTCTATTACCATTCAGTTTTATGACTTAGACTATTTGCTTGCCTAAATTATACTTTTATCCACCAACTAATACAAGGCTCATGCGGTGGATACGACCCAATTTCAGAGCAGGTTTGAGATGTGTTATCTCTTTTATATTTTCAACTGCTGACTCCAAAAACCCGAAATAGATATGTTAGTAAGGAGAAGCAGGCATAGTTAGTAAGCACATTTAGTACGGTTGCATAGTCAGTTAGTATAGGTAAGTACTAATAGTTAGAAGCGACATCACACTCATGTGAGGCATAGGTTAGGTAGGTCGTGGTTCGTTACTAGTTTTGGTTTAAGAAGCTGTTTTTGACATATATTGTATATGAGTTAGAAAATCTCAATAAATTGGAAAATATTGTGACAGTAGCTGCAGATGTTAATGTCTTGTGTTGATAATATCTAATATCTTACTTTAGTCACCTAAGAATTAAACATCATCTGTTTTAAAATTGCTGATTTTGTGTCAAAAAATCTTTTAATACCGAGTATAAAAATAATTTTAAATGTTTTGTCAAATACAGCTTTTTTTTTATCCATTGATCACTGCTAACATTCACATTCAATTGCGGACCTAATACATCGCCTTGTGGGACACCAAATCTAACACATTTACCATTCAATACCAACCTGATTTTTTTATATTTACAAGTTTAACTACAAATGCAGATTCTTAAATATTTTAGACATAAATACTATTATGACTTTAAAGTATAGTGCTGAACATAGGCCTTTTGTTTGTCTGCTAGAATTAAGTCAGCAATGCTTAACTTTTAACTAAGTAAGTTATCGTTTTCTTGTTCAGTATTATTTAAAATTTTGTACAAAACATTTATTTAGTTGTCGTGTTACACTACTGCCAATTTCATATTTTGTTTTTCATTAAACTTCGGCCTTTTTGCATAACTAAAATTATCATCTTCATCTACCACCCATTTCTTTACATAGGCCTTTTACAATAATATTATATAAAAATAAAGTCTAGCTATCTACCTACCTGTTACCATGGACGTGACTGGCACAGAACGCGAAGGAGTAATGCATGAGGGTAGGGTCCACAGTCTGAGACCCACTCTCTGCCACGTCTAGGAGATCTGATAGGTAGCAGAGGTGACGGAAACAGCCCCGCACCCCGTATCTTGCACAGTATTCGTCTAGAACGAATACTTGGCCCGGAGAGAACCAACCCTGGAAAGAGATAAGTAAAAATTAATAATCTTCTCAACATTTTTATGAATCACTTATGGAACTCTTTCCAATAAGAGACTTTATTTAAATACATAGAACTATTTACTACAAATTTAACAACATTAGCATATTATTTTTGAAGCCACGGTTAAAGCTTATTCATATATAATCATCATCATCTTCCTACCCTTGTCCCGTTTTATTTGAGGTCGACGCAATACTTTTTTTTCCATTCTGACCTGTCACCCATCACGCTACCATTAACTTTCTTTTCTTTCATGTCACTTTTCACACGACCCATCCATGTTTTTTTTGGCCTCCCTCTCCCCCTCCATCTTTTCTTTGGCCTCCCTCTCCCCCTCCATTATCTTTTTCATAACTAGATTAAAGTTATGAAGGGATGGATGGAGAGAGAGAGAGGTCAGATAAAAGCGAATTACAAAATCCTTACCAATGAACAGTACGGGTCTTGCAAGCGATACTTCAACGTTAGAGACTGCAGTACACAAAACAGTTGGTGATGGTCGTACTGACACGGATCTGCCTGAATGTAGTCCTCCATACCATGTTTACGAGCTTTATCAGCATCTGGCAGAAGAAAACACAATGTTATCATTTACTGAAAAATAACGAGGAATAAAACAGTTGAGATAGTTAGACCCACTAATGAACCCTTTGAATAACTATGAAAGACAGATGAAAATAATATAATTTTAGGGCGTTGAGATGCTCGATGCTTACTCTAAAGCAGAAATTATGCCCTGTTGAACAATATCAGAAAATCTTTATAGATTTTCCACTGATATAGTTACGGGTACCAAAATTGCTAATTAGTTACCATGATATTGACGTCAAACATGAAACAGAAGTATTGGAGATATTTTTTTGATAAGATATGACATCAATATAATAATTCAATAGATACTACTGGTAGAGATAGTACTAATAAAGCCGACAGGAACCCAAATGTGAAGGTTTACGTCAATATTGTGAAATTTGCTGTTCGACAATATGGATATATGAATTAGTTTTCTCTATAGTAATTGGGTATTCAAAAACTCGTTGAATTATTTTGATATCGTTGGGAGAGACTTAATCATTGGTGAACTCAAGAATTACGTCAATAACATTAATAAACTCACCTCCCATAATCTTATGATGAGTATCTGATGTTGTAGGAGGCGTAGGTTTATGACTCTGACCAGTCGCTCTGTATAGTGCCATAACCCATAGATGACACTCATTCTCATCAGTCACTCCCATGAGAACTGATTCTCCATCTCGGACAGCGTTCATGAAGTATTTAGCACCTTCCAATTCTGTAAACAGATTTAGGGTAGTGGTTTCGTAGAATTTTTCAGCCGTTGAGATTATTGTTAAGGTGTTGAAAGAGGATTATAGTTCTATTTTGTTTCATTAAAAAGTTTGAAAAAGGTTTTTTATGTGATTTGTCCAGAAACAAATTATATATTCGATTGCAATTTAAGTTTGGCTTGGGAATCGAACCCAACTGTCAAGTCTACTATTGCAATCAATAAGTAATTTAATTTTGTAATTGATTTGAGTAATTGAATACAGTCAACCACACATCTCTGAAACTTTCAACTAAGAAAATTGACCTTACTAATATTATTTTAAGCAATAGCAAGTTGATACCTAGAATGAGCGGTTAACTGTACAAAAGAAAATTTGAAAAATAGATAGAAGGAAAATTATAAATATAAAAGAATAATAATCACAAAAATGTTCATTACCTATTTGTTTCTTGTTTGCCTTACCTTGTCCGACGATCAGCTGAGCTGTAAAATAAAACGACATTTTAGTAAACTAAAATATATCTGTCCATAAAAACAAAAACTGTCAAAATACTTTCCAATACAAAGTGTAAGAGAACGCAGTTAAAAGATTAGGTTTAATAATACATATTCAATGCTAAAAACTACTAAAGGGGGCTTTTGGAATAGTTATAAAAATATAAGAATGAGTACTGTACCGCTTGCTAGCTCGATATAGTCCACTGTAAATCCGTCTAACTGCATCATCTCTGCAGGTTCTGATTTCTTGTCTTTATATGAACATAAGGCAAAGGTATACTGGCTGACTTGAACGAGCACCATATATCTACGCTTCCATTTACGCCAAACATTCTTTCCGATTACATGAAGGTAGCTAGAAAAGAGAGAATCCATGTAAGAAGGACAACATAATCACAAAATGAGCAAATAATCTAACAACCTATACCAAATATGGAGATATATAGGATAAACTGAATCTCAATTACTTGCACTTTTGGACTTAACAAAGGCGTTTGACTTTCTAATTAACATAATAAAGGTATTTAATTCGTGCATTGATTGACGCATATTGGAAAATATCGTTCCGATTGAATAAAACTAGTAAACTGACTACGAGTTCAGCTTGTTAAATATATATCTTGGGGGTTTCCACAGAAAAACATGCTTGGTCCTATTCTGATTTTGAAATACAAACTTTTTTACAAATTTGTTTACATTATTTGACTCGAAACTCGAATCTCGAATATAATTATATAGAACTTTAATTTCTAAAAGTTAGCAAACGAGTTATTACTCATTTTCTAAACTATCGTGTTCAGCTATAGTTTGCACTCACCCACAATGTTTCATGTTAAGCGGTTTATCCATTCTACAGGCAATTTTAATTCTTAAGTCTTGGTCTGGCAGGTTCTTTGGTACCGTCATTCGATGCCATTCAGGCACCTGAAAATAATCAAACAAACAACACTTATAAAATCATCAGTTTTCGGCAGAATCATTTGCACTTTAATTTACATTGAACAAATCAACCCATAAATCGATGTATGTATATCGTTCAATAATAAATGCATCGCTAGTGTATTTGAGATACTTACTTTACTAGATAAAGGTGTCGGCCTAAGCACAACTTTGCCAAGCTCTTTATCTTCAAGAGCCAGAACTCCAGGATTTTCAGTATACAGCTTCACCTTCACGGCAGGCAGCGGCTGTGTCGTACTGAAGTCTCCTTGTGTATCCCACCTGGTAGGTATAAAATAAATTAGGAAGACGACTTGGAAACTTTTAATGATGAGATAAATTAAAAGAGGCGGTATAATCTTGGACCTCATTAAAATAAAAAGGTACTTTACGACTGGAAAAGCGTTAGGAGGTATAATTATTAAAGCACAAGCTGCTGCCAGCGGCTTGACCCGCATGAAAGTAGAAAATTGTCCTAAGGGAACATAAACTCGGGCTAAAAAGTATCTTATGTGCTATTCTAGAACATGGTGTAAACCCAGCTGTACCTATGCCAAATTTTATCCAAATCATGAAGAAGTAACAAACACACAAACTTTTGTCTTTATAATATTAACGTGATGTTCAAATGAGTGGAATCTATAGGAATGGTACGATAATATGTAAGATATATCCACAAAATATTGTCTCTGCATCACCCAAAGATTAACTGGTAGAAAATGTCTAAGGCATTAACTTTTGTGTAGAAATAATTAAACGCATCAGTATCATAATTCATACACAAAAACATTACATCGCGTCTTCGAGATGTAATGTCTCAGTTTTCATGTGTTGTGTTGTGCAGCATTCGAAAAAACCTGCGTATCTAATGAAAAATTATATTCTGTTTGGGTTAAGTTTAAGTTTTAAGTTGTATGTTGTTACTTACATTGGTTTAGAAGCTTCAGCTTGGTCGGTCTGTAGTTTGTCTCCGCCTTCAACTTCCATAGTGCAATAAACTATTCTATTTGGTGCTAACGACTTGAGACCTTTCACCTCCATTACAACCACCTAGAATGTGTTCAAGATGATGATAATTATGAGACAAACGTTACCATGAGACCTGCCCTTGAAACAAAAAATGATAGAGATCTTGACACAAACTCATTTAAAATAATTACCAAAAACTTATGATTGAGCATGATAAAACAGTTTTAGTGAAAAAAACAATTTAAAAATCTAAATAAAATCCATGATATTTTTACCAATTCCAGTGTGATGCAATTACAGTTAATTTGATAAAATAATTATTACATATTATGATTTTTGCTAATCCCCAATGTTACCTCTATTTGGAATGTAAGAACTACATCCATTTTCGTGAGCTGTGTGTCCACATCACCGCCGTCAGCCTCGCCCGTCAACTTGTTGGCAAGCGAGCCTTGCGATCTGAAACACAGCTGCTTACTCAACCTTGGACTCGGATCCGGCCCAGCGTTTGATCTAATCACGATCAAGCAACCGTTTCAAAATACCACCACCAAAGAGTTCCACCAACAAACATTTAACCCACATATTATATATTTACACAAATTGATAAACATTTAGGTATTAGTATTGTTATTGACAAATTACATGAATTACGAGTTAAGAATGATATATTCACAGTTATTAAGGAAAGGGGAGCGATCGTTAACATTCACAAGCCCGTGGGAATGATTGGTGGCATACAAAATGAACCCATCACCGATACCAAGAATGATTAAGCATACAAAAGGGTAACATTACAAATACGTCAGAATAAATTATCTAAATCTAAGTTACTGTAAAATGGCGGTTACGTCTTTATGTATTAAGCGAATAGGTATGTGCTAACCGTTACAGAGACTCCAGTTTACTATTCAAGGAAAGAGGTCAGGAAAATAAAGCTAGAGACGAAGAAATAAATTCGATAGTGCATTCTCATGTTGACTCGATTTAACTTTGACGGTTTAAGTTTCTCAAACCAGAATACTAAATAAAATTGAATCAGTCTAAATGGAAATATCAGAGCGAGCGATGTGAACTGGAGACTCGTGATTGGCGAAATGAAATGTTGTATATAAATGTATAAATTGGAAGCAAAGCCCTACCGAAGCTCGAAGCGGAGTTATAATAAATGTATTAGACGAAAAATATACAAATAAGATAAAAAATAAAAGGAAAAAATGTGGAACAAAAAGTTAAAGCAGTGGAATATATTGAAAAGCTTACGAGTCTAGTTTAATTTACATCTGGGGTATTGTAACTACGTTTCAAATATTACGCTGACGCTTAGGTGTTATTGTAGCTATTAAGACTAGAATTATAAAATCTGTATCTACGTTTTTATTTACTATAAGCTTATTAAAGTCTTCTGGCGGTGTTGTGGAAGCTTTAATATATCCATTGTTGTCATTGATATTAAGTTTAATAACTTTTTTAATTGGGCCACGGGTTTTGTTATCTAGATTTTTATACCAGCAGAAAGCTCTACTCTAGTATACTTTTACTTAGCTACAGTGGTCCTCAAGACAACATTAGGATTGCAAACTGTATCATTCATGTAGGGAATGTGTTGGGGTCCTGCTACACAAGACACGTGCTTAAAATTATCAATTCTGTACTCATTACTTGTACTTCCTTTAATATTACCGTCCGGTTATGTGCCAGGGACAGAAAAAACCAAATAGAAATCAACAAGAGAAACAATGAATGTCTGGATGAACGTCTAAGGATATTGATAGATAAAACGATTGATAAATCCAACCATTGGTGTTTGACACGTGAATGCAAAAGTATCAAAATAATTCATGTTACGTTTGTATATACAGATTTGCTATACTTGATTTAAGATTTATACATATAAAGGCATTGTCTAGCAAAAGTATTGTGTTCAAACACCAAAACTATACTTTATGGTTTGAGAATAGTGACAGTATATAAATGATAATAAACGTTACATCCAGATGAGATTATTAGTTAAAACCAAACATTACTAACAGTGAAGAAGATGAAACATAACACATTATTAATACAGTTATTTAGTTAGTTTAGGAGATGTTAGTTCACATTTATGATTTTGAGTTCACCGTACATGTTTGAAATTTTCCTGCGAGTTTGGTAGTGACTTATTTAATAAGATTTTCAAATATGTATGGTAAACTCTATATTGTTTTAGATACATAATCCTTCGTACAAATACTAATTCAGTTAAAGATTTCTATTTAGACCGCCATTTTTATTGAGATCAATTTAATTAATATTCAGATTTCATTACACTGAATTAGGAAGTGTACGTCAATATTTTGATAAACAGACACATAGACTAGATACACACAAAATTTATGCAAAGAAGATATTTTTTACAGATTAAGGAAAAATAAGTAAAGGTATAACAACCAAAACGAGTAATGAAAATAAATTAATTTATATTTTCTTTGCATTTCAACGACATAAATTTGAGTTCCATGAATCATTATGGATTTTATGAAAATATTCAAATTATAATCCAATATTCTGCAACCATTCAAGACAGATTGACCATTGATAAACTACACCGTCTCAATTTCAGGATTCAATATGGCAAAAATTTAGCAACCGACTTTATTTCGTGGGACAAAATTTTGTTAAGCAAGAGTCAAATTAAACTTGTTGGGATTATTTATCATTAGTCAATCAACAGCATACATTGACCACATTCAATACAGCATTTAAATTTAACAAACATTGATTTTGAGGCATGAAACATTCATTCTAAATAATTTTGTTTTATTCACAATTGAATGCACTTGCAGCTACAGAACCATTGCAAATTTATTGCAAGTGCATTCCTGATTGAATCCATCATATTGGACACCTGTCAGGCAGAGAATTTCAACTAAATTTTATTTTATTTTATTAATTATTTAAATTTTTCTCATCTGCGAGACCAGGTTTTTTTTAAATATACTTTTGGTGTATTTTATTTTCATGTCGCAACACTGACCTGTGATTATACCGCTTGATTTTATGGAGGCCATATTTGGAGTCAGCCCCGCCCTTGGACACGGGTAGCGACTCCAAGTTGGCCATCAGCAGGTTGATGGAGGATTTCAGTTCTTCGATGTATAGCGACTCCATCTCTTTCAGCACGAACTTTGGCATTAACTTGCGGTTCTAAAATATTATTTGTTAGTTAATTAATAGTCAATAATTAGTATGGTGTACTTATGCTACGTTTATTTTTTGTAATGTAGCATCTTTTATTACTACTTTTTATTACCTTTTCCATTTCGTTCACTTTCTGCATTCTACCGTCCAACTCTCTTCTGATAGCAGCCGCTTGTTCGTCGGCTGAATCCAACTGTAAAATATTCAAATATATTAACCTATCTTCGTTTAATAGAGTTATTTTCTGCTAAAACATCGAGAGCTATATCAGTTTTTATTTAACCTTCACAATATTTAAAACCCAGAAGCCCTTTCTCTCAAAGGACCAATATGTAATTACTTGTTAAAACAAATTGGCCCATTTCAACTAACATTTGGTTTTAGCCAATTCAATTAACCATTCGAGGTCAGATGGGCTTAATTAATTTTAATGATTACAAAGGCAAACGCGAGAGCTTTGATGTGAATTAGGGAACGCTTTAGAAGAATACTAATGCCGTAGTTCAAGAGGTACTTAGAGTGAATATTGTAAAAGATCTGGGCTTTCAACATGTCTAAATTTTGATGAAGCCAAAGCGTTAATATTTAATGTTGATTTAAAAATTGAACAGGTGTTTGTGTTGGGGTGAATATTATATTGTTGACACTTTTTAATGTTTATTTTATTAAATACACTGAGAACAGAAATGTGGCGAATGTTTTTTTGCTCAATTTTGATTAAACATAAATTTTGTTAGTGTAACCTTTATATATAAGAATTAATATATTGATTTCAAGAAGAGTACACGAGACTTATAATTAAATAGAATAGTTATAATCACATTTACTAAGGAGAGTGACTTTGACTCTAAAATTTTACAGTGAATTATTTCAATACGTTGCCACTTTTAAAATAAATCATTGATCGGAAACAGATTACAAGTTTAAGATACTCACAAGAAGAGCGTTGAAAAGCAACTGATGTTCAAACTTCTTAACTCCAAGGATTTGCTGGAACATGTCGTAAAGCTGTTCTTTGCTAAGGATGCATTCAGCATTGAGGCTCTGTTGCTGGGCCCGCGACGGTCGCTTGGACTCGTCGTCTCCAGGTATGCCTGAAGATGTACTGGTTCTTACGAAAATGGATTGTAAATGTTGTAAATGGCAAGTGTTGATGTAGGTAGATATATAAAGTGAATTTAGTTTTCACTAAATTTAGAGTTCTTTTGACTGAGGAACAGTATCAATTAATCAAAAGTGTAAAATTGAATCTGTCAAAATTTAAAATTACAGTGTGTGTTCTAAACTTTTCATACAGAAAATACGTTTTAAATAAAAATGTATTTTCACAATAGTATCTACTAAATACTATCGCCATAAATAGACCCGCCTTATTCTAATTATTTCAGTGCTGCTCTTCCAACAAACGATAAAATACAGTGATTGTTTGTAACACGGAAAGCCAAGATCGTGATTTGGACACATCAAATCATGCAGTGCACTTACTAATAAACTCACCTCAAAAATCCTTAAACCTTTAAGTAATGAAATGTAAAATATACTTAAATGTCTTAATAGAACCGCGTGTAACTGTAAAGTTTATAAGTGTAATAATTGCAGATGATAATTAATGAAAAATATAATATTGATGCAAAATATTTGGTGGTAAATATTAAATTATTTAGTGACAGAATATTTTTAAAATAAATTGTAAAAATGTTGTAAAAGACAACAATAAAGATGTGACACATAATATATTGAGCAACGTTTAAATAGAAATCTCTGTAAAAATATATCAAAACCGAAATAAATTTTGAAAACGTTCTTATACATTTTATAACCTTTTAAAATGCTGTAGTAAACAATGAACACTAAAGTCAAGCAACGGCACAAGACGTAAGCGAAAATATGGAAAAAAGGAAGGAATCAAATGAAAATTTTTATCGAGTGATACCTGTTATTCCTGTTCAGGATGTGTGAGAGAGACATGTCGTGAGAGAAAGGGAAAGAAACACAGACAGTGAGACAGACACAGGCACACACATTTTCAGAAACATTTAATTTAAGGACCGGTGTTTCACAAACTCGTATATTTTTGCTTAATTTACGAGTTTGGTAAGCACAACTTTGTTGCCAAAATTAACAATTTTATTATAACATAAATTTCTATCAAGTTAGAACATCGCAAAGTTGTGCTTACAGCGATTGTTAGACATTTACATTCTACTATACCTAAACTAAAGGTTGCATTACTTTTAGCGAAGATTGCTGGTTGTTTTTAAATATTCTTAATCCTATTTCCTTTATTAGAATAAGAAGAAGATATTTGCTAAAAATAATAATACTGAATAACCAGCAAACTTCATATAACTGTAGCATTTTGGTATAATTTAGGTACCCATATGAAAAGTTTAAAAATAATTTTAAAAGCTAATTGTTCATCAAATTCACAAAATGCTACAGTCACTAAACATTGTCCTATTTAAGGAATGGCTGATAAAATACATACACGGGAGTATGATTACATAGAGTACAAAATGTTCGCCGTAATCTACCAAAAAAAATCGCCGTTGTTTTTAAGGCTAATATTTTCAAAGAACGTCTTTAATTACCAATCAATAAAATAAAGAATAAAAATATGTACCTACCTAACCCTAAAAATCCATGAACGTAAAGTTTTCATTTCAATTAAAGTAAAATATATAAATATTGTACTGATGGCATTATTATTAAAATAACTAGGTTGATATAAACACTACCGCACACAGATTATTATTGTGTCTACGGAGCCAATGAACCCACCAAATCAATTTAGGAAAACAGAATTTAGTTTTTAACACCTTTAAATATTATTCCAGAAATAAACCCAAGCGTTTAAAGTTTAACCTAGTGGCGATAAAATCAGACTATTGTGTAAATCCACTCTCAAAGGTTGACTTAAATCAAAGTGGATAAATGAAAAACACCCACATACCGAACCGATTATGTTAAAATAAGTACAACAAACGCAAAACATCGTTCATTGTCTGACTGATGATATAAATTGACGCGAATTCCTACGAATTACTTCGCACACTGGATTATTAATGGATTTGTTATACTTCTGAGAATCCTACTCATTTCTGAAATAATTTATATCTTTCATAAATTTTGCTACTATTTTCTTTGACGTTTTCTTGTTATTACAATGAATAAGTAGCTTTTCCTTTGATACCGTATCGAACGAGACTTCTTGAAAGAAACTCGAACTCAAGTATAAAACGTAAATCTAAAAATATACACGTAACTGAAGGATATCAATCATGATATTCTAAATCCGTAAAGCTACAACCAATTATAGATCACGTTAATGATCTTAATAATCAGGCTCTCGTAGACCCAAGCGCTACACAAACATTCAAAGGCACATTGCAAACATAAGCACATCAATAACTGATGCCTCGTACACTGCGACATGCTCCCAATCCTTCACTCCAAACTTAGCTGCCGTCAACGAAAAGAAATTTCTTCAGAAATTAAAAGAAATATCATTAGTTGAAATAAGAGAATTGATAAAATTCTATGTAAAAGTTGCTATAAGTGCGGAAACTTATGTAAGGCATCATAAGATTGAACTCAATGAAACCTAACCTATACCTTCGACAAATTGATTTGATTTTTACGAAATTGACATCTAAGAAGTCAATTAGAAATCAAATCAACTTTATGAATACGTATTTTATAAATAGCTTTGTGATTCAACTGTGTTATTGTTACTTCGTTAGCTGTAGGCGCATTAAGATGAGACGTTTTGTTGTTATTTGCATCCGTTTCTTCAATAAAATATCGGATTTCTTGTCGCCTACGTGCCCTCTTAAGAAAGCCGTTTCCCTCTTAAGGCAATTGGTACTCTATTAGCTTCTGAGATTTGTACTTAATTTTATACAATCCTAAAAAAATATTGCTGAATGCTTTTTATTGAATAGCTTTTCGCGTAAAATAGGCTTCTAAGAAATTTCTTTATTATATTTGTAAGGCCATGTCTAAGAAATGTAAAATGATCAGTTTGAAGAAATTCTTTGTCGTTATCGTCAACTTTAGCTTATACTTTTGAGAAAAGCGAACTTCCATCGTTGGAACTGATTCAGCGGTAGATATTATTTTATCTAATTGCTTGATCTCTTCGGAACGAAATATTTTCTTGACAACTGCTAAATATCTTGTCATAACTTTGTTGTTCTTAGTTTAACTTAATATATTACTTCTTATGGGTACCGGTAAAAGTGTATTTATACGGTTATGTTTTGACTGGTATTAGGTTCGCTCTTCTCAACTATTTTCACTCGTATATATTCTAATAAATCACGAAACTTACCTGTTCCCTTCATGATACAGTCAAATTTTGCCAACCATGATGAAAGAACTGTCTCTTTACTTAATCCATCTATTTCTGGGAGAGACCTGTAAAATAGTTAATTTAGGAATGGCCCTGAACACTAAATGAAGAGAAAGGTAGAAAAAGAAATGAAATAATATAATCTTTATAGTTATGAAAGAAATAGAAAAAAAAAAAATAGGTAGCAAAATTTATTGTTATGATTCTTGAAGATACCAGTTTCAAAACCTGGTAAAGCCATTATAAATTATTGTTACATAAGACGAATAGCACTATCGCTGTCCACAACGGAATAAAGATTACATTTACACGGCATTTTTATTTAATTCTATAGGCTGACAAACAAGCAGGCGGCGCACCTGATAGTAAGTGGTCACCGCTGCCTATGGTACGGCTCCGGAACTTATTACAAAATATTAATAATTTCCACCGGCATGCCATGCCAAAGTGAGATCCATCCTAACATTCCAAACCTGACTCTCTTCTCTATGTTATTCCTGAAGACTTCGCGGAAGTCGTGATGAGAACAGGCTCCTGACTTCACCATTTGCTCCACTCTTTCAGATTTTAAGAACACATCATGATAGGACTGGACTGCGTTCTGGAAAGCTTCATCTGCCAAGATCTGTGTCTCACCCTTGAGGAAGGCCTGATCGAACATATACATGTAACTTTATCGGTAATTCCTTGGAAAAGTTTACGTCCTGCAGTGATCATCTTTGATGATTAACATAACTGGTACAAAGTTAGAAATGAACACAGTTGGTAAATATAGCAATGTGTCCTTCCGACCAAATATACTTTACGTATATCTAGTCTACGTAAAATGCTTAGAAAAGACATAAAGTCAATGGATTCATGAATGTATAGATACAGTATAAAATTCGCTACCCTAGGATAATATCGGAAACATATAAATCGTAAATCTTTCGGGAGATACTGCGAATATTGCCCCCAGCTTTCGTGGCTTTGGTATTGTATTTTATATTTTACATTACGCTTTTATTTTCGGCAAACCATTAAGTAAAAGAGAAAAGTTGCTATAATTGTAAACCTTGCTATAATTTGGATACAAAAAGAAGGTTTCCTAGAACAGCTTTTTATAATAGAATACTTATAATTCAATTGAAAAAAGATAACAATCATTCTTTGCTAAAGGAATAATTAAAAATGTGTAAAAGACAAAGTACAACTTTTTCAATAAGGCTCGTAAATGTATTTTTTTTATTAATAACTTTAATCCTTTGTGTCTTCTTAGAAGTACTAACAAAAAAAAAATGTTAGAATCGATCCGATCACACTTCGAATTTTTTCTTTTCTGTTTTTGAAAATTACATAAGAGAAAAAATAACTAATATTCTTACCTGAAACCGAGCCTGAATGGTCTCCAGTTGATGAGGAGTAAGTTTTGTGTGTCTTCTGGTCATATCGGTAGGCTGTTTTGCGTTAAAGGGATGAGCGACACACCGAGATACAAAAACGTATAGTTGTATACGCTTCTTTTTGTCTTCCTCTAGTTTTTCGATCTTTTCCTAAGAAGAAACGAGCAAGCAATTTACTAAAACTACACAAAAAAAGCAAAGTTAATACTGCTCAGTAAATACACCAAATCTTGGCTAAATTAATTACTAGCATTAAATTTTCATATTAACTCTTATTCGACCTCGAGATTAATATCGCTGTTGATCTTAATACCGAAGTTTGCGCTTAAAAGTAAACTCATTATAAACTGGGCCGTACCTGAGGGTCTTGGTCTTTGTCAGAATGGCTGGCTCCTGATGGGCTTGGTGACGGTGCCGGTGCTTCTCCAGAGCTTGCACTCCCAGTTGACGTCCTGCGCAAGAATGATCTACTCGATCTATAGCATTAAGTCATCAATGTAAGTGAAACTGGTCTTTACACACCGACATGGATACTTCCTTCTTCCTTTATTCCTAGAGATTTACTGACAAAACATGGCAGAATATATTCTGATTAGTCAGTGTATATAGACTTATGGTTATGCTTGACACTGCAAATTATTTAGCATAATAGGTATTTGATAATATCCTGAAGCAAGATCTAGCACTAATTTTAACTGTACAATTTTCTGACACAGATCCATTAACTTAATAATTTCAAATTAAATTTCTCATACTAATTTCTACAACTAGGGCATATTCTATAGGGTAAAGGGAAGGCCAAGGGCAAACAACTAATTCTATTGTAGCATCTAAACTGTTTCTAGAATGTGTCGTGAATGGAAATGGACGTGAGTTATAATATATTTTATGATAGCTTAGATACTTACGCATGAGGGGGAGGTGCTAAGGCAGCAGTTTCTCTCTGTCTTGTAGCAGGATGTAGAGGAGCTGCTAATGGTGCCGTTGTTAGTGGACTAGGACCTTAAGAGAAATTATTTGCATTTCACTAAGTGTTTAAAGTTTCACTCAGTGATTTATGTTCTGTACAATAACACCAAGAAACCCGAACAGTTCTTAAAATAAACTGAATAGGAAATGGCGACTCGGATTTTACATCTAGGCCTTCATCCAACAAAAGGCGTCTTACGGCTGAACTATGTGAATGAATGAAAACTTTCGTAGTTCTGTTATTAAGTTCAATTGAATCCGAGTTTACAATGGATGCTTTTGTTACCATTGTCAACTTTAAAACTAGTTCCATATTGATATTCAGTTCTGGTATAAACTATTGCTACTGGTATTAATATAGGATGAAAAGCGAATTCACCTTTACCTGGCAGCCCGGCTGTAGACCCTCGGGGCAGTTCTGGTTTCCCTCGTACTGATGGTCTTCCACCCGCCAGGGAACCGGGTGGCATAACTGTTATAACAAAGCAATGTTGTAAAAATATAATTTAAATTGCAACAGGCAAGGGGTATAAAGTTTTACGATTGTACTATAAAACACACATCTGAATGACGCAACAGGAGGCAAAATAGTTGTTATTGCTTAAATGGTTTACAGTAAAGCATATTGTTGGTACCTTCTCAGCTGCTTGTTGAAAAAATCAAAGTTTTTGTAAGCATATCTCGATATACCTGCTTTTTGAAAACATGCACACATTTGACTATGTATTTATAATAATAAAATTAAAAATGGTGTGGGGAAAGTGTTTTGCTTAGTAGCGGGATATAATTGGTTGAATAAATAAATATAAAAATCACCTGGCAATTTAGAGGGCTGTTTCTTGTGTTCATCATCACTGTCTTCTTCCGATGAGCTTGGGTCGATCATTTTGCTGCTTCTGTCAGAACAAAATACATAATTTTCCTTAAATTAGAAATTTTGAAAAAAGTTATAAGTTAGAAAATGCTCTGGAAGATTATTTTCCACTTAGTGTATTTTTAAACATAAAATTAAAAAAATCGTAATTAAAAGCAAAATTAGGTAAATACACTTTTAATTTATTTGCTAATCTATCTATTGGTAATTTATGATATAACCTCAAGCTATATCCTACACAAACATCTTTGAACTGCCGTCAACCACGCGATCCCAAACCCTTGCAAGGGTTAATAACTAATAAATAAACCCATATTAATAATGACTATATGGGGTAGAGTTTATGATGGGTCTCTGCAATCAATAAGGCTGTTACAGCTGTTCTCGGCCGAAATGAGACATAACCAATCTAGCCACGTTAGCTGTATAATATACTTTTATTTACAAAGGAAGATGATAATAGCATAGGTATTTATTTATGACTTGAAACATTTCGTAAGGAAATGCCAACAGCCTAAATATTTGTGGACCGCCCAGAGGACACGGTAAAGCACACGGAAGAGATGTGCCCCGCTTGGGCAGAGCACCGCTGTGTCCTAGTGGGGGCGATCGGCGGCAACGACCTCTCGCGCCGGGCCCTGGTACAGGCCATTTATTTATTTTATTTTATTTATTTAATTTAAACAGAACGGCCGAAGCCAATTACACCATTTAAACACATACAGAAAAAATATAAAACAATAATTAAAATTAAATTTAAAAACAGACAAGTCAGAAGTCACGCAGGCCTTTTAAGGGGACCTATTTAATAAACATTACACACAGTCATACATTCATCTCACAAAATTTCATACATTCTCTGCCATGGTCCGGAGCGAGGAGAAATGGCAGGCGGTCGCCTCCTTCTGCGAAGCAGTAATCCTAGCAAAGGAAGCGGCCGCACGCGCTAGGGAACAGCCCTCACGCCCCAGCCGCCGGGATCCCGACCCCGATTTCCAGCCACCGTAGACGTAGGCTTGCGGACGGCGGTAACCGTTCGGACCGAGCCTTAGTCATCGACTTCGCGTAGTGTTCCACGCGCGCCTCAAGGAGATGTCAGCAAATCGTAGGGGCCCAGCAGGGTCGAAGCCTACTGGGCAATGGGTTAAGTGAAAATGAACCTCCGGGGCCCTGAAACGCATGGCAAAGAATCATTGGATTATTTCCCACCTTAAAAAAAACGGCCTATATATTTTGTTTACCTAACAAAGATGATATTGGACTATGGACAAAGAGACAAGTCGTAGATCTGCGAGTATGTCTAGTTCTACGAATATATTTCTCAATTCATCCATAAACACCGCAATGTCTGGAATATCGACAAGCGATTAGAACGTTATATCTTTATTTGCTTAAGGGTCAGACTTTGGCATCAGATCTCCTGTTCAAACTGTTCCAAATTCTTAAGCTTCTCATTCAAATCTTACCAAACGCGGTAAAATCAGGATTCTTATAACAAGAAACAATCGGTAGATCTACTTCATTAGCCCAGATATTTGTTCCAAGTCATCTCAAAGCTTCAAAAGTCAAAGCTATGGCCTATAAAACAGGATTTAATACGAAATACTTCAATTTATAATACATAAAGTGTATGAAACATAAAATGTCAGGCAAAATATTACGATGGCGGAGTTACGAACTGGCATGAATAATTTACAAGGCCTGCACAACCACTATGTGTGGCTATACCTACTTGTATTACTTCTCATATCTACGTTTATTTGTACGAATGCTGAAGACCTCATAGGTTATGAAAAATAAGCTAGTTTGAAATCTATACCGATCTAGACTAGGCACCTAGTAGGTAGTGACATAGTTTCTGGTAAATTTTCAGTATAAAGAATTCATGCGTGGAAAAATGCTTCACACGTGCCTGTTTTCCGCGAAAGGGGTAAGAAGGGATGTCAATAAAATACCCACATTTCGCCAGCTATGTTTCTGATATTGCCTATTGCCACTGAGAAATTCCTAATGGAAAAACACAATATGTAGTTTACCTAGGACATTGGAAGTAGCTTTTGTGACCACTGGACCAACGAGGTAAAAAGACAGTTGCTTATTGAAATGGTTGAATACACAACTATATTTTTCAATTAAACATATGTAAATAACAATACATGTACATAAGAAACTTAAAATATGAATTATATTACACCTAATTATAAACAACAATATGTTCTTATAATATAATAATATTTTTAATTAATTATTATAAAAAAAACAAAATACACTCAGGCGTCGAAAAATTGTTGAATTGGAAATGACAATTTAGAATCGTATAAAACAAAACCACTAAGATAAATCTAAAAACTTTGTTAGATCCAACGTTATATAAAAATCGTGGAAAATTGGTAGCGATAGAAAAAGTTTCGAAGTTACGCCATCCTCAAAACATCGAATGCTATTCCGAAACAAAACATTGAGGAGTAAGTAAATCAATAAAAACTTTATTTTTAACTTTCGCAACCGAATCAAAAAGCTCTCTGAATACTCCAATATCGAAAATTGGCCTATTTGGAAGTTTCATAAATGATTTTTAATGTTACTAGGTTAACATCTGATTGATATTCTGAACTCCATAATTTTAGGCCTAAAGTCAGAAACCAAATCACCTTTTTGCTGATTTAATGTCGTTAGGGACCATACACGTAATAGTTTCATCGTATATTCTATTTAAGCAACCCAAAGATGTATCGAACGTTAAATATTTCATCGCGATGACACCCCATTAATCCCTACTCTCGCAGTATTAGCGTATCTCTTCCATAATGTATGTACAATAAACCAACTCCCATTTCATATTCAATATCATTTTCCACACCTATTACCCTAAATTGATAGGTTTTATAATTTTCTATATTTAGAAAGGTACTCAGTATGATTGATTTTTTCCCGATCCAATCTCCCCCATTATTAAGTGACTCTATTTTGATGTCTGATATTTTCAAACGATCCTCTTTGATGACATACAAAGATATCAAATCAATTACCAAGGCTTTGTAAGTTAAACATTTGTTCAATTTTATTTTGACGAATTTTTGAATGAAAATGTTTGTTAGAAATAATCGAAAACGTTAAAATAGGTAGGATATTTTACTTAAAAATTCACAAAGGAATTTCTACAGAACGCCATGGGGCGTTAAACAAAAACATCGTAGGAATCGTCCTTTTGGATTTATTAAACAAATCTCCATCTGTTTGTAGCTTATGATCACAGAAAATATTATTTCACTGCAAAATGAGATACTTAGTGAAATCACAAGCCTGAAGAAAGAGAGCCCATTTATTGCTAACATAAAGGCGTCAATTGTTTGTAAAATGGAAGATTGCTTTTCGACCCCTCATGCCGCAGATCCTCGTTTCCCTTTAATAATGCTTTGTCCATTACCATAAAATGCCGATCCAATATCGGCAGGATTCAATGAATAGAGACCAGACTGTACAACTGAAGCTATATGTATTCAATTGCATTGAATTTAATGGAAGCAAATAAAAAGAAATGCAGACTTTAAGTCTGAGACAGCACCGCGTTCTATTTAAAGAGTCCCAGTGCGATGCTGAATTGCTTCTAATTATGAAATTCGTTATTCTTTTTACTTGTTCTTTCTAGACTTCTGAAACATTTATTATTTTTAAATTACGGAATAATTAATTATGAGAGTAGGATATGAATACTAAGTTACAGCTACATTATTTTAATTTCTTCATAAATAAACACGAACGATACAATATTTATCTACAATAAAATATTCATAGACTGAAAGCACAGAGTCCCAGCTTCAAACGTAGTTAATAACAATTTCATTTTCATTCTCCGTAAATTTCGTATTCACTGAGTTATCCATATGTTAAGCTAGACAAAGCCTTTCGTTGAGCAGTCACTCCGACCTCTAGGAAAGGTTGCGAGAACGCATTTCTGTTTTCCAGTTACTTAGCTCCTTCAAGTAATTAATTATTCAAAACGTTCACTTCGTTGTTTAGACTAGGAAATCAACGCAGATGAGGTTTTGGTTTGTGTGGGCCAGTAATTTGCGGGAAGGTTGAAAAGGTTAGTGAGATGGGGAGAAAGGGAAAAGGGCATTTCAAAATTGTAAAGACTCAATCAAAAATTAACTGTCTCAACTTAAACGATGGAAAGATTTTATGAAAGATGATGTGGCTATAAAGGAAGTGATTATCGAGACTACGACGAATGAAAACCACGAAAAGAAATGAAAAATGAAAAAATGAATAAAAAATGATTGAATGAAATGAATGAGTATCACGTCGGGGTCACCAGTTTGGAGGTATGCGGAACAGAGAGTAAAGTCCCGCAAACCTCCGTTGAAAAGGGAGGATCCTCCGACCAGACGTGTGTTGTCTGGTGGGCTACTGCCCGATAGATGATTTCGGGCTGTTCTATATGTTCTAATCGCGCGGAGAATTACTTTAATTGCGCGATGCAGGATTAGTTTAAACACTAATCCATATTCATCTGTTATGCCATAGATGTCGCCACAAATATATGGAAGAAGAAATACTGCGTTAACCAAAATAATTTGAGATGAATGTTGGAGGATTATCAACTCTCTTAAATGTCATCAGCTGAAGCAGTGAACCGACAAATTTAGTGTAAAATGCTCATGGAGCTGAACTGAGGGAACTAATAGATTGGAAGACAAAAGGTAGGCATCTTGGAATAACATACGTAGACATGGGTAATGAAATAGTCAAAATCTATAAAAACCAAAAAATTATGAAGGATCACACTAAGTATGTATAGTAAATACAACTTTTTATTAAATATGAAAGACTGATGAAACAACATGAAGATTCAAATCTTTAATTAATTGTTTATTTTACTGTATGCACATAATAGTACTGAGGCGTACTTAATGCTTTAGGCATTTGGTAACAGGTCAACCTTTATGTAATGCAGACAAAAATAGTGGTAGGCGCAATGAAAGAGAAAAAAGGCGAATACAAAGAAAATATACAACCATAAATACAATACAGTGTTGATATAAATAAAGATAACTATTTAAAATGTTCATTTTTCAGCAATCTTAATAAACTAGAAGTATTTTAAGAAATGTTTCAATTGCAGCAAGCTTCACAAGAAATGTCCAAAGAGAACCTTAAGAGGACACGGTGTTATTTATAAAACCATATCTAAGGTTCTAAAGCGAGTATTTTCTCAGGCATTCTATTTGTTGTCGGGTCTTGAAATATCTTTATTTTCTTTCAATTACTTCCGTTTCTACTCATTCGCTTTTGTTTGTTTATAACGACTGGAGGAAAATAATCAAGGAATACGAATATTTTTTTTTAACAATGAGCTAGCTTTGTTAATGACGATGTTGTTTTTTTTTCGATGAAAAATAAATTTATATTTTTATTATTTAAAAGGCTTTCAACATTTTCCTGATTAAGCTTGTTTATCTACTAGCTGGCCTATTTCTAAGGATCTTTTTCCTCTTATTTAATAATAAAGAGCCCCTTATATTATCCATATAACGTTATAAAGAGCAATGTTTGCTCCGAAATTTTGTTTCCCAGTTTTTTTTTTCGAAACAATATCTATCATCGTCATTATCATTTTAGCCCAAAGATGTTCGCTGTTAGAGAAAAGCTTCCCCCAAGTGACGCCACCACGACCGGTTCTGTGCATCTCGAATGCATCGGAATCATGCGAAATAATAATATAGTTTTTTACACCACCTGCTCGATAATGCCCTTTTATACGTCATACAACCATCACTTAAAGCAAGTCATAATGTCCCTAGGGAGATAATGCAGTATGGGCGATCCCTAGGGAATAATGAGATTTGAATTTGGAACGTGAAAAACCGTCAGCATTATGTGAATTAAAATGTAGTGCATCAAACAAGTTTATTCAAATTTCAAACTGGCCACTAACAAAAAAAAAAACAGAATAAAAAAAGTTTCTAAAAAAAAAGTAATGAACAAGCGGGAGCGTCATTTAAACTATAGAATCTTTGAGTAGTGAATTTTGTTTGTTTCAAATCTCAAAACATTTTGAGTGATAGTTAAGATTAACTCGTAAACAATACTTATATTTCTCTATTATATGATTTGTTTTACTAAATTGTCTTTTAATTATCTCACAGATGGTGTAAAAAGTAGAGTATCCAACACGGGGATAAAGCTGTCTTTGTCTTGGGCGGCTTGAATTCCTCACTTCGCTCAGGTTTCTTTATTAACTCCCTCGCAGTGCTCGGGAGTTAATTATGTAAATCCCTCACTGGCGTTCGGGATTAAAATTAGCAACCTTCGTTTCGTTCGGAATTGAACATGCCGCCCGCGACTTAAAGACACTGCTTTATCCCCTAGTCACATAATCTACTATTAATGTGTGGCCAGCGGCTTCGCTCGTGTAAGAAAGTAGAAAAGGATCTCTCGTATGCCCAATTTCATTCAAATCTGTTAGACTTTTGATCGTAAAGAAGTAACAAACATATATACAAACAAACTTTCGCCTTTATAATATGACTGTGACACGCATGCATATGTCTAAAAACTGGGCAAGCGCGAGTCGGACTCACGCCTGAGGGATCTGTACACACATACATATGTAAACAGTTCAATTCCCGAATGGAGTCTCGAAGATTTTTCCGAAAGGCAATTTTTTTTTTGTTGTGACGTAACAACAAATTTACAGTTTTCAGATTTATTCCTGTACTTGTGCTAAAAGACCTTTCTTTATGCAAAATTTCATGATTCTGGGTCAACGGGAAGTACCAAATGTACGTTTATATGAATTTTGATTTTCTCGAGTGTCGAAATATACGTTTTTTTAGAACTTAAAACGGCTGTATCTTTTTCTTTCGTTAACTTAGAAATTTGATTTTTTCACAGCTTCAAGAGACCGCAAACTTGAGTATATGGTTTTAATTTCAATACAATACCTCCACGCGTTCCCGAGATAAAGAGTCTTGACAAACAGACAGACAGACAGACAGACAGACGGACGGACAACAAAGTGATCCTATAAGGGTTCCGTTTTTCCTTTGAGATACTGAACCCTAAAAAAGAATATTTTTCTAAAGTCAGTTGGTACTTCTATTTGAGAGTATGTTGTGTCATTCAAAAAATATGTATGTCCTACAACCATATTAATATTCTTCAGTTAGTATATATCTGACTATTGAATAACCAGCTCTAAATGAAATTATTTTAAGTAGTGACACTATAGCTTATAAAATCCCGGAAGGGCCTAAACCATGGCTTAACAAAATATCTCTTTGAATAATAAACAGTTTTACAGGACAATGGCAGCCAAGTACATTACTTTGTTTCAGGTCTGACCTAGCTAACAAAATGCCGCAGAAAATTTCAATATTCAGACCAGTTTATTTAAGGGTTTCTACCCTCGTCGAGTTAAAACATATTTAAACATTAATTGAGGAAAAGTCCTAATCGTTATTCTAGATAAGTTAGACGTGAACAGAACGCTTCATGAACTAACGCTATGTTAAGATATATTAGATACCTACTGTGGAAGATCGCATGAAAAACATACCACGTTAGCATGAAGGCTGGTCGATTGAATATAACTACTTTTAAAGCACAATGCTTTAGCAAATTAAGAATAGGATTCGAATTTGACAGGAAAATAGTTGATTTGTTTCAGTTATTTCATCGTCATCATCATCATTTCAGTCGAAAGACGTCCACTGTTGGACATAGACCTCCCCCAAGCGTCGCCACAACGACTTTTTTTTATTTTTTTTATTTTATTAATTTGTTACATCAAAAATCATTTTTAACATCTGCCAAACTGCATAGCAGTTTGTCGGCAGTACATTCTCGTGGATTTCGCTTATTACTAAGACCACATCCGGTCACCCCCCAAGTTTGTACTGATCCTGTGCGTCTCGCATACACCGCACTCCCGCGACTCTCACCAGGTCGTCGGTCCACCTTGCGGGAGGCCTTCCAACGCTGCGTTTTCCGGTGCGCGGTTCAGTTATTTATTATTTATTTATTAAAACTTCATGCAACACAAAAGTACAAAGGCGGAGTTAGTCAGTTCAGAGTAAACCATGCGAAGAGTACCCAAAATACAAAAATACTAGAATCAAAACATTCTTCATCAGATTCCAGAAGCATATTACAACTAGAGGCCACGCTCCCAGTCTCTATAGAACCATCCATATAGCCCTCATTAATCTTTTTCCATATTTATTCCAATATTTGCCATCTATATTTCCCATCGTTTTAGTATTCACCCCATTTCTAGAGATATCATCTTTCTCACAACGTCGCTACCAGCCCATTGTTATAGCACGTATAACCCACGCACGTGGTATCCCTATATACCTACATAAGTATATAAAAGTTTAGAAATGTATATGTAATGTATATGTGTATGTGTATGTTTTTCTTTTCTTTCTTTTCTAGAAAGACTATATTATTACGTCTGGTTGACAATATTGCGATTAGGTATCTTCAGAGTTATTTTGGTACCTGAACAATTTTATTCTCGAAATAGGGACCTATTTATAACTTACAAATATAGGGAGCAATGACACAGCTAATATTTTATTATAAAGCTACCTACCTATTTCTACTTACTTAATTGATAGGTATTTACATTTGCGAAACAATTTTTATTTCTTACACAAGTATTTTCTTTTTTTGTTCTTGTTTACTTATTATATTCCATTACGAAGTTCTACAACTTCACTTACTGTAATAGAATAAGCCTTTATTCTATTTTCATTTCAGACCTCATCGTAATATAAGGCTTCATCATATACCATTGGTATTGCTATGACGTTATCATTTACACTTCTACAGTAATATTCTATAGAGGTAAGTTTGTTTTTTTGTTTGTAGGAGGTAATCTCTGAAAGTACTGGTCAGATTGCTAAATTTTTTTCACTGATAGAAAGCTATACTATTCCTGAGTGACATAGGCTATATTTTATGTACACAGGCGAAGCCGCGGGCAAAAGCTAGTTATTCTTCCTCGCCTTCATTTTCATTCTCAGCGAAGTTATTTATGTTCTTTGAATCTACCACGCCTTTCAATTAAAATCTGCTCCAAAATATTTGTCGCTTAATACCTATATGTGATGTATATGTGTCTGTGTTTCTTGATAGCTATAATCTAGGGGTCTTTAAGTCAAGAGTTGCTTCTAGGCAAGCGTGCTCCATCGTCGGCCTCATCATCACTTACCATCAGGTGAGATAGTGGTCAAACGCAAGACTAAATAATAATAAAAAAATAAAAATAAAATAATCATCATCATCAGCATCGCTTTACCCCAAAAACTATATTAGGGTCGGCTTTCAGTGTAACCGGACGAAGCTGAATATAAATATATTACATCGTACGATTGTCTATCAAGCTACAACCCAAAAACTGAGTAACGCAACTATTAATACAGTTACCTAAATGTATTCAAGATCATAAACCATAGAAATGAGGGGACAGCGTCATTAGGTAACTTCTTTTATAAGATATTTTGGTGAGGAATACTCAATTAATGACGTACCGACCCGACCTATACGCATATCTTATCTTGAATTTATTTATTTAAATAATAATTATATATATAATTTATACAAAAATGAATAATTTCGAGCCCATGGGCAAACAAATCAGAAAGCCTAAATTCTACTGAATGAAGGTAGGAAAATGATTCCTCAGTCGTTGAACCCACGACAAAATTAATCGGAAAAGAAAATTGGATGAGTGTAGGAAAGAGCGAAGACATAACTTCGATGCGTAACAAGAAGCCAGAAACTTTTCTAACTTAGCGATATAATGTAATTACAGGGACAATGTTCTTACTTACTGTTCCACCGGGAGATCTAAAAACAATACTATATCTACTACAAGTAATAGGGACTCAAGTACAGCTCAACTGTGATTTATAAGCTCTTGTAGAATGTCCCAATTATTTTCGAGGACTGTCTCAACTTCAACCAATAAGTATTCGACCTTCATCATCTAGTTTATTGTTATAGCTAGACAAAGATTTCTGGAAGGATTTTCTATAGTTTCAGATCGCAATTACACAATGGTAACGTAGCGGGACTTGGGTTTCGTAAAAATGAAATTGAATCGTTTTCCCTATTTCGCAAAATCTAGGTATATCGAAACTCCATCGAGCAACAGAGGAGCATTGTCTACAACGAAACAAAAATCAAAGTTTTTAAAATTGAAATATGTCTTAAATTTATTAAGTATCGAAACAGAAAATATCGAGATCACCTGTGATGAATGATTTTTCAATCAAAAACAAAGAAAAAAAAAGTAATGATTGGAGAACATTGACAGCGTACAGTATATACAACCTTATTTTTAATTTATGCAAAACCTGAATATAGTTTGTTCTGAATCGGTAACTGAATCGATTCCAATAGTTTTTACACCATGTTATATTTTTTTCCAAAAATATTTAAAAAAGGTCGCAAGTTGGACATTAGGCGGCATTAGGCGCCAGCGCACAGCTGGGTACGGGAGTAAAACAAGCCTTCAGTCGTCCGGCTCCTGTGACCATGTATTTGTGAGACAATCAGGTAACAAAACAAGCTTATACGAGTAACTTTGTGATTTTTCTTGATACAGTTATGAAATCTTTGTACATATATTCTTTACATAAAAATACTAGATACGTGTTCCGGCTTTCTCTTAAGTTAAAACTAATTTCTTAATTTCGGAGTTTCAGCGGCTAATCGGAATATCTCAGTTTGGGTTCATCCTCCTACGTTTTCCCGGTGGAAATTCTTATGGATGGCCACCACCCTGGAACAGGTACAGGGGTCTGTCAGACTTTTACTGACTAAAACCACCCCGGTGTCTCTATCGCCTATACCCAAATTCATGTAAGTTTGACGCATAATGACATTTTCTACCATACAAATAAACAAGACTTCAAAAAAGTTTTCCTTTTTAAGGCCGTTATGACATGGCCTTGTTTCTACCATTTACTGTAGCTAAGAAACCGAGCATTTCCCATAAAGTTAGCCTTACAAAATGTGTCCCAGATGCGCACACAAATTGTATAAGCAGAAGTGTCGTTTGGCCAACCGCAAATTAAATTGCGCTAGAGCCGCAGCTGAAGAAATTAGTTGTTTGTAAACGTAGTTGTGTTATAGCTTTAGTTTCTCTCTGTCGTTGGAACACAAGCCTTAATTACATATGAGTTTTATTTTTATGAATATTTCGCAGAGATTAAAAGTTTACCTGCCAACATTTTATAAAACATTTTGTGTTGTCGCCCTTTTCTTATTTATGTATTAAAATTCCGTGCAACACAAAGGGTACAAAGGCGGACTTAATGGCTTTACTTCTCTTGATGCTGTTTTTTTTTAAGGTGGGAAATCATCTAATGACTTCTCTCGCCCTGGGTGAAACGAGAGGGCGTGTCACACTTTTACTGACCAAATTCACACCTATGTTCTCTCAGTTGCCTTTTGCGTTCTAGAATAAATTTAAAAATTCATAGTGCGTACAGCTAAGGAGTGGAATTCCTTGCCGGAATCTGTGTTTCCTGATGGCTACAACCCGGGAATCTTTAAGTCAAGAGTGAATAGGTTACTTCTAGGTAAGCGCGCTCCATCGTCGACCGCATCGTCGCTTTCCATCAGGTGAGATAGTGGTCAAGCGCGAACCTATCAAGAATAAAAAAAAAGGAAAAGTATGAAAGGGATACTCGTGGCCTTAGCAGGCATCAGCCCTGCTGGGCCCCTACTGTTTGCTGTCATCTGTCTGAGGCACGTGTGGAATACAACGCGTCGTTGACGATTCGGGTTCGGTCTTTATAGGACGAGCGGATAGCGAGCTATCAATAGGCTATTTTACTCTATAAGAGAAAAAATCTAAAAATATGTTATTAAGATAGCTTAGGTAAAATGCAGTCGGTAAGAGTGTTTGTTCATAAAATCACAAAATAAATTTTAATATTCAATCCAAAGAATTCTGTTCTTTATTGCCTTGAAATAGTAGCCACCATGTTATTACGTCATTCTGCTGTGTAAACTAAAGTGACAGCTGTCAATTGATCGGCCATACTGAGCGCATTTGTTTATACAGCCAACTGACGTCACGACCAGAATAAATATGGCGTCCACTGCTTTCTACATTTTCGTCAAATACGCGCGAAATTTGTAAATTTTAAATGCATTTTTAAGGTACTTAGCGATTGAATAAAAATTTTGTGTTTTTTTAAGTGGTTTATTAGCACTATAGAATCTAATTGAGATACTTTTCAAAAATGAGTGTAATACCCTATTGATCGTCGTCCGCAAGCCCACGCCTTCGGTCGCCAGAGATCGCTACGTAAACGTAGTTGTATTTTAGCTTTAGTTTCGCTCTGTCGTTGGAACAAGCCTTAATTACATATGAGTTTTATTTTTATGAATATTTTGCTGGGATTAAAAGTTTACCGGTGGACCGGACAGGTGGACCGATGACCTGGTCAGGGTCGCTGGAATCCGATGGATACGAGACGCACAGGACCGGTCGTTGTGGCGACGCTTGGGGGAGGCCTATGTCCAACAGTGGACGTCTTTCGGCTGAAATGATGATGATGATGAAAAGTTTACCCACCTACAGTTTGTAGAACAGTTTTGTGTTGTTGCTCTTTTTATTTATTTATGTATTAAAATTCCATGCAACACATTAAGGGTACAAAAACGGACTTAATGGCTTACCTACTTCTGTTGTTACTGTGCGTATCCTCTTTTTGCGGTTGGGATTTCATCGAATAGCTTGTCACGCTCTGGGCGGAGCGAGAGAGAGTTTCAGATATTTACTGAAGCCTACTCGTGTTCCTTTAATATTTTAAAACATTAAAGCTTTTAAAATTTCCGTCATTGTACCTATATTTACGAAGTAGCAGTATTTGTCAAAACAAACCTACGGCTTTTTGAAATCAAAGTTCCAGCAGACTCACGTTTGAGAAAAAGCTAGTCTACTATTCTCTGTGTTGGCCGCAGTAGAACAGCTTTTCCGCAAAAGTATTTATCAAATGGCTCCAGTATTATACAATAAAATTCCCCGGGAAATATAGACACTCAATCTATATACAGGGTGACTGGTAAATAATGTACGATACTTAAACACGTGATTGTGCTCATGATAACCAACAACTTTTACTATGGGAACAAACCTGAAATCAGGAAAAAAAATAAGCTGTTCAGTACATTTATGTGTGCCTAATGTACTGAACAGCTGATATTTTTTTCGCGATTTCGGCTTTGCTCCCATAATAAAAATTGTTTGTTATCATGAGCACAATCACGTGTTTATTTGTATCGTACACTAATTGCCAGTCACCCTATATATAAAAGGGGAAACTGACTGACTGACTGACATATCAACACACAGCCGAAACTACTGGGATTAGGAGCGTGAAATTTTGTACAAGGTTTCCTTTTATGATGTAGGTGAGCACTAAGAAAGGATTTTCCAAAATTCACTCCCTAAGGGGATGAAGCGGGGGTCCAGTTTGTATGGAGAAACCTACATTCACGCGAGTGAAGCCGCGTGCAAAAGCTAGTTTAGTTAAATTTAAAAAGCGAATGAAAAAATGTTTAATTAATAAATGTTATTACTCTACGACTGAATTTATGGAGGATAATTAGGTTTACTGTTGATAATTCTATTTTAATTTTTGATATCATTTACTATTTTTATTTTATTTATTAGCTGACATTTTAATTATACGTACAGATATTTATAAAACCTAAATGTATTATTATTTGTATGCTTGCGAGTAGAATGCAGAGCACTAATATTAACACCTATTGTAAACTTTGTACCTGCATTGTGACAAATAAAACGATTTGATTTAATTTGATTCAATTGCCCTTTTTTTTCCAGGACCGCAGTAACTTATTAAAGTATTCATTCATAGGTTAGTTTTTGATAAACTTCCAGAACAGTTCGAGTTCTGGAGGTCGTAATCTACACTACTCTTATAAAGGGGTTTTCTTTTTTGTTTGTAGGAGGTAATCTTTGAAAGTACTGGTCCGATTACTAAAATTATTTCACCGTTAGAAAGCTGCTTTATTCCTGAGTGACGTAGGCTATATTTTATGTAGGTATGCGGGCGAAGCGGCGGGCAAAAGCTAGTTCGTAGATATAGTCGGACAGTTTGCATTTGGCTAACTTTAGAATATCAGTATCGACCGGTTATTCTGTTACTGGGTTACTATACTGTTTGTAGCTTTTTTCTCGTGGGATCTTCTTCTACTATTGTACTTCTACCGCTCTAGTTGGAGTGAGAGGGAGGAGTCAGACTTTTACTGACTAAAACCCAATGTTATAACTTCAGTTGCCACTTTGGAAGGGCTGCAGTAGAAAGACGTTCTCTACCAGTCAACCTTTAGGTTAAAAAAGACTACACTGTGGTATTTACAAATGACAGCCGGGACCTGTAACGGTTTAACGTACTTTCCGAGGCACGGAGGAATCTTGGTATGCTCGAGCGCCGATTGTACATACATTTGTACAACTTTTGTGACCTTGAAAAACGCTTAATTGTGGTACTGTAGGTACACATATTTGTTCAAAATTTATTTGGCCGAAAATTTTGGTTTCTATAATTATATTTGTTTTTCCTAGAAAAATCCAGTTTTTTATTTTACGTATAAATGCGCAATTACGTAATAATGATACCCCCCGCGCGCGAGGGGTGATGGTCCTATCCACAAACCGACCTCGGCAAAAGGACCGCTTATTCTGTTACTAGGTTACTAGCTGTGGCTCTGTAGCTTTTTCGTAAGAAATTATCTAATGACTCATCCCGTTCAAGGTGGAGAGAGAGTATCAGAAGTCTTCTACTGACTAAAACCCAGTGTTACCACCAACCAACCAAACCACCAACCAACCGAACCAACCAACCAACCAACCAAACCACCAACCAACCAACCAACCAACCAAACCAACTAACCAACCAACCAACCAACCAAACCAACCATACCAACTAACCAACTAACCAACTAACCAACCAACCAAACCAACCATACCAACTAACTAACCAACCAAACCAACTAAACAACCAACCAACCAACCAAACCAACCAACCAATCAACCAAGCAATCAATCATCCAACCAAACCAACCAAGTTGTGTGACCAATATAGTTTAGCTAAGGCCAATAGCTTGACGTACTGTCCGAGACTGGGAAGAATCTTGGTATGTTAAGATCACCCATCCACAAACCGGCCTCGACAAAGGTTGCTTAGCTTGGATATCAAAGGTTGCTTAAGGGAGAGTACAAAGCCACCAACCAACCAACCAAACCAACTAACCAACCAACCAACCAAACCAACTAACTAACTAACCAAACCAACTAACCAACCAACCAACCAACCAACCAACCAACCAACCAAACCAACCAACCAATCAACCAAAAATCCAATCATCCAACCAAACCAACCAAGTTGTGTGACCAATGGCTTAGCTGAGGCCAATGGCTTGACATACTTTCCGAGGCTGGGAAGAATCTTGATATGTTAAGATCACTCATCCACAAACCGGCTTCGACCAAGGTTGCTTAAGAGAGAGTACAAAGCTTATTTATTCTCTTTGTGAAGACCTTAATCTTCCTATATTATAACCTTTGCTTCACCATGGGACAAATTACGGCCATGTTAATAAAGGATATCTTTTAATACCCTCGTTTGTGGCACACGTCGACAATTTTCGAGACGTATAATTGCGAAATGCAACATTCACATTCAAAATGATAACACTGCCTTTGTGTTTGAGTTAATAAGAGCTACAAATGATTCCTTTTATCTACGAAATTAAAAGAAACGTTTCAACATTTTGAATTGATCAGAATATAAAAGCATAGTACAATCAACCTTATAATATTTCCACTGCTGGGTCTCAAGCCTCCTCTGTAGAAGAAGGAATGGGCTGTAATCCACCACGCGGGCCCAGTGCATGTTGGTGGCATAAGTCACACGTTATCAAAGGCCTCCTCGTTGGGAGAGGGAATGGGCCGTAATCCACCAAGCGAGCCCAGTGCGTGTTGGTAGATGTCGCATATCAGCAGTAGATGTAGCATAGCATAATCAGCCTTTTAATGTTCCCACTGCTGGGACTCAGGCCTCCTCTTTCTAGGAGAGGGAATGGGCCGTAATCGACCACGCGAGCCCAGTGTGGAGTGGTGAATGTCACATGTCTTCGAATTTTTGATTCTAGGACATACCGGTTTCCTCATAATATTTTCCTTCACGGTTTTGAGAGCAGTGGTGATGAAATAAATTACACAAAGTAATGCACCTGGCTGAGATTGAACTTGTAAATCGGATCTGTACTAGGCCCTCACTGCTCTCCTAGGCTGCTCTATAATAGTTACTTAAGAGCGTCCTTTTCGAGGTACATTTTCATACCGCTCTTACGTGATTATGATGTTATTACACATCTTTATCTAGATATTTTGGATACACAGCTATCTTGTGGATATTATCTAGTCTTATATAGAAATCTAAACATAAATTTGTGTAAAACTAATCTAGTAAAGACGTCTGAAAATCTGCTATTTTATGTGAATTTTGGCCCTCCATAATGTACTCATACATTAAAAATATAAAAAAGTACATCAATAGAAGCCTTGCACATTAATTTGAAATTCTGAATGACAACCATGTTTTTGAAAAACTTTTCAGGGTTTAAAAAAAACCACGTAATTCCTGGAACAAGTAAATCACGGAATTACCGAATGCCAAAAGAGTTTTTAGGCGTTATCTATCTTTTTTTGCATTGCCTCTTCATCAAACATCGCGTTGGATTTCGTTAGAAGAAGCAACAAGCTTTTAAACTATGCTCGATGTTTAAGTTAGGCGAGTGGAAAAGGACCCTCTTAAGTTTTTAATAGTGAATAGTTGTATAAAATGTATTCTTAGTCGTACACTCTTAACGGAGTGGCCGTGGTCGTCTGCCTGGGTTGAACTCATCTGATGTTAAGCGATGATGTGGTCGACGGCAACGGTAAAACACGCTTGCCTAGAAGCAACTTATTCACATTTAACAGATTATTTTAATTTAAGCGTTTGGATAATTCTTTAAAAAGCGTATGAGCACTCGGACCCCACGGCCCAAGAGTTTCAACCCCAAACGGCTCAAAAATATAACTGCCGACGAGGTTGTTATATTTCCGCCGTTTGAGGTTCTCCGAAGCCGCAGCGGCAGCACCAGCACAGCACGAAAGCTTAGTTAACACTTCGCTCGACCCAAGGGCTTGGTTTTACCTCGGTCAGATATTAAGCATTGCCATACAACGTGGCAATGCTGCCAGTCTTTTGGGCACACTTCCAGTCGAAAACGATGCGGAGGAATTTTATGACGCCATATTTTAGCTAGTAGTTTTTGCCTTTAGTGTATATATAGTTTTAATTAGTTAAGTGTTTTTATTATTCGAAATTGGAACTGTTTGCGAGCATGTTACTTTTTAATTTGCGAGACTGTCTTTTAATAAAAAAATATCACTTAGCCAAAACCGTTCTAAATCGTTATACTTACATAATATTGCGCATAAAGTTTGCCTGAACTGAGCCCCCGTTTTGTCTTCAAGGACAGCCTCTGTCAGAAGCTTATAAATCACGATTATGACTCGGCTAAACCACATAAGTGCCTGTCTCTATATCTCGCTATTTTATAGGGGTTGCTCGTGAAGGGAAATATCAATGTTATGCCTAAAAATATTGTGCTCGGGAATTTTAAAAACTCTGATATTACAATGGCGAAAGTTTGTATTGTTTGTTTGTTACGCTTAAACGTATGAACTGATTTAAATGAAATTTGACAATAGGTTACTTTATATCCCGAGAATAACTTCCCTTAGGATAATTTTCTACTTTAATGCGGGTAAAATTGCTGGCAGAAGTTATTATAACACAAAAATCCATGATTTTCCACCCTCAAAAAAGGCTCAATCTTAGATTTGGTAACCCATGAGGCAGTTCCTGTAATAAATCGTATGTTTGCGTGAAGAAGATGTAGCCGGAGTAACCAGAGATAAAGTAATTAATGTCGCACATTTCTTCAGTTCAAACAATTGATTGTTTTAGGCTGATGGAGATAAAAATCTATGCTTCCTATAAGCATCACAGCTGTATAGGTATATTTCCCAGAAGATTTTGACACAGACGAGGGTGCGACGTGTCACATGTGACTGCAGAATAATCATTTTCTTAATATTCACTTGAATCTCGAGTTCCTGAAGTAGAGACGAATTTACTTAAAAAAAAATAGAAGCAAATTATTATTATCTTTACCTAAGCCTAAATATAACAGCCCCCCTTGCCAAGTTACGATCGTTTCGTTTGCGTCGAACGCCTCGAGTAGGCCATGCCTCCGATACCTTTGTTCTGACGTCATCTCAACGCTCAGTCACGTGGTCAGAACAAAGGAATTGGAGGCGAGGCCTACTCGAGGCGTTCGACGCAAACGAAACGATCGAAACTTGGCTAGGGAAGCTGAGTTATTAAGTAGTAGTAGTATTATATTAAGAGGCTTCGCTCGAATGATAATAATCAAAAATTATCGAAGACGAACATAGGTACAAACTGGATAAAACAAGCCAAATCCAATAAAAAGTATAAAACCCAGGACCAGGTTATCCAAATCCAGTGAATGAACATCTAGTCTCATAAAAAATAAAATAAATGATAGGAATACAGAAATTAGGATGTTGGCTGCAAAGTAAGCAATATAATTCTTTACTTATATCACACTTTTAATGAAGGCAAAAGAATGCTTTTTTTTATTCTTGATAGGTTCGCGCTTGACCACTATCTCATCTGATGGAAAGCGACGATGCGGTCGACGATGGAGCGCGCTTACCTAGAAGTAACCTATTCACTCTTGACTTAAAGATTCCCGGGTTGTAGCCATCAGGAAACACAGATTCCGGCAAGGCATTCCACTCCTTAGCTGTACGCACAATGAATGTGTTCCCAAAACGTTTTGTGCGTATAGGTGGGATGTCCACCATGTACCGGTGGCGCATTGCCGTACGCCTGGTGGTCCGATGATGGAACGGGCTAGGCGGAATTAAGTCATGCAATTCCGACGTACACTCCCCGAAATTCAACCGGTAGAAAGCCGACAGGCTGGCAAGGGCAACTCGGCGTCGACGCTGAATGTATTTGTGTGTGCGTATGTTTGTTACTGCTTCACCCACAAACAATAGAACGGATCCGAATTAAATTTGGCCCACGGGTAGACCATGCCCTGGCATAACCCATAGGGTATTTTTTTATTCCAGGACTATATTCTCTTGAATAACTTTTCTACTTTTACGCGAGCGAAACCGCTGACACGAGCTAGTAGAAATTCATAAGATAATAAAATTAGCAACAGCTGTTACACTAACAAAACAACAGCCCTATACTGTAACTGAGTAAGACATACGTCTTGTTTCAGGAGGCCCCTGGAGAGACGTCAAACTTTCAACACTTGTAGGCTTTTCAGCGTAAACCCCTGAAGGATTGGATGGGGAGGGTTGGAACGTGTCGCGTTATCCCTCTTGGGAGGGACGGAGTTTTAGTTCCGGGGATATTGTTGCCGGGTGTAATTAATTACCGGTGATATGATATTAATTCTTGAAGGAAAATATGGCTTCGTAGACAAATGGAAATTAATTGTACCCACTCAGGCTAGAGCCTCGTTAAGAGCTCTTAACCTAAACTGAACTGTTAAAGGAATGGAGCTGAATAGGGTATATACCTTTTTTTTTCGGGTGGGTAAATCATCCAATGACATTATCTCTTGGGCGGGGCGGGAGATAGTGTCAGATTTTTACTGACTAAAAACCCACTCCTGTTCCTTCTTTGCCATTTTTCCAAGGCCCCGGGGATCTCTTTCGCCTCACCCATGGCCCCAGTAGGCTTCGACTCTGCTGGGCCCCTACGGTTGCTGACATCTCCTTGAGGCACGCGTGGAACACTACGCGCCGTCGGCGACTTGGGCTCGGTTCGGACGCTTACCGGACGATCGGACGGCGAGCTACCCATTGTTCGCCGTAAATAGGGTATATAACTCCATTCCTCTTTTTCGCTCGCACACCTATCATTTTAAGGCTTATAGTTCCTTGAAACTTTGACCGGAGTCAAATGCACATATAGGTACTCGTACTGCCGCCTGCACCTGCATAGAGCCCCGCTGACCTTTAAAACCATTTTCTTTCCGAAATATTGATGGATTTACATACATTCTGATTGCCTCCTTCTGCGAAGCAGTAATGTTAGCAAAGGAGGCGGCCGATCGCGTGAGGCAACGGTTCTCACGTCCCATCCGCCGCCGGGATTCCGATCCCGATTTCCGGCCACCGTAGGCGCGGGCTTGCGGACGGCGAGCAATGGGTGGCTCGCCGTCCGACCGTCCGGTAACCGTCCGGACCGAGCCCAAGTCGTCGACGGCGCGTAGTGTTCCACGCGCGCCTCAAGGAGATGTCAGCAACCTACTGGGGCCATGGGTGTTGCAAAAGTGACCCCCGGGGCCCTGGAAAAAATGGCAAAGAAGGAACAGAAGTGGGTTTTTAGTCACTAAAAGTCTGACACTATCTCCCGCTCCGCCCAAGAGCGGGGGATGTCATTACATGATTTTCGCACCCGAAAAAAAAAAGAAACATACATTCTGAAAAACATTTCACCTGCAATTTTATATGCAAACATATTTCTAAAGATTAAAGCCGTTTTAAAGAAGTAGGGAAAATAAGCGAAAAAATATCATGACGTTAATATTTTTTTTGGGCAAAAGTCATACGAAAAAAATCATATTGTTGATAATATTATACATGAATCTATAATAAACATAAAATATTTTTTTCAAACCTATTAACTTAGCCGTTACCGAGGAGTTGGTACTTTCTGATAAGTCACTGTTTTAGGGTAAGGCAGCTTTAAGGTAAGGCACTGATCGGGAGCTAGGGCCTTAACAGTATCTACGTCATGACCGGCCCGAACTTCGAACAATTGACTTTTTTTTTTTAATTCATATAAACCAGTGCTTGACTGCGATCCCACCTGATGGTAAGCAGAGATGCAATCATTGATGGCGAGGCGCACCAGTTTATTAAGCGCCTATTCACTCTAGCCTTGAAGTCACCTAAATTATAGTTGGACGGGAAGACCGCAGGAGGCAAATTGTTCCAGACCTTCGATGTACGCGGTATAAACGACGAAGCGAAATGCTTAGTCCGGACAGTTGAAGTTTCAACAACGTAAGAGTGGATACTCGCCGTACGTCGGGTTGTCCGATGGAAAGGAGATAGCGGAATCAAGTCATGCAATTCCCGCGCACACTCTCCAAAATGCAACCTGTAAAATACCGATAGGCTGGCTACGCTGCGCCTGAGCTCGAGGCTTTGTAGATTGGACTTAACCAAATCTGGATCCCCAATTAGCCTCTTCGCACGCCTTTCCACTGAGTCCAAAGGTGCTAGATGGCATTTTGCAGCACCAGCCCATATGGCTGCGCAGTAATTCTATTATGGCGAATACGTATTGCGTATTTTTTCGAGTATATGCAATAGTTCAGAACGCCAATATCAAAGTGGCAAATATATCCAAATTTTCCACCATTACATTAGTTATACTTCTACGGTCCGGACGAAGCGTTTCGCCTCGTCGTTTATACCGCGTACATCGAAGGTCTTGAACAATTTGCCTGCAGCGGTCATCCCGTCCGATTATAATATAGGTGTCTTCAATCACTAGTTTATATTATTTACATATTACTTATGTAAAAATAAATATTTTGGTCGTAATGTAAGTTAACCCCTCGGACACCCCGGGGGGTATTATTATTACGTAATTGCGCGTGTTTACGTAAATCACCAAAAAATAAAAATAAAAAAATAAAACTTTTTCTGGATTTTTCTAAGAAAAACAAAAATATAGAAACCAAAATTTTCGGCTAAATAAAAATCGTACTTGAACGTGTGTACAAAACGATATTTAAGCGTTTTTAAAGGTCATTTAAGTTGTACAGACGTATTATGATATGCTTCAACTAAAATTGAAAAGACTGTGGATTAAGGTAGGTATAAAAAAGACAAAGTAGCCGTACTATCAACATTCTACAAATAAAACCTTAATAACTGTCCAAAGCTAGAAGCTAGCAAAGGTTAGAAGGTAACAAAGGCTAGAACGTAGGTGGAAGGTAGGTAGGTGGTATGTTTAACTGCAAAACACAATTTAAGTTTCTCGTGAAACTAAATGGTAAATGCCAGAGAAAATTAAAGGTCACAAAGCATTTGGTTAAAATAATCTAGGTGTCTGGAGCAGTGTTGGCCGAGTGGTGACGGCCCCGACTTACGAGTTGTAGGTCGCGGGTTAAAACCCAGCCAAATAAATTACCTTGTGTAATTTATTTCATCACCACTGCTCTCAAAACGGTGAAGGAAAACATCGTGAGGAAACCGGCATGTCCTAGAACCAAAAATTCGAAGACATGTGACATTCACCAACCCGCACTGGGCCCGCGTGGTGGATTACGGCCCATTCCCTCTCCTAGAGAGGAGGCCTGAATTCCAACAGTGGGAACATTATAAGGCCGAGTATGCTAGTATGCTAATCTAGGTGACTACATGAAAACAGAAAGAAAACACTACAACACCGACGACGACGGATATGGTTCGAGCATAAGGGATCACAAAATACGATGCACGAAATTGGTTACTTGCACATTAGATATTTAAGTAGGCACAATATTTTATACAAAACAACAAATAACACTATTGAATAAAGCAGCAATTAGTATTTCATAATATATATGTTGAAATGAGGAAGAGCAGTGGTAACGGCCCCGACTTACGATTTGTAGGTCGTGGGTTCAAACCCAGCCAGGCGCATTACTTTGTGTAATTTATTTCATCACCACTGCTCTCAAAACGGTGAAGGAAAACATCGTGAGGAAACCGGCATGTCCTAGAACCAAAAATTCGAAGACATGTGACATTCACCAACCCGCACTGGGCCCGCGTGGTGGATTATGGCCAATTCCCTCTCCTAGAGAGGAGACCTGAATCCCAACTGCGGGAATATTATAAGACTGATGCTATAATCTGAGTGAAGTAAGAAAGTGTATCAGACTTTTAATGACTAAACAGAGAGTTTATAAAGCAGCAATTAGTATTACAAATGTTGATATGAGGAAGAATGGGTGCGTAGAGGGAACATCTCGCTTTCTCTTTTGTGCTCTCGTAACCTACTGTCAATGACGTCACATTTCAGTATGTGAATTCTTATTTTGTTACTTGACAGTTTTTCCTTCAACTAGATTTAAAAGATCTCTTGCTTACTTAATATTGAATGGATTTGAAAAATTATTCCTATTTACTATTTTGGATAAAGTTGGTGCAAATAATAAATATACAGTTTTTTTTAAGGTTGGAAATCATCCAATGTCTTTTCGCGCTCTGGGCGGAGCGGGAGGGCGTGTCAGACTTTTACTGACTAAAACCACACCTGTATCCTTCAATTACCCTTTGGGTTCTAGGATTACGGGTTTCCTTTTCAAAAATTCCCCGCGATCCTAGCTAGCGCGCATTGGCCCTGCTGGGCCCCTACGGTTTGCTGACATCTCTTTGAGGAGCGCGTGGACCAATCACTACGCGCTGTTGACAACTGGGCTCGGTTCGGTTAATTACCAAACGGCCGTACGACGAGCTACCCATTGCTTGACGTCCGCGAGCCCGCGTCTACCGTGGCTGGTAGTAGGGGTCGGAATTACGGCGGTTTTAAAATGTAGTTCAAAAAAGTGTGTTTGGTCGTTTATATACAAAGTAATAACCCATATCCTTTCATGCCGTAAAACCACTCAAGATCCATGTAATAAATAAGTTATAAAGTAACAATAAGACCACATAACGACAGCGTAGCCGCGACTGCAATAAATTTCTTTCAGTCAACACACTCGGCTATAAGTAGGTAACTGGAACACAGTTTTTCATTCTTAATTCAACGCGTTAACAAGTTTTTCCGTAAAGGCACAGAATAACAAAGAAAAGTATAGAAGTTTAGTTTCACACTTAGACATTGAGAATAAACTGAAACCCATGGGAGCAGTGGTGCCGAGTGGTAACGGCCCCGACTTACGAGTTGTAGATCGCGGATTCAAACAAAGCCAGGCGCATTACTTTGTTTAATTTATTTCATCACCACTGCTCTCAAAACGGTGAAGGAAAACATCGTGAGGAAACCGGCATGTCCTAGAACCAATAATAGATTACTGCCCATTCCCTCTTATAGAGAGGAGGCCTGAATCGAAGCACTGGGAAGAATAAGGCTGATTACTCAGACCAATAAAAAAGTATGATTATGCTTATTAGCTTTTTTTTTCGGTGGGAAAATCATCCAATAACATCCCGCGCTCTTCAGCGGAGTGAGAGGGTATGTCAGACTTTTGCTGACTAAAAACCCACTAGACTTCGACCCTGCAGACATCTCCTTGAGGCGCGCGTGGAACAGTACGCGCCTTCGACGGCTTGGGCTCGGTCCGGACGGTTGACGGACGGCGAGCTACCCATTGCTCGCCGTCCGCAAACCCGCGCCCACGGTTGCCGAAAATCGGGATCGGGATTTCGGTGGCTGGGGCGTGAGGGCCGCTCCCTCGCGCGTGCACGTGCGGCCTCCTCCTTTGCTAACATTACCGCTTCGCAGAAGGAGGCGACCGCCTGCCACTCCTCGATGCTTATTATGCTTGTAGACTGAACTGATCGTCAGCGTCGGGCAGAAAAATGTGAGAGATATAGAATGTTTGTTCGGTCAGTAATTTCTAGAATTCTGATTGAGCCAAATATTACATTAGTGTGGCCCTAGAAAGCATAGGGCAAATGAAGGTACATATTATAGGTGAGTTTTAGTTAATAAAAGCCTGGCACTTCACGCTCCACCCTAGAGCAGAAGTCATTTAATAAGTTCCCGCCTCAAAAAAAAAAATGGTATTTAGTAAAACTCTGTAGACATACGAAGGAAAATGTATGTTTCTGATCATGCCTGCGCATAGGCATAACTGAACAGTGAACTTATACAGACATAGGCATTACTCGGGTTGGAAAAGCAAGCCGAGTAATGTCTATCTAACTCTTTGAAACGTTCTCGTAGACCTTAATTTTCCTATAGAGCGAACCTTCTACACTATTCTGTCATACACAGCAGTGTTTAATATAATAATAAACTACTTTTACCGGTCGATACTTAGTAGTTACTACTCATACGTATATTTAGTTATAAGTAATAGGACGTTAAACTCGATTCATGATTAAAATGTGTAGTTTTCCAGATGAGTCATGCATGGTAGTGGAAAAAAGTTAATTTGCATCGTGCTTGCTTTGTTTTTCAGGTTTTTCAATTTCCTCAAGAACATGCTTTTATTATTTAAGTAATTATATTCTGTTAAAAATTATAGAAATACTACCTACTGCAAGCGGCTTTGCTTGCCTGAAAGGAGAAAATTGTCCCAAGGGACAAAAAGCAAAAAGGAAAAGTTTTTCCCAAGATAAAAAGTAATCTATGTACTATTCGAGGACATTGGCACACAAAATTGGCACAAGGGTAGACCCCTTGTGCCAATTTTTTTCCAAATCTCGCTGACAAAATAACGTTTCTTGTAAGGGAATTAACTTTATTTTAATTTTATTATTTGTTGTTGCAACGGCAATAGTAATACACATTCTGTGAAAATTTCAACTCTCTACCTCATACAGTTTATGAGATATAGCCCGCTGACAATCGAACAGGCAGACAGACAGACGGACAGCGGAGGCTAGTAATAGGGTCCCGTTGGCACCCTTGGAGTACGGAAACCTGAAAAGATATTCTTAACAAAGGTCCACTCAAACGATTATCCCTACTCCTAAGATAATAATTGCCATTAATTTTCCTTTTAATATCTCGGGTCACTATGAAAACAATTTTAGTCAAAACGGGGCCAAGTTTTAAGGAAAATTAGCAGTTCTATCCCCCTATCGTTTGCCAGGGAGGCTTCTAGAGATATTGGTTTTATTTGCCACCCAATGACCCAATTGACCTTGCACAATTTAATTTAAAAGAAAAAAACTTTGCATCGCCGATTATGGGCTATTTGAATTAATTTTCTGATTAAAACACCGGCCACCGTAGGCGCAGGCTTGCGGACGAGCAATGCGTAGCTCGCCGTCCGCCCGACCCAGAGTCAGCAAAACCGTAGGGGCCCAGCAGGGACGATGCCTACAAAGGGCCATGAATTAACTTCTGAAAGTTCAGTTACCCGGTGTCCTAGATCGCAAAAGACAACTGAAGGAACATAGGTGTGGTGGTGTGGTTTTAGTCAGTAAAAGTCTGACAGGCCCTCTCGCTCCACCCTAGAGCGAGTGAAGCCATTACATGATTTTACCTTAAAAAAAAACCCAATGACCCAGTTGGCTTTGCACAATTGAATTTAAAAGAAAATACTTGGCAACACCGTCTATGGGCTATTTGCATAAATTTTCTGATTAAAACACTGGGTTTAAGTACTGTAAATATTTGGAAAGTTGGCAACGGTCAAGGCTAACAAGTTTTCTATTGTTTTACTTGGTAATTTCACAATGAAAACGTGTAGGTTGTACTAGGCATAGTTTAAACTTTTTAAGCTCCTGGGAAAAAGATGCCAAACTAGACTTATATAGCACTGGGGTATTTATTCATAATTTGTAAATACTTGATTGTATTCTTTTAAGTATTTCTGTTTTGTTAAACTGTGTTTGTAAATTACTGGGTTCTCTAAGTAGAGCTCCACATCGTTGTCAATGGAGACGATAACCAGAAAACAACATTTCAGCTTATTTAGTTTTCATAACAACGTAAAATAGGAAAATTAAAGTGAAAATACAAAGAAAATAACTTTTTACAAAAAAAAAAAAAATACAACCGACTTCAATGTAAAAAAAAACACTGAAAACTGCAAAATAACATTAATTTATTACAGAGTTCCGGTACCTAACTTCAGGCTTCATCATCAGATCAGTTCGATATGTTCCCCCTCTTCTTTCAGTCAGTCATCGACTACACGTATAAACAAAGCAATTTTACTTGTTACGACGGTTCTGCTGTGATCCTTTGAGGAGTTCTGTTCCATATCTTCGAAGTTCATGATCAGATCATAACAATGTTTCTATGGGACCAACTCGGAAGCATAAACTTTCAATAATAATAAAAAAAAACAAAATCGGTCCACAATTGACCGAGAAATCGGTGAACATACATTAAAAAAAATACATTCAGCTGAACATAGAACCTCCTTATTGAAGTCGGTTAAAAATGATTAAAATTCTTCCGATACAATCTAAATCCGCACTTAACAGAGAACTTCTATTCAAGAAAACTCTCGAAAACCGTTTTGTTTATCTCGAAACCATCTTAGAATCCCAAAGAGATGAGGCCGTCACAAATCCTATCACTGATGAGATCCTTGGTAATGGATAAAGGGGCTGTAATAGGAAAGGTATGGGCGAGCAACTGGAAACGAGATAAGATTCTTTGGTTACAAGATATCTCGGACGAAATGTCAACAGATTTGAAATTATTGCCATCGAGGATTGTGATTCGTGTATTCTTATACCAGATACAAGATACAAGAACAGATATTTTGAAAGAAAGAAATAGTACATTTTGATACAAGTGCAGAAAGTTTGTCATTGCGACCGAGGGGGAATTAGCACGAGCCGTAGGAGAGTGTGTTATGGAGCCGAGGGCTGCAGTGACAAATTTGCACGTGTGTCAAACGACTTTTTTCAATACACTTACGAAGAAATAATCGGGGGTTGACCGGCGACTCGTGGGGGTCGACGCGCGCCCAGCCTGATGCGATACATGTAATAACATTGTGGCGGGGGACAGCACGCGCTATTTCTGCACTAGAGCGGAAAGCAGTCTATTGCGTGCCTAAAAGCGGTGGGATAAGAGCGGGTTTTCGAGTAAGTGTATTGAAAAATATTTTGTTTGGCACACATAGTTTTTTTTTTATTGCTTCATTGCGATCCCACCTGATGGTAAGCAGTGATGCAATCGTTGATGGTGAGACGCACTAGATTACACACAATGCAGAAACTTAAGATTAAAAAAAAAAAAAAAGTTTTATTTTTTTTAAATCTTAAGTTTCTATCTATATATCAATACTAGCTTCTGCCAGCGGCTTCGCCCGCGTGAAAGTAGGTTTCTCCATACAAACTTTGGACCCCCGTTTCATTCCTTTAGGGGGTGAATTTTGGAAAATCCTCTCTTAGTGCTCGCCTATGTCTTATGAGGAAACCTTGTGCAAAATTTCAGGTTTCTAGTCCCAGTAGTTTTGGCTGTGCGTTGATATGTTAGTCAGTCAGTTTCTCCTTTTATATATATAGGGTGACTGGCAATTAGTGTACGATACTTAAACACGTGATTGTGCTCATGATAACAAACAATTTTTATTATTGGAGCAAAGCCGAAATCGCGCAAAAAATATCAGCTGTTCAGTACATTAGGCAAACATAAATGTACTGAACAGCTGATTTTTTTTTCGCGATTTCAGGTTTGTTCCCATAGTAAAAGTTGTTGCTTATCATGAGCACAATCACGTGTTTAAGTATCGTACACTAATTACCAGTCACCCTGTATAGATAACATTAATTAATTAATATAATATTTCTCATTTATTTATACTTATATCATAACTAAATACATTCAATAATACTCTTGCTAGTTTACTCATATAATTGTTGAAATCAAACTATTAGTCCTGAGATTAGCTCGTTCAAACAAACAAACGAACTTTACAATTATAACATATTGCCAGGAAGCAGAAAAAAGATAAAAACAATATATACGCTTTGTGGCACTAAAGAAAAGTGACGAGGCTTTTTGCGCCCCAACTAATGCCCTATAATTAAACGATTTATAGTAGATCTGAGTGTAGGCGTTTTTATCCCAGCTAGATCTTGGTTCTTGAGTGGGAAAGCTTTCAGGATTGAAAACGTTGTAATAGGTACATTTTATCTGATGTAATATTAAATGTTTCATTTACGTCAAATAAGATGAATCGCGTACCTGAAATAATAATAATTATTTCGAATTTACAAGCACGCTTAGAAATATACAGATACCGGCACTAATCTTGAGCGCTCGGCGAAAGAGTGGGGATCGCTTTGCGCATCGTACACATCGGCGAGCTAATCACTGTACAAGCCGTGGTACAAGGATTGCACTCCCTGCCAACGCGTCTCACTTCATACCACTAAAGAGACTCGATATTTCACTTCTGCGCAAGTGGAAGTCAGCGCTCAAGATCCGTGCCGGTATCTGTAGTGACCTAATCTAAAATTATGTATTTTTAACTTTTATTCATAAAACCACCTAAATTCAACATTTGCATAGACCTGTAGCGACATATATGGCGTCACATAAGAACTAATCCTGCATCGCGCAATCAAAGTTCTCCGCGCGATTGGAACATATAGAACAGCCCGAAATCATCTATCGGGCAGTAGCCCGCCAGACATAACACCCGTCTGGCCGGAGGATCCTCCCTTTTCAACGGAGGTTTGCGGGACTTTTCTCTCTGTTCCGCATACCTCCAAAATGGTGACCCTCGACAAAGAACGTCAGCGCAGCCTTCGTGCAGCTACTACTTCGTGACGTCATTATCACTTCCTCAAGCTTTCGAGCAGCGAGCCATACAGCCAGCACCCACGGCTTTAAAGGGTATCCTGACCACCAGCATGCCTACCTGGTCATACCTGGTCATCACCCTCAGCCTCATCAGCGACCTTGGCTAATCACACCGTACCTTCGGCCAGTCACATGAAGAGCTATGAAGAACCTCTCCTGGTCGACGCAAGCAGTCAAGCCACTACATCGCACAGCACCGCTCCGACTCACTAGAGCCAGCAGCAGCACTACTCCGACTCACAGGAGCCTGCAGCATCATCCCGACTCACTGGGACAGCAACACCCCGACTCACTGGGGCATCACCGCAGACAGTTCCGACTCACCGAGAACTATGCGGCATTCGGTTCCGACCCACTGGAACCAACCTACCACTGGCCTGGCACGCATCAAGAAGCATCAAGAACCATCGATCTCCGATCTCCGGAAGGGAGTGATGTAGCGAAATCTATGGCGTCACATAAGAACTAATCCTGCATCGCGCAATCAAAGTTCTCCGCGCGATTGGAACATACAGCCCGAAATCATCTATCGGGCGGTAGCCCGCCAGACATAACACCCGTCTGGCCGGAGGATCCTCCCTTTTCAAAGGAGGTATGTGGGACTTTACACTCTGTTCCGCATATCTCCACAGACCCATATTAAAACAGAGACCTATTTGCGAGTGGAAGGATAAACGAATATTTCGGTCTCTTCTGTACCGGCCCTTGTCCCCAAATAAAAGTTAACAGATTCCCTTTTTTTTATTACGCATGGTCTGAGTAAATAATTGAAGTTTTATATAAAACTATTAAAATACACATATTTTCAAAACAGCCAAACATTTTATATTTCTATAGGACCTAATAAGAATCTTTTTTCGCTATATTATCACTATATTTGTAAGCGCATGACATAATTGAAAATATTAGCCTATGCTTTATACCTGAAATCATGGCTTCAATAAAACCTTTCTAATTATCTCTAATACCCAATCTTGACATTGAAATTAATCACTCAATCAATTTAACAATAAGAAACTACCGTAAAATACCTTTTAATATGTACTATATTTAGCCCAGTTATTTTTCCATAAGCACTTATAAAACAAACTCCCATTCACAGACCCCGGAACGTTCGCATCGGCAATGAATTCTGAATTTTGCTTACTCAATCCACCTTCATATACCATTGTTTTGTATGAAGTTTAAAATGAAATATTTATCAAATGGAAAATTAAATTGTCATAAAATACTTTATAATTTTATTTCAATAAAAACCTAGATTATCCATAAGATATCTGTGTTTTCAAAATATCTAGAGAAAGATGTGTTACAACGTTATTATCAGATAAGAGCGGTTGTATGAAAATGTATCTAAGGTTGGACGCTCTTAAGGAATATAATAAGGTGCACGTTTGTATCTAAAAAAAATCAGGACGCAATTATGATAAAATAGGTAGGTATTTTTTTTCAATCCTTATTTACGGAAATCGGTAAAAGCGTTTCGTAGAGCAAGTGAGCGGAGCCTCGTACAGGCTGTCGCACTCACGCATACAGTGAAATGGTGCGCGATAAATCCAACGGGTGATTTATTTATTTTATAATTTATGTAGATACACACATATACATACAAATTAATATTAATAAAAATGTACAATAAATTGTACGAGTTTTATAACAAAACTCCAGAAATTTTATGCATATTCAAAATTGCACCTTGTTTATATTTTTATATATTGTATAACATATTCTTGTTTATGCGCATTGCCAAATTCTGTCACTAGCAATGCCCGCCATGGAATCTCGATACTCTGTGGTACATACCTACTCTATGGTGACGTGTTACAGAGAAATTAATTTCCCCTTCGTGTAGTGCCATAAACCCCATGACTCACGTTATGAGCCCATTACGAAACTACTGTACTAACTATAACACTTTTGTTCTAACGGTTTACTAAACAAACCGATTAAAGTAATAACTGACTGTTTAGAAGTCAAATAACTACATTGGTTATTTGCCAGCTAATCGGCTAATCTCCGTCATAGTACAGGCTTGTTAGGTAAGTTAAATTGGACTGTACTTTATTCGTTTGATGTGTATACTCAGTTGAGACATAATTATAGTTTCCACGTAAAAAACGTATTCCATTAAAATACGAGATTTAAATAAATAGCATAGCATAGTCGGCCTTATAATGTTCCCACAGTGAGAGGGAATGGGCCGTAATCCACCACGCGGGCCCAGTGCAGGTTGGTGGATGTCGCATGTCTTCGAATTTTTGGTCCTAGGACATGTCGGTTTCCTCACGATGTTTTCCTTCACCGTTTCGAGAGCAGTGGTGATGAAATAAATTACACAAAGTAATGCGCCTGACTGAGTTTGAACCCGCGACCTACAACTCGCAAGTCGGGGCCGTTACCACTCGGCCACCACTGCTCTTAAATAAATAAATAATAATATTCCACAACTTTCACACAACACCATCTAGTCCCAAACTAAGCAGAGCTTGAGCTATGAGTATTAAACAACCTATAAACATACTTAATATATTCCTAAATACATACATATTATAACATAAATTACACCCAGTTTTCTTGTGAAACCCGGGCCCCTGGGAGTGAAACCCGGGGCCCTGGGACGAAGGCAAAGAAGAAATAGGAGTGGGTTTTTAGTCAGTAAAAGTTTGACACTATCTCCCGCACCGCCCAAGAGCGGGATTTGTCATAAGATGATTTTCCCACCCAATAATAATAATAAAAAACAGTTTTCTTAGATTTCCAAAAATGGGAATAAACATAGCGGTACCGGCTTTTTCCCGTGACTTCGGCGTGAATGTCGGTAATTGCCGACACGAAGACGAAGTAAAAACAAGATAAAAAGTAGCCATATCCTTTCTTGGAGTTTAAACTTACTCTGTACCAATTTTTATTAAAATTAGTTCAGTACCTTAACCATGAAAGTGTAACAGACAGACAAGTTACTTTTATCTATATATATAAATAAGGAGAAACTGACTGACTGACATATCAACGCACAGCTGAAACTAATGGTATTAGGAGCTTGACTTTGCACAAGATTTCTTTTTATGACGTAGGCGAGTAGTAAGAAAGGATGTTCCAAAATTCACACCCTAAATCTTTAGGGGACTCTTTTCATCTCTATGAAACGGGGGTTCATATAATCGGGGGGAGAAACCTATATATAAGGTGTAAAAAAATTAACTTTAAGAATTTCGAGGGGACATTGTACTCCTCATTATGAACAACTTTTACTATGGGACCAAACCTGAAATAGCGAAAAAAAAAATCAGCTGCTCCATACGTTTTGACGAGTTATGCGAACATAAACGTAGGGAACAGCTGATTTTTTTTTCGCGATTTCAGGTTTGGTCCCATAGTAAAAGTTGTTCATAATGAGGAGTACAATGTCCCCTCGAAATTCTTAAAGTTAATTTTTTTACACCTTATATAACCTAAAAGCCGTTGGTAAAAGCTACTTTATAATATTTCTGTGGATTGAAAACAAAATCCAAAAAAATAACTAATTTTAAAACGGGAATAACATACCTTTTGGTGAAAGCTACAGGCCCTAGTGTGGGACCTCGACATGCGAAGCAATTACTCTTGCGGTCACTTAAGAATTACACTCTCGTCTAGTGGCACTTCACAACAATATTTTTCAGATCTTTCACAATTTTTCATCAATCTAAAAATGGCTCAACACCACTTCAATACTTAATTAATCGTTCAAGAGTCCACACTAGCCTCAATGAAATGTCAGCATAAGTGACGGGGCCAGCTCGGGCCGATGTCTGCCAAGGCTATGTGAGATTGTTCAAAAGAGGTTCCAAGGCCGACTGAAGGAACACAAGTGGGTTTTAATTAGTCTGATTCTCGGGTGGAGCCCAGAGGCATAGCATAAGCATAATCAGCCTTATAATGATCCCACTGCTGGGGCTCAGGCCTCCTCTCTAGGAAAGGGAATGGGCCGTAATCCACCACGCGGGCCCAGTGCGGGTTGGTGGATGTCACATGTCTTCAAGTTTTTGGTTCTAGGACATGCCGGTTTCCTCATGATGTTTTCCTTCACCGTTTTAAAAGTAATGCACCTAGTTGGGTTTGAACCTGCGACCTACAACTCGTAAGTCAGGCCTGTTTCCACTAGGCTATCACTCTTCCAGCGGATTTGCCTGCGTAAAAATGGGTTTCTCTATACAAACTTTGAACTCCCGTTTCATCCCCTTAGGGGGTGACCTTTCTTAGTGTTCGCCTACACTATAAAAGGAAACCTTGTGCAAAATTTTACGCTCCTAGGCCCTACAGTTTTGGTTGTGCGTTAATATCTCAGGCAGTCAATTTCTCCTACATATTTCACAACAAAAAAAGTATTCATAGGTACTAGGTACGAATATACTTAGTCAGTTCATTCACCTGCTAACGATTGGCGTCAACAGTTTTCCGCAAACCAATAATATTATTGTGAAAAATAATTAACAATGCAAAAGGTTCCGTTTAACTGAACATGCAAGTATCCATTTCAATATTTCAAAGAGCTTTTCAACAAATCACTTAGTTTACATTTTAATTGAAACAAACAAAACCAATTTCGTTGATGGCCACTCGATCGGCTTTCCGTGGTGTGGAGATCCACTTTGAACCGGTGACCTCAATAATTTTGAGGGGTTTGAAAATATCTTTGAGTACGTACGTATACATACTAAATTGAAGTGATTTTAAGGCTTTCAACAAAGCCATATTTGCTAGCTTTTAAGGTGCCTGTGCAGAGCAAACGAACGAGTGAATTGTGATTGTGTGTTGATTTGATAGGCTCACATATGACTTTTATCTCACCTGATGGTAAGCGATGATGTGGTCGACGATGGAGCACGCTTACTTAGAAGTAACCTATTCACTCTTGACTTAAAGACCCCTAGGTTGTACCTATCAGGAAGGTTCATTAATATTTCAGCAAAACTCCATTGACAAATTTTTAGTTATCAACCAACGTTTCGTATACTATTTATTTCACAAACAATTCATTCAGTTTGTAAAGCGAGTGATTGTAAAATGAAACATTTATCATTTTACAAACACTCGCTTTACAAACTTTTTGGGCAAATGCTTCCCTTGATAAATGTTTCGGATGATATTTAATCATTTATATATTTTATTATATGATAGTAGAAAAATGTAATCACGTCTAGATTTTCAGCTGCATTTTAGAAAAAATCCTCAAAAACTGTATCTACTACTGTTAGGTACAAGTATATACCTTTTATTTTGGTAGAATATCATCAAATAACTTCTCCCGCTCTGGGTGGGGCGAGAGGGAGTGTCAGACTTTTACTGTGTACCCACATGTGTTCCTTTAGTTGGTTCCAGAGACGCTATAGCTCTAGTACAAGTAAGTAAATGAATGCCTCGAAATGAATTATTGATAAAACAACCAGTTTGGTCGATAACTACCGCCTAAGCTCAACTTAGGTGTTTATTTATAGGCTCACATATGTACTAACACTTTCCCGCAATCGTTGCTAAGTTACAAACGCAAATATCATTGTAGAACTAATTTACATACGTTCATGTTTTATGCATAAAATAGCAATGAATTAAATTCCTAAAGCTATGCCAGTTCTCTCACTGAATTCTCGTGTAGTTTTAGTAGTCTTATGTAAAACTAGCTTTTGCCAGTAGATTTCTCAATACAAACTTAGGACCCCCCTTTCTCCCCATAAGGGATGAACTTTGAAAATACCCTCCCTTAGTGCTCGCCTATGTCATAAATGGAGTACTTGTGCAAAATTTCACGCTTTTGGGCCCTGTAGTTTCGTCTGTGCGTTGGTGTGCCATTCAGTCAGTTTCTCCTTTTAATATAGATTCTAGATCTAGAGCCTTAGGAACACAAACCTGCGGTGCGACGTCGCAACGTAAAATACTACGAGTTCGCACGATGTATCTCAAGACCTTGCGAATTGATTCGCATCACAGTGTATGGTTACCTGAACCAATTCTTTGCCGCTCGAAATCGCATCGCAGAAACCTACGATGCGGCTTCGTATCGCACCGCATCGCAGTTTTGTGTGGGAGCCTTTAACCTGGGTCGAAAGTCTAGAAGACTAAAAAAATAAAATAAAAAACTAAAACCCGACTACGACAAAAAAAAAAACGACGCTGAAAAAGTATGAAACAAGATTTTCATACATCGAACAGAACAAAAAGAAAAGCCGCAGTCACACGTTATAGGTACCAACTGAAACACTTTAATAACGTGTGACTACGGTTTTTCTTTTTGTTCTGTTCGAAGTATGAAAATCTTGTTTCATACTTTTTCAACGTCGTTTTTTTTTTGTCGTAGTCGGGTTTTAGTTTTTTACTTTATTTTTATTTAAACAATTTTGGTGTTAAACTTAACACATGACTTTTTGTCCGCTAGAGGGCGTCACTTTAAATTTGAGCAATATTTTCGAAATTTACAAATGTAGCCCTTTCAAATGATACCAAACACGGCGTATTTATCTCCATTTTTATTTTTTTAACACATACTTTTTGTCCGCTAGAGGGCGCCATGTCGAGTTTTGTGACACGTCACGTAGCCTATGTTCAGCGGACAATGAAGACGGTTCTAACGATACCTCATATGTCGAGTTCCGATTGGTAGATAAGGAGCTATGAGGGAACAGATGAACATACTCACATACATACATAGCCTGTCAAAATCATAACCCTCCGTAGTCGGGTAAAAACAAGAAAGGAAAGAACTTGAGGAATCTAATTCTAAAATTCTGTTAATGCTTGATGCTAACCGAGCATCGAGTTAGGCAGTCTTCAAAACACGGAGGAATCTTGGTATGTTATGACGGTTACCCATCCAAGCGCTAAAGTGTTGCCCAATTACTGTCTCTGTAATTGGATGACATAATGATACCCCTTGGCAAGACTGTATTATTTATTTAAATGATATGGAGGACTTGCGAAAAAAAAAAACAGATAAGGAACACAGGTCCTAGAGGCTCCTTTTTCACTCCCCTATCGTCAGCATCGAGCATGGTTTCAAAGCTTGTTACTTCATCCAATGCAATCCAACGTTATGTTTGACGAACAGGCAATGCGAAAAAAGAGAGATAACGCCTGTAAACTCTGTTAGCATTCAGTAATTCCGTGATTTACTCGAATATTTTACAAAACTTGTTCCAGGCAATACGTGTTTTTTTAAACGTTTTTTGCGACATAAACAGCTATATCTTTTTTTCCGTTGACTTAGAAGTTATATTTTTTTACAGCTTCAAGGGACCACAGACCTAAGTATATGGTTTTAATTTCAACTTGATACGTTCAGCCCCGCCTGGGCAGAGCACCGCTGTGTCCTCGTGGGAGCGATCGGCGGCAGCGATCTCTCGCGCCAGGCCTTGGTACAGGCCATGATCCGGAGCGAGGAGGAGTGGCAGGCGGTCGCCTCCTTCTGCGAAGCAGTAATGCTAGCAAAGGAGGAGGCCGCACGTGCACGCGCGAGGCAATGGCCCTCGCGCCCCAGCCGCCGGGATTCCGATCCCGATTTCCGGCCACCATAGGCGCGGGCTTGCGGAAGGCGAGCAATGGGTAGCTCGCCGTCCGATCGTCCGGTAACCGTCCGAACCGAGCCCAAGTCGTCGACGGCGCGTAGTGTTCCACGCGCGCCCCAGGGAGATGTCAGCAACCGTAGGGGCCCAGCAGGGTCGAAGCCTACTGGGGTCATGGGTGATGCGAAGACGATCCACGGTATCCGGGAACAATGGCAAAGAAGGAACAGGAGTGGGTTTTTAGTCAGTAAAAGTCTGACACTATCTCACGCTCCGCCCAAGAGCGAGGGATGTCATAAGATGATTTTCCCAACCGAAAAAAAAACTCGATACGTCCACGCGTTCCCGAGATAAAGGGTCATGACAGACAGACAGACAGACGGACGGACAACAAAGTAATCCTATAAGGGTTCCGTTTTTTCCTTTTGAGGTACGGAACCCTAAAAACTGGCCAAACCGAAGCAGTGAAGTTTACAATTCTCTCAGCCGCGGGCACAAATAATCAAAAGATTAGTTCAAAAGAATTTGTCTCACGTCTTATTACTGAGTCAAGATAAATTCGAACTTAGATTGTTCAATGACTGACCCGAAGGGTCCTCGAAAACTCTGAAGTATTTCTTGTTACCGGCACGATCTCTTTGCAAACCGAGACTTTAGCTCTTTAGCCCCAAGGCAACGAAAATGTCAAATGATGTTGGTTTTCTTCAAAAGGTTAGGGAGATTGTACGTTGAAAAGTGTTCTTTACTAAACGAGGGTATTTTTGTGAATATTTCAACACGTTCTATTTCTTTTAAAGTCGACCCACTTGGAAATACTCATTTCTTTTTACAAGAAAACTTTTGAAATAATTTTATTTAAAACAACTGATGTAATCTATGTACACAAGCGAGCTTAACCTATAATTGAGTTTTCTTACAGCAAACCTTGAAACGCTCCCAAAGTCACCCAAAGGGCAATGGAAAGGGCTATGCTCGGAGTTTCCTTGCGTGATCGAATCAGGAATGAGGATATCGGCAGGAGAACCAAGGTCACCGACATAGCACAGACAGGGCAGGGCACATTGCTCGCAGAACGGATGGCCGTTGGGGCCGAGAGGTTCTGGAATGGCGACCACGTACCGGAAGACGTAGCGTTGGAAGGCCTCCTACAAGGTGGACCGATGACTTGGTAACGGTTGCGAGAGTCAAGTGCGAGAGAAATGACGTCCACTGTTGGACGTAGGCCTCCCCCAAGCGTCGCCACAACGACCGATCCTGTGCGTTTCGCATCCCCGCGACTCTCACCAGGTTGTCGGTGCGGGGGCCTTCCAACGCTGCGTTTTCCGGTACACGGTCGCCATTCTAGAACCTTTCGGCCCCATCGACCATCCGTTCTAGGTGTTCCGTTCTAATATTATATTATATTATAGTATTGTTATTAAATAACTTAACTACCACTTATCTAAAGTTAGTGAAACCCACCATAAATCTATCGGGCGGCCGCCATTACCCTATCGTCAGTTTACTACAGAGAGATAAGAAAAACGTTTAGTGTGTGCATGAAGTACTTCCTACGCATACACAACACAGTAGGTAGATAAGATCAGAACTGACGTCACTGTTTCAATAACAGAACCAACTTAATTGAATAACAATGTCACAGAAAATTGGGGCTTGTGAAACATGATAAGAGGAATGAGACAATGTGACATTTTATCTGAGACTTACTTCTGCCACCGGTTACGCCCGCTTGGTACTAGAAAATATATACTATATGCCTTTTTTTAAGGTCATCTCCTGCTTGGATTCGGCTCGGACGGAGCGGGTAGGTGTGTCAGACTTTTACTGATTAAAACCATACTTTTGTTCTTTTAGTTGCTTGATGCGATCATCATTTCAGCCAAAAGACGTCCACTGTTGGACATAGGCCTCCCCCAAATGTCGCCACAATGACCAGTCCTGTGCGTCTCGCATCTTTCGGATTCCCGCGACCCTCATCAGGTCATCGGTTCACCTTGTGGGAGGCCTTCCAACGCTGCGTCTTCCGGTACGTGGTCTCCATTCCAGAACCTTTCGTCCCCATCGACCATCTGTTCTACGAGCAATGCGCCCTGCCCACTGCCACTTAAGTTTGGCGATTCTTGATACGATAAATGTAATAAATCGTGACGGGGCACAATTCGCGCACTTTTCCGCACCAGTGCGAAAAACAGTAAATTGCGTGCCTAAAAGCGGTAGGGATAAGAGCGACTTTTCGAGCAAGTGTAAGTTATCAGTTATTTAGTATAAATTATTCTTCAAAAAGTATACACGAATTTAATAGCTAATTACTTTACCAATATCAATATCAAGATTAATCGTTATTTTCATCCTAGACCTAACAATGATTAGGTTTAAACGCCTTGATTAGTTCAGTCAACAAGAGACTAGCTACGTCAATTTAGACCTTAATTGTATGTAGTTAAGTGCTATTACTTTGAAGGCCAGGGTGATAATATTCCTATGGGAAATCATGTTTATACAGGCTTTTAGTACGAGTAGTGAAATAATCTTATTTTCTCATGTTGCTAGGGTAGGTTTATATGAGTTATGTTTTAGTAAAGCTGCCCTAAAAACGTCACAGCGTGAACACGATTTTATTACTTTGTTTTAGGAAATAAGTAGGTACTTTTTTATTGATAGTGCTTGACTGCGATCCCACCTGATGGTAAGCAGTAATAGTTGATGGTGAAACGCACTAGTTTATCTGAGCCTATCCACTCTATCCTTAAAGACACCTAAATTATTATAATCGGACGGGAAAACCGCAGCAGGCAAATTGTTCCAATACTTCGAAGTACGCGGTATAAACGACGAGGCGAAACGCTTAGTCCGGACTGTAAAGGCACAAAAAAGATAGGTACAGAAGTCAATCTTAGAAAGTATTTTGTATGTTCGTAAAAACCTAGGACTCTTCAAAATTAGAAGCGATTTTCATAACATAAATACGCGTAGTAAACACGAAATTGTATAACCCAAATGGAGATTAGCTAAGACCAGCAAGTCATTTTTAGTAAACAGCATACGCTTATATAACAACCTGCCTAAAGGCGGTGACTGAACTTAGCGAGGGAAAGTTCAAAACCCATATTAAGCGACCAATTTGGAACCGTGCACTAGCTTTTGACGTTTTATAAGTGCCCATGTAGGCTGAAATAAAATCTTTTGAATTCTGAACTTTTTTTTTTTGAATCTCATGCATGTACTTCACTTTTCATACCTACGCTCGGTGATCGCGCTAGGGTCAGCGCGTGGCGCTGAACTGTCCGAATGCGACCGGGCGCGGTGATAAATGCCTACCTAATCTGAATTGTAAAAATATCACTTGGTCACAAAATCGTCTTCTCTTTAAAACAAACCATCAAAACACAAGCAAATATCTACTTACCTCTCTGAAACAACTGGTAGCCTACAAAACATCAATTCACTGTTTAATGTTGAATTTAAACAACCGTTCACTGAACAGTTAGAATAAGGTTATTTTTTGTTGGTCCATTTTTCAAAAAAAAAATTCACGGACGCGTGTCTCAAACGGATAGCACTCGAGCTCGCATTGAGCTGAATTGAGTCGAGATATCGTGTCCGTGAGTGGTATCTATTAGATGTTGGCGTTGCTAGAGCGCGCTTTGTGTAGATTGACTTCTGTAACTAAGTGTCTATTTTGTAGTAGAGGTGTCAATAACGTAAGTGTGGGCACTCGCCATACGTCGGGTGGTCCAATGGGTTGTGATGATTGTGGAATCAAGTCATGTAAGTAATTCCTGCGTACAATCTCCAAAGTTCATCCTATAAAATACCGAAAGGCTGTTAAATAAATCTACATTTCATTTCGGGGTAGATGAAGACCAAGAAACGATTTCTTTTTAGGTTCAAATACATCAACTAACTTCTCCAACTCTAGGTGGGGCGAGAGAGAGTGCTAGACTTTTATTGACTAACACTCAAGCCATGTTCCTTCAGTTGCCCTTTGCGTTTCAAAGACGCGGTGACGCGATCAAACAATCACAGATGAAACAAAATGATAGATGGACGGGATGGAAGATGATATGACTGGAAAAGGGGGGGAATATTTAAATGACGGTGATTAGAGAACTGATGCCCTACTACGATCTTTTAACACGATCCATTTTACGACCTGAACTGAACAGTTAAAGAGATGGAGCTATATAGGGTGTATAGCCCCATCACTCTTTCTCGCTCAAACGTGTGACATTTTATTTAACACGTCATAGTAAGCCCCGGCCTTGTAATTTTTCTTCATCCATACAAAACACAAAGAAACCAATTTTCAACTTATTTTAAAAAAAGAATAACAGACCTTTGATATAAAGTTTATTTGAATTTGTAATTCAAAGTCAATCCGCAGATATCAAACTTCAAAGGAAACCGTTTTAAAAAGTGCCAATTTCATACGATAAGAACTGATAAAAGGAGCACCGTTGGTTACCCTTCGAGACGGAACCCTAAAACAAAAAGTAAAAATGTGTACGAAAATTCGATCCTGCGGAATAACCCACACTAACCTTCCTTCTTATGTAACTGGTTGTGTAACTTAAAACTTTCCAAAGTAGCGTTTTATATAATTTCATGAAATATGGATAAGGATCGACACGGGAACTTGAAGCGGTTAAAGTGTTCTTGTTCTTCCAAACTTCTTGCATAATAGGCGAGCCTAATTAATCAAAATTCGATAATCAAGAACTTTAACTGTTGAACGAAGAAAATTTTACAGAAAAAAAATTAAGGAAAAAATCAATCCTGGCCTTCTTCAGTTCTTCATGCGGTCAGGCCTGCTACCACCTTAGAGCAAGCTGTGCTGTGTGAGCTGTGGGCTACCTAAAGGAGCCACGTGTTGAGTTCGCAGTACGCAGACCAAGACGAAAGCAGAGAGTCTGGATGAACTTGACTCTTACTCGAGGGGCTGTACTAAATATTATAACTAAGCTTGTTTAATCAGTCTAGTGCAAAACGTATACGATATTACATTAAGATTCTTGCAGACGAGTACGAATCATGATCATCTTCCTGCCCCTGTCCCGTGTTATATGGGGTCGGCGCAACACGTTTTTTTCATCATTTCTGTCCTATCACCCGTCATGCTGTTACTAACTCCTTGTTCCCGTGTCTCTCTGTTGTTGTTGTCCTTAGCATGATCGCTAGTCGGCTGGACTGTGGCTACATCAGTCATTGTTTCGCCATTTGTCATGGAATGGCGCAATAGTGATTGTTTGTTCTTTTTACATGTTTTGTTTGGGTAGTTTTAAGTATTACTAACACTAGTCTATAAGAACATTGTTACTAACAAATTGGACACCACGGTCTGAAATAAAGTATTTATTATTATTATTATTTAACTCCTTTTTCTTTCATATCACTCCTCACACAATCCATTCATCTTTTCTTTCGCATCCCTCTCCTCTCTCCATTCATCCACATGTATACTGATAACTCTTTTAGTAACATGCGTGTCATCCCTCCTCTTCTCTATACCAAGATAAGCGAATCCCTTTCAACTTTTCAGACACTGGTGCCACTTTGACACTTCCTCCATCTGTTCTCATCATCTTCGTCACACCACACATCCATCTCAACATTATCATCTCCGTTACATGCAATCTTTTTTTCATACGGTTTTTGCACTGCCCAACCTTCTGATCTATACAGTATGGCAGGTCTTATCAGGGACACTTTCATTGATGTTGTTCTAGAATTCCTTTACAAATAGAACAATTTGTATGAATGAGCGTTGTTACCTTGTCGCCTCGCATTCATCTGTTGGAGCCTTCATTCGTGCCTGAATTCACTCCAACTCAAGCCCTCTCGCCTATCTATTCAATAACTCTACTATTGAACTAAGTGTCATACTACCTTTATACCTCATTCAGGGAAGTAAAGCCCAAACGTAAACAATCAACTACCTTTCAAACAATTCCTTTGTTGTCCTGTCAATTACACGGAATATAATAACGATAATTTGTAAAGTGGGTAGTGTTTTGTTTACAAGTCTTTGGTTAGAGTGCTTCGGTGTCCAAAATTTTATCGTGATCATCGTTGTTTGAAAATAGAACGGTTTTTGATATCCACACTAAGACAGCTACCGTAATCTGTAGCTGTCTTAGCGTGGATTTCACAAAACCTTCAATTTGCGTTCAAACTACAATATTTTTGCCAATAATTGCAGTTTATAAGTACTATCGATTTCTTCACTCTTGCCAGAGTGGTCGTGGTTATCACGAAGGTAGCTCTCCGGAAGCCGTCAGGGTACGCCGCACGACTTCCCGCCACTTTTGCCTGCTAACAGTCATCCGGGCTGCTCGTTCAATGGGTCGCCAACAGCCGTTTTGATTTGGTCAGTCCATCGCATCGGTAATCTACCACGCGGCCTTGTTCCGTCCACCTTTCCTTGTATAACAAGGCGTTCGATGGAATCACCTCCACGTCGACAAATACGAGCGCACCAGCGTGGACAAGCGTTCCGTGACGCCCAATTCCTCGATAATGGTAGCGTTTGTTCGAAACTCGGTTAGAATAGATACCAATAGAGTAAAAATTAGTCAAGTAAGTTTGCAACGTAAGTAGGTAGTTTTTCATGTACGTAACATAAAAGAACTCTTAAGTAAATCTCAAATTCTTTATTGCATCCTTTAGATCATGTTAATTTTACTGTATTATTTTTAAAACGGTATTTAGATACAGTTTGAAAAATAATACAGTAAAATTTATAAACAGGAGAGAGGAAGAGAGCTTTAATAATAATGTATTTTATTAAGTACTTAAGTGCTAAATAACTTTTTTTTTTCTATCAAACCCTTATAGGATCACTTTGTTGTCTGTCTGTCTTTACTTTATTTTACTTTTATTCTTTATTATACACACAATTATAAACAGACAATAAAAATCGGACAGCTGATGTAAATAGGCTTAGGTTGATGTGCTGTCTGTCTGTCAAGACAGTGTGGTCATCGAACTTCTTTAGATAATATAATGTAATTGCCCAATTTTACTCGATCTCATATTAAGTATCTCATACTTTTACAATGTTGCTTCAATCTATTTTTAAATATCTATTATTTATTTATTGTGCACAATTACCACGGTGTAGTCTTTTTTAACCCAAAGATTGACTGGTAGAGAATGTCTTGTTGCATTAAGTCCGCCTATGTACCCCTACTGTACATGAAGTTTAAAACATTACCATTTTCATTAGCACTTAAGCAACGATCAAACACCTTAATTTGCCAAGATGTTTTGCTAGGACCACTTAATATTATATTCTCCTTGTTCTCTTTGAAGATAGAGCATGAAGATTTTAACATGAAATATAATGCTGAATAAGTAATGCCACATCTTAGCCTCTACTTTACGAAACAGAGGCCATTTTCCCCCATTTTTTAGTCTTTATAGTTGCGTGAAAGATTACGATCATACCACTGTAGAAATAACTAGAGTAGTTACCAATGTTGCCATGTTAAAAATAAGTTATAGGCAGTTTAATTTTATTAGGAGCAGTGATGGCCGATTGGTAACGGCCCCGACTTACGAGTTGTAGGTCGCGGGTTCAAACCCAGCCAGGCGCATTACTTTATGTGACTTATTTCATCACCACTGCTCTCAAAACGGTGAAGGAAAACATCGTGAGGAAACCGGCGGCATGTCCTAGAACCAAAAAAAAATTCGAAGACAAGTGACGTCCACCAACCCGCACTGGGCCCGCGTGGTGGATTAAGGCCCATTCCCTCTCCTAGAAAGGAGGCCTGAGTCCCAACAGTGGGAACATTATAAGGCTAACTAATGCTATGCTATGCTAATTTTATTACAATTACATGGGCAAGAGTTTATGGAACGTTTTTTGTGTCAAATAAACTCATTGAAAAGTTTAGGCTATTTTAATTGAAAATCCTCCAATGGTTTTTGAGGGTCTTGGACATCGGTAACGCTGTCTAATATCTGTGTATCAATTAATAAGTATATATAAAACAGAATTTAATTACTAGATTATCTGAAATCGTGTTCTATTTACTTAAAAAACCGGCCAAGAGCGAGTCGGGCTCGCGCACGAAGCCACACCGGTGGGTTCCATATCGTCCGTAGCAAAAAATGGCAAAAAATCACGTTTGTTGTATGGGAGGCCCACTTCAATGTTTATTTTATTCTGTATTTATTGTTATAGCGGCAACTGAGATACACAGCCTGGTGACAGACAGACAGACGGACGGACGGACAGCGGAATCTTAGCAATAGGGTCCCGTTATACCCTTTGGGTACGGAACTCTAATAAAAAAGAAGAATAAAAACACAGATTTTAATAAAAAAGTTTTCACATTTTAGTAAATATGTAAGCGAAATGTACGAAAAAAGTGCTGTACAAAAACTCAAATTTTAAAAACAAGAGACAACCGCTTGCAAAACGAAATTGCTACATTTACCGAACAGCATAAACACAAACAACGTATACAAACTAATTAAATACGCCGGAACAATCTAGACGTATTCACGAGGCGAAATATCGTAGTGTTACCCAAATGTCGTAATGCTACCCAAATGTCGTAGTGTTGCCGAAATGTCGTAGTGTTGCCGAAATGTCTGACTGTTACGCGGTTTATTTAACTATTATTTAATTCTAATATTGATTGTTTTATGTATTATGTATATTATTTTATGACATTACTATTTAATATTTTTGTAGACGTTATCTACTATTTCAATGGTTTTTTTTTGCATTCAATTTAATTTTTGGTAACCTATATATTTTTTTATCTTTTGACATTAATATTTAATTTCTTTTTTGACATCCGTGTTATCATAATTTTAAATATTTGTTAATATTTATTTATTTATTTAAAAATTTATGCACCAATGAAACATTGTACAAAGGCGGAATTAATTCCTTAGGCATTTTCTACCAGTCGACCTTAGGGTGGTGCAGAGACATAACATGGCAGGTGCAACTTAATAGAAGACTGACAGAGAGGAAACAAGAACAATAATAAATATATACTTAGATACATACATACAAATAAAGAATGATATTGAGAGAAAAACGAATAGTTGTATTCGTAAATCAAGAGTGTGATGAATCTACCAACTTCTTAATATGCATTTGATAAGTTTGTATGCAAATATTGGCAAAACAGCGCACTATATCACCCTCTTTAATACCTGTATTTTACAAACAAATATAGATTATTATGATTATGTTCCCGAAATGTCGTAGTGTTCTTGTGTTCTAGACTGACCTTTTGTCGTTTTATATAAAAATACGCCCAACCCGACAGACGACGCTGCTGTTTCACCAGCCGGCTGCTTAATGAAGTTACCCAGAATCGTATTTAAACGCCTTCAGCTCAACTCGGCTCGATGCCAAGCGCTTGAGAGCACTACGCAGTTTCAGGTTTCTTTTTAAACATTTTACACTGGATTTTTTTTTCGTATTACGAAACTTAGCTCTTTTGTTTAAAATAAGATTTGCTTTAAGAACTTTGAATGCTTTCTTCTTACTCTTTTACTGAAGAATACCAAACTGGATGAGTATTTCAAACTGGTATTCAGGGGCCTTACCATAACGTGTTAAAATGAAAGAGGGATGGAGCTATACACCCTTTATAGCTCCATCCCTTTAACAGTTCAGTATAGGTCGCCAAAGTCAGAAATAACCAAGATTATAATGTAGTCAAGATTTCGTAGAGCTTCGTAGCACGCGTAGCGCGGTGCTACGAATCGCTACGAAAATCTTAGAAAAGAAATCACGTTTGGCTACACGTTTGCTACACCGCATTTAGGTAAAATAAATTTCTAAAGAATAAAATGGTTTAAACAAACGGGCCAAGTGCGAAGGGTTTTGTACCATTATCCCTCGGTTTCTGATTTAAGCATTCGAAGTTGAGAATTACTCAAACTCTACTTTGCCATGAAAACCTGTCAAAATTTGGCAGTTAAGTATGGTTTGAGACGTTCTTAACTCAAAATACTCAATTCAGAAATCCGCCCTATGTATACAACATTAGACACTATATTATAACCTTTTATAAAAAAACTCGTTTTTACGGTTCCGAACCTCAAAATGAAAAAGCGGAACCCTTATAGGATCACTTTGTTGTCCGTCTGTCTGTCTGTCAAGACCATTTATCTCAGAAACGCGTGGAGGTATCGAGTTGAAATTAATACCATTTATTAAGCTGTTGATCCCCGCATTAACGCCGGCGTAGTCTGCGGTCCCTTGAAACTGTGAAAAAATCTGAGTTAACGAAAAAAAAGATACGGCCGTTTAAGTCGCAAAAAAGTTTATTCCGACACTCTCAAGGGAATCAAAATTCATAGGGTCCTTCCCATTGACGTAGAATCCTGAAATTTGGCATGAAGCAAGGTCTTATAGCATGAATATAGGAAAAAATCTGAAAACGGTAAATTTGTAGTTACGTCACAAAAAAAAACTTTTTTACAATTTGGAAAAATCTTCCTAACAGAATTTGGGAATTGAACTGTTTTCATAGGTAAGTTTGTACGGAACCCTCAGGGCGCAAGTCCGACTCGCACTTGCCCGGTTTTTTTTATTAAGCACTCTACAAAAAACAGTTATGTATTAAGTACATATAAGCCAAAAGGAAGTAAGATAAGGCTTGCATATAAACGCGTCTGACTTTGAAACACATATCTGTTCCAGTAATAAACTGGATTATATGAATCATTAATGTCAGAAGCCTAAACCTAATAATAGCGCGCCATAAATATGACTAAGCGCGATTTTTTTTTCAAGGACAACTCCCTTACGGTAAATGGCCTTGAGCTGCGAGCTTCACTGCAATGACGCTCTTACTCTTGATTTTTAACGAAGCTAGATACACAGAAAAAAACAGATGAATAAACCCTTCCTGATCTGTATTTCACACTACATACTTATATCAAAGAGAAAACGTCCTCACACTAAAGAAAAATCCGAGCAAGGTCGCCTCGTCAAGTATTTTTATCTTCCTCTAAGAAATAAAAAGGGACATTCAAGGAAATTCCAATAAAAAAATGTGTCACGATCTTATGTTCGATGTCAGTTTTCGTGGTGAGAACACAGTACGCGTTATGCATACCAAAAATATTTTGCCGAATGGAGGTTAACGAAAATTGTAGTAGATACAAGCAATACCAGCTAAAAACTAAATTAGAAAGATTATAAAAGAAAAACTGTCTACAAAATGAATTAGTTCTAAAAATAAGGGAGGCAGTAGGTAGAGTAATTCTTACAGTCGGCTAAGAATAGCAACGTCTTAGATGACCTAAAAATTCGGCAAAGCATTGAGTACTTCCACATTCTAAATTACTTATAGAAACCTTATTTAAAATGTTCTAGCTGTCTCCAATTTTTATAAAAAAGAATAACCACAAGCAATCCAATAAAAATGTTTAGTTTTTTTATCAAATTTACACAAAGTAACCAAACTACCGCACTTCCTACATACATAACTATGTATATCAGCTTATATCTCACCCTGTTACATAAAAGAAAAGAAACAGATCAACAGCCTAATCGTCTTTATAAAAACACTGCGCTCCAAGAAACACAATATCCAATTTGTCGAACAATAATTCGATTTAAAAATAGTTTTTAATAGCAAAATTAACTTACCCTCAAACACTTCTTTTCAGCGCGAACTTTCAAAAGTCTATTCACACACTGACATATCTTTTTAAAATTACGATGATAAATAAAAAATATCACGTTTTTTTTTGTCTAAATTCTATTTACAATTTTATTTACAGTTATCCGTAATTTTCGGAATGATACTGGAGTTTGTTGAAACGTCAGTGGTGTCGCATATGTTTTGCGCATGCGCGCCGCAAGATGGCGGCCGCGAGGCGGGTCGATAGCGCGCGATAACGTTCCGAAGGCTGCGCCACCATTGCCGGGTGACATTGTGCTAACGGGGTAACATTAAAACGAGGTCACCGTTTCGTATTAGCCCGCGCTTCCGCGGTACAGTGATACCAGCGTATTTGTTGCCATAACAAAAATGAAAAATATTTTTTTCGTAGTCGTTGGACAGTTCGGGGGTTTATTTATTTGGGTTGTAGATTTATATGATGTTAATTATTTGGGTAACAGGCTTTTTTTTAAATTAGGGTAATTCAGTACCTAAGTTAAACTAAGGGGATTCTTGTAAAGTCCCTTATTTTACATAGGGCACATTCATGTTTATGTTCGTTTATCTTGGAATGAAATCTTGGTTAAGTTATTATTTATTTTAGAATCGTTTTATACAAAAATAAATCCTAATCATTAAACAAAGGACCTTCTGAATTATATAGGTAACACGAAAATATCAATAGGTAGAAATCATTGGGTGTTCCTCAAGGTTCTATCTCCAGTCCATTATTTTTTGGGGGGCTACAGTGCGGTGTGACGTCCACTGTCCCGAAGTAGCGCAGACCTCTTACCCGCGAGCTTCATTCTACAGGATTCCCAATACAATGGGGATTAGGTGTTTACTCCTCTATACGTCTGAGAGAGGCGCGCGTGGAACGCTATGCACCGCCATCTCGGGTTCTGATCAATGGGGCGATGAATGTCTGGACAGTAAACGCAGTAATGGCATGGCACCAAGCATCCGGCACTTTGTTTATGCGAGACACGTACTTCCTGAAGCAGCCATGTCCTGAAAGCACCTTTTTTTTTATTCTTGATAGGTTCGCGCTTGACCGCTATCTCAGCTGATGGAAAGCGACGATGCGGTCGACGATGGAGCGTGCTTACCTAGAAGTAACCTATTCACTCTTGACTTAAAGATTCCCGGGTTGTAGCCATAAGGAAAAACAGATTCCGGCAAGGAATTCCACTCCTTAGCTGTACGCAATATGAATGTGTACCCAAAACGTTTCGTGCGTATAGGTGGGATGTCCACCATGTACCGGTGGCGCATTGCCGTACGCCTGGTGGTCCGATGATAGAACGGGCTAGGCGGAATTAGGTTATGCAATTCCGACGCACACTCCCCGAAATGCAACCAGTAGAAAACCGACAGGCTAGCAACTCGGCGTCGCGCGTCGATGCTCAAGACTTTGAAGCCTCGACTCAACGAGTGCATCATTGCCAATGATCTTCCTGGCTCGCCTCTCAATTGCCTCAAGTGCATCAAGCTGGTATCGGGCAGATCCGTCCCAAAGATGAGAGCAGTACTCCATACACGATCGAACTTGCGCTTGATAAAGTTTGAGCAGCTGTTCCGGCGTGAAGTACCGTCTGACTTTCGCGAGGATTCCCAGCTTTTTTGCTGCCAGTTGAGCCTTTGCTTCGATGTATGGCCTAAAGTTGAGTGTTGACGTCAGCGTAACACCAAGGAGATCAAGATGGTCGGTTATTGGCATGGTTACGCCCCGGAAAGTTGGAGCAGGGCTGAATTGACTCCTTTTAGCGGAAAACCTCCATTGTCTGAAACTTCAGAGAGCCGTACTTCCACCCAAGTCAGCCATCGAGCACTGCCCGCATCGCCTGGACTGTAACGAGGTAAAGAAGGATGTAAGAACCTCTCCCACCAATACACTACCAAGACCTGCCGAGCTTTGACTGGTGCATCAAGATCGTCACTGCACCAGTCTCTTGCTTTGCGTCTTTGCGATTTCGCCTCTAGATCTCATGGCAGGTATGTATCCAGCCTATACGTAAGTGATCATGCGATAATAACTCGGACCTCCATCGCTCCTGCAGTTTAAGCAGTGTTGCAATTTGGAGGGTCATTGGGTCAGCTGCCTACACTGGAGCTCCGAACAGAAGGACCAGGGCAGATACGAATAAACGCCCACAGGCGGTGCTCGGGCCCCCTAAATTGCCGAGCTGATAACCATGCTGGTAACATCTTAAGCTTCTTGGGCCAATTTCAGCTCAAAAATCGAGGCAAAAGCTCAAATGGCATTGAAAATCCTAGCAAAGGTGAGACGGTACTGCACACCTGAACAGCTGCTCAACAATTACCAAGTGCAAGTTCGATCGTGTGTGAACAATGCATTTTTAACATCCCAAAGATAAGAGAAATCTGCAAAATACCAGCTTGATGCCCTTGAGTCGTTGATGTTGGAAGATATTTAGTCAAAACTCCAAAGTCTTAAGCATCAAAGTTGACTTAGGTACTACTGACGGTTTTATATCGTTTACATTACGGGAACCATGCATCGAAAATGCACAATTTAATTCCGCCTAGCGCATTCTATCATGCGACCCCTAGACGTACCTACGGCGTTGCGTCACCAGTATATTACCGACATACCACCCATATGTACAAAATATTTTGGGATCATATGATAGCTTCCGACTTGTTGAGGGCCAGCTGTAGGCCCAAGTGCCTAATACGACTCACAACCTGTAAAATAAGCAGCGCTGCCTCCCACTGCCGACTCCCCCGAGCCGCTCAAGGTTCACCTCCGATAGGAGCTCGACCGTCAACACCTAATCGTATCCGATATTCCACGACATCTCGAGCCAGCCTGCGTCATCATGTCCCGTGGAAGTGACACATCTTCCTGTCAGATAGGCCCCAACAATGTGGCAGAGGTAGAGGCATTTTGTTTTCTGTGGCACAGTTTTATACTGTGTCTGTGGTTGGAGTTTTGAAGCAAGAGCTTGCAGATTGCCCAAATTCGCGAACAGTAGCTTATCTTTCGCCTTCCCCAAAACTAACCTGTGTGTGTCACCACGTTGTTTGGCTTCGGATTGCATTGTCGTAACCACAGCCAACTACATTTTGCTAACAGTCTCTTCTAATCTAGCTGCTAAGCAATGACGGCAATATTTTTATTGTAAGCGATTTTTAGGGTAAAAAAAATAGAACTATACAATAAAAAAATAATTTATTCATCATCAACATCGGTCTTAAGATAGTGTACTTCAGGATCGCTTGTAGTGCGTCCGCGGATGCGTGCAAGTGCAGCCACCCCGCGCGTTGATCTTGTCATGACGTAGACAATCCAGAGTGCACCAACAAGTGCCACTCCGACCAGCAATACTGTTACTGCTATTGTTGCTCCACTCATACCTGTAGGGAAAAAAATGTTAACTTCGAGACAGGCGCATTTTTGAAGAGCACTAACACTAGCCGACCTCTTAACCAATGCCAACAGTGCAATCTATGCTAAAACTTATTACGTTCCAAACTAATAAAATGAAAGTAACTATTTTTAACCGACTTCAAAAAAGAGGAGGTTCTATGTTCGACTGAATGTATGTTTTTTTTTGTATGTTCACCGATTTCTCGGTGAATTGTGGACCGATTTTAAAATTATTATTTTTTTATTGTAATGTTATGCTTCCAAGTTGGTCCCATAGAAATATTGTTATGATCTGATCATGAACTTCGTAGGTATGGAACAGAACTTCTCATAGTTTCGCAGCAGAACTGTCGCAACAAATAAAATTGCTTTATTTATACGTGAAGACGATGCCTGACTGAAGGAAGAGGGGGAATATAGCGAACTGATCTGATGATGAACTCTGTAATAAATTAATTTAATATTTTAATCTAACAGTGTTTGGTATTAATAGAATTATCATGAGATGCACTCTGGCTATAAGGTATTTAAGTATGGCTGAGGGGTACTTTTTAGTGGTGGTATCATAACTAAAAAGTGTAAAATAAAAGACTTTTTACAAAAAAAAAATACAACCGACTTCAATGTAAAAAAAAAACACTGAAAAGTGCAAAATAACTTTAATTTTGGAAGTCCGTGTTAAATAACGAAGAGACAAAACTATTATAGAAACACCGACTTGACACATAGATAAACAATGTCCTGGATTAGTTAGTGACCGTGTTTTGATTTACTCATTCATTTGGGTATCAAAATGTAATTATGACAGGGAGAGAAAGTCTACAAGAGATATTAAAAGAGTGAACATGAAAAATTTTCAGATCCGAAAGACTGATTAAAAGATTATAAAAAAAAATGTCATACCTCCAGTTTTCTTAGCAACTACTTTATCCTTTTGCCCTTTCTCTGCAGTCTTCGCAACTGTGGTTTTAACACCCGCATCTGGTATCGTCGTCCGCACAAAGAAAATCGTCGAAGAAGTCATCGGCGACACTTCAATAGTCAACGTAGTAGTTTTACGAGTGAAGATAGGTTTTAATACAGTTGTTGAAGTAGTAGGGGTAGTTTTTCTTGGAGATGTAGGCTTAGGAGTGGTTGTTGTGCTGGTAGTACTAGTGCTAGTCGAAGTACTAGTAGAAGGGCGTTTAGTAGTTACAGGCTTTTTAGTAGTAGTGGTAGTGGTAGTAGTTGTTGGCCTTTTTGTGGTAGTGGTAGTTGTTGTAGTAGTAGACGTTGTAGTGCTTGTAGGTCTAGGAACAGGAGGAGGAGCAGGTCTTTTTGTAGTAGTCGTGGTTATAACAGTTGTAGTTGAGGTGGGAGAAGGGGGCAAGGTTTCAGTGGTTGTAGCAATAAGTTTCTGTGTCTGCGGTGGTGCTGCTGTGCTGTCTGAGGTTGAATAGTCTTCTGAAGTCGATCCTTTGAAAGAAAAAGTTTTATTAAGTTGGGTTCTTTATTCAATGTTTTTGAATTACTGAGAAGACACAGCTTGGAGACGGTTTGCATTGTGCTGAGATCCCTCACTCTGGAACCTTATCACTGTTAACTTGGGACCTGAGACTTTCTGCAGGTGATTATCATCACCAATTAACATGTCTGTTATATTTACAAGTGCCTACTACTATATTTGTAATATTAAGTTTTTTATTTTTGTATATTTTAAAGGACTGATTTTATGTATATTTTCATCAAAATTGTCTCGTGTATTTTGTTATTCTTTTCTGTTTTTATCTAGTAATATATGCATGCCGTAGTCTCCCATAATTGAAGAAGCACTTGCCTCTGTATAGCAGAGCCTGCTAAAATCCAAAACAAACAAAGTAAGTGTAGAATACTCACTGATATCTAAATCGCAAACGTCCAAGAAGTCAGGGCAACAGTTCTGGGTGACGACGCATACGATGCTACAGCTGCAGCCTCGGTAGCCAGTAGCCTCGTTATAGAGGTCGCAGCGACCGACGCAAGACTCCTCTAGAAACGACAAACATTCAATAAATACATTTTTTTATTGATATAAACTAGTGCTTGACTGCGATCCCACCTGATGGTAAGCAGTGATGCAATCGTTGATGATGAAGCGCACTAGTTCATTAAGAGCCTATTCACTCTAGCCTTGAATATACCTAAATTATAATATAATCGGACGGGAAGACCGCAGCAGGCAAATTGTTCCAGTCATTCGACATAATTATATAGATAATGGATAATATCTACCTACATTACGAGTATAAATGTTCGAGGGTTTTTCCATCATCAATTTCTGAGTAATAAACCGGACTTCCGGAGTCTAAATTTTTATCTTATTGATGACAACAGGCTTGCCGTTTATAACGTGGACCGGTGTGTATTTTATATATCACACAGCATTAAATAAATACATACTTAAACGATAGTCTATATATACCTACATTATAAGGGGCTCGATCCACGATCCGATCAGTGTTCAGTGTCCCAGCATTAGTCTAGAGTCTAGATTTTTAGTTTTTAGAACATAAACATAACTAGTGGATATATACTATAGGTGCAGGCGTGTTGCTTTTAAGTCTCGCCAACAACGCTTTCTTCAGGATTTCAATAAAGGTCATCGTTGTTTCGTCTCTCTATCGTATGTAACTTTTAATGGGCTGCCCATTACCGAAGAATAGTTTTTCGTATGTTACGGGGAACCTAGAATTATCATTGATCCTCTTGCTTTTACTATACGAGTACTCGTACATTTAGACTCAGTGCAGCATGTCTATCTTTTCCTTCCATCATATTCTTTTTCCTATGATCTAATAATTCACCTCGTTTCCTAATCTATGTAAAAGTTAATCTTACGTAACACAGAAGGTGGCGTGGTGGCCTGGACCATGGCTTTGGAGCAATTCTCGCCATGCTGTATGGACACATCGTCGATAGCTATGTCGCTCATGAAACTCTCGCCTCTGATGCCTTCGATCACGATCTGTTGAATGAAAATATTATCAGTATATTGGATAGAGCGTTGAGGTAAAGAGAGCGTTGCCAATTGATTACTGGTCCCCTTTACTAAGCTATTTTATGTATGAAGGGTACCCAATTGATGACGCTCCCTGGACTTGTCAGTACGTAATCTTATATCACGGATTTTCCTTATAATTGTTGAGAAAATGTCGAACTGCAGCTTTAGCATAGCATAACATAGTCGGCCTTATAATGTTCCCACTGCTGGGACTCAGGCCTCCTCTGTAGGAGAGGGAATAGGCCGTAATCCACCACGCGGGTCCAGTGCGGGTTGGTGAATGTCACATGTCTTCGAATTTTTGGTTCTAGAACATGCCGGTTTCCTCACGATGTTTTCCTTCACCGTTTTAAGAGCAGTGGTGACGAAATAAACTACACAGAGTAATGCGCCTGGCTGGGTTTGAACCCACGACCTACAACTCGTAAGTCGGGGCCGTTACCACTCGGCCACCACTGCTCTCGGTGTCACCGAATAAGTGATATCAAGGTTAAATAGCAACCAATTCATATAAAATACTGATATTCTGCTGTCCCTGGTTAGAGTAGATAGCGCCCACGACGAAGTCCTGACAAAGTTGGGCTTCCAATCTAACAGACAGATTCCAGCCAGCCAGCCAGGATCTAGTCTGTGTCTCTCATCCAAGTGATTCCCGCTATTATGGTGATATCGTCAACGCAACGCGCTATATGCCTTTGCCTTTGCGTTCTATGGCTTAATCAAAAGACCAGTTACTAGTAAATGATAACTAACCTGGAAATTATCCCCAACATCAGATAACATGGCTACGGCACTGTACCACTCATTGCCCTGGTCTCCCCATTGCTCGAACAACGTGTAATTCTGCGCCTTTTTCTGTAGCAGTAATAATTGTAGTTGGGACATCGATAGGTTGTCTGGCTTCTGGTATACCATGAGACCACCCATGCTCCTGCAACGAAGAATTCATTTTAATCATTGTTACTCGTACCATCAATAACAAAGTCGCGACCTGCCTCTGCCTGTTTCTCCGCTTACGTCTGCTTTCTGGTTTACCACGCAATGATAAATGATAAATGATAAATGATAAATGATATTTATTTTGTAAATAGGTTTAAAAAACACTTTTACACGTCAATTTTTTTTTTCGTCATTTTTAAACTAGATGAGGCCGGTGTTTCCTAGCTGACTACCCTGAGAAGAAACACCGAAACAAACTCAGGGGTCAAAGTCTCTTTTAAAGTCCATACAGTAAATTTGTAATGGTCAAATCACATGAGAACCATGCAGATTTGTCTGAAATGGTCTTTTGAAGAAAGAACCATACAGATTTGAGTGGACCTGTCCAGTCAGTGCAAGCATTTGTCAGTATTCGTAAAGCTCAACTCAGGACTACTAAGGAGCTCAACGACTTGACGAACAATACCAAGGAAAGGACATTTGGGTAGGCCGCAGAAAATACTCAAATTGCCAGACATACATTAAAATTACTGAAAAGGAAAAAAAAAAAAACAATCAACATAGTCCTCACGTTCACAATAATAAAAGAAAAATATAGTTTACAAAATGTAATACTTTAGCAAAGTAAACATTTTTGTCAAAAATTAATAGAAAAAAAAAAGTCCAATTGCAAAATAAAAATAATCTACAATATCGAATTGTAATAAATAATAAAAAACACAATTAAAAATAAAAACAAAAGATTGGAAATGGATTTTGATACAGGTTTTATTGATATGAAGAGCGGTACAAGAGAAAGTTTTGGGTATTTAATTTGCACCCAAAGCCAGAAGTGTCGCTAGTAATTATTAGACATAAATGGCAGTAGGCATGGTATGTTATTTGCAAAAGGGATGGCCGTTGGGGTCCGAAAGTTTCATCAAGTACATATGTCAAGCAGTAGACGCTAAATTTTAAGTTCCTAATGTAATTTTTATTTTTGGTGTACAATAAAGAATATATCTGTCTATCTAAATGATGATAATGATTATATTTACCTTCCAAACATGTGGTACCAGAAGATAAAGCATCCGTCCTTCGCGAGGTCCGCCTCGTACACGGGCGACATCAGACGCGCGGTTTCATTGGCAACCCTGCCCGTGCTTTCTATATACATATAGTAACCTGGAAATGAAATAACATTATGATTTAATTTCTCGAAAAGTAAATTGAAGACCACTTCTACCAAAGAAGCATATACAGCCCAGGGCCGTCGTAGCCCAAAGAGCCATGGCCATTTGGATGGTATGGGATCCTCAAGTCTCCTGCGAGGCGGCTAGCCTCCTTGGCTGGTTTGCGACTGTCACATGGAACATTCCATGCGCTTGGATACGAGTGGCATGTGGCGATACCGGTAGAAGGTGGACAGAGCTCCGGCGGGATCTCATGGCGGTATGAAGACAGCGACGGTCGCAACACAGCATTGGGCACGCCACTATCGCGGCGATAAGTCTCCTCTTTGAGGAGTGATTATAAAAGCACCACGGCAACGAACTTTATTTGTCACCAGAGTTTTGTTATCCTCCAATCTGCACTGGGCCCTCGTGATAGATTATGGCCTATTCTCTCTCCTCGAAAGGAGGCCCGAGTTCAAGTAGTGGAAACATTAGAAGGCTGATTATGCTTTATAGGTATATAATTTCTTACCCGATCCGTTCTTCCCATAAGTGTGGTCGTACTGAGGTCCTGTCTGTAGAAAAGAACTTGGGGTCTTCTTGTTCAGCCTCCTCCAATCGAAGTCATGATATTCGTCCGGCTTCCAACCGCAAATGCTGGGCTGCTCGAAGTCGCATTCCGTCTCCGTTTTCTTCGCTGAACTATCTGGTAATTAAAGTAGATATTAATTAATTAATTGGTCCTTCAAAGTGTTTGAAGTTCGACAACATAGTATCTGAGTTAATCACACTAACATTATAAAGGAAAAAGTTTGTATGTATGTATAAGTGTGTGGGCAAATATATGTTCGTTACTCCTGCATGCTCAAACGATTGAACTGTCTGTATGTTACGCGGGTAAAGCCGCTCGCAAAAGCCGTTATATAAAAGCAGTTATTGAAATAAGTTTAAATTTTCAAGAAGAGTAGGTACGGCCTACTGTTCACGGACGCGAGCTTCATACACGCGTACATTCGTCATTAGATATAGGCTTGGTGTTAGCCACACAGCTCACAGCGGCAACGACGTCACGGCGACGACACGACGTTGCGACAGTTTCATAGTTTTTATGTAAGCTGTGAAAAGACCTACACCAAGAGTATAATGACGAATACGCGTCTATCTAGGCCTAAAAGTATCAAGGGAACGGGAACCATCATCAATATATAATTTCAATTAATGACCGACCGAAAGTTCGGTTTCGGTTTTGGTTTCGGCCAGTTTTTGCCAAGGAATCTAGTTTCGGCCTTAGTTTCGGTTTCGGCCAGGAAATGGCCGCAAAAAACACACTAGATTTCTGTATACAATAGAAATTTTAATTTCGGTTTCGGTTTCGGCTGAAAAACCTGTTTTGGTTGGACACTAATTTCAATATGAATTACTATAATAAAATAAACTGACTGATTGACTTAAAATTCTAAAGCTAATAAATTGATTGTCGTTATGGGTGGTTCCCCGTTTTTCTAATCTTCCGGAATCACGATTCTGACTCTTGACTGACTCTACTTTATCAAGCATGGGTATTCCATAATTCTACATTTAACTCAGTCATTTTAGTTATATAAAAAGCGTGTTTCTAATTCTAGTATTTTGAGTTAAGCACGTCTCGAAACCTACTTAGTGCCAAATTTTTACAGATTATCAGGCTCAAGTAGAGTTTGAGAAATACTCAAAATCAGAAATCGGGAGAAAACATAGATACAGGGTGTAAGGGACAGCCTAGGTTTCTCTCCGTACGAACTGTCCTATCAAGTTTATAATTTTATATGGAAAGGCCGATGTTTTTTTTGATGTTTCCTGAAAAAAAAAACTTGTGGAAGGTTGTTCAGTTTCATCTACTGAGCGAACCCTTAAAGTTTGCGGAGACCTGTCCTTTACACCCTTTATAATATTGTTTATAATCAAACCAATAAAACCTTTTCCATTTTTAGTCAATGTTCAGAGAAAAAAACGTAGCCGTAAACGTAAACGTAGTTAATAATAATTTCACTAGCATAACTGACTGGACTTTGACTGGCCTGTTGGTCTAGTGGTTAGTGGCCCTGACTGCTATGCCGGAGGTCGTGGGTTCGATTCCCACCCAGGACAAATGTTCATGTGATGAGCACGATCATTTGTTCTGTGTCTGGGTGTAATTTATCTATAATATGTATGTATTTAGAAATATATAAGTATGTTTATCAGTTGTCTAGTACTCATAACACAAGCTCTGCTTAGCTTGGGACTAGACGGCGTTGTGTGATAGTTGTGGAATATTATTATTATTATCTAGGAAAACGTGCAGTTTTTCTTAGCTCTGGGCTAGTTTTTAAGCTACATTAACGGGCCAAGCCAAGTCAATGTAGCGGGTTGTGAGTAAATTTAATGTGAAAAATGAGTATTATGTGGAGAAATTTCTTCGATCTGCATGAATTTTCTCACTATTCTGCAGGTGTTTAAAATTGCAGCCTTTTGGAGGGTAATGTAAGTTGAGTCTTTCAGATCTATTAGTTTGAGGCTGTGGTGGAGATGATGAGGTATGACACCCGTAGTGGAGACAACAATGGGCACTACGTACACTTTTTCTTGCCTCCAAATTCTGGTCACTTCTTCTTTTAGTTCAGCATATTTACTAATTTTCTCACCTATCGTTTTTTGCAAATTATGTGTATTAGGTACTGCGATATCAATTAAGTAAGTGATTTTATTGATTTTATCTTGTAAAGTTATATCTGGTCTATTGTAGTGAATGGTCCTGTCAGTCAATATTGCGCGGTCATAGTACAGTTTGTGAGTTGTATTTTCTAAAACTTTTTGTGGTGCATATTTGTAATAGGGAGTATTTGTATCCTGTGTGAGCTTATATTTGAGTGCTAGGTTTTGATGGATGATATTTGCTACCTGATTATGTCTATATGTATAATCCGTCTGTGTGAGTGTGGTGCATGCCCCTGTTATGTGTTGAATAGTTTCTGGCTGAGTGTGACACTTGCGGCATTTATCGTTAGTCATCGTGGGGTCTTTAATGATGAACTTTCTGTAGTTTTTGGTGTTTATGATCTGATCCTGTATTGCAATAATAAATCCCTCGGTTTCCGGAAATAAAGTACCTATTTTAAGCCATTTATTTGATGCCATCGTATCTATATGAGATTGCTCTAAGTCATGAGGGTGACGTCCATGAAGCACTTTCTTTTTCCAGTTTTCTAACTTTTGCTTCTGTGGGTCGTCAATGTTAGTATGAGGTGTTTCTATTTGATCATTAAGGTTAAGTGGGGTGTAATTGATATCGTTGATTACTATGGCTTTATGAATCTTACTTGTGTGTGATTTAGAGTGAAAGAATGTTCTTAGTCTGGTTATTTGTTTCTGCCAAAGGTGATGGATGTCAATTAGGCCTCTCCCTCCACATTGTCGTTTAATGGTCAGTCTTTCTACAGCAGATTTAGGGTGTAAGTTATTGTGTTTAGTTAGTGTAGCGCGTGTTGTTCTTTCTATATGCTGGATGTCAGTTTTTGACCATTTGATTACTCCAAACGAATATGTTAATATTGGAATCGCATAGGTGTTCAATGCCTTTATTAAGTGTTTTCCCGACAGTTGGGTTTTACATACTGCGACCACTCTTCTCTTGTATTCTGTGTTTAATGTGTGTTTAATTGATGTATGATCTATTCCTTTGAGTTGCTTGTAACCTAAGTATTTGTACAAATCTGTGGTTTCCATAGCTGTGATTGTGTCTGTATTGTTAATAGGATAGTCACCCGGTTTTATTTTACCTCTGATTATATGAACTGTTTTGCACTTATCTAAACCAAATTGCATATTGATGTCTTTACTGAATTTGGTCGTAGTGTCAATCAATTGTTTCATCTCTCTTTCAGACTTTGCGTATAGTTTTATGTCATCCATATATATTAAATGAGAGATAATAGTTTCTTCCGTGGTATGTTTAAGGGAATATCCAGCCTGGCAACGATTTAGTAGATGGGACAAAGGGTTCAGAGCGAGACAAAACCATAAAGGACTCAAAGAATCTCCCTGATAAATGCCCTTCCTAATATGTATTAATCGAGTTGTAATGTTTAGGTTATCACGGTAATTTAAATGGAGTGTAGTTTTCCATTGGAGCATTACATTCTTTAAGAAATCTATTAACTTTGAGTTTATTTTATAGATTTGTAATATTTGAATAAGCCAGGAGTGTGGGATACTATCAAAAGCTTTTTTATAGTCTATGTATGTGCAATGTAGGTTTCTATTTTTGGTGGCAGCATGTTTGTGGATTGTTGAATCTATAACTAGTTGTTCCTTACAGCCCATGTGACCCCTTCTGCACCCTTTTTGCTCCTCTGCTATTATATTGTGATGTTCTATGTGTTTATTGATTTTTGCGGCTATGGCTGATGTTAAGATCTTATATATTGTGGGTAGGCATGTAATTGGTCTGTATTGAGAAGGTTGTGGTGAGTATTGAGTTTTGGGTAACATGTAGGTTATTCCTGTAGCCATAAATTCAGGAATGTTATGTTTCCTTAAGATAATTTCTGTAAAATTTTTGGCTAATACTTTGTGTAATGACTCTAATTTTTTATACCAATAGTTATGTATTTTATCTATTCCAGGAGATTTCCAGTTGTGTAATCTCATTGTGATTCTAGTTATGTCTGACTCTGTTAATTCAACAAATTCCATTTCTTCTAGTGAACTCCATTTTGTTTGTTCATCTATTACCCAGTCAGATTTTTCATTATGCTGTACCTGTTCTTCCCATATGCCAGACCAAAATATTTCTAGTTGTTCTGCTGTTGGTAATTCGATATTGTTTTCGGTGGGCGTAACAGTATTAGTTTGTGACTTCTGTAAATTTCTGTAAAAACTCTTTTCATTTGATGCAAACCGAGAGTTATCGTTTTTACGTTCTTGAGCTTTTTTGTATCTTCTTAACCTATGAACTTTTAAGGCCAATTTCTGTTTTAATGTATCCAAGAATTCTTCCGGTTTTCTATTGTCAGTTTCATGTCTAGTGTGAGTAGCCATGTTTTTAAAAATTATTTCTACTCTCCTAACTACTTTATTTGACCTGTTGTTGTTAATATATTGGGTTATTCTACTGCAGTCTGCTCGAAGCTTTTCTATATTATTTTCAAGCCTCTGCTGCCATGCCGGTTTATTAGTATTTCGGTAACGTGTATTGCGTGTGTATTCTGTGATTTTAAAATTAAGTTCTTCGGAAATAACTAATGCTGTACAATATATTAAGGTATGTACGTCAATAAGTTGAATTTCTTCGCTAATATACTGAATTAGAATATTTGTATTAAATAAATGAACGAGTTGGAAAAGTTTTGGTGAGTACCTCAGTTTAGGCAGTTTAGGTCGGGCTGCCGGGTCCATGCCAGAATATTGAGTGAGCGCAGTTTTAAATTTATCGTGTATATCTTGGATGAACGCATCTGTCGGCGAATTTTGATTGCTATCGGTTAAGGTCTCAATATCATTCTCTAAAGTTACGGTTAAATTCTCGGTTTGCGTAGATGTATGCATGGTCTGCGAATGTACTTGTGATTGATAAAATGGTTGTGATTGTGTGATAGGAGTTGATTGTTCTTGTTGTAAATACGTTGTGCCTTGTGTAAGCGAGAAAGAGGTGGCGTCCCCAACACCATCCGATCCTGTTTGTAGTTGCGAACGTACTTCTTCTTTTAACTTATCTATTTCTACTAAAGACAGGAGTTTATTTCTTACTATTGTTCTCCTTTGATCTGAAATCCTTTGCTCACTAACTGTAATCTCTGGGTATTGTAGAGAAAAAAGTTCATGCAATTCTTTTCTGTAAGTGGTCATGTCGGTCTCTAATTTAGTGATGTAAAGGTAAGTTCGCATGATAAATAGGTTTACTTCCTTGCTCCATCTCATACGAACTCTTGCTTTTCCAGCCTTGGTGGACGTGGGTAAAAAGGAACTAGCCTCCCGCGCAACATTCAAGGTTGGAGTGAGTGGGACTGTTATGGACGGTGACGATAGTATGGATGGTACTGAGTGTCTAGAAGGTGAATATGATACTGTACTTGGACTATACGGTTCTACAGGGGTGTTTGTCCTGCCCGTAAGTCTGTCACCATCGTCAATAATTTCGGCTGTAGTATCTTTGTCGGTGGGAGCCCGCCTGCTCAACTCCTCACCGCTGACGGTTCGCATGCTGTGACACCCAGCGTCAGCTCCAGGTGCGCCCCGGCGATCGCCCCCGGGCAGCGGTCCTATACGTTTACTTTTTGAACGTGTCTCCATGTTGAATGGGTTTCCAGAGCCACGTTAGCCACGCCAGTTATTTCTCATTCGTGTGTCCGCCCCCCACGTGATTAGATGGTCAATCAGGACGTGTGGTTGTTTAGGGGGGTTTATTTTTATTATTGAATTATTATTATTATTATTTTTTTTATATTTTATTTATCTCAGGACCCTGAGGTCCTGGACCTTTGGGAGGCGTACGAGAGCCGAAGCCAACTCGCAGAGGCCCTTTAGATAATTATAATGGAACATGATACCAACCGACGATTATCCCTGTACGCGCTATGCTAGTGCACCCAAGGACAACCCCCGGTTGTTGAAAGACTATTGCGACATATGGAGAACAAAGATAATAGGGCTATGGTTTTTGGAATCTTAAGTGGACTGGTAACATGGAACTATGTCAAGACTATGGCCCCTGCCTGAACAACGTTATTATGATTATGCTATTATTATTATAATAGCATAATCAGCCTTTTAATGTTTCCACTGCTGGGACTCAGGCCTCCTCTCTAGGAGAGGGAATGGGCCATAATCCACCACCGGGCCCAGTGCGGATTGGTGAATGTCACATGTCTTCAAATTTTTGGTTCTAGGACATGCCGGTTTCCTCACGATGTTTTTCCTTCACCGTTTTGAGAGCAGTGGTGATGAAATAAATTACACAAAGTAATGCGCTTGGCTGGGTTTGAACCCGCGACCTACAACTCGTAAGTCGGGGCCATTACCACTCGGCCACCACTGCCCTCTAATAATTAACTAATAATTTCACTAGTTTACAATAAATTAATCCCAATGATGGGTAATTTGTAAAAATTAAAAGCATGTGAATGCAACGTAAATATTGTTTGTTCACACGTTTGACATTTATTATGAATTTTATTGTATTATTATTATTTTTCCTTATGACATTATATTATGTGTAACATTTGTAAAACTTCTATGGGCCTAGTTACCTGAAATAAATTAATTGAATTATTACCATAACATTCTGGAGCAGTTGAGTTCCACTGTGTTCCATCGCAGTAAATAACCGGTGAACCAACGAGTTGATGTCCAGGCAAGCAGAAGAAGACTACCCACGCGTTGTTATGAGAGGTCATATTCACTGCATTCTTAACTTCTTCTAACTGCTGGCAACCCGTTTCTTTGGAAAGGGAAAGAAAATATTACCTATACCACCATAAACAACGTGTTTTTTTTATATCCCATAACTCTAGGGTTTGAATGAGACCACATCAAAGAATCAACTGGCATAATGAATTATTTTTCAATTATCTTTTTTTTTTGTTTTCATTTTCCATACATAATAATTCGATTAGCATAATTATAGCATATTCAGCCTTTTAATGTTCCCACTGCTGCAACTCAGGCCTCCTCTCTAGGACAGGGAATGGGCCGTAATCCACCACGCGGGCCCAGTGCGGGTTGGTGAATGTCACATGTCTTTGAATTTTTGGTTCTAGGACATGCCGGTTTCCTCACGATGTTTTCCTTCACCGTTTTGAGAGCAGTGGTGATGAAATAAATTACATCATTCGATTAATTCACGATTATTAATGTAATTCACCCTTACATGAAATACGACAGCGTGTTAAATATGTAATGTTGTGTTGTTTACACTGTCATATTTTTTTAAAACTTTACTACACTACTGCGAAGTTTGGCAAAGTCGCAAAAGTAAAAATTTGTCATACGGGTGTCAATTTTTGACCTATATTAATACACCACATATTCTAGGACTTTTAGTATTATTTTTCCTTATAGAATATCAACTTTGAGAAAAAAACAACACATTATACATATACATTGTACACTATTTCCACAAGAACATAGTGTTAAAAGGAGACAAAACTGGGAACAAACTAAAATACATATAAATTCAATTGCCGAGTTCGTTCAAACTCGAACTAATTTGCCTATAATAAGACAAGTTATCCGTTATATCTGCCACCGGATAATTGCAAACTCCGAAGCTTTGTAATAAATCTTGCAATGTACTTATGAAATTCTCTATATTTTCTGCATAGCGATGGCTTATATTGAATAGCTCGTAACTGTGAAATACGTAACTTTTCAGGAGGCAAAAAAAACCAAACTAGACCTTTATTATCATGTAATTATAATGGGCTTCTACGTGTTTTATTCAAATATTCAAAACTATTGATTTATTTCAAACGCTTGTTTCTCTTGTTTTTCATTTTTTTTTCCACAATTTTGACGCGCCATTGCGAAGTTATCACACCAAACTGACTCGATCAAAGTATACATTCAACATCGTAGATGGCGCTACGAGTATCAAATCAAAATTTTGCGTGATATAAGATTATGCGTTACCAGCTTTTCTTTTCAGAAACGTAATAAAACAAAAATTACCTAAAATTGCATACCCGAGGTTTTCACTCTAAGCCATCGACAGATACCTAATTTCGAAAAAACCCAACAAAATTGTATAATTCGTAACAGTGTTAAAACAATGTGTTGTTACTGTGTCATCATCATCTTCCTGCCCTTGTCCCGTGTTATTTGGGGTCGGCGCAACACGTTTTTTTCTTCCATTCTGCCCTGTCACTCGTCATACTATCACTAACTTCCTTTTCTTTCATATCACTTCTTCACACAATCCATCCATCTTTTCTTTGGTCTCCCTCTCCCTCTCCATCCATCCACATGTAAACGTGTGTTCATCACGTGTTGTTACTGTGTACAGTTTTTTTAAGGCGTATAGACCCCTGAACATCTGGCTGGAGTTAAATGCACACATACTCATACTGCCTCCTGCGCCCGCATAGAGCCCCGCTTACCTTCAAAACCATTTTCTTTGCGAAATATTGATTGATTTACATATTATGCTATGTACATTCTGAAGAACACTTAGCCAGCAATTTTTTTATGTATAATTAGTATTTTAAAGATCAAAGCCGTTTGTAAGGAGTAGGGAAAACAAGCGAAAAAATATCTATCATGTTAGAATTTTTTTTTTTGGCAGTCAAACGAAAAATTCTTATGTTGATAATGTTCTGTACGAATCTATAGTAAATATTTTTTTTTATCTATTAACCCAGCCGTTACCGAGGATTATGCTTCAGAAAGTCACTGTTTTACAGCACTAAATGGGAGCAAGGGCCTTACGTCCCTTAGCTTACAACACCGCTCAAGTCGAAAATTGACGGTTTTCACATTTGAATGCCTTTAGATGGAGCTGCTCATTGCGCGTCTAATCATTGGTCACATGATATAGATTTCAGCCAATCAGAAGCCATAATTCGAAAAGTAGTGATAGCGTGTAAGTCGGCTGGCCTCTCAATACCGCACAGTTTTTTCGTTTCCTGTAAAGTTGGTAAAAATGACTTATGCGGTGTTGTTAGCTAAGGGACGCTTAATGTTATAAACCAGTGCTTGACCGCGATCCCACCTGATGGTAAGCAGTGATGCAATCGTTGATGGTGAAGCGCACTAGTTTATTAAGAGCCTACAGTTTACGAAGACTTACAGAAAAAAAAGAATTATAATTTTACGCGATTTATTGTAAACTAATGGATTTGGCATTACCCGGTGGCTTATCTATCTAATTCTAGTTACTTGATATTATCATAAATTATACTTACTAACACATACAGGTATAGGCACATCCCATTGTCCAAACCTACACGTGGCATACTTATTGCCGACCAGCGTGTATCGAGCGCTGCAAGAAAACCTGAGGAAGGTCCCTCTCTGCCTCGGCCGAGCTCGGCCGTTCTTGATTCGTGGAATCGTACAAGATGGCGCTGAGGAACGGTAATAGGAAAACTCTACAACAAACAATAACAGTTTTTATTAGTAAAATAATTACAAAGTAGGTACAGTGGCATAGCTAGTCCCAAAGGAGCCCTATGTCAAAAGTCAGGGGCGCCGACTCCGTGGGTGCTCGGGGGCTCGTGCACCCATGAGAAATAAACAGTGGGTGCCGAGCACCCCTGCGAATAGACATCAAGAAACAGATCATTAATCTCCTTTTAGGTTACGTATAAATTATAATATTTCTTGAATATAAAAACTAGTTTAATTTTTATTTGGTTTCATTTTATATTTTTATCAAACATAATTAGTAAGTATGTAAGTAGGACATTTATTTATTTGTCAATCGATCAGTGTGCATTTCTCTTCAGACACTTCGCCACTTTTTCGAGTCCATCAAATGTGCATGAGCAACCAAGAGGTTTTCTAAAAGTCGGCGCCTTTGTCAAAAGTTATCGTGGATTTTTTTTTACAACGTAGACGCTACTAGCACAGAGACACGAGACAAAGTCACTATAGGCCTCGAAAGATGATCAGATTAACAGGATAGATTTCGGCCATGTCATCATGCAAGACCGAGACCAATGAGCTCGTTTATTGGAGTATTCTGGAATTGAAGACAGGTTAAGTTTTAATTGTGATTATTATTATTATTATTATATAACTTTATTGCACACCTTAACATAATATAGGACAAACATTTATATAAATAAGTGTACAATAGGCGGTCTTATTGCACAGGGCAATTTCTACCAGACAACCTTTGGATGGACTGAACTGAAGGAAAAGATTTCGGGCTGTCAGTGTACAACAACATAGAGAACAATGCAACAAAAAAAAAAATGTAAAAAAAATAAATAATAATAATTAGAAATAATAATACTTAAAAATATAATACATAAATAAAAAAAAAAACAAATAATATACTAATAAATATAAAAAAATAATAATAATTGCAATTTAGAAAGGAGAAGAAAATACTAAAGTGATAGATAATGCTCCTTCACCATTTTTTTGAACGTTGGTAGCGTTTGGGCTCGCCTCACTTCTATGGGTAATGCATTCCGCAAACGAGCTGCTTGTATCGTAAAAGATCTATCAAAGAACGAAGTGGAATGCATATGAATACTAAGTTTTAGATTTTCCGATGACCTCAAGGACCTAGAATGTGTGTCACAGAGGAACTGAAAGCGTTCTTTAAGATAGAAAGGAGTCGAAGGATTAAAGAGTACATTGTAAAGCAAAGAAAGTATGTGAACATTCCGGCGAAGGCGAATAGGAAGCCATTTGAGCTGAGTACGGAATTCAGAAACGTGGTCATACTTGCGCAAGCCAAATATAAACCTGATACAGAGATTTTGAAGTCGCTCAAGCTTATCCAATTGGTCTTGGTTGAGATCAAGATAGCTGGCATCAGCATAGTCCAAGATTGGGAGAAGAAGAGATTGTGCTATGGCAATTTTAGTAGTGATGGGAAGAAAATTGCGAAGGCGCCTCAAGGAGCCCGCCGAAGCAAACAATTTACGACTAACTTCCTGCAGTTGTTTAGTCCAGGAAAGAGTGCTGTCGATATAAATCCCCAAGTTCTGTGATCTTATATAGAGAATGCTAGAACGAACAGAGCGAGCTATAAAAATGGAACATCCTATGATTTAGTAATTATTCGTCAGTAGTGTTTGCGTTTTCAGTGTGCCTTATTTAGAAGGCATTAAATACTTATAATATGGAATTGAAAAGAAGTGACGCAGAACCGAATACGATGGTATACGTTATATATCGTTTCAAATAACGCAGTACCTATAATATGCAAAGTTAGGCACGTTTTTGGCCTCGCACTGATTATAACTTCCTTTTAGTTTATACGATTGTGTGAGGCACGAATAAACGGTTTTCTTTCTCTCTTTCTATGGAAAGAGTTGAGGAAAGCTTGCCCGGTAGAGAAACAATACTTTCTGGTTATATTACAATATTCTCCAAAAATCTGTTTTCTGAGTATTTCTTTGTAGCTATAGTTACTGCGTCGTGCATATATAGGTACGATACCGTCTCGTGTTAATGCACGACAAGGCATCGTCTTTTAAAACCCTTTAGTTGAACACTGATCCCGAAATTTTTGACGCCGCAGCGCCTGAGCATCAGGTGCCACCGTTTTAGGTTGACGACGAAGCACCATGGTAATGTAGGCTTTAAAGCAGGCTTCTCACCTCGCCATTTTTAAAAATGGTGAGGTTCTCTCATCATCGTTTTAGTTGAAAGACGTTCACTGCGTCCCTAAACCATCGGATTCCCGTAACCCTTACCAAATCATCGGTCTACCTTGTGGGAGGCGTTCCAACGCTGCGTCATCCGTTACGTGGTCGCCACTCTAAAACCTTTCGTCCCATCCGTTCTGCGACCAAAGTGTCCTGCCCACTGCCACTTAAGTTTGGCAATTCTTCGGGCTATGTCGGTAACCTTGGTTCTCCTGCGGATATCTTCATTTCTGTTGTGATCACGCAAAGAAACTGCATAGCCCTTTCCATTGGCCTTTGGGTGACTGTGCCTTCTTATGAGGCCCATCGTAAGCGACCACATTTCGGGCCTCAGCAATTACTCGTAAAGTATTTCGTGTTTTTAGATGATCTCATACACAGATTTATCCCACAAATCTGTGTATGAGATCATCTAAAAATTGTTTTTTTCAACATGTTACTGGAACCACCTACACTGTTATTTCCATGAGGACGGAAGTTTGATGTTACGCATACCGTCAAGAGCGTGCATCCGGCTGATAAAATTTATAAATCATGTTTTTACGTTTAGATAAGTTTATATTATTGTTTAATAATAATGTTAAATGCTTAAGATCTGTTTCCTGGATCGTAGAAAATATTATCCCCCATGTTGTTAATTTCAAACACTAATATTAACTAAAAATAAATAAAACCGTTGAGCAGTGGTGGCCGAGTGGTAACGGCCCCCCGACTTACGAGTTGTAGGCCGCGGGTTCCAACCCAGCCAGGCGCATTATTTTGTGTAATTTATTTCATCACCACTGCTCTCAAAACGGTGAAGGAAAACATCGTGAGGAAACCGGCATGTCCTAGAACCAAAAATTCGAAGACAAGTGACATCCACCAAACCGCACTGGGCCCGCGTGGTGGATTACGGCCCATTCCCTCTCCTAGAGAGAGGAGGCCTGAGTCCCAACAGTGGGAACATTAAAAGGCTGAATATGTATGTATATGTATGCCACCGATGCTGAGGATAAGATCCTTTTGCACTCGCCTATCGTCAACATTGAGCATGATTTAAAAGCTTCTTGCTTCATCTAACGCAATCCAACGCCATGTTTGACGGAGAGAGAGAGAGAGAGATGACGCCTAAAAACTCTGTTGGCAATCGGTAATTCCGTGATTTACTCGAATATTTCACAAAACTTGTTCCAGGAAATACGTGTTTTTATTAAACCCTTAAAAGTATTTCAGAAAAATTGTCGTCATTCAGAATTTCAATTAAATGTGCAAGGCAATTGATGTACTTCTTTATATTTTTAATATATGAGTACATTGTGGAGGGCCAAAGTTCACGTAAAATAGCAGATTTTCAGAGGTCTTTACTAGATTAGTTTTACACAAATTTATGTTTTGATTTCTATAGGAGCCTAGATAATATCCACAAGATAGCTGCGTATCCAAAATATCTAGAGAGATATATGTAATAACATCATAATCACGTAGAGCGGTTGTATGAAAATGTACCTCGAAAAGGACGCTCTTAACGTACCTAACCACCTACTAGGCTCAAACAGTTTAACGAGTTAATTATCGATTTGAAAAGAAGAAGAAGCCCGAAATCAACCATCGGGCAGTTGCTCACATCAGACAGAACACCTCTCTGGTTTGAAGGGTTCCTCTCTTTTCAACGGAGCTTATGTGAGACTTTACACCCTATTCCTTAAAAGAGCGGGATTTGTCATAAGATGATTTTCCCACCTATAAAAAAAAAAAAAAAAACAAACACCCTATTCCTTTTGCTTCTAAAAACTATTAATAAGAAATTCTTTTTTTTTTCTAATAATTTCTTGTTATGTACTAGCTTTTGCTCGCAGCTTCGCCTGCATAGGTACATAAAATATAGCCTATGTCACTCAGGAATAAAACAGCTTTCTATCGGTGAAACAATTTTAACAATCGGACCCCGTACTTTCAGAGATTACCTCCTGCAAACAAAAAAACAAACTTTACCTCTTTATTATATTAGTGTAGATGGTATAGATTACGTGTATATAGAAAACGTAAATTATGTACACTTCGTAAATTTTTTTGTCACATTATTAAACTAGATGAGGCCGGTGTTTCCTAGCTGGAATACCTTGAGAAAAACACCAAAATATACTCAGAGGACACTGCTGGTGAATATTTTAATATTAAAGTATTCATAACTTTGTGTTGATAGGTCAGAATCAAACATAGCAGGAAATTCACATCTACTTGCGTACCATATATGTAGATAACTAGCTTCTGCCAGCGGTTTCGCCCGCGTCAAAATAGGTTTCTCCATACAAACTTTGGACTCCCGTTTCATCACCTTAGCGGGTGAATTTTGCAAAATCCTCTCTTAGTGCTCGCCTACGTCATAAAAGGAAACCTGATGCAAAATTTCACTTTCCTAGTCCCAGTAGTTTCGGCTGTGCGTTGATATGTCAGTCAGTCAGTTTCTCCTTTTATATAAATATAGATATAGGTAAGTATACACTTTGTTACAAATCAAATAAAACTCATTTAACATTGTAAATAAGTTATATACAGAAATAGACATTAAACACAAGGATAATCTCTATATTTCCTGTAGGTATAATAACATTAATACAGTAAATGATCCATCACAATAATAGAATAGAATAGAATAGAATAAACCCGACTACAGAGTTGTCGTAGTCACACGTTATTAATGTGTTACGGTTGGTACCTATGTAATGTGTGACTACGGTTTTTCTTTTTGTTCTGTTCTTGTTTCTCCAGTAACTTTGTTTATTTCAGCATCCTGAAAATCTTGTTTCCTACTTTTTCAGCGTCGTTTTTTTTTTTGTCGTAGTCAGGTTTTAGTTTTTTTTTTAATTTTTATTATTTAAACTAATTTGGTGTTATTGACATCGAATTTTTTGACCGCTTGAGGGCGCCAAATTGAATTTTGATGATATTATTGATAAGTACAAGTGGAGTTTAGTGGAGCCCTTTCAAACGATACAAAACTGGCGTATTTATCTTTTTTTTTAACACAATACCTTTTGTCGGCTAGAGGGCGCCTCATTGAGTTTTGTGACACGTCACGTAACCTACGTTCAGCGGAATATTAAGACCTCAGATACCTTATTTGTCGAGTTCCGATAAGTTTAGGAGCTATGAGCAAGTTCGATCGTGTATGGAGTACTGCTCTCATCTTTGGAACGGATCTGCCCGATACCAGCTTGATGCACTTGAGGCAATTGAGAGGCGAGCCAGAAGGATCATTGGCAATGATGCACTCGTTGAGTCTCGAGGCTTCAAAGTCTTGAGCATCGACGCCGAGTTGCTAGCCTGTCGGTTTTCTACCGGTTGCATTTCGGGGAGTGTGCGACGGAATTGCATAACCTAATTCCGGTTAGCCCGTTCCATCATCGGACCACCAGGCGTACGGCAATGCGCCACCGGTACATTGTGGACATCCCACCTATACGCACAAAACGTTTTGGGAACACATTCATTGTGCGTACAGCTAAGGAGTGGAATTCCTTGCCGGAATCTGTGTTTCCTGATGGCTACAACCCGGGAATCTTTAAGTCAAGAGTGAATAGGTTACTTCTAGGTAAGCGCGATCCATCGTCGACCGCATCGTCACTTTCCATCAGAAGAGATAGCGGTCAAGCGCGAACCTAACAAGAATAAAAAAAAAGAGGGAACACACATACACACATAGCCTGGTAATATCATAACCCTCCTTTAGCTTTGCCGTAGTCGGGAAAAACAGATATATCAAACTAAGTACTTAACTTCATCATCATCATCATTTCAGCCGAAAGACGTCCACTGCTGGACATAGGCCTCCCCCAAGCGTCTCCACAACGACCAATCATGTGCGTCTCGCATCCACCGCACTCCCGCGACTCTCACCAGGTCGTCAGTCCACCTTGTGGGAGGCCTTCCGACGCTGCGCCTTCCGGTGCGCGGTCGCCACTCTAGAACCTTTCGGCCCCATCGACCATCCGTTCTACGAGCAATGTGCCCTGCCCACTGCAACTTCAGTTTGGCGAGTACTTAACTTAAGCCCAAGTAAATGTATGAATATTACCAGAAGCCCTACCATTGATCCATTTGACTACCTACACTGAATTGTTAAAAGAATGGAGCTATTAGGGTGCACAACTCCAACCCTCTTTCTCACTCGCATGCTTGACATTTTAACAAGCCCCGATATAGGCCCCATCACGGCACGCCTCATAGCCTTCAGTGTATGTATACTCTATTCGCGATAGCATTAGACAGAAGATTAAAACTGGGCAAGTGTGAGTCGGACTCGCGCCCTGAGGGTTCCGTACACACTTACCTATGTAAAGAGTTCAATTCCTGATTGAAGTCTCGAAGTTTTTTCGAAATCGCAAGAAAAAATGATTTTTTTGTTTGTTACGTAACAATAAATTTTCTGTTTTCAGATTTATTCCCTTGATTGTTTTATAAGACCTTGCTTTATGCAAAATTTCAGGATTCTGGGTCAACGGGAAGTACTCTAGCAATTTGGGTCCCTTGAGTGTCGAAATATACATTTTTTGCGACATAAACGGCCATATCTTATTTTTCCGTTAACTTAGAAGTTTGGTGTTTTTTCACATTCAAGGGACCGCAGACCTAAGTATATGGTTTTAATTTCAACTCGATACGTCCACGCATTCCCGAGAAAAAGGGTCTTGACAGACAGAAAGACAGACAGATGGACGGACAACAAAATGATCCTATAAGGGTTCCGTTTTTTCCTTTTGAGGTACGGAACCCTTAAAAGGTTGTTTGTAGGGTACACTTTGTAATAGAAGTACAATATATATTGTGCTTTATTACAGTTAAGATTGATGCTGAATTTATTATAATCAACATAAATACCAACTGTTATACTTAAATGAATTCATTTGAACTATCCATCTTCTGAATTTATGAGGCTTTGAAGCTGTTGATCCCCGCATTAACGCCGGCGTTCACGCGCCATTGTCTTACTATTGTGTCTCTAATTATGCACTCAAAAGGTTAAATAAATACATTATTTAGTGTTTACTTATACTACTAGTGTCCATGTCAAAAACCTAAAACAAGCAGGGGTTGTTAGTACCTGGAACGTTTTTTTTTTATCTATGGACAACCAACAAATCATACACCATTATACATGCTAAAGATTCAGTATTCTTACATTATATAGTGTAGCCTTATTTAAAGGCTGCCACGGCATGCATTAAACATAAAAGCAGTTATGAACTAACGATGATTTTGCTTGCTTTTTTTTATATAGCTCTTTTTTTTTATAATGTGAATGTGAGAACACTGTAGACTCCGCGAATTCTTAAGTTACTTCCTAATACGACTCATTTTTTTTTAATATGATTATTTTTATTGTGCTTTTGGGTACAATATTGACTGGTCTACACTGTTCTTACATTCTATTAATACTGTAATATGAAAATATTGTAAACAACCATTTTTTTTTAAAAGAGTAACCATGGAGTTTCTTGCCGGTTCTTCTCCATAGGAAACGACCAATTTGGAACCGTGCACTAGCTTCTGACGTTTTATATGTGCCCATGTAGGCCTATGTGAAATAAAAACATTTGACTTTGACTTTGAACGTATCTATTCACATTTTGTTCGACGTTAAGCCAACCAATAAAAAACAGAAATATGACAACAATAACAAATTTTCATTATAATATATAATATTAGTTATTTCTATTTGTACGAATGTTAAATAATTATGTTGTCTTGTCTTGTTTGTCTTGTATTGTGTACAATTCATAGGTTTTGTAAGGATGAAACTTGTTGATACGCTATTATTATTTGAAATAAAGTCATGTTTATTTTAAAAAAATCCATTTCATTTACCTAAGTATTTAGTACCTTACAATAGTAAAATTTATCTAAGTAGGTAATGTTAAAATTTTATATTTAACACATAATTTATTAAAATTGTTTGAATTTATCTCGAAAAATAAATGTTGTGCACATCTGCTTCTATGAAACTCTTTTGTCTAATGCAGAAGTGAATGGAGAATAGATGTATTGTCATGTTTGATGCACGGTTAAGTTTATTACTATCAACGTATCATATTCACCATCAATGTCAGCTTTGGTCCACACAATACTGAGTAACAGCAGGAAGCCTTTCGTGATTATATGCTTTCCACATCTGTACATGATGTGAGTTCCAAGTCTTAGACATGCCTTAAAGGCCCCATACACGGTACGATTTGTCTTTACGATCCGTCGCTTCAGACCGATCGTAATTGACGAATCGATAGTGTATGTCAAGATCGTTAACGATTTAACTTGACAAACAATATCGATTCATCAGACAAATCGTACCGTGTATGCCTTTTACAGTGGTTAGTGTTTATTTGGAGGTTATCGCATTCTGGCTATTGTTGGATGTTTCACTCGCGTCTCAAATAAATGTCAGAAAAACTGAAAACGTCGATGTAGGGCCTTCCTAGCTTCCTAGCTTCCTTTTATAGCAGGAGAAGTCATTAGATAATTTCCAACCTCAAAAAAAAAAAATATAAACTTTTATAAAAAATAATATATATAATACAGCGTAGCATAGCATAGTCGGCCTTATAATGTTCCCACTGTTGGGACTCAGGCCTCCTCTCTAGGAGAGGGAATGGGCCGTAATCCACAACGCGGGCCCAGTTCGGGTTGGTGGATGTCGCATGTCTTCGCATTTTTGGTTCTAGGACATGCCGGTTTCCTCACGATGTTTTCCTTCACAGTTTTGAGAGCAGTGGTAATGAAATAAATTACACAAAGTAATGCGCCTGGCTGGGTTTGAACCCACAACCCACAACTCGTAAGTCGGGGCCGTTACCACTCGGCCACCACTGCTCTATATATAATACATTGGTTTTAAATGACCTTCGTAATGAAAATTAATTATTTATTATAATAAATTTTCCTTGTTTACTTGTCTTTTACAGTGATTTGTAAAAACCACAAATTCAGGGAATAAACATTATACAAATTGATCCATTTTAATTAACATAACCTTTGATTATTAAATTAATTATTATTACATGTTATCAAGAAGTTAATGTTCAACTTTATCAACTGCGCCTATATAAACTGTAGTTCAATCCGTAACTATCTATTTTTATTTTTTTCAGTGTTAGTTTTTAATTTGTTCACACCGAGACGCGACGCGACGCTACGCGAAGAGCGACTCAAAATATAACTTTATTTACTAGGTACCTACACGAAAAGATACTTGGGATCACTTTCTTGTCCGTCTGTCTGTCTATCTGTCTGCCTGTTAAGACCCTTTATCTCGGGAACGCGTGAAGATATCAAGTTAAAATTAAAAACCATATACTCAGGTCTGCAGTCCCTTGAAGCTGAGAAAAAACCAAACTTCTAAGTTAACGAAAAAAAAAAGATACGACTGTTTATGTCACAAAAAACGTAAGTATATTTCGACACCCTCAAGGGAATCAAAATTCATAGGGTATTTCCCATTGACCCAGAATCCTGAAATTTGGCATAAAGCAAGGTCTTATAGCACAAATATAGGAATAATTCTGAAAACAGTAAATTTGTTGTTACGTCACAAAAAAAAAACTTTTTTTGCAATTTGAAAAAATTTCGAAACTCCATTCAGGAATTGAACTATTTACATAGGTAAGTTTGCACGGAATCCTCAGTGCGCGAGTCCGACTCGCACTTGCCCAGTTTCTTTAGTATTAATAAGCTCGCGTTTGACCACTATGCTACCCGATGTTAAGCAAAGATGTGGTGGCACTCTCGACATAAAGACCGGGGATTTTCGATATAAGAAAACACAGAATTTGGCCCAGAACCATAACTATAACAACCTTATCGGGAGTTATATGTTTGAGCCATTTGGAGCTGGAATACTAGGGCCGATGGTGTCCGAGTGCCCATCGAGTGGTTAGAGACATTAGCAAACAGCTAATCGACTCTTTACGTGACCAGAGGGCTGGACAATTTTTTGGCCAACGAATTAGCATTGCCATTCAACGTGGCAATGCTGCCAGCGTTCTGGGCATAGAATTAGTTTGTATATTTTTGTACTTAACCCTTTTACATAATGGAATGTCTTTTTCTTTTTGGCCACGCGTTACATTCACCCACGCAGCCATTGGCGGATGGACATAACCGAGATAGCAACGGATGTGAACAGGACCAAAAATCACGCTATGTAGATATCAAATGCTGAAAACGGCTTCTGTTCACAATTATACTTGAGTCTTTATTTAAATGATTCTAATAGCCATCTTTAGTTGAAATACAGCTTTTTGAAGTTACTTAATATTTCAATAGTCTGCCTAATTATATTTCCTAGTTTAAAAATTAATACACTACATAGTTACCTATCAAAATTTTGAATAATTCTTTTTTGCTATGATTTTCATTAAAATATTGCAGACAAATATGATTTGGGTAATAGCATAGCATAGTCGGCCTTATAATTTTCCCACTGTTGGGACTCAGGTCTCCTCTCTAGGAGAGGGAATGGGCTGTAATCCACCACGCGGGCCCAGTGCGGGTTGGTGGATGTCACATGTCTTCGAATTTTTGGTTCTCGGACATGCCGGTTTCCTCACGATGTTTTCCTTCACCGTTTTGAGAGCAGTGGTGATGAAATAAATTACACAAAGTAAGCGCCTGGCTGGGTTTGAACCCGCGACCTACAACTCGTAAGTCGGGGCCGTTACCACTGGGCCACCACTGCTCTTATTTGATTGATTTGGGTATTAAAAACATTGATTAAACAATTTTAAAATTTTTTCACACTAGCCATACAGAAATTTAAAAATCGAACGTCAATCAGTTCTTTTTTTTTCATTTCTTCGATAAAGTACGTAATGTCTATTATTATTATTTTTCCTGTCTGTTTTTCTCTATGGTGTATCGGTTTACACCTGCATTGTTTTTTTGTTTATTTTAATTGGCTACCAGTCATTAAAAGTCCGTAGGTATATTAATTTGAAAACAGAATGATTGAACTCTTAATACCTATTATAAATGTTCTTTTATATTGGTATTTGCTCATTACAAATATTCAAAATTGTTTAGAATAAATAAAATTAATGAAACGTTAAATTTACAGAATAAATAAAAAAAAAAATAATGCATATTTATTTTGGAACTTGAAACCTTATTTTTATAAGTAGAGTACCTATAACAAAATATAAAAACAAGAAAAAAAAATATAAAATAAATAAAATTACCTGCTTCCATAAAACTGAGTACAAACAACAATAATATACACTTTATAAACATTTTTGCACTTTAATACTTTTCCGATTTAACACGATATTTTTCTGTTATTTTAAAATAATAAATAATGTTCATGTTACTTCATAATTTAGGACTAGACTGGTTGTCGTTACGTACACATTTTAAATGGTCTTCTTTCATTTGTATTCATATTCATATCGAAGCCCGCAAAGAATACGCTCGGCTGCAGACGGTACACCGGATTTGTTTAATGCCTACGGTGAACTGAAGAGGAGCATCGCGTCGAGTAGACGATTTTTTGCAAATCGAATGTTTTTTTGCAAAATGAATATTTTTAGTGATAAAACGGCAAATAAATGCGCGCTCGGAGTCGTATAAACGTAGTTTGCTTGATTTTCTTAATTCTTGCCTACAACTAAACTAAAACTTTATTATTTTGTGCATAGTAAAACATATTTTTACTTTTTACGTATAGTCATAGTGAGGACTTAAATATTAACTATAAATACTATTATACTAAACCTAACTATGTAGGTACATATAATACAAAGACACAAAATACACTCAGGCGTCGAAGTACTCCACATCGCTGTCATCCGGAAATATCCGCAGAACTAAAACTTAGATTAAGAATTTAATTTTCTTCAACTATTTATATTACAAACTTTTAAGGTCACAATAAATAGGTACCTATAGTTTTATGAGGTGCATGATGAAAATATGTAGAGCTGAAGACGATCCCTGGTAGTATTTCTGCCAACACCTTCTCTGACATCCGTCGATCATCATCATCATCTTTCTGCCTTTTTTGACTGGTTTGTTGGTCTAGTGGTTAGTGGCCCTGACTGCTATGCCGGAGGTCGTGGGTTCGATTACCACCCAGGACAAATGTTTGTGTGATGATCATAATCATTATTTTGTTCTGTGTATGGGTGCAATTTAGCTATAAGATGTATGTATTTAGAAATATATAAGTATGTTTATCAGTTGTCTAGGACTCATAACACAAGCTCTGCTTAGCTTGGGACTAGACGGCGTTGTGTGATAGTTGTGGAATATTATTATTAGGTATTTTCAATATTTATCTCAGGACCCTGAGGTCCTGGACCATTGGAAGGCGTACAAGGAGCCAAAGCCAACTCGCAGAGGCCCTTTAGATAATTATAATGGAACATGATACCAACCGACGATTATCCCTGTACGCGCTATGCTAGTGCACCCAAGGACAACCCCAGGTTGTTGAAAAACTATTGCGACATATGGAGAACAAAGATAATAGGGCTATGGTTTTTGGAGTCTTAAGTGGACTGGTAACATGGAACTATGTTAAGACTATGGCCCCTGCCTGAACAACGTTATTAATATCCATCGAAAAAAGGCAGGGGGTGACTTGCACACTCAATAAATGGGCCCCCAAAAAACGGCCGCTAGCACGAAGTGACGCAACAAGAGGGCAACATATTCTGAGGTGCTTGAGGAGTGGAGAGGTATACCACGGCTATCAGGACAATCCCGGAAGTACGGTCAAGATCCCTCTACCAGCACCTTACTGGATTATACATCCTTCTCCCGAGCACGTTTGCTCTTGCGAATCTCCACTCAAGCCAGCCAATAAAGGCAAGAGAGAGGTGGGAGCTCAGTTCCTCGTCAGTGTTCACTACGGCCGGCCAATAAAGGCAAGCCGGAGATGAAGAACAAGAATTCTCCCGGGAGATCGGGTCCGTGAGGTCGCTTTATTAGGGTATATTATTATTATTTTTCCCATTTTACTTGGGGTCGGCGCAACACGTTTTTTCTTCCATTCTATTCTGATAGCTGTCACTGGTTCCCTTTTCTTTCATATCACTCCTCACACAATCCATCTATCTCTATCTCCATCCATATATGTCTTTTAGTATTCATCCATAAGACTTTTATTAGTTCTCTTCACATGACACTACCAAGACATACATATAATTTCCCTTTCAACTTTTCAATCTCTGGCGCTACTTATAAAATTCTTCTAATAAGCTCAGAAAATCATAGACGTTGTAGCAATTGTTTTTATTTTTTAATGGGTTTCGTTTAACTTCAGTCTAAAATATCTATGTCACTTCTGTTTATTTACATTATCTTTGCACTGGACGGGATGTACTTTTATCGCAGGACACCAATATTCCATTGAATACTATCAACAACCCTTAGTGTTTTGTAAAAACAGATTAGTAAGTACAGTAGCTAATTTCTTATCTTATCATTAACTACGCCCTTAAACTCTGCACAGTCATATCCATGAATCACTTTGGGTTTTTATTATTCTGATCCCTATCATGACTTTGTTAGGATATGACCAATATTTTTCAGCGCGTCTCAGTACCATTCTACCTACGACTTTATCAGCTCTAAACACCACAGTTATACTCGTAAGTACCCATTTTTGTTACTTTGTAAATCATCAAATAACTTCTCCTGGCTGGAGCGGGAGCCAGTGTCAGAATTTTACTGATTAAGACCCACAGTGTCCTTTAGTTGCCCTTTTTTAGCGATGGCGGCGGTAAAGCGTGGGCCACACGGATGTAATCCAGCATCCTAACAGAGGTCACCTTGGTGAGAACTTGCGGAGCATAGGCGACATGGACCCAGCTTCCCGACAGAGGTGACCTTGCTTGTTGCAATCCGTGTAGACAGCAGATGTAATCTATAACCATCAACGTCCTTTGATGGCGGGTTTTGTTTTTTTTTAGGTGGGAATATCATCTAATGACAAATCCCGCCCTTGGGCGGAGCGGGAGATAGTGTCAGACTTTTGCTGACTAAAAATCCACTCCTATTCCTTCGTTGCCTTTCGTACCAGGGCCGAGTCTTCCTTTCAGAATCAGACCCTTGGCCCCAGTAGGCTACGACCCTGCTGACCCCCTACGGTTTGCTGACATCTCCTTGAGGCGCGCGTGGAACAGTACGCGCCGTCGACGACTTGGGTTCGATCCGGACGGTTACCGGACGGTAGGACGGCGAGCTTCCCGGGCGTTTTCCAACCGCAGTGACAGATTTGCGAACGTGTTGGCGCGAGGATTAGATCCGTGTAGCCGCAACACAATCCTTGGAGGCAAATCAACCTCTGTTGGGACGCTGGATTAGGTACATCCGTTTAGGTACGTCGCGGGGGGAGGACACCTCACACTCCCCCCGGCTTGAGGTGGCCCGCGTAGGCGGGCCGGCACTAGGGGATCATGGATGGCGTATCAGCTCCCACGATCCCCGGTCCAAGTGTGGGAGGGAACACCGAGGTGGTTTTTAGTCAGTAAGAGTCTGACAGACCCCTTCGCCTGCCCCAGGCGAAGGACATCCATGAGGATTTTCCACGCCGGCAACAAAAAAAAAAAAAGGTACATCCGTTTGGCCCATGCTGTACTCCTTCGTAGTAGGTACCTACCGGCTACCTACTCAAGTATATGTCGTGTTAGCGTACTTTGGGTGGCAAATATGGTCATTGCCAGCACTTGAGCAGCGATTCCTGCTATTACAAGATTAATCTAAATTCCTTTTTTAAGTGGGAAATCATCCAATAGCTTCTCCTGCTCTTGGGCGGAGCGAGAGGGCGTGTCGGACTTTTACTGACTAAAACCCACTCCTATGTTCTTTCTTTGCCTTCGTTCCAGGGCACCAGGGTTCACTTCCGCACAACCTATGGCTCCAGCAGGCTTCGACCTTGCTGGGTCCCTACGGTTTTGCCGACATCTCCTTGAGGCGCGCGTAGAACATTACGCGTCTTCGACGACTCGAGCTCGGTCCGGACGGTTACCGCACGGCCAGACGGCGAGCTACCTCATTGCTCGCCGTCCGCCAACGGTAGAATTTCCATTCCCTTGGACCATAACCAAGAGCTGACTTGTTTTGGACGCCACACAGTTTTATTTCAATAATTAAATTCGTTTTCCTGCTGTTTTAAACTCGGATAAAAACAGGAGTGCATCTCTTGAAGAGCTGTAATACTCATGACAATGTTTTGATCGCTGAAAGCCGCCACGCAGCGTTCTACCATCCTTTTTAGGGTTCCGTACCTGTTCCGTACCTATAGGTACGGATATGATATGTTACCTTATATGATCACTTTGTTGTCCGTCCGTCTGTCTGTCTGTCTGTCAAAACCCTTTGTCTCGAAAACGCGTGGAGGTATCGATTAGAAATTAAAACCATAAACTAAGATCTGCGGTCCCTTGAAGCTGTGAAAAAATCAAACTTCTAAGGTAACGAAAAAAAAAATACGGCCGTTTATGTTGCAATAAACGTGCATTTCGAAACTCTCAAATTCTCTTCTCGAATCAAAATTACTAAAAAAAAGTTTTAAAAAAATGTACTTCCCGTTGACACAGAATCCTGAAATTTGGCATAAGGCAAGGTCATATAATATAGATAAAGGAATAAATCTGAAAACAGAAAATTTATTGTTACGTCACAAAAAAAAACTTTTTGCGATTCGAAAAATCTTCGAGACTCCATTCGGGAATTGAACTATTCACATACTCGTATATAGGTAAGTTTGTACGGAACCCTCAGTGCGCGAGTCCGACTCGCACTTCCCCAGTTTTTTATTTATTACGTGGGAAATTATCTGACAACTTCTCTCGCTCTTAGTGTCCGACTTTTTCTGACTAAAACTCACAGTGTTTCTTTAGTTGCCCTTTTGTGAGGACCATGCTCCTTCGAAGCCCTGGTAGGCATCGGCCCTAACTGATCCCGTCAATCTTGCTGACATCTCTATGACACGGAATTCGGAATTGCATAACCTAATTCCGCCAAGCCCGTTCCATCATCGGACCACCAGGCGTACGGCAATGCGCCACCAGTACGTGGCGGACATCCCACCTATACGCACAAAATGTTTTGGCATTATCATTCATTGTGCTTACAGCTAAGGAGTGGAATTCCTTGCCGGAATCTGTGTTTCCTGATGGCAACAACCCGGGTATCTTTAAGTCAAGAGTGAATAGATTACTTCTAGGTAAACGCGCTCCATCGTCGACCGCATCGTCGCTTTCCATCAGGTGAGATAGCGGTCAAGCGCGAACCTATCAAGAATAAAAAAAAAACGTGCTTTACACTGGAGGGTAAGCGTGGGCTTGCAGACGATGAGCAATATCTAGCTCAACGTCCGCAAGCCCGCGCTTAAGGTGGCCGGAAAGAGTCTCCAGCGGGAGCCGGGGCGTGACTGCGTGAGGCTTGTGTCTCCACCTCACAGTTAGTGTTCAACCATCCTGCTATCTTTCTCGTGCAGCACGCCACTCACCAGCGACGATAATTAAAGGTACGCGCCACATTAGCGCCGGCCTCGCAAAAGGTATTAAGGTAGAACTACATTGGGCTCACGTGGGCTACGTACGCCGATCTGGGCGCGTCGATCTCCATACATTTTATATGCCAACTAGATCAGGAGCTACATTAGAGCCACGCCACGCGACGTACCCTACAACTCAGCCACGTCGTCACGTGTCCGTCGTTCTAATGTAGGTAGTTCCCGCTTTACTGTTGCTCGTTGTTGTGTTATTGTGTTGTTGTAGTTTAATTTCCATATTATTGGGGTTATTAATTCGCGCATAACTTTTTGGTTTATGGACCGATCTTGATGTATCTTTTTGTGTTGGGTTAAAGTTCTGTAATTGGTAGGCAGGTTATAGGTAACTCCAATGTCATCCCAATAGAATGGAATAAACTTTATTGTACACCAAATAAAATACTTAAAATAAAAACACACAACCGACTTCAATGTAAAAAAAAACACTGAAAAGTGCAAAATAACTTAAAGTTATATAATTTTATGCTTCCAAGTTGGTCCCATAGAAATATTGTTATGATCGGCCCCCCTAGCCAAGTTACAATCGTTTCGTTCGGCGCGAACGCCTCGAGTAGGCCACGCCTCCGAATCCTTTGTTCTGACCACGTGACTGAGCGTTGAGATGACGTCAGAAGAAAGGAATCGGAGGCGTGGCCTACTCCAGGCGTTCGTGCCGAATGATACGATTGTAACTTGGCTAGGGGGGCTGATCATGAACTTCGAAGATTTGTAACAGAACTCCTCATAGGATCGCAGCAGAAATGTTGTAACAAGTAAAATTGCTTTATTTATACGTGAAGACGATGACTGACTGAAAGAAGAGGGGGAATATATCGAACTGATCTGATGTTGAAGCCTGAAGTTAGGCACCGGAACGTCCGGAACTCTGCAATAAATTAATTTAATCTAACCGTGTTTGGTTTTATTAGAATTGTCATGAGATGGATTCTGGCTATAAGGCAATTAAATATGGCTGAGGGGTTCTTTTTATTTGATCTTGAACTGTTCGTACAATGTTCGAGAGAGAAAGGCGAGGGATGTTTGTCATGTAAAATGTATAAGAGATGAAACTGGAATGGTTCTATCGGATGATGAAAAAATCAGAAAGAGGTGGAAGGAATATTTTGAAAGATTGATGAATGAAGAAAATAATTGGAGTGGGGTGTTAGAGAATAAACCAGTGAATGTGGGATTAGTGAGAATGGTTAGTATGGATGAAGTCAGAATAGCAGTAAATGGAATGAAGAATGGTAAAGCCATTGGTCCAGATGGAATACCAGTTGAAGTGTGGAAGTTATTGCGAGTGGATGGATGGACGTGGTTAGCTTTGTTCTTCAATAAGTTGTTGCTGGAAGAAGCCATACCTGATGAGTGGTGCAATAGCTCTTTGGTGCCGATTTTTAAAAACAAAGGTGATGTGCTTGAGTGCAACAATTATAGAGGAATAAAGCTAATGTCACATACTATGAAAGCCTGGGAGAAAGTTATTGAAAGGCGACTGAGAGAAGAGAGTGAAATTTCACAGAACCAATTCGGTTTTATGCCGGGTCGGGGTACAGCGGATGCCATTTTTGCTATACGCCAGCTGTGCGAGAAATACAGAGGTGCGCATAAAAACTTGCACATGGTATTCATTGACCTCGAAAAGGCATACGACCGGGTACCTCGTGAGGTTCTGTGGTGGGCCCTTAAGGAGAAAGGTGTGCCTGGGAAGTATGTGCAGTTGATCCGAGCGATGTACAGTCGATGCAGTACCCAAGTCCGGTCTACAGTGGGCACCACTGGCAGCTTCAATGTGGCTGTCGGCTTACATCAAGGGTCGGCTCTCAGCCCTTACCTCTTCCTGATGATAATGGATGCTCTGACGTTGGACATTCAGGAAGAGGCTCCCTGGTGTATGCTGTTTGCCGATGACATTGTGTTGGTTGCCGAGAGTGGCCTAGAGGTCCAGAACAGATTGGAGGTGTGGTGGCACAGACTGGAGAGTGTTGGCCTGAAATTGAGTAGAACCAAAACGGAATACTTGTTCTGCGATTTCGGCGGTCTCTCCAATCCAGTGCCTTTATCTCTTGCTGGAACACCCATACCGATCTGCTCCGACTTTCGGTATCTCGGGTCACTCGTCCAAGGGGATGGTGAGGTAGACCGGGACGTAACACATCGGATCAACGCAGGATGGATGAAATGGCGACAGGTCACGGGAACAACTTGTGACCCACGGATGCCCCTCAAGTTGAAGGGTAAAATCTACAAGTCCGTGATAAGGCCTGTCATACTGTATGGATCAGAATGTTGGGCTGTGAAAAAGACGGATGAAAAAAGATTGCACGTAGCGGAGATGAGAATGTTAAGATGGATGTGTGGTGTGACGAGAATGGATAAAGTGAGAAATGAGTATATTAGGGGAAGTTTGAAAGTGGCGCCAGTGACTGAAAAGTTGAAAGGGAATCGTTTGTCTTGGTATGGTCATGTGAAGAGGAGGGATGAAACGCATGTTACTAAAAGAGTTATGAGTTTACATGTGAATGGATGGAGAGGGAGAGGGAGACCAAAGAAAAGATGGATGGATTGTGTGAAGAGTGATATGAAAGAAAAGGAAGTTAGTGATAGTATGACGAGTGACAGGGCAGAATGGAAGAAAAAAACATGTTGCGCCGACCCCAAATAACACGGGACAAGGGCAAGAAGATGATGAACTGTTCGTACAATGGTTCATTGGTTATTAATTATTATTTTAAATTTTATTTTAAAACTAACATTAGGCTAAGTTGTACCACTACTAACACATATGGATGTTTATCTGAAATAAATATTTTGAATTTGAATTTGAATTTAGTGGTGGTACCATAACTAAAAAGTGTAAAATAAAAAACTTTTTACAAAAAAATACAACCGTCTTCAATGTAAAAAAAAACACTGAAAAGTGCAAAATAACTTTAATTTCGGAAGTCGGTGTTAAATAACGAAGAGACAAAACTAATATAGAGACACCAATTTCCGAAATTAAAGTTTTTTTGCACTTTTCAGTGTTTTTTTTTTACATTGAAGTCGGTTGTATAAATAACGAAGAGACAAAACTATTATAGAAACACCAACTTCCGAAATTAAAGTTATTTTGTACTTTTCAGTGTTTTTTTTTACCTTGAAGTCGGTTGTATTTTTTTTTGTAAAAAGTTTTTTTTTTACACTTTTTAGTTATGGTGCCACCACTAAAAAGTACCCCTCAGCCAAACTTAAATACCTTATAGCCAGAGTGCATCTCATGACAATTCTAATAGTCCCAAACACAGTTAGATTACATTAATTTATTACAGAGTTCCGGTGCCTAACTTCAGGCTTCATCATCAGATCAGTTCGATATATTCCCCCTCTTCTTTCAGTCAGTCATTGACTACACGTATAAACAAAGCAATTTTACTTGTTACGACGGTTTTGCTGTGATCCTATGAGGAGTCCTGTTCTATATCTTCGAAATTCATAATCAGATCATAACAATATTTCTATGGGACCAACTCGGAATCATAACCTTTCAATCAAAAAAAAAAATTAAAATCGGTCTACAATTGACCGGGAAATCGGTGAACATACATAAAAATATATATATATATATATATATACATTCAGCCGAAAATAGAGCCTCCTCCTTTTTGAAGTCGCTTAAAAGTAACACGTACAATACACAACAACACACAACACAACACACACAGCAACTACCTTCAACAACAACACTACTAGACACAACTACAACAATACTTCAACACTCGCACAACACTATACTACAATACTTACAATACTATAATACATACTCGTACATTTCGACGATTCATTTTTGCCAATGCCCAACCTAGCTATATTTAAATTGAGTAATTGTGGGTGTTTGTCAGTCCGCTATGTAATTGTCATCCAAGTGTATACCAAATATCAATTCAATCGGTTAGGGAAAACTGCTTCAAAATCCATTTGCACGATTTACCCTAAACAAACAATCATAACATAACAAGTTAAATAAACACTTGTAAAAAGTAAATAGAGACTATATACAGGAGCAGGAGATGCTGGTTCAGATAGTAAGAAAATCTTGAGGGTGTTTTTTTTTAAGGTGTGAAATCATCCAAATGACTTCTCGCGCTCTGGGTGGAGCGAGAGGGCGTGTCAGACTTTTACTGACTAAAATCACACCTGTATCCTTCAATTACCCTTTGCGTTCTAGGACTACGGGTTTCCCTTTCAGAAATTCTCCGCGGTCCAAGCTAGCGGGCATCGGCCCTGCTGGGCCCCTACGGTTTGCTGACATCTCTTTGAGGAGCGCGAGGATCACTACGCGCTGTTGACGACTGGGCTCGGTCCGGTTCATTACCGAACAGCCGGACGGCTACCCAGTGCTCGACGTCCGCAAGCCCGCGTCTACCGTGGCTGGTAGTCGGGGTCGGAATTACGGCAATTATTTATTCAATTTTACGACCTAAACTGAACTGTTAATGAGATGGAGCTATATGGGGTGTATAGCTTGATATTTTAACATGTCATGGTAAGACCCCAGGTGCGTCTACCGTAATCCAGTCGCTTACCAACAAGGCAGTCGGGACCACGCATAGCTGTAAGATATGTGGCAAGTTTAATATAATCAGCAGTGTGTTTTAATTCATCCACCCTTAACGTTAGGATTCTATTAGTGCCACATACAACGACCTTACAGCCACTAGATGCCTCATGCTTGAACTTTACTAGTGCACCAAAACAATTCTGTCAACTAGCCGAGGTACGGGGAGCGGGGTACTATGTTCTGCTTGGTTCTGATTGGTACGGGGGAGCGGGGTACTGCGTTCTGATTGATCGAGACATCAGATCTATAATCATATGTGTTGATTAGACGTCTAGTGGCTGTAAGGTCGTTGGCCACATAGTATCAAACCCTGGAGTGCCTACCTACTGCTCACGCGTCTCGCTGTCGACACATCACACACATATACACATCACACACATTCACACACACACACACACACACACATCACACCATCATCATCATCATCATTCACATTTCATCAATGCCAATCATAAGGTCGAAGGCATGAGTTAAGGAATTCCAATCATTTAATTATCTCGCTGTCGCTCACTTAACTCGCGCGTGGAACACAACGCACCACTTCGACCCACCTTGGTCCATACTAAACGACAAGCTACCCATTGCTTACTGTTTTGCAGAAAGAAGTGGATCTTCATGATCTCCTGTGACCTCAGTAAACAAAGCCAACGATTACTCTGGAGCTTGTCCTTCACCTTCCCCAGAACTGTGACGCCATTCTTCGACTTTTTTTTATAATTGATATAATATACTAGTGCTTGACCGATCCCACCTAATGGTAAGCAGTGATGTAATCGTTGATGGTGAGGCGTACTGGTTTATTAAGAGCCTATTTATTCTAGCTTTGGAGACACCAAAATTATAATCGGATAAGAAGACCGCAGCAGGCAAATCGTTCTAGTTCTTCGATGTACTCGATATAAACGACGAGTACGACGTGTTGTTCGATGGTAGACAGGAGATAGCGGAAACAAGTCATGCAATTCCCGCGCACACTCTTCAAGATGCCTCCTGAAAAATACAGAAAGACTGGTTACCAGCCTTTCATGCCTGAGAAAGCCTGGAGGCTCTGTAGATTGGTCTAAAAATAAACACAGCAATATTTTTATTATAAGCGACTTTCAGAGAAAAAAAAACAATACAATACAATAAAAAAATATTTATTGATCATCAACATCGGTGTTAAGGTAAGTGCACTTCGGGGTCACTTGTAGTTAGGGTTGCTATCCATCCGGATTTCCCCAGATTTGTCCCAGTTTGAAGGGTGAAAAAGGTGATATGCCCGGGTTCTGAGCTCCACAATCCGGGTTTTTTACGGATTTTAGAGATGGCAACCCTTCTTGTAGTGCATCTGCGGATGCACGTTCGTTTAATGATGTAGAAAACCCACAGTGCACCAACAAGTGCTACCCCTACCAGCAATATTAATAATAATAAAAACGTTCAATTCGGAACTTGCCATATTTTGTTAGTAAAAATATTATTCAAACTTAGAACTAGTGTTAGTAACATAGAGAACAAATAAGTGCTTATTCTAAGCTGGGTGAGGTACACCGAACCTGGGAAATGTTTATTTGACTGCGTGCAGTCGTATTCACAGCCCCAGGATCGGAGACCAACCAGCCAGCCCACCAGCCCCCCTAGCAACCAAGACAAGTTACGACCGTTTCGTTTCATTTCTCTTGCGTCGAAAGCCTCGAGTAGGCCACGCCTCCGATTCCTTTGTTTGGACGTCATCTCAACGCTCAGTCACGTGGTCAGAACAAAGGAATCGGAGGCGTGGCCTACTCGAGGAGCTAGACGCAAGATAATCGAAACGAAACGGTTGTAACTTGGCTAGGGGGGCTGACCTGTCAGCCAGCGTTCTGAGAAAGGTGCAATACTGTTACTGCTACTGTTACCTAACTCATACTTGTAGGGAAAAACAATAACTTCAAGGTTATTGTTTTTCCCTATATCTATAGTTATTGTTTTTCTCTATATCTATTAGTAGGTACGTGAGCGTTGATTGATCAGTTAATTTTGAATGCTAGCCGACAGCGACATGTTAATCAAAGCCAATACTAGTAGCAGTAGTAATAGTGTAATAGTATAGTTATAGTAGTGTAGTAAATAAAATACTTAGGCAACTCTCTGACACAACTGGTGGCTAAAAAAACGATAATTCACCATTTAATATTAAATTTAAACAACTGTCCAATAAAGAATTAAAATAGCTTTTTTTTGCTCAAAAATTGCACATAAAGTTCATAGATGCGTGTCTCAAGCGGATGCACTAGCGCTCGTACTGCCCCCCTAGCCAAGTCACAAACGATAAACCTAAACTCTCAGTAGTCATTAATAGATTTTCAACTTTATGTTATTGGATATAAAGTTGAAAATCTATTGAAGATTACATAGTGTTTTCGTTCGTTCCGGTCGCTAACGCTCAGTAGTCTTTAATAGATTTTCAACTTTATACTCTTAGGTATAAAGTTGAAAATCTATTGGAGATTACTAAGCGTTCACGTTTATCGTTTGCAACTTGGCTAGGGGGGCTGGTCCGAGTGCTCTGAGATATCGTGTCCGTGAGCGTTGTCTATGTGTTCGTTGCTCGGGCGCGCTTTATTTATCATTTATTTATTTATTTATGACAGCTACTCTCTGCACTTACTTTCTCTCTGTACTTCTTTTTCTTTGTATGTAGATTGACTTCAATCTGTACATTAGTGTTCTGTGGTAAGGTCCTATAAGATATAGACTTTCACGGAAAAAGTAAAAGCTAGCAGATAATAATAATAATCTATAACACGTTATTTGCCTGTGCTTATTTTTGTACAATATTTTATATTAAACAACAAATACCACTTAAAAAAAAGAAATCTTTTTCTGAAGACGGCATCAAAATTGGTTATTAAATGAAGCAGCAATTAGCATTCCAATTATTGGTTGGAGGTTGGGTGGTAATATCTCGCTATCTCTCACGAGCCCACACTAACACGTAACCTAATCAGCGGTGACGTCACATTTCAGTATACTGTTATTTGACAGTTTCCCCTTCCGCCTGATTTAAAAGGTGTCTAACTTGATTAATTTTGAACGAATTTCATAATTTCTTTTTATTTGCTATTATGGAAAAAGTTACTTTTTTATACAAACAACAAAAAAAATTGAGTCAAGTAGCCAATCACATAATTACTTTTGTGTGTCAAAGTTTATTTATAAATTTATTTATGTGCACACAAACACATGATAACGAAAAGAATAAACACAGAAAAGCATAAAGGCCGACAGGAGAGTTGGATGAGAGGTATAAACAGTGTGTATACATTCGTTAGGAAACTTAAAATAATAATTATGTAAAAGTTCAATTGAGAGAGAGACGACATAAAAGAAAGAGCCATCGAGAACTCTTTATCGATAATTAAAAAAATAACTAATTATAAGGTTATAAAAAATATTATAACTCCAGTTGCTTTTACTCTAGTATTTTTATTCTTATATTCATATTTACTTTAGCGTAAAAATTAAATGTATTTACCCCGGAAAAAGGCAATAGCTCCTGTAACACAGGTTAATCACCTAGCACAGAAGGACATTATATAAACTAAACACAGGAGTCGGCGATTTTAAAAAGTTATGTAAATAAAGATAAAGATTATAATTATATGGGTTATCTTAGGGTCCTTTTTTACATAGCATAGGTAGGATGACAGCAGGAGGAAAATATTCATCTTTAAGATGAGTGAAAAGGCTAGGTAGCCATATTGTAATTATGTATCCGACAGCTGTCACCCGCACTTAGGGTTACCAACTTTTTTTATGGAAAAATTAACAGTATTTTATTTGTTAAATGTTTTAAATACATATTTTTTAGAATATAATAATAACTAAAATTAAAATAAATGAGGAGCTCATTCGATTCGTTATAAAACTACATATTATTGAGATTTGATAAAAAAATTGTGTGAGCGTATAAGTCTAACACTTACGAGTATAGTGTAGTGTCAAGCATTTTGATGCTGAAAACCGTATTTTGTATACTTTATTTTTGTTCAACAGTAAAAAGTATAATGTAGTGAAAAACAGAGTAAAATGTTTTTAACCCTTTAAATGCCAACGACGCTTACAAGCAACATACTTAATCGGCCGCTAGAACGCCAATGACGAATTTTAGCGACAAATAGATCTACCCCCTAGCCAAGTTCCAACCGTTTCGTTTCGATTCTCTTTTCGACGATCGCCTCGAGTAGGCCACGCCTCCGATTCCTTTATTCTGACGTCATCTCAACGCTCAGTCACGTGGTCAGAACAAAGGAATAGGAGGCGTGGCCGACTCGAGGCGATCAACGAACAGAGAAACGAAACGAAACGGTTGTAACTTGGCTAGGGGGGCTGCTATATTATCTGATATTATAGAAAACAGGTGAAAATATTATTTTAAAAAAATTGTCGTCTTCTCTGTACCTATGTCAATTATTTAATTGAAACAAAGTTAAATTTGATCTTTGTAGTATTCATTCACTAGCATTCTGTAGGTTTAATAGCAAATAAAAGAAGGCTTGGCGTAGCGAGCATGCTTCCCATGCGCTGCGCTTGGTTTTCAAAGGGTCAGTATAGTTGGCAGCCCTACCCGCACTATCTTATAACAACTGTAGTGTAGCAACTACATTATCCTTAACCACTGCCTCTGCAGTCACAGGAACAAACATCAGTGGTTTTTACCCCGGCATTATCCATCGTCGTCCGCACAACGGAAATGGTCGAATAAGTCATAAACGATACTTCAATGGTAACTATTTTACTAGTTGAATTAGTAGGGATAGTTTTTCTTGGAGATGTAGGCCTAGGAGTGGTTGTTGTATTGGTAGTACTAGGTGAAGGACTAGTAGGGCTTTTATTAGTTGCAGGCATTTTGGTAGCAGTAGTATTAGTTGCAGGTATTTCGGTAGTAGTAGTAGTAGTTGCAGGCTTTTCGGTAGCAGTGGTAGTAGTTACAGGATTATCGGTAGTAGTGGTGGAAGTTGTAGTCGTAGTAGGTTCACGAGAAACGGGAATAGTAGGTTTTTTTGTAGTGGTCATGGTTGAAGCGGTTGTAGTCCAGGATGACGTAGGTGCGAAGGTTTCAGCAGTTGTGGCAACCAGTTCCTCTGTCTGCGGTGAGATTTCTGAGGTGTCTGAGCTTGAGTAGACTTCTGTTGTTGATCCTTTGAAAGAAGAAGTTTTATTAAGTTGGCTTCTATAATCAATGTTTTTTTACCGACTTCAAAAAAGAAAAGGCTCTCAATTCGTCGGAATCTATTTTTTTACTTTTTATGCAAGAATGATTACTCGAAGATGTCTGGACCGATGTGGAAAATTCTTTTTTTGTTGGAAAGGGCATACTGCACAGGTAGTCTCGTTGTGATCAGGTTAGAATCTAACGATGAGATCCTGGAGAAATCTTCTAATTTTATAGGTACATACTGAGGAAAGTGGGGTAACTTTGGCACTATAACTAATAGGAACATGAGCTAAATAGACAAATCTCGAAGTTTCTGAAACGCGAACTTCGCCGCTATAACAACGCAAGAATTAAGGATGCGATTGAGCGGAATAAGGGCTCTAAAGTATTTGCACGAGATCTGTCTATTGGGCAAAGCCAGCTCACGAACTGAGAGATCGAGGCTTTTTATGGACAGTTATACACGTCTATCACTAAACCCTCTGCAAATCTAGCAAACGACCCAAGAGCTAGATTGACTCGACACTATACCGAAGATATCCCAAACGTCAGCCTGTACGAGATTAGCATGGTTCTGAAGCAGCTGAAAAACAACAAGCCGTCGGGTGAGGACGGAATTACGGCTGAACTCCTGAAGGCGGGTGGAAAACCGGTCCTTAGGGCCCTTCAGAAGCTATTTGATTCTGTCATGATCGAGGGAAAAACGCCACAGGCGTGGAGCAGAGGCGTGGTGGTGCTCTTCTTTAAGAAGAGCGATAATGCCCTGCTTAAGAATTACAGGCCCATCTTGCTTCTGAGCTATGTCTACAAGCTGTTTTCCAGAGTCATCACGAATCGTCTCGAGCGCAGGTTCGACGATTTTTAGCCTCCCGCACAAGCCGGATTTCGAAAAGGCTTCAGCACCGTGGACCACATACATACGCTGCGGCAGGTTATACAGAAGACTGAGGAGTATAATCAGCCTCTCTGCTTAGCGTTTGTGCACTACGAGAAAGCCTTAGATTCGATTGAGACTTGGGCTGTACTGCAGCCTCTCCAACGGTGCCAAATTGACTATCGGTACATCGAAGTGCTGAAATGTTTGTACAAAAACGCGACCATGTCAGTCCAACTACAAGACCAGACCTCGGGCGTGAGGCAGGGAGACGTTATTTCTCCGAAACTGTTCACGGCAGCAATGGAGGATGTCTTCAAGTTTCCGGAATGGAGAGGGCTAGGTATTAATGTCAATGGCGAGTACATCACTCACCTTCGGTTTGCCCACGACATAGTAGTCATGGCTGAGACTACGGGGAGCTCAGTACAATGCTTGGTGACCTCAGTAGAGCTTCTGAAAGAGTGGGACTTAAAATGAACATGGACAAAACCAAATCATGGTAAACAGCCATGTAGCACCCACTCCTATCAAGATCGGGGACTACATTCGAAGCTGTAGATGACTAGGTTTACCTGGGACAGACGGTCCAGTTGGGAAGGTCTAATTTCGAGATAGAGATCAATCGTCGAATCCGACTCGGCTGAGCAGCGTTCGGGAAGCTGCACGGTATCTTTTCGTCCAATATACCACAGTGTCTCAAGACGAAAGTCTATGACCAGTGCGTGTTGCCAATGATGACATATGGCTCCGAAACGTGGTCGCTTACAATGGGCCTCATCAGAAGACTTAAAGTCACCCAAAGGGCAATGGAAAGGGCGTGATCGAATCAGAAATGAAGATATCCGCAGGAGAACCAAGGTTGCCGACATAGCACGAAGAATCGCCAAACTTAAGTGGCAATGGGCATGGTACATTGCTCGCAGAACAGATGGCCGGTGGGGCCGAAAGGTTCTGAAATGGCGACCACGTACCGGAAGACGTGGCATTGGAAGGCCTCCTACAAGGTGGACCGATGACTTGGTAACGGTTGCGGGAGTCCGATGGATGCGAGACGCACAGGACCGTTCATTGTGGCGACACTTGGGGGAGGCCTATGTCCAGCAGTGGGTGTCTTTCGGCTGAAATGATGATGATGATGATGATGAGGAACATAAGAAACTGTGTTTACTGTGTTTCTATTGGTTAATAAGTTCGGGTCAAAGTTATACCTCAGGGCCTAAGTTACCCCACTTTATTACGGTACACTTGTTATCTATATGTACCTTACTATAGAACTTGCAGACTATTTAGGTTTACCAGAGGGGTACCTACCAGGCTTCTGACGTCATCTCAACGCTCAGTCACGTGGTCAGAACAAAAGATTCGGAGGCGTGGCCTACTCGAGGCGTTCGCGCCGAACGAAACGATTGTAACTTGGCTAGGGGGGCTGAAATATCGACTTTAGAAGTCGGTTGTTTTTATTGTAAAAAGTTTTTTTAAATACTGTGCACTTTCTTTTGCTAACGGGAATTGGAGCTAAACATGTACACCTCGCCGGCCCGCCGCCGCCGCCGACCAATCACATGCTGCCGCCATCACCGCCATCTTGATTCGGCGCGGATTACATGACTCCACGTGACACGATCTAGTCGAGTTTGTGATTCTAGTTGAAGTGAACGTCGTGGAGAGGACTCGAGGTGGCATTGCACAAATCCGAAGCCATGTGTTTTCATGGCAATCGAAATGCGCCACCATTGGGTTCCCAAATAATGGTAGGAGGGGTTCACATCGGCGTCGAGTCGACAATGTAGTACCTGGAACTTGTCCTCGACAGCCGGTGGAATTTCGAGGAGTACTTCCAACGTCTGACTTCCAAACAGGATCAGACTACATGGGGCTGTCCTCAAGCGGCTCCAGACCAACTTAAATGGTCCAAACGTCCGCATCCGTCCTCTCCTTTCTCTAAGCGGGTATCGTTCGGTCCATGGCCCTTTACGGAGCACCGGTATGGGCACCGTCGCTGCGAAAGCGACTGGTGGCTAAACTGAACGTATGCCAGAGGGTCATGGCCACCCCGATGGTGCGAGGATACCCCACGGTTTCCCGAGAAGCGACGAGCCTCCATGCTGGCCTGCCATCATGGGATCTGGAGGCAACAGTCCTTGCACGCATGCACGATTTGCGCGTGGAGATGCAACAAAGTGAAACTCCGCTGCCGCGACAAGTCGTCGCATGGCGGACAGAGTTCCGGCGGGATCGCTACAGCGACTGTCGCAACCCACGCCATAAGTATGGTGGTAAGTCCTCTCTTTGAGGAATGGCTAAAAAGACATCACGGCGTCCTCACCTTCCGCATGATGCAGGTCTTCACCGGACATGGTAAGTTCGGGAGGTTCCTGCACCTGATTCTTGAGGAAAAAACGCCTAGGTGTCACTATTGTGTGGACCGCCCGCACGGAAGACGCGGTGGAGCATACGGTAGAAGTATTCCCTGCTTAGGCAGAGCACCACCGTGTCCTCGTGTGGGCGATAGACGGCAACGACCTCACGCACCGGGCCCTGGTATAGGCTATGGTCCGAAGCGAGGAGGAATGACAGGCGGTCGCCTCCATCTGTTAAGCAGCAATGCTAGCGAAGGAGGCGGCCGCACGCGTGAGGGAACTGCCCTCACGCCCCAGCCGCCGGGATCCTGACCCCGATTTCAAGCCATCTATTGGCGTGCTTGCGGACCGCGAGCAATGGGTAGCTCACCGTCCGGCCGTCTGGCAACCATCCGGACCGAGCCCAAGTCGTCGACGGCGCGTAGTGTTCCACACGCGCCTCAAAGAGATGTCAGCAAAACCGTTGAGTCCCAGCCCCAGTAGACTTCGACTCCTACTGGGGCCATGGGTTCGCTTCTGAAAGGAAAACCAGGGGTCCTGGAACGCAAGACAGCGAAGAAAAATAGGAGTGAATTTTAGTTAGTAAAAGTCTGACACGCCCTCCCACTCCGCCCTAGGAGAAGTCATTAAAGGAATTAAAAAATGCACGACGCAAGACTCCTCTGAAAATGACAAGCGTTCACTAAATTCAGGTGGAATCGCAGTCAAGCACTAGTTTATAACAATTAAAAAAAAAATAAAAATAAAAAAAATTCATAGGTATCTATGTACTTAGATGATGGACAATATCTAGAGCTACATTATAAGTGTTATTGGGTTTTTGTGACCTTTAATAGGTTTCCTATAGTCTATGGTATGTCATGGGGAACCTTAGAATGACCATTATATTATTATGTATAGTATGTCCTGCTAAAATAATTACAAGTTGATAACTAATCTAATTTGTATACCTGTAAGTTTTAGAGGACCTGGAGACCCGTAAGAAAGGTGTTCTTTGCCTATTTCGGGCACCAGTCTCTCACAAAAATAAATAAAATAATATCATCAACATCACCATCTTCCATCGTCCTTGTCCCGTGTTACATGGAATCGGCGCAATACGATTATTTCTTCCATTCTATCCTGTCAACGCTTTCAATGACTCCCTTTTCTTTCATATCACTCCTATACACAATACATAACCATCTTTTCTTAGGCTTCCCTCTCCCTCTCCAACCATCACATGTATGCCCAATTACCCATATCTCAACATATTTAGAGTCGGAGCAGTATGTCTTCTACTTCCATAATTCCCTATTTCATTTAAGATATAGCCTTGTTTTATAAATCTATGTACAATTTAATCTTACGTAGCACAGAAGGTGGCGTGGCGGCCTGGACCATGGCTTTGGTGCAGTTCTCGCCATGCTGTATGGACACATCGTCGATAGCTATGTCGCTCGTGAAACTCACGCCTCTGATGCCTTCGATCATGATCTGTTGAATAATAATAATAAATAATAATAATATTCCACAATTTTCACACAACGCTATCTAGTCTCAAACTAAGCAGAGCTTGTGCTATGAGTACTAGACAACTGATAAACATACATAAACTATATTTCTAAATACACACATAATATTGACACAGAACAAATGATAGAACAGAATAGAATCGTTTATTTCTGAGTACATGGTATAAGAAGATCTTAAATTAGACGGGATACTACCTTTGCCGATGTAGAAATATTAGATGAGTATCTAATTTGCAAATTCACATAATTATAGTCAATGCAATATTAAGTAAAATAAATAATAATAGTGGCAGTTTTTAAATGAATATGAGTAATTTTATGGACCACGTTATTTTTTTGCATACAAAATTAAAAATGAGATAATTTCAATGTTAAATATTTTATATAATATCAATATGCAAAAAAAGTTATTAATTTTTTTTATAATAATGTCAAAATATATTAATGATGATGATTATGAGTACAGTTGATGAAGCTTTGAGGTAGGGACAGCGTTCTCAAATAAGTACTGCACCATCTAGTGAGAACCAAAGATGAGTCGTGTAACTAAGAGTAGCAGAGGATCGAGATCAAATCATGTACTATGCGATTCAAAGAAGAATAGACTTAGCGCCATGTTGTGACGTCATAGCTGTCAAATCAGGTAAGGTGAGCAAAACCAGATATTTATTAAATTAAATTTATTTACGAATCATGAACAAAAAAAGATTAATCAGAATCTAGATCTTCAATTCGGCTCACCTCTGCATCACTGTGTGAAGTGTCTGAGAAGTGGAGAGTGAAAGAAGAAGGCGAATTGTTACCAACAATGAAAATAAGAAAGAAAACTGTTTCTTTTTTTAACTAATTATGATTCTAACAATAAGATCAATACAGTTTTTTCTTCACTTAGATTTAACTAAGACTCGGCTAAACACAGTAAAAAAACCGGGCAAGTATAAGTCGGACTCGCGCACTGAGGGTTCCGTACAAACTTACCTGTGAAAACAGTTCAGGTCCCGAAATGAGTTACGAAGATTTTTCGGAATCGCAAGAAAGTTTTTTTTTTGTGATGTACTTACAGTTTTCAATGAGACCTTACTTCATACCAAATTTCAGGATTCTAGGTCAGCGGGAGTATACCCTATGCATTTTGATTCCCTTGAGATTATCGAAATACACGTTTTTTGCGACATAAACGGCAGTAACTATCTTATTTTTTCGTTAACTCATAAGTTTGATTTTTTACAGCTATATGGGACTGCAGATTTGAGTACTTATATGGTTTTAATTTCAACTCGATACCTCCACGCGCTCCCGAGATAAAGGGTCTTAACAGACAGACAGACGGACAGGCTGACGGACAACAAAATGATCCTATAAGGGCTCCGTTTTTTCCTTTTGAGGTACGGAACCCTAAAAAACGTTATTCATACGCAAATAAGTTTTTTTTTTCAAACTGTACTTTTCAAGTAGCATTTGACAGATAAAGGTCAATGACGTTCCTACTATTATTTGAATCACATTGTAATATACCGTTATTCAGCTGCCCCGGTTAGACTGTATGTCCCCCCAACGTTGCCCTCACAAAGTTGGAGTCGGCTGCCAATATCTAGACATGGATGGATGCATGGAGGATCTAGACATTTTCTGTAAAAGCTAGAACGCTTCTGTGCTTGTTTCAAACAAGTTTTTCCCGCTACTGTGGTAATATGTTATCATATCGCCCTTGGTTTCTATAGCCCTATATTATATATAACGATAAATAACCTGGAAGTTATCCCCAAAATCAGACAGCATGGCGATGGCTTTGTGCCACTCGTTGCCCTGGTTTCCCCACTGCTTGAACAGCGTGTAATTCTGCGCGTTCTTCTGTAGCAGCAGTTCTTGCAGCCGAATCATCGATAGCTTGGCTGGCTTCTGGTATACCACGAGACCACCCATGCTCCTGTAATGAAAAATTATTCTTAATCATCATCACCATAAATCTCTTACAAGTATAAACAAAGTTGCTATCTGCAAATTCTGTTTCTTTGCTTACTTCCTCTAAACCATGTTTTAATGCGGTCGATCTTGACTTATATATTTATTTATTTATTAAACACTTTATGCACAAAAGTACAGAGGCGGACTTAATGCCTGAGGCATTTTCTACCAGTCAACCTATGCAGAGATAAATAGTGGTAGGTGCAATAAAAGAGAGAAAAAAGGCGAATAGGTAGGTACAAGAATAGATATACTAGTAAACCATAAATATCATACAATTATATAATACATACACAAATTAACAAACTATCTTCATATATATCTACACTAATAAAGTCAAACAGTTTCAAGGTTCAAATGGACAATTGGAAAACATTAACGCTGTGATGACAATACTGCCAACTTCTTACGAATTAGCTCGCGAACTTTGGTTTTGAATGTAAAGCCGCGTTTTCACTAGGCAACATTTGGCGCGCGACACGTGACGCTCAACATGTACGGCAACGCTGCACAACAGCGCGCGACGTTACCAGCTGGCGCGCAACATGACGCGCGGCTTGTTGTCTGTTTAAAGTAGTAGATGCGTAGACAGACAACGTTGTTCAACAAAAGTTCCGCGCTGACTTTCAACATGTTGGGTAACTTGTTGTGCAACATGTTGCGCGTCAATTGTTGCCTAGTGGAAACGCGGCTTTAATCGATTTGTTGCCATCCTAATCTCCTGGGGGAGCGCATTCCACAAAGAAATAGCTTGAACAAAAAAAGAACAATGAAGAAAGTCAGTACGATGAGTAGGCGGTTATGAGATGAGCACAGATTTCAATTTTGGTTGACGCAAATCTATTGATTGTATGTTTTTTTTTTCATTCTTGATAGGTTCGCGCTTGACCACTATCTCACCTGATGATTGTATGTAGAGAATGATAAATGAGGAAGATTTTTTTAATTTTTATTTTTTTTTCGGCTGGCCTGTTGGTCTAGTGGTTAGTAGCCCTGACTGCTATGCCAGAGGTCGTGGGTTCGATTCCCACCCAGGACAAATGTTTGTGTGATGAGCACGATCATTTGTTCTGTATCTGGGTGTAATTTATCTATATATGTATGTATTTAGAAATATATAAGTATGTCTATCAGGTGTCTAGTACCCATAACACAAGCTCTGCTTAGTTTGGGACTAGACGGCGTTGTGTGATAGTTGTGGAATATAATAATAATAATATAATAATAATATAATTTGGGTACTTTTTCCTAAAATTAAGAAAAATCTTCGTGGTCAAAGGTTCCAGTCCGGTCAAGAAGTAGTCGACGCTTTCAAGTCAGCCATTTTTCACAACACCCCCACTTTAGAGTGGAATAAATGTTATAATAACTGGTTTGAGCAAATGGAAAAACACATGCTGCTACTGGAAGTAGAAAATGCCGTCTAGGTGTATGCTAAATTTCATCAAAATCCGTTTAACGGTTTTTTTTTTTTTCGTTGAGAAAATCATCTTATGACATCCCCCGCCCTTGGGCGGGGCGGGAGATAGTGTCAGACTTTTACTGACTAAAAACCCACTCCTGTTCCTTCGTTGCCTTTCGTACCAGGGTCGAGTCTTCCTTTCAGAATCAGACCCTTGGCCCCAGTAGGCTTCGACCCTGCTAGGCTTCGACCCTGCTAGACCCTGCTAGGTACAGTTGCTGACATCTCCTTGAGGCGCGCGTGGAACAGCACGCGCCGTCGACGACTTGGGCTCGGTCCGGACGGTTACCGGACGATCGGACGGCGAGCCACCCATTGCTCGCCGTCCGCAAGCCTGCGCCTACGATGGCCGGAAATCGGGATCGGAATCCCGGCGGCGATTGGGGCGTGAGGACCGTTGCCTCACGCGATCGGCCGCCTCCTTTGCTAGCATTACTGCTTCGCAGAAGGAGGCGACCGCCTGCCACTCCTCCTCGTTTAACCGTTGGAGCGTGAAAGAGGAACAAAGACACACACATACACACACTCACAAACTTTCACCTTTGTAATATTTAGCACTAACTTCTTTCAGCAGTTTCACCCGCACAGCGTAAAAGTAGGTTTATCCATAAAAACTTCCAACCCCCGATTTACCTCTTTAGGGGTGGAGTTTCGTAAAATCACAAGGAACTTTCGTAAAAGGGTGTAGACATCCGCTAAAAACGTTTAGCGGATGTCTACACCCTATAAGGAACCTACCTGCCAAATTATAAGTTTGTAGGTGTGTTTCTGAGATTTCGTGATTAATCAGTGAGTGGTATTTCGATTTTACGTAGATAGATGATAATTTGCATACGAAGTTGGGGTGTGTCGTTACTATTAAAAACTTAAATGGCAGTAGGCAAGAGACGTTACTTGCAAAAGGTATGGCCGTTGGAGCTGAAAGGTTCCAGGGTAGTGACGACCGTATAACGGTAGATACAGTTTTGATGTGTCTACAGCACACTGGAATCTGATAAATGCGAAAATCACAGCGATGTGGAGACTGGAGACGCTTGAGCCACGGTAATATTATCTATACAGTATTCCAACTTCATACAAACGGACGAAACGCGAGCTATACCTACGCGCCTCGATCTCGGGGCGCGCTCGGGATGCAGACAGCCGCGTCTGTGCCACGCGATTTTTCAATAAAAATAAGTTCAAGTACATATTTATAACTTTAATATATGACGAGTAGGATATATTGTGCTGTTTTTGGTTGCATGAATTCTTCATTTAAAACCAAACATATAAATTGTAAAGTAGCTGCAGGTATCTATAACCAAGTAAAAGATATTCCTTTTTCTCCACCTTGTCCATGTTTCCCAAAACAATTTTTAATTAAGCTTTAGAATGCGGATTTTTGTACTTTAAAATTTAATAATAAAGCATTTCGTAGGACGTCGTAGTCGTGGCGCAAATATTTTTCGGTCGCAAATATTGAACACTTCCTATTCAATTCACAAAGTATTTTATTTGTTTATATAAAAAAGTATATTTACTCGTACAATCACAAAACTAAATGGAAACACAAAGTAGGCAAATGTAATTAAAATGCTGGAGGCGGGCAGCCATAGTGCGGGCAGCCCTATCGCATGTTTACGTACCGCGCGGCTGTAGGCATTTATTTCAAAGATACGGCCGAGTTACAATACTGTATAGATAATATTACCGTGCTTGAGCCTTTGTCCGCCACGGGACACTCAGATTTAAATTCAAATTCATTTATTAATTTTGTGAACACAGGGTACATGATCTTATATATATAATGTTTGATTCATCCTAGGTTCCGCCGAAAGGCATACAAAATAGTGATGCTAATGTCAACCACTATTAAAATTAAATTAATTGTAAAAATGTACAAAATCTCATAAAAAACAATGTCAGCAAATGAAAATTGACAAAATTTAAATAGAACAGTAAAAAAATAGTGCACAAAGCTAATACAATGTCAGCAATATTACAGCTGTCAAATTTAATTCAATTAAAATAATACAAAATGTCATGAAAAATACAATGACGGCAAAAAAATAAAATCATCAACTTAATTATAACTGTATCAAATATCTTAATAAATATAATGTCACCGAATACAAAATTGTCAAAATTTAATTTTACAAAATTATGATGACAAAATTTGTCATTATGGTATTCATCGATAGAGTAATTAAACTAGTGCGCTTCACCATCAACGACTGCATCACTACTTGCCATCGGGTGGGATCGCAGTCAAGCACTAGTATATAAAATTAAAAATAAATATATACCATAACATTCAATAATTTAAAAAGCTGGCGTTTAAAATCATTTACGTTGTTAGCTAATATAATTTGACTTGGTAACTTATTGTATAGCTTTGGAGCCATTGCATATAATATAAGCTTTTAAGGAGAAACTTGGTTTTTTAGAAAAAATTAAAAATACAGTTTATTTGAGCGTCGTTGACTTTCGACAGGTCTATGATTATATTTACCTTCCGAACATGTGGTACCAGAAGACAAAGCATCCGTCCTTTGCGAGGTCCGCCTCGTACACGGGCGACATCAGACGCGCGGTGTCTTTGGCAACCCTGCCCGTGCTTTCTATATACATATAGTAACCTGGAAATAAAATAACATTATGGTCTAATTTATTGAAAAGAACAGACGTGACTTCCACCAACCCGCACTGGACCCACAGGATGGATTACGGCCTCATGGAGAGGAGGCCTGAGCCAGTGGGAACATTTTATGGATGATTCTGCTATATTTTGACAGCCCTGTTGGCCTTATAGTCGGTGGCCCTGGCTACTATACCGGAAGCCGTGGGTTCAATTCCCACCCAGGACAAATGTTTGTGTGATGAGCACGATCATTTCTTTGTCTAGGGTTTATTTTTTCACCGACTTCAAAAAAAGGTTCTCAATTCGGTTGTATTTTTTTTATCATCATTATTTTTTCTATAATATGTATGTATTTAGAAATATATGTATGTTTAACTATGTTTATTAGTTGTCTAGTACTCATACCCCAAGCTCTGCTTAGTTTGGGACTAGATGGCGTTGTGTAAAAGTTGTGGAATATTATTATTATTAACATCTATCTTCTTTATATATATTTATATAAAAGGAGAAACTGACAGCCGAAACTACTGGGATTAGGAGCGTGAAATTTTGCACAAGGTTTCCTTATATGTCGTAGGCGAGCACTAAGAGAGGATTTTTCAAAATTCACCCGGGGTAAGTGGATGAAATGGGGGTCCAAAGTTTGACTTTCATGCGGGTGAAGCCGCTGGCAGAAGCTAGTTTATAAATATAGGGTGACTGGTAATTAGTGACCGATACTTAAACACATGATTGTACTCATGATTACAAACAAATTTCCCAAAGAAACTTTTTTTATATTCTCATTAGTTTTATCACAATAATAAAACAGCTGTTTAAATACGCGCGCGAGTTAAGGAACCCCAATCCACTAACAATATAAGCTTTGTCAGCAAATATGTATTTATTTTATATTAGATGCATTTCGCTCAATTAGTTTCTGTAAAATGATTAGCATTAAGAATCTGGGACGTGCGTCATAGTCGATCACGTCAATCGTTGTACCACGCTAGCAATTAAATTAGTATATTATTATAAGATCAATATCTTGTAAGAGAAGGCGATTACTCTTTAGCTGTAACTCTGCTTAAATAAAGTATTTTTCCAATACTCTTGTTGTCGCTCACTTAATTCGCCTGCGACTGGCGACCACTCAGCTGTTAGCCGCGTGACGCCGTCGTGCCTACAATAGTGTTAGAACACCCGCGCAGCTTGCAAACCCATAGGTGTACGTACCTAATCTGTGAATGTACCTACAAACTAGTGAGTTTATAAAAAAAGTTTCTTTGGGAAAGTTGTTTGTAATCATGAGTACAATCACGTGTTTAAGTATCGGTCACTAATTACCAGTCACCTTATATAATATATATAGGCATACAATTTCTTACCTGACCCATTCTTTCCGTAAGTATGGTCGTACTGAGGTCCCGTCTGTAAGAAAGAACTGGGGGTCTTCTTGTTTACCCTCGTCCAGTCGAAGTCGTGGTACACGTCCTGCTTCCAACCGCAAATGTTGGACTTCTCGAAGTTGCATTCTGTCTCAGTTTTGTTAGCTGAACTCTCTGGTAATTGAACAAGATATTATATTATAAATTTGTTTCTTTTTTATCCTTTGAAGTGTACCTATGCAGTTCGACAACATAATATGTTTAAGAACACCAAGGTGACTGGAACCGTTCGGTGTCCAACGTCAACAGCGCACACGCGTACTGACAAATGCTTGCACTGACTGGTCAGAGTTCCACTCAAAGTTTGGTTCTTTCCTCAAAAGACCGTCTTGAGACACTAATCTGCATGGTTCGCATATGATTTGACTGTACGGACATGAAACCGATCCCGATTTATTTTCCTATCCAAAATGTTTTCCTCCTACCGCCATCACTCACGGAGCAAACTCGCGTGTACGACTCCCTATCGGTAGACGCGTGCGCGCTAAAATTCTTAAAACATTTTAAAAAAAAACATACGCCTTCATGGCCACCTCGTGCCCGTGAAAAATAAATCTTTTTCCCATGTAAAACTAATGCCTCGCTAGAAATTCATTGACTGATTAGCTTACGATCAATCCTGCCTGACATAGTAATGAAAATTTGTGAGTTCGTGGTAACAACTGGCCGGCCAACACCAGTCCGTCGCCGTTATATCCCGTCAACTCCTGATTAACATCCAGGTGAGTGTGGGCACGCCACAATTATGGCGGTAAGTCCCCTCTTTGAGGATTGGTTGGAAAGACCTCACGGCGTCCTCACCTTCCGTATGACGCAAGTTCTTACCGAACACGGTAAGTTCGGGAAGTTCCTGCACCGGATTCGTGCGGAAGCGACGCCCGGGTGTCGCCACTGTGTGGATCTCCCGGAGGACACGGTGGAGCACACGGTGGAGGTGTGCCCCGCTTGGGCAGAGCAACACCGTGTCCTTGTGGGGGCGATCGGCGGCGGCGATCTCTCGCGCCGGGCCTTGGTACAGGCCATGGTCCGGAGCGAGGAAGAGTGGCAGGCGGTCGCCTCCTTCTGTGAAGCAGTAATGCTAGCAAAGGAGGCAGCCGATCGCGTGAGGCAACGGTCCTCACGCCCTTACCGCCGCCGGGATTCCGATCCCGATTTCCGGCCGCCGTAGGCGTGGGCTTGCGGACGGCGAGCAATGGGTGGCTCGCCGTCCGACCGTCCGGTAACCGTCCGGACCGAGCCCAAGTCGTTGACGGCGCGTATTGTTCCACGCGCGCCTCAGGGAGATGTCAGCAAATCGTAGGGGCCCAGCAGGGTCGAAGCCTACTGGGGCCATGGGTAGTGTGAAAACGAAACCCGGGGCCCTGGGACGAAGGCAATGAAGGAACAGGAGTGGGTTTTTAGTCAGTAAAAGTCTGACACTATCTCTCGCTCCGCCCAAGAGCGAGATTTGTCATTAGATGATTTTCCCACATAAAAAGAAAAAAAACAGGTGAGTGTGCTTTTTCTCCCGTTGAGGGTCACAGGGTTTCGTCTAAGTTAACTTCAGAAGAATGCAGTGGTGGCTTCTCCAGCGAGGCCAATCCACTGACCATTACATGTTTGCTGTATCGACTTTAAACTAAACTTTTATCTCTGAGTTTTTTTCGGTGTTTCTTCTCAGGGTAGTCAGCTAGGAATCACCGACACCGAAAAAACAGTTCTCAACTCAATTTTTTCGTCAATTTAAACTAGATGAGAGTTCCAATTGACGAAAAAATTAACGTGTAGAAGTGATTTATACGACAGACGTTGTACCGTCCAAAAGCTGGTTATGAATCAGAAAAAAATTGAGAATCTGATTACAGCGCCACCTACCGGGTCCAATTGTATTTTCAAACCATCCCGGGATCTACTCAAACATGCACATAAAATTTCATTCAAATCGGTCAAGCCGTTTAGGAGGACTTAGGTGACAAACACAAGTACAGACTTAGGCGGAAGATAGGTGACTCCCCAACAAACATTTTAGCCGTATAAGTAAGAGTTACGCGACTCGAAGTGCTTTAAACATCGTATTGAAGTATTTTTATCGTGAAATATGACTTAGTGCCTCTTATCTTTACACAACTTGTAGTCGTATACAGACATCGTATAAACTTCTATACGACTATTTTATATGACTTTTTTTTCTTTTATCTGCAATCAGCTGTTGCTATAAGCAGATGTGTTGTGAGATGTTGTCGCTTTGAGTGTGTCTTTCAGTAAAGGCATCTCCTCTTCAGTGGGCCATATTAATCTATACGGTCAAAATGTCTTTCCTCTTTAGCCTTTTTTTGTAGCTTCGAGTTGTCAGCCTTACAGCTAATGCATTGGGATGTCTTTCAAGCCTCCCGAGGTATACTTCCCCAGCTCTGTGAATTTCCTCCTTCACAGTGCTCATCCTGAGATGTTGGTGAATTTCAGTATTGGTGATGAACCATGAGACATTGCAAAGGTTCCTAAGGATCATGTTCTGCATTCGTTGAATTATTAGAATGTTGGAGTCGCTAGCACTGCCCCAGAGCTGTAAGCCATACATCCAGACAGGTTTTAGTATACTCTTGTATATGAGTAATTTGTTATCCACAGATAGCTTACTGTTTCGACCCAGTAACCATGACAGATGGTTGTATCGAATTTTGAGTTCTTGCCTCTTGGTTTTGATATGGTGACTCCATGTTAAACGTCGATCTAAGTGGAGGCCAAGATAACGTATGTTGTCATGGTGAGGAAGCGTGTAGTTTCCCATTTGTACAGCAGGACAATTTCCTGTGCGCAGTGTGAAGGTTACATGTACAGATTTTGATGCGCTGGCCTTTATTCTCCATTGCTTAAGCCACTTAGTGATGTTGTCAAGACTTTTTTGCAGTTTTTGTGTTGCTGTTTTAGGGTCCTTGTCGCTAGCTAAGATGGCGGTATCGTCGGCGAATGTGGCGGTAGTTACATCCTCCTCCTCTGGTAGGTCAGACGTGTATATTACATATAGCACAGGTCCGAGTACTGAACCCTGTGGCACACCTGCTTGTATTTGGTAGAACTTAGAGGTGGACTCAGTTTCTTTCACTTGGAATATTCTTTCAGAGAGGTAGGACTCAAATAGTAAATAGTAGCTATGAGGTAAGGTCTTCTTGATTTTGCAAAGCAAGCCCCTGTGCCAGACTCTATCAAAAGCCTGTTGCACGTCCAAGAAGGCTGAAGAGCAATACTCTTTCTCCTCTAATGTTTTTCTTATCTTATCTACTACTCTGTGAACTTGCTCTACAGTTGAGTGTTGCTGCCTAAAGCCAAACTGGTGGTGCGGAATTATATTATTTTTCTTAAGTTCAGGTAGGATTCTGTGTAGTAATAGTTTCTCGAACACCTTAGATAGGATTGGCAGCAAGCTAATAGGTCTGTAAGAGGTGACTTCGTTAGCCGGTTTTCCCATTTTGTGGATCATTAGGATCTGTGATACCTTCCAGAGTTTGGGAAAGTACTGTGTTCTTAATATGCCATTAAAGAGCATTGTAATGAATACTACAGCTTTCTTTGGGAGATGAAGTAGTATTTCCTTCGTGATAAGGTCAAATCCGGGAGCCTTCTTGTCCTTAAGTTCTTTGTTGATTGCTCTCCAGACCTGGCGCACAGTAATTGGGATTGGCGGTGGCGACATTTGCAGGTCTTGATCAATAATATCATCCACTTGTTTTTCAGTGTCCGTGTCACTAGCCTCATTTGGGCAAAATACATTTGCCAGGAACTGGGCAAATGTTTCTGCCTTGTCTTGTGATGTACGCGCCCATCCTCCGTTTATTTTTAAAGGAGGTTTGGCTGTTTGTGGTCTGTCATAATTTTTTGTAAACTTCCACAGTGAATAATTGGTCGAGGCAGTGGCTGTAAGTGATTCTAGCTGCGATTCGAGAGTGTCATTGTGCCAATTGGATAGCATATTCTTCAATTGTTCAGCCGCTTTTGTGAAGTGCGCTCTATCTTCACTCAGTCTAGTTTGCTGCCAAATCCGCCTCAGCCTACGCTTCTCGAGGACAGCCTTTTTTACTTCAAAAGGATAATTAGTATGCCTTATTTGAGTGTCTATAGCAGGTGTGCTAAGCCAGCAGGCTTCTTGAATTAACGTTGTAATTTCTTTGGTGGCATTCTCAATGTCTTCGTTTGTTTTGAGAGCTGTTCTCAATTGCACCCTTTGTTCAAGAAGCTCCTGAAATGCCACCCAATCCGTATATTTATTATATAATTTTTCTGGATCTGTGGACTCGACTAACATTGTGCTGATCGTTAACAAGACAGGAGTGTGGTCCGAGGAGCCATCATAACAGGATTCGGTTTTAATATAGTGCTTACAGAAACCTTTAGCAATAAAGAAATCCAAAAGATCAGGAATTTTCTGGGGATCAGTAGGCCAATAGGTTGGTTCACAAGACGAAAAAGTTGTCAGGTTATTTCTATCTATGCTAGTTTTTAATTGGCGTCCTCTGGTAGTTGTCAATCTGGAACCCCAATGTTCGTTCTTGGCATTCCAGTCTCCTCCCGCAATAAAGCGATGACCCAGGGTACCAAAGAAATCAGAAAACATAGGCTCGATAATTTTATGTTTTGGAGGGCAGTACACTGCTGAAATAATGATATCGCCAGTCCTGTCTTGCACTGCAATGGTAGTGGCTTGGATGTGAGCAGTTTTATAGTGTGGCATTGGATGATGCTTGATTGTCTTTTTTACAATCACTGCAGTTCCAGCATGAGCCGTTCCATCAGGGTGGTTTGTGACATAGCACAGATAGTCAGAAAATTTCACCATTGTTGTAGCATTGCAGTGTGCCTCTTTATATGACTGATACACAATTTTCAGTGGTATAACCGATGCTGTCGTCTTAGTAAAATCGACACGACATTTATACCGTCATTAATCGTATTAGAGTCACGAAAACTGCTTTTAAGCGATAATCGTGTAAGAGTAATAAATTACACTCTTATACAATTTTCAGTCAATATGAATACTTTTATACTACTATTCAATGACTAGATGACCTATTAGTGTATAACAACATTTTAACATTGCAACCACAGCCAGGACAAGTCAATTGTAATGAAACTGGAATTGGTTCCGCACAAAGTTTTGTTTAAAACTCAAGATAATTGAGTTCGAAGCAAAGTGGTTCTAAACGATATGATGTTGTTCGAACCGCAAAAAGTAGATCTAGTGGTTCTATAAAAGTAGAGTCAGGTTCTATAAAGGTAGATTTGATAAATTATATCTTAATGATGGTTCCGATTATGAAAGCGCAAGCGAAACTAGTAAAAATGATATACTTCGTGATAATGTAAATGTCTATGTGTATTAAATTTTATCCGTCTCTGGCACACTTCAAAGTGATCTCTAACTTTCATGAAAACGTGCCTCTGAAGATATAGAAGATATCAATAGCCATCTCAAATACATACTGTATCAATATGTTAAAAACTTATCAATGTCCTTTATATTTATTATATATCATTTTTTATTACCGCCGAAACCAACAATAAATAAGTCACTAGTTTAATTATATATTTAAAATGGTTTTTCATATGAGATTTTCTTTAGTGAACTCTAATAATTTAGTTAATATGGCTTCTAATTTACAATATACGAACGAAAAGTCGTCTAGTTGTTTTATTTTGGTTGTGTCTTAAACCCTAAGTCGTATAAAGGTAATTTTTAACACTTTCTTTAAAATAAATTTTAAAATCTTGCTTAATTTAAAGAATTTATAAGGCGCATTCATTATAATGAGAAAACTAGTGCATATTACTCAATAAAATTAATTTCCCAATAGATTAGTACTTGAACACGATTTCCGACGATAAAATATAATACCTAATGAATAAATAAAATGGCTGTAGTCCTCATTCAATGATAAAAATATATATTATTCTTACACAGTATAAGATTAATCACACTTTACATCAAAATTCCTTATAAAAGTCATGATGAACACTAGTTATTCGATAAAATGCCGCAAAGCAGCGCTAATAAACACCATAACTCGACGAAAAGAGATCCTTATGACATCTATACGACCACTACATGATCAAATAGTGATTAATACGACTGCTGTGTAACTCTATTACGACACTGATTCGTATAAAATGGGCCTATTTTCGGTCATATCAACGTGATAGCGACGTATTTACGACCAGCGTATAGAACCAAAAGTTAAAATCCGCAAGTCGCCGCGTCGTGGCGACCTATCAAATGTTTGTTGGCGCCTCTAGCGCGTGGACCGCTGAAAACAAGCCCCCGTGGCTTAATTTCACTCAGTCGCAATAGGCGAGTCACTTAAACGGGCGTGTTACGCAAAAATATCATATTTTTTGTTTTAAGTACGGAACCCTAAAAAAGTAAAATTATTATGCAAGAGGAGAGGGAATGGGCATAGGAATCTACCACGCGGGCCCAGTGCGGGTTGGTGGATGTCACATGTCTTCGAATTTTTTATTCTAGTTAAAAAAAAAATATACAATGTTACCAGTTTACTAATAATTTACCCCGATGATAGGTAGATTATGAAGCACCAGGGATGTTATGGAGCTCCGTAACCTTATTCGAAACCGCTATAAAAGTTTCGCATAGATTTGGATAGAGACGGAGTCTAATTTACAGGTGACGACAGGTTTTTACCGGCCCCGACTTACGAGTTTTAGGGCGCGGGTTCAAACCCAGCCAGGCGCATTATTTTGTGTAATTTATTTCATCACCATTGCTCTCAAAACGGTAAAGGAAAACATCGTGAGGAAACCGGCATGTCCTAGAACCAAAAATTCGAAGACATGTGACATCCACCAACCCGCACTGGGCCCGCGTTATGGATTACGGCCCATTCCCTCTCCTAGAGAGGAGGCCTGAGACCCACCAGTGGGAGACCCGACTATGCTATACCCGTATCTAGATTCGAAAATACTCGTACATACCTATAACATCCCTGATAAGCACATAAGTAGGTAACTAATATGTGTGGTTATAACCACGGCGCCTGCATAGTAGTGACAAAAGCATTTTGAAGATGATTGCTCCCAGACCGGACTGTCCGTTGCAGACACTGGGTGCCGACAGTCATAAATAGAAAAAATAAATAAATAGTAAAAACTAACAATACTAGCCTACTTACTTTAGCACTATTGTTACTAACATACTACATTACTAACAAAACTATGGACATTTTTTTTTTAATTGATATAAACCAGTGCTTGACTGCGATCCCACCTGATGGTAAGCAGTGATGCAATCATTGATGGTGAAGCGCACTAGTTTATTAAGAGCCTATTCACTCTAGCCTTGAATACACCTAAATTACAGTTGGACGGGCAGACCGCAGCAGGCAAATTGTTCCATTCCTTCGATGTACGCAGTATAAACGACGAAGCGAAACGCTTAGTCCGGATCGTTGAAGTTTCAACAACGTAAGGGTGGATGGATACCCGCCGTACGTCGGGTTGTCCGATGGTAGAAAGGAGATGGCGGAATCAAGTCATGCAATTTCCGCGCACACTGTCCAAAATGCAACCTGTAAAATACCGAAAGGCTGGCTACCCTGCGCCTGTTCTCGAGGCTTTGTAGATTGGACTTAACCAAATTACTTTATGGACTGAAATAAACTTATTATTATTATTATATAATTATAATTTTTTTAGATGGGAAATCATCCAGTGACTTCTCCCGCTCTTTGGCCGAGCGAGACCTGCCCCCCTAGCCAAGTTGCAAACGATAAACGTGAACGTTTAGTAATCTCCAATAGATTTTCAACTTTATATCTAAGAGCATAAAGTTGAAAATCTATTAAAGACTACTGAGCGTTAGCGACCGGAACGAACGAAAACACTATGTAATCTTCAATAGATTTTCAACTTTATATCCAATGACATAAAGTTGAAAATCTATTAAAGACTACTGAGAGTTTACGTTTATCGTTTGTGACTTGGCTAGGGGGGCTGGCTTGTGAGACTTTACTGACTAAGATCCACTAATATGTTCCTTCGTTGCCTTGAGTTCCAGGACCCCGGGTTTTTCTTTCAGAATCGAACCCATGGCCCCAGTAGGCTTCGACCCTGCTGGGCCCCATAATTATTATATAATAAGTTTAATTCAGATATCCAGGTTGCCTGGAAGAAATCGCCGAGTGCGATAAAGCCGCCAATTGCATGTTTTTTTTTCGTTTTAATAAGGTTTTCTTTTTGTAAATTGTAATCTTAGTGTACTATAAAATATATAAACAAATAATTATAAGTATTATGATTTTTAAGCTAAATTTTCTCAGGTTGACACCTACATAGTATTCTCTTAGAATCTCATGAAATCTTGAGTATATTTACCATAACATTTTGGAGTAGTTGAGTTCCATCGTGTTCCGTCACAGTAAAGAACCGGTGAACCAACGAGTTGAAGTCCAGGCAAACAGAAGAAGACCACCCACGCGTTGTTATGAGATGTCGAATTCACCGCATTCTTAACTTGTTCTAACTGCTGGCAGCCCGTTTCTTTGAAAAGTGATAGAAAACATTAGGAATATTTATAGATATAGCGCAAAATTCAAAAGTAAGTAGAAGGAGAAGAAACAACATAGGAAACAAATTAAAACAATTCCTGTATTATCAGTGTTTGTTGAAATCCAAGGATCTTGTAAACCCTACGGATAGGGTTGCCAGGTCTTCAAACCGAAAAGCCGGACAGACCAGCCAATTTAGCCGGACATTTGAGTAAAATGGCAAAACTTTACTTTAAAAATAATACCAACCAATAATACCTATATTTTTTCATTCTAATAAAACAACAGTAAAATTGGCTGCTATAATTGCTAGTCCGCTCCGTTTACGCCAGCGATACAAGATAAAGTAGAAGACATGACAAATCCAAAAAAAAAAAAAAGGACGGACTCCGCCTAATTTGGCCGGACGCGCAACTAAAAAGCCAGACCCTGTCCGGCTTTATCCGAACGCCTGGCAACGCTACCTACAGATAATATAAAAAAAATATTGTTGAAATCTGAAGTCATTTACATACAATTTAGATTATAATAAATAGTTACTATAAAGTTATCCTTTATCTCAAATTAAAATTCAAAATGTTTATTGTGCACACAGGTATAATTTAGATATTACAAAATATAAATTTCTCTGTGTTCTGCTACAATCAGTGATATACAAATATTTAGTAGTTATAGCCCTAGTTTAGGCTCCAGTCCACTCCATTTATTTTAATGTCTGTACTGTGTTTTCATTAGTGTGGAAAAATAAATGAATTATTACTTTACTTTAACTTTAATAAAATAAGTATAATTGTGTGTGTCATCGGATTATTTTAAGCTCCAAAGTGAAATAAATCTTACATTATATGAAATTTTGCTCAATATTTTACTCAAGTTTTTTTTCTTTTTAATTATTTATAAGGCTCGCGTTTGACCACCATGACCGTGGAGCACATTTATATATATAAAAGAAAGTCGTGTTAGTTACACTATTTATAACTCAAGAACGGCTGAACCGATTTGACTGAAAGTTGGTGGGGAGGTAGCTTAGAACCAGGAGACGGACATAGGATACTTTTTTTTTGAGTAGGGTAGAGTAGGGTAGAGTAGGGTAGAGTAGGGTAGAGTAGGGTAGAGTAGGGTAGAGTAGGGTAGAGTAGGTTAGAGTAGGGTAGAGTAGGGTAGAGTAGGGTAGAGTAGGGTAGTGTAAGGTAGAGTAGGATAGAGTTGGGTAGAGTAGGATATAGTAGTCAGTTGACGGGAGCGAAGCCGCGAGCAAAAGCTAGTTTCGAATAAATGGAACCCAGGAAAATTTTATACTTTGTAACAGTGTCTTATTAAGAATGAAGAATTGAAAGAACGATTTAATGTAACCTAACGGATTCTGCAATAAATCGATGATATATTTATCTAATCGTAGTCACTAGATATTTTCATGGATTATACTTACTAACACATACAGGTATCGGCACATCCCATTCTCCAAACCTACACGTGACATACCTATTGCCGACCAGCGTATACCGGACGCTGCAGACAAACTTAAGGTAGTTCCCTCTCTGCCTCGCTCGAACTCGGCCGTTCATGAAACGTGGAATCGTACAAGATGGCGCTGAGGAACGGTAATAGGAAAATTCTACAACAAAGGATAACGTTTTTGAGTACCTAATAGAATTAGGTTTAAAAAGATGGTTTCAATTCAAAAGCATTTATTTCAAATTAACCACTTATAGGCACTTTTGAATTGTCAAGGACCTTCAGTACCTACCTAATTTGGAAGATATTAGATACCGAATAAAGTGGGTTAACTTTGGCCCTGGGGTATAACTTTTTGACAAGCTATTAACTACGTAATAGGAACATGAGGAACTGTGTTTCTATTGGTTAATGAGTTCGGGTCAAAATCATACCTCAGGGTCAAAGTAATCCCACTTTAGGGTAATGAAAAAATTAGAGTTGAAAAGAAGTGCCGCAAAATAGAGAATAATAGAAAGAGGCTTTTGCCAACAGAGAAACAATACATTCGAGTTTTAATTAGAATGTTCTCCAAACTTATGCCTATGCCTGACTATTGCTTTACAGCTGCTGCGCCACTAACGACTAAAGCGGGCCTCTCCCCTTCTCCATTTAATAAGTTCAGGGTGGTCTCATTCTGTGTATGATAGGTATGTAGTCAGTTACATTATAGTATTATTTTTTTATTCTTGATAGGTTAGCGCTTGACCATTATAATCCTATGTTAGTTTGTTTGGTAAGGTAAAACTCATAAGATTTCGAGTGATAGAATAAGTTTGTAGTGATGTTTGTCTGTATTCAAATTTTGCAAATTAAATTTGATCCACTACCCGGTTACCGATTGAGCTGAAAATTTGCATGCATGTGCAATTCAGATGACAATGCAAAATTATTATGACATGGATCTGATCTGAAGATGGAACCGGAAAATGGCCATAGGAACTCAGATAACCCTATTGTGTTTGAGCTTTTTGGAATGGTGGTAACAAACCGCCCAAAATTAAGGTCTGAGGAAATTTCTACTCCCAAGAGCTGAAGGCGGTCAGTGCACTCCAGGGATACATTCAGAAAAGCAGGAACCAAGATGAACGGGCTTCTTTTGGTGGTGAACAGACACTCTTGTGTTTTGGTGGCGTTGAATCCCACCAGATTAGCTTCACCCCACTTGGAGACTGCCTGAAGCGAGACATTTGTACGCTCTACCATAGCCTCTCTTTTAGACCGGATTAGCTCCTTACTAGCCCGAGCACTTGGCAGGTATTTCTCTACAACTGTGATATCATCTGCATACCAATAAATACCGGGCATCAGCAGATCGTTGATATCCAGCAGGAAGAGAGTTTCAGAGAGAACAGACCCCTAGGGACTCCGACATTAGTCGTCATGGGCCCTGATCTCTCTTCAAATAATCTTGCAGAGTACAGAGGTTATTGACATCGGCCGATAGTTAGCAGGATCGGCACGACTGCCCTTTTTGGGCACAAGTTGCACGTTGGCAAGCTTCCAGGACTTGGGCACTATACCAGTCCTAAATCAGAGGAGACAACTCGAGTAGACAGTCCTTGAGAACAATAGCTGGTATGCCATCTGGTCAACTAGCTTTATTCACGTCTAGACGACATTGCGCTCTCAGAACTTCTTTGTTCCTTATGCGAACCTCAGGCATTGAAGTGTCACAGTGAGGCAGAATCGGTGGAGTAGCAATGCTAGTGTCAAGACGAGAATTATGGGCGAAAAGAGATGCAAAGAGACCAGCTTTCTCACACGCCGTATGAACCTGTGTTCCATCAGGTTTTACCTGCGTTCGTTCGAAATTCGCTTCGACAGACTTGGCAAGGGACCAGAATGCTCTGCTACCGGACGGCTGTGCAGAGAACTTTGTGCCAATATTATTAATGCGGTCGAAGCGAGCCTTCTTTAGTGCCTTTTTGTAGGACTTGGCAGCATGGTTGGAGGCTCTCTTCTTTGAGCTCAGATCCGGAGCTTTGCGGTCACGAGCGTCAACCCAGACGAAAAATGCCCAATGCTTACGCTCTTCAGCTTGAATGTAATCGGTGTTGAACCATGGGTAAGCTGAGCCACCGATGGGAACGTCACTATAAGGGATGAAATTCTCCATATTTCATGAGATTTGCAAAATCCAGCCGCAATTCTGAGAAGAGTCCACAAATCCTGAAACTTGAGGACAGATCCTGAGATATACTAACTCTAGGTGGGTAATGATTAATGATATAACCGTCCCGCAAAACCTCGTGAAAGTCAAAAAAGCTAAGTAAATCTGACTTGGCTCGCGAGGTTGTCGATATGTGAGATGTAGACTCATGAACGATTATTTTACTGATCTGATGCTGGTATCAGCCAATGCCTTGGCCAAAATCTTAAAGAGGAAATAATAAAAAAATGTAGTGAATAATAGACCAAGATCCCAGAGCTTTCAGACATAACTTATTTTCACATGGATGAAACCATAGGTTCTCAGTAGCGTCTCATGTGCTTTGAATACCTGTACACTTGTGGAGCTCCCCCTTGGGGAACTTTGGCAGGTACGAGGTAAGAAAGGGAACTAAAAATAACGAGTTACTTAACTTAATGTTTTATGGCTGATTTTTATATGTTTTGTAGAATATTATTCTAAAGTAGTATCATAGGTGTCAGACACTTTCCTTGGATCAAAACTTCTGTCAGACACTTTAAAGATCAAAAAAATAAATGAACTTTACTTATTGTTACATGTCTGATTTATAAATATGTTATTGAGGTAACTATTACAAAGTTATATTTCAGTAATCAGACTAATTGTAGTGACCAAACATCCAATAAAAACACAAAAATTATTCAGCCGAAGTATGAGCGAGAGAGTACCTACGCATGCGTTTCAGAGCGAGTGAGACAATTTCATGCACTGACTGGATGTTTGGTCACTACAATTTGTCTGACTAATGAAATATAACTTTGTAATAGTTACCTTAATAACATATTTAAAATCAGACATGTAAAAATAAGTAAAGTTTATTTACTTTTTGTGGAGCTTTTTTTGTCAGACAGCTCTGGGATCTTGGTCTATTACATTTTCTAGTAATGAAAAACAGTTCATTGTTTGTTTTTCGCCCATCTACGCGATACATTAGGAAAAGATCAATGTATACTACAAATAACATCACAAATCTCACAATCTTCTCAGTTCGTCTTACCCGATTGGCTATTTCATGAAAATATCTGTGTATTTCATGAAAACGTAGCTGTGTATTTCATAAAAAATGTATTGATTATTTTAATAAGCATAAAGCATAGCATAATCAGCCTTTTAATGTTCCCACTGCTGGGACTCAGGCCTCCTCTCTAGGAGAGTGAATGGGCCTTAAATGGCCGTAATCCACCACGCGGGCCCAGTGCGGCATGGTGAATGTCACATGTATTCGAATTTTTGGTTCTAGGACATGCCGGTTTCCTCACGATGTTTTCCTTCACCGTTTTGAGAGCAGTGGTGATGAAATAAATTACACAATGTAATGCAACTTGTAAGTTGGGGCCGTTACCACTTGCCTCCACTGCTCTCATTTTATGATTAGGTATAATTCTTAAAAAAATATTCTTTTTAGGGTTTCGTACCTCAAAAGGAAAAAACGGAACCCTTATTGGATCACTTTGTTGTCCGTCTGTCTGTCTGTCAAGTCAAGACCATTTATCTCGGGAACGCGTAGAGATATCGAGCTTAGGTCTGCGGTCCCTTGAAGCTGTGAAAATCTCAAACTTCTAGGTTAACGAAAAAAAAAGATACGGCCGCTTATGTCGCAAAAAACGTGTATTTCGACACTCAAGGGAATCAAAATTCATAGGGTACTTCACGGTGACCTAAATCCTTAAATTTGGCATGAAGCAGTCTCATAGCACAAGTATAGAAAAAAATCTGAAAGCTGTTTTGTAGTTACGTCACCAAAAAAAAAATTGCGAATGGGAAAAGTCTTCGTAACTCAATTCGGTAATTGAACTATTTTCATAGGTAAGTTTGTACGGAACCCTCAATGCGCTAGTCCGACTCGCACTTGCCCGGTTTTTTTTTTTTAAATTGGATAGATTACATAAAAAAGTAATTAAATTAATGAATAACTTTTCTATGATAGATCTTTTACGATACAAGCAGCTCGTTTGTGGAATGCATTACCCATAGAAGTGAGGCGAGCCCAAACGCTACCAACGTTCAAAAAAATGGTGAAGGAGCATTATCTATCACTTTAGTTATTTCTTTCTAAATTTTCTCCTCCTTTCTAAATTGCAATTATTTTTGATATTTATTATTTGGTTTTTTATTTATGTATTATATTTTTAAGTATTATTATTTTTTACATTTTTTGCATTATTCTCTATGTTGTTGTACACTGACAGCCCGAAATCTTTTCCTTTCGTTCAGTCCATCCAAAGGTTGTCTGGTAGAAATTGCCCTGTGTGCAATAAATATAAATAAGTGTGCAATAAGACCGCCTATTGTACACTTATTTATATAAATGTTTGTCCTGTATTATGTTAAGGTGTGCAATAAAGTTATATAATAATAATAATAACTTTCAACAAATAAAAGTTACCTGATTCAACAAAACTGAGTACAAATAACAGTAATATACACTTTATAAACATTTTGCACCGATACTTTTCTGTTATTTTAAAGTAAAATTATTATGCTAATGTTACTTTATATTAAGGACTTGGCTGGGTGCCATTATATACACATTTTAAAATATTGATGGCGTTTACATCAAACTCCGCAAAGAGTAGGCTCGTCTGCAGATAAGTACTTCGGATTTGTTTAATGCCTACGGCCCAAAGCAAACCAAAAAAGAGCGTTGCATCGAGCAAAGTAAATTTTACGGCCGTTTATGTTGCAAAAAACGTATATTTCGACTCTCTCAAGGGAATCAAAATTCATACGGTACTGTCGCACTCTGCGACGGTATCGGGATCTTTATTACTTCTTGAAATGAAATAAGTACTTTTATCTTGATTGAATATTTTTACTGGATTTCAATATTATCACATCGCACTACAACGGTTGCGTCCGGACTGAAAAAACTAGACATTTCTTTGTTCTATTCAATTTTTAAACCTCTTCTAGAACAACAAAATCCTTAGAAGTATATTTTACATGCCAGTTCGTTAACTTACCTCATGCGATCTCCTTTCGATATCACAGTACTTCCCGTTGACCCAGAATCCTGAAATTTAACATAAAACAAGGTCCTATAGCACAAGTATAGGAATAAAACTAAAAACAGTAAATTTGTTGCTACTTCACAAAAAAAAAATGCTTTTTTGCGATTCGGAAAATCTTCGAGACTCCATTTAAGAATTGAACTATTTACATAGGTAAGTTTGTACGGAACCCTCAGTGCGCGAGTATGCCTCGCACTTGCCACATTTTATTTTCAGTGTCATAATAAGGAATACCTAATCCGCGTTTGGAGGCGCCCGAAACTTGTTTAATTTTCTTATTAAGTTCTTACATAAAACTAAATTAAAATTTAGCTTAATTAGTTCTCTTCAATTATTAATCTCTTCTTATCAACCTCTTTTTACTTCTTTCTCTTCAGAGGCAAATTATCACAAAAAAAATGATGAGTGACGTGGAGCTGAAGACGATCCCTGATAGTATTTTTGTCGACATCCTGAATGACCGCTGTTCAAAATCATAGACTAATAATTAGTCCAATTTAATGTACCATGTACCTGAAAGCGCCTGCGATGTACATATTAGCAGTACAGCCGTCATCGCTTAAGTTTCCTGGTAGAGGGTTCATCAGTGACCAATTACTTAGCTATATAGCAAGAGTAGCAAATTCTACAGGCCCCGAGCAATCGGGGGCCCCGCGTGTTCGAGGATCCTGCACTTGAACGCAAAAAAAAGTTAGCCAAACTATATGTATAAATATATCGAAATCCGAATACAGCTGATTATTATTTCATTGAATATGATAGTCAATCTCTTAGATATCCCTCATTAACGTACTTTCCACATACCTTACCCAATCTTATAATCACACAACAACAATCAACACACGTCTACCACGCTGGGTTAATCCGCCACTGGGGTTCATGGCGTAAAATTAAAATAACAATTCATTTTACTATCACTTTTATTTGACAGTAGATATAATTAAGTAATTACAGACTTAGGTGTATCGTAATCCGAGGAAACCAGTGATTTCTTTAGGAGCATCCGAACTCTTAAATTCAAAAAGTAACCGTCACCCCTCCATACGATTACCTATGCTCACGTAAATCATCAACAGCGTCACAGGTTTCCCCCACGCCGCTATTGAGATATCAATTGAATGTCATATTATCGCTAATGCTAAACCATCATAATCACCGACAAACGTATTTAATTTAGAAAATATCTATGTCATCATCATCATCTTCCTGCCCTTGTCCCGTGTTATTTGGGGTCGGCGCAACACGTTTTTTTCTTCCATTCTGCCCTGTCACTCGTCATGCTATCACTAACTTCCTTTTCTTTCATATCACTCTTCACACAATCCATCCATCTTTTCTTTGGTCTCCCTCTCCCTCTCCATCCATCCACATGTAAACTCATAACTCTTTTAGTAACATGCGTTTCATCCCTCCTCTTCACATGACCATACCAAGACAAACGATTCCCTTTCAACTTTTCAGTCACTGGCGCCATTTTCAAACTTCCCCTAATGTACTCATTTCTCACTTTATCCATTCTCGTCACACCACACATCCATCTTAACATTCTCATCTCCGCTACGTGTAATCTTTTTTCATCCATCTTTTTCAGAGCCCAACATTCTGATCCATACAGTATGACAGGCCTTATCACGGACTTGTAGATTTTACCCTTCAACTCGAGGGGCATCCGTGGGTCACAAGTTGTTCCCGTGACCTGTCGCCATTTCATCCGTGAACAGGATACATCCATAAACAGAACTGAAATAGTACATTATGATATAAGTGTGTAATGTTAGTGATTACCGTCGAGGCGGTATTTAGACCCGAGCCGTGGCGAGGGTCTTAAGAGAGCCAAGAACGGTAATCATTAATTACTCACGTGTGTCATACGACGTTTTTCAATACACTTGTGAAGAAAATAACAGTAAAACTAGTATAATTTTCTTTGCCATGGCGGTAAAAATCTGTTTTCATAAGCCGTGCATAATTTTTTTTTATTTACCCCTAGAGGAAGGCTAAGGTATTTTGATCATACCGCCTAGTTTTACGTTTATGTTTTCTTGCGTGAAAAGTTTTTGCGATCGTCTTTTGTAGTGACAATAGAATACGGATGTAACATTTTCGAATGATTTTGTAGTATTTAATTTTATTTAATTAATACGTAACTTCACTAGATAAAAAAAAAATCACGCCAAAACCGCGTGCATCTTAAAATGGCGGCCATAGACCACAAAAAAAAAATTGAATGTACGATTTATTTACTAAATGTTTTTTATTCAATAAATCGTTTGTACAAGTTAAATTTGTCCATTTTAACTTGTAAATTGGATGAAATAAGTAAGTAAGATACTAATTTATAGACTATTGACCGCAATAACTTAATGGGAATTTTATTCGAATTCAAAATTTGTTTTGCGAACAAAGAGGTTGAACAAAAAGGTTTTAACTACATTATAGCACTAGTGCGTAATGGTAATCAAAATGGCACAGTTTGGTAACGAGTGTCATTATATACCTAAGTGCAGTGCAATAAGAGTCACTTTCTGAGCAAGTGTGTTGAAAATATCTATGTCAGTTCTGTTTATTTGTATGATCTTTACGCTGGACGGGATGTAGGTACATTAATCTGAGGACGCTTCCTTTGGCCTGTTCAGTGATATTGCATGGAATATCATCCCCGGTATTTGGTAAAAACAGATTAGTACAGTGGCTAATTTCTTATCTTATCGCTGACTACTGCCCACCAGTTAACGTTACTGATTAGACTGGTTTTTATAATTTTCAACGCAGCACGAACTATTCTCGAAAAAACCATGTCAATATAATAAGTGTATATAACTTTGTTGGTTTTGTATGTGCGTTAGGTTTGCGTTCCTATGTAATTTTTAAAAGGTAGGACGTTTAAGACGTTATTATACATAATAATTATCATTTTGTAAGATATTATTCCTATATATGATGACCTTGCATAAGTAAGGTAGTCACTAATACTGGGAGGTCTACTGAATGATCTTTAAGGTCTTTGACTCGTTTACGTGAAAAATGTCGCAAATACTTGAAATAAAACTCGATAAAATATTCGATAAAGACTTCGAAAATAATTTTTGTTAGCGCGGGTCAAGCGGCAAATCGAACACGCGTGTGACACTCTACCGAATTTAGCCTCCTACAGAAAGGCCGCGCGGCGTAGGCACATTTCTATACCTATAGTTAGGAGTGCGGCAGGCCTGCCCAAACTAAGCAGAGCTTGTACTATGAGTATTAGACATCTGATAAACATACTTATATAATTCTAAATATATACATAATATTATCACACAAACATTTGTCTTGGGTGAGAATCCAACCCACGACCTCCGTCATAGCAGTCAGGGCCACTAACCACTAGATTTGACTAGAACTAGACCAACAGGCCAGTCGAGTCAATTATAAGACTCAACCAACTTCTTTTTTGACCAGTCTTATTACTAGGTAGGTGTAGTAGTAGACAGTTTTTAGTGTTGCAACAGAATTCTGCTTCCGCTTGCACTTTTGCAGAAGTTCCGCAAGCTTTTTCACTTCCGTTTCCGTTTCTGGTTCCGCAAACTTTATAACAGAACTATAACGAGGAGCGTGGGGGTGGGGGCCGTAGATGACTGGACACGACGAAAAAGGCGTGGAGGGGAGGATTTTTAGGTAAAAGTTGCTAAGAAGTTAGATAAGTAGGTAGGTATTCGAAATAATATAATTATTTACATTTTTTTTTATATATATTTTATTTATCTCAGGACCCTGAGGTCCTGGACCTTTGGGAGGCGTACGAGGAGCCGAAGCCAACTCGCAGAGGCCCTTTAGACAATTATAATGGAACATGATACCAACCGACGATTATCCCTGTACGCGCTATGCTAGTGCACCCAAGGACAACCCCCGGTTATTGAAAAACTGTTGCGACATATGGAGAACAAAGATAATAGGGCTATGGTTTTTGGAGTCTTAAGTGGACTGGTAACATGGAACTATGTCAAGACTATGGCCCCTGCCTGAACAACGTTATTAATATGCATCGAAAAAAGGCAGGGGGTGACTTGCACACTCAATAAATGGGCCCCCAAAAACGGCCGCTAGCACGAAGTGACGTAGCAACAAGAGGGCAACATATCCTGAGGTGCTTGAGGAGTGGAGAGGTATACCACGGCTATCAGGACAATCCCGGAAGTACGGTCAAGATCCCTACCAGCACCTTACTGGATTATACATCCTTCTCCCGAGCACGTTTGCTCTTGCGAATCTCCACTCAAGCCAGCCAATAAAGGCAAGAGAGAGGTGGGAGCTCAGTTCCTCGTCAGTGTTCACTACGGCCGGCCAATAAAGGCAAGCCGGAGATGAAGAACAAGAATTCTCCCGGGAGATCGGGTCCGTGGGGTCGCTAATGCCCAACAGTTCGCCACAAAACTGCACTGCGGATTGTATCTCTCTTAGTCTGGCCCCTCACCCTAGGCATATTACGGCAAAGCAAACTTTACCGATACAGACCTAGGGTATATTGGAGCACGCAAGCCCCAGCACGACGTCAACGTAGAGATACGGCGATGGCGTTATTTACATAATTATTATGAATGCTCGGCAGGATTTTGTCAAAGGATTAAAATAAACACTGGAATCACGTAAACTTCGTAGTTTTTTATGGGCAAAAATATATTCGATAATGTAACAGCAAAAAAAAATACTACCGACTTCAATGTAATAATAAAAACTCTAAAAAGTGCAAAATAATTTCAAATTCGGAAGTCGGTGTTTCTATAGTAGTTTGCTCTTCGTTATTTAACATTGACTTCCGAAATTAAAGTTATTTTGCACTTTTTAGTTTTTTTTTTTACATTGAAGTCGGATATTTTTTTTTTTGTAAAAAGTTTTTTATTTTACACATTTTAGTTGTGGTACCACAACTAAAAATTACCCCTCAGCCATACTTAAATAATGCGCAAGTTCTATAGTAAGGTAAGTACCTATAAAATTTAATAATTAAAACATTGCATAACAATTCCAATAAGCCAATCCTAGGCCTAACTTCCGGCTTCATCATCAGATCTGTTACCCCTCCTCCTCTTTCAGTCATCGACTACACGTTTAAACAAAGCAATTTTACTTGGTACGACAGTTCTGCTGTGATCCTATGAGGACTTCCGTTCCATATCTTCGATATTCATCTTCAGTCTTCAGATCATAACAATATTTCTGTGGGACTAATTTGGAAGCATAACCTTTCCATCAAAAAAACAAATTTCAATATCAGTACACAATTGACGGAGAAATCGGTGAAAATACATTAAAAAAAAAACATACTAAACTAAACTACTTTTTGAAGTCGGTTAAAAATGAGCCAGCAACATGACACAGCTAACTTAGATAAGAAATTTCTTAATTACTACTGTTTCCTGTGACTGTGAACTTATATGCCCGTCAGCTGCATTGTCATTTTAAAGTTAACGACCACATAACATTCGACCGCAGTTGTTTGTTTGTTTTTCAGGGGTAATCCATACTTCATGTATGGCAACATTAAACCCTTAAAAAATTCTTGCTTATGGTAGGTATGCAAGAATAAAAACCTCGCGGTGAAATATCGCTGTGCGGACAGGCCCTAAAGGGCCTATTACACTACTCGATATTCAGGGGGGCTATTGGCTAACTTTTTCAATAACAGTTGACAACTAGCATTCGTTGCACACTTAACTTAGTTGTCAACTGACAATTTCATAAAATTGGTATTACGTATCACACAAGTGACTAATAAACTACGGTGGAAATGTGGTGAATTATAAAAATTTACGGTGCCTATTGTGACCACTCTAAAATTTTATCGACTATTATACAGCTTCAAAAGCTCACACAATCGCAATTTTAAAAGTATCGATACAACAACATCTGTCAAAACGTGTTACTATCAAAGGCACCAGTGGCTAATGACGTCACTGCAGTTGGTCACTGAAGATAGGCAATACGAAACTAGCTGTTTGACAGTTCAATGATGCACATTGTTAACAAGTGATCATCACTTGAACTGTCAACAGAGTTACGCAATAGCCCCGCAGACAGTCTTAGTCGATGTCGCGTAGTGTAATAAGGGTTAAGAGCCTATTACACTACGCGATATTCAGCACACGATATTCAGACTGTCTTATTTTTTGTTCCGAGTAAGACCGCTCTAACTCTTATTACACTACGCGATACGTCGAATCATAGACTAAAACTGTCTGAATATCGCGTAGTGTAATAGGCCCTTTACTCTGTAGGGGGGCAAAAAAAAATCTGTTTGGTGTTGCCAACTGTACGATTTAAATCGTATATAATTTTATTTATTTTTTTAATGCCGTGGGAATGCGGTGGATGCGAGACGCACAGAATCGGTCGTTGTGCAGACGCTTGGAGGAGGCCTATGTCCAACAGTGGACGTCTTTCGGCTGAAATGATGATGATAATTTTATAAACAAGGTGTCATGGATTGGAATTTCTATTGAAAATGTAACTGTATGATACTCTAAAAACAATTTCTAACTATAATTTTCAATTTTAACGTAACGTAAACCCATAAGAGAACTATGAATGTGTTTTGAAACAATCACCTGTCCTGGCAATAACGTTGCCGCATATTATGTGGATCTGTTATTTACACCTATCAAAATGCGATGCGTCACATGCACAATGTTTATGTTTTATTGTTGTTTTCTTATTGTATTTCTTGTTGTTTCTGGTATATAAAGCACATGTATCTAGTTTTGAACCTTTTTTGTCTTAATGGTATGATTGACCTGGGGGGCTATTGGCTAACTTTTTCAATAACAGTTGACAACTAGCATTCGTTGCACACTAAACTTAGTTGTCAACTGACAATTTCATAAAATTGGTATTACGTATCACATAAGTGACTAACAAACTACGGTGGAAATGTGGTGAATTATAAAAATTTACGGTGCCTATTTGTGACCACTCTAAAATTTTATCGACTATTATACAGCTTCAAAAGCTTACACAATCGCAATTTTAAAAGTATCGATACAATAACATCTGTCAAAACGTGTTACGGTGGCTATCAAAGGCACCAGTGGCTAATGACGTCACTGAAGATAGGCAATACGAAACTAGCTGTTTGACAGTTCAATGATGCACATTTTTAACAAGTGATCATCACTTGAACTGTCAACAGAGTTACGCAATAGCCGCTGGATTGACCACACAATTACCTATCTTTAAGTTTGCAACTGGAAACACTGCTTAGACGCTGTCCAGTGTGGCCAACGTAGGCGATTTGTTGCCATTTATGCTACTCTGGATGAGAATTGGCGATAAAAAAACGAGAATGGCGACTGGGTGCCTATTAAGCTACTTCAGAGACACGCTATTAAAAATTTTCGTATTTCAAATGAGACGTTTTAATAAAAATTATAGCCATTCTACCTATTGAGCGATAACCTATGCGTATGCCGAACGCGATGTGTCTCTCACCAAGTCACAAATGTATAACGAATGCTACTATAATTTTGCTGTTTTTAAGTAAACAAAAGCCCCTATTGATTTCGTGGAAATTCCAATTAGTCTGCAATAGGTCAGTTTAAATAGGGACAGAAAAATATAGAAATATCTCGCAATACAAACGAAGCTTTCGCCAGTACTAGCACAGCAGTTACATCAGCAAGCACTGATGATGTTAACGGTGAAAGTCTTGTTGGTGCCATATTATTGACAGATGAAGCAGAATCTAGTTAATTTTTCGTAATTTTATGTAAGGTTAACCTACACACAACACATAAGACTTTAAAGTCTATAAAACATTTTGGCTTTTGGGCTACTTTAGGCTACCGAAGCTGAAATTCGGCTACATTAGGCTACTTAAGCTTTTTTTTTTTTATAGGTGGGAAAATCAAATCATCTTATGACAAATCCCGCTCTTGGGCGGAGCGCGAGATAGTGTCAGACTTTTACTGACTAAAAACCCACTCCTGTTCCTTCGTTGCCTTCGTCCCAGGGCCACGGTTTCGTTTTCACACTACCCATGGCCCCAGTATATAGGCTTCGACCCTGCTGGGCCCCTACGATTTGCTGACATCTCCCTGAGGCGCGCGCGGAACAATATGCGCCGTCGACGACTTGGGCTCGGTCCGGATGGTTACTTATTGAGTAATTATATAATTTATTATGAATTATTCTACATTTTGCCTGATCTCTGTTGTCATATTATGCTAATTTATTGGCTTAAAACCAAATATATATTTCCATATTTGTGCTCTTGTCAAATCATAATGCATTACATCATAAATGATTGTTGCATAATCTACACATATAACACACACATACAACATCTAAAAAAACCAAAATTGCTGTCTCTCACTCACAATTGCTATAAATCAATTAATCGCTGTAATACTTTCCGCCATTTGTTCACAAACCCTGACTACAATTCATGGCCAAAAATTTACTTCTTAATTATCATTCAATGATATAATAGAGTTAACACAAAATATTGATCAAGTTTCTGTATCTAAATCCCAAATAGCTTCTATTGAGGACTGTCATAAAATCTTGGCTTCTGCAGATAAGGATTTACTTATTCTTACACAAAACATACGCAGCATAAATTGCAACATGCCAGAGTTACACATTCTGTTAAAGAGACTGAAAGTAAATTGTGACGTAATTATATTGACAGAATGTTGGCTCTCTAATACAACTATAATACCTAGTCTTCCGGGATATTGTCATGTGGCGTCTAAAATAAACACTAAACAAAACGATGGTGTAGTAATTTACTACGACGAAAATCTTAGCGTAAATTTTGAAGAACCTGTCATGCAAGATTGCAATAGTTTAATCATTGTAATCGATAACCGAATTGCCATACTCGCTATTTATCGATCACCATCCTTTAGAAATATCGATCGATTTCTTTCATCATTGGATAGTGCACTGCACAAACTTTCCGCATTCAAACATGTAATAGTGATGGGAGACATTAATATCGATATTAACCCAGTAAAAATTAATCAAAATGGGGAACGCTATCTAAATGTAGCAGCTACACATGGCCTTCTACCGGGTCATACTTTAGTTACTCGTGTTAATAGTGGCACTTGTTTGGATCATGCACTGATAAGAACTAATTTCCCTGCGACTACCATTGTAACTCATACTACTCTAACAGATCACTACCCCGTTTTATTAAACATTAATATGAAGAAATCCCGTCACTATGCCTTTTCTAGAATAATAAAAACTGATAAAGATGGTCTGCTTCAAGATCTATTGGAAATTGATTTTAGTCCAATTGATGTTTTAGCAGATCCAAATACTTCCCTAAACTACTTCACGCAATCTATACAACACGCAATTCTTAACAACTCTAAAGAAATAATAGTATCCAAGCGCCACAGGTTAATAAAACCTTGGATGACACGAGGTTTGCTACGCTGTGTGAAACATAGAGATAGGTTACATCAAAAATTAAAATTGAATCCACATAATGACATTTTAAAAATTAGTTACATTCGATACAGAAACTTCTGTACTACTATAATAAGGAAAGTAAAAAGAGAGTATGAGAGAGAGCATCTACAAGCAGCTAAACAAGATAGTAAAAAACTGTGGAAGGCAATCAAAGAGTTCACTAACACGTCTAAAAAAACAATACCTCCTAAGGAATTATTGACAGTGTCTACTACTCCTGAGAGTTCACTCAATGAGGTTAATAATTTCTTTGTGAACGTTGGAACTTCTCTGGCAAACAAAATTTACGAAAAAAACTTACAAACGTTACACAGCAACTCTCAAATTACTAGTACTGACACGAATGCAGTCAATTCATTCGTTTTAATAGATACTACTGAAGCTGAGGTTGAACGCCTTATCCTTGGCTTAAAATCAAACTGTGCCAATGGTAGTGACAATATTAGCAGTGACTTTTTAAAAACGTATAAAAACATTATTGTACCACCTATTACTAAAATATTTAATAGTTGCCTTCAGACGGGTGTGTTCCCCGATTCTCTGAAAAAGGCCGAGATTTGCCCCATTCACAAAAATGGTGACAGAAATCGTATCATTAATTATAGGCCTATATCTATTTTGCCGACTTTATCGAAGATACTTGAAAGAGTGATCAACCAAAGGTTAGTAAACTATTTAGAAAAAAATAATTTGTTGTCTTCTAATCAATACGGTTTTCGACAGGGTAAGTCAACTGAGCTAGCTGTCAATAAATTGACCAACTATATTAGCTCAAACCTAGACAAAAGAAAAAAATGTCTCATTATCTTCCTTGACCTGGCAAAGGCTTTTGATACGATTTCTGTTTCCATCCTCCTAGACAAATTGGAAAAATTGGGAATTAGGGGTGTACAGCACAAACTTTTCAAAAGCTATCTGACTGGGCGATCTCAATGTGTTCGTATTAATGGTCACAAGAGTAACGAGCTCCCAGTTACACATGGAGTACCGCAGGGCAGCATCTTAGGGCCCACCTTATTTCTGGCATACATCAACCATCTCACAAATCTTAAACTATCCCAAGGTGAAATTATCTCCTTCGCAGATGACACTGCCCTCTGTTTTGCTGCCGATACCTTGGAGGAGGCCTTTGATGTTGCTCAGCTTGGCTTTGACATTGTTGGAGATTGGTTGCGAAGAAACATTCTCACGTTGAATGTAGATAAAACCAAATATGTCTGTTTTGGCATTAGGAATGTAACGGGAGACCAGATAGGTAACCTGGGAATCGTATCGCATGATTGTCAAGCTAAATCAAACTGTTCATGCCCTCCCCTAGAGCGTGTGCAGGTTATTAAGTATCTAGGTGTAACAATTGACAGTAGCCTTAATTTCAAAGAACACATAAAAGTTTTGTGTGGAAGGATTCGCAAACTAATTTTTGTATTTAAAAATTTACGATATGTCGCTGATCCGCAATTGCTGAAACAGATATATTTTGCCCTCTGTCAGTCGCTTTTGACATACTGTATCTCTTCTTGGGGTGGCTCCTCTAAAACAACTTTGAAGCGCCTTGAGGTCGCTCAGCGTGCAGTACTCAAGGTTAGTACTTTTAAACGTATTTTTTTCCCTACCGCTCAACTGTACAAGAACTGTGAGGTCCTGACTGTCAGGCAATTATATATTCTTAATATTACTCTCCTACAACACAGTAAACAGATTTACAATCCGCTAAACCAAGTGGGACGAAGAAGAGACAGGATTTGTGCCAGTACAAATATTACTAATACTAAATTTAGTACAAGGTTTACTAACTTTTCTGGCCCTTTCATCTACAATAAGATAAACAAGGCTATAAACATCTACCCCTTGACTAAAACGCAATGTAGGAAAAAGGTGTTTAAATACTTGATTGGACTCTCTTATGAAGACACTGAATTGCTACTACATACACCCAAGTGATTGCTTGCGTACCACAGTCACACACCCTCTCACACTCACACACTCACCACATCACATCACACAAAGAGAGGACACTCACACACTAAATTGTATTAATTGAATAAAATTGAATTAGAAATGATGTTATTATTTTTTAGATTTTAATTTAATATTGTATTATTAATTAATGGATTTAATCTATAATTCTAATGTTTTATAATTTTGTACTTATTTTTTATTTTATTAATTTTGTGCATGTGTTAAAAAAAAAAAAAAAAAAAAAAAAAAAAAAAAAATTGTAATTCTGCTCGATGGCTTATGGCTACTTTATACTAACTTTTATTAATTGAGGGGTTTGGCGCTGATAGCCGAAATACAGGCTTTTGTCTAGTTCGGCTACAGATGTCTCATTCTTTTGTTCTACAATAATATAGCCTACAAATCTGTTGCAAAATCGTAAATTTATTTGAATAAATCATTATTATTATTATTATTATTATTATTATTATTACTGGACGGTCGGACGGCGGGCCACCCATTGCCCGCCGTCCGCAAGCCCGCGCCTACGGTGGCCGGAAATCGGGATCGGAATCCCGACGGCGGTTGGGGCGTGAGGACCGTTGCCGTTGCCTCACGCGATCGGCCGCCTCTTTTGCTAGCATTGCTGCTTCGCAGAAGGAGGCGACCGCCTGCCACTCCTCCTCGCTCCGGACCATGGCCTGTACCAAGGCCCGGTGCGAGAGATCGCCGCCGCCGATCGCCCCCACGAGGACACGGCGTTGCTCTTCCCAAGCGGGGCACACTTCCACCGTGTGCTCCACCGTGTCCTCCGGGCGGTCCACACAGTGGCGACACCCGGGCGTCGCTTCCGCACGAATCCGGTGCAGGAACTTCCCGAACTTCCCGTGTTCGGTGAGAACCTGCGTCATGCGGAAGGTGAGGACGCCGTGAGGTCTTTCCAACCACGCCTCAAAGAAGGGACTTACCGCCATAATTGTGGCGTGCCCAGCACTGGGTCGCGACAGTCGCTGTCGCCATTTCTCCATGAGATCCCGCCGGAGCTCTGTCCGCCATGCTGCGACTTGTCGCGGCAGCGGAGTTTCGCCCCGGCGTTGCATCTCCATGCGCAGATCGTGCATGTGAGCAAGGCCTGTTGCTACCAGATCCCATGGTGGCTGTCCAGCAAGGCTCGCCGCTTCGCGGGAAATCGTCCGGTATCCTCGCACCATCCGTATGGCCATAACCCCCTGACATGCGTTCAGCCGGGCCGCCGGCTGCTTCCGCAGCGCTGGCGCCCATATCGGTGCGCCATAAAGGGCCATGGACCGAACGATTCCCGCGTAGAGCCTCCGGCAGGAGGCGTCTGGACCCCCAAGGTTGGGCAGGATCCGCCCGAGGGCAGCCCCAGTCCGATTTAGTTTGGGAGCCAGACGTCGGAAGTGCTCCTCGAAATCCCATCGGCTGTCGAGAACGAGTCCCAGATACTTCATCGTTGACCCGACGCCGATGTGGACTCCTCCTACCGTCAGTTGGGAACCCGGTGGTGGCGCGTTCCGAGGGCCGTGAAAGCACATTGCCTCGGACTTGTGCAATGCCACCTCGAGTCCCAACTCCTGGATCCTGCCCACGACTGTCGCAACCCCGCGTGTCGCTAGTTCGACCGCCGCCTGGTACGAGTCTCCCTGCACCAGGACCAGCGTGTCGAAGTTCCCACTCTCCCTGGTGACCAGGGTAGATGATGTACCTGTCCGACAGGTACGCCTCGACCACACGACAGAGGTAGTCGGGCGTCCGGTGATACCGGAGTGCCCTCCTAATGCTACTCCAAGGCAGGGAGTTGAAGGCGTTGGCGATGTCCAAAGACAGCGCCACGACACACCTGCCCTGGGACACTGCAGCCCCCGTCGTGAGAGCTCGCAAGCGCATGATGGCGTCCACCGTGGAGCGCCTCCTGCGAAAGCCGAACTGGCCGTCCGCTAGGTCCGGCCCCACCCGTGTTAGGTGCGCGACGAGGCGGTCTGCAACTACTCTTTCAAAGAGCTTGCCCACCTCGTCGAGCAGCACAATGGGCCGGTACGCGGACGGAGAGTCCGCAGGGCGCCCCGGCTTTGCGATAAGGTCCAGTTTCCCCGTCTTCCAGCGAAGTGGGAACTGGCCCCTCTCCATGCATGCGCTGAAGAGCCCTCTTAGTCGAGGCCCGAGAGCCTCCATGGGCAGGACCCAGGCCTTCCCAGGCAAGCCGTCGGGTCCTGGGGCGGTATTTTTGGCACTCAGCCTTCGTACCGCCACTCTCATCTCTACCTCGGTCACCTCTGGAGCGTTGTCGTCGTCGTCGCCATCGTGGTCCGCGTCGGACACCGCTGGTGGCGGAGCCATGGGCGGGGGAGAGTGTTCCCCATGCGCAGGGAACAGAGTACTCACCACACCCTCCACAAGCTGGGGCCGGAGACTCTGCGTCAGCGGGGGAGCCCAGGGGCGGAGTTTGTCCCGCACCACCTTGTAGGGGCGTCCCCATGGGTCCCCATTCAGAGTCCCCAGCCACACGTTGCGGGCCTCGAGCTTGGGCCGCCTTATCTCCGCTCGGAGGGTGCGCTTTGCCTCTCTGTATCCCTCGTACAGCTCCGCCTCTCTGGCCTCCACATCCGGTGGACGGATGCGGCGCCTGCGGTATCTGGCATACCGGCGTCGCGCGGCATTGCACGCGTTGCGCAGTGCCGCAATCTCCGGCGACCACCAGTATACCTGGCGCTGAGCACGTCCAAGACGGACTCGGGGCATTGCCGCGTCGCAGATTTGCGACATGGCCTCCCGGAACCACTCTGCCTCGACGTCGATATTGACAGGCCTGTCCGGTGCTTGCACCCAGGCCTGTACCGTCGCGGCTTCCAGGAGTAGCTCCCGGTCCATCTGCCTCAGCGCCCATCGCGGACCGCAAGGGTTCTGTCGGACCGGCGCGGTCGAGGTTTGGGCGGAGACGTCAAACCGGATGTACCGGTGGTCTGAGTACGTCTCCACCCCCTCCATGACGCACCAGTCGACGACACGCGGCGACAGAGCGGGACTGGCGAACGAGATGTCCACCACGGAGTCACCCCGCATCCGCACACACGTGGGGACAGAACCCCGGTTTAGGATGACCAGGCCTGTCTCCAGAGCCCAGTCCTCCACCATCTGACCCCGTTGGTTCGTGAACCGGGAACCCCAAGCCAAGTTCTTGGCATTGAAGTCCCCGCACACGACCACGGGGAGGGAACCAAACCCAGCGACGACGTCTTTCAGCTCCATTAGGGAGATATGGAGATCGCCGAGAGATCTGTTCGGGGACAGGTAGACGCCTACCACTGCAATGTCCCCGAACCGTGCTGCCACGCAACCCCGTCCCCTCGTGACAGCCTCGAGGGTCGGGGTACCGGTGGCGGCCGACGAAATTAGAGTCACCGAGCCGTTCAAGTCCTGAACCCAGTCTCCTCTGGGCAGGATATAGTACGGCTCGGAGACAACGGCGATGTTGATCGACCACTGCGCCATGCTCTGGAGCAACAGATCCTGGGCGGGGGCGCAGTGGTTGATGTTCGCCTGGAGGAGACGTAATGGAGCCGTATTTAACAGTCCATTACAGTCTCCTCCCGAGCCTCACGTGAGGGCCCTGCCGCGGTGGTTGCGGCGGCGACAGCGGCGGCAGCCAGAGAGGAGGCTGCGGCGGAGAGGACGTCGGGATGGACTTGCCTCGGGACCTTGCCCTTGGCCTTGGCGGGGGGGTCGCAGGACCTGCTACCAGCCCGGTGATCGGCCGGCTTGCCTGCCGCCGACACGGGGCAGCTCACCGTTACGGCTCGCATGCCCGTGCAGGCTACTTAAGCTGTGAAAAATAGCGACATCAAGCACTGTATTGTTGGCAACATTGTCGCTGTCGTCGAACATAATCTCTCTGTAGTCTGTCTGTAGCACATATGTAGTATCCTTCGTCGTCTGTGTATATCTGAGGCCCGTATTACAGAACCTTACTCAAGTACTACTTAAACTGCATTCAACCGATTACTGCTTGAGTGAAGAATCTCGACTTAAGCGTTCAGTTTACTTTAGAACTATCCTCAAATTCAAACTACGCTTGAGTAGAGATTTTGATCTCTGATTTAAATCCACAACAATTTCCATGAGATTCTATGCTCAAGCGTGGTCTCGACTACACTTGCGAAAACAAAGATCAAATCTCGCCTCAAGCAGAGATTCTGAGCTGATTGTGATTTTAAAATAAGGACACATTGAGTGGAGCTCACTCAAGCACTGTTCTATAATACGTAAAAAATGCCATTTTAAAGTGACACTGCTCAGGTGATTATTGATTGTAGTTTCTCTGCTCAAGTCAACTTCTAAAATGAAAACTCCAACTGAGACTCGTTTTAAGTAATGCTTGAGTCTTGATTGTAGTTCTGTAATACGGGCCTGAAAGTCTGTAGTCTCATTAGAGGTGGGTTGGAACAGATAAAATTAGAAACCTGTTTCACCTGTTCAAGTTCAGTTCCAAGAAGAAAACAGTTCTAAAAACCTGTTCCAAAATAACAGCCTGTTCCACTAGAACTAAAGACTCATTTGTTGCAATAGATTCAGAAATAGTACTATATATAAATTTAATACAAATAAATATTTAATACAAAATTAAAGTAATATAATAATAAAAATTATACGATAGTTTTGTTCAAAGGTAAGTTCATTATTTATATGCGTCCGAAAAGGAACACTGACAGGTAGGGAACCATAGATTTTAATCTATGCAGGGAACAGATGCTATCTCTTTCTATTACGGTGGACCAGAGGAACAAAGAGCTTGTTCCAAAGAACAGATGCTGTCTCTTTCTATAATAATGTCAGAAGAGAAAGGAGCATGTTTCATTTGAAACAGTATCACATAGCTGTTCCAGGTCGTTTCGTTTGTATCTATCGAAGTTACGGCTGTTTGTGGAACAGGCGAAACAGGTAGGAGCTGTTATTTCGGTTCTGAGATACCTGTTTCATGTTGTTACTTTAAAATACCTGTTTTTTTAACTGTTTCGATAAATACGCCTCACTCCTATCTCATACTCTTTGGTAAATTGGTAGTCTGTGGAACAATCTGTTATATTTACTATAATCTTTGATCTGTCGTATCGTAATTGTTTTTAATTTTTGACGCAACATTTTTTTGTTTTATTTTGCAAATGAGAAGAAATTAAAAGATAGAATAAATGAAACATGGACGAGATATGTCGATTTTGTTTGAAAGTATCTATCAAAAATATGTGCAGCTTACAAGAATGCGATATACTGTATAACATTCAAAGATTTCTAACCATAAAAGTAAGTAATCATTTTCATTTTACCCAAAGACATTAAATATATACTACCAATAGACAGGACTTAACGAACAAAATCGTGCTCCGATACTTATTACTTAGTGGTCATAAGTCGCTCAGTCTAGTATGACGCCCCTACACGTCAAGTCGTGTTTGTATCCGCTCTATGCAAAGAAAATCATTTTCTGAGGAAATATGCCGAACTGCGCATTACGCTATTGCAAATCTTGTTATGATAAAATGACTGGACCTAAGATCGGTTTATTTTCGTAAATATTTTTGGCATTTACGAAGTAATTAATTAAAATTCAATAATTTTTATAAAAATCAGCAAATGTTCTAGAACTATTCTAAAACATTTGCTGATTTTGTGATAATGCCATCTATTGCTGAAAAGCTTAACCTTACCTTTATCACACAGTGACCCTCTACCACGAGCTCATAATGTGATCCATTTTACGACCTAAACCGAACTGTTACAGGGATGGAGCTATATAGCGTGTATAGCTTCATCACACTTTTTCGCTCGTACGACTGACATTTTAACATTATCATGGTACGGGCCCTGGCCATCTACCGAGCGATAGTTAAATAATTATAAATTTTGACAAATTTAATTCGCATGTTTGCTATTCAAAGCCAGATGGCGTCACTGAGACATAGGATGACAGTTTTTCTAAGACATTTGTTCTGATAGCCGCTCTATTGTATCTCTTTAAATCTCTTTGATTTTACCCAATGTTTTTACAAAAACTTTGCATAAGGGCCCAGGAGTATATCCAAGGATGAGCTGGACTCCTCTAATAAGAACTAGTCCTTATGAAGAAGGAGAAAATAGAGGAGACTTTTACCCTACTGAGGAACACAGGGTTTTAACAATAACAGTGATTTTTACAGGTTTCTAAGTACCATCTCGTGGTTTTCTGAAACATTAACACGTTTAATAATCTTTAAATGTCCCTCTCCATTATCCACTACTAAGTAAATAGTAATACATATTATCAAAATAGATTGAGAACCGTCACTTTCTAAACATCAGTTTTTCCTAAAATACCTCTTCCTAGTGCTTTATCTGCTAAGAAGTGACATGGAAGTGGAATGGCTAACTTGTAACTACTCCCAAATCCAATCTTCAAGGCTAGAGTGAATAGGCTCTTAATAAACTAGTGCGCCTCACCATCAATGATTGCATCGCTGCTTACCATCAGGTGGGATCGCAGTCAAGCACTGGTTTATATGAATTAAAAAAAAAAAAAAAAAAAAAAAACTTGATATTAAAAAAAAAAACTAAGTTTGTTTGTCCTTTTCAGATTTCAACTGAAGATATGTTTCCAAGCAAATTATGTAAAGATTGCTTTAAAGAAATATCACAAATAATAAAATTCTGTTTAAAAGTAAGAGATAATGAAAATAATTTACAAAAGTATTCAAAAAATGGATCATTACAAGACTATTACTCAAAAATTATAGAAAATTATGATATAGAAATTGAAAATGTACTAAAGGTGCCTAAAGTGGAAATATTTACTGTTAAACATGAAGATATTACAGATGATGTAGACTTTGAAAATAATGCAATCTTAGAAAATAATGAACTATCTGATGCAACTTATTGTAGTTCCGATGATGGAATCACACTGTCTTCAATTAAAAAAGAAAAGAAGAAACTTATCATCGCCCCAGTTACAGTAACAGCTTCAAAGACTATACCAAAAGTTAAACCAATAAAGTATTTAAGAAATGATACTAAAAGAAGACAGAAACCAGATCCAGATAGCGTAGAATATTTGAAACCGTTTACTTGTCTTTCATGTTTAGTAGCATGCAGTTCTCATTCGGACCTAATTGATCATTACTATGAGAAACACATATTTGAAAGTGTGCCAAATAAAAGTTACACGGAATTTAAATTGGAGGGTAAGACTACGTTTAGCTGCAACACTTGTGAGAAGGCATTTAACTTGAAGAAACAAATTATTAGACATGCCATGACTCATATTAACGACAGACTGCTGAGTTGTAAAATTTGTGGTAAGATATTCTAACTATTATCTTAACATATAACATTTTGGGTAAAAGACCCATATGCCAATCATCATTTGTCTGGCCTGTTGGTCTAGTGGTTAGTGGCCCTGACTGCTATGCCGGAGGTCGTGGGTTCGATTCCCACCCAGGACAAATGTTTGTGTGATGAGCATGATCATTTGTTCTGTGTCTGGGTATAATTTATCTATAATATGTATGTATTTATAAATATATAAGTATGTTTATCAGTTGTCTATTATTCATAACACAAGCTCTGCTTAGCTTGGGACTAGACGGCGTTGTGTGAAAGTTGTGGATTATTATTATATTATTATTATTATTATCTTAAAGGACATTTTAGGTAAAAGATCCTTTTGTTAATTGATACTTCTGCTATGTAAAATACACTAGCGATCCCGGCAAACATTGTCTTGCCCGAAAGCTGGCACTTTGCGAGCATAAGGTATCGCCTTATGCTCGCAATCGCCCTACTACTGCGGCACAGACAGGCACTTCTACTCTGCACGCTCCGTGTCTCCATAAACAAAATTCTTGTCATAGTTTGTGTTTGCGCGTGCGATGTCGAGGGCCGCTTCTCTGTAAAGGTTAACGCACACTTTTCCGATCCGAACGCGCCGAACGAATGGAAAGAAAAGAGTTTTTTCGTCCTCGCTGTATTCATCTGGGCTAAACTGTACTATACTGGACAGGGAGTTTTACGCTCATAATTTTTTATTGAAAAGGTTTATATCTAAAAAGTCATTATGCAAAGTTTCAATGTTAGGAAGCATAAATAGTTTTTGAGAAAAAAAAAAATGAAAATCGATAATTTTTCGTAATATTTGACGCTATTTTGACGGGTTTCGTTCACTTTATACCTTGTTTGTAGTACTATGACAAAGGTATTAGTTCATACAGCCACAATGAATATTTAACAAAGCACCAATAGACTTTAATTTACATTAAAAATGATAAAAATGTAGCCAAATGACGTATTATACATAATTAAGTGAATTTAGCTTGTCCAATGCTAATAATAATAATATCTAAAAAACATAAAAGTATACAACTGCTACTGTGGGTGGGGTAGGTTAGGGTTATTTTTTTTTTTAACCACCCAGAAATCTATATTTCAGTGCACAAATATTTTTATACAATCTCCCCAACAAAACAATTTTTTATTATGCGTTTCCTAGATTTGGGAGGGGGTTCGGGGAGGAGGGGACACCCCCCCTCCTCCCCTACCCCAAAAATCCCAATATTTCGCTGTCCAGTATAGTACAGTTTTACCTTCATCCGTTTAGAGTTCTGTTATAAATTTTGCGGAAGCAGAAACGGAAACGGAAGTTAAAATCTTGCGGAACTTCTGTAGAAGCGGAAGTGGAAGCAGAGTTCTGTTGCAACACTACAATAATGACTACTATGATTCTATAGCATATTCTCTATCTTTACACAGCGAGAACATACAGAACGGTTCCCGAGATAGTCCGTCACGCAAGAGCGCACAATGGGTTCAAATACCAGTGCCCGTACAACTGCGGGTACACCTCTGCTTACCAAGGAGCTATGAAAGAACATCAGAATAGGCACCTGGGTCAGTACAAGGTTTGTGAATATATTTTTACTTTATGCTTAACTTGAAAAAAAATAACGTGAGGAAACCGGCAAATTTTAAATTCTAATATATTTTTATTTCACATAAGCCTACATGAGCACTTATAAAACGTCAGAAGCTAGTGCACGGTTCCAAATTGGTCGTTTCCTATGGAGAAAAACCGGCAAGAAATTCCATGGTTACTCTTGTCCGGAGAGAATGCTCCCTTGGTATAATTCGCCTATTATGCGGGCAACGCCGCTGGCATAAACTAGTCCCTATGTTCATAAAGTGTTTGACCTATTTTTCTCTATTTTTCTAGTACAATTGTGAAGTTTGCGGCAAAGGCTTCAACACAAAGACTTGGTATGACCAACACCAGAACATTCACAAGGGACTGAGGCCGTTCAACTGCGACGTTTGTGGCATCAGTTTTCCTATGGCCAGGTTAGTTACTACAGTCAACAGTACACATATTGCCACACATGTCTCTCAAACAAAAAAAACTTTCATCTACGATAATTGTGGCATAGGTTTCTCTATGAGCAGCTGATGGTGATGATTGCTAGTTTTCATTTCTTTACATATTTGGAGGTAGGCGGAACAGAGTGTAAAGAAGTCCCGCAAACCTCCGTTGGAAAGGGAGGATCCTCCGGCCAGACGGGAGTTATGTCTGGTGGGCAACTGCCCAATAGATGATTTCGGGCTGTTCTATATATATATTCTAATCGCGCGGAGAACTTTAAATGCGCGATGCAGGATTAATTCTTATGTGACGCCATAGATGTCGCTAGACATTTTTTTTTATCTGACGCTTACTGTCCCAATGCTGGGCAAAGGCCTCTCCCAAGTCCCGAGGTGTAGTGTGGACTAATTTAGACGTGGGCGAAAGCGCATCAGCGAGGCTTTTTTCTTTCATAAATTCGTAAACGAGACAGCGACAGTCACAACCCAGTGTTTGACCACATCATCGCTTACCAGTAGGTGAAATAGTGGTCAAACGCGAGCCTATAAATTATGAAAAGAACTCTCGTTACTAAAGGCCCTCACATATGCCTCTTTGGGTGCGAGACCGTGGGCGAGGGCCCACTTAGCCCACGCCTAGCTACGCTACTGAGTCCTTCCCGACTTTCTTCTCCCGCACCGTCTTAAACCAGTCCTCGCGGTACGCGTCCAGATCATCCCCCCACATCTTTTTAAGCCGGCCTCGGTGGCTCTTTGCCTCTGCAGGAACTCACTGCGTGGCGATGCTTGCCCAGCGGTCATATTGCATATTGCTCTGAAATTGAAAAATAAGAGAAGAATTCATTGACTTCTGAAATACAGGCTGTCAGCGACCGGTAGTGATGTCTGAACAGTGGCGAAAACAAGAGCTATTACTTAGACCTGGGTCTATCTAATGAGTTCTCACGATCTTGGCTGGAGCAAGAGGGCGTGTCAGACTTTTACCGTCTAAAACGCGCTTATGTTCCTTCAGTTGCAATTTCCTTTCCAGAGTCACGGTAACTCATTCGAACATTCCCGTAGCCCCAGGTTGGTTCACAAGCTCAACAGTACCATATTATCACAAGCTCAACAGTACCATATTATCACAAGCTCAACATTACCATATTATCACAAGCTCAACAGTACCATATTATTTTATCACAAGCTCAACAGTAGATACCATATTATCACAAGCTCAACAGTACCATATTATTTTATCACAAGCTCAACAGTACCATATTATCACAAGCTCAACAGTACCATATTATCACAAGCTCAACAGTACCATATTATCACAAGCTCAACAGTACCATATTATTTTATCACAAGCTCAACAGTAGATACCATATTATCACAAGCTCAACAGTACCATATTATTTTATCACAAGCTCAACAGTACCATATTATCACAAGCTCAACAGTACCATATTATCACAAGCTCAACAGTACCATATCATCACAGGCTCAAGAGTACCGTATTATCCTGCTTACTTCTTCAGCAAAAACAGGAGTAACATTTACAAATTTTGCCATTTTTTCAGATATCTGCAACACCACAAATATTCGTCTCACCCGCAGACGTCTGATCTGAAGCGGTACAGCTGCATCCATTGTGATGAAAAATGTGAAAGTGCTAAGAGTCTCTCTGTACACATGCTGGTAATAGAATCCTAATGATACTATTAAGGTTACACTAGTTGATACTTTTTCCATACAAATTTTGGGGTCAATGTCAAACTGTGGAGTAAACCCCCCGCCCCCCGGGTTTTACTCCACAGTTTGATATTGTACATCTAAAATAAAACATGATATGGTTTTATCTTATTATTCATTTTGTCTGTACGGAATCAGAATAACAAAAAAAAAATGCCATTAAAAAGTTATGAGCCAACATATTTTCTGTCTTTTGATGATTTTAACGCAACTTTAGGTGTAAAAAAAAACTGGGCAAGTGCGAGTCGGGCCCGCGCACTGAGGGTTCCGTACAAACTTACCTATTTATAAAGTTTATTTCCCGAATGGAGTTTCGAAATTTTTTTTCGAATCGCATAAAAGTATATTTTTTTGTGATGTAACAACAAATTTTCTATTTTCAGATTTATTCCTATACCTGTGCTCAAAGACCTTGCTCTATGACAAATTTCAGGATTCTGGGTCAACGGAAAGTACCCTATGAATTTTGATTCCCTTGAGAGTGTCGAAATACACGTTTTTGCGACATAAACGGCCGTATCTTTTTTTCTCATTAACTCAGATATTTGATTTTTTCACAGCTTCAAGGGACCGCAGACTTGAGTATATGGTTTTAATTTCAACTCGATACCTCCAGGGACCAGGCGTTCCCGAGATAAAGGGTCTTTGTCAGAGTTTGTTGCCGGTTCTTCTCCATAGGAAACGACCAATTTGAAACCGTGCTCTAGCTTCTGACGTTTTATAAGTGCCTATGTGAAATAAAATCATTTTTAATTTTGTAAAGAGTTAATTTCTCTGTTTCAGGTTCATGGTATAAAAAAAGAAACTCATTTCCTTTGTGATTTCTGCGGCAAGGTTCTCTCGAGTGACTACCAGCTGCAGTACCATCATAGAATGCATGCAGGGATCAAGCCTTACTCGTGCATGTACGTAGAATACAATAAACATATAATCCTCTAAAGGGGTGACCAGATGGTTGTAAACCAACGTCCCAACCAAGGTGACCTTGCTAGTTTCAATCCGTGTAGACAGCAGTTGTAATTCATGACCTTCAACAACGCCCTTGGTTGGGAGGCGCGTTTTCTCAACCACCGAACGTGTTGGCGCGTGGTTTACATCCATGTAGCCGCACACAAACCAAACACATTAAACCAAGGTCACCTTTGTTGAAACGCTAGTTTGCAACCGTCTGGTCACCCCTTAAGTAAAGAGTGTTCCAGTATTTCAAATGATGCATTTAAGTCATTACTGATGTTCCAATTTATTTCATCACCACTGCTCACAAAACGGTGAAGGAAAACATCGTGAGGAAAACGGCATGTCCTAGAACCAAAAATTCGAAGACATGTGACCAACCCGCATTGGGCCCGCGTGGTGGATTACGGCCCATCCCTTCTCCTGGAGAAGAGGCCTGAGTCCCAGCAGTTACATTAAAAGGCTGATTATGCTTTATGCTATGATGTTCCAATGTCTTGGAACAGTGAATCGGTTCAGTAAAGATTAAGGGCCGTGTCACACCGGAATGGCAGCGGCCGGCAGCGGCTGGCTAGGTTAGAACTACCGACAAGACGCGCGCGGCACCGCGGGCGGCTGCGCGACCTTTTCATGCTTTTCAAGCGCTCTTGGTTTTGGTCTTTTAAGTATGTAGATAAAGTTTAAAATTATTTCACGCTAAAAGTGCTCGCCGTGTCGCTGCCGGACGCTCATTCCGGTGTGACTCGGCCCTTACATACGCCTAAATATAAGTGACAGGGGTGTGGAATTTCGCACACAAAGGGAAGCTGAAGGAACACTGGTAGGTTTTGGTCAGTAAACGTCGGACACTCGCTCAACCCAGAGTGGGAGAAGTTGGTTATATAGCATAGCATAGTCGGCCTTGTAATGTTCCCACTGTTGGGACTCAGGCCTCCTCTCTAGGAGAGGGAATGGGCTGTAATCCACCACGCGATGTTTTCCTTCACCGTTTTGAGAGCAGTGGTGATGAAATAAATTACACAAAGTAATGCGCCTGGCTGGGTTTGAACCCGCGACCTACAACTCGTAAGTCGGGGCCGTTACCACTGGGCCACCACTGCTCTTCAGTTTCTTCTCTTTGGTTATATATTACCTCAAAAAAGCTGTGTCGCGAAAAGCGTGCATCACAGCCACCATTTAGTTCAAATCTACCTGTAACAACCCTCAACTTGCAAATCAGAAATTAATATAAAGAAAAAATGTGTGTTTTATTAGCTTTCCTGGTTAGAAATACTGCGATATTACAGAATACAAAGTAACCAATAAATACCTAATTTCAAAAAAGAATAACGTACCTATAATATAAAGTTTATTTGAACTTTTAATTCCAAGTCAATCGAAAGATATAACACTTCAAAGCAACCCGTTTTAAAAAACGGCTATTTTTTCATAGGTAAAGACCTATTATTTAAACACCGATTACAGGGATAAATTAAAAACTAAGACTATCTATATATATAAAAGAGAGTCGTGTTAGTTACACTATTTATAACTCAAGAACGGCTGAACCGATTTGGCTGAAAGTTGGTGGGGAGATAGCTTAGAACCAGGAGACACTTTTTTTTTGAGTAGGGTAGAGTATTGTAGAGTTGGGTAGAGTAGGATATAGTAGTCAGTTGACGGGAGCGAAGCCGCGGACAAAAGCTAGTTTAATATACATAATACACAGTCATACATTCTTATCACAAAATTTCATGCATCGTATAATAATAGCTGTGTTAATAAATCCACAGTATATGCAAGAAGAAATTTGCGAAGAAATACAACGTGCGACTGCACATGAGCATCCACACTGGCGAGAAGTCGCACGCGTGCGGCCGCTGCGGCAAGCAGTACTCGCAGCGCAGCACCCTGCTGCGACATCTTAAAAGGTATTGTTTTAACCCTTTAACGGCCGGCGGCAACTCGCTCTAGCGCCGGGTCCTGGTGCAGGCCATGGTCCGGAGCGAGGAGGAATTCCAGGTGGTCGCCTCCGCGTGCGAAGCAGTAATTCTAGCGAAGGAGACAGCAGCACGCGTGAGGGAACGGTCATCCTCACGCCCTAGCCGCCGAGACCCCGACCCTGACTACCAGCCACCGAAGGCGTGGGCTTGCGGACAACAAGCAATGGGTAGCTGTCGTCTGCCACGCTATCCCACTTCGTCCTTTTTTATCCCACCTTAAAAAAAGACACCCGGAACAGCTATCTGTAAGCCATACAAATATTTATTCCGTAAGGGATTCGAACCCGCGACATACAGCAGCCAATCACTCAAACACTGGACCAACCGTGCCGAAGGCTGTTAGAAAAATCAAATGTTACCAAAAAATCTGCGTAAAAACGTTTTATTTCTCAACATAGTCTCCTTATAAGAAGACTATGTTGAGAAATAGATTTAGTCCACAATTTTTTTATTATTGCCTAATAAAAGTTTTATAGTACGGAACCCTTCGTGTTGCGATCCCCACTTGGTAGGTGTCCTTGGTTTCAGAAACTATAAAGTCTAAAAGTAAATAAAATAGTAATTTTCAGTGAATTAATCAACTTTTTTATTTTCAGATACCACCCCAGCCCGGGGCTAGAGGACTCGGAAACGTAGGTGTTTGCACTGTGTTTGTTAGTTTTAATTATTGTAATATTTAATTTAAGATTAATTAATAATAAACAATTTCGACTGCATATCACCTTGTTTCCACTATTGCATAATGTAAACCTTTTTAAATCGTATAGTGTAGAGTAAGTTGGCTTTACTGACCACAATCACAATATTTGGAACTGTGCACTAGCTTCAGACGTGCCCATGTAGGCTAATGAAAATTAAAAAATAATTTGAATTTTGTTTTTTTTTTTAAATATTATTAAATATTACTACCTATACTGTTTTCTTTTAAGAAATGAGTACTGAAAATTTTTACTGCGTTTCTATTGGTCCGCGTAATCAACATAAAGTCCGTTCCACACAAACGCAGTTTGTAGTTTGTGCGTGAGTCATGGCGGACATATCTCCTGTAGTTAAGCGTACTAAGCGCCCTTTGCAATCTACAGAAAAACAAATAATATACAATTTGTTTAAATCGTTTCTTGAGTCTGATACAAGATTATTATACAAGAATTGTATACTTAATAATTATTTGACAACAGAAAATTTTGTTACGTTAATAATTTAATTTTCTATACCAGTTTTTAGAAGTATTCAATATGAACCGGCCTTGACAATTTTAAAACTAGAACAAAGGCGTTAGCCCCGCCCCGACCAATCTCACTCTATCAATATCGGAAATGTGCGAGAGACGTACTTAGTACGATGCGTTCCAAATAAGAACAGGATCGACGCCATGTTGTGACGTCATGTCATACTGTCAAATCGCAAGAAATTCGGCAAAATTGAAGAACTCAGAGATGAGCAAAATTGAAGAACTGGATTCTGATTAAACTATTTTCGTTCACAGTTCGTAAATAAATTAAATTTTAAAATTTTCTTGTTTTGCTCAACATAATAATTCTTCGATTTGACAGTATGACGTGACGTCACTACCTGTCAATCGATCCTATTCTTATTTGGAACGCATTGTACTCGTTTGTTAACAAAAAACCGAGTAGGTATAGTATTGGTTTTATTTTAGAAAAAGCCAAAAAAAAACAACAAAAAACCATAAAAAAAACAAAAAACCTTGTATCTAAGTATATATTTATTATTGTATTTCTTTACCATTAAGCTGCACCTACCATGTTTTGTTTCTGCACCACCCTAAGGTCGACTGGTAAAAAATGCCTAAGGCATTAAGTCCGCCTTTGTACAGTGTTTATTACTAGTGCATTAAGTTTTAATAAATTAATAAAACCATAGGAAAGCCAACCAAAACCAACCAACCATAGGAAAGCCATAGAGTATCGGACATAAAAAAATCTTTCATTCTATAGAGAATAAATTCTTTCATTCTCTATAGAATGAAAGATTTTTTTATGTCCGATACCGAACTGAGAGCGGAACTATGTATTTCCGCTCTTACTTATAATAGCGTGAGATGTCTAAAACATTTACAAAAAATTCCAACTTCTACGCGAACGAAAACCCGGTTAGGAGCTATTAATTATACCTATTAAAACAAAATCAATCAAACAACCTATATTACAAACATTTTCGACTTCTACGCGGGCAAAAGCTAATCATAAAGATTTAGGGAGCCCTTGGTAGATTTAGGGAGCCCTTGGTAAATTAAGAGGGCCTTTGGTAGATTTAGGGTGCGCTTGGTAGATTTCGGGGGCCCTTGGTAGAATCAAGGGGGGCCTTGGTAGAATCAAAAGGGGCCTTGGTAGAATTTGCTACAGGCCCCACGCTGGCTTAATCCGGCACTAACAGGATACGTTCACCCAGCAGTTGTCATGCCAGGCTGATATAATGATGACAAGGCCAAACATCAAAAAAAGGTACCTACTTACATCAAAAAGGTAACAAGAAAAAAGTAGGCATAAATAACACAGATTACACTAAGAAAAACAACTCTATTGGACTTTTGCATAAAAAAACAAATCAAATTAATATGTCAATATCATTATCACTATGACAGTGTTATAAGTTCACTATAAAGTATTGTGATAAAACCTGATAAAACTCGTCGAAGCCAAGTTATATCCTTTTGGAATACGTTGGTGCCGACGAAACAATAAACGTAATTAGTTTTAACCTCAGTAAAGATTTATCTACTGCAGATAAGGGCATCGTAATTTAAAAAATGAAACTTGAAATGATAATTCATGCAATCCTATTTCCTATTTGTGCCCTCTCCCTCATTTACAAGTACTATACGAGCATTGCGCCTCAAATAATTGAAATAAAAGATCCAAAATTCAGCATTTTAGGACCTCTTAACACGAATCAAATAGTGGTTGAGGATAACTACACTCAGTTGATAGATATCAACAATTTTACCTTCAAAATGAACCCACGGCCATGTAAGGACTATCCTGCAGGTTTGCTTTTAATAATTATTATATCTTCGAGCCCAAGTAATCAAGAAAAACGAATGGTCATACGCAACACTTGGGGCCAAAATCACGATTCGACCAAAGCCGTGTTTCTGATTGGTGAAACTGAAAATGTGACTGTTGCGCAAAATATTACGTATGAAAATATGATATATGGAGATATAGTCCAAGGTAATTTCGTTGATGCGTACAGAAACATGACTTACAAGCATGTTATGGGGTTAAAATGGGTAACACACCACTGCCCAACAGCTAAATATGTTTTGAAAACTGATGATGATATTATGGTGAATACTAGGGCGATGGCGCTCTTCCTAGTAAGGGAACTGTCTCCGTGGGGTGCTAAGAATCTGATCACATGCCAGCTCTCGCCTACCACTGAGGTTCATAGATCAGATTCGAAATGGATGGTGACACCTGAAGAATATCCGTTCCCTTTTTATCCACCTTTTTGCGAAGGTTTGTGTTATTATATAAGCATTGTTCAGACCACCAAACGTATTGTCGACCGCTGACTGTGAGCGAGCGTTACGCAGTTTATCGCTTTTCCAACTTCATATTTACTTCTCTTTCACAGCGAACCAACTATACGTTAGGGTAGTGCATTGTCGCTGAACCTCGATAGCCGATTTATTGTGCCTACTAGCAAACCTACTCTTTTGTATACACAAGTAACGCATTCTACCTACGCTACAGCGCGCAGCGTACTCTCGCCTTGGTGAGAACGCATACTGCAGACTGCGTCCACGTTCACACTGGGGCTGACAGTGAGCATACCCGCAGTCGGCGGCCGACAATACGTTTGGTGTGAACGATGCCTTAGTTTACGAACGAGCGTAGCGAGCTTAGTGCATCCAAGCACCAGGATACCCCGAGAAATTTAAATTTCCTCAAGTTTTTTGCAAGTCAGTGTCAAGTTGTATATTGATTAAAACATAATATGGGTGATTATAATCATTGAAATCATCAATACAACCCTCTCAGTTCATCTAACCTTATTATATTGAATGACTAGCTGACCCGGCGAACTTCGTACCGCCTAATAAGTAGGTAAGGATAACGCCATCTGGCATTACCAGAACAGCATAATTCCTTCTAGCTTTTGCCCGCGGCTTCGCTCCCGTCAACTGACTACTATATCCTACTCTACCCAACTCTATCCTACTCTACCTTACTCTACCCTACCCTACTATACTATACCCTACTCTACCCTACTCAAAAAAAAAGTATCCTATGTCAGTCTCCTGGTAATAAGCTATCTCCCCACCAACTTTCAGCCAAATCGGTTCAGCCGTTCTTGAGTTATAAATAGTGTAACTAACACGACTTTCTTTTATATATATAAGATTATATTGACTCTATTGAATGATTTAAATGCCATATTTCATGACAAATCATTCAATAGAGTTAGCAATAGTTTAAAATTAGAATCTCACGGGCTATCCTGGCTCTTTCACCAGCGGCCAACTCACGTTTTCATACAACCGCTCTTACGTGATTATGATGTTATTACACATATTTCCCCAGATATTTGGGATATACAGATATCTTGTAAATATTATCTAGGCTTCTATGGAAATCAAAATATAAATTTGTGTAAAACCAATCCAGTAAAGACCTCTAAAAATCTGCTATTTTACGTGAACTTTGGCCCTCCATAATGTACTCTATATTAAAAATATAAGAAAATTACATGCATAGAAGCCTTGAACATTTAATCGAGATTCTGAATGACGACAATTTTTTTTTCTAAAACTTTTTAAGGGTTTAAAAAAAAACGTATTTCCTGGAACAAGTTTTATGAAATATTACCGAATGCTAACAGAGGCAGAGTTTTCAGGCGTTATCTCTCATTTTTCGCGTTGCCTCTTCGTCAAACATCGCGTTGGATTGTGATTGCGTAGATGAAGCAACAAGCTTTTAAACCATGCTCGATGTTGACAATAGGCACTATAATATGATATTATAGGTACAGGTGAAAGTTTGTAAGTGTGTGTGTGTGTGTGTTTGTTACTTCGTCACGTTCGAACGGCTGAACGGATTTCGATGAAACTTTGTACACGGGCAGACCATGGCCAGGAACAGCATATTTACTTTTTATCCCGGGAGAATTTTCCTTTGGAAATCAGAAATCAGAAACGTTTATTTCAAATAGACCAATTACAGGCACTTTTGAATTGTCAAAATGTCGGTCAGTCAAAAAAAAAAAATACAAGTGAAGCTAAATTGCACGTTCCAAAGCGTAGATCTCTATGGAGAAGAACGTGCAAGAAACTCCATGGACACTCTTTTAAATCATATTATGAGTTACATAAATCTTGGTTACATATTTCTTGTCGCTTCTAATATGTGAGCACAATGTAGATAAGTAATAATAATTAAAAGAATAAAATAAAATCTAATTTAAAAAAAAATAGAAATTGAATTAAGTCATTGGCAGCTAAGAGATGACCAGTCTCAACTGACGGCACCCGTTCACGAGCATGACGCGTGCATCAGCCCCACTCAGTTCAACCATTTTGAAGGGAACCGAATGACCCAATCACACGTGCCACCATCATCGAGACATTTGAGTGAGCATGACAAACTCTCAACTGCCATGCTCGTAATGACCCTAACCAAAACCTAACCTAATAAAAATGCTCCATGGTACTTCACATTCACAAAACTTGAAAAACAAAGTGCTTCTACATTATACAATGCTATTGTTTCCAAATACAAAAGGTAATAAATTATCATAAGCTCTATTGAAATAAACAAATAAAATAAAATAAAAAAACATTTCGAAAATAACAATACAAAAAGGGGAACAGTATCTCTTCCAAAACTGTAAAAAAAAAAAAAAAATTTGAAGGTAAAAGTGGCTGTGGCTGCGGAGCAGGACCGGCATTTAGCCAAGCGTTTTTATCAAGGATATAATCTTCCAGTTTATAATACGCTTGTCTACATACTGTGCGTTTAATGCATGCTTTAAATTTGGACTCATTTAGTTGTAGAATCTCAACTGGTATTTTATTATAAAATTTTACACAGTACCCCATGAAAGAACTATGTACTTTAGCCAATCTGAACCGAGGTTGATCTAATTTGTTCCTGTTCCTAGTATTAAAATTGTGCCTGTCACTTATCTTAGTAAAAAGATGAATATTTTTCCGAACATACATAATGTTTTCATAAATGTATTGACAAGGGACCGTCAGGATGTTTATTTCCTTAAATAGTTCCCTAAGAGAATCGCGTCTGCGAAGATTATATATGGCTCTGATAGCTCTTTTCTGCAGAATAAAAATAGACTCTATATCTGCAGCCCGTCCCCATAGCAAAATACCGTAAGACATGATACTATGAAAGTAGGTAACTAAAATAAACTAGTCGCGCAGTATCCACATCAGTAAATTGACGGATTTTTCTGACAGCATATGCTGCTGAACTAAGCCGACCTGCCAGAGATGTTAAATGAGGACCCCATTGTAGCCTCGAGTCAAGCGTGATCCCTAGGAAAACCGTATTCTCGACGAATTCAAGTTTCTCCCTGTTCAATACTATGTCGGAGTAATTACTTTTAACATTCGGTAACGCAAATCTTATGCACTTAGTTTTTTTTTCATTTAATACTAAATTATTAACAGTAAACCAGTTTTGGACTTGCTGTAAAGCATCGTTTACGTCATCAAGATTAGTGGAACGTCTATTGATCTTAAAAATTAACGACGTATCGTCAGCAAACAATACAATATGTGGTTGTTTTTTTAATAGATGCGGTAGATCATTTATATATACTAAAAAGAGGAAAGGACCTAATATTGAGCCTTGTGGTACACCCATTTTGGTGTGCGTACGCGCAGCGGAATGTTGTTGAATTTAAAGATTTTAATTATGCAGATATTTAGTGTATGACGTCGTATAATTGTGTATGGTAAAAAAAAAATTGTGCACGCAACCATTGTGGAGAAATTCACCAAAAACTGATTCCGCTGGGCGAACGTTGTCCTGGCGGAACTTTTTTTAATCCATAGACTTTAGAAGAAAAGAGATGTGTCCAAAAATTAGTGTGTATTTGTGTGTAATTGTGTATGTATGAATAAAGCTAGTGCATGCATAAACTTCGGAGAAATTCAAGTTTCCGCTACGCGAACGTTTGGCCATTAGCTAGTTTTCATATAAAGCGCTTACATAGAGAGCTGTAGATTTTTACATACGTTGTTTTGAATTTGTTTATATTTGTTTAAAAAACAGATTTAGAAAAAATCGTAGGGCTTAAAAGATAAAAATATTAACGTAAAATACGCTTATTAGGTCTTAGTTCTTAAAGTATGCACTTTGGGGTCTAGATTTTCACGTTTATACAAACCTTGTAAGTGCCTGCAACATGTTGCCAAGTATCAATGATGTTCCGTTAGTAACTAAAGAGTTATAGGACAAATTTACCATGAACAGATCACTGTTTACAAAGCAGTCAAATATCACGACGTTCTGAAGGAATTGCATGGTAATATGTATGTCAATAATTAGTGTATTCATTCAACTATTCTTATGCAAAATTTCATGTCATTAAATTCAGTAATTAAAGAAAAACAATTATAATACTGACGAAGCATCGAAAACCTACATAACCCGACCAAGTTCGGATGGCTACAAAAAAGCGGCCGTGCAATATATTTAGGTAACATCCCAAAATTTACAGTATAATACCGGTATTGAATTGGTATAGGTGATAACACAATTGTTGTTTCGACATAATTTATAGGTCATTTATTTTTGTACACCTACTTTTTTAAATGTATTTGACTATGACAGAAAGTAGGTACTATTTACGTAGGTACTTTATTTAAGTATGCGCTTGAGACTTGTGAGATATAATCTAAATATATTATTTAAGACAAATAAAATTCATACAGCTAATTAATATTGAAGATTTCACGGATCAGGATTCTAACTATAGACCCCTTAGGGAAATTAAATATTTACCACATGTAAGTATGTACTACTGTTTAGGTAAATATTTATCATATTGTAGCTTATTACACTATTTAGCCAATAGACTAGGCATGCACGAGCGTTCCCCTTTGCAACTTTAGTGGATCAAACAATCTAATAACTTAAAAAAAACTACTTCTTGAATCGATTTTTTTTTCTTATGTATGTGAGCGTGTTCCCCCGCACCCCATCAAAATATGCAGAATTATTTTGTTTACGTTATTATAATTACATAATTAAGTATTATATGTAATTAAAAATATTTTTGTACGCGGATATTTAAATAGAGAAGTACTTGTTAATTGAAGATTTGTTTTTATCGTAGATAATGGCGTTATTATTAAAAAAATATTTTTCATTCAAGAAATGCAATTGTTTTATTTTTTCCTAACGCTTGTGTACGCAACTGTACCATATTAATAAATACTATATTGGAAGATTAAGAACGTTTCTTAGATATATGGCACGGCCGCTTTTTGGTAGCCATCCGAACTTGGTCGGGTTATGTAGGTTTTCGATGCTTCGTCAGTATTATAATTGTTTTTCTTTAATTACTGAATTTAATAAAATGAAATTTTGCATAAGAATAGTTGAATGAATACACTAATTATTGACATACATATTACCATGCAATTCCTTCAGAACGTCGTGATATTTGACTGCTTTGTAAACAGTGATCTGTTCATGGTAAATTTGTCCTATAACTCTTTAGTTACGAACGGAACATCATTGATACTTGGCAACATGTTGCAGACACTTACAAGGTTTGTATAAACGTGAAAATCTAGACCCCAAAGTGCATACTTTAAGAACTAAGACCTAATAAGCGTATTTTACGTTTATATTTTTATCTTTTAAGCCCTACGATTTTTTCTAAATCTGTTTTTTAAACAAATATAAACAAATTCAAAACAACGTATGTAAAAATCTACAGCTCTCTATGTAAGCGCTTTATATGAAAACTAGCTAATGGCCAAACGTTCGCGTAGCGGAAACTTGAATTTCTCCGAAGTTTGTGCATGTACTAGTTTTATTCATACATACACAATTACACACAAATACACACTAATTTTTGGACACATCTCTTTTCTTCTAAAGTCTATGGATTAAAAAAAGTTCCGCCAGGACAACGTTCGCCCAGCGGAATCAGTTTTTGGTGAATTTCTCCACAATGGTTGCGTGCACAAATTTTTTTTTACCATACACAATTATACGACGTCATACACTAAATATCTGCATAATTAAAATCTTTAAATTCAACAACATTCCGCTGCGCGTACGCACACCCCATTTTGACTTTCAAACCCGGAGAATTGACACCGTTTATCTGAACTTGCTGTTGCCTGTCAATTAAATAAGATTTCACCAAGCTGAGTGCAAGTTTACCTAGTCCATAATGTTCTAGCTTTAAAAGCAAGGTTTCGTGATTAACACAATCAAAAGCCTTTGAGAGGTCACAAAAAATTCCTATCGCATCTTGGGCTTCTTCCCACGCTGCAAATATATGTTTCAATAAAGTGACTCCAGCGTCAGTCGTACAACGTCCTTTGGTGAAACCATACTGCTGATCATGAAAGATTTTATTGCTGTTAAAATGGTAAAGCATTTGATTAAGCATAACTTTTTCAAACACCTTACTGAAAACTGGCAATACTGATACAGGTCTGTAATTATTAGTGTCATTATGGTCACCAGATTTAAAAAGTGGTATAACTTTACTGTACTTCATTATATCTGGAAAGAGTCCTTGGTCCACACACAAATTAAATATTAAAGCTAAGTACGGTGCTATGGTCTCTATTATAGATGCGCATACTTTAACAGACATTCCCCATAGGTCTTCGGTTAATTTGACTTTTATTTAACGGAAAGCCTTTATGACTGTCAAAGGGTTTATATGTTTGAATTGAAATTCAACCGGACAGCCTGGCAAGTTTGTTTTCAATAAAGCAACTGAAGCTTCAGGGGAGGAATTTAGAGCTTCCGTAGTCCTAAGAGGTATATCGGTGAAATAATTCACAAACTCTTGGGCTACTTCTATGTTAGAGCTTTTGGGACCATGTGAAGTCTCCAATTAAAAATCCGTATTGCGTACTTTATTCCTACCAGTTTCACTATTAATAACTTTCCACACAGTCTTTATTTTATTGTCTGCCGTTTTGATTTTATTGCTAATGTACAGGGCTTTCGCTACCTTGCAAATCTTTCTGAAAAGTTTAGAATATCTATTTACATATTTATTAAAGGTTTCAGTGTTGAAGAATGGCTTAAGGCCGTACAGCTCATATAGTTTTTCCCTACTTACCCTAATACCTGTAGTCGCCCAGTCACTAAATACAAACTTAGGGAAAATATTTTCGACTTCTTTTCAAAAGCTGTGTTAAATTCATTGAGTACCACCGAAAAGAAATTATCATAAAATTTATTTGCATCATCAATATCATGGCCCAGAACATTTAACTTATTTTCTAAGTTACTATTAAATTTTGTTAATTTGCCAATTGTAATTGGCCTAAATTGAATTAAAGTTTTTTCCAAGGCTGCGTGAGACTTAAAAGCTACCGTTTGTCCACTATGATCAGACGGAAGATAATTTACTATGGCTTTATCTAAATAGTCACAATTGCAGAAAACATTATCAATACAAGTAGCAGATGTTGGAGTTACTCTAGTTGGCTCTTTAAAGACATTAGTCAAATTAAATGATTTAAAGAGGCTTAAAAATCTGCTGCTATTTGAATTATCCTCCTATTTGGAATAATTTTCTACTACCACGCGTTGGAAACCGCGGTAGCAGCATAAGTATTTTAGTTTTTTTATATCTCATACGTTTACGACTAATTTCAGGCTGGGCCGTCATATACTCTCAAGACGTCGTTCCACGTTTGCTAAAAGCAGCTCAAAACACACCGTTCTTTTGGATAGATGATGCACATATAACTGGAGTGATCGCCGCACAGATAGGCGTAGCACGCACTCAGCTATCCAGTTTCGTAATCGACGAAATCGAATTAAACAATTGGAAGTGGTTTAGACCGAAATCTGATAAATCATTAGTTTTTGGTCACAATCTAACTCCAGAGAAAATCATAGAGATTTGGGATGCCACATCTGAATAAGTTTAGAGTGAATAGGCTCATATTAACTATTGCGCCTCACCATCAACGATTGCATCACTGCTTACCATCAGGTGGGATTGCAGTCAAGCACTAGTTTAATATCAAATTATAAAAAAAAAGTTTTGTTTAAGCGCAATACACATTGAGCCCGCCGGGCCGCCGACATATGTCGGCAACTTTTTGTCGGCGGTCTAGTTGGCGGCTTCACTTAATACAAGTCGGAAAATTTGGTCGGCGGCTTGAGATGAGAAATTTATTTGGCAGTCAGTGATTGCCGCGTGTCACTACAGGTCGAGCGTCGCCGGGCAACTGAGCGCAGGTGTACCCAAGCCGCCAACATGTTGGCAGGCAACACGCGCGGGCGCATGTTGCCGACATGATTCTTTTCATACAGGCCGCCGGGTTGTGTCGCCCGGCTTTGTCGGCGGCCCGGCGGGCTCAGTGTGTTGCGCGAAGAGGTATATATCATACTGTATGGATCAGAATGTTGGGCTGTGAAAAAGACGGATGAAAAAAGACTGCACGTAGCGGAGATGAGAATGTTAAGATGGATGTGTGGTGTGACGAGAATGAATAAAGTGAGAAATGAGTGGATTAGAGGAAGTTTGAAAGTGGCGCCAGTGACTGAAAAGTTGAAAGGGATTCTTTTGTCTTGGTATGGTCATGTGAAGAGGAGGGATGAAACGCATGTTGCCAAAAGAGTTATGAGTTTACATCATGGATGGAGAGGGAGAGGGAGGCCAAAGAAAAGATGGATGGTGTGAGAAGTGATATGAAAGAAAGGAGAGTTAGTGATAGCTTGACGAGTGACAGGACAGAATGGAAGAAAAGAACGTGTTGCGCCGACCCCAAATAAAACGGGACAAGGGCAGGAAGATGATGATGGTAGCCAAGAGGTCGAATTCGAAACCAGGTGCCCAAGTCTGCTATTTTTATAAATTTGTCATTCCAACACGATCCCATTGTCATTTTGCTAAAAGTTCGTAATCTGATAATTCATAATAGTCGATCATTGATCGGTGAATGATCTTGTGGTAGAATGACAATTTCGAGCTATCTCGAAACAAATTAAAAGCAATGACTGCACAATGACGTTCTAATGGTAGGTCACTGTTCAAAGGAACTGTCAAAATTTTGGCAGTTATCCGCATACGTCAAATATTCATTTGTCATTAGGTATGTACGAGATGGGTGGTTGACCATTGGAGTCATAATGACGCCATTATATTAGTAGATTACCAAACTTGGTCAAAATCAACAATTATGAAGTCAATGATAGACCATTCTGACACTATTGTAATAGCAGACTTGAGGCCCTGGTCAAGTACCAATGTGACTTTTTCAAATCAAATGTACCCAACTACAATTTAGGTGTCTTCAAGGCTAGAGTGAATAGGCTCTTAATAAACTAGTGCGGCTCACCATCAATGATTGCATCGCTGCTTACCATCAGGTGGGATCGCAGTCAAGCACTGGTTTATATGAATTAAAAAAAAAAAAAAAACCCACTTTTCTAAGTTTATCAACGACTCTACTGACACCTCGTGCCTCGGAAAGCACGTAAAGCCAAATGTCCCGGTTGTCATTCTTAGATCTTTGACAGTCGTTACAGGTCTTATCTTATCTTTGTGGTCTGGTTTCCGCACTTAGTCCTTATCAGACCATTGTACGTGGGCCATGGCGACCTTTACTCCAACCAGCCCACCTCATTCCAGAAACAGATGATTCTCTTCAGTTTGCTCAGGGCGTCCATCAGTGAATTCGGTGCTCCCAAGGTCCGAGTTCTTATCTCGCTGACGGCTGTGCACTCAAGGAGCACATGCGCGACAGTTTCTTCTGACTCCATGCATCCACTGCACAGAGGGCTATCTGTGATATTCATTGTGAAAAAGTGTTTGTTCAGGGAGCAGTGTCCGGTGATGGTCCCTGCCACCAGACGCAGGCTGCCTCTGTCCAGTCGCAGAAGGCTGCTGGTTAGGGTTCTATTTAAACTTGGCATGGCTGATTGGCTCACCTCTCAATTTCCTCAAGTGCATCAAGCTGGTATCTGGCAGATCCGTCCCAAAGATGAGAGTTGTACTCCATACACGATCGAACTTGCGCTTGATAAAGTTTGAGCAGCTGCGATTGTATCGCTGCTGTTGCGCGTTCCGAATGCGAGGTCAAAAGTAACGAAACAGACGCGCGTTGACGAAACATCATGCTATTGAATCGCTACAATAATCACCGAGAACGAACTCCCTTTATAGTTTCAGGTTGTTCATTGTTTTATTTTAAGTAAATAAGCTAATAAACTCGTTTTCACTATTTCTTTGTAGTCATTTCCTTATCATCCATATTTATATTAAAAAATGAGAAACTGACTGACTGACATATCAACGCAGAGCCGAAACAACAGGGCCTAGGAACGTGAAATTTTGCACTATGTTTCCTTTTATGACGTAGGCAAGCACTAAGGAAAGATTTTCCAAAATTTACCCCCTAAGGGGAGGAGACGGTGGTCCAAAGATTGCATAGAGAAACCGATTTTCACTCGGGCGAAGCCCCCTGTGTGTGAAGAACCCCACTGTGTCTGTCTTGCCTGTTTGTAATAAACTCAATAACTACCTACTGAACGGATGTTCATTCGGTTTTCACCAATAGTCACAGTGATTCATGAGGAAGGTTTAGATGTAAACAGAATGCTTGCATAATAAGAGAAAAACTGAGAACTAGTTTTGTAACGCCCGTGCGAAGCTGGGGTAGGTCGCTAGTTTATAATAAGCTAGCTTTAGCCAATGGCTTCGCCTGCGTGAAAGTAAAAAATATAGGTACCTACCTACAACACTCACTGATAAAGTAGCGAACTATTATTTTTATTTAATCCCCGCACGAACGCCGGCGTTCACGCGCCGTTGTCTTTCTATTGTGTCTCTAATTACGCTACTCAAAAGGTTAAAAAAAACTTGGCCTTTCACTAAGAATTAGGTAGGTAGTTACTCCTGTATCGTGGTCCACGATACAGGAGCACCCGGTCCACGATTCGTGGACCGGGTGCGTTCACAATCATATTATTATAAACCCACATACACAAAACACCCAGAACAACAAGGTACATATCATATCTATTTATCCCTGCGTTCCGAATTGCGTCAAAAGGTCAAAAGTGATAATATCGCGAATCCGACCAACGCGCAACGTCACAATTATTACTCAATAGCCCTTTTATTTTGTGATTCAATTTGGTCGGATTCGTGATTAATCTCTTTTGACGCAATTCGGAACACGGGGTATGCCATACAATTATTTGTAGCGTGTGGGAATCAATCCCGCAACACGCAACGCAGCAGCCACCCTCTCAACCACTGCGCCAACCATGCCATCTGTGCAAATTTAGTAGCTCATCGGTATCGGGAACTGGGTCCAAGCTACCGGCAACGGCGGTCGAAGCTCCAGAAAACAGAACTTCCTAACATACGAGCCGTGTCCAGAAGTACCTACCGCTTTGAGAGCCAACTGAAATATTGGTCGAACCTGGCGTGCCATCATTACATCATTACGACTGTGCACAAGTAAACAAACAGCTCCGTATTTAAAATTCATTAAAAGTAGTGATAGTGAATATTGGGAAATAATAATGGTTCCGAAAAACAAATTAATCTCCAGCGATCTGTGGCCGACTATTATTCTAATTAACCAGCGTTATAATGATTTACCGACAAAAAACCCAAAACATAAACGAAAAAAAATATCCAATTTAACAACAGTTAAGAGCATGTTCAAATTACATTTTCTCCTAAAAAAAAATGGATCTTCGAATAACAAAACTAAACTTCCGAATAAAATACTGAACCTCCGACAAAATTACTAAGTTACCGACAACAGAGGTTTTGTCAAAATAATCATATTTTTACAACTTGCATGAACTGTTTTAATTTCTATTGTTGGTTATCAAATTTATATTTTAACTCTTATTAATTAGGAAAATACCTCAACTGTGCGGCTCGCGCGATCGGGTTCGGGTCGCTTTCGGCTGTTTTCGGGTGCGAGTCGAAAGATCCGAGCGCAGGGCGCTTGCAACGACCGATCCTTGCGTGTTTTGTCTGTTTATGTTACAAAATTAAATAGTTTTTGTTGCTACTGGTTTAATATTATAATTTCAACGAACTAATAAATCTACTAAGGAAACTACTAACTTACTATCTATAAACTTAGTATTGTTACGAAATATGGATGAGGTACCCGTGTACCGTTCTGAGTCGGAGTCTCCTTCTAATGGTAGTGAATCATTTGGGTTAGGTTAGGTTAGAACTGTGACCATCAACGCCAAATCCCCTTCTAATGTTAAAAGCCATTATGATTTAGGCCCCAAACCGCCCCATAAATCGATGGAAATTAGTGTTCTAACTTAACCTAACCTCATACTTTAAACATGGATATCTCCATAACCATGGGGTTCTGCGGGGTAGGGATGGTAACAGGGGGGTAACCCCCCTGTACCATACCCTAAGCCCTTCTAAACCTATTAAAACTACATTTTCATAATAAACTGAGTTTTGTTCTATTTTTATCTTTGTTCTCGCTGACATTATAAAAACTAGGAAATTTGTCGAATAATTAGTAAATAACTAAGTATTTTCTAGGAAACCAAAGCCGACTGTTCTATTTTTTTAACGCCTGAAATAGGTACTGCTATCGAAGCATACCCGTGGTAAGTAAAATTCATGATATATGATGCAAGTAAAAGTTATTGTTAGAAGTACATTTTTATATTTTTTATAAGTTTCTGGATAACCACTCAGAATATTATTTTCAGTATAATGTTACAGTTAAAATAGCACCACAGTCTATGAAATATGTAAGGTAATTTATGAATTAATAGTAGGCAAGTAAAGATAAAAATTACAAAACATAGTTTTCAGTAGAACGTAATTTATGCTGGTAGAAAAGTATTATAGCAATAAACAGTCATGTTTATTTTTCGAAGATTTCAGTATCTCATTCGGTCGTTTCGTCATTTTTATTCGGACAAAAATGGTCGGAAAGTTAGTATTTTAGGCAGTAGATTTAATATTTTGAGTAAGGACAATTCTTCTTTTTTTGTCGGAGCTTTTATTACTACCCGTGAATATTTAGTCCTGAATTAGTGCTTATACGAACACAGAAGTGACATATAGTGAGTGATATTAAAGGTTTTATGAAATATTCAACTAATCCAAAGAAAACTATATAAAAAACCAGACGATTAACGACCACGTAAATTCAAAAATACTAAGCAAAGTGATGAAGTTACCACTTCCAAACAAACACCTCCCATAACAACAAAGGAAAACTATATTATTTAATAAGTATGAATCCAAAAATAATTATTATACACAAATTGACATTGTTATTAAAACAAACCAAAAGTGAAAGTCATTGCCACTTTGATATTTTGCAATTAACGCCATCTGTCATAAACAACTAGTACTACACAACCAAATTGGAAGCTGCAACTAATACGATTTTCCGTTACTGTACAGCAGAGGTCGCTATTAGTCGTTAAACAAAAAGAATCAATACGATACCAGTTTATCACACGAGATGGCGCCCACACCCTTATGCGCAGGATGCCAACAAAAAGTGCCCATAAGAGAAAACCTAACATGTGCACTATGCAAGTGCAGATACGATCTAGAGTGCGCTGGTGTCTCTAAAGAGTATTATTCTAAAACTATGACCCTAGAACATAAAAAAATATGGAAATGTCAGTCTTGCATATGTCAAATACCAAAAACGGGAAATACAGACACCCCTATAAGAACCCCGAGAGACCCGGATTATGTTCAAAACCTAACCACACCAACAGACGGAAGTAACACCACAATGAAAAAGAAAACAATAAACTGCAATGAAGACACCATTTGCTCTGAAGATTTGAGTTTATTGGGAGACACTATTCGTACACAGGATAATCCTGAAATATTTAATAATACTCAAACCCACTTAACCATGCAGAACTTGAGCGAATTAATAATATCACGTCTAAAAGAAAATAATAAATCTATCATACATGAACTACAGAATACAATACAAACTGAAATTAAGAAAGCCATTATTGAATTAAGAGAAGACTTTAATACCAAAACCAGTGCCTTGACCATAGAAAATAATCGAAGAATACAAGACATAGAAAATATTACCATCGAGATAGAAAATTTACGAACCGAAAACGAATACTTAAAGAAAGAAATAAAAGAATTATCATTACCCATATCTCTACCTCCAGGCAGCACTGAACTCAATCGTAAAAAAATTGTGCTCTACGGTTGTACAGACAACTGTACAGGTTTAATTTTGTTTTATATACATAATTATATTCGCGGCGCGCGTCAGCACTTTTATACGGTATTTAAACTGTAACTTTAGCACTATATATCACTGCACTTTATCATTTGTATCAATAAAGGTATCAATTAAATACTCGCCGCAGAAGGTTGTGTTATTTATCATCTAATACGCGATCTTCCTGCCCTATCAACGAGAAGCAGTCATATATCATTTATCATCTAAGTGTAGGCGTGGAACAAAACCCCTACATTTTTTGGTCCTTCGAGCCGGATAGTTATCAGTGTATCATTATCAGATTTGTGTTCGGAAGATTTCCGGTACGATAGCGAATCGGTCTGCTGGCCTCCCACAAGCGGGTCTCACCAGTTAGATTGAGAAGGCGCACATATCGTGCTGGAGATTACAGAAACAAGCACCAAGCAAATCAATCAACAATAATAATTTATCATCATCAGCATCGGAGAATCTTCTCATATTAGGAAGAGCATCAGGATATTCTTATATCAACATCCGGTATTTATCATTTAACCTTTATCAATTATCATGGAGAGCATACAATCAATGTTCGAACGTCAGAGCTTCCTGACCAAGGAAATTGAGAGAGTAAATACCAATTTCCGTAAGGACAGTTCAATCAGGAAGACACCTGAATATCTTATCAGCCGTTTAGCCGCGCTGGATAAATATTGGAAGGAGTTTGAAGACAATCATAGCAGGCTGCTGGAGTTTGAAGACGATCAATATGAATACTTCTCTAAAGGGATTCATGGGTACATGAAGGAATATTATATCAAAACCAAAGAAATGATATCATCATACAGGGAGACTAAAGTTACGACCTTCTCCTTACCCACTTTTGAAGAATACACCTATCACGGGGATGACCTACTTGGTCAGCAGGACACCAACTTTAGAGCATTAGAACGAATACTGAATAGAATCAGCGTTCAAGACTTAGAGGAAAAATGGGAACTTCAGGATGAACTAAAGAATCTTCAACATCTCTGGAAAGTTATTGACACCGTTCACCTCCGTCTCGATAATCAATTGAAAGGAAACAACGATGAATATGAAGCCAAGTTTTTGCAGATTGAAGAGCGCTACCTTGCCATCAAAAGGGAGCTGAACAGAAAATTAAACTCTACTGCTCACCTGGAACAAGCCACACCTAAATTAGAAGTCCCTGCATTTTCCGGAAAATTTACTCAGTGGCCGACCTTCTTTGATTTATTCATGGAAACGATTCATAATAACAAATGTATCACGAAGGCGCAGAAAATGCAACATCTGAAAGGGAAGGTCAAGGGTGAGGCAGAAGGTTTAATCCAGCATCTCCATATATCAGCAGAAAACTACGAGACAGCCTGGGATATCCTCACTCATCGTTATAATAATCCACAGATTCTGTTTTCAACGCAGATGGATATCTTCCTAAATCAACAGCTGATCACGAAGCAATCATCATATTATGCTTACAAGAAGTTTCATGATACCACGACACAGTGTATCAACAGCTTTCGGAACTTAGGCATTGACATCAATACCTGGGACCCAATATTAGTTCATCTACTATCAAAGAAGCTGGATGAAGAAACGCGTACTGATTTCATGGAGTCGCGTGAGTCGCCTCGAGACCTACCATCATATACAGAGTTCCTGCATTTCCTTGAAAATAAATTTATGGCTCGAGAGCCTGTAGGTAAGAAGGAGAAGCCTGCAACTTCAGATTCGTGCAAGTCGAACTCAAGTCATCCCAGGCCTCAAAATCATAACAACTCCTCAAAAAACGCATCGTTTTACAAGAAATATCAATCAATCGCCACAAATAATAAGAGATTTTGTCCAGTATGCAAGGCGCCTCATGATTTGTTTCTATGCAAACGTTTTCTTGCGCAATCATCGGACGCGAAATTGAGGACAATTTCTCAACATAATATTTGTCGTAATTGTTTATACAAGCATTATGACAAAAAATGCATTTCTACAAGAAGGTGCAAAGAATACAACGGTGATCATAATTCAATAATGCATGACGCATTTTCAACGATGCGAGGTGGCCTACCGGAACAAACTCAAACTCAGCACTCTCAAACGTCATCGGACTCAGCTTCAACGACTTGTAATAATCACAATGTTAATTACGTTGCCAATGACAATGAAGAAGTCCTTTTGACTACTGTAGCATTGAATATCAGAGCTTCAGACGGTAGCATTATGAGATTCAGAGCTCTACTGGATCAGGGGTCACAAATATCCCTTATATCAGAAAATGCCGCCCAATTATTAGGGTTAAAGAGGCAAAATTATCAAGCAGCAATATCAGGAATTGGTTCGACACAAAAACAAAGCAAAGGCTTAGTGTCACTTGAATGCATATCAATTTACGAAGACTATCATTTTACAACGGAGGCTTTAGTCGTATCACGAGTTATAAATAACTTGCCTAATGCCTCGTTTAGGAAACGAACTTGGCCCCATTTATCACACACCAGACTGGCAGATCCTGACTATAACATTTCAAGGCCAATTGACTTGCTCTTGGATGCCAGTGTCTACTCAGACATTATCATGAGTGGTCTTATCAAAGGACCAGTCCAAGCTCCTATCGCTCAGCAAACAAAACTTGGGTGGATATTATCAGGCAACGTGAAGACGTTTGCATGTCACGTTGTCGTCAACGATGTAGACAGCATCTCCAAGTTCTGGGAGGTCGAAGATATACTCGAGACCACATCATCATTATCATCTGCAGATCAATATTGCGAGGAGTTTTATCAATCAACCACTAAGAGATTGGAGTCTGGCCAGTATGAAGTAGCATTACCCATGAAACCTAATTTCGAACAAGAGATGGGTGCATCAAAGTCAAGAGCTGTCGCTCAGTTCATTCAACAGGAAAAGAAGATGGGCAAGGATCCAGCACTAGCAGAAGGTTATCGCAAATTCATGCAAGAGTACGAAGAGCTAGGTCACATGAGAAAAGTCGAGCAACAAGATCACACAGCATGCTACTTACCGCATCACGGCGTGCTGAAATTAGACTCTACAACAACAGCTCTCCGTGTTGTGTTCAACGCTTCGTCTAAGATGTCATCTGGACGCAGTTTGAACGACTTGATGTATAATGGACCGAACCTTCAACAAGACCTTCAAAATCTCATCCTGAGGTGGCGACAATATAAGTACGTAGTCACAGCGGATGTGGAAAAAATGTTTCGAGCAATCTTAGTGAGACCTCAAGATCAGCATCTTCAATCTATATTGTGGAGAAGTCAACCTCGTGAATTGCTCCAAGAATATAATCTTACCACTGTTACATACGGTACAAGAGCGGCTCCGTTCTTGGCGATTAGAACGCTGAAGCAAATTGGCATCGATCATGCTGAACAATATCCAATAGCAGCGTCTGCCTTGGAGTCATCTTTCTACATGGATGATTATATGGGGGGAAGCAATACCATCGAGCACGCCAGACAATTACAACACGAATTAATATCGGTGTTAAAAGATTCTGGAATGAACCTGAGGAAATGGTCTAGCAATGAACCTCAGCTTATCGAAAATCTACAACCACAACAAATAAACGCTCCATTCGAGTTCAAGGACACTGAGTGTCCACGACGTGCATCAGTACAGCGTGCTATACTCGCTGGTGGCCGGAGCGATCCTGACGGGCTTTATCTTAAGCATCATATGGATCCGACGAAGGCGGAGACAGCAGCCGGCATTGGAGTCAAGATTGGAACCTACCCCTCGAAGGATCACCGAGAGCACATCAACCCCTAACTTGCATTCAATCAAGTTTGATATTCCCTTGGGTGAAAGTTAGAGGAATAGAATTTTTGTAATTGGCATTTGTTTCAATTTGTTGTTAATGTAATGTATTTTTCTTTCCTGCGCCCTCGGCAGCATGTACAGACAACTGTACAGGTTTAATTTTGTTTTATATACATAATTATATTCGCGGCGCGCGTCAGCACTTTTATACGGTATTTAAACTGTAACTTTAGCACTATATATCACTGCACTTTATCATTTGTATCAATAAAGGTATCAATTAAATACTCGCCGCAGAAGGTTGTGTTATTTATCATCTAATACGCGATCTTCCTGCCCTATCAACGAGAAGCAGTCATATATCATTTATCATCTAAGTGTAGGCGTGGAACAAAACCCCTACAACGGTCTTGGAGAATACTATAACGAACCTGAATGTGAGCTCCATAACAGACTTATAGAATTGTTTTACGATGTAATGAACGTAGACCTTTCAGGATATATCGAAGACATGTATAGAGTGGGAAGAAAAGGCATAAAGAGCCGGCCATTAATTATTGAGCTATTAAGCAAAAGAATGTCTAAGTATATAATAAATAACAAGCAGTGTTTCCAAGGTACCGGACTATTTGTATCAGAATTCCTAGATGTAAACGCACAAAAAGAGAGAGCGCAAATGCGAGAAGAACTGTCCAAGGCCAGAAAAAATGGACTACATGCAATAATAAAGAATAATATACTGTACATAGAGGGTAAACCGATCAATATGAAAGACTACACTTTCAAACAAAAACACCTAAATTCAACAATAGCACAGGAAAATGATATTATAACGAACAATTCTGACCAACTCTATCACCCAATCACGGTGGAAGATACTAAAAACAATACATTTCGTAAACAGCGATCCAACATTTAAAATACTATTTCAGAACATACAAAGTCTTAATAATAAACAGGACATGCTTGAAGCATTCATTACTCAAAATGTTTTATATAAAGTTATATGTATCTCGGAGACATGGCTTTCTCAAGAAAAGCTAGATTTGATCCATTTTAGTGGATATAAATTCGCAGGATCTTACTGCCGCAACAGTCGAACAGGCGGAGGAGTTGGTATATTAGTCCAAGAGCATATTGACTACATAAACAGAAATGACATTACAGACATGTCCGTAGAGTATGTATTAGAAATATGCGCAACTGAATTGCCAAACGAAAAATTACTAATCATAACTATGTACTGGAATAGAAGAGAGGAAGAAACTTTCTTTATAAAATTAAAGCAAATACTGCAGTATATAAACATCAAGTACCCAAAATTAAATATTATCATAGGGGGCGATTTCAATATTGATATTTTATCTGATAACTTAAAAAAAAACCGGCTATTAGATTTAATGCAGGAATACAAATTAACACAACACATTAAAACCCCAACACGCATCACACCAACGACGAAAACATGCTTAGATCTAATATTTACGAACTTCGAATATAATGATATGTACACATCAGTAGAGGAACTGGGATTTTCGAATCATAATAGTACAATTTTACATTTAAATATACCCCAACAAACTAAACAAACCAATTGGCACACAAGAAAAAGAAAATTCAACGATAAAAATATACAATTATTGGGACGAAATTATAACGCCTGAAAATAACATTGACAAAAATTATGAAGCTTTCAATGACACACTGATAAATATTCTGAATCAATGCATACCATCACAAAAAATTAAATTAAAAACGAATCATAATAAATATTGGCTTTCTAAAGGAATAAAAAACTCGTGTAAAAGTAAAAGATTACTAAAAATATTAGTCACTAAAACTAAAAACCCAATCCTCACAAAATATTACAAAAATTACGAAAAAATATTAAAGAAGACTATAGTGACATCAAAAAAAACAACACTTCAAGAATAAAATAAAAAAATCAAATAATAAAATAAAAACAATGTGGGGAATCATTAACGAACGAACAAATAAAAAAATTAAATGTGAAAAAAATAATATAACCCTACAAATAAATGACGACCTAATTTCAGAACCCAGGGAGATAGCCAATATCTTCAATAAATTCTTCGCTTCTATTGGAGAAACTGGAGCAAGCCGAACAGACAGCAGAAAAAAAGTAACCACTGCTGTTGTCTCTTCTACAGAGAACAGTATCTTCTTAAGCCCAGTAGATCCCTATGACGTAAACGCATTGATAAAAAACTTAAAAAACAAATCAAGCTATGGTATAGATGAGCTTCCACCAACTCTAATGAAAAAATGTGCAGATGAACTTACTCTACCATTCTACAAACTAATTAATCAATCGTTTGAAGAAGGTGCGTTTCCTGACCTTTTAAAAAAAGCCCTTATTAAACCAGTGCACAAAAAGAATACAAAAACCGACCCAAATAATTATCGATCCATTGCACTCTTGCCAACAGCTTCAAAAATATTCGAAAAAGCCATGTGTAATAGAGTCTACGCGTTTTGTGAAAAATTTAAAATATTTAATGATTGTCAAAACGGCTTTCGAAAAAACCGATCCACTATCTTAGCAGTATACAATTACGTACAAAAAGCTCTCAATATCATTAACGATAAAAAATACGCCATAGGTCTACTGCTAGATATGACAAAAGCTTACGACAAAGTGCAATTTCAAATATTATTAGATAAACTATTTAAAATAGGAATCCGCGGAAAATGTCATGACTGGTTTGTTTCTTACTTAAAAAACAGAGAACAATTGGTAGAAGTAGAGTACTACAATAAAAAAACCAACGAAATAGAATTATTCCGGTCGAATAACATACCAATCAAAGCCTCTATCCCGCAAGGAAGCGTTATTGGCTGTTTACTATTTCTTGTGTATATAAATGACCTTCCAAACCATATTAATGAACCCTGCGTTTTGTTTGCAGACGATATATCGATAATAGCCACACACGACCCCAAAACCAACCTTAATAATAAATTAAACTCCATACTTAACGATACTACAAATTGGATGACGGAACATAACCTGGAAATAAATTATACTAAAACCAAAATAATGACATTCTACCCGCGCCAAAAACGTGTGCGTACGCGCAGCGGAATGTTGCTGAATTTAAAGATTTTAATTATGCAGATATTTAGTGTATGACGTCGTATAATTGTGTATGGTAAAAAAAATTTGTGCACGCAACCATTGTGGAGAAATTCACCAAAAACTGATTCCGCTGGGCGAACGTTGTCCTGGCGGAACTTTTTTAATCCATAGACTTTAGAAGAAAAGAGATGTGTCCAAAAATTAGTGTGTATTTGTGTGTAATTGTGTATGTATGAATAAAACTAGTGCATGCATAAACTTCGGAGAAATTCAAGTTTCCGCTACGCGAACGTTTGGCCATTAGCTAGTTTTCATATAAAGCGCTTACATAGAGAGCTGTAGATTTTTACATACGTTGTTTTGAATTTGTTTATATTTGTTTAAAAAACAGATTTAGAAAAAATCGTAGGGCTTAAAAGATAAAAATATAAACGTAAAATACGCTTATTAGGTCTTAGTTCTTAAAGTATGCACTTTGGGGTCTAGATTTTCACGTTTATACAAACCTTGTAAGTGTCTGCAACATGTTGCCAAGTATCAGTGATGTTCCGTTAGTAACTAAAGAGTTATAGGACAAATTTACCATGAACAGATCACTGTTTACAAAGCAGTCAAATATCACGACGTTCTGAAGGAATTGCTTGGTAATATGTATGTCAATAATTAGTGTATTCATTCAACTATTCTTATGCAAAATTTCATGTCATTAAATTCAGTAATTAAAGAAAAACAATTATAATACTGACGAAGCATCGAAAACCTACATAACCCGACCAAGTTCGGATGGCTACAAAAAAGCGGCCGTGCAATATATTTAGGTAACATCCCAAAATTTACAGTATAATACCGGTATTGAATTGGTATAGGTGATAACACAATTGTTGTTTCGATATAATTTATAGGTCATTTATTTTTGTACACCTACTTTTTTAAATGTATTTGACTATGACAGAAAGTAGGTACTATTTACGTAGGTACTTTATTTAAGTATGCGCTTAATATTTAATATTTTCTTGAAAATACCTTTTTTATACCAATGTTTTAGTTTATAAGCACTTTTTTAATGTTGATCAAATCTAAACAACTGAAAATAAAAATCACATCACATAACTAACCTAGTTATGTGATGTGATTTTAATTTTTATTGAAGCTCGAAATATTATACTTACCCTAAGTTTCGTCATCCACGCGAACGAAGTCGCGTGCAAAAGCTAGTTCATAATCTATTTTAGTTAAAACACATTTAAGTCTATTGCTGTCATTGCAAGCGTTTGTTAACGTTATTATAATTACATAATTAAGTATTATATGTAATTAAAAATATTTTTTACGCGGGTATTTAAATAGAGAAGTACTTGTTAATTGAAGATTTGTTTTTATCGTAGATAGTGGCGTTATTATTAAAAAAATATTTTTCATTCAAGAAATGCAATTGTTTTATTTTTTCCTAACGCTTGTGTACGCAACTGTACCATATTAATAAATACTATATTGGAAGGTTCAGAACGTTTCTTAGATATATGGCACGGCCGCTTTTTGGTGGCCATCCGAACTTGGTCGGGTTATGTAGGTTTTCGATGCTTCGTCAGTATTATAATTGTTTTTCTTTAATTACTGAATTTAATGACATGAAATTTTGCATAAGAATAGTTGAATGAATACACTAATTATTGACATACATATTACCATGCAATTCTTTCAGAACGTCGTGATATTTGACTGCTTTGTAAACAGTGATCTGTTCATGGTAAATTTGTCCTATAACTCTTTAGTTACTAACGGAACATCATTGATACTTGGCAACATGTTGCAGACACTTACAAGGTTTGTATAAACGTGAAAATCTAGACCCCAAAGTGCATACTTTAAGAACTAAGACCTAATAAGCGTATTTTACGTTTATATTTTTATCTTTTAAGCCCTACGATTTTTTCTAAATCTGTTTTTTAAACAAATATAAACAAATTCAAAACAACGTATGTAAAAATCTACAGCTCTCTATGTAAGCGCTTTATATGAAAACTAGCTAATGGCCAAACGTTCGCGTAGCGGAAACTTGAATTTCTCCGAAGTTTATGCATGCACTAGTTTTATTCATACATACACAATTACACACAAATACACACTAATTTTTGGACACATCTCTTTTCTTCTAAAGTCTATGGATTAAAAAAAGTTCCGCCAGGACAACGTTCGCCCAGCGGAATCAGTTTTTGGTGAATTTCTCCACAATGGTTGCGTGCACAAATTTTTTTTTACCATACACAATTATACGACGTCATACACTAAATATCTGCATAATTAAAATCTTTAAATTCAACAACATTCCGCTGCGCGTACGCACACGCCAAAAACCACCATTAGACATAAATTTTAGTTACAAAGACTCTAAACTAGAAGCTGTTAGTAGGTTCACTTTATTAGGCTTGGACATAGATTCTCACGTTGATTGGAAGTCCCATGTCCAAAAACTAAGAACTAAGCTATCAAAATTCTCATATGCACTCCGCGAAATCAAAAAAACTACAGACCTTAAAACAGCACTGGTCATGTATTACGCGTACGCTTATGCATGGTTCCAATATGGTGTCATCTTATGGGGTAATAGTAGGTACCGACGCGCCCGCATTATTTACCTTACAGAAAAAGCTTATAAGAATTCTAGTCAACATAGATAAAACTGACAGTTGTAAGCCTCACTTTAAGGAACTGGAAGTTTTGACCTTGCCTTGCCTTTATATATTGGAAATTTGTAAATTCGTACGCAAATATCCCGAATTATATACAAAAAGAGAAGATATACAAGGTAGATTTGCTCTAAGACATAAAAACAGATTGAACATCCCAACTTCACGACTTAAAATGCATTCGTCAAGTACATATGTAATGTCAATCAAGATATATAATAAGCTACCGGAACACCTGAAGAATATTAATAAATATAATATGTTTACTAATAAATTAAAGCTATTTCTACTAAACAAAAGCTACTATAATATAAATGAATACATGAATGATAGACAGAATTGCAATAAACTTTAAGTAAGTATTTAAATTGATATTATTCTACATTTACCAATATTTATTTTAGTACTAGTTAGACATTATCCATTTTGTTATATTGAGTTTTGAATGAATCTTGCTTTATTATTTTAATTTGATTAACGTTTGACATTATTTATTATTTTGGTATTAATGTTTGATTTTGATTATGTTATGTGATTATTTTGGTTTGATTTTAATGTATTGTTTTAATGGATTTTAATGTTTGATTTTACCAATTTTAATTTCGTTCCGTATGGTGTTCGGACGTTAAGAATAACACCATCCCATCTCTTCCCGAGGGTGTCGTAAGAGGCGACTAAGGGACATACCAGAGAATGGGCAGCAGCATCCTCTGTGCATTACAACAACCAAACTGCTGCTGCGATCGCCAACCCGTCTGCCAAGCGTGGCGATTATGGCAACCCCCCCCCCCAACATGAAAAACAGAAGGAAAAAATGGCCCCTAGTGCCCGGCAGCCCGTCTACACTTGACTCCGGTAGCGGTCAAGGCCACGACGAGGCAAGGGGTGCGAAGAATCTCCGGATGAGATTTGGCTACCCATCTATTAAACGACTCGACCTGGCAACTTTCAACACGCGTACACTGAGGACTGACGAGAAGATCACCGAACTGGAGGAGGAATTGAGCAGGTTGCGATGGAGTATTGTGGGATTGTCTGAAGTCCGAAGACAGGGGGAGGATACGATAATTCTCAAATCCGGTAACCTGCTCTATTTCCGGGAGGGTGACCAGCAGTCCCAGGGTGGTGTCGGGTTTATCGTCCACAAGTCCCTTGTGAACAATGTCGTGAGGATCGAGAGTGTGTCGACCAGGGTGGCGTACCTTATACTCAGAATATCATCAAGATATTCGCTGAAGGTCATACAGGTCTACGCCCCGACCTCGACACATCCCGACGACGAAGTAGAATCCATGTATGAGGATATATCAAGAGCCATGCATGGTTCTAAGACTCACTTCACCGTGGTCATGGGGGACTTTAACGCGAAACTGGGCAAACGAGACGGTGACGAGCTGCGAGTGGGGCAATTTGGATTTGGACGTCGGAATCACCGGGGACACCTACTGGCTAGCTTTATGGAGAAGGAGGGCCTCTATATGATGAATTCCTTCTTCAAAAAGCGTGAGCATAGAAGGTGGACCTGGCAAAGTCCTGACGGTGCAACTAGAAATGAGATTGACTTCATCCTGTCGACGAAAAAGCAAATATTCAATGATGTCTCTGTGATCAACGCGGTGAAAACTGGAAGTGATCACCGCGTCGTAAGAGGCACATTGAATATTAACATTAAGCTTGAAAGGTCTCGACTGATGAAGTCTACGCTCCGTCCAGCACAGATCCAGATCCAAAACCCCGAGAGCTTTCAGCTCGAACTCCACAATCGTTTCGAGTGCCTAGGAAGCTCCGTGGATGAATATAACGATGGGTTCGTGGAAACTGTCCATACGGCCGGGTCTAAGTTTTTCAAGACTCACCGTACAAATAAAAACAAGAAGCTCTCCGATCCGACCCTCGAGCTAATGAAGAAGAGGCGTGAGATGATTCTGCAGTCTTCAGATGATGCGTGCATATACCGGCAGCTCAATAGAAAGATCTCGAAGTCCCTGAAACGTGACCTTCGCCGCTTTAATACCGCAAGGATTAAGGATGCGATTGAGCGGAATAAGGGCTCTAAAGTATTTGCACGAGATCTGTCTATTGGGCAAAGCCAGCTCACGAAACTGAAGACCGACGATGGCAGAGTCATATCCGCCAAATCGGAGCTTCTGGGAGAGATCGAGGCTTTTTATGGACAGTTATACACGTCTACCGCTAAACCCGCTGTAAATCTAGTAAACGACCCAAGAGCTAGATTGACTCGACACTATACCGAAGATATCCCGGACGTCAGCCTGTACGAGATTAGGATGGCTCTGAAGCAGCTGAAAAACAACAAGGCGTCGGGTGAGGACGGAATTACGGCCGAACTCCTGAAGGCGGGTGGAAAACCGGTCCTTAAGGCCCTTCAGAAGCTATTTGATTCCGTCATACTCGAGGGGAAAACGCCACAGGCGTGGAGCAGAGGCGTGGTGGTACTCTTCTTTAAGAAGGGCGATAATGCCCTGCTTAAGAATTATAGGCCCATCTCGCTTCTGAGCCATGTCTACAAGCTGTTTTCCAGAGTCATCACGAATCGTCTCGCGCGCAGGTTCGACGACTTCCAGCCTCCCGAACAAGCCGGATTTCGAAAAGGCTTCAGCACCGTGGACCACATACATACGCTGCGGCAGGTTATACAGAAGACTGAGGAGTATAACCAGCCTCTCTGCTTAGCGTTTGTGGACTACGAGAAAGCCTTTGATTCGATTGAAACTTGGGCTGTACTGCAGTCTCTCCAACGGTGCCAAATTGACTATCGGTATATCGAAGTGCTGAAGTGTTTGTACAAAAACGCCACTATGTCAGTCCGACTACAAGACCAGACCTCGAAACCTATCCTCTTGCAGCGGGGTGTGAGGCAGGGAGACGTTATTTCTCCGAAACTGTTCACGGCAGCAATGGAGGATGTCTTCAAGGTTTTGGAATGGAGAGGGCTAGGCATTAATGTCAATGGCGAGTACATCACTCACCTTCGGTTTGCCGACGACATAGTAGTCATGGCTTAGAGTACGGAGGAGCTCAGTACAATGCTTGGTGACCTCAGTAGAGCTTCCGAAAGAGTGGGACTTAAAATGAACATGGACAAAACCAAAGTCATGGTAAACAGCCATGTAGCGCCCACTCCTATCAAGGTCGGGGACTCTACACTCGAAGTTGTAGACGACTACGTTTACCTGGGACAGACGGTCCAGTTGGGAAGGTCTAACTTCGAGAAAGAGATCAATCCTCGAATCCGACTCGGCTGGGCAGCGTTCGGGAAGCTGCGCGGTGTCTTCTCGTCCAATATACCACAGTGTCTCAAGACGAAAGTCTATGACCAGTGCGTGTTGCCAGTGATGACATATGGCTCCGAAACGTGGTCGCTTACAATGGGCCTCATTAGAAGGCTTAAAGTCACCCAAAGGGCAATAGAGAGGGCTATGCTCGGAGTTTCCTTGCGTGATCGAATCAGGAATGAGGATATCCGCAGGAGAACCAAGGTTGCCGACATAGCACGAAGAATCGCCAAACTAAAGTGGCAATGGGCAGGGCACATTGCTCGCAGAACAAATGGCCGTTGGGGCCGAAAGGTTCTGGAATGGCGACCACGTACCGGAAGACGTAGCGTTGGAAGGCCTCCTACAAGGTGGACCGATGACTTGGTAACGGTTGCGGGGGTCCGATGGATGCGAGACGCACAGGACCGTTCGCTGTGGCGACGCTTGGGGGAGGCCTATGTCCAGCAGTGGACGTCTTTCGGCTGAAATGATGAATGATGATGATGAATTTTAATTTTATTATTTATTTGACACTTTTTATTATTTTGTTACATATGAATTTTATTTGATTATTTTTAATTAAATTATAAGTTTGACATTATTTATTATTGTTGTTTATATTAATTTATATTAATTCGATTAGTGTTTGATTGTGATTATTTTATTTGATTAATGTTTGATTTTGATTATTTTAATTTGTTTCTGATATTTTATTTTTGTTTTGATGTAATATTTGATTATTTTGATCTGATTTTAATGTTTGTATTTTGATTATTTTAAATTAGTTTTAATATTTAATTTGTTTTGAGTTATAATTTGATTCTAATGTTTTGATTTGATATGATTTATTTTTTACCAATTTTGCTGTGCCCTTACAGGGTCCATAAATGTACCTTAGCTTTAAGCCTATTGTAACATCTTTAATCACATTATGGTATGCAAATAAATGAAATGAAATGAAATGACAAATAAAAATACAAATCTTTCCTCCTTTTTAATATGCTAGTAGATTACATAAGGCTTGGAAAGATTTTCTGATATCAATGTTTAAATTGATTTGGTACATTTGCTGCCAAATACTACAAAAATATTAGAATGTGTTGCACCCGCCTTCTAATGGTAAATTAATGAACTATTCATACGAAGACATGGCTTAAAGAACTTAGTATCCAAGCTACCGAGATCGCGCCTGTTTCAATGATTCTACATATTGCGCAGTTGCGCAGGCATTTGAGATACAAAACTACACCAATTTTACATCACAATATCCACGAATCAATTTACAAATAATTAAAACGGCCACTGAACTACACTCGAAGAAATCCCGCCAAAAACTAATTATAAATGTCAATTTCACAAGGTCGTTGTTTCACATGATATCTAGGGATGACGATTCTTTAACGATTTTGAATCAATACGAATCGAGCTCTAAAGAATCAATCCAATAATAAAACGAATTGTAAAAGATCGATTTCCTAAAGATTGGTTCATTAGTTTACTGTAGGTACTGAATTCTAAAAAGCACGGTACTGATGAGCCTACAGATCTACAGCGCACATAATTATGTTTCATGACGACTGGTGCATAATCGGTCGTACAACATTCACTTAAAAATGAGTAAAATATATCGTCGTTGAGCGTGCAAAACCGCGAAAGAGCAGTTTGTAGATACCGCGTAACAGCAAAAGTCGCAATATTGACATATCGCCTCAGCAGATCCTATAGGCTAATTCGCTTATCGTAGATCTCACACGATTTGAATTAGCCAATAGGAAAGCTCGAATTTGCCATCGAAACAATACCGCGTACTAGGAACATGTCTGAAATTGGCAGCAATTGCGCGTATTTACCAATTCAACGAAGAAGCCGCAACACGTTTTTTTTTTTTTAACATGGGAATTCATCCAATAACTTCTCGCGCTCTGGGTGGAGCGGGAGGGCGTGTCAGACTTTTACTGACTACAACCATACCTGTGTCCTTCAATTACCCTTTGCGTTCTAGGGCTACGGGTTTCCTTTTCAGAAATTTTCCGCGGTCGTAGCTATCGGGCATCGGCCCTGCTGGGCCTCTACTGTTTGCTGACATCTCTTTGAGGAGCGCGTGAATGACTACGCGCTGTTGACGACTGGGCTCGGTCCGGTTAATTACCGAACGGAGCTACCCATTGCTCGACGTCCGCAAGCCCACGTCTACCGTGACTGGTAGTCGGGGTCGGAATTACGGTGGCTGGGGTGTGAGGACCTTCGTTCCCTCACGCGTGCAGCCTCCTCCTTCGCTAGCATTACTGCTTCGTAGAAGGAGGCGACCGCCTGCCATTCCTCCTCGCTCCGGACCATAACCAGCCCGAACCAGCGCCCAACAAGCGCAAGCCCGAAAAAGCGAAAGGTCGTTGCCACCGATTGCCTCCACGAGGACACGGCGGTGCCCCGCTCAAGCGGGGCACACCTCCACCGTATGCTCCACCGTGTTCTCCGGGAGGTCCACACAATGGTGACACCCGGGTGTTTCTTCCGCACGAATAATCCGGTGCAGGAACCTGCGTCATGTGAAAGGTGAGGACGCCGTGTTGCCGCTCGAGCCACTACTCAAAGAGGGTGTTTACCGCCGTGATTATGGCGTGCCCAGCACTGGGTTGCGACAGTCGCTATTGCCATTCCGCCATGAGATCCCGCCGGAACTCTGTCCGCCATGCCACGATAAGGCGCGGCAGCGGAGTTTCACCCCGGCGTTTCATCTTCATGCGCAAATCGTGCATGCGTGCAAGGACTGTTGCCTCCAGATCCCACGGTGGCAGGCCCAAGGAGGCTCTCCGCTTCGTGGGAGACCGTGCGGTATCCCCACACCATCCGGATAGCCATGACCCATGGCAGGCATTCAGCATGGCCGCCGGTCGCTTTTGCAGTGACGGCGCCGACACCGGCGCCCCGTAAAGGGACCAAACGATTCCCGCGTAGAGCCTCCGGCAGGAGGCGTTTGGACTGCCGAGGTTGGGCAGAAGCCGCTTGAGGGTAGCCCCGGTCCGTTCCAGTTTGGGAGTCAGACGTCGAAAGTGCTCCACGAAGTTCGAAGAGTAAATGCTATCAAACTTATTATTTTTGTTACGTTCATATTTGATATCACGTATAAGTAATTAATAAGTGATAATCTTTTCCAAATAGACTTTTTAGAAGTTCTTTTTTTGTAATTTTTTTCATAATAAATTCAATACTTTAACAAAGTGTTTCATTTAAAATCCGCGTACCTACCAAAAGTAGACTACAATTTCTGATTTTTATCACCACAATACCGCGTAAATGACTTTACACGGAACCTAACCAAGCTATTGGCAAATTTACACTATTTTCCCATAAAATAAGTTGCAAAGAAATAGTAAACAAGTTCAGTCGCAAAAATATATTTGATTGGTCAAGATATTAAGTTTTTTCTTCTTCCTGTAAAATCGTGAAAACACAGATACGCGGTATTTACAAATTGCTCTTACGCGGTCTTGCACGCTCACCGACGATATGTGGTTGCATCCGTAAGAAGAAAATCCCGATTCCAAGTTTCTGAGATCGATTCATAGTTTAAAATCAATTTACAAATGAATTTATTGACCTATAAAATATTTTTTTTCGTTTAATTGATTTCAAATCGCCATCCCTAATTTAATTTTGTCAGTGTAAACTGTCAGCAATAGTGTTGGGCAGGACAAGCGATTTTCATGAGTTTGTATGAGTAACTCATTCACCTTCGTGAGGTAATACATTGTACCACTTCAAATGAGGTGGTACAATGTCTCAATAACGTGATAATTCCTCGATATTGTGATAATGTCATATTGTTACTTCACATTAAGCCATTAGTCGTTAATGTGACATTATCCCACCTTTTTGAAATATTAACACAAAACACATTTTGAGGCTTTGAGGTGAGCTTAGAAGTATGAGGGATTATATTGGAAACTATCATATTACCTTCTAAGACATACATGAGTTCAACAAACACATCGTAGTTGAACTTCTAAGTACTAATAATAAATACAATTTGTGCGTCAAAATAAGTAAACAACATACAACAAATGATATAAAAAATTTATTGAACAAAAAAAAGGTTACTTAATATAATTTAAATTTTGCAACATTGCCACCTTTTTTCCGTTGAGTTTGTTCCGTCTCTCGGTTATCCCCTGACCAGACTTTGAAAAAACCCTCTCAGATAGAACACTCGTAGCCGAACGAAATGCACACATGAGTCTTATAAATTGTTCGTGTTGACGTGTTCAACGAATGAACCAACCACAGATAACAAAGCGACGCGCTTCGATAATCGCTTGCACTCGCTCACTCATCTCGCGTAATGCGTACCTATGTCATTAATTCGTATTTTGTCACAGTGAAGCGGTAAAATATTTTTTTGAGGTGTTGTCACATTCAGTCATACTGTATGGGACAATTGAAGTGCCTCTTGTATGTCCTAGTCCTACCCAACACTAGTCAGCAACTGTCAGTGTCACTGTCAGTGCAGTGATGCAGTCGGTGTTTTTCACCAAAGTGGTTTAATTAATTATATTTAATTTAATTTTCATATAATTTATATTTTTATAATATACGCCGTTTGATATTTTGTATAAGTAAAGCGTCTACTTTAAGAATATGTTGGTGCCGATGAATCAGTGAAAATATTTCAATTTACCTGCTTGGTAAAGATTTGTTATGGCTGAAGGACAACGCAACGAAAAATTAGAAATGATGACTCTTCACAAGATCTTATTTACCATTTGTGCTTTCTCTTTTATTTATAAGTATTATACGACCACTGCACCTGCTATAATACGAATAAAGGATCCTAAATTCACTATGTTAGGACCTTATAACACGACTCGCATAGTGGTTGAGGATAATTACACTCAGTTGATAGATATCAACAATTTTACCTTCAAAATTAACCCACAACCATGTAACGAATATCCTGCAGGTTTGCTGTTAATGATAATTATATCGTCGAACCCAAATAACCGAGAAAACCGAATGGTCATACGAAATACTTGGGGCCGAAATCATGATTCAACTAAAGTAGTGTTTTTGATTGGGGAACCAGAAAATGTGACTGTCGCACAGAGAGTTAAGAATGAGAGTATGCAGTATGGGGATATAGTTCAAGGTAATTTCGTGGATGTATATAGGAATATGACTTACAAGCATGTTATGGGGTTAAAATGGGTAGCGCACCATTGCCCGACAGCGAAATATATTTTGAAAACGGATGATGATGTTGTGGTGAATTCCCGTGAAATGACGCACTTCCTATCAAGGGAACTGTCTCCGTGGGGTGTTAAGGATCTGATCACATGCCAGGTGTTGCGGAATGCAAAGGTTCAGAGATCAAAGAATTCAAAATGGAAGGTGACTACTGAAGAGTACCCATCAGCATATTATCCAACTTATTGTGCAGGTTTGTGTGATTTTTGTTTGTTAAATTATTATATTCAATCCATATTTTAGCTTTTTAAAACACTAAATACAATCAAATAATGTGATTTAGCTAAAAACAATACAATGAAACACAATATAAGGCAGGAAACATTAAGGCATGTTAAACTCCACAATCATGGTTTTTGCATATTTCTGAGTCGCAGATGCGGTGGTGTTTGCTTGGTATTTGACGAGTTAATTCTCGCCTTTGTATAGAGTTTTTATTAGTCTATAAAATTTTAATAAATAAATAATTTACAAGGTTGTAAATTAAAGGATGCCCAACTTAAATGGGAACATGTCTGCTACAAGACAGACAAACTGGGCCATAGTAGCAGAGTTACTGCTCTGAGACAGCAGCTAACAAGATTGAAGCATGGCAGACCACAAAAGAAGGAACGGGAAGGAGGAAGGGCGGGATCATGAAAGATATAGACAAAGGAGTGACCCATTAGTGCCCACTTCTGGGCAATAAACTCAGGCTAGAAAAAAGAAATAGTCTTTTCTGGTCTCTTCTGTTAAACCTTTGCCAGCCTCCTTAAATCTCATACATACATTACTGTTTTCAGGTTGGGCTATCCTTTACTCTCAAGATGTAATACCAAGGCTACTCAAAAATGCCCAGTCCACACCATACTTTTGGATAGATGATGTCCATATCACAGGAGTGATCGCAGAGAAGATTGGTGTAGCACGCACTCCACTATCCAGTTTAATATTGACCCCTGCCAATGTGAAACAACTGAAGGTATTTGGGCCAAAATATGTTGGATCATTTGTGCTTGGCCCTCCTGATCTAAGCTCTGGGAAAATCATGGAGATTTGGACCTCCATTCCTGCCTAGTTTTAAGTATAAGTAATAAATTGCACTAATATAATTTTTTGTAGATCTCTTAGCTTCTGCAAATTGTACGAGTTAGTAATGGCCCAGTATTTCACATTTCTTGGGGATAACTAGCTGCACCGAATTGCATTTTAGAGCTTAGAACCGTCTTTTACTAACTTAGTGCGAAAGAGAGCGGGAGTGCGATCGCACGCGGCGAAATATACGACCTCTTTCTCATTCTAAAGAATGACGGTTCTAAGCATCGACTTATATTCTAGAGATGACAAGCATGTTCATGGAAAATATTTGTCAAAATACTGAAAAGTTAAAACAAAAGTTCGCTGCGGCGCTACATTGGCATTATGCCGTTTAATAGAACTATTAAAACATACAGCGCTAAGATAACTTTTAGAGGATACTTTTTTCGCGACTAAAATGTCTTAAGCGCCATGAATTTCGTGGCACTTACGCGTTTCGTTCAACATAGTGTAATGTACAAGGTGTATGGATTACACTACACCTGAGTCGATTGAAGTGAGTGTTCGGCACGCGTAATCTAGTGCGTAGTACATATATATCGATGGTTCTAAGTGACTGTAAAGGATAGAAGTGTAGGAAAATGTGATTTGGTGTGGCCAGATGTAGCTCAATCCTTGGAATCTTTCTATCAAAGTGAGGAAATAGATAACTTCTAGGCAATCTAGAAATACAGACTGGTATAAATTTCCACTTAGCTGTAAGTGTAATGAAAGCATTTCTAGTGTGCATTTGATGTAAGTACACCATGTAATGATGGTGCATCATCACACATCCTAACACTAAATGAGAACACCCACCAAGACATAGAATAAGTTTTGTTTGTTTTATTACACTCCATTCACAATAAGATTAGACATTTTAATCAACCTTTATTACCATCCTTTCAACCCATTTTGACTTCTATTGCATAGGCATAAGGATGACATTAAAAGCAAAAATGTTGTTACAATACTATTTACTGCAGCTGCGATTTGTCATGCCAGCAATGTAATAAAAGTCAAAATAGATTGAACGGACAGTAAAAAAGGCCGCGGCGCGGCGCGGCCGCGTGGGGGTGGTATTTGGGTCCTGAGAAAATGCTTAAAATCTCAGCAAAACACTGTAGGTTCATAAGCAGCAGGTTCAAAGTAACTAATTTTTTATTTCGTTTGGTGTAAGGAGATAGAAAATTATTGTGTACAATAAAGAATAAAAAATCTGCTATTATATAGGGTGACTGGTAATTAGTGTACGATACTTAAACACGTGATTGTGCTCATGATAACCAACAACTTTTACTATACGAACAAACCTGAAATCGCGAAAAAAAATCAGCTGTTCAGTACATTTATGTTTGCCTAATGTACTGAACAGCTGATATTTTTTTCGCGATTTCGGCTTTGCTCCCATAATAAAAATTGTTTGTTGTCATGAGCACAATCACGTGTTTAAGTATCGTACACTAATTGCCAGTCACCCTATATAGAGTGACTGGTAATTAGTGACCGATACTTAAACACGTGATTGTACTCATGATTACAAACAACTTTTCTAAAGAAACTTTTTTTATACATATACTCACTAGTTTGTAGGTACATTCACACCTATGGGTTTGCAAGCTGCGCGGGTGTTCTATCACTATTGTAGGTACGACGGCGTCATGCGGCTAACAGCTGAGCGATCGCCGGTCGTAGGCGCGCGGGCGTATTTAAACAGCTATTTTATTATTATGATAAAACTAATTAGAATATAAAAAAAGTTTCTTTGGGAAAGTTGTTTGTAATCATGAGTACAATCATGTGTTTAAGTATCGGTCACTAATTACTTGTTACCTTATATTACCACATTCCACAATCCCAACATTTTGTTGAGATATGTGAACAAAAATGTACTAAACAGCTCACTTTGTTTTCTTTTATATTAGTTTTTGATTGTTTCATAATTTCTGTTTTTTTTTTTAATGGTGGTAAGATAAAATCATGTGATATATTATCCCACAGTAGGGCTCGTGATATCGTTAACAAATAATGTTACAAATATTATTGCACTAAAATTCATAATTTTATAATTATACAGGATGGGAAAAACTAACCAACTTTTTACTAAATTACTACAGAAATATGATGGTATTTTTTTGCGTGGGAATCACACCTGTGTTCCTTTAGTTACCTATCAAAGACAAAGCATTTTATTTCAAATAAACCATTTACAGGCACTTTTGAAATGTCAAGAAGTCAGTCATTCAGAAAAAAATGATGCTAATTGCACATTCCAAAGTGTAGATCTCTATGGAGAAGAATGTGCAAGAAACTCCGTGGACACTCTTCTCAATCATGTTTTGTTATTACAAATATCTATGTTACATGTTTCTTGTCGCTATCATGTGAGAACAAAGTAAATAAAGTAAAAATAAAAACTAAATATAGATATTAAAATAGCAACTGGCAGCTAAGAGATGACCAGTCTTAACTGACAGCACCCGTTCACGGACATGACGCGAATATTAGCACCACTCAGCTCAACCATTTTGAAGGGAACCGAATGATCCAACATACGCGCCACCATCAGTGAGACATTTGAGTGAGCATGATAAACTCTCAACTGCCATGCTCATTTATGTCAAACAAGTCCAATAGTAACCTAAAAACTATAAAATAGCTCCATGGTACTCATAAAATAGCTCATCTCTTCACAATAAACTATGATTGGTTTTCTCCATCTTGTATTTAGATTTATGTTGTGACTAACTAGTCGTTAGAATATTGTAAGTTAGGAAACTGTATTAAAATCACCAAAGATGCGCACATCACAATATTGTTATAGAAATGATGTTTCAAACTGACCAAAATGAGGTTTAATTAATCGTGGGTAAATAAAAAGACAATGCTTGTTTTAGCTTACTTTTGAAGATTTTTTCAAAACAGTTAAATTTAATATATGTGTTTATATATGGTGTTTTCTAAATATCTGCCATCCTCTTAAGGGGTCATTACACTCATCATTATAAACATCTTTTACTATGGGACAAACTCCAAAATCGCGAAAATAAAATCAGCTGTTCCCTACATTTTTGGTCACGTGACTCGTCGAAATGTAGGGAACAGCTGATTTTAATTTCGCAATTTTGGAGTTTGTCCCATAGTAAAAGATGTTTATAATGATGAGTACAATGACCCCTTAAGAGGATGGCAGATATTTAGAAAACACCTTATATTATCTATTATATATAATTAATTTTACATGTATATTGTTTTTTATTAAAACATGCTGCAATCGGTAAGCCTGATTTTCAGGCAAGAGTAGAGTAGCTATCGGTTATCGTTTGGTAATCGAGTAGGGAGTAGGGGCCCCAATACATGGCGGGGCCCTGGGCACGTGCCTAGTGTGCCCAGTGGGGAAGAGGGGCCTGTATACACCAATGGATGACTCTGTATGCTACCTGTGTACTTACATACTAAATATTTGCATGCTAATGCTTAGCGAAACATTTGTTCCTATTAAAATTTGTTCTCTTTTACTACCTTGTTTATCGTGTTTTTAGCAAATAAATAAATAATTATTAGTTATTATTGACAAAGTTTATAGTAATAAGAAATGAATAATTTAAGTCTATAACGATTGTTTTTGATTAAGTGTTTTAATTTATAGATTTTTTTTAGCATATATGCGAATCTATTTTATGAAACATGGAAACATGTTACAATGTGCCTTTAGTAGATCAATATAAATATGACTTATTCAACAAAAACTCGGTTGTTTTATTTAAAATCTTGTGTAAATTAAATGTGTCTGTAACACTCAATTTCTAAATCAGTAATGGGGGGTACACCACCGTAAGGCGCCCGAGCTGTACCGAGCCGCACCGATGTCCACCGATAGTGGGCGCCGCGCCTCAGGTCGTCAAATGGATGGTTGGGCCTTGGGCCTCTGGTGACCATAAGAAGTGCGATGCCAATCAATTTGCAGGTTCTTGCGGTGCGTCGTGCGGGCTCGCAGATTTTTACGATGCAATGCGTCGCAGTTTTGTTTTTGGGCCTTAAGCTGTTGATCCCCGAATTAACGCCGTTCACACGGCGCGCCATTGTCTTACTATTGTGTCTCTAATTACGCACTCAAAAGGTTAATCCAAAAAAATATGTAGCGACATCTATGGCGTCACATAAGAGTTAATCTTGCATCGCGCAATTAAAGTTCACCGCGCAATCATCTATCGGGCAGTTGCCCACCAGACATAACATCCGTCTGGTCGGAGGATCCTCCCTTTTCAACGGAGGTTTGCAGGACTTTACACCCTGTTCCGCTTACCTCCAAAAATATATATTTCGAACCCTATTGACTCCGAATAAAACAGGCATATTTTCGTATGAAGGAGCTACTTACCTAATCTCGTCGTCGGTAGGTACAAAGCATATTAAGATCTTTGGTCGGTACCTATATTTTGGTCTTTTTCTTTTATTAGAAGTCAACAGGCATGTTCGTTTTAAGTAACAATAATAATCTTTATTGACATAAACTCCGTTCCAAATGAGAATAGGATCGCCATGTTGTGACGTCACGTCATACTGTCAAATCGAAGAAATTGGGCAGGGTGAGCAAAACAAGAAATTTTTAAAATTTAATCTATTTACAAATCGTGAACGAAAAAAGTTTCATTAGAATCCCTTCAATTTTGCTAATCTCTGCGTCACTGTGTGAAAAGAAGGCGAATTGTTCCTAACAATGAAAATAAGAAAGAAAATAGTTTTTTTTAAACTAATTATGACATAAATAATATATACATATTTCGCTAATTCGTTTTTACTTCAACTAGAATTAACTAAGACTCAGTAATACAAAGCAAAAAAAACGTTATTATTACGCAAATAAGTTTGCAAACCGTACTTTTCAATCAAAATTTGACAGATCGAGGTTATTGGCTTTCCTATTCTTATTTGGAACGCATAGTACATGCATTTTTATGAATTCCCTCGGGTCGAAAATGGCCTGAACTGTTTCGAGATAAAAACTTTTTACAAAAAAAAAATAACCGACTTCACTAAAACAAAACACTAAAAGGATCAAAATAACTTTAATTTCGGAAGTCGGTGTTTCTCGGTATTGTTTGTTTCTTATTTAACACCGACTTCCGAAATTAAAGTTATTTTGATCCTTTTAGTGTTTTGTTTTAGTGAAGTCGGTTATTTTTTTTTTGTAAAAAGTTTTTATTTCACACGTTTTAGTTGCGATACACTTATAAACAGAGTGCCTATTTCTCATGACAATTCCAATTAACCCAAATACTGCTAGGTTACATTGTTTTATTATAAAGTTCCTGTGTCTACCTTCCTCCTTCCGGCTCCATCATCAGATCAGTTCGATAGTACCTTATAGCCAAAGAGCATCTCACGACAATTCTAATAAGCCCAAATACGGCTAGGATACATTGATTAATTACGGAGTTCCTGTGCCTACCTTCCGGCTCCATCATCAGATCAGTTCGATAGTACCTTATAGCCAAAATGCATCTCATGACAATTCTAATAAGTCCAAACACGGCTAGGTTACATTGATTAATTACGGAGTTCCAGTGCCTACCTTCCGGCTCCATCATCATCATCAGATCACTTCGATGATACCATTTTCAACGTAACTATTCAGAATCATTCATTTATTTGTATTGTCATAGTCGCTTAACTATGTATATCTTCATTGTGTTTGTTGTTGTTCTTCTATTTGAGTATGAAGTTCCGTTGAAACTGGATTTTGAAAAAAATGGGACCAATCTGGAAGCATATCCTATAAAGGGAAAAAAAATTTTTGCAAATCGGTCCATAAACGACGGAGTTCTGAGGTAACAAACATAAAAAAAAAATGATAAAAAAAAAAAAAATACAACCGAATTGATAACCTCCTCCTTTTTTTTGAAGTCGGTTAAAAAGGATGGTACGGCCGTGCGCTATGCCACTTTTTTGCTCGCCTTGGCGGGGGCACTGCCACTGCCGGGCCCCCTAATTAAAATTTTGAATTAGGTTTTTAAAATTCTAAAAGTGCGATATGTGGAGCCACTGTCTACCTAGTATCTAATGTCCAGAACCCAGTGCAGGAATAAATAAAACCAAAAATATAATTATAACAAATCTATGTTTATTTGTACAATATTGTCATCTTAAAAATAGTGTCTTATTTATTATCTTACGTCATGTTTTTTTGTAAAAATATTTCTTTTGGGTTAATGTTAGTTAGGACTACAAATATTTTAATCTCACTAAAAAGAATTGAATCACTGCATAATCAAAGAAAGTGTACAAATATGGCTTGTTTGCAAATCAAATACCAATGGGTATTCACTAAGGTAGGTACTCTAGGTCAGTGGTTCCTAACATGGGTTATGCGGACCACTGGTGGTCCGCGTAAAGTTTGAAATTGTCTAGTGGCGTAGCTAGATGACCAACGGCCATGGAGCAAAAAAAAACTGGGGCCGTTTTTTGAGGCTGGGACGGAGTGTCCCGAGTTCACGACCTTTACTGACTAAAACAAGTTGCCATAATTAGTGTTGCAACCTATTTTATTTAGGTTTGGACCGCCCCCCTCGAACTTGGGGGCCCCGGTAGGCCTTCAGTGATTGTCTGTTTAAATTTAAAAAATAAACATTGATGCAAACCGATTTTAAGTTCCTATAAGAAATTTTACCTTTTCTTTGACAATAATGTTCGTTTAATTGGATTTTAAAATATAGGGACCCACCCTATATTTTAAAATCCAATTAACAACAATTGCTACAAGTTTTGAATGTAGTAATTTTTTTTTTATTAACACGTTAATTTTATTGAGGTCTGCTGGTTCCGGCGACCTATAGAGAAACCAAAGTAGTCCCATTTCAAAAAAAGATTGGAAGTCACTGCTCTAAGCTTTCGCTTTGTATTAGTGGACTCTTGAATTTTCAACTTCCGGCACTGAGCCGAGCGTACAAAATCCAACGGCGCTACTGTTCTTTAGTTATTAATTTAGATGTCGTCTAGAGTTAGTCAAGTCAGGCATACAGTATTTAGTTAGGCACTTCACTTTAGAAATCAGCTCATACCTAGACACTCTTTCATTTAGTACACAAAAATGTATATGTTTCAGTGAAAGAATTCGAATAAATTTGTACCTATTCAAAATTTATGTTGACCATATTATAGGCTCATATGCGATACATATCGTATACGACTTTGAAATATTGCAAGCTTTGTACAAGCGCGTTGACGCGTTTTTAACGCATTACCTACCTACCTAGTTGCGTGTTTGTAATGTTATATGTATGCAGGTCGACAACCCATAAATATCTTTACTTAGGCTCATTTGCTATGTGGAGGTGGTGGGTGGTGGTGGTGGTGGTTTTTTTTTCTTTTTTAAGGTACGATATCATATTCATGATCAGATTTTGTTCCTTATCTTACCTTTTACCTTAGGATTCAAACAACTTTTTGATTTTTATGTCGCAAATTATGTGAAAGGGCCTGAAGACCAATTCTCATATATTATGTGAAAAACGTTAAAATTCAATTTAATATAATTCATCTGTCTCAATCAATGTCAAAAACTTATCAAAACTTAGGGAAATTTGCTTTTTTTTTCAATTCAATTGCGATGCGGATATGAAGGTTCTTTAAAAAAACAAGAATCACCCCTCTGGATCCTACTTGGATATGTACATAAATACACTGTAGTTAAAACTAAGAAAATACGTACGTATATTTGGTACTTAAAAAGCTCACTTAAAATACTAAAACGCTAGGAATTACTCGAGTAAGCACTCGAGTCATTCCTGTCATTTTAGTATTTTTTGTAATATCTAATTTACAACAACTCCTTCTTCTTTTATGATTAGTTTCATTTGTGCTTCCGGATCATTACTTTTCTTACCTTTAAAACTATCTTCTATGTCTTGTAAAGTTCTATCTTTAGTTTCAGGCAATAAAACATACATTATGCTTAGGAACACAGTCAAAATCGCTGAATATACTAAGTATGCACCTTCTACTCCCACTGAGGAATATAAATGTGGTGCAGATTTCATTGAAATTACGAAAGCTGGAGTCAAAAATGACGTGGAAAGTGCTGATCCTAAGCTTCTATAAGCTAAAGGAAATACTTCGCCACATATCACCCAATTCAAAGCTGCTAAACCTAGACAGAATGACAAAGTATAGAAAATCATCAAAGCCATTGGAAGTATATCCAACATCCATGGTGCAGTGAAGACTCCTGCTCTTCTTAAATAAACGAAGACCGAAATAGCTGTCATAGACAGAATAGTCATCACACCACTTGAGAACAAAATAGCTCTTCGTTTACAGTATTTAAGTAAGAATATAGCTATGAACGCACACACTGTCCTCAATAGATCGATCACTGTGAACTGCCAGGCAACGTCTTTGGCATCTTTTTTATCTAATACCACTTGGAGGATTGTATTCCCGTAAGCAGCCACCATATGTGCTCCACCAAATTCAAAAACAATCAGCATACTAATAGCAATAATAGCTGGCCTATAGAACTCTTTCTTCTTGAAAATCTTTACAACTTCACTCATTGCTTCAAGTATCTTCTTAAAAACATTATTACAGACATGAGTTTCAGCGTATTCTGGTCTCTTCTCAGCCTTTTCCAGTTTCTGGGCGTTGATCATGGCTTCTAATTCCTCCTGTTGTTCAGTTCCTTCGCCTCTGACCCATTTGAAGGCTTTTCTAGCTTCAGTGATTTTTCCCTTGGAAACCAACCAACTTGGTGATTCTGGGGATAGGCTTATAATTGCCATGGCTATTAACGGGAACAAAGCACATACAGCTGCAGTTATCTTCCAAGTCAAATGTGCTCCCCACAAATGTGACAGAAATATCCCCAATCCGAGAGAAATGGCGAAAGTTCCTAAAAACGCTCCTCGATACTTGGGATCAGTATATTCCGCTACTAGAATGGCTGCTAAAGGTGTTCTTAATCCTAATGCAAGACCATGCAAGAGTCTGGCCAATATGAAGAGAGGTACTGAGTTTCCAAAGATGAAGACTATCCAGCCGAGCAGGGCGGGTAGGGTGGAGATGAAGTGAGCTCGTTGGCGGCCTAACCTGGTCATCAGGACTGGAGATACGAAGTTGCCGACAATGCCCATCACGCCGACTACGGACGCTGAAAGAAATAATAGATAATATAAGAATTTTAATATGATTAATATAGGTAAATTTCAGGTTACTACTTTTATGCTTGTAAGTCAGGATTCTCCGGTTTACCAAAAATCCAGAATCAGTAAAGATGTAACGAAATAATATTCAACTGTCTGTTCTGTGTGTTCATGAAGATTGAGCCGTGTTCATGTTAGAAATTACAATAATAATAATAATAATAATAAAATTGTTTATTTATCCAAGCAATACACACAGACACAATTCAAAACAAGGTAGCAGAAATAGAAGAAGCTTAGTTTTGTGAACAGATAATTTTCGTCTACTAGATAAGTCTATGCATACAAAAAAATTATGAACCCTGTCTCTTAAACTAGGAGACCTGTATCTTAAGAGACAGTGAATCGGCCAAACTGAAATTAAATAAAACTAGGGTTTACAAGGTAAAGTGAAAGTGAAAGTGTGTCGATATAACATTTTAGAAGCGTTTACAATTACTATACTTATCAATGCAAAAGTGTTAAGGTGTGTGTGTGTGTGTGTGATGGTGTGTGTGTATGTGTATGTGGTGTTTGTAGTAATCTTGAAATGAAAATATGTTAAGCGATGTTAGATACTAAAGACTCTGTTTTATTATAGTCCTGCTCTAAAAGCCAGGCAGAAAGTTTAGATTTGACTTTAAACTTATTTAAATTTATTATGTCTATTTCTTTCTGTACTTTTCCATAAACTCGATGACTCAAGGCATAATATTGATGTCTTGCAAATATAGTTTTGCACTTTACGCTTGGGGGAACAAAAGTACGTTTTCTTGGATCAGAAGGAGGTAAGCGGGCATGTGTTCTCAGGACTGAATGGAGAACATAGAGCTGCCGAACGGTTAGCACTTTGCAAGCGGCGTAAAGTTGCGTAGTGGGGTATCGGTAAGGTTTCCTCAACATAACCTTAAGCACAGCCCTTTGAGACCTTTCTGCTCTCATAAGATATGTTTTTGCTGCTCCACCCCATACCGTAATACAGTATCCAATAATCGATTGGCATAATGTGAAATATACCATTCTGAGAATGTCAATAGAGGCGGATTCTCGTAGAGACCTGAAGATGTGAATAAGACGAAGAGTACGAGTAGTTAATATATCGATTTGTTTATTCCATTTCAGCCCATCGTCTATATGCACACCCAAGTATTTAACACTATCAGCTCTAGCGATAGAAGGACATGAGCACGACATGAATTGATTCGGGCATGAGTGAGCAGTTATAGTGAAATCACTTGTAGGTTTGGTGTTGCACCGTATTGCAAAGGGCAGGTAATAGGTCTTTTTTTGTGTTTAAGGTCAGCAAGTTTACATCAAGCCAGTTCATTATAGAAGACAGTGCGAATTCCGCCTTTTGCTTCACATCTTCCCACGAGGGCCCATCAACCAAAATCGCAGTGTCATCTGCATATGCATATATCTTACAATATCTATCAAACTTGTATACTCCAGAGGCGTAGGTATAAGGTACCTGTATACATTAACATTTCGCCAGTTCTTTTTCTTTACGGCCCAAGGCAGTAATAGGCCCCGGTCGTTAGAAATAAGTTTGCTATAGCTTTTTCCTTCAAGAATCTAGACTGTTTTGGTAATCAGAATCTTCGGGTTACAAAAACACTCCGCAAAAACATGGGAATACTCTCAAATTTCACAGACAAACCAAAAAGTAAGGTAGGTACTTATTGTTTGCTGTAAATAAAATCATTTAGTGCAAATAGCAAATACTTACTTGTAAATAATATTCTCGTTTGCATAAAGGAACTCGTTTAAATGAAAACCTTGACAACCAGAGACCTTGAAAAGTTCACGGGTAGTTGTTGACCGTACTTCATCTACTTATCAGACTTATTACTGGTTTCAATCAATTAAGGGAATCTTTTATTCTTGATACAATTCATTTTCTTAGCCATGAAGCCGTTTTTATTTTGTTGTTGTATTCGGTTCATCAATTATTTGTTATTCATTGATAGGTATTTTATTGTCTATCAACTGACTCCTTTATTTAGTTTTGTACAATTTATACGCCTCGTCTCGGTCACTGAAGACTAGCAGTTTTTATAGCCAATACTATGCATTATTGTATTATTAGAGTATATTTCCAATCGTAATAAAAGTACTCTGACTTGATTTAATAATAATAATATTCTTTATTGTACACGTAAGTTACAAACATATGTGGATAACAGAGTTCATGTAGGTACATAGGCGAGCTTAACTCAAAGTTGAGTTTTTTCCAGCAAACCATTGAGTGATTGAGAGAGATCATTGATTTATTTGTTTTTTTTTAAATTTAGTTTCTATTTATAATGTAATTGATCTCAATGTATTATTTCTTAATTTATCTCACTGAAATTTCGATGTAATTTTGATAATATTACATCAAAATATCAGTGAGATAAATTAATTATTTCGATGTAATATCAAATTAAATTTATGTCAATGCATTTTTGAATTAGTTTTGATGTACTTAATTTAATTTTATTATTTTTATGTGATCACAACTTTTTTTATAATTTACTGTACAATTATTTATATTATTATTATTATAAGTATTATATTTTTATTTTTATATTTGCAATTTTTTTTTATAATGTAAAAAAATATTTTTTTTAGCCCCGTGCCTCTTCAGGTTTGATCCTGAGATTAGATTCCTAATCGCAAATTCAGAGCGTTTTGTTCTCAATTCAAAAAGTGAACCAATGAGCGGTCTTATCGCTAAAAGCAATGTTTTCATTCAAACGTTATGACAACCTTTGGATGAACGTGAACGAGTAGGTGAAAAGGAATCAGAAATCAGAAACGTTTATTTCAAATAGACCAATCACAGGCACTTTTGAATCGTCAAAATGTCGGTCAGTCAAAAAATGTGAAGCTACAATGCTTACCTATCCAAGAAGTGTCATGATCCGTTAGCGTGACAGGCCCTCCGTCCCTGATGAGTTGAGCAAACAGCACAGCCGGGTAGCCGTGGGCGCATCCATGACCTGCTATGTTCAGAGCTGCACCGCTCACCACGAAGGCCTGGAACGTAATGTTTTGTAATGTTAAAAGTCTGAACACAAAAGTACAGAGGCGGACTTAATGCCACTGGCATTACTGTAGGGCTACACGGGGCAGTGCCCCGGGGCCCCCAAGCGAAAACTTGATTAGTTAACTCCTTATTGAACAACCTACCGAAAAATTCTACCACCTCCGAAATCTAAATAAAATAGGTTGCTTAAAAAACTTTTAATCATGGCAACTTGTTTTAATCAGTAGAAGTCTGACACTCCCTCCCGCTCCAGCCAGAGCAGGAGTTTATTGGACGATTTCCCATGTGAAAAAGGGGCCCCAGTTTTTTTTTGCCCTAGGGCTGGTGGCCTAGGGCCAACCTAGCCTAGCTACGCCACTATTTAATGCCTCAGGCATTTTCTACTAGTCAACCTTTGGGTAATGCAGAGAAAAATTGTCGAGCATTGTCAGGTAAGGTCGACAGTGTAAAAAACCCGACCGTAAAAAAACTACTAAAATGTTCAAATCAAGTTAATGCAGTCTCATGCAACTAGTGGAATTTATTTTAATTCAATCGTAGATTTCAAGCCATCAACTGCATTGATGTGTTTTAAAGATTTTTGTAATTGTTTTTGTGGCCGGTTTTTTTTACGTTGTCTTTTTATTTCCTACATTTTATTGAGTTTGAAATCGTCCCTTTATTTTGATATCCTCACATGGCACCTACCACGACAAAAAAAAATGTTCGGAAACATATAATTTGGTGCCAAAACCCGCCATTTTTAAGTTTCCGTACCTCAAAAGGAAAAAACGGAACCCCTATAATAGGACCACTTTGTTGTCCGTCTGTCTGTCTGTCAAGACCCTTTATTTCGGGAACGCGTGGAGGCATCGAGTTGAAATTAAAACCAGGTCTGCCGTCGGGAGTGCCGCGTTGACGACTGAGACGTGCGGACGTCTTGCTTATTTTGTCGTGACACTTATTTCTAAAACTACCTACATGCTATATAATAATCTAGACAATGGATAGATTTGGAAGATCTTTAAGTACGGAGTTGACTACACCAGATGAAAATGTTATTAATGAAGAGATGATCGAATATACGAGAGAAGAAACAATTATTGAATCGAATATGAATGTGGAAAATGAGAATCAGAGAAATGCTGAGAAAAGAGAGAGAGAAGACAGTGAAGAAATTATAGAAGAAGATGATGGTTTTACCACAGTGACCAGAAAACCGAAAAGATTATTACTAAGGTGTTCAAACAATAATAATTGTAAGGATAATGAGGGTACCTGTGAAAATAATCCACACCAAGCAAAATATTTTGAAGTATGTATTACATCCAAGACGGTACTTCCAAAAATGGTTGGAATGGCTAAATTATTGAAATCCCAAAATATAAACAGCATTCTTAAAATCAAATATAAAAGTCCTTACAGAATGTTCATCATATTGAAATATATTGAAGATGCAAATAAAATACTTAATTGCCAAAAATTTAAAGAACTGGAATTTAGATGTCAAAGAACAGACCAATTAAGTATGATTTATGGCATTGTCAGAAATATTGACTTGGAAATAGAGGAGAAGGAACTTGCGGAATTATTTCAAAGTGAAGCAGATATTCACTCAGTCAAAAGACTGAAAAGATTAACTGATGATGGGCAGTGGATCGATAGTGAAGCTATTCGAATTGCTTTCAAGGGAGCAACATTACCTTCACACATATATGGATATGAGTGTCGTTTTAAGGTTGAATCATATGTTTTCCCTGTAACCCAGTGTTCAGGATGTTGGAAATATGGCCACATGAAACGCTTCTGTCCTACCCAGAAAATCATATGCCCTAAATACGGCAAATGTCATGATAATTGTGAAACTAAGGAATTCTCATGTATTAATTGCAAAGGCCCGCACATGGCATTGAATAAAAACTGCCCAGTGTATGTTAAAGAGAGAATTATTCGGGACATAATGAGTAAAGACAAATGTTCTTACAAGATAGCGCTGGATATATACTTGAAACAATTGAAAAAAACTAATGAAGTCACGTATGACAGTGTTGAAGCTGGGGAAATACTTCATTCTTCTACCTCTTCTTCACAGAATAGAAGCTACAAGGATGTTCTGATACCCCTAGAACCATCGATTAATTTAGTAAACACCTGCATGGATTTAAGTGTGTCCATAGAAGAAGTCAGTGACAGCGACGAAGGTCCGGAAAATAGAACTACATCTAAACCGAATAAGAAGAAGAAGAAGAAACAGAATGAGAATAAAAGAGAACAATCAAAGGGAAGTACCAAACAACATGAACAGCTAGGTCAGCAAGAGAAAAATCATGAAATTACAACAGAAGAAATTTCCAATAAAAACGAAAACATATCTATATTGAGGAATTTTTATAATAAGGTTAAAGACATAGTGTTGGCCGATTATTCATCGGAACAAAAGGTGAAGAAGGTCATAAGATTAGTACTAGAAGAAATTATGTTGTATGTTGTTTCGTATTTTAAGGAGTGGGCTATTGTGAGTAAACTTTTTAAATTAATCATAGATGGATAATTTCCACACTACTACTTCTAATATCAACATATATCAGTGGAATGCTCAGAGTCTGAAGCCAAAATTAATTGATTTAGAGTTATTACTAAATAGAGGAAACATTCATGTCGCTATTTTAAGCGAAACATGGCTGGATGAAGATAGCCATATAAATATAAGTGGATATAACGTATATAGAAAGGACAGGCATGACGCATACGGAGGAGTATCGATTATTTCACACAAATCTTTAAAAACTTTAATTGTTCCTATAAGTGTGACTAACTCAGGTATAGAAATATTACACATTAAAATTCTTAACTGTAAATTAATTCACAATATAATTTCGGTCTACTGTCCGTCCTCTGTTAGAACCTCTCAATCAGATTGGGAGCATATTTTTTCAAGATTTTCAAAAAACACTATTGTTGCGGGCGACTTTAATGGACACCACACCTGCTGGTCAAGTAAAAACGATTCTAGGGGCAAACAATTGTTCGAAGCTGCAATTGAAAACAATTTTATCTCATTAAATAATGGCGACCACACTAGAATGAAGCTCGTAAGTGGTTTTTTACAAAAAACTTCTCCTGATGTTTCTTTCTGTACCACAGACATAGCTATTAATGGTTCATGGAGTGTTAGTAGTGAAAGCCTTGGTAGTGACCATCTCATTATAAAAATCTGTTTCAAATATCCCGAGGTAAATAATATCACCTTAAGGCGAAATTTAAAAAAGGCAGACTGGGTTAACTATCGTAAAATTATTTCCAGTTATTTTATAGAGGTTCCACCACCATCAGAAAACGTACAATGTATGTATAACTACCTCATTAACCTAGTTAATAAGGCTGCTGATAAAACAATTCCATTTATAAAACTGTGTAATAATCCAGCCCGTAAATTTACACCAAAAATATACTGGAACCAACAACTTTCTAAAGTGGTAGCCGAACGTCGTCTAGCTTTGACAAATTTTAGGAAAAACCCCATTCCTCAAAATCTAGATTTACTTAATATTAAAATTTCTGAAAGCCAAAAGATGATTAGGCAAGCTAGATCTAAATCCTTTCATAACTTCTGCGACAGTATTGATGGAACCACAACTTCAACAACCATGTGGAGAAAAATGCGTTGGATGAAGGGTTACAGGCAGACGAGATCTTATTCATCGGACCGAAAAAAAGAAGAACTGTTGAATTCATTGGCTCCAGACTTTGTTATGACTCCAAAACCTACACTTGATAATAATGAGTCACCGTTAAATTGTGAATTTTCAAAACAAGAATTAGAATCATGCTTTAAAGCTAAGGATACATCTCCAGGTCTAGATAATATTACATATTCAATGATTTTTAATCTGCCTATTAATGCAAAAAAATATTTACTTGACATATATAACTTAATTTTTAAAACATCATCGGTTCCCTTTCAATGGCGAGATATTTATATAGTACCGATTCCTAAAACTAGCGGTGGCCCCGATAGTAAGCTCCGACCAATCGCCTTGATATCTTGTCTTTGCAAAATATTTCACTCCATGATCCTGAAGCGACTGGAATGGTTTACAGAATATAATAAAATACTATCCCCTAGTACAACTGGTTTCAGAAGAAATCACTCGTGTCATGATAGTCTCGCACGGCTGGTTACTAAAATACAAATTGGCTTTACCAAAAATATCCCAACTATAGCAACTTTTTTAGATGTTGAAGGAGCGTATAACAACGTTCTTATTGACAGAGTTGTCCAGATTCTAAATGATTTGAAAGTTGGAAAATATATTTGTTCTTACATTTGGGATTTTTTAAAAGAAAGGCATCTCACTATAAAGGCTGACGAAAGCGACAGACTGTACATAAGATGGACTGCTAAGGGAATTGCACAGGGTGATCCTCTATCCCCCCTTCTTTTTAACATAATCACGGCCAATATTTGTCAAAAAATTAATAACGTGTGCGTCAGTCAATACGCTGACGATTTTGTACTATATTGTACTAACAGTAAAATAGAGGATAGTGTTAATAATATGCAGCAAGGTTTAGACTTATTTGTATCAGAAATAGACGTGTTAGGTTTGGAATTATCAAGCAATAAATCAAAATTATGTACATTTACCAGAGGACGCAAAAGGCTTTCAGTGGATATTAAAGCAAACAACATTACTTTGGAAACAGTCGATTGCATTAAATATTTAGGAATGTGGCTGGACAAATGCTTAAGATGGGGGAAGCATGTTAACGAGTTGTACGAGAGCTCACAAAAAAAAATTCAGTTACTCAAAGTTCTGGCGGGATCCTCATGGGGTATACACCCTATTCATATTCGTAGACTGTATATGTCCCTGATTAGGAGCAGAATTGATTACGGATGTTTTTTGTACGATAATTCTGCAATTAGTCACACTTACAAATTGGAAAAACTACAAAATCTAGCGTTAAGAATAATCGGTGGTTTCATTAAGTCGACTCTGATACACGTAATGGAGAGTGAGTTGAGTATACCTCCTTTACAAATTAGAAGACAATTCCTCTCTTTAAAATTTTGTTTAAAGCTTCAATCCAGGTCAAATGATATTTCAATAAGTTTGATAACAGATCTCAGTAGTATGATGGATCATAGTTACTGGAATAGAAAGAGGAAACCTCTGCTAGTAACTTCACACAGTATAATAAGAGATGAGGAGATCTCGTCATCGTATCCAAATTTGATGTTTACTTTGAATACATGCATGGGTGTCCAACATAGATATTAAGGATATTATAAAATGTAATCTAGATAGTGTTACTGCTCCAAAATCGCATTATGACATCAACTCTTTAAAATACAATGCCCTTAATGAATTGCGGGAGAGATACACTGGCTGGAATGTCATTTACACAGATGGGTCCAAAACATCTGACGGAGTAGGTGCAGCTTTTTGTGATTTATTAAACAAGTGTCATGGAACTTATAGCATGAATAAACACATCTCCATTATGACGGCTGAACTATTTGCCATTTCGGAAGCCTTGAGATATGTGCTGGACCATAATGCAATGAAAGTTGTGATATGTACCGACAGTAAGAGTGCCCTACAACATATTTCAAAATGTGTACACAACGGGTCTAAGGGTTTAGCGATTGCATATAAAATTCTGGAACAGTTACAATATCTCAACCAAACAGGTCGAAAAGTTATTTTCCAGTGGGTACCGTCTCATGTTGGACTTCTGGGTAATGAGGAGGCTGACAGATTAGCCAAAGATGCCATTCTGTTAGGCGCACAAACACCAAGTATATTACCTAGTTATTCGGAAATATTATGTAAATACAGAAAAATAAACAATTTGTCTTGGAAGGAACATTTTAATGAAAGGTCGAAATCGAAAGGAATCTGGTACAGAAGTATACAATGTGAGCCTCCTCATATACCTTGGTTCGCCGGGGCGAAACTGAATCGTAGGCAAATTGTTGCTGCACATCGTTTGCGGTCAGGACATGCTCCATTAAACAATTTTGCTTTCCTCATGCGAAAATCAAACTCTCCCAACTGTGAGATGTGTGGTAAGAAAGAGGATGTACATCATGTGTTGGTGGAATGCGTCCGATACACGTATAAGAGAAAGGCACTTCTCAACTTGATGAAGTTGTCTGCAATGGATGTTGGAGTGTTCCATGGCATTTTGGCTAGACCTACCTCTAAAGCAGCAAAATTTTTGTATTCGTTTTTATTAAATAAGTAATTAAGTTAGTATATAAGGTAGCCCTTTATTATTTGTTAAATTTGTGTGAAAGTACGATGGGATTGACATCGTCACTTATTGTGTACAAAAATCCCTTAAATAAAGAAGATTAAAAAAAAAAAAAAAAAGGTCTGCCGTCCCTTGAAATTGTGAAAAAATCAAACTTCTGAGCAAACAAAAAAAAAAAATACGGCCGTTAGGTATGTCCCATAAAACGTATATTTCGACACTCTCAAGGGAATCAAAATTCATAGGGTACTGAGTTCCCGTTGATTCAGTATCCTGAAATTTGGCATGAAGCAAGATCTCATAGCACAAGTATAGAAAAAAAATCTGAAAACTGTAAATTACGTCATTCGGATTTGGAAAAATCTTCGTAAGTCAATTCGAGAATTGAACTGTTTTCATAGGTAAGATTTGTACGGAACCCTCAATGCGCGAGTCCGACGCGCACTTGCCCGGTTTTTTCTTTCAAGCTAAAATGCAACAAGCTGTTTAGGCCCTAGGGCGACTCGAAAAACATAATCCTCCCCCTGGCACAGTCGGGTAAAAAAGGAATATTCCATTCATAAAAACTTTACGTAGTAGGTGAAAAGCGGATTTTCTGATGTCTTTTTATCTCATCCTTCTGACACAGCTGGAGATGTGCCGAGTAGCTGTGTCAGAAGGATGAGATAATAAAAAAAAAGTAAAAAAACTAAAACCCGACTACGACAAAAAAAACGACGAAACTAAAAGTATGAAACAAGATTTCCAGGATGCTGAAATAAACAAGGTAAAAAGAAAAGCCGCAGTCACACGTTATAGGTAACAACCGAAACACTTTAATGACGTGTGACTACGGCTTTTCTTTTTACCTTGTTTATTTCAGCATCCTGGAAATCTTGTTTCATACTTTTAGTTTCGTCGTTTTTTTTGTCGTAGTCGGGTTTTAGTTTTTTTACTTTTTTTTTATTTAAATTATTTTGGTGTTAAATCACTGTGCTTCTACACCATTTGCAAAAGCTAAATTTAAAATTTCTAATTAATAATGGTAAATTAATTTTTGTCCACCAGAGGGCGCCACATTGAATTTTGATGATATATTTTGATAAGTACCAGTGAAGCCCTTTCAAATGATATCAAACACGGTGTATTTATCTTGACATTTTTTTTAACATATGACTTCTTATCAGCTAGAGGGCGTCACTTTAAATTTGAACAATATTTTGGAAATGTACAATTATAGCCCTTTCAAATGATACCAAACACGGCGTATTTATCTCCATTTTTATTTTTTACACATTACTTTTAGTCCGCTAGAGGGCGCCATATCAAGTTTTGTGACACGTCACGTAACCTATGTTCAGCGGACAATTAAGACGGTTCTAACGATACCTCATACGTCGAGTTCCGATAAGTAGATTAGGAGCTATGTGGAAACAGATGAACAAACTCACATACATACATAGCCTGTCAAAATCATAACCCTCCGTAGTCGGGTAATAAAAAGACATCAAAGATATCACAGTACCCTATACAGGGTGTTTTTGACATCAACGCAGAAACGAATAGGTACCATGGATCCAGTACATGATTCTGGACCACCCAGTTTTTTCCTAATTAAAAAAAAAATCTTTACGTTTTTTCATATAAACTGTATCAAATCGTTATTCTAACCGACCCCGATGATATTTTTTATAAAAAAAGAAAAAAAAAATAACTAAAAATTAATTAAGTAATTAAAAAGTCATCGGGGTAGATAAAATCGTTATTCTAATCAACCCCGATGACATTTTCAATTTTAAAAGTAATTTATTCATTTTTTTCACTAAAAATGCTTATCAATAACATTATTATTTACCCACCACTATTTTTCTTTGCTAAGAATTTTTTTTTAACTAACGCTACTGATCTGTTAGGACAATAAGGTGTCAGTAATTAATTAAACGCTAATTAAGCTTTATAAGTTTATAGAGTTTGACAATAATTAGAAAGCACAACGTGACTCAATTACCCATCGGAAGCAATTAATATTCTGTTTTCGCTTGAAAAATTCCATTGAAGCTAAGCCATTACTGCTGACTGCATTGTTTACTTAGGTCTATTGCGCAATTAGCTCTGTAGAACATGTTGTTGTACCTAGGTATTTGCGTTTTTGTAATCAACTGTGAGAATCTAGAAACTTTTTATGCTATAAAGTGCGCTGGCTTTACTTTGCTTCTGAGATGAATCATTTGTAACAATGATTGCCCCTGGTAGGTACAATGCGTTCCAAATAAGAATAGGATCGATTGCCATGTTGTGACGTCACGTCATACTTGTCAAATCGCAAGAAATTGGGCAAAATTGAAGAGCTCAGAGATAAGCAAAATTGAAGAACTGGATTTACTTTTTTCGTTCACAGTTCGTAAATAAACAGAATTTTAAAAATTTCTTGTTTTGCTCACCATAATAATTCTTCGATTTAACAGTATGGCGTGACGTCACAACATGGAAATCGATCCTATTCTTATTTGGAACGCATTGTACGTTTGCGGGATGGTTCGAAAGAGTCACTGCAGCCTTGAAACACAAAGGGCAACCGAAGGTAGGCTTTCAGCAGTAAAAATCTCACACTCCCTCCCTCTCACTTCACCCAGAGCTGTAGGTTATTGATTGATTTCACACCCCAGAGCCACTAGCTACTACGTTGGTAGGTACAGGAGAAACTGACCGACTGGCATATCAAGGCACTGCCGAAACTACAAGGACTATTGAAATTTTGCACAAAGCTTCCTTTGATAACGTAGCCGAACACTAAAGCTAGAACTACACTGCGCACACGTGTGCCACACACGCCGATCTGGGCGCGTCGGTCTCCATACTCCATACATTTTATATGAAAACTAGACTTGTAGAGCTACACTAGATCCACGCCACGCGACGTCGTTCCACGTACAAATCAGGCGTGTTACACGTGTGCGTCGGTCTAATGTAGCCCGTATTCGATTCGCGACAAAAACTTCAAGTTTTTGAGTTTTTTTAAGATTTTCCAAAGGTGGGTCCTAAGTTTTTATGGAGAAATCTATTATCACGCGGGCGACGCCGCTGGCAAAAGCTAGTCTACCCATAGACAAATAATACTCTTAGAAAATTGACCACTCTGTCGAAAGAGAATGCGACCGTCACCGACTGTGTCGGCAAAAAGTACATGTATCTGTCTCTTTTTCGTAGGTCGGAGTAACTAAGGTGACACAACAAGTTTGTGACGTGTCCAATTAGAATTGTAGAAAAAAAACTACTTAACCTACGCTTCATACCAACCTATAGGGAACGCTCAGTCAATCCTCTAATGGGCCGACCATACGCACAAGCTTCACCCACAAAATAGATAGGTTAGTGTTCTGTGCTTCACCACAGTTGCGCACACACTTCGCGCAGGCCGGTTTGTATACCACGCGTGTGGTAGGCCCAAAAGTCAAGACTAATCTACATATATGTACCTACTTCTTTTTGTTTTCTGTTGCTATTTATTTAAGTACTTACAACAGAATATGTCTACAATTAACTTTAAACAACTAAACATTATTAATAAAAACCGGCCCCAGTGCGATTCGGCATCGCGCATGAAGGGTTCCGTGCCGTCGTCCGTAGCAAAAAAACGGTAAAAAAAATCACGTTCGTTGTATGGGACCTACACTTAAATATTTATTTTACTCTGTTTTTAGTAAGTATTTGTAGTTATAGCGGCAACAGAAATACATCATCTGTAAAAATTTCAACTGTCTATCTTTCACGGTTAATGAGATACAACCTGGTCACAGACAGACAGACAGTGGAGTCTTAGTAAGGGTCCCGTTTTTAACCGGGTACAGAACCTTAAAAAACTTACTACAAAAAAAAATAACAAAGAAACAACAACAGACAAACTGACTTCTTAGATACTTACTAAGTTTTTTCTTTCCTTTTTTTTGCTAACTATACGTATACAGTATTTACAAAATTCCTCCGAAACCCTGACAACTGAAAGTGTGCCCAAGATTAGCGGCATTGACATTAATAAAATAATATTTTTATTGGAACAATAAACTTGTTTACAAAATTTTAAGTGTTCGTTAACAATACATTAGTTTAAAACTGTGTTGCAGCCATTAGCGCCTACCTCCAAGAGGGTGTAAAGTCTTCAGCACGCTCTATTTAGAGAAAGCATATAATCAGATACCTGTCAGCCCGGAGGATATTCCTAAAACCGCCATCACAACACCATTTGGACTATTAGAATTTCCTTTCATGACATTCGGTCTTAGGAACGCGGGCCAAACCTTCCAGCGGTTCGTGGACGAAATGACGAGAGGACTAGACTTCGTATACTGTTATTTAGACGATTTTCTCGTATTTTCTAGAAGTCCAGAGGAGCACGAGGATCACCTACGACAATCAGACGTCGCCGTTCCAAAATTTATGATAGTAAAACAATTAATATATAATTGTATCAACCCTTTAAACTATGTCCTGTCAATAACCTCAATGATCAATGCAGCATAACGTTTTTACAGACTTAAGTATATTGTTGCCAATCGAATAGTAGTCAAGGTAAAGGTTAGTAGTTAAAGTCGACGATATCTCTGAAGTCGCGGAAGTCACCTGGATCAGAGACGCAGAGTACCGTGAAGAATGGTAGAAAAACAGAGGCCTTTGTCTGGCAGCATTGACTTATTTAGGGTTATTTTAAAAAGGGCGCCTGGCCTTTAACACGCTTGATTTTTGTGTGAAGTTTCGGTATTTATCGTCCATCATTGAACTTCGAATTGGTAGCCCAACATCCCGCGGTGGGACTATAGAACACACTGTGGTGGCCACGGCTCATCCGGCCTCTCCTTTATGTTCTCCTATATCCAGAAGTAGGAGAACCCAGGCCGAGGTTATATACAATCACTCATAAAATTGAACAATGACGTAAAAAATTGCAGAAAAATCGAAATTTAAACAAATACAGTTATTTTAATGTCCACTAAAATATATCTTAGTATTTCATAGACAATAAGTAAATGTATAAAAAAATACGATTAACTTTAAATATAATAAAAAATAAAAGCTATAGAATCATCTTTGGACTTAAGAAAGTGAACCTTTAGAAAGCTTTAGCCGTAGTGTTATATTTTTATAGGACAACAGCTACAAAATAAATTAAAGCTAAATAAGTCATTGGTTATTATATTTACCTGCTTTATAAATGGCTTCATTGCACTGTGGCTTCATGCAGGAGAATGAATCTGTAACTATAAAAAAAATTACAAGTTAGCATTGTTATAAAATGTATTTTATTTGTAAAACATAAATATGCAGTTAACACAAATTAGAACTTGTAGTTTGTAATGCAAGACGTTGTGTTCGTGCGGCGGGATTGTTCGAAACAGCTTAGTTTCCGCGGCCCATTTTATTTGTAAAACATAAATATGCAGTAAGCATAATTTGTAACTTGTAGTTTGTAATGCAAGACGTTGTGTTCGTGCGGCGGGATTGTTCGAAACCAGCCTAATTATCGCGGCCCGTTTTATTTGTAAAACAAATATGCAGTAACCACAAATTATTTTGTAATGCAAGACGTTGTTTTCGACTTTCATGCGTCGGGATTGTTCGAAACAGCCTAATTATCGCGGCCCGTTTTATTTGTAAAACATAATTAAGCAATAAGCACAAATTAGAGTTTGTAGTTTGTAATGCAAGACGTTGTGTTCGTGCGGCAGGATTGTTCAAAACAGCCTAGTTATCGCGGCGCTGGAACGCCTTTCTTAGGTAGGAAATCATCACGTAACTCCTCCCTGTCCGGATGGAGTGTCAGACTTTTACTAACTAAATCCTACGTGTTCCTTCAGTTGCCCTTGGCATTCCAGGTCCGCGGCAACTCTTTTGAACAATCCCGTAGCGTAGCCTTAGAGTGAATATAAGAAATTGTTAGCATTATGGGGATATGTTGTTGGACAATTTGACAGCTTTGCGCGTCATGATGGGGGACGTTTTGTGCCATAATATATTTGAGGCTGTATGTATATCTACATAGTATTGTATGTATATATATATAGTAACGGAAAGGTGTTCTATTTTTAAAAAGTATTTTTTTAAATACATAAGAACACACCTTTCTGTCTATCGTATTTTTACCCGCTGATGATAACTTAGAAAGTACAATTTTTTTGAAAATTACTTTATTTCTGGAATTAACAATTTTCAGAAATCAGAAACGTTTATTTCGAATAGACCAATTACAGGCACTTTTGAATTGTCAAAATGTCGTTCAGTAAAAAAAAAAGTGAAGTTAAATTGCACGTTCCAAAGCGATCTCTATGGAGAAGAACGTGCAAGAAACTCCATTAGAATTTACAATTTATTAATTTAAATTTTTTGCGTAGATAGATACACTCTTCATTTTACACCATGATAAAAATTACAATAAGAACTCAAAATTAATAGGGTGTAACAATGTGCGGTCTTATCGCTAAAAGCGATTTTTTTAGAGACAACCTTTTGACATAGAAGGAGAAAAAGAGTGCGTAGTTTTGAAAAACGGGACTATTTTGCCTCTCGGAGCTTTGTTTTGGGACAACCGGACAGTTCACCGAGAATAGGAATTGCTCCGACAAAACCGGACGTTTGGTCACTTAAGTAATACGGCTAAAGTAAGTACCTACAAAAACAAATTCCAAAGAAATTGACGCTGGCAAAAAATGACCGTATCGATCAACCATGATCACGATACTCACGATTTTTATTTTATTCCCGAATACATGGAAGTGTAAAAATAGATTACTATCAAAATAACAATAGGTCCCCACATCGTAGTAATATTTTTTCACAATACAAAACTAACCTTGGAGTTTCCCAGTGCATTTCCGTACCTATTCAATCTCGGAATTAATATCGACATGCCATTTATTCAAGTTCAAGATTTATTAAGTCTTTGCTTTTAAAAACTAAGTCCTTTTTATCGCTACGTGAAGTGATTTGTTTTGGTTTTTGTACCAAATAATTATTAGGGCGATAAAACAGCGACTTTTTACAATGCTTACAGAAGCGATTCACCCGCATGTACCTAATAATTCTTTCAACATTTTTTGACAGTCGCGATGAAATCGCGCGTTCAATAAACACGTGTCTGTAACGCTACAAGAAATCGCTGAAGTGTGTATTAACTGCTCTACAAATTTAGTCGATCAAATGTATTTTTTTCGAAACTTGAGGTTATATAATTATGCAAGTCAGAAAAACAAGCTAATTGCGAGTCGGACACGAAAGGTCCGATTTTTAACTTTATTTTAATTTTAGTATTTTTTATTGTAACGACAATAGAAATACCTACATATTCTGGGAAAATTTCAACATTCTACCTCTTATGGTGTATGACATACAGCCCGCTGAAAGACGGACGGACGGCTTAGTAATAAGGTCCCGTTGGAACCCTTCTTATTTTTTTTTAAATTGATATACACTAGTGCTTGACTACGATTCACCTGATGGTAATCAGTGATGCAATCATTGATGATGAGGCGCACTATAAGTGAGGCGCCTTCGGGTACAGAGCCCTAAAAATGAGGGCATAGATTTTTCTTTTTGTCCTGTCATTCCATGCCATGCATTTTAAACAGGCTGGGTTATGGGAGTATTTCAAAGAGTTATCGCTTCCCTGAAGGAACACGGGCTTTTTTTTTGTGGGAGACCCCAAGGAAAACTGGCTCCACTCAGATCGGGAAACGTTATTTGATGATATCCCATAAAAAAGGAGGATATCAAACTGTGAATAACCTTTTAGTCAGAACTTCTCATCATCATCATTTCAGCCGAAAGACGTCCACTGTTGGACATAGGCCTCCCACAAGTATCGCCATAACGACCGGTCCTGTGCGACCCGCATCCATCGGATTCCAGCGACCCTGACCAGGTCATCGTTCCACCTTGTGGGAGGCCTTCCAACGCTGCGTCTTCCGGTACGTGGTCGCCATTCCAGAACCTTTCGGCCCCATCGACAATCATTCTGCGAGCAATGTGCCCCGCCCACTGCCACTTAAGTTTGACGATTCTTCGCGCTATGCCTGTAACCTTGGTTCTCCTGCGGATATCTTCATTTCTGACGCGGTCACTTAATATAAATAATTATACCAATTACAGAATCATGTTTTATAGCACCCATTTAATATAGTAAGTGCTAAAGTAGTTCTTGAGGAAGTTAGAAGTCGAGTATCTTTATTGAATAAAAAAAATATCAATCAATTAGACACGAAGATTGGTACAAAAGAATAAACAATCAGATTGTAAGTAGATAAATGTAATTGAGATAAAAAAAAGAAGGAACCAATATTTTTATTTAAGTGCCTTTTTCACGCTTCTTCTACCGGGTATCTAAGTATTTGTATAAACAGTCACGAGCAATATAATATAATATAATAAAATAATAATATTCCACAACTATCACACAACGTCGTCTAGTCCCAAGCTAAGCAGAGCTTGCGTTATGGGTACTAGACAACTGATAAACATACTTATAGGTATATTTCTAAATACATACATATATAGATAAATTACACCCAGACACAGAACAAATGATCGTGCTCATCACACAAACATTTGCTCTAGGTGGCAATCGAACCCACGACCTCCGGCGTAGCAGTCAGGGCCACTAACCACTAGACCAACAGGCCATTCAATTCATAATATAGATGCATAAATTATACATTGTCACATTTTCAACTTATTTCAACTTGCTTTCTAAACGTAGAACAAAAGGTTCTTAATCACCTAACCATCAATTTGGTCATTTAGAATCAGTAGTCGTACAAATATTTCTTGGATGGTAGAAGTTTATATAGATAGATACTATGACGTTATATGTCGTGGCCAGATCTTAGAAATTGATCATTTCATGAAATGGCCAAGTAAAACTGGCCAGATCGTTTTAAACGTTAAAGTTTGGTGATATTTCAATCTTCGTTTGGCCTACTTTCTTTAGACCTTTTATTATCGTTGAAATCCTAGTTCAATTACCTATATGGCCAAACGAGGTTTGACTTAGCATCAAACGTTAACGTTTAAACTATCTGGCCAGTTTTATTTGGCCATATCATGAAGTGATCAATTGTAAGATCTGGCCACGCACGACATACATACATATCTTATTGCTTGTGACTCTACCTATGGCATATAGGTATCTGCTGCGTAGCACAGCACATAGCTAGCTGGCATCATAGTGACGGTGGGTAGGGATTTATAATTTAATATTTAAAAATATTTATTTGCTTCGACATGCAGCAGCAGTACACTTAGGTATAGCCGCGTACGCACGTACTAAAATTAAGTCCTTAAAATTTTATGAGAGGAAGGGCATTTAGTGTACTCCAGAATTTTCAGACGAGCCTATAAAATGCCACTGACGCCGCTATTAATAGTAATAATTAATTTCAAATTTTTCCATAAAAGTTTTAATAAAACAGATTTTGGACAATCCGACACCAGAACGTAGGTTTCTATTTCACGGCGTCACAGAATAAGAAATTGACGGCGTGCAGTCTTATCCAGCGCTCAAACATCGGAGCACCCCAACCGGTCCGTCAATACGCTCAAGATGCTGTTGGAACTTGGAACTAGCTCGAGCTCGCATGTGAGTTAGGGTCGAGGTGCAACGTTTACGCACAATTGTCGCAAAATTGTCGACGTTGGCCTCGGCAATAATAGTCACTACAATACCGCGGCACAATTAATAATTAATGATAAAACCCAAAAAACCCAAAAACCCAAAATCCAAAACCCAAACCCAAAAACCCAAAATTAATTTTTTTTTTTTTTTTCTTTTTTTTTTTTTATTAATTTGCCCACTTGTCCAGCCCAAATTATTAAAAAAGTGTATAAGTAACTCGAAAAGAAAAAATAAGAACTCCACTCGTGAATGTAGTTTTATTCACTAACTAATTTTAATTAAGTACTATCCTATCTTGTTAGTCATAGACAACTTCTAAAAACGAACAAAGGTAACAATTAACTTAGTCGTTAGTTAACAACTAATTACTTATGTATGCACTGCGCCAATCTTAACTAAGATCGTGACCAAGTAACGGAGTATCTGTTGAGATTTGCAAAGCGTTCCAAATAAGAATAGGATCGATTGCCATGTTGTGACGTCACGTCATACTGTCAAATCGAAGAATTACTGTGGTGAGCAAAAAAATAAATTTTTAAAATTTACTTTATTTACTAACTGTGAACGAAAAGAGTTTAATCAGAATCCAGTTCTTCATATTTGCTCATCTCTGAGTTTTTCAATTTTGCCCAATTTCTTGTGTGGGGATATCGTATCTTATCTTTGGATATGTCTTCAAAAATGATATTGAGGTTTCTAATATCATTTTTTTCTAAACTGAATAGTTTGGGCGAGAGACACTTCCTCCATAGTGGTAAAATGTCCCCCCCCCCTGTAACTTCTAAAATAAGAGAATGATAAAACTAAAAAAAATATATGATGTATATTACCATTCAAACTTTCACCGAAAATTGGTTTGAACGAGATCTAGTAAGTACTTTTTTTTTAATACGTCATAAATCGTAAACCGCAATTTACCTTTCAAGTTTGTACGGAACCCTCAGTGCGCGAGTCGGACTCGCACTTCATCATCATCATCATTTCAGCCGAAAGACGTCCACTGCTTTACATAGGCCTCCCCCAAGTGTCGCCACAATGAACGGTCCTGTGCGTCTCACATCCATCGGACTCCCGCAACCGTTACCAAGTCATCGGTCCACCTTGTAGAAGGCCTTCCAACGCTACGTCTTCCGGTACGTGGCCGCCATTCCAGGACCTTTCGGCCCCAACGGCCATCTGTTCTGCGAGCAATGTGCCCTGCCCATTGCCACTTTAGTGTGGCGATTCTTCGTGCTATGTCATATGTCATCACTGGCAACACGCACTGGTATATTGGACGAGAAGATACCGTGCAGCTTCTTGAACGCTGCCCAGCCGAGTCGGATTCGACGATTGATCTCTTTCTCGAAGTTAGACCTTCCCAACTGGTCTGTCCCAGGTAAACGTAGTCGTCCACAACTTCGAGTGTAGAGTCCCCGATCTTGATAGGAATGGGTGCTACATGGCTGGTTACCATGAATTTGGTTTCGTCCATGTTCATTTTAAGTCCCACTCTTTCGGAAGCTCTACTGAGGTCACCAAGCATTGTACTGAGCTCCTCCGTAGTCTCAGCCATGACTCGCACTTGCTCAGTTTTTAATATGTATTTTTTTGCAAATTACAGCAATTTAAAGCTAATGAATGGAATGACTTGATGACAGCGGTAATTAAATTAAGATTCAGCAGTTTACTAGCGTAGAGATTGCTGTTTCTATTCAGAATATTGAGGCGCACAAAACACACCAATTTTTTTTTTATTATTTGCAAACTTTTATATCTTAGTTACACATAAATTACCCATTATCTCTCTCATTGACGTATGTATGTTATTTAGTACTCGTATGTACAAAAAATACTTAATTACCTAACTATAATTACAGTAAAACAAAAAAAAATAAAAATAATAACCCTTAGCTAATTAGGTAAAACTAACTAAAATATGGCGTCATAAAACTCCAATATAAATAAATAATCTACACTAGTATTATAATTAGGTAAAGTTTGTTTTTTGTTTTTATGTTTTATTGTAGGAGGTAATCTCTGAAAGTAATGGTCCGATTGCGTTTGTTCACCGATAGAAAGCTGCTATATTCTTGAGTGACATAGGCTATATTATATGTATGCGGGCGAAGCCGCGGGCAAATGCTGCTAAATAATAATACCTAATGTTTTTTATTTTTTTTATTCATATAAACCAGTGCTTGACTGCGATCCCACCTGATGGTAAGCAGCGATGCAATCATTGATGGTGAGGCGCACTAGTTTATTAAGAGCCTATTCACTCTAGCCTTGAAGACACCTAAATTATAGTTGGACGGGAAGACCGCAGCAGGCAAATTGTTCCAATGTATCCAAAATATATAATTTTGCCTATATCAAGTATTATCTACAGGCCGAACCTGCAACATGCAGCATCAACTGTGCCGTCAAGGTCCATAAGACAAGTTGTATCACTATTTACTTAAAGATTGATGAGTGAATGAATGATGAAATTGTAGGTACAAAAAATACCACTTCATTAAAATATGTTGTCTTGTTAGCTGAGAAAACAATGGAAGGAGTAATAAAAAATCGTCACAATCATGTTTATCACAATATTCATATTTATTACTACACTTCAGTTCATTAGGGTTTTTTTGGGTGGGAAAATCATCTAATGACAAATACCGCTCTTGGGCGGAGCGCGAGATAGTGTCAGATTTTTACTGACTAAAAAGTAAAAATCCACTCCTGTTCCTACGTTGCCTTCGTCCTAGGGCCCCGGGTTTCCTTAGTTCTTTAGGGTTAGGTGTAGAAAATGTACCTATGGAATTATTTCCTTTAGCTTATAGCTTTTCATCTTCGTTATTTGTATAGGGTGACTGGTAATTAGTGTACGATACTTAAACACGTGATTGTGCTCATGATAACAAACAACTTTTACTATGGGAACAAACCTGAAATCGCGAAAAAAATATCAGCTGTTCAGTACATAAGGCAAACATAAATGTACTGAACAGCTGATTTTTTTCGCGATTTCGGCTTTGCTCCCATAATAAAAATTGATTGTTATCACGAGCACAATCACGTGTTTAAGTATCGTACACTAATTGCCAGTCACCCTATATGTGGCGGGTTACGCCACAGAATTAATGTACCTATGTGTAAATATTTTCATGATATCAATACTACACTACAATTGCTATTATTTATGAAGGTGCGGGTAACAGCTGCACCTATATCCTTTTCTCTCGTCTTAAAGATACATATTTTCGTCCTGTTGTCATCCTATCCATGATATGTAAAAAAGACTGACAATCATTTTTAACCGACTTCAAAAAGGAGGAGGTTCTATGTTCGGCTAAATGTATTTTTTTTTTATGTATGTTTACCGATTTCTCGGTCAATTAAGGACCTATTTTGAATTTTTTTTTTTGATGGAAAGTTTATGCTTCCGAGTTGGTCCCATAGAAATATTGTTATGATCTGATCATGAACTTCGAAGATATGGAACAGAACTCCTCATAGGATCACAGCAGAACCGTCGTAACAAGTAAAATTGCTTTGTTTATACGTGTAGTCGATGACTGACTGAAAGAAAAGGGGGAATAATCGAACTGATCTGATGATGAAGCCTGAAGTTAGGCACTGGAACTCTGTAATAAATTAATGTAATCTAACCGTGTTTGGGATTATTATAGTTGTCATGAGTTGCACTCTGGCTATAAGGTATTTAAATTTGGATTAGGGGTACTTTGTAGTGGTGGTACCATAACTAAAAAGTGTAAAATAAAAACTTTTTACAAAAAAAAAAAACAACAACCGACTTCAAAGTAAAAAAAAAACAGAAAAGTGCAAAATAACTTTAATTTTGGAAGTCGGTGTTAAATAACGAAGAGACACTATTATAGAAACACCGACTTCCGAAATTAAAGTTATTTTGCACTTTTCAGTGTTTTTTTTTTTTACTTTGAAGTCGGTTGTATTTTTTTTTTGGAAAAAGTTTTTATTTTTTTGTTTTGTATTTTTTGTTTTATTGAGTAAAAGTTCTAGGCTTGTTACAGTAAAGGCTCATTTAGACGGATTTTTAATTAATAATTTAGTCATTACTCTTATTTACTACATTATACTTATTAATGGGACTGTTAAGTTTTACATGTTGGTTTATTTATACATAAATCGTGTCTGTTGTGTTGTTGTTGTGTACGTAATTGTAAGCTACCAGTAAAAAGTGGGACAAAAAATGAAAAAAATTATTGACTACGATAGTGATAGTGATGAAATTCCATAAAAGAGCATAAAACATTTAAAATATTGATTGATTAAAAGTGATTTGTAAAAAAGACACTGTTTTTTCTTCAAAACAAATATGCAAAATCTTCGTTACTCAATTCAAACGAATTCCCATGATAACAATGTCTGTAAGATCACCGAGACGTTTCCAAAATATTCAAATCTTCCAGATCGATCAAGTCAATCATATTAATATCAATTTTTAAAGATATTTATATGAAATAACACACTATAATAATCAAAGGTAATCTTAAATACCTATACATATTAGTATATATCGAAGTTTGTACCATAGTTAAACTAGGGGTTTCGGCGGTCTAACTTTACTACCATAGATAGTTCAGAAACTAAGTGATTAACTTAATTTTTTAATAACGTTTTATTTAGTCATGGTCTTAAACCTAGTAATAATCCCGGAACTACACTACATTTAGATCGAGTTTTGTAATAAGGCGGTTAGAGTTTACAGTACAGCCGAAACCTTCTTGACCGCTCCGAACTTCGAACGATTGCCTGCGCAGTAATTCTTTTTTTAGAAATTTTAAAACCAAACCCTCAGACTAATGAAACCAAACCATACATTTCTTTATTGGCCAAGTGCTCAAACTTTTAATTTTAGAATTAAGCAAAGTTAAAATGAAATAAAGGCTATCTCAATAAACTAATTCGTCTTTTTTACAACGCCAACTAAATATTCTTAGTCCAAGAGCGAGCGAAGCGAGCTCAGAATTGTAGGATGCCCTACAATTCGAGTTCGCTTCGCCAACACGACACAGACAGGTTAGCTTAGTAGGCTAAGATGGGAGCTACGCTCCGTTCCGCTCCCGCCTTCGTGCTTATATGTGTAACCACCCAGAAAGTGGCTTACATAGAAGATAACTAGTCCTTCAGACGCTAGTTAATTGTGGCTGCCTTAGTAATATAGCCCCGTCAGCTCTATTACTCTATATACCTAGTCTCTGGACCTCGATTATCACTTTTTTTTTTCTTCAAAACTCGCCCGACGCTCGCCCCGAACGGTCGTGCCGCTCTGTGCTCCGCGCCCGCTCCGTGCTCTGTGTCGAGTTACGTCACCCCGCGTGACGTCATCGTGGTCGCCGACCGCACCAGCGATCCGAAGCCGCCTTTTTCAAGGCAGTGGAGGATAGACTTTTCCTTACGGAAACAGTCGATAAACGTGTGCCCCTTCAGGGAAAATCCACAGTTTCGTGGTCCTTGACGGGAAACCTAACGGTGTCAACAACGTCAAGGGGGTGTTGCCCCAATACACCCGCCGAACCCCTTCAGGGCTAGGCAGTCATTTGGAGTCGGGAGCTAGGTTTTGGCCTTGGGGGATCTCCTAGTCAAACCTATTACTCCGAGTTCTCTTTCAGCTACACACCTGGTGTCGGTTGGGGTGTCTATCCCTTCGCACCAGACCCTGGTAGGGCCCGATCGCACATTAAGATTGGCGATCGGTTTCAAGCTTAGGGCTCACCTTTAGGTACTCACCTCCCAGTTAGCAAACCCTTACTGGGAGGGTCACTCACCCCCGGGCCCGTCCACCCGGGGACGTAGGGTATTAGGCATAGGAGAGTTACAACTAATGTAACAAAGCCCAATCCCACCCTAGTCATGACGGACGCTATTATCTTAGCGTTCGTCAAAGAGGTCCTTTTCAAGGACCCCGATTTTCTCGCCAAATATGGCGAGAAAATCGCTTTAATTAAAAGCGCCCCTCCTCCCGTTCCGACGAGCGTCACCGATTTTAGTGACGTATTGTCGCCATTCCCGGCCAACACGGACTCAGGTCCGTCCCCGCCGTCCCCCTGTCCCCGCCCCTTACCGGGAAAGGCTTCTATGCCTCCCCTTTTAGTAGCCCATTTTGCCAATGAGGCTATGGACACGTCAGTACCCGCCAGCGACTCAACGTCGCATTCCTCCGCCTCGGACTCCGAGCAGTCCACTGATTCCTCCTCCTCCGAGGACGACTTCCAAGTCGTCCTAGGGGGCAAGAGGAAAGCCCGAAAGGCCGCGCAGGCCTCCAAAGCAAAGAAGACTGTAGTGTCTCCTCCCTCCCCCGCTACCCAGCCCGCCCCTGTTACCCAGCCCGCCCCCGTTTCGCAGGCTAGCTGCCCTCCGTCCGCTTCTGGCACTCAGCCAAAGAAGCAGCGCCCCCCTGCGCCCTTGTACATCCAGGACAAGGCGAAGTGGACAGATGTGTCTAAAATGTGTAGTGATCGCAAGATCAACTACACGAACGCCCGCTCTTGCCAACAAGGCATTAAGGTTCAGGTCCCGACGTCAAATGACTATCGGGAACTAACCAAAGTCCTCCGTGATAGGAAAATCTCCTTTCACACGTATTCCCTCCCCGAAGACACGCCAACCCGAGTGGTTATAAGACGTGTCCCCAAAGAGATCGCCACCGAGGACATCAAGTCCGACCTCCTGGCGCAGAACATCCCCGTGTCCGCTGTCCACCGCCTTCATAAGGCGAGAGGAAGCGAGCTCTACGACATGGTACTTGTCGTATGCGACCCCACCGAAGGGCACCACCCGATCTTCAAAGTCAAGTCGGTGTGTTCCCTCTCTGGCATCTCCATTGAGAAGCCTTTCAGACCGACGATAGTCGGTCAGTGTCACCGCTGCCAATTATATGGCCACTCGCAGCGGAACTGCTACGCTACACCCAGATGCGTTAAGTGTCTGGGCGAGCATGGCACGAGCGACTGCCCTCGGCCCAAGGACCGCACACTCTGCACAGAGCCACCCAGCTGTGTACTGTGCGGTCAAGCCGGGCACCCGGCTAACTACCGTGGCTGCCCTAAAGCCCCCAAAATCCCTCCCAAGCTGGCAAAGCGTGCTGCTGCTCGCCAACAGAGGGAAGTTCCATCTGGGAAAGCCCCCTCTTCCCAACTCCCCGAACGTCTCGCACCCCAGAGACCATCCCCATGGAATCTGTTGAACCATCACAAAGCCTTCCCGGCTTTGGCGGTCTCACAGCCCATCCCAGCGCTAATGGCCAAGCCAATTCCAGCGGCTGCCCCCGCTTCTGTGGCCCCCGTGGCCGCAAAAACTCCCCAAAGAGCGGCTGCGTTCCCACGCAGAACCGTTGGCCAGATCATTCTGGACAACTACCGCATCTTTATGACGCAGGATGCTAGGGATTTAGCTGATGAGCTAACCCTAGCTGAAATAAATGGCCAGCTCGACTACGCTAAGCGAGCTGCGCTATTCTCAAAATATGAGTCGGTCACGGCCGAACTCGACAAGTTACCCTCAATAACTCTTGATGGATAGACATCAAAGAATTTGTTCTTCCAAACCGCGATCCCTTAAATTAGGCTTCTTTAATGCCAACGGCATTATCAATCAGAGAGATGAGATCGCCACTTTTCTCCGCGACCATCAGTTAGACATTCTCCTTATCCAGGAAACATTCCTCAAACCCCACCGTAAAGATCCTAAAATTGCCAACTATCGCATAGTTCGCAACGATAGATCTCGCTGCCACGGTGGTGGCACCCTCATTTACTACAGGAAGGAACTGTACTGTATCCCCCTAACCCCACCCGCGCCCTGTTCTTTCTTAGAATACGCAGCCTGTCGAGTAGGCATGACTGGTCATCAACCGATCACTGTCATCTCCGCCTACTATCCCCCTCCGACTTCCTCGTCTCGTATGCCAGACGAGTCCATCGCTCTCACTAGAGACCTCACCGCCCTCTTTGGCTTGAGTGACTCCGTTATACTAGCGGGCGATCTCAATGCTAAACATCCCGCCTGGAACAGTAGTACGACCAACCCTAGAGGTAAGGTCGTGTTCAACCTTGGTGCATCCCTTAACTTTGACATCATCGCCCCAATGTGTCACACTCACTTCCCCCTAAATCCCAACCATAGCCCCGACGTCCTCGATGTAGCGCTCCTGAAGAATGTAAACCTCCGTTTACAATCTATAGAAGCAATACACGAGCTTAACTCCGATCATCGCCCCGTGATCATGCACCTAGGCTCCCGCTCGGGTAATCTCGACCCCGGCCAGCCTCCCCCGTCCCAATTGATCACTGACTGGAAGAAAGTAAGCGAAAGACTGAAATCTACCACGTCACCTCAATTGGATTCTATCCCTGACCACATCGACTCAGTCGCTGACACGACGGCTGCGATCGACTCGCTCACAGATCACGTACAATCCGTCCTGAACGAATGTTCAAGGGAGATTCCAGCGACGGAGGACCGTCGCTGGAAAATTCCGGACGATGTACGGGCTCTGATGACCGAGAAGAACGCAGCCATCCGTGCGTACAGCGCTTTTCCCTGCGACGCTAACAAGGCTCACATGCGTAGATTACAGCGTGCTGTTAAGAAACGCATGACCGAGCTGCGTTCCGCCCGCTGGGACAAGACGCTTAGCGAACTCGAGCCTACTCACCTCGCCTTCTGGCAACTTCAGAGGAAATTACGTTCCACTGAAGAGTCCTCTATCCCTCCGCTCACCCGCCCTGACAAGAGTGTCGCTTTCGACAACTCTGAAAAAGCGGAATGCCTAGCCGACAGCCTCGAAGCCCAATGCTCGCCTAGCTCTCAACTAGTAGACCAAGCTCACATCGACATGGTGGACGCTGAAGTCGAACGTAGAGCCTCCCTCCCTCCCGTTGAAGACCCTGATAACCCTCTACCCCCCGTCACTCCCGACGAGGTGGAAGATATCATCAAAAAACTTCAACCCCGGAAAGCCCCCGGCGCCGACGGTATCACGAACAGAGTGTTCAAACTCTTCCCTCCCCAACTTATAATGCTAATGACCGCCATCTTCAATGGCGCATTAAGCAATAATATCTTCCCCCAAGCATGGAAGCAGGCCACCGTTATCGGTATCCCCAAACCAGGCAAGCCCAAGTCTGACCCTTCCAGCTACCGCCCCATCAGTCTCCTCAATGTTCTCGGTAAAGTCTACGAGAGGCTTATTTATAAGCGTCTCAAAGATTTTGCCGAATCCAAGGGTCTCATTCCTAATGAGCAGTTCGGATTCCGTACCGAGCACTCATGCATCCACCAAGTCCACCGCATCGTAGAGCACCTAAGCGCTGGCTTCCAGCGTAATACGATGACGGGTGTCTTGTATTTCGATATAGCGAAAGCATTCGACAAGGTCTGGCACAATGGCTTATTATATAAGCTATACCAACTCGGAGTGCCTGACCGTCTCGTGCTCATCATGCGAGACTTTCTGTCGAATCGCACCTTCCGCTATCGAATTGAGGGTGCCCTCTCCACCCCCCACCCCATCCGAGCAGGAGTCCCGCAAGGCTCCGTAGTATCCCCCTTAGCCTTCACGCTGTTCACCAGCGACATTCCCCAGAGTAAAAAGGCCCAGTTGGCTCTATTCGCCGACGACACGGCAATTTACTACACCGGTCGTGACCCCAGAGTTATCGCTCGCAATCTCCAAACCTCCGCAAACATTTTGGGCAAATGGTTCCGGAAATGGAGAATAGAGGTTAACCCTGATAAGAGTCAAGCTGTTCTCTACTCGAAACAGCGGAAGTCCGTCCTCCCTCCCCCTCCGATCACCATGTACGGCAAGCCAATCCCCTGGGAGAAGCAAGCCAAGTACCTCGGAGTGATCCTAGATCAGCACTTGACCTTCGCCGAGCACATAAAGCAGGCTCGCTCGCGAGCCGCTTTCGCTCAAGGTAGGCTCCACTATCTCATGACTGCTCGCAGCAAATTATCACTTAAGTGCAAGCTGCGCCTCTTTACAGCAGTAATCCGCCCGATTATGACATATGCCTGTGCTATCTTCGCACACGCCAAACCCCGTTTCCTCCATAGGATGCAGACCCTCCAAAATCGGACCCTCCGTAAAATCCTCGGTGCCCCTTATTACGTCCGAAATGAGAATCTACACTTAGATCTCAAAATCCCCACCATCCAGCAGTTCATGAAACGCCTGTGCAAGCGTTTCTTCGATACTGCTGTGAAACACCGCAACCCCCTTATCGTATCGGCCGCCCGATATGAACCCTCCCTCATCTCAAAGATTCGCCGTCCTAGGCATACTCTTGTCACCCCCGACGACCCCATTACCCTGCTCCAAGAGAGCCGTAAGGAAACCAGTACAGTTCGTAGACATTACAGACCGCCGTCATTCCGTCCTCGCCGCCGAGGCCCGCCGCGACAGACCCGTCAACGTCCTCCCCGTCCTTTGCTCGAGCCAGCCCGCGCCGCTGAGCCGTAGTTTTAAAATTCCCCGTTAATAATAATAATATCTTGTGCGATCCAGCCCGTCCCTTGCTGCCCCCCCCCAGCGACGCCCTAAGCCGAGGTCCGTACCCCACAGGGGGTGCCCTTAGCGTGTAGTCGCTTAGTTTTTAAGTTAGTTAAGTAAGCCCTGGCTGGAGGCTTTGATTCTCGAATCGAGGCCGCCACAGGCAAGACCGGTTAAGCAGCCGACAACCTCCTAGGTTGACCTGCGAGAGGCCACACACAAAAAAAAAAAAAAAACCTCGATTATCACATATACACGTCACATTTAAAATGAAGAGAGGGATTTTTTCAAGTGAAGTTCAATGGCTGTTTTAATTTTTTATTCTCAAGTCCTAGTGGATATTGTGTGTTGTATCCCAAGTGTCTACAGAACTGGACAACATGTGGGTCATTGAAACAGGCGCGATGTCGGAAAAATGGAGCATAGATTTTTTTTTGTAGCTGAAAAGGCTGACTACTGCAAAACTATTAGATACATTACATCCGCATTCTATTGGAAAACAAAATGACCGTACCGTAACAAAAACTTAATAGATTCTAAACTTGATGCTGGCTGAATGCACTAACCATGCACAACCGAAAAAAAAGAAAAAAAAAGTGAAGAGAAGTAGAAATAGAAACTATTAAGTGAAGCCCAATCTGCATTTCATTTCCTACTAACCAGCGCCATTTTTTACAGCGACCTTCATCGTTAACGTTGAATTTTTCGTTAGGAATCCAGGATATAAAAAAGCCGTTTAATTAAAATCAATCTAGACGAGATTTAAATAAATGAAAAGAATCGTTAAACGATACTTAATTGAAAAAAAATATGCTCGGAAAACTGTAAAAAAAAACTCAATTTTCTTAATTACATTTAAATTGTTCCTAGCTGTCAATTTTAGGATTAGCTTTTCAATCCAGTACCGTAACTGGATATCACCCATGGCCCTAGTGGGTTTCGACCATACTGGGCCCCTACGGTTGCTGACATTGACATCTCCTTAAGGCGCGCATGGAATACTACGCACCGTCCACGACTAGGGCTCTGTCCGGACGGTTACCAGACAGGCGGACGGCGAGCCACCTATTGCTCGCTGTCCGCAAGCCCGCGTCTACGGTGGCCGGAAATCGGGATCGGGATCCCGGCGGCTGGGGCGTGAGGGCCGCGTTGCCTCTCGCGTGAGGCCGCCTTCTTTGCTAGCATTACTGCTTCGCAGAAGGACGTCCGCCTGCCACTCTTCTTCGCTCCGGACCATGGCTTGTACCAAGGACCTGCGCGAGAGATCGCTGCCGCCAAACGCCCCTACGAGGACACAGCCCAGGCGGGGCACGCCTCTACCGTATGCTCCACCCGGGCGTTTCTTCCGCACGAATTCGGTGCAGTAATCTCCCGAACTGACCATGTCCGGTAAGAACCTGCATCATGCGGAAGTTAAGGACGCCGTGTTGTCTTTCCAGCCACTCCTCAAAGAGGGGACTTACCACCATAACTGTGGCGTGCCCAACACTGGGTTGCGACAGTCGCTTTCGCCATTCCACCATGAGATTCCGCCGGAACTCTGTCCGCCATGCGAGAAAGGCTATAAAACATTACGGAACAACCCACGGAGCGGAGCAGTAACTAAAGACGCGGGTGAAACCGCGGGGGATACCTAGTATTTTATAAATGAGTAGATTTTATAGATTATTGCGTGAAGTTTAAATACCTATTATAATAACTGTAATTATTTAAATACACGGCTTCCGCGAACCTCTATCTGTTCTTGACTGTATTTATTTGTGCTGCACGTTTTAAGTACGTAATGCAAAAAATATAAAATGATATCAACATGAAAAATAGAAAAATAAAACACTAGGTGATTGCAGCGCGCAGCGAGCGGGAGTCAAACTCGCGACATGCAGCTCGGCAACCTATCGCTAAACTTACAATGCGTTCCAAATAAGAATAGGATCGATTGCCATGTTGTGACGTCACGTCGTACTATCAAATCGCAAGAAATTGGGCAAAATTGAAGAACTCAGAGATGAGCAAAATTGAAGAACTGGATTCTGATTAAACTATTTTCGTTCACAGTTCGTAAATAAATTAAATTTTAAAATTTTCTTGTTTTGCTCACCATAATAATTCTTCGATTTGACAGTATGACGTGACGTCACAACATGGCAATCGATCCTATTCATAATTGGAACGCATTGTAGGCATTATATAATAATAAACTACTGCGCCTCACCATCAATGATTGCATCGCTGCTTACCATCAGGTGGGATCGCAGTCAAGCACTGGTATATATGAATTAAAAAAAAAAAATTATAGGCTGGTACATCTTAAGGCCTCGGTAACGTCTAGGTCAATAGGTTTGAAAAAAATATATGTTTATTATAGATTCATGTACAACATTTACATATGATTTGATTTTTTCGTATGATTAATATAATAATAATATAATAATCCACAACTATCACACAACGCTGTATAGTCCCAAGCTAAGCAGAGCTTGTGTTATGGGTACTAGTCAACTGATAAACATACTTATATATTTCTAAATACATACATATATAGATAAATCACACCCAGACACAGAACAAATGATCGTGCTCATCACACAAACATTTGTCTTGGGTGGGAATCGAACCCGCGACCTCCGGCATAGCAGTCAGGGCTACTAACCACTAGACCAACAGGCCAGTCAAAATTTTATGTAAATCAATCAATATTTGACAAAGAAAATGGTTTTAAAGGTCAGCAGGCTGGGCTCTATCCGGCCGTAGGTGGCCGGAATTTAACTCCGGCCAGATATTCAAGGGACTTTACGCCTTAAAGTACGCAATTACCGCACTGGGTTAATGAACTCAGATGAATTTCTTTAACTATAAATAGCCTTAACATTCACCTTGCTAAAAAGTGAGAACGCAATCTGTCAAGGTTCCGTTGAGAAAAGTACGTTTTTATGCGCATAGGAACGTTTTACGCATTTAATTGATATCTTTTATTAGGTAAGTAAAAGATTGATACAATTGTTAATACATTGCCATTGTCATTCACACTGACTTGCTACCTTGTAATAAGTGAAAGTCCCGTCATAATCGCTCCACAGTAATTTCGGAGATGGCCTCACAGGAATTTAGTCCCATTCCAGTGGATCGTAATTGACCGTTTCGGAACGAATTCAATTGAAGCTTCATTCGCCCGTCATTTTTTTTTTTAGTTGTTATAACTAGTGCTTGACTGCGATCCCACCTGATGGTAAGTAGTGATGCAATCGTTGATGGTGAGGCGCACTAGTTTATTAAGAGCCTATTCACTCTAGCCTTGAAGACACCTAAATTATAATCGGACGGGAAGCCCGCAGCAGGCAAGTTGTTCCAGTCCCACGATATTCGCGGTATAAACGACGAGGCGAAACGCTCGCTCCGGACCGTAGAGGTTTCAACAACGTAAGGGATGGATACTCGCCGTTCGTAGGGTTGTTCGATGGTAGAAATGAGAAAAAAATATATTTGAAACGATAATTTACGTTAAATGACGTAAACATTGTCATTCGCAATTGACCGTTTCGGGATTTAGCCATACCTGATGCCCATCAACCAACAACAACTCAACAACAACATCAACATCGTCATCGTGCTCATCAACTGGCCTGTTGGTCTAGTGGTTAGTGGCCCTGACTGCTATGCCGGAGGTCGTGGGTTCGATTCCCACCCAGGACAAATGTTTGTGTGATGAGCACGATCATTTGTTCTGTGTCTGGGTGTAATTTATCTACATATGTATGTATTTAGAAATATGTAAGTATGTTTATCAGTTGTCTAGTACCCATAACCCAAGCTCTGCTTAGCTTGGGACTAGACGGCGTTGTGTGATAGTTGTGGAATATTATTATTATTATTTTATTATTATTATGTGTATGTTCGATCAGGCCTTCCTCTCTATTATATTATTATATTATCAAGAGTCAACACGTCAAACAATGAAAAACACGATACATACTTCAAACTATTGGGGACTTGTAAATGTAAAAAATGTAAAAGAGTGCGAGCGAGAAAGAGGGATGGAGGTACAACCTATATAACTCCATCCTTTTAACAGTTCAGTTTAGGTCGTAAAATGGACCACGTTAAGAGCTCATGGTAAGGCCTCCTCCAAAACGTTTCTGATTTCCGATTTCTGCCCCCCTAGCCAAGTTACAACCGTTTCGTTTCGATTCTCTTTTCGTCAATCGCCTCGAGTAGGCCACACCTCCGATTCCTTTATTCTGACGTCAGTCATCTCAACGCTCAGTCACGTGATCAGAACAAAGGAATAGGAGGCGTGGCCGACTCGAGGCGATCAACGAAAAGAGAAACGAAACGAAACGGTTGTAACTTGGCTAACGGGGCAGAAATCGGAAATCAGAAACGTTTTATTTAAAATAAACCAATTACAGGCACTTTTGAATTGTCGAAATGTCGGTCAGTCAAAAAAAAAAAACAAGTGAAGCCAAATTGCACGTTCCAAAGCGTAGATCTCTATGGAGAAGAACGTGCAAGAAACTCCATGGACACTCTTTTAAATCATATTATGAGTTACATAAATCTTGTTTACATATTTCTTGTCGCTTCTAATATGTGAGCACAATGTAGATAAGTAATAATAATTAAAAAAAAACGAATTAAAAAATAGAAATTGAATTAAGAGCATTCATCCGTTAAAACCACGCAGAAGCCAAAATCAATGATTTCCGACGGAAAATATAACAATAATGTGCACTACAATATAATTAATTATTTAGTATCACTGTAGAATAGAAAGACTAAAAATCTGAAAGACCTCGGCCGGTACAAAGCGCTGACGCGATTTCGCGTCTATTATATAGTGATATTAAATAATTAATTGTAGTGTAAACAAATAAGTTATTAAAAAAAATATTGTACCATGTCATAGATCGTAAATGCGTTCAATTAATAAGTCTAAAAAAAAAACAAAAATGCCTCATATATATTATCCTAAACTAACACGTTTAATATCTCCAAAAACGGCTAAAAATGACAGTTTTGAGATTACTTTTCTTGAATGGAAACTTACAGCAATCGTGTTTTTTTTTGCGCCATGTACTAGTCAATGTTATCTTTTTTTTTTTAAGTAAAATGTTGTAAGTTTACCATACACGGTTTAACTACTATCTCGCATCTGCGTAGACCGTCGTCGACCGCTAGTTTTAAAAACGGCTTGGATAAGAACTGTTCTAATGGGAAAACTATACGATCATTTGAAAATGTTTTTGGAACATACACTAGATTATGAAATTCCCAATAATATGACGTCAATATCTTATCTAGAAATTAAACACATTATTGTTATATTGTCCGTCGGAAATCATTGATTTTGGCTTCTGCGTAGTTTTAACGGATGAATGCTCTTAAGCCACTGGCAGCTAAAAGATGAGCAGTTCACGAGCATGACGCGTGCATCAGCCCCACTCAGCTCAACCATTTTGAAGGGAACTGAATGACCCAATAAGACGTGCCACCATCAGCGAGACACTTAAGTGAGCATGACAAACGATATTGAATGATGAATATCGTCTAACCTCTAAATAAAAAAACAGCGATATCAAAATCAAATTAATTGAACCGGGAAATTCATTAAAACTATAAATACCTATTTTTTTTTAAATTAAGTCCGTTCAGGAAAACTTGGGAGTTGAATTCATCAGATCACGATTAATTAAAAATAATATGCAGGTACCAATTAAACCTAGCTAATGATCATCGTCAAAACTGAATCTATTTGAATAATCAATAACATTCACGAACACTTTGCATAGTATTTAATTATGTAAAACGATAATTGTTAAAAACATCTAGGTTAATTGTTAAAAAATATCTTCGTTTATTGTTAAAAAATATCTTTGCATCGCATTGATTCTACTGCTAATTGGCGGAGATCGAACTTGTGTCAGTGTCATGTCTAGCCTTTGTTTTTATTATTCAGACGAATGAGACTATTTTTCCGTTTATTCTTGGTAAAATGTACCTAACGTAGGACCTTGGCATCTCATTGTTTTAGTGTTAGTGCTTCTAGCAAACACAGAATCTAATAAAACATCGGCTTGAGTAACTTTTTTTAACATATTTTTTTAAGCTTTAATTAGGTTTTTTTTTATAGACATTTTACACATTTACAGTTTATATATATTTAAAAAACACTTAAGAAGTGCTAGTATATCATTGATGGATGAGTGAAGTTTTCTCTTTAGGCTTCGTTAGTCCCCTGAACATCTGGTCGGAGTTAAATGCACGCATACTCGTACTGGGGAGCAGTGGTGGCCGAGTGGTAACGGCCCCGACTTACGAGTTGTAGGTCGCGGGTTCAAACCCAGCCAGGCGCATTACTTTGTGTAATTTATTTCATCACCACTGCTCTCAAAACGGTGAAGGAAAACATCGGGAGGAAACCGGCATGTCCTAGAACCAAAAATTCGAAGACATGTGACATTCACCAATACGCACTGGGCTCGCGTGGTGGATTGCGGCCCATTCCCTCTCCTAGAGAGAGGAGGCCTGAGTCCCAGCAGTGGGAACATTAAAAGGCTGATTATGCTTATATGCTATATACTCGTACTGACGCCTGCGCCCGCATAGAGCCCCGCTGACCTTTAAAACCATTTTCTTTACGAAATATTGATTGATTTACATATGCTATGTACATTCTAAAGAACACTTAACCAGCAATTTTTTTGTGTAAACATATTTCTAAAGATCAAAGCCGTTTGAAAGGAGTAGGGAAAACAAGCGAAAAAATATCATGTTGTTAATTTTATTTTTTGGTAATTAGTCATACGAAAAAATCATATGTGAATGTTGTACATGATCTATAATCTATATATATATATAAAAGCGAAATACCACTCACTGATTAATCAAATGAAATTATAACACCTACAAACTTAAAATTTGGCAGGTAGGTTCCTTATGGAGTGTAGACATCCGCTAAGAACGGATTTTACGAAACTCCATCCCTAAGGGGGTAAAACAGGTGGTCGGAAGTTTGTATAAATAAACCTGCGAAGAATCTGGCAAAAACTAGTAAACATATATTTTTTTCAAACCTATTGACCTAGCCGTTACCGAGGAGTAGGCTGCTGAATGTCACTGTTTTATGGCACTGCTCGGGAGTTTTTCTTTTTTTTTCGGTGGGAATATCATCTTATGACATCCCCCGCTCTTGGGCGGAGCGAGAGATAGTGTCAGACTTTTACTGACTAAAAACCCACTCCTGTTCCTTCGTTGCCTTTCGTACCAGGGCCGAGTCTTCCTTTCAGAATCAGACCCTTGGCCCCAGTAGGCTTCGACCCTGATGGCCCCAGTAGGCTTCGACCCTGATAGCCCTACAGTTGCTGACATATCCTTGAGGCGCGCGTGAAACAGTACGCGCCATCAACGACTTGGGCTCGGTCCGGACGGTTACCCACCCATTGCTCGCCGTCCGCAAGCCCGCGCCTACGGTGGCCGGAAATCGGGATCAGAATCCCGGCGGCGGTTGGGGCATGAGGACCGTTGCCTCACGCGATCGGCCGCCTCCTTTGCTAGCATTACTGCTTCGCAGTTGCTTCGCAGTCGCTTGTTCCGTATGGTGTCCGGAAGTTAAGAATAACACCATCCCATCTCTTCCCGAGGGTGTCGTAAGAGGCGACTAAGGGACATACCAGAGAATGGGCAGCAGCATCCTCTGTGCATTACAACAACCAAACTGCGATCGCCAACCCGTCAGCCAAGCGTGGCGATTATGGCAACCCCCCCCCCCCAACATGAAAAACAGAAAGAAAAAATGGCCCCTAGTGCCCGGCAGCCCGTCTACCCTTGACTCCGGTAGCGGTCAAGGCCACGACGAGGCAAGGGGTGCGAAGAATCTCCGGATGAGATCTGGCTACCCATCTATTAAACGACTCGACCTGGCAACTTTTAACACGCGTACACTGAGGACTGACGAGAAGATCACCGAACTTGAGGAGGAATTGAGCAGGTTGCGATGGAGTATTGTGCGATTGTCTGAAGTCCGAAGACAGGGGGAGGATACGATAATTCTCAAATCCGGTAACCTGCTCTATTTCCGGGAGGGTGACCAGCAGTCCCAGGGTGGTGTCGGGTTTATCGTCCACAAGTCCCTTGTGAACAATGTGGTGAAGATCGAGAGTGTGTCGACCAGGGTGGCGTACCTTATACTCAGAATATCATCAAGATATTCGCTGAAGGTCATACAGGTCTACGCCCCGACCTCGACACATCCCGACGACGAAGTAGAGTCCATGTATGAGGATATATCAAGAGCCATGCATGGTTCTAAGACTCACTTCACCGTAGTCATGGGGGACTTTAACGCGAAACTGGGCAAACGAGACGGTGACGAGCTGCGAGTGGGGCAATTTGGATTTGGACGTCGGAATCACCGGGGACACCTACTGGCTAGCTTTATGGAGAAGGAGGGCCTCTATATGATGAATTCCTTCTTCAGAAAGCGTGAGCATAGAAGGTGGACCTGGCAAAGTCCTGACGGTGCAACTAGAAATGAGATTGACTTCATCCTGTCGACGAAGAAGCAAATATTCAATGATGTCTCTGTGATCAACGCGGTGAAAACTGGAAGTGATCACCGCGTCGTAAGAGGCACATTGAATATTAACATTAAGCTTGAAAGGTCTCGACAGCACAGATCCAGATCCAAAACCCCGAGAGCTTTCAGCTCGAACTCCACAATCGTTTCGAGTGCCTAGGAAGCTCCGTGGATGAATATAACGATGGGTTCGTGGAAACTGTCCATACGGTCGGGTCTAAGTTTTTCAAGACTCACCGTACAAATAAGAATAAGAAGCTCTCCGATCCGACCCTCGAGCTAATGAAGAAGAGGCGTGAGATGATTCTGCAGTCTTCAGACGATGCGTGCATATACCGGCAGCTCAATAGACAAATCTCGAAGTCCCTGAAACGCGACCTTCGCCGCTTTAATACCGCAAGAATTAAGGATGCGATTGAGCGGAATAAGGGCTCTAAAGTATTTGCACGAGATCTGTCTATTGGGCAAAGCCAGCTCACGAAACTGAAGACCGACGATGGCAGAGTCATATCCGCCAAATCGGAGCTTCTGGGAGAGATCGAGGCTTTTTATGGACAGTTATACACGTCTATCGCTAAACCCGCTGTAAATCTAGTAAACGACCCAAGAGCTAGATTGACTCGACACTATACCGAAGATATCCCGGACGTCAGCCTGTACGAGATTAGGATGGCTCTGTAGCAGCTAAAAAATAACAAGGCGTCGGTTGAGGACGGAATTACGGCCGAACTCCTGAAGGCGGGTGGAAAACCGGTCCTTAAGGCCCTTCAGAAGCTATTTGATTCCGTCATACTCGAGGGAAAAACGCCACAGGCGTGGAGCAGAGGCGTGGTGGTACTCTTCTTTAAGAAGGGCGATAATGCCCTGCTTAAGAATTATAGGCCCATCTCGCTTCTGAGCCATGTCTACAAGCTGTTTTCCAGAGTCATCACGAATCGTCTCGCGCGCAGGTTCGACGACTTCCAGCCTCCCGAACAAGCCGGATTTCGAAAAGGCTTCAGCACCATGGACCACATACATACGCTGCGGCAGGTTATACAGAAGACTGAGGAGTATAATCAGCCTCTCTGCTTAGCGTTTGTGGACTACGAGAAAGCCTTTGATTCGATTGAAACTTGGGCTGTACTGCAGTCTCTCCAACGGTGCCAAATTGACTATCGGTATATCGAAGTGCTGAAGTGTTTGTACAAAAACGCCACTATGTCAGTCCGACTACAAGACCAGACCTCGAAACCTATGCTCTTGCAGCGGGGTGTGAGGCAGGGAGACGTTATTTCTCCGAAACTGTTCACGGCAGCAATGGAGGATGTCTTCAAGGTTTTGGAATGGAGTGGGCTAGGCATTAATGTCAATGGCGAGTACATCACTCACTCACCTTCGGTTTGCCGACGACATAGTAGTCATGGCTGAGACTACGGAGGAGCTCAGTACAATGCTTGGTGACCTCAGTAGAGCTTCCGAAAGAGTGGGACTTAAAATGAACATGGACAAAACCAAAGTCATGGTAAACAGCCATGTAGCACCCACTCCTATCAGGGTCGGGGACTCTACACTCGAAGTTGTAGACGACTACGTTTACCTGGGACAGACGGTCCAGTTGGGAAGGTCTAACTTCGAGAAAGAGATCAATCGTCGAATCCGACTCGGCTGGGCAGCGTTCGGAAAGCTTCGCGGTATCTTCTCGTCCAATATACCACAGTGTCTCAAGACGAAAGTCTATGACCAGTGCGTGTTGCCAGTGATGACATATGGCTCCGAAACGTGGTCGCTTACAATGGGCCTCATTAGAAGGCTTAAAGTCCCCCAAAGGGCAATGGAGAGGGCTATGCTCGGAGTTTCCTTGCGTGATCGAATCAGGAATGAGGATATCCGCAGGAGAACCAAGGTTGCCGACATAGCACGAAGAATCGCCAAACTAAAGTGGCAATGGGCAGGGCACATTGCTCGCAGAACAGATGGCCGTTGGGGCCGAAAGGTTCTGGAATGGCGACCACGTACCGGAAGACGTAGCGTTGGAAGGCCTCCTACAAGGTGGACCGATGACTTGGTAACGGTTGCGGGAGTCCGATGGATGCGAGACGCACAGGACCGTTCGCTGTGGCGACGCTTGGGGGAGGCCTATGTCCAGCAGTGGACGTCTTTCGGCTGAAATGATGATGATGATGATGAGAAGGAGGCAACCGCCTGCCACTCCTCGCTCCGGACCATGGCCTGTACCAAGCCCCGGCGCGATAGATCACCGCCGCCGATCGCCTCCACGAGGACACGGCGTTGCTCTTCCCAAGCGGGGCACACCTCCACCGTGTGCTCCACCGTGTCTTCCGGGCGGTCCACACAATGGTGACACCCGGGCGTTTCTTCCACACGAATCCGGTGCAGGAACCTACCACACTTACCATGTCCGGTGAGGACCTGCGTCATGCGGAAGGTATGGACGCCGTGTTGCCTATCCAGCCACTCCTCAAAGAACTGCTTGGGAGTCAGAGAGCCTTAACTATTTCCGACGATTTCATTTCTCTCTAACTATGCTAACAACAAAATTAAAATGGAAATGGGCGGGTCACCTAGTCAGAAACAGAAAGGAGAAATGGGCTAAATTAGTAGCCGAATGGTACCCTAGAGAAGGCAAACGGAAGAGAGGACGCCCGATAAGAAGGTGGGACGACGATATAAAGGCGGAAGCGGGGCCAATGTGGAAGAGGAAAACCCATGACCGGGAACTGTGGAAGAATATGGGGGAGGCCTATGCTGAAGCAAAACAATCTTCTAAAACCGATGTCGGAAAATAATTTTTATATTTCATTATTATTAACTAAACAGTGTCAATTATTATTATTATGCTAACAACTGTAATCTAAGTCCAATGATTTGTCTTTTCGCTAACAATTTTTTTTTAGGTTCAATAGCAATAGAATTATTGTCCAGACATTTTTTTGCTACTTTGTTTTCCATTTAGAATGCGGATGCAACAAATTCAAATATTTTTGCAGTATACGGCAGCAAATGAATCAAGTCAGGCTTCTCGGTAAGCTTCGTTGAAGTAGTGAGTACTACCTACAATAAAATTCTCAGCTCCATTTTACCGAGATCGCGCTTGTTGCAAATATTCCACATATTGTCCAGTTGTGGAACACTTGAGATACAAAACTACACTAATTTTACATCACAATATTCATTTATAGACAGGGCAGGACATTGCTCGCAGAACAGATGGTTGATGGAGATGAAAGATTCTAGAGCACGTACCGGAAGATGCAGCGTTGGAAGTCCTCCCACAAAGTGGACCGATGACCTGTTGAGGGTCGCGGGAATCCGATGGATGCGAGACGCACAGGACCGGTCATTATGGCGACGCTAGGGGGAGACCTATGTCCAACAGTGGACGTCTTTCGGCTGAAATGATGATGATGAGGATTCATTATAGGAATCAACCTCTGAATAATTAAAACAGCCACTGAACGTCTGAACTTCTTTTGAAAAAATCCCGCCAAAAAATTCAGTCGTGGAGTTAAACAAGGTCAAAAATTTGACAAAATGTAGTCATAGGGTAATTACGAGACTGCCAGACAGTATTGTCTGAAGCACACACAATACACCTCCATGCTTCTTAGGACACGTTAGAAAACACGTGGCGGCCATGACCAGGATCGGAATCAATGTGTTTTTGTTCAAAAACAACAACACAACATTATACTTGTATTGTAAATGGAAGAAAAGGTTTATCAGATGCCATCAGGTTACTCCGCCGTGCACTTGTGATCAGCATAGAGATGCATATCTCAAAGTGCAGGGTCATATTTATATTTAATGCGACCGCTACCGCAGCTTTGGAACGCAAAGGGAAATTGGGGAAACAGGGCGAATTCATCAGTACCTAAGTCCGTAAGTAAGATGTCCCTCTCGCTCCACCTAGAACGGGAGAAGGTATTTCATGATTTCCCACTTTCCACCCTAAAAATAGTACATTATTATTGTCTTCACTTGTATAAAAAATTGCGAGTCATTGCAACCGAGGTGGAATTCGCCCGCGACGCAGGCGAGGGAGTTATGGAGCCGAGTGCTGCAGTGATAAATTTCCACGTTATTGAGAACCCGATTGCAGTACCGCATACTGGGTCGAATTGTATTTTCAAACCGTCCAGGGACCCAACTAAACTCAAATATACACATCAAAATTGGTCAAACCGTTTAGGAGTTAGATGACAAACACACGTACAGAAGAATTATATATATAAAGATAAGATTAGATTTCATATAGGTAAGTATGAACGTGACAATGGCGTCTAAAAGGTTAAACACTACATAAAGGGTGTTATTGATTGATGATGATTCACAAGTACCAGATCGTGACTAGGTCTAGGGCTTATTTTCCAAAGACAATTGAAAAGTGTTAACATTGAATTCTACAGCAGAAAATAATTATGAAAGAGTTAATTAATTGATAATTTTTAATGACTTGATTTATAGTTGTAAGAAGGAAATTAATTAGTCGAAGTTAAGATACTATCTGGTTTGTATAAATTCATTTTCTTTTGTTTTAAATTTATTATGATATCTTTTTTTTCATATTTTGCAAATTATTTATTTAACAGAAACTTAAATGTAATCATAACGTAATTAAAACTAACTTACAAAATAAAAATAAAAGCCCTAAAATACTAAAAAAGCAATCTAAAGCACGGCGTCGAAAAACTCCTCCACATCGCTGTCGACTGGTAATGTACCCAAAAGACTGGCGGCATTGCTACGCTGAATGGCAATGCTTATCCTTTGTCCGAAGTAAAAGCCAGCCCTTGGGTCACATCACAAGTCATTTTATTAGATTAACTGTGCCATACTTTTCTTGATGATACATCAATAAACTTTAATAAGTATATATGCCTATTGATTAGTACAATAAAATAGCGGGTGTTTGTTTTTTTTTAAATTTTAATTTGTTCGAGTCCCGGGCGAGGCAAGCAAGTTTTAGAAAATCTTTGAATGCAGTTTTGTTTCTTTTTAAAAATAAAGGAATGTCTCCTTTAAGTAAAATGAGCCAATTCTTAAGTTTCCCTCCAGGGCCCGACTTATTTTTCCACACTGTTATAAAAGCGAAATACCACTCACTGATTAATCACGAAATCTTAGAAACTATAACACCTATAAACTTAAAATCTGGTAGGTAGGTTCCTTATAGGGTGTAGACATCTGCTAAGAACGGGTTTTACGAAACTCCACCCCTAAGGGGATGAAACGGGGGTCCAAAGTTTGTATGGAGAAACTGACTTTCACGCGGGCGAAGCCGCTGGCAGAAGCTAGTAGATTATATAAAGATCTATCTAAACGCCTTGTTGATGCTTTGCGTGACCCAAGGGCTGACTTTTACCTCGGTCTGAGGAAAAGCATTGCCATACAGCGTAGCAATGCTGTCAGTGTTTTTTTGGGTATTTTACCAGTCGACAGCAACGCGCAGGAGTTTTTGGACACCATATTTTAGTTTGTATTTTTTTTATTAGGTATACGAAAAAAAAAGTATTATGCTTAAAATTATTTAGTTAAACATATAGGGCCAATATCTTCATTCCTGATGCGGTCACGCATGAATACTCCGAGCATAGCACTTTCCATTGCCCTTTAGGTAACTTTAAGCCTTCTGAGGCCCATTGTACCTAGACCGTCAGCAACTGTAGGGGCCTAGCAGGGTCGAAGCCTACTGGGGACAAGGGTCTGATTCTGAAAGGAAGACTCGGCCCTGGTACGAAAGGCAATGAAGGAACAGGAGTGGGTTTTTAGTCAGTAAAAGTCTGACACTCCGGGGGATGTCATAAGATGATTTTCCCACCAAAAAAAAAAACCCTAGACCGATAACCTGTGATGGATGCGAGACGCACAGGATCGTTCGTTGTGGCGACACTTGGGGGAGGCCTATGTCCAGCATTGGACGTCTTTCGGCTGAAATGATGATGATGATGATGATGATGATAGGGCCAATTAATTTTTCGTAGACATTAAAAAATCTTCCGGTAACAAAGATGTACGCACATCTAGATATGTGCGTACATCGTTGTTATCGGAAGACTGGCTTAGAGCCCTCGAGCTACTTTTATAGTTTTCTATAGAAAGTGAAAGACTACTCACTTTCTCTCTAAAGTGTTTTTCAAAAAAGTAGTCAATTAACTTTTAAGACATGGATATCGTGCGTTATGCGTGTTAAGTTTAATTAAAATCGATGTTACATTTCTTCTATAATAGTTACGGTCAAAATATCTTGACCGATCCGAACTTCGAACAATTGCCTGCGCAGTAATTCTTTTTAAGAATCATGGTAAATGCGTATTTCGAGTATACGCAATAGTTCGGAACGCCTAACTTCAGAGTGATTTTTAAGTGGGTAATCATCAAATGACGCTCAAGGTGAAGCGAAAAGGAGTGTTAGACGTTACTGGCTAAAACTCACACGTTCTCTTCCAATTCGGTCGGCACATCTAGAGCGAGGCCATCAAGAAGCATGGGGAAGCGCTTAAAGTCTCCCTTGATATCTCGAAGGTTTTCGACAGGCTCTGGCACAAAAGCCTTATTGCTAAGCTTCCTTTCTTCGATCTACCCACTGGTCTGTGGGATTGGATCGCAGACTTCCTGAGAGGTCTATCCATCCGAGTGGTTATTGATGGCTGCTCGTCCGGTCAAATGGATGTTAAGGCGTCCCTCAGGGGTCGGTACTCTCGGCAACAATGTTCTTGTTGCACATAAATGACCTACTTGAATCTGGTACCTTTGAGTATGCAGACGACAGCACTGTTGCTGAGTGATACGTGTCCGACGCACGAGCTAGTGGGTCACACATTCAATCTTTGCGAGAGGCTATGGTTGAACGCTTGAACTTGTTCTTAAAGGCGGTCTCCGATTGGGGAGATACCAATCTGGTCTAGTTCAATGCTGCTAAAACCCAGGCGTGTCTTTTTTCCGCTAAACGGAGCAAATTCTACCTGGCTCCATCTTTCCGAGTTGTGACCGTGCCGATAACCGATCACCTTGAGCTTTTTGGGGTGACGTTGTCGTCTACCCTCAATATAGGTTCTTACATCGAGGCCAAATCACAACTGGCTTCGATCGTGTGTATGGAGTACTGCTCTCATTTTTGGGATAGGTCTGCCAAATACCAGCTTGATGCACTGGAGTCGATTGAGAAGTGAGCCAAGAAGATCATCGGCAATGATACACTTGTCGAGTCTTTCTTGTCGAGAATTTTATTGTACAATTTAAATCTGGGAAGTCCGTATCATCATCGGACCACTAGACGTGCGGCGTTGCGCCAATGGTGGACATCCCACCCATACGTACAAAGCGTTTAAGGAACACATTCATTGTGCATACAGCTACGGAGTGGAATTCGCTGCCGGAGTCTGCATTTCTTGATAACTACAACCTAAGGTTCTTTAAGGTTTTCGCGTTAGTAGCGATGCTGTCACGTGCGTTAGTAGCGATGCTGTCGCGCGCTTAACACGCGACAGCATCGCTACAAAAAGTCGCCGTGGGTGAGGGGCTGTACTCCTAGGCAAGTACCGTGCGCTCCATCGTCGGCCTCATCATCGCTTACCATCAGGTGAGATAGTGGTCAAGCACGGGCCTATTAAACATTAAAAATTAAAAATAACCCCTTGGTAAGACTGTCTGTCTGACCTTCGAGCTTCAGAGGCTGACTACCTATAAGGACGGAAATAGCAGCCGGAACCAACATTTTAACATGCCTCCCGAGGCATAGAGGGGTCTCGTTATGCAATTAATGGTCACCCATCCACGAACCCGACCTCGTCAAGCGACGATAACAATCAGAAATTGAGTCATCGATGAAAATAATCACGAATTCATCACACCACCTGTCTGGAGTGTAATTTCCAAACACACCTATCATACAACGACGCTTTAGCAAGAGCTCCATCATTGCATGTCATGAATTGCCCATGCGCATGCGTAGGGTTGCCAGGCGGTTGATAGTGGATAAAACCGACCAATGTGTGTAGTTTTTTGTTTTGTATGTTTCTTTTTGTTTAATTGTGTATTGTAAACTGCTTCTTTTTTTCCGTTGTGTGTTGCTTTTAATATTGTGTGTGTTGTATGTGTTACCTATGGATGGAAAGGTCCGAAATAAACGTTTATTATTATTATTATTATTATTACATTGCTTAGAGTTTATAAATAAATTATAGCGACATCTGCGGCGTCACAAAGGAACTAAACTACGAAATCTTCCATCGCGCAATTAAAGTTCTCCGCGCGATTTGAACAACAACAACAGCCCAAAATCATCTCTCGGGCAGTTGCCCAAACCAGACAAAATACCCGTCTGGTCGGAGGATCTTTTCAACGGAGGTTATCGGGATTATACACTCTATTCCGCAAACCTCCAAAAAATTATTATAATAATACATCTATGTTAAATGTTCCATGTTTTTAGAAGCACTGACTCCGAAAAATCAAAATCCAAGTTAGTTGCCACTATAATTTCCTTATTTTTCGTCTTTATAATAGCCCGTTTGGAGGCCCTAATAACGAATATCTCTATGTATATCGACTAGCTTTTGCCCGCGGCTTCGCCCACGTACATAAAATATACCCTATGCCATTCAGGAATAAAGCAGCTTTCTATCGGTGAAAAAATTTTAGCAATCGGACCAGTACTTTCAGAGATTACCTCCTACAAACAAAAAAACAAATACGAACGAAAACCGGCAAAGTCCAAGTCGGCTAATGCGAAAGTTTTTTTTTATTGTTGATTAGGTTGGTGCTTGACCACTATCTCACCTGATAGAAAGCGACAATGTGGTTGACGATGGAGCGCGCTTGCCTAGAAGTAAAGGGCCTATTACACCATTCGATATTCAGACAGTTTTAGTCTATGATTCGACATATCGCTTAATGTAATAAGAGTTAGACCGTTCTTACTCGGAACAAAAAATAAGACAGTCTGAATATCGTGTGCTGAATATCGCGTAGTGTAATAGGCCCTTTACATATTCACTCTTGAATTAAAGATTTCCAGGTTGTAGCTAACAGGAAACAGACTCCGGCAGGGAATTCCACTCCTTAGCTGTACGCGCAATAAATGTGTTCCTAAAACATTTGGCGCGTATAGGAAGGATGTTCACATATACGCGCGATGGGATATCAATATATTTTTGCGTGTCAAGGTCAAATTGGCCACCCAAAACTGGAGAACTTATTTGATAATTTGCCCTCTCAAATTCCTAAAAGTTCGAATTGGTACCTGTACCGAACTGTATAGGGTGACTGGTAATTAGTGTGCGATACTTAAACACGTGATTGTGCTCATGATAACCAACAACTTTTACTATGGGAACTAACCTGAATTTGGTTAGCTTTGCTCCCATAATAATTTTTTTTTGTTATCATGAGCACAATCACGTGTTTAAGTATCGTACACTAATTGCCAGTCACCCTATATATAGAATCCATCTAAATAAATCCATCATCCATCTATGTAAATATACAAAAATCCATCATAACTTATGGTAGCCCAGAGTCCGGCTAAAAAGACCGTTGGCTCGGCTGTCAAGCTGAGGCCCTACCGACGACCTTAACTGAATTGTTAAAGGGATGGAGCTACATAGTGTATATAGCTCCATCCCTCTTCCTCCCTCGCAGGCCTGACATTTTAAAACGTCATGGTAAGGCTCACAAAAAGCTGACAATAGTCTTGTACCAAATCGGACATTTTTAGGTTCGCACTGTACTAGTACAGTGCGAATAATGTACTAGTTATACCACTAATAGAGCAGATCAGTGGTGGCCGAGTGGAACGGCCCCGACTTACAAGTTGTAGTTCGCGGGTTCGTGCATTACTTTGTGTAATTTATTTCATCACCACTGCTCTCAAAACGGTGAAGGAAAACATCTTGAGAAAACCGGCATGTCCTAGAACCAAAAATTCGAAGACATGTGACATTCACCGACCCGCACTGGGCCCGCGTGGTGGATTACGGCCCATTCCTTCTCCTAGAGAGGAGGCCTTAGTCCCAGCAGTGGGAACATTGAAAGGCAGATTATGCTTATGCTATGCTATACCACTAATAGTACTCAGAACTATAACCGTTATCGTATAAAAAACTTAATGTTTTTACTTACGTAACCATTAAGTTATGAAATGAGAATATGACGGATTTTTGTTATAGTGGGGCTACGGAAAAAAGGTATAAAGTATATATGTCGTAGCCTGCGGGGTTACCATGACGTTCAAAGTAAGATTGTTTCATTCTTATTTCAGTGTAGGTACAAGACAGAGCTATACAGGTTGTCTAGCGTCATCTCTTACCCACACTGGAAATAAGAATTAAACAATCTTACTTTAAGCGTCATGGTACATGTCCAGATCATAGAAATTGATTACTTCATGAAAAGGCCAAGTAAAACTGGCCAGATCGTTTTAAACGTTATTTCAATCTTCGTTTGGCCTACTTTCTTTAGACCTTTTATTAACATTGAAATCCTACATCAATGATTTGGCCAAACGAGGATTGACATGTCATCAAATGTTAACGTTTATACGATCTGGCCAGTTTTAGTTGGCCATATCATGAAGTGGCCAATTCTAAGATCTGGCCACGACATATACCTAATTCATTTTCACTCACTTCCACACACACACACACACTTTAACAGCCTTGTGACTGTGACTTGTGAATGGCGATGGTTTAACACCGTGAACAATCAAAGCGCATAATTTCTAAGCGGTTGATTCATTCTCGGACGATGTACAAATAGTCCAATTAAAAGTTCGCATTCGGTAATGTTACTTTTCGTACAGATCCGACCACCTTCACCTATATTACTACTAATACACAAGTACACAACACTAGCTGACAACCCTACCCATGCACCCGCGCAGACCATTCTCTCACGTGACGAGTTTTATAACAACCGACTGCGGGGTTTCCTCATGTGTGTGACAATATTTTTTTAAGACGGATAATGTCACTATAATTTGTCAAATAATAATTAGTCATTAAGTGACTAGGCTTATCGTACAGATAACGTTAAATTTTGACGTTTACGATTTCAATGACAACAGTGACTCATTATTATCGTTAAAAAAATTAGTGAACAAAAGATGCAAGTAAATATCGAATCTCCGTCGCTGCAAAAGCGACCGGCGGCCAAGCTGAACGCATGCCAGAGGGTCATGGCCATCCGGCTCGTGCGGGGATACCGCACGATTTACCGCGAAGCGGCGAGTCTCCTTGCTGGCCTACCACTATGGGATCTGGAGGCAAAAGTCCTTGCATGCATGCCCGATTTGGGCGTGGAGATGCAACGCCGCCGCGCCGGGGCGAAACTCTGCTGCCGCGACAAGTCGCGGACTCGCGGCATGGCGGACAAAGTTCCGGCGGGATCTCACGGTGGAATGGCGACAGCGACTGTCGCAACCCAGTGCTGGGTACGCCATAATTATGACTGTAAGTCCCCTCTTTGAGGAGTGGCTAGAAAGATGTCACGGCTTCCTCACTTTCCGCATCTCGCAGGTCCACACTGGACATGGCAAGTTCGGGAGGTTCCTGCATCGGATTCAGGCGGAAGAAACGCTCGAAGCAGTAATGCTAGTGAAGGTGGTGGCCGCACGCGTGAGGTAACCGCCCTCACGACCCAGTCCCCCCGGGATCCCGACTCCGATTTCCAGTCACCGTAGGCGTGGGCTTGCGGACGGCGAGCAACGGGTTTATTAATTTCAATGGATTATTTATTTATTTATTCCTTAAGCTTACAAATATCTTTACCGGCTAGACCCAATACGATATTATAGTTCTCATATTTTATACTATAAAGTCATGTCTTAATTTTTTTTTTAATTTTAAAGGTAGCTTCGCAAAAGCATTTAGCTTATCAATGGTCGTTTTGAAAGTATTTAGTTTTTGATACAGAATACAGTCACGTTGTTTTCCATTAGAAAACAGATGTAGTATATTTGCAGTAGGTACCTATTTGGCAGCAAATTTATCGAGTTAAGGACCTATTACACTACGCGATATTCAGCACACGATATTCAGACCGGTCTTACTCAGAACCAAAAATAAGACAGTCTGAATATCGTGTGCTGAATATCGAGTACTTAGTGTAATAGGCCCTTTACCGATCCGATCCGATCGCGTCTGTTTCAGTTATTCCACAACGTTTTTTCTAGATATGCAGACACTTGAAATACAAAACAATACCAATTTTATATCACAACTAGCTGTTGCCCGCGACTTCGTCTGCGTTAAGTTTGTAAAACTGTACAATCATTCTGTGCTTGCAATTCATTCTGAAAGCATCGTGATTATTTATTGTACTTTCACATAAAACGGTTAAAGGTAAAAACGCAAATTACCTTCAGGATACATGTTATGTACTCGTCCAGATCCAGATGTATGAACGTCAATGAATAGAAAGAGTATGTAAGGGTCGTAGCAGTTGGCATTTCTGCCTACCCCAAGGGAAAAGGCACTAGTTTATGTATGTTTCTGGTTTATGTTCGGGTAAAACAACATTGTCACAGTGAGCACGTCACAATCGCGGTGCGGATCGCCCGGAGAATACGATGGAGCTTACGGTGAAAGTCAGTCCCGCTTGGTAGGAGCGCCGGCGCCGCCGTGTCCTCATGAAGGCAATTAGTGGAAAAAATGCCAACCAGTAGCCTCCTTCGTGAAGCACTACGATCAAAGAAGGTGGCTGAAACTATGAGGGATGATGAGGGAAGTGATGCTCCAGGTGTTGAAAGCCGCAGGGCGATTGCGGTGGGGACGGTTCCACCGGTCATCTGGTCAAAGCAATCCTGAATCGACGGTGCGTAGTAATCTACGCGCGACTCATAGAGATGTCAGCAAATGGATAGGGCCCTCTAGGGCCAATGTCTGCTAAGGCTGCGAGATTGTTCGAAAGAGTTACCTCCTGTAAAATTTTCGCCTCAATAATGTTTCACTGAAGAGACAGCTTTGGTAGAGGTAAACGAAGGAGCATAATCGGGACACCGACTTTCAGCTGGATAACGTGCACTGATAGTGTAAAGCCAAAAAGCCAGTGAATTCAAAAATTACCATCATCATCAACTATCTTCCTCCACAACAGTACTTATGAAGAATTTGCGAGAGCATGCTTGAATTGATTGTTGCAGCTTGATCATTTGGGGCGTAAAAATTACTTGTTCATTTACCTAGGATTTTTTAGTGTGTATTTGACTGACGTCCTCGTATATCAGACAAATGTTATTCTATAGTGGGAACTACCCTATGAAGAGTCTCCAACTTTTGAATGAATTTCGGTGAAATCTTGAACGCGGATCCAATCGAACTCACATATTGATGGCCAAACCGAGAGGTCACTGACGCCGATTGCTTCTATGAAGACACGGCGGTTCACCCAAGCAGGATAAACCTCCACCGCATGCTACAACGGGTCCTCCGGGCGATTCGCAAAATGGTAATATCAGGGTACTTCCAACCGAATCCGAAACAGAAACCGCGTGAAACACCCTCAACAGTCCTGAGCTTGTGTATCCATAAAACAATGAAATTCCGGTAAACAATGCAGCAGCCGATTAGTGTTATCCCTGAGACTGGCCTCCCTCAGAGGGTTGTTCCAGTGTTGGTCACCACTCACTGCAAGGAGGTAACGTACGGATGTCAACGTAAGGTTGCAAGGAATCTGAGATAAATCATACGTTGGTGAACTGTGATCAGGAACGCAAACCTTTCGACCCCGTTTTATATAACAAAACACACCATTATTAGGCCGCAAGGTGCCATCATCCCGGAGGACACAGTGGAGCACACAGAGGTGTGCCCCGCAAGGCAATCGAAATGGCAATCCCGAATGGCAGGCGGTCGCCTCCTTCTGCAAAACCGCAATGCTAGCGAAGGAGGAGGCCGCACGCGTGAGGGAACGAACGTCCTCACGCCGAGCCGAGATTCCGACCCCGACGACCAGCCACGGTAGACGCGGGCTTGCGGACATCCAGCAATGGGTCGTCTACAGCCGTCCGGCCGTCCGATAATTGACCGGACCAAGCCCAGTCGTCAACAGCGCGTAGTGATCCACGCTCTCCTCAAAGAGATGTCGCAAAGGGCAACTGAAGGACACAGGTGAGGTTTTAGTCAGTAAAAGTTTGACACGCCTTCCCGCTCCAACCAGAGTGGGAAAAGTCATTGGATGACATCCACCCTTAAAAAAAGAAAAATAAAGGTGTCCACACATGGCCCGTCTGTAATTTATTATGCGTGTATTTGAGAAGAATAATCAAGTTTATCATTATCATTATCATTTCAGCCGAAAGACGTCCACTGTTAGACATAGGCCTCCCCAAGTGTCACCATAATTACCGGTCCTGTGCGTCTCGCATCCATCGGATTCTCGCGACCCTCACCAGATCATCGGTCCACCTGGGTGCCATATTGCTACCCCTTCCGAAAATTTATCGTGTTATTTTAAAGTCAATAATTAAATACTAAGTATTTGCTTTTATCGCCTTTGGTTGGTATCCCTTGAATAATCACGGTCAATTAGCTTGTTACAACCACGGGAAAAAAAAGCAGTAGGATTAAAAATGCCTCCGTCTAACTCCAGTTTAACCATAACGGTTTTCGTCCAATTTTAAACAATAAAACTGTCTGCAAACTTGGGCGATGGTCATTCTTCTGCCACTCAGAAAATTACGTAAAATACACAATGCCATCTATCAAATATGAAGTTCAACTATCATTGTCATCATTATTGCTACTTTCAGTCTTTAGATGGCGTTGCGAGTATGTGGTGCCATATTTACAACATTTTAGTACGTGATTTTACTCGCCGCTTTGATTTTATTATGTGTTTTGATTAGTTTTTACAAAATATTTAGAAGATAACGAATAGAAATGTCAATTTTATTTTGAAAAAATGGTAAAAGTTATTTTATTACAAAAAAGAAGATAAAATAATGACAAAATTTTTAACTGTAGCTGAGGATCGAACTCGAAATGTCGTTCAATATCGACATTTTGGATTATTGCTCACCCCCCATAGCAAATAGCGTGATAATTTATAGCCTATAAGTTGCCCTGACCTATAAGGATTATGTATGCAAAATTTGAACAGGATCGGTTCAGTAGTTTTTGCGCCAACTAATACCATCGCAAAATAATTTTACTGTTTTATTATATGTATATATAGATATCCAAAATACAAAAAACAAATTGCGAATAATTAGAACAACCACTGAACTTCACTCGAAATAATCCCGCCAGAATCTCTCGTCTCAAAGTTATCAAACTGTCCAAGTCGGTAAATAGTAGCACAGAATAAGAAATAGTATAATAATATAGGTACCTGAATAATTTGACAGTGCTCTAAAGTTGACACTAGCTGAATGCACAAACCGTCCGAATTCAATAGAAATAAAAAAGTATTCTAGTAAAATGGCCGCCAGGTCTTGTACCGTCAGCATAAACTTTTTTATTTTTGTTTTGTGTATTAAGATTGACAGATATAAATTATGATTATTGTGTTTTGGAATGATTTATTTTTATGAACCTATTGACTAATTTATTAAATGGATTTGATTATTAAACTAACATAGTTTTAAGTGTCTGTCATTATGATTAGTCTGAAATAAATGATTTTTATTTTATTTTTATTTTAAAAACGACTAAGTAAAAAAATATTAAACACGCATCCATCATTATTAGGTTTTTTTTAAATTCCTTATTTGAAGGTTAAGTTAGTTAGGTTTAGAGTACCTACTTACCTAAATATACGACTATGACTATGTACCAATAAAGTTATTAAGAATTAAAAATTGAACTCAAATGTCCGTTCTTAGTGAAACTATACAAAACTGTCCCGCTTACAGAAAAAAAAATTTTTTTTTCATGGTCTATTGATTGAAACAAGTACACAACTTCAGAAAATTGCAATTCAGTAGGTATCTTCGAATGATTATTTATTTCTTAAAAAAATTACGATGACAATGCAAAACAAGCTTGAAAATCGCTTTCTTAGAGTTTTTTGATTTTGTTGACTGTGAGTTTACAGTCCAATTACGTACAGATTGCTTAATTAAGTAAATGCTAGTATATTAACCTAACTAATTGTTTATGGTGCAAAATCACGAATGGGTGATTAAGTAATTTGAAATATTTTCGTATTTAATATTTTCCTTGTATTATTGTAAATTTATTATCTAATAGGTACCTACAAAGGTTTTAAATAAAACTAGCGTTATTAGATAACTGGTGACAGTAGTCCGTAATGATATCTAATCGTAAAAACCGTAACGACCAGCGCGCCGGTGGGTTGACCCCGTTTTCGATATTGGTGTTCTACTATAATATTTTTAATTATTATTTTTTATTTTTTTTTACTTTAACAAATATTTGAAAAGTTTGTAAATTAATATTTTTTGTCTTGTTTGCATGTTTTTGAACTATAGTCTAATACTTACAATGGATAGAAATAAAATAAATCATTATTAAAAAATTCAAGACAAAAATAAAACTACGTTTGCGTGGGAAAATTAGTTAATTATTTCTGTATTTTAGGTGAGTTAATTATTTTTAAATTTTTCGTGGTCACGTCGCTATTTCATTTTAATTAATCAAAATTATATTTGTTTTTTATTATTTTTTGTCCATACAAATGTACGCAGTAGTTAGGTTTGGTATGAATGGCTAGTTATTTTTTTATGATACATGAGTAAGTATAATGTTTTTCTAACTAGTTATAATCAAAAACATATAAAAAAAAACTCTTACCTACCAAAAATATTTTTTCGTCACATTTTTATAAAATAAAAAATCTTACCTAGACTAGATATCACAGTATTCTATTTTCAAAATCCAAAGACTCATCCACAGAACCAATAGTGATCGACTAAACCAATACAGACACGCGCCGCGCTTTTAAACGGCAAAGCTTTTTTTCATAAAGCATGACCCTGACAATGGAAAATGACTATTTTATTTAGACCTTGAAATGTGCGGAAACAATATGACGTGATGGCTCAATATTGACTGGGTGAATGACTTTGTTACTATCCATTTTTGCTTTATAAAATGTAGGTAAGTACTATTTGTAGCAGGTACTTATACAGGTACAAACAATGAAGAAATGATATTGGCTGGTAAAAATTGCAGGGATATCGGGCCTTTTCAGGAAGAACGGCTCAAAAAGGCTCGAAATCCTTTTCAGGAAGAACATCACAAGCGACAGTACGTAATTTTTCTAGGAAGGGGTATTTTCTTTTGTAATTAAAAATTATTTATGATAACAAGTCTTATAAGTTTTAGAACGATATTATCAAAAATACTTTTAAATTAGAAAAGGAAATAGGTACCCCTTCTGCGAAAAAGGCAAACTGGCGATTATGATGTTCTTCCTGATAAGGCTCGATATTTTTTCTCATTAAGTACTCGCGATTGACCAGATCTAGACCAGACTACCTAATTGTAAGCAATGTTGTGGTCGACGATGGAGCACACTTGCCTAGAAGTAACCTATTCACTCTTGACTTGAAGACTCGTAGGTTGTAGCAATCAGAAAACACAGACTCCGGCAGGGAATTCTACTCCTAAGCTGTACGCACGATGAATGTTGTCCCAGAACATTTTGTGCTATCGGTGGTATAACACTCACCCAGAGCTGCGGGATTGTTCGAAAAAGTTACTGCGGCCCTGGACCGCAAAGGGCAAACTGAAGGAACACTCCTTCACGCTGCACCCAGAGCTGGAAAAGTTATTTGACAATTTCCCTCCCAAAAAAGGGGGGCAAGAGAGAGATTTTTGTCTACATAAAAAGTAGTCCCCAGCATTCAAATCCCGAAATACAATAAGAACTATCTAGATAGTGTTGACACAGACGGATCTAAACACCAAAATGTTGATCTGACCTTGATTCCTTACAAACCCAGTAAAATAGTGTCTTCAACGATTGCATCGCTGCTTACAATCATAATGATATAAACTAGCTCTAGTTTAAATCATTAAAAAAAACTCTTATTTCAGTTACCAATTTGCTGTTTTTCTCAGGACTAACTCTGATCTCCGTACTAAACTATGCGCATCGGCAGGATTACTTGGATGAGTTACCATGGCTCTGGAACGCTAAAGAAAATAGGAATTAAATCGGTGGGTTTAAATCGATTAAAGTCTGACACTCCCTCTTGCTCGATATTCAGTTGGACGAGTCCAGGTCTTCGGTATATGCAGTATAAACGTCAAAACGAAGCGCACCGTAGAGGTTGTCTGATAGTAGAAAGGTGTGATGGCGAAATCAAGTCATATAATTCCTGCGCACTCTCTCCGTACGCTTGTGCTCAAAGCTTTGTAGATTGATCTTAACGAAACCTGGATCACCAATTAGCCTCTTCATACGCCTTTCTACTGAGTCCAAAGCTGCTTGATGGCGACGTGTTTTAAGATATATAAGTAGATGATGAATGAATCATGCGTTTATCAGACAGTGCAGCCCATTGGAAACAGAGACTTTTTAGTCATAAGACCTTTATAGCAAAAACTTAACCAGAAAATTGGAAATAACAACAGCAAAACACCATCATAACGAAACCTCAAACAGCATCAAAACTACAAGAAATCGAAGTCCAATTAGAACTGGACCCAACTCGCATACTTGCACGTCTCTCTAAAAATAATATTCTAGGAAGTTAGGAACTAATTTATTGGTACAAAAGATACTTTTTTTAGTGAGTGATAATTGACAGGGAAATATTTACGCACGTATTCAATATAAATTAAATGGCGAGTGATTTTTAAATTCTGCGTACTTATGAATTTGTGCCTTGTGTTTAATGGAGTCAAATGTGTAAGGATAGCTGAACCAGTACCTATTGGTAGAAGGATTGAGACATTGACAGACGACACTGAGGTTGGGAAGTCATTCTACTGGTTTCAAAAGGGTCATAAGAGGCTGAACAGCGCTACAGTAGTATCCTCTAAAGTTGAAAGACTTGAGAGCAACTGCAAGAGCCATCTGCCAATTGACTACAAGAAAATATCATAATATATCACCAAAGACTTGAATATTGTCATATTTACTCAAATGGTGAAGTACTATCAAGAGTTTCAGGAGCCTGTCCTAAATCCACGATTACTAAAACTTATTACATAAATATAAGAAAATTTTTTTTTTTTTTTTTATTAATGATAGGCTCGCGTTTGACCACCATCTCACCTGATGGTAAGCGATGATGTGGTCGTATTGTATTAAAACTAAAATAAAAAAGAAAATAGTGAGTGAGTGAATGTGTGAGGTGAGTTCAATCTCTCCTTGTTCAACCATGCTAACAAGACGGTCTAGTTTACTCATTGACGTGAGTAAACTTACTGATCACGTCAATGAGTAAACCTACCTAATTAGTTAGGTACCTACTGGTAAACGCGGGTTCAAACCCAGCCAGGCGCATTACTTTGTGTAATTTATTTCATCACCACTGCTCTCAAAACGCCAATCACCAATCCGCACTGGGCCCGCGTGGTGAATTACGGCCCATTCCCTCTCCTAGTGAGAGGAGGCCTGCGTCCCAGCAGTGGGAACATTAAAAGGCTGATTATGCTTATGCTACTGGTAATTAGTTAATGAGTGACGGTTAGCTTAAATCTACATTGTTATCTATTCTGTACTCACATCATGTTTGAGGATCCCATGGATTGAAATAACATCTAATGTAGGCAAACCTTAGTATTGTTTACTGATTTATTTTGTGACGAGTATCCTTGAAGCAAACTATAACTTATAATTAATAGTAGTAAAATATGATTGCAGGAGTATTGTACTATAATACAAACAGGGACCGTACCTAATAAAACTTTATAGATTACGACTGTTATGATTGTCAATGTCAAAGTCGTAGCCAGATTATTGAATTGGTTATTTAATTAAATTATCTGGTATCTTACCATGACGTGCTAAAATGTCAAGTCTGCGAGTGAGAAAAAGGATGGAGTTATACACCCTATGTAGCTCCATCCCTTTCACAGTTCAGTAAATAGAACTAACGCTCTCCTCACTCTCCTCATTAATTGTGCTTTTAACGCTATCCCTTTGATGACCTTTAGCTATTAGTAGGGCCTCAGTCCCAGTTTCATGTAGGTGCAAATGCGGAAAATAGAAAGAATCGGATTTGCAGCATTTTTGTTTGTTGATGACAAAAACTGGGCAAGTGCGAGTCGGACTCGCGCACTGAGGGTTCCGTACAAACTTCAAAGGTAAATTGCGGTTTAAGATTTATAACGTATTAAAAAAAAACCACTTACTGGATCTCGTTCAAACCAGTTTTCGGTGGAAGTTTGCATGATAATGTACGTCATATATTTTTTTTAGTTTTATCGTTCTTTTATTTTAGAAGTTACAGGGGGACACACATTTTACCACTTTGGAAGTGTCTCTCGCGCAAACTATTCAGTTTAGAAAAAATGATATTAGAGAGCTCAATATCATTTTTGAAGACCTATCCATAGAGGGTATGGGTTTGATGAAAATAAATTTTTGAGTTTCAGTTCTAAGTATGGGGAACCCTCAAAATTTATTGTTTTTTTTTCTATTTTTGTGTGAAAATCTTAATGCGGTTCACAGAATACATCTACTTACCAAGTTTCAACAGTATAGTTCTTATAGTTTCGGACAAAACTGGCTGTGACATACGAACGGACAGACAGACAGATATGACGAAACCCTATGGGTTCCGTTTTTTGCCATTTGGCTACGGAACCCTAAAAATGTACATTAGAAGACTTCCGGAAGTCAGAAACCGGTGCTTCGATATTATGATCACATAATAATATCCTAATATATATTATAATTTCTTTACTAACACATTAGAGTTACTAAAGAAAGCTAGCTTATTAACATAAATGATTTAACTCTATGATATCATCTTGTCTTAATTTAAATACATTAAATAATGATTATAATAATTATGTATTAAAATATATATATATATTTTTTTTTTTTTTATTAATGATAGGCTCGCGTTTGACCACCATCTCACCTGATGGTAAGCGATGATGTGGTCGACGATGGAGCACGCTTGCCTAGAAGTAGCCTATTCACTCTTGACTTAAAGACCCCTAAGTTGTAGCTATCAGGAAACACAGACTCCGGCAAGGAATTCCACTCCTTGGCTGTACGCATAATAAATGTGTTCTCAAAACGTTATAATTTAATTGTATTAATTTTACATTAATCTGTTTTAAGTGTAATTGGTTTTGGTTTAACCTATAAAGTTAAATCGTGGGTAGAGGCCTCTCCCAAGAAAAAAAGAGGTAGCTTTATCCTTTTAGGGTTCCGTAGCCAAATGGCAAAAAACGGAACCCTTATAGATTCGTCAGTGTCTGTCTGTCCGTCCGTATGTCACAGCCACTTTTTTCCGAAACTATAAGAGCTATACTGTTGAAACTTGGTAAGTAGATGTATTCTGTGACCCGCATTAAGATTTTCACAAAAAATAGAAAAAAAAACAATAAATTTTGGGGATTCCCCATACTTAGAACTGAAACTCAAAAATTTTTTTTTTCATCAAACCATACGTGTGGGGTATCTATGGATAGGTCTTCAAAAATGATATTGAGGTTTTTAATATCATTTTTTTATATACTGAATAGTGTAAAATGTCCCCCCCCCCCGTAACTTTTAAAATAAGAGAATGATAAAACTAAAAAAAATATATGATGTACATTACCTTATAAAATTCCACCTAAAATTGGTTTGAACGAGATCTAGTAAGTAGTTTTTTTTTTAATACGTCATAAATCGTAAACCGCAATTTACCTTTCAAGTTTGTACGGAACCCTCAGTGCGCGAGTCCGACTCGCATTTGCCCAGTTTTTTTTTTAGGTGTGAAATCATTGAGTATCTCCTCTCGCTCTGGTTGTAACGGGAATGTCGAAGTTTTACTGACTAAAACCCACTGGTGTTCCTTCAGTTGCTCTTGGCGTTCCAGGGCCGTGGTGATTCTTTCGAACAATCGAGGTTAGAGGTTTAGATGTATTCAAGGCTAAAGTGAATAGGCTCTTAATAAACTAGTGCGCCTCACCACCAATGATTGCATCACTGCTTACCATCAGGTGGGATCGCAGTCAAGCACTGGTTTATATCAATTAATAAAAAAAACAATCTCGAAAAGTATTTACGAGTACCTTTAGGAACAAATTACTGTAACATGCGTTTTGTCTGAGCAGAATAAACCATTTCGGCATTTTTCGCTACAAAAGGCGTAAAGACCATTTTGAAGAAATTTGCTTTTGTTATGCTCTCTTACTCAGTTTTTCACGATTTTCGATCTGTATTTTTAAAATTGCACTATGTCAAGTGAAGCAAATGGTTTTTCCTACACAGTGTTTCCTTAAAGTTTGTTACCTTATAACTTGTACGCGAAACTTTTTAATTTTTTGCTTATTGTCAAAAGTATGAGATTTGGAGTCGTTCTTACTTTCTGAATTATGAACCATCCCTCCACAAGTACAATAACATTTCTTATTTATATGTATGTATTTATTATTGCACTTATTTCTTTTCTGTTTGTCTATTCATTATGTTGCAACTGCCATGTTATGTTGCTGCACCACCAATAACGGTCGACTGGTAGAAAATGCCTAAGGCATTAAGTCCGCCTTTGTACAGTGTTATTTACATAAAGTTTAAATAAATAAAAAAAATAAAGTACCTAAGCGCCCAGATTTTTTTGGGCACCTTTTTCTTTTTGATAATATAAGCTTTCCAATTATTTACTAGAAATATTCCATACTTCGTTGAATAAACTGTATTTAACGAAGTAGAGAAGAATTTTGGCGACCAAGGTCGTTTTTGCGGCCACTGGGTCAGCGATTAGCGATACGTCTTAGATTATGAAATGTATTGCAAATATATTATGATCCGCTGTTACATATCATACAATTTGTAGCTATTGGGTTTATTCGATAGTTAAGTAAGTACACTGCTTTCGTTTCAGTTATACTGGTTTATAATAGGTTCCTAATCGAATCGAAAACGAAGTCCTCAACCTCGTCCGTCTAAAAAAACTACTGCACAGATTTTCGTGCGGTTTTCATCAATGGACAAAGCGATTAATAAGGAAGTTTTAGGTGTTTAATATACGTATATTACAGTAGAAAAAAAACCTGAGAATTACAAAGATTTGTAACACCCGTGCGAAGCTGGAGTGGGTTGCTAGTTTAATATAATTTATTAATCGACTTTCGTTGCAGACCGTACTTTGCTTACTTTCGGGTCAGTCATGTCAAAACAAACTATGGGCATAGAATAAGTAATAGTACAAGACGTCGTGTGCTATGGAATGTCAGTTGAGACTTTAGACTGGCCATCTCTTTACTGCCAGTGTCTTATTTTAATTTATTATATGTATATTTTTTTATTATGACTTACATGGTTCCTTCGTTTTACAAAGGGAAAAATAAACCTGGATTTTTGTAATATTTAGGTACACGTGATATAAAAGTGTTCATGGAGGTCCTTGAAGGTCCTTTCCATAGAGTTCTAAGCTTTGGAATGCTTTTGTGCTTTTGTTTTTCGCTTTGGAGTTCTGCGCTCTGTAATTAGCTTCATCTTTCTGGCTGACAAACTTCTTGACAAATTCGAAAAGCCTGGCAATTGGTTATTTGAAATAAATACTTTGAGTCTTCTGTAGTTATGTCCCTAGCATGGGAAATATATTTTGTTAGTAGGTAGATATTTTAGGGCCGTAAGATTTTTGGAAAAAGTTACCGCTGATCTGGAATGCAAAGGGCAAGTGAAGGAACACGGGTGGGTTAAAGTTAGTAAAAGTCACCCAGAGTGGGAGAATAAGACTTTTGTTGAAAAAAAGAATTGTGTATTTATCTCTAAGTATAGGTAGTCTTCTTCCTATGGCAATCAGGTTGTTATTTAGGTACGCTTTCCTAACGTATATTTCTATGAGTACCTAATCATAACTTTCAATGTATCATTACATATCTAGGTACCTATATTACTATTGTCCAAAACAAGGTTCGCTGTTTTTAAATTTAAACTTTTTGAAAGTTTCTAGCAACTCTTTTTACGAGAAATGTATAATGTCAGTTTCATTATGCAATGATACAAAATCACATAATATTTGATGTTGCACCTTGACACAAAAAATAATTCCAGCAAAGTTATAAAGTGAATGACGTCACAAAAAATAATCACGTTATTTCACTAAAAAGCATAGATCATCAATATAGAGATAATTAAAAAAAAACTTACCAATGTCAATCAAATAATTCCTTCCACATTTTTTAAACATTTGCCACTAAAGTCCATTTTTAATATTTAAACACGTTCGTAATTAATCAATTATTTAATATTATGAACACATTTTACATCTAATAAAATTCTAAATTTAAAACACGGAACAGTACATTCGATTCATTTTTTAAACTCGCGCTGCGTAGTGCGGGGAAAGCGGACGCGTCGATTTCTCCGTAGCCTTAACATCGACTGACTCCGTCGAGTTATTACGAAACCCCGTCTTTCATCTAGTGATGCTAACTTACGTATTATTATTATTGTTAATTCTACATTGCCGCATCATTTTTACCCTTACACTAAATATTCATTTAGATAAATCCGTGCTTTGGTAAGTTTTGGTACTTGGGCTAGATAATGAGTGTAAGTATTTTTACATAACTGACCCACTTACACAGTCAAATTAAGTAACGTATTATTCAATCATTAATGATAGGTAATGACTTTCCTTGAATTATAATTTATGTACCTACACAATCGACAATCGATTGACTCGGCGGCATAAATTCCCATCACTAGCGTTATTTAAATAGTTAGGATGGTTTGTTTGTCGCCTCGGCACGTAGAATAGAAGGCATTGTGCAAAACGCAGGCCTCATAATTTTGCTGTTTTGCACAACGAGACAGGTGTGACATAACGATAAAATAACGACTTATAAACTTATGAGTAATGGTGCGTCCAAATGATACCTACATAGGTACTTTGCGGGAACATTTGAAAGAGATTACGCCCAAGAAGGGTAAAGGGCCTATTACACTACTCGATATTCAGACAGTCTCAATCGATGTCGCTATACACTGGAGACTTACCCTCGGTTTCTGATTTAAGCATTCGAAGTTGAGAATTACTCAAACTCTACTTTGCCCTGAAAACCTGTCAAAATTTGGCAGTTAAGTATGGTTTGAGACGTTCTTAACTCAAAATTCTCAATTCAGAAATCCGCCCTTACTGAATGATACAGACCTTTTTGTCTGCACTGTTAATTTTTTTATAGAATTCCACGTAAGTCTGTACCGTGTAGATTGTGGACGCGACTGTACAGTCGCGTGGGCTTGCGGACGACGAGCAATGGGTAGCTCGCCGTCCGACCGTCCGGTAACCGTCCGCACCGAGCCCGAGTCGACGACGGCGCGTACTGTTCCACGTGCGCCTCTGATAGCTCAGTCTAACCGTAGGGGCCCTGCAGAGCCGAACCCTATGGGGCCATGGGTTGACTTCCGAAAGGGAAACCCGTGGCTTTGGAACGCAAAGGGAAAAAAAGGAACCAAGGTGTGGTTTTACTCAGTAAAAAGCAGACACTCCTCCCGCTTCACCTTAAAGCGCGAGAAGTCGTTGGATGATTTCTCAACTTACAAAAAAACCATCAGTACAGTCAGCTGAGAAAACTATCGACAAATCCTCAGGAAGTTTGTGCAAAGGAGCCTTGTTTTAAACCACTGCCCCGCATGGTGGGTAGAACCTTACTTGAGCAACCGCTCAAGTCAGGTTCTACGCACCTTTATTTTTTGGCTTGTTGAACAATAAAAATTAATATAGGTACTTCTAGGCAAGCGAGCTCCATCGTCGGCCACATCATCGCTTACTATCAGGTGAGATAGTGGTCAAACGCAAGCCTATCAATAATAAAAAGAAAAATTGAAAATGTTTTTATCCAGTCAAACTATGAATTTATTCTGCAGTTGGCTGCTGCGCTGCGTCACAGTATAGATATATGGAACAGTACGGAAACTACCTATAAATATTCGATCGAAACGGCACACTCACAAAAAAATACGCATCGATGAGACTCCTAAGCGTTTCTCGCGGTCCTGTCAGTAGCGAATGCCGCTTAGGAGTCTCGTCGATACGTATGTTTGTGTGAGTGTGCCGTTTCGAACATTTGTAGGTAGTTTCCGTACTGTTCCATATATCTATACTGTGGCTGCGTATTGTGGGTTCAAGTCCCGCACGGAACACGGAACCTATTTCGGACACGGAATAAATATTAATAAGGACAGGCATGTTGGTCTAGTTGTCAGTGGCCCTGACTGCTATGCCAGAGGTCGTGGGTTCGATTCCCACCCAGGACAAATGTTTGTGTGATGAGCACGATCATTTTTTCTGTGTCTGGGTGTAATTTATGTAGAATATGTATGTAATTAGAAATATATAAGCAAATTTATCAGTTTTCTGGTAGTCTTTTTTGTTCTTGATAGGTTCGCGCTTGACTACTATCTCACCTGATGGAAAGCGACGATGAGGTCGACGATGGAACGCATAGTCATAGCACAAGCTCTGCTTAGTTTGGGACTAGATGGTGTTGTGTGAAAGTTGTGGAATATTATATTATATTACTTGTATAGCCTACAGACAGTAAGTTGTTCCGGGTCTAGATGTCTTGTGTACGTGAGTAAGTTTGTAAACGCACCTCCACGATATAGAGTGGTTGCGCCTATATCGCTTGGTAATTGCCGCGTAAAAATTAGTTCCGTAATTAGCCGCATAGAATTAAATACCGCGTTTTGTTTGTGTGACAACTTGCAACACTTCCCATTTTGCATCCTTTTCCTGCACGACCTCGAGAGAAAGAGATCGCAGATAGACTCGCTCGGTATTGCTTGCAACGCTAAGACGGCGTCCCGCGCATTTTGCAAGAAAAAATTGGTTATTGTAGAACTTATCCGCTAAAGACACTAAAACCGCTAACGCTTTGTGCTTGAGAACTGCGCAGTGTTCAGTGAGTGTTATATCTCCTCGTCACTGGAGCAGGAGTCGCGAAATCCAGACAACGCCGGCCGTCTGACACATGGGCATCTCCGAGTTCAAAAGGTTAGTGCAATTTCCTCCCATATACGAGCTGTTTTTCTCTGCTTCCTAATCCTAAACGGCTCCAATAAGATCCATCTACTGCAAGGTGTCAAGTACATTATCTGAGAAACGCTAATCCGCAAAATACAGTCCACTTCCAATATTAGTAGTATATGCGCATCCATAGAGTAATACCTGGTTTGGAGCCAAGTTTAAAAAAAAAAACAAAAATTGGCAAAGAGCAAGTCGGACTCGCACACGAATGATTTTGTGCTACATAACCGACTTCAAAAAAAGGAGGAGGTTATCAATTCGGTTGTATTTTTTTTTTTTTTTTATCATTTTTTTTTTTTTTTTTTATGTTTGTTACCTCAGAACTCCGTCGTTTATGGACCGATTTGCAAAATTTTTTTTTCCCTGTACAGGATATGCTTCCAGATTGGTCCCATTTTTTTCAAAATCCAGTTCTGATGATGGAATCCATGAGGAATCGAGGGAACTCCTCAAAAATTATAGGCAACCCTATGGTAATTTTAGTATTTTCATCAAGAACTTAAGCATTTACAGTCAAAAAGTAACATTTGATGAAGTGGAACTGATGAAGAAGACCAGAAATGGTCAACGGAACTTCATACACAAATAGATATTACAATGAAGATATACATAGTTAAGCGACTATCACAATACAAATAAATGAATGATTCTGAATAGTTACGTTGAAAATGGTATCATCGAAGTGATCTGATGATGATGATGGAGCCGGAAGGTAGGCACTGACACTGATTAATTACGGAGTTCCGTAATTAATCAATGTAACCTAGCCGTGTTTGGACTTATTAGAATTGTCATGAGATGCACTTTGGCTACAAGGTACTATCGAACTGATCTGATGATGGAGTCGGAAGGTAGGCACAGGAACTCCGTAATTAATCAATGTATCCTAGCCGTGTTTGGGCTTATTAGAATTGTCGTGAGATGCTCTTTGGCTATAAGGTACTATCGAACTGATCTGATGATGGAGCCGGAAGGAGGAAGGTAGACACAGGAACTTTATAATAAAACAATGTAACCTAGCAGTATTTGGGTTAATTGGAATTGTCATGAGAAATAGGCACTCTGTTTATAAGTGTATCGCAACTAAAAAGTGTGAAATAAAAACTTTTTAGAAAAAAAAAAAAACCGACTTCACTAAAAAAAACACTAAAAGGATCAAAATAACTTTAATTTCGGAAGTCGGTGTTTCTCGGTATTGTTTGTTTCTTATTTAACACCGACTTCCGAAATTAAAGTTATTTTGATCCTTTTAGTGTTTTTTTTAGTGACGTCGGTTATTTTTTTTTTCTAAAAAGTTTTTATTTCACACTTTTTAGTTGCGATACACTTATAAACAGAGTGCCTATTTCTCATGACAATTCCAATAAAGTTCCTGTGTCTACCTTCCTCCTTCCGGCTCCATCATCAGATCAGTTCGATAGTACCTTATAGCCAAAGAGCATCTCACGACAATTCTAATAAGCCCAAACACGGCTAGGATACATTGATTAATTACGGAGTTCCTGTGCCTACCTTCCGGCTCCATCATCAGATCAGTTCGATAGTACCTTATAGCCAAAGTGCTAACCATGACAATTGTAATAAGTCCAAACACGGCTAGGTTACATTGATTAATTACGGAGTTCCAGTGCCTACCTTCCGGCTCCATCATCATCATCAGATCACTTCGATGATACCATTTTCAACGTAACTATTCAGAATCATTCATTTATTTGTATTGTCATAGTCGCTTAACTATATCTTCATTGTGATATCTATTTGAGTATGAAGTTCCGTTGACCATTTCTGGTCTTCTTCATCAGTTCCACTTCATCAAATGTTCTTTTTGACTGTAAATGCTTAAGTTCTTGATGAAAATACTAAAATTACCATAGGGTTGCCTATAATTTTTGAGGAGTTCCCTCGATTCCTCATGGATTCCATCATCAGAACTAGATTTTGAAAAAAATGGGACCAATCTGGAAGCATATCCTATAAAGGAAAAAAAAAATTTTGCAAATCGGTCCATAAACGACGGAGTTCTGAGGTAACAAACATAAAAAAAAAAAAATAATGATAAAAAAAAAAAAAAAAAAATACAACCGAATTGATAACCTCCTCCTTTTTTTTGAAGTCGGTTAAAAAATAAAATCGAACACACCGACAAAATAATGATTCTTGTATGGGAACCCGCTTTATTATTTAATTTTATTCTTTGTTGTTGGAGCGGCAATAGACACTCTTTCTGTGATGAACTCTCTACTTTATAGGGTTTATGAGATACAGCCCGCTGACAGACAGACGGACGGAAAGACAGCAGAGGCTTAGTAATAGGGTTCTGTTGCCGCCTTTCGAGTATTGAACCCTAAAAAATAAAGAACAGAAGAAGAAAAAACTGGGCAAGTGCGAGTCGGACTCGCACACTGAGGGTTCCGTACAAACTTGAAAGGTAAATTGCGGTGAAATTTGCATGGTAATATACATCATATATTTTTTTTAGTTTTATCATTCTCTTATTTTAGAAGTTACAGGAGGGGGGGGGGGGGACATTTTACCACTTTGGAAGTGTCTCTCGCGCAAATTATTCAGTTTAAAAAAGAAATGATATTAGAAACCTCAATATCATTTTTGAAGACCTATTCATACATACCCCACACGGGTTTGATGAAAAACAAATTTTTGAGTTTCAGTTCTCCAAAATTTATTGTTTTATTTTTTATTTTTGTGTGAAAACCTTAATGCGGTTCACAGAATACATTTACTTACCAAGTTTCAACAGTATAGCTGTTATAGTTTCGGAAAAAAGTGGCTGTGACATACGGACGGACAGACAGACACATGACGAATCTATAAGGGTTCCGTTTTTTGCCATTTGGCTACGGAACCCTAAAAAGCATTCTTTGCCAAGCAGTAAATGATAAATGATATTTATTTTGTAAATAGGTTTAAAAAACACTTTTACACGTCAATTTTTTTTTTTCGTCATTTTTAAACTAGATGAGGCCGGTGTTTCCTAGCTGACTACCCTGAGAAGAAACACCGAAACAAACTCAGGGGTCAAAGTCTCTTTTAAAGTCCATACAGTAAATATGTAATGGTCAAATCACATGAGAACCATGCAGATTTGTTTGAAATGGTCTTTTGAAGAAAGAACCATACAGATTTGAGTGGACCTGTCCAGTCAGTGCAAGCATTTGTCAGTATTTGTAAAGCTCAACTCAGGGCTACTAAGGAGCTCAACGACTTGACGAACAATACCAAGGAAAGGACATTTGGTTAGGCCGCAGAAAATACTCAAATTGCCAGACACATCAAAAATTACTGAAAAGGAAAAAAAAAAACAATCAACATAGTCCTCACGTTCACAATAATATAAGGAAAAATATAGGTAGTTTACAAAATGTAATACTTTAGCAAAGTAAACATTTTTGTCAAAAATTAATAGAAGAAAAAAAAAAAGTTAAATTGCAAAGTAAAAATAATCTACAATATCGAATTGTAATAAATAATAAAAAGCACAATTGAAATAAAAACAAAAGAAAAAATAATAATAATAAGACAACAGTTGCAGTGCGTACCTACTGGAGCAGGTCAATCCCAAGCCTTTTGGTCCTCAACATAGTCCTTTATAGTGTAAAAAGCCTTTTGGCAAAGTTTTCTCTTTACAAATAATTTAAATTTATTAAGGCTTAGTTGTTGAATATGACTAGGAAGTTTATTATAGAAGTGTATACATTGGCATCTAAATGAGCCCCCTATTTTTTTCAGCCTGGTTGTAGGAACCACAAATTTGTGTTTGTTCCTAGTATTAAAATTATGAACATCACTGTATTTTTTAAGTTATTTAAGTGGAACCGTTCATCTGGCTAATAAAAAAATATTACAATGAATCTTTTCTAATTACAGTAGTTGTGTTGAAACTGCAGTAATTACAACATACATACGTACCTAGCTGTTGCATCAATTGTACATTGCAGTGTTTGCAAAACTGATGCATATTTAATGTAAGGGTCTGCGCACACTTGAGACAAGGCTGTTTTGTCTACGACACGGCGCACACCATCAAGACAAAACAATCTAGCGGCATACGGCCAGTGTTGCCAACTTAGTGGGTTTTCCACTAAAACTGGTGGTTTTAACCCCCCATTTAGTTGCGAAATATTGGTTTTAGTGGCTAGTGGATTAGTAAAATTCAATTTCTTACTAAAAATGCGATCACTCGGGTGTAAATCAGCGTCCACGGGCGAGTCGGAATCGCGCGCAAAGGGTTCCGGACGAATCACATTTTTTTCAAATAGACCAGGGGATTATCCAAAATGTTAAATTATTGTGTGTAATTTATCTATATAATTATATAAAAGGAGAAACTGTCTGACTGACATATCAACGCACAGCCAAAACTACTGGGGCTAGGAGTGTTAAATTTTGCACAAGGCTTCCTTATATGACGTAGGCGAGCACTAAGAGAGGATTTTCCTAAATTTACCCCCTAAGGGGATGAAACGAATGTCCAAATTTTGTTTGGGGAAACCGACTTTCACGCGGGTGAAACTGCTGGCAGGAGCTAGTCTATAATATGTATGTATTTAGAAATATTTAAGTATAATGTTTATCAGTTGTCTAGTACTCATAACACAAGCTCTGCTTAGCTTGGGACTAGGCGACGTTGTGATAGTTGTGGCATATTATTGTTATTATAGCTCCACCTCTTTGACAGTTCAGTTTAGATCTTAAAATGGATCACGTTAAGAGCTCGTGGTAGCACTGCTGGTAGGTATTAAAAAATATCTTTTTGAAACAAGAAACAAGCTTACACTTACAGCATCTAAAGCGCCGTCACTCTGGGACTGTATAACCCTCTATATTTTTCAAGAGTTGCCCTTTGCGTTCTAGGACTGCGGTAATTCTTTCGCCCTTCACAGACACACACACACACACACTGTTGTTGTACAGACTGTTGTTTGCCTAATTTCTCTCCTTACAGCAATTGTATGCTATCCATTCTTTTTGCAACACCACTCTTTCAAAATCTATCATTCTACGTCGCTTCTTTGCGCAACCAATTAGAATTTTTTGAATATCTAGGTATCCAGTTATCACGCAATTTTGTCGTACCTACCTATCATTCTATACTTTTTTAATGTGTGCTTTACGCCACACTAGTTGTTTCTCCAGTATCGTGGATACATTTTGTAACTTAAAATTAATTAACTTTTTGCGAGTCCCAGTATTTTTTTTTAGGTGGGAAATCATCCAATGACTTCTCCCGCTTTTGGGTTGAGCGAGAGGGCATGTCAGACTTTTACTGAATAAAAGCCAGTCCTGTTCCTTCTTTGCCTTCGTTCTAGGGTCCCAGGGTACACTTTCGCACAACCTACGGACGAGTCTCAGTATAATAACACTTTCGCACAACCCATGGACGAGTCCCAGTATAATAACACTTTCGCACAACCCACGAACGAGTCTCAGTATAATAACACTTTCGCACAACCCATGGACGAGTCCCAGTATAATAACACTTTCGCACAACCCATGGACGAGTCCCAGTATAATAACACTTTCGCACAACCCATGGACGAGTCCCAGTATAATAACACTTTCGCACAACCCACGAACGAGTCTCAGTATAATAACACTTTCGCACAACCCATGGACGAGTCCCAGTATAATAACACTTTCGCACAACCCATGGACGAGTCCCAGTATAATAACACTTTCGCACAACCCATCGACGAGTCCCAATATAACAACACTTTCGCACAACCCATGGACGAGTCCCAGTATTACAACACTTTCGCACAACCTACGGACGAGTCTCAGTATAATAACACTTTCGCACAACCCATGGACGAGTCCCAGTATAATAACACTTTCGCACAACCCATCGACGAGTCGAGAGACGAGTGAAAAAAGAGAGATAACGCCTGAAAACGTTAACATTCAGTAATTCCGTGATTTACTCGAATATTTTACAAAACTTGTTCCAGAAAATAAACCCTAAGTTTTTGAAAAACAATTGATTAAACTTGATTAAAGCAAGGCTTCTATTGTTATACTTTTTTGACTTTTCAAATTTTTGAGTAAATTATGAAGTGTCAAAGTTTATGCAAAGTAGCAGATTATCAGAGGTCTTTACTGGATTAGTTTTAGGCAAAATAAATTGATTTCAATAGAAGCCTAGATTAATATCCACAAGATACTGTGTTTCCAAAATATCTAATGAAAATGTGTAATAACGTCATAATCGCGTAAGAGCGGTTGTATAAAAAACAGTGAAAATCAAGGGTGAAAATGTATGTCAAGTTGCATATTAACAACCAAAAAAGATTTTTTTTTTGACATCCAATTACTAACATAGCATTTTAAGATCAAACTAGGTACCTAACAATTTTCTTCTAAATTCTAATAGACTCTTAGGATGTCTGATTTTATTTTAATATTATCTATTCCTTTTATTATTTTACATAAAACGAAAAAAAAAAGGTAAATTTTGATTTATATTTTTTTTAACAAGATCATTTAAAAATATAAAATAGTAGCCAACCGGTATCAGGAACAGGGTCCAATAGCTACCGGCGGTGGTAAAATCTCCTGAAAGAGGAATCTCCGAACAATACGAGCCGTGTCCAGGAGTACTGGCCTTCTGGAACAAAAATAAAAACAAATAAAAAAAAACATGGTGGAATGGCGAGAGCGACTGTCGCAACCCAGTGCTGGGCACGCCACAGTTATAGTGGTAAGTCTCCTCTTTGAGGAGTGGCTGGAAAGACAACATGGCATCTTTACCTTCCTCATGATGCAGGTCCTCACCGGACATGGTAAGTTCGGCAGGTTCCTGCACGGGATTCGTGCGGAAGAAACGCCCGGGTGTGACCATTGTGTGGACCGCCCGGAGGACATGGTGGAGTGTAGCATACGGTAGAGGTGTGCCCCGCCTGGGCAGAGCACCGCGGTGTCCTTTGCGGCAGCGATCTCTTGCGCCGGGCCATGAAAGAAAGAAAAGAAAGAAAAACATATTATTTGGCGGAAATAGGCGCAAATTTAGAACTAACAAATTATAAGTAAGTATATTATGTGTCCTTGGTGCAGTACATGGCCATCGGAGTAAGGAGGAATGGCAGGCGGTCGCCTCCTTCTGCGAAGCAGTAATGCTAGCAAAAGAGACGGCCGCACGCGCGAGGGAACGGCCCTCACGCCCCAGCCGCCGGGATCCCGATCCCGATTTCCAGCCACCGTAGGCGCTGGCTTGCGGACGGCGAGCAATGGGTAGCTCGCCGTATGACCGCCCGGTAACCATCCATCAGCCCAAGTCGTGGACGGCGCATAGTGTTCCACGCGCGCCTCAAGGAGATGTCAGCAAAACCGTAGGAGCCCAGCAGGGTCGAAGCCTCTGAGGCCTTGGGTGATGCGAAAGAGACCCCTGAGGCCCTAGAACGAAGGCAAAGAAGGAACAGGAGTGGGTTTTAGTCAGTAAAAGTCTGACACGATAAGGGCAGAAGAAGTCATTAGATGATTTCCTACCTAAAAAAAACTGCCTAGCGAGAGCCTTCTCAGATGTTGGTAGAGACTCTTGGCTATTAAGTTATTGGCCGTCACGACTATCGGCACAATGACTGCTGTGTCCACTTCCTTCCTACATGTCGATAATCTCGCGAGCCAAGTACTCAGCTTTCACGAGATTATTATTATAAACTTGACACTGGCTAGCGGCTATATGACATGCACAGTGTGAAAAAAAAAATGTAGACGTAAAGTTGCCACACGTAAAAACCCCTTACGACCGACTAGGTACCGAAGACTCATTGCAATAATGATTAAAAATAATACAAAAATCGGTTAAGTATGTAGGTATGTACCTATTTTAAGTAAAGTAAGTATTGAAATTAGCTTCTGTGATCCGGTTTTACATTAAGGCCCTAGCGCCCGAGCAGTGGTATATAAAACAATGATTTTCTGAAGCCTACTTCCTCGGTAACGGCTGGGTTAATAGATAAAAAATGTTTATCATAGTGGACTGGCCTGTTGGTCTAGTGGTTAGTGGCCCTGACTGCTATGCCGGAGGTCGTGGGTTCGATTCCCACCCAGGACAAATGTTTGTGTGATGAGCACGATCATTTTTTCTGTCTGGGTGTAATTTATCTATATATATGTATGTATTTAGAAATATATAAGTATGTTTATCAGTTGTCTAGTACCCATAACACAAGCTCTGCTTAGCTTGGGACTAGACGGCGTTGTGTGATAGTTGTGGAATATTATATTATTATTTTTTTTATATTTTATTTATCTCAGGACCCTGAGGTCCTGGACCTTTGGGAGGCGTACGAGGAGCCGAAGCCAACTCGCAGAGGCCCTTTAGATAATTACAATGGAACATGATACCAACCGACGATTATCCCTGTACGCGCTATGCTAGAGCACCCAAGGACAACCCCCGGTTATTGAAAAACTGTTGCGACATATGGAGAACAAAGATAATAGGGCTATGGTTTTTGGAGTCTTAAGTGAACTGGTAACATGGAACTATGTCAAGACTATGGCCCCTGCCTGAACAACGTTATTAATATGCATCGAAAAAAGGCAGGGGGTGACTTGCACACTCAATAAATGGGCCCCCAAAAACGGCCGCTAGCACGAAGTGACGTAGCAACAAGAGGGCAACATATCCTGAGGTGCTTGAGGAGTGGAGAGGTATACCACGGCTATCAGGACAATCCCGGAAGTACGGTCAAGATCCCTACCAGCACCTTACTGGATTATACATCCTTCTCCCGAGCACGTTTGCTCTTGCGAATCTCCACTCAAGCCAGCCAATAAAGGCAAGAGAGAGGTGGGAGCTCAGTTCCTCGTCAGTGTTCACTACGGCCGGCCAATAAAGGCAAGCCGGAGATGAAGAACAAGAATTCTCCCGGGAGATCGGGTCCGTGGGGTCGCTAATGCCCAACAGTTCGCCACAAAACTGCGCTGCGGATTGTATCTCTCTTAGTCTGGCCCCTCACTCTAGGCATATTACGGCAAAGCAAACTTTACCGATACAGACCTAGGGTATATTGGAGCACGCAAGCCCCACCACGACGTCAACGTAGAGATACGGCGATGGGGATATTATTATTATTATTATATAGTTTCATGTACAACGTTATCAACATATTATGATTTTTTCGTGCATTTAATACTTTTGTCCAAAAAAAAAAATAACAACATGATATTTTTTCGCTTGTTTTCCCTACTCCTTTCAAACAGCTTTGATCTTTAGAAGTATGTTTACATAAAAAAAATCTGGTTAAGTGTTCTTCAGAATGTACATAGCTTAGGTAAGTCAATCAATATTTCGCAGAGAAAAGGCTCTATCTGGGCGCAGCAGCTGGCAGGAATTAAATGCACACATACTCGTACTAGAGAGAGTAGAGTAGAGCAGTGGTGGCCGAGTGGTAACGGCCCCGACTTACGAATTGTAGGTCGCGGGTTCAAACCCAGCCAGACGCATTACTTTGTGTAATTTATTTCATCACCACTGCTCTCAAAACGGTAAAGGTAAACATCGTGAGGAAACCGGCATGTCCTAGAACCAAAAATTCGAAGACATGTGACATTCACCAACCCGCACTGGGCCCGCGTGGTGGATTACGGCCCATCCCCTCTCCTAAAGAGAGGAGGCCTGAGTCCCAGCAGTGGGAACATTAAAAGGCTGAATATGTATGTTATGTACCTATGTATACTCGTACTGCCGCCTAGGGTATGAGTATGTGTGCATTTAACTCCGGCCAGATGTTCAAGGGACTATACATACGCCTTAACGATCATTGAACTACATTTATGAGTTTAAAACCATTTTGTCAGGTTCCGTCAGAATCACTGTGAATAATGTGCAGGGTTTTGACACGTCTTGAAGAGTCAGTGCTGCGCAAGAGACCCTGGAGTGCAAAGAACAACTGAAGGAACACTGGTGGGTTTTAGTCAGTAAAAGTCAGTCTCAGAGAAGTTATTTGATGATTTCCCGGATTCGGCAACCGTTCTCCTAAGACCGATTCGTCATTGGACTGTTCGTCGACAGGACGATTCATTTATTTCCGTTTCCCCAGCAGAATCTTTCACATATGGACATTTCGTCGACAGGAACTTTCATCTACGACACTTTCGCCGACAGGCTTTTTCAGCTACCGAATGTTTGACCGACAAGACGATAAGCCTAACTTTTAACTACAGACCTTTTCATCTACGGAGAATTCGCCGTCAATAAGACAAGCGATATTACAAAAAAAAAAAACACATTTCTACAGATTACTAATGTCTTATAACATAATAATAGGTAATGTGCGTTTTATTTTTAAGGAAGATGATTGACATCTAAAGAATTTTCGCGCCCTAGGGCGGCGCGAAAGGGCGAGCGGGCGTGTCATACTTTTACTGACTAAAACCATACCTATGTTCCTTCAGTTCCCCTTTGCGTTCTAGGACCATGGGTTTACCTTTCAGAAGTCGAGCCATGGCCCCGGCCCTTTCGTTGCAGAATCCGCCCGGAGCAAATAATTTTCCCTCCAGGGCCTGCGCCCTGTCCCTAGGCACCGCTGGCACTAGTTACGGCACTGGAATAAAGCCCAAGCTTGAGGCGTTCGGTACTACAGTAGATACTCGTGTTGTTTTCCTGGTATCTGGTAATGAGGAACACGTATTAAATTAAACTTAAACCACTAAGTCTGACAGTACCTACTCTAGAAAAAAAAATCGTTTACGCACGAGTCGACTTCGCAAAATGGGACAGAGTTAAAAACAGTGAAGTGACGGTTACTTTTTTTTTGTTATTTTTGTTGGTAAACTAAAAGGAAAAATTGACTGTTCAAAGTTCCAGGTATTGAAGTTACTCACGGCGTAAAACGTTGTAGGTAGTGACGGTTAATTACTACCGTCATACGTAACGTCGTGAGTGTTTTTACCACTTGTTGAGTGTTAACGATTTAGTTTACTTATTTTTATTGTAGTTTATTGTAGCATAGGAAATAAAGTACATACAATAGGCCGCGAAACGAAACTAGATTAAGCGGTTTTCTTTATTCTATTGTAACTCCGTACTAGGTAGTAGGTATACTTACCTAATCTTAGGGACAAAGCCTGTGACAAAGCGTTACCAAAGCCGAGCGGTCGACTGTACAATGCCTCACAACTAGGGTATCCAATCCCGCATGTCTGCGGAATTTACGAAATTGGGATTTAAAAAAAATAAGTATTTTTGTTTAAAAAAATAAAATAAAAATACCTACTTAAGTAATTTTAAAAATATTTTGTTTTATTAACTAGAGTTATTTATTACTCATTCAAGTAATTGAATATAGATAGTGATTTTTTGGAGGTATCAATATATAATCAGTTTCTTTTAGGGCTATATTTTACTGGGACATCTGCGGGGCTATTGCGTAACTCTGTTGACAGTTCAAGTGATGATCACTTGTTAACAATGTGCATCATTGAACTGTCAAACAGCTAGTTTCATATTGCCTACCTTCAGTGACCAACTGCAGTGACGTCATTAGCCACTGGTGCCTTTGATAGCCACCGTAACACGTTTTGACAGATGTTATTGTATCGATAATTTAAAAATTGCGATTGTGTAAGCTTTTGAAGCTGTATAATAGTCGATAAAATTTTAGAGTGGTCAGAATAGGCACCGTAATTTTTTATAATTCACCACAATTCCACCGTAGTTTGTTAGTCACTTGTGTGATACGTAATACCAATTTTATGAAATTGTCAGTTGACAACTAAGTTTAGTGTGCAACGAATGCTAGTTGTCAACTGTTATTGAAAAAGTTAGCCAATAGCCCCCCAGGGCGGCGCGACCAGTCGCCGCTACCAATAAAATGTATACAGCTCTATACCTAGAAAGGTACTCATCAGGGGGGCTTCAAAAGCTTACACAATCGCAATTTTTAAATTATCGATACAATAACATTTGTCAAAATGTGTTACGGTGGCTTATCAAAGGCACCAGTGGCTAATGACGTCACTGCAGTTGGTCACTGAAGATAGGCAATACGAAACTAGCTGTTTGACAGTTCAATGATGCACATTGTTAACAAGTGATCATCACTTGAACTGTCAACAGAGTTACGCAATAGCCCCGGTGTTCGTTTGGTTGCGCAACCAATTTGGTGGCGCGATCAAGTCGGACGCGTGCACTTAAGGTCCATTTTGATACTGTCTCAGTGTGGTGTAGCGACTCTGGTGTCTGTATGGTGTCTAATTTGGTAGTTTACGGATACCATGGCGGCGCGACGTGTTGCGCCGCCATGGTGTCCCGGTGAAATATAGCCATTTATTATAAAACTAGCGGTCCCGACCGACGTCGTCCTATCCGACAACTGGCTTTTTGCAAAAAAAAAAAAACAGCCGATTACAGCGCCACCTACCGGGTTTAATTCTATTTTCAAACTATCCAGAGACCCATTCAAATACATATACACACAAAATGTCATCCAAATCGGTCAAGCCATTTAGGAGGAGTTAGGTGACACAGACACACGTAGGTACAGAAGAAATGTGTGTGTATAAAGATATCTAACGGTTCATCTTCTAGATTTAGGAAGGGAAAAACACGTGCTGTGGAGGAATCCCGAGTCATAAGTACTGAAACTTACATCGATTAAGTATGTTCCGTTCCACTTCCAAAATAAGATTCTATAGAAATTTCCGGAGTTCCATTAGATAGCGGCACGAATCATGAGCGCTCGGCGAAAGAGCGGGGATCGGTTTGCGCATCGTACAATATCGGCGAGCCAATCACTGTACAAGGATTTCACTCCCCGCCCCCGCGTCTCTCTTCATACCACTAAAGAGACCCGATATTTCACTTCTGCGTGCTTCTGCGCAAGTAGAACTGTAGAAGTCAGCGCTCAAGATCCGTGCCGGTATCTATATTAATGAGGCTGTGCACGGTCTAATCAATATTATCAGGACGGCGAATTAATATTGTCTGAACAATTTCCTTGTAATAAATCAAATCAATCCCACAAATAAGGTGCGGGATCCGGTAATAACGGGATTCCGTGCTGCACTACTTGTTGTCTTGACTACCGTTTTTACGTAGATAGTTTTTAGTCGAATAAAAGTAACCATTGCGTAGTTAGGCGTTTTTAAACAATTTCTTGCATGATTCAGATCTCTTACGAAATCTTTACAATTACAGAATGACTCTGTACTTTGGATCTGAACACTATTCAGTCGGGAATTTACTAAAAAAAACTGATCGGATTTATGTACCTACTCAGTTTTTTATCCGTAGATCAAGTCAATTTATATTGTCTCTACATAGAAAAGTAATACGCTCCTTTTGGTTCCGCTTCAGTCGGGTAAAAATTTAAATAAGTCTACGTACCTAAAATTTTTTTCTAGGCAAAACATCTACAGCGACTTTGGCACATTGGTCTAACTCCAGCATTCGATTTCTAGGCTGGCCGGGTAAAAATCCCTGGATAAAAGTTGGATATGCAGATTCCAGGTCATGCTGTAGAATTAGATCAAGGTTATATTTTCTTGAAATATTAATGAAGTAACAGAATACCAAATTTCGAATCGATCACAAAGCTATGATACCACAGACAGACACACAGATACACATTTCAAACGTATAGTGCGGTCGGCGGTTAGGGCCTGCGCACACTTGAGACAAGATTGTCTTAGACAGAATTGTGCAGAAATGTACGACGTCGCAGACTTGTCTGTGACGTCGCAGACTTGTCTACGACGCCGCATACTTGTCTGCGACAAGACAGTTTTGAGACGTCCAATGTTGCCAACAGTTACACTAACTTACCACTAGAATCAACTTTTAACACCACCAGAAAAGCACTAACAAAAAATTATCCCACACACAAAATCGCAAAATTTCCCACTAAAAAAAAATGTGTGTTGTACGAAAAAAAATAAGCAGGCATATATGTTATTAATTTCCTTTAATAATAAGTGATATAAATTAACAATCAGTTGATCAAAATATCATTTGTGGGTAAATTAACATTAGTAGGTAATTCAACATACAAATTATACAATAACAGCTATGTATTAATTGGCCTTCAGACGAATCATTTTTGTTTGCACCATCATTGTCAGTATCAGATTGATAATTATGGATTCTGTGGTGCTGATTTACACCCGAGTGATCGCATTTTTAATAAGAAATTGAATTTTACTAAAACACTAGAAAAATCCACTAGCCACTAAAACCAACACTTCGCAATTAAATGGGGGGTTAAAACCACAAGTTTTAGTGGAAAATCCACTAAGTTGGCAACACTGGCCGTACGCCGCTAGACTGTTTTGTCTTGTTAGTGTGCGCGTGTGCGCCGTGACGTAAACAAAGCAGTCTTGTCGCAGACGTCGTAGACAAGTCTGCTACGTCGTAAAAAAAGGTCATTGAGATATAATACCTATGGAGACGGCATATTCTACTATAGAAAGAATAGTTATACAAATGTCTATAAAATCGACACACATATGTTAAAAACAGTGTTGTCTCTTTTTAATAAAGCTGTAGCTGCATAAGAAAAGAAAGACAAGTACAGTTTTTCAAGTGCTTATTTTGTCAACACTTTCATGTGACGTCATAAGCTTTTCTATGCGTGACCGATTCCTCCATGTTTTGCGCCGAGTTTTGTGGTACATCAACTGTCAAACAGTTGCGCGGCGGAGATTTTTTGTTGTTTTATTGAAAAATACGGCTAAAAACTAGGTATTGTGGTGCACTGGACTTTGCTATAAACAATTAATCATGCCTTCGTGTAGCATAAAACAGTGTGGTGCAAGGAAAAAGAAAAATCAGCCTGAATTGACCATTCACAGGTTAGTAACAAGTTTTCATTGCTTTTTTACGAATTTTGTTTATTGTTTTGTTACGAGATGATCTTTGGAAAGGTCACTGAGACCTGTGTCAGTTTTGTATAGCTTTTAGCGTTGTTATTTTCTTTATTTCATTGTATTGTTTACATACCTAATGAACTTAGTGATGCACGCATACAATCAGCGATGTCGAAGTATCGATAATATCTAATGTAATTATTGTGTAAAATATTACAATGGTTTTTTGTTCGACAGATTCCCAGTAAATGAAATTTTGAAGAAAAAGTAGCTATCTGTTATTGGCATTGAAAATATTAACCCCCGACATAAAATGTGGTATGTCTGCTCAATGTACTTCGACGAATCATGCTTTAATTGTTGTTAAAGTTTCTAAAATGTTCTTTTTATGCATAAATAAAAAAATGTTCTTTTAACGTGAAAGGTCTTTTATTTCAATCAGTCCCTTACAGAAACTATATGTAACGAAATTCAATTTTAACCTAATTCAAAAAAGAAGGTTATATTAGCAAAAATGTTTTTTTAATTGAAAGATACTCCCGAATTGGTCCCATAGAAATATTGTTATGATCTGATGATGAACTTCGAAGATATGGAACGGAACTCCTCATAAAATCATAGCAAAACTGTCGTAACAAGTAAAATTGCTTTGTTTATGCATGTAGTTGATGAACTGTCTAAAGGAAGATGGTGAGGGGGTAATTTTAACTGATCTGATGATGAAGCCGGAAGGTAAGCACCGGAACTCTGTAATAAATTAATGTATCCTAGCCGTGGGCTTATTGGAATTGTCATAATATGTACCTACATAGCATGACAGTTCCAATAAGCCATTATAAAATGATTATATTCTATATAAAAGATGTTGATTTAGTTTGTGGTAATACATAGTTGGAAAGCCCTATGTCTAGCGGTAGAAATATTATGTCAATCTGAAGCAGAGTTAATAAAAATAACAGAAAATAGTTTTTTTACTAAGCGTAGTAAGTACACAAGTATGTTCATTTAGATTAACGGTTGTATTGCAACCGTCAAATATTATAAACGAAGAATTAATACGGTGGGCTGACTTAATTTCTATCTATATAGAAGCCATAAAGCTGTCAGTCATATTTATTCCTCAGAAAAGTTAACTGACGATTGAAAAATCAGCCATGTACCTTTAAAAATACCTACCTAAATAAAACACTTTCGAATAATTGAAATAACAAATTGATATTGGCTCAAAATATCGATATCAACTGCGCATGTTGCACTAAATTACAACCCTATAAAAAAGGCAGCCATATTATGCGCCAGATTTTTGTAGGTATCCACGCTAATTCTGTAGGTATGCCCAGTCCATAGGTTTCTAAGTCAATGAAAAAGGTACTCTGTGGACGTCATCAAGACAGTAACGTCTCAAGTGTGCGCAGGCTCTTAAAAATACTTTTGAGTTTTGTCTATGAGTGACGTATTACCGGTGCCAATGACCAGACTAAAAAAAGATAACCACTTTTTTGGCGCCAAAATTAGCGCGAACTTTAAATTACGTCACATCGTTAAACGCTCCATGGGAATGAATTTATTTTCATTGTTAAATAATAAAATCAATTCCTCTATCAACGAAAAATAAAAAAAACTAACGTTTTTGTATTGAGGAAGTGATTTGAGTAGGTAATATACTTCGATCAAGGTCGCGGTCGGAATTTTTACATAACAATAATTGCTTTTTGTCAAGAAATTAAATCGTATATAATTGTTTATAACAGTATTGCAGTCGTCTCGTCTATTCATAGACAAGATGTTTTGATGTTTTTTAGTAATATTTTAACATCATGATCAATCAAGATCGAGATATCAATTATTGGGTCAATGATTGAAACTATTTTTAACCAACTTGAAAAAAATGAGGAAGATCTCAATTCAGTTACAGTTTTTTTAAGTTTAGGTGTTTTTGTCTCAGAACTTCGTCATTTATGAACCGATTGATTTATTTTAATTACAAACATACTTAATTGTTTTTACAGGTAACCCAAGTATACAAAAGAGTCACACAACGGCCGTACTCGTACATACCACTCACAGACCGATCACATAGGTTTCACATAGGTTTCAGGTAGGATCAGATATTAGTTCAAAGATCAGTCAGTCTCAAGTAACGTCTCAGAGAACCGGCACAAGTTATACAGAGGATAACACACCAAGTGTCGTCTTCTCAATCTCGCCGACGCTATTGAAGCTTTTCGACTAAAGGGTGCAAACTTATAAGATTTGTGCGGACTATAAGCAGCCTCTCCTTCGGTCCTGATCGTAGCCTACTGTTTGAAGCGAGTAAACGCAATGATTCTAATATTTGTAGATTATTTAGCATATCCCGGGAAACTAAAAATACGTAGATATTTTGTAAGAGCAAGATTCAAACTCAAAATTATTTTGTTTCACATAGGCCTACATGGACCTGTAAAACGTAAGAAGCTAGCGCAAGACACTCCACGGTTACTCTTTTAAAAAATATGCGATTGCAAGTTCCAAATTTTAGTAACCAACCATGCCTATAACAAAAAGGGTTGAATACATACTGTTTAGAAAAGGCAGACACCAAATTGCCTCATTTACGAGTATAAGTACCGAGTAAAATTATGCATCTTTTCCACCAATAGAGAACACAACGAGTGCTATAAGAAAGAAAGAAAGAAAAACTGTTTATTCGCGCGAAATGACGCAATCTTAAAACTAGATAACAAACATTATCAATTGATAGGGAAGATATGCGTCACATCCGCGCAAAACGGCCGAACGCTCAGCATAAAGCTGTGGCCTCACGCATTATGCGGTGAGCTCACAGCGCTGGTTTTCAGCGTGGGCCGAGTATAAGAAGTATTCATAAGGATTCCAGATGATTGCACTCGTTTCCAGGTTTCTTCGTACCAATGCATTATTGACCAATTTCACTGCTGCTTTGTTAGTAAATTCACAGGTTTCTTACATGAAAAATCCACGATTCTTGAAGGTTTTTGCACACACCTGCATGAAATGAATTGGGAACAACTGGTCTTCAAAGAAAATGACCCCAAGATCTCGCACCGAGCCCACCCGTTACACTTTATCACATTGAAGAGTAATTATATTGTTCTCCGTATACTCTATGCTCATAGATTGTACGTCTCACTAAAGCAGCAACCAACCTACCAGACGATCCTCCGCCAGGAACGTATGACTGAGAAGAAGAATAATCTATGCTACCACCCAATCAAAGTCCCACCGAAGCTTTTCGCAGTGTTTCTCGTTGGTAATCTGCATGAACAGCTTTAGAACTTCAGCAATTAATAAAAAATCATTGACCACGTTAATAAATTCCAAGGGTCCTAAATTTATTCCCTGATGTACCCCCGTAAGGATGCAATACATACAATAATCTGAGGTGTAGCCTGCTTATACAACAATTTCCTTGTGGCTGCCCAAGTACCTAGAGAAGAACTTTAGAAGGGCTGGAGTGAAATCAGCCCTTGCAAAGCATAAAAGAATGTTGTTGTCCATACTATCAAATGCCTTTCTAAAGTCGAAATTAAGCGAGTCCAAATAGACACCTAACTCAGTCCAGCTTTGTACTGGAGCGGTCTGGTTTATGAAACATATTTTGAATTCGAGCTGCGGAATGGTTATTTGAGGAATTCTTTTTTTATTTTCAAATTACACAATATTTTATACAACTGGCAAACTATCACGTTCAGCGGTACCAAAACTAAAAAGGATTTTCTTTTAATCAATAAGGACCAAAATGAGAAACAGAGACTTCTGAAATTAAAATACCTTGCTTTTTTTGCAGTAACAATCCTCCTTTTTGAAGTCGGTTAAAAAGTAAATCTCCAAACAAATTGCTGAATCCATCAAAGTAATGTCTCTCTCTCGACGTACAGCGTTTTTACTTAGTTTTGTGCATTTTACCGATGCATACCTAATAAATAAATAATAATCTAATATATAAAATTCTCGTGTCACGGTGTTCGAACTTGAACTCCTCCGAAACGGCTCGACCGATTCTCATGAAATTTTGTGAGCATATTGAGTAGGTCTGAGAATCGGCCATCTATTTTTTTTTTTTTTATTTATTTTTTTTATTTATATGGCAGAACAACGTTTGCCGGCTCAGCTAGTATCATATAATATTTTGTAAAAAAAAATAACGATAAATAAAATGAAATGATTTATTTATAATGTGAAAGACTTACTTGAATGAACTGACGGCAGAATCTGTTTCAAGGTCCAGGCAAGCGTTATAAAACATAATAAAATAAATAATTCAAATTTAAAACATCACTAGGTACTAGCGTGTTCCCTGCAGGTTTAGGCAGAAGTCACAATTGCAACTGCTTCGACGACACGGTGCAGCCAAAGAGCTCAACACATCCTTGAGGAACACCCAGCCGGGTTTGTCCCCGTTTCCCTGCCTCACACCCCGCTGCAGAAGGATATAGGTTTCAAGGTCTAATCCTGAAGTCGGACTGACATTGTGGCGTTTTCGTACAAAAACTTCAGCACTTCGATGTACCGATAGTCAATCTGGCACCGTTGGAGAGATTGCGGTACAGCCCAAGTCTCGATCGAATCAAAAGCTTTCTCGTAGTCCACGAACGCTATATACTCCTCGGTCTTCTGTATAACCTGCCGGAGCGTATGTATGTGGTCTACGGTGCCGAAACCTTTTCGGAATCTGGCTAGTTCGGGAGGCTGGAAGTCGTCAAACCTGCGCGCGAGACGATTCGTGATGACTCTGGAAAACAGCTTGTAGACATGGCCAAAAGCTAGTATTATTATTCTAGTATAATCTGTGTTTCCTGATGGCTACAACCTGGGAATCTTTAAGGCAAGAGTGAATAGGTTACCTCTAGGTAAGCGCGCTCCATCGTCGACCGCATCGTCGCTTTCCATCAGGTGAGATAGCGGTCAAGCGCGAACCTATAAAGAATAAAAAATAAAAAAATGCTGTATTAGCTTGGGATAATTATGCTTGATAATTATGAACTTAGCTGTGTCATTGTTATTAACAAGTCATACCTGCTAAATAAATCAGTGATAAAATCATTTTATTATAATCTAGGTAAGTATTTTATTTTAATTAAAATAATTGTTAAGTAACATCTTATTATTATTTATTAGTAATAAATCTAAATATCGTGTATTAGGTATCTAAGTATTCATTTAAAATGCAATAACAATATCCATGATTTGTTTTATTGAATTGAATATTAATGATCTAGTTGTATTACCTACAGCGGAAGATAGGGTATCTAGTATCTTTATAAGCATAAGCATAATCAGTTTTATGGGAAACATTCCCACTGCTGGGACTCAGGCCTCCTCTCTAGGGGAGGGAATGGGCCGTTATCCACCACGCGGGCCCGGTGCGGATTTGTGGATGTCTTAAAATTTTTGGTTTTGGGACATGCCGGTTTCTTTACAATGTTTTCCTTCACCGCTTTGAGAGCAGTGGTCATGAAATAAATTACACAAAGTAATACGCCTGGCTGGGTTCGAACCCATGACCTACATTCGTAAGTCGGGGCCGTTACCATTGGGCCACCACTGCTCTCTATATATAGTATCTAATATGTAGGTATATATCTGTAAGCATTTCATTAGGTAGCAAAGAAAGCAATAGTAAGTAATGCTTGAATGAGTCACCGTAGCGCTGGAACGCCAAGGGCAACTGAAGAATTCCATGTGAGTTTTAGTCAGTAAAAGTCTGACACTCCCTTTCGCTAGGAATTATTTGATGATATAACACCTCAAAAAAAAAAGTTAACCAAGTCATCACGATTGTTTCAGCTGAAAGCCGTTCACTGCCAGCCTACCCAAAGCATCAATCGATCCTATATTTCCCACGGCGTTTGTCTGCTGGTCATCTTTTCAACTTGGAGGCCTTCCAACGTTACGCCTTCCGGTACAAGATCGCCAATGCACAGAAGCTTCGTAGTTCAGTAGGTATCAAGAAGGAAAGTTCGCTCGTTTGTGTGTTCCACAGGATTTATTCTCGCCCTTGCTTCGCTGAATTACTTTTTAAAATAGATGGCGTTGCGGTGGACCATCCAGTGCTGTCCGACACCCAAAGGGCAATGGAAAGGGCTATGCTCGGAGTTTCCTTGCGTGTTCACATCAGATTATTAAGATGTTCGCAGGAGAACCAAGGTTATCGACATAGCCCAAAGAATCACCAAACACATTGCACGCTGAACAGATGGTCGATGTGGACGAAAGGCTCTGGAGTGGCGACCACGTAGTAGAAGAAGCAGCGTTGGAAGGCCTCTCACAAGGTGGACCGATGACCTGGTGAGGGTCGCGGGAATCCGGTGGATGCGAGACACACAGGACCGGTCATTATGGCGATACTTGGTGGATGGTCTATGTCTTACAGTGGACGTCTTTCGGCTGAAATGATGACGATGATGATGACCCCGTGCTGTTTCTCCCACTTCTGTAACTAGAGGGTTCGAGTGCAAAGCCAGGCGTATTGTATTGAGTTTTGTATCGCTCAATTTCAGAGGGCAGTGACGACATATTTATATAGTCGTTGATTTTATCGTTTCAAACCAAGGTGTCTTAATATTGCTCTTAGGTTACTAATTTGAACTCTGCAGGTATATAGATGAGCAGTGGTGGATGAGTGGTAACAGCCCCGACTTACGAGTTGTAGGTCGCGGGTTCAAATCCAGCCAGGCGCATTACTTTGTGTAATTCATTTCATTACCACTGCTCTCAAAACGGTGAAGCAAAACATCGTGAGGAAACCGGCATGTCCTAGAACCAAAAATTCGAAGACATGTGACATCCACCAACCTGCACTGGGCCCGCGTGGTGGATTACGGCCCATTCCCTCTCCAAGAGAGGAGGCATGAGTCACTGAGTCCCAGCAGTGGGAACGTTATAAGGCTGATTATATAGGTATAGCATATTGAATTAACAGGCTACACCCCATAGCCGGATTCCGTACATCCATACTGGCTTCAGGACTGAGTTATAGATGAGCAGTTTATTGTCCACGAAAAATCACAAAGTTATAAGCTTGTTATGTCAGCAAAAATACATAGTCACCGGGCTATCCAGGTGACTGAGGGGTGGTTTTGCATTTGTACACAGCTGTTTGCTGACGCCTAATGCCCGCTATGACCTGCCGTGACCTGTGTTGTACTTGTCCAACTTGTGACCTTTTTAAATAATTTTGGGAAAAAATATAACATGGTGTAAAAACTATTGGAATCTATTCAGTTACTGATTTTGAACAAACTAACGTTCCGCAAGTTACTTCAGGTTTCGCATAAACTAAAAATAATGTTTTATTACAGCACTGGGAACAAGAATTGATCCCAGTGGTACTCCTGCTTTTGCTTCAAGCAGGGATTGAATGAGTAGGAGCATTGAGCGTAGAAGCGTTTCCTATAATCACAGAATAAGAAATAGTACAAGTATAATTCAGTAGTAGGTACCTAATCCTTTGTGCTAGACACGGTCAAAATCTTTCTATACATCAAGGAATACCCCTGAGCAATAATTTTTGAATTCAGGAGCTTGTCTTCATATTTGATAAACAAGGGGAACCTGTTCCATTGTTGAGTAAAATTTCCGAAAGCCAAATTGGTGAGATAGGACAAAATCATTGTTGTCTATGCACGGTTTCAGTCGGTTTAGAAATATACTTTCCCACAGTTTGGAAAGTGTCTACAGGCGTAAAGCTTATTGGGTGATAGGACGACGCCTCATGTTCGGGTTTACCTAATTTGTGGATTATGACCACTTGATAGGTATATTTTCCAAAGATGTTCGAAAGATTGAATTTCATAGGATTTGAAGCCAAAAATTTTACAATGATGTAGTCCCTCTTTTTAATAATAGAATTCCTAACTCTAGCAGTGCTTGGGTCTCGGAGCAACGCTCTATCAATCTAAATATAATATAATTTTAGTTACTGCCGTTATAAGAACTTAGAAATATGTGGATAACCGTGTAAAAATGTGTCTCGAAAACTGCAGAAAAATGTGAAAATATGTAATTTAATAAGATGTTTTTTTGTACTACCTAAATATACGATATTACTATCATTTATTTATATCTTGGATGACGAGAGAGAGATGTGAGCACGGAGAGTGGTGCGTGCCTATTGTAAATAAATAAAATATGAATATTAATTTAATCACCACCGCCACTTTGCCAGGCCGACAATCTTCCACTTGTTGCTATTATTATAATCTCAGGCGTGACGTCATTTGATTTGTTACTCAGTGGCATTTACTGTCTTTTGAGGCTATAGTTGATCGGAAATATTAATTTTCCTTTTGATGAAGGACCAAATCAACCTCAAGTATATGGTAAATAGAGGTCAGTGAGCTATATCGTGATAGTTATAATTTCTCATGCTGATTATAAGATAAAACTCACTTTATGAAATCTATGGCTTCCAAAAAAAATGTCTTTTTTTATGTGGTAACCCTAAATCGACGTGGAGAAAAAAGAAGCAAATATTGTCTATTCGCCATTAAAATGGCGTCATCGAAGGAAACCTATTGTTTGTGTGGTCAACCTTATAATATTGGACAATTTATGATAGAATGTGATTGCTGTCGTGAGTGGTTTCATGGCAGGTAATGTGGAAAATATATAAATCTCACCGTGAAAGTTACGTTGTGTGTTAAAAAAAATGCAATGAAGATTGACAGTGTATGCGCGTTCGGCCATCACTTGTATGCGAATGTTTTACTCAATATTTCTTCTATTTCCGATCACTGGCGTGTTTTTCATGGTTTATTAGGCACTATACAGTTTATATTTAATTATCCGGGACTTCTGGGGTGCTTTTTTAAGAGTTTTTGTTTGTTTACATCAGTGGTCGTCATGGGTTTATCAGAATGCGCTTTTCTGCCGTGCATTCTTTGTGTTTATTTATATTATTTTATGCCTGTTAACGTGTTGTTACTGGCAAAACCGTACAGTTTCATTATATTTTCTATTATTGTTATAGTTTTTGGTGTTTTTGATGAGTTACAAGTAGCCCTTATCAACTATTGTGAAATCCCTAGGGCCCTAATTGAATGCCAGGAAAGGTATGGGTCAAAAAAAAAAGTGTTGCGTTTTGAGGACTTTGGCCGCTTCTGTCTAGTAGCCTAGTAGCCTCAAGTGCAGTATGGTTAACTTGAACTTAGGTGTGTGCATTGTACACAATAAATTAATGTTTTTATGGAAGTTTGTGGTAATGATGTACTCTGTGGTGTTAAATTACTATGTAACATGTTTAGATCAACCTTCATTAGCACATAGTTTAGATGTATAATTCAATTTCTATTTTTTTTTTTTAATTAGTCTTTTTTAAGTAAATTTTTTTTATTTTAATTATTATTACTTATCTACATTGTGCTCACATATTAGAAGCGACAAGAAATATGTAACCAAGATTTATGTAACTCATAACATGATTTAAAAGAGTGTCCATGGAGTTTCTTGCACGTTCTTCTCCATAGAGATCTACGCTTTGGAACGTGCAATTTAGCTTCACTTGTTTTTTTTTGACTGACTGACATTTTGACAATTCAAAAGTGCCTGTAATTGGTCTATTTGAAATAAACGTTTCTGATTTCTGATTTCTGATTTCTGATTTCTGATTTCTGATTTCTGATGGCAACTAAAACATGGAACATTATTATTTTTGTAATTAGTGTTTGGATGATGTTTGTAAATACTTTAATCAAGTTTTCAACAAATTAAAATGTTATGCCATGTTCTATTGTAGTTGTTTTTACCAAATGCTCTTAGAATTATAAAAAATAAAATAATATTCAGTCAGAGGCATTTAATATGAATATTTGGGTGTAAGAATATACAGTCTTACACCCACTGCCTCAGACTGAATATTATTTTAATTTTTATAATTATAAGAGCATTTGGTACATGATTGTAGGAAACAAACAGGGTACTAATACTTGTTTGCCTCTGTAGTACTATAACATTCATAATGTATATATATATATTATATAAAACACTATAACACATAAAAAAAAAATAGAGCTCTAAGAATAAATCAAATGCCAATGAATAATGCAAACTATGTGGTTGAATAATTAAATCTTTGCTTACACAAGTCTGAATGTAGGAGTATTTTTTAATTTCAATAGTTTAAATATGTATACAATTGATTGTCAGCTATTGTAACATATTAATTATAACACAGCGTTAAAAGTAGTAATTGATCCCAGGCTAGTTTTTAAGCCAAAACTAGATATCATTTCAAGGAAGATGGAAGATTACAAAACAAAAAAAAATAGGAGATTAAATGTACATGGGGTCTATCTAACCCCACAGAAGGGTGAAATAAATAGGTTCTCATATGATATGATTTGAATTCTAAAACTAAACTAGAGCTACTGCACACCAGCCAGTGATTCAGTAAGAAGTAGATACTTAATTTAATAACTTATTAATGAGTACTAAAATTTTCAATGTGTTTGTTCCAGCTGTGTTGATGTCAAAATATATCATTCTGATGACATAGACAAGTATCACTGCCCAAAATGTGCACAAACTTACGGACCTTCAGTATGTAAGTACTCTTTTATGGTAAACTAACTGACCCAACAGTTTTTTTTTTTTACAACTTTTACACAATGCCATCTAGTCCCAAACTTGTCCCAATAAGAGCTTGTGCTATGAGTACTAGACAACTGATAAACATACTTATAAATATTTGAAAACATACATATTATAGATAAATTACACCCAGACACAACAAATGATCAAGCTCATTGCACAAACATTTGTCTTGGGTAGGAATTGAACCCACAACTTCCGGCATAGCAGTCAGGGCTACTGACCACTAGACAAACAGTCCAGATGTTGCCCTGTCTTATTGATGAACTGTCTAACGCACAAAATTTACATAGCCATAGTTTTCTGAAATTGTTCAATTTTATGCACCCAAGTTGTGCATAAAAGTATTTAAGATCTTTCTACAAAAAATTAAAAATAAGGATGAATAATATTGTTAAAGTTCTTCTCAAGTTATGGCATGACCAAGGGAAATAGGGATTAAATTTTATTTAAATAGATTATAATAATAATAAAATAGCCATTTATTTCCATACTTTGGGGTGATCCATTTTTCGTTGTCATTGTAATACTGGTTATAATATGTCCCTCAGTTTGGTGTGTTTTGGCATATGCCTCCTCCAACTGCTTCCATTGGACTCTGTCCCTTGCTACCCTTATCCAAAATGGTTTTAAGGTCAGGCGGATGTGGTCTTCCCATTTAAATAGATTACTAACCTAAAGAAACCATAGAAAATTATCTTTCTGTTGTGGAATTATCTTTTGGGCAGTATAATCATAGGATTAAAGTTCAACAGAGGTGGAATTCAATGTCATTGACATTATATTTTGTACTTTACTTCATTATCCTATGTTCTTAGCCTAATTCATAGTATCTTATTTGTGTCATAGCAAAATATTATTGAAATAAAAATGAACAGTCTGTGTGATTAGCTTGACTGTTTAGTGTGTTTTGTTGTCAAAACAAAGTATACTAAACAGTGTTTTTCAATCTGTGGGTCGAGACCCCCAGGTGGGTCACAGTCTTACTTAGGGGGTTGCGGTCACGAGTCAGGTAAAAGTAAAATGTAAGGATTACTGACCCTACGCTACAAAAAAGTATAACAATTCAGTAATAAAGCTGTGCCTGTTTATGGTTGAACACCGTTTCAGATCTTTGTTCTACTTTTAGGTAGGTGTAGGTAATTAAACTTTTATCAATAACTTTTTTATTCAAAAATTGTAGTAAAAATCCCAACAAACAACCATCGCGCGGACCGCTACGAGCTGGGCGCGGAGACCCGCCCCTCGCAAGTGGGCACGCCGGCCTGGGTGCGCGCGCTAGCGGCGCGGCCCCTGCGTCCCGCGCCCGCCGCCCTTCAGCGCTGCAGCCCGCACCAGTTCACTGAGGAATTCATCAGAGATAATGGTGAGAGACTACTTCTATCTGTTCCTGGTGTTTGTAGAATTTAGCCACGGACAAAAGAAATATCTCATAAGTTGACACATCCCAGAAATTACAAGAAGAGAAAAAGTAGGTTTCACAGATTATACCATTATGTCTAATTTAACAATTGCAAAATATGTAAAATAACCAACAGTACAATCCAACAGATTTTTTGTTGTGACGTCTCTCGAGAGTTTTGTTATTCATCACCTGCTGATGGGCTTTAACAACCTTGCAGAGTGCAGCTACAGAAGGCAGTAATTTAGTAGATTTCTCTCTAAAACAACATCTCAATAGTCCAACACTTGTCAATCTTGTGGGTCCAATTAGAATCTAGTGGTTCTGATTTTCTTCACCTTATCTTTTAAATTGGCATAATTTTATTATCATGCCATTACAATTAACAATTTATTATTTCTGTACAGGATTCACGCGGCCAGTAACATTTACAACTTCAGATGGTTTGGACATGAAGGTTCCCAACCCTGGCACATTCACAGTCAGATCAGTACTCAGATTCTGTGGGGCACAACTAGAGGTAATTCTTAATAAAATGATGTACCAGTACGAAATCTTCTTTTTCCTTCAGGTACCCTTTACGTTCCAGGGCCGCAATAAGTATTTCGAACAATCTTACAGCCCATCATCATCATCATCATCATCATCATTTCCGCCTAAAGACGTCCACTGTTGAACATAGGCCTCCCCCAAGCGTCGCCACAACGACCGATCCTGTGCATCTTGCATCCACCGCACTCCCGCGACTCTCACCAGGTCGTCGGTCCACCTAGTGGACCTTACAGCCCAACTGGGGATAACTCTAAAAAAATGTTTCTGAATTGTATATTTGTAAAACTAAGTTTTTTTAACCAAACATTAAAATAAAAGTTAATAAAAGTATTGCGTTTATAGTCATAAATTTGTTATGAAAACCCACCAATAGGTAAAAGAATTGCGTCTATAGTCACAAATCTGTTATGAATACCCACATTAAGTAAAAGAATTGCGTTTATATTCCTATACAAATCTGTTATGAAGACCCCACATTAAGTAAAAGAATTGCATTTTTATTCCTATACAAATCTGTTATGAAGACCCAACAATAAGGAAAAGAATTGCGTTTATATTCCTATACAAATCTGTTATGAAAACCCAACATTAAATAAAAGAATTGCATTTTTATTCCTATACAAATCTGTTATGAAAACCCACCAATAAGTAAAAGAATTGCGTTTATATTCCTATACAAATCTGTTATGAAAACCCAACATTAAATAAAAGAATTGCATTTTTATTCCTATACAAATCTGTTATGAAAACCCACCAATAAGAAAAGAATTGCGTTTATATTCCTATACAAATCTGTTATGAAAACCCAACAATAAGTAAAAGAATTGCGTTTATATTCCTATACAAATCTGTTATGAAAACCCACCAATAAGTAAAAGAATTGCGTTTATATTCCTATACAAATCTGTTATGAAAACCCACCAATGAGAAAAGAATTGCGTTTATATTCCTATACAAATCTGTTATGAAAACCCACCAATGAGAAAAGAATTGCGTTTATATTCCTATACAAATCTGTTATGAAAACCCACCAATGAGAAAAGAATTGCGTTTATATTCCTATACAAATCTGTTATGAAAACCCACCAATGAGAAAAGAATTGCGTTTATATTCCTATACAAATCTGTTATGAAAACCCACCAATAAGTAAAAGAATTGCGTTTATATTCCTATACAAATCTGTTATGAAAACCCACCAATAAGTAAAAGAATTGCGTTTATATTCCTATACAAATCTGTTATGAAAACCCACCAATGAGAAAAGAATTGCGTTTATATTCCTATACAAATCTGTTATGAAAACCCACCAATGAGAAAAGAATTGCGTTTATATTCCTATACAAATCTTATGAAAACCCACCAATAAGTAAAAGAATTGCGTTTATCTAATATATAAAATTCTCGTGTCACGGTGTTCGAACTTGAACTCCTCCGAAACGGCTCGACCGATTCTCATGAAATTTTGTGAGCATATTGAGTAGGTCTGAGAATCGGCCAACATCTATTTTTTTTTTTTTTTTTATTTATATGGCAGAACAACGTTTGCCGGCTCAGCTAGTATTCCTATAAAAATCTGTTATGAAAACCCACCAATAAGTAAAAGAATTGCGTTTATATTCCTATACAAATCTGTTATGAAAACCCACCAATGAGAAAAGAATTGCGTTTATATTCCTATACAAATCTGTTATGAAAACCCAACAATAAGTAAAAGAATTGCGTTTATATTCCTATACAAATCTGTTATGAAAACCCACCAATGAGAAAAGAATTGCGTTTATATTCCTATACAAATCTGTTATGAAAACCCACCAATGAGAAAAGAATTGCGTTTATATTCCTATACAAATCTGTTATGAAAACCCACCAATGAGAAAAGAATTGCGTTTATATTCCTATACAAATCTGTTATGAAAACCCACCAATAAGTAAAAGAATTGCGTTTATATTCCTATACAAATCTGTTATGAAAACCCACCAATAAGTAAAAGAATTGCGTTTATATTCCTATACAAATCTGTTATGAAAACCCACCAATGAGAAAAGAATTGCGTTTATATTCCTATACAAATCTGTTATGAAAACCCACCAATGAGAAAAGAATTGCGTTTATATTCCTATACAAATCTTATGAAAACCCACCAATAAGTAAAAGAATTGCGTTTATCTAATATATAAAATTCTCGTGTCACGGTGTTCGAACTTGAACTCCTCCGAAACGGCTCGACCGATTCTCATGAAATTTTGTGAGCATATTGAGTAGGTCTGAGAATCGGCCAACATCTATTTTTTTTTTTTTTTTTATTTATATGGCAGAACAACGTTTGCCGGCTCAGCTAGTATTCCTATAAAAATCTGTTATGAAAACCCACCAATAAGTAAAAGAATTGCGTTTATATTCCTATACAAATCTGTTATGAAAACCCACCAATGAGAAAAGAATTGCGTTTATATTCCTATACAAATCTGTTATGAAAACCCAACAATAAGTAAAAGAATTGCGTTTATATTCCTATACAAATCTGTTATGAAAACCCACCAATGAGAAAAGAATTGCGTTTATATTCCTATACAAATCTGTTATGAAAACCCACCAATGAGAAAAGAATTGCGTTTATATTCCTATACAAATCTGTTATGAAAACCTAACAATAAGTAAAAGAATTGCGTTTATATTCCTATACAAATCTGTTATGAAAACCCACCAATGAGAAAAGAATTGCGTTTATATTCCTATACAAATCTGTTATGAAAACCTAACAATAAGTAAAAGAATTGCGTTTATATTCCTATACAAATCTGTTATGAAAACCCACCAATAAGAAAAGAATTGCGTTTATATCCCTATACAAATCTGTTATGAAAACCCACCAATCAGAAAAGAATTGCGTTTATATTCCTATACAAATCTGTTATGAAAACCCACCAATGAGAAAAGAATTGCGTTTATATTCCTATACAAATCTGTTATGAAAACCCAACAATAAGTAAAACAATTGCGTTTATAGTCACAAATCTTAAGAAAATCCATTACCAATCAGAAAACGAATAGCATAGCATAAGCATAGCATAATCAGCCTTTTAATGTTCCCACTGCTGGGACTCAGGCCTCCTCTCTAGGAGAGGGAAACGAATGCTTAATATAAATAATAATTTTGTTTTTCATAGGTGGAAGTGATAGACGTGCGCAAACAGTCAACTTTACGAATGTCGCTGGGTGATTTCGTGGACTATTTCGAGACGGCGCCCGAGCACCGAGACGAGAAGGTGCTCAACGTGCTGAGTCTAGAGTTCAGTGAGACCAAGTGAGTTTAAGAAATTGTTTAATACTTAAGGGCCTATTACACTATTCGATATTCAGACAGTCTTAGGCCCGTATTACAGAACTACAATCAAGACTCAAGTATTACTTAAAACTAGTCTCAGTTGGAGTTTTAATTTTAGAACTTGACTTGAGCAGAGAAACTACAATCAATAATCACCTGAGTAATGTCACTTTACAATGACATTTTTTACGTAATATAGAACAGTGCTTGAGTGAGCTCCACTCAATGTGTCCTTATTTTAAAATCACAATCAGCTCAGAATCTCTGCTTGAGGCGAGATTTGATCTTTGTTTTCGCAAGTGTAGTCGAGACCACGCTTGAGCATAGAATCTCATGGAAATTGTTGTGGATTTAAATCAGAGATCAAAATCTCTACTCAAGCGTAGTTTCGTTTGATTTGAATTTGAGGATAGTTCTAAAATAAACTGAACGCTTAAGTCGAGATTCTTCGCTCAAGCAGTAATCGGTTGAACGCAGTTTAAGTAGTACTTGAGTAAGGTTCTGTAATACGGGCCTTAGTCGATGTCGCGTAGTGTATTATGGGTTAGACCAGTTTTACTCGGAACAAAAAATAAGACAGTCTGAATATCGTGTGCTGAATATCGCGTAGTGTAATAGGCCTTTTACTTGTCTATTTTTATTTTTGTACAATAATTTGTACTTGTTACGTTTGGAGAAAAAAAGAATTGTACTATGCGTTTTATAACGAAAATAAAATAAAAGCGAGAACACTTGTTGTCACTCCACCTAAACGCGCACCACATGTTGTACGCGACAGTATTTAACCTTTTGATCGCCACGTCGAATTACAAAATACAACGTACTCTCGGCGCCAAGCTACGATTTTATCCTGAGGTTGATACAAATAATATTTTTTTTTTTTTTTTTTTTAATTCATATAAACCAGTGCTTGACTGCGATCCCACCTGATGGTAAGCAGCGATGCAATCATTGATGGTGAGGCGCTCTAGTTTATTAAGAGCCTATTCACTCTAGCCTTGAAGACACCTAAATTATAGTTGGACGGGAAGACCGCAGCAGGCAAATTGTTCCAGTCCTTCGATGTACGCGGTATAAACGACGAAGCGAAACGCTTAGTCCGGACCGTTGAAGTTTCAACAACGTAAGGGTGGATACTCGCCGTACGTCGGGTTGTCCGATGGTAGAAAGGAGATGGCGGAATCAAGTCATGCAATTCCCGCGCACTCTCCAAAATGCAACCTGTAAAATACCGATAGGCTGGCTACCCTGCGCCTGTGCTCGAGGCTTTGTAGATTGGACTTAACCAAATCTGGATCCCCAATTAGCCTCTTCGCACGCCTTTCCACTGAGTCCAAAGCTGCTAGATGGCATTTTGCAGCACCAGCCCATATGTGACTGCAGTACTCCACACACGATCGGACCTGTGCTTTGTATAACATTAGAAGCTGTCCCGGTGTGAAGTACCGTCGGACCTTTGCAAGAACGCCTAGTTTTCTAGCAGCTACCTTGGCTTTGGACTCAATGAACCGCCCAAAATTGAGGTCTGAAGAAATTTCAACTCCCAAGAGCTGAAGGCGGTTGGTGCACTCCAGAGATACATTCTGAAAAGCAGGAGCCAAGGCGAACGGACTCCTTTTGGCGGTGAACAGACTCCTTTTGGCGGTGAACAGACACGCTTGTGTTTTGGCGGCGTTGAATCCTACCAGATTGGTTTCGCCCCACATGGAGACTGCCTGAAGTGAGACATTCGTACGCTCTACCATAGCCTCTCGTTCGGACCGGATTAGCTCCTTACTAGCCCGAGCACCTGGCAGGTATCTCTCTACAACTGTGCTATCATCTGCATACCCATAGATACCGGGCATCAGCAGATCGTTAATATGCAGCAGGAAAAGAGTTGCAGAGAGAACTGACCCCTGAGGAACTCCGGCATTGGTCGTCATGGGCTCTGATGAGCATCCATCGACAACAACTCGGAGAGACCGTTCACTCAGGAAGTCTTTTACCCAGTTAATCAGACCAGGGGAAATGCCGTACGCTGGAAGCTTACTCAAAAGGCTGGCATGCCATACCCTGTCGAAGGCCTTCGAGACGTCTAAGGAGACAGCAATCGCTTCTCCATTCTTCTCAAGGGCCTCGCCCCACATGTGAGTGGTATACACTAGTAGGTCCCCAGTAGACCGATTGTGGCGAAACCCGTACTGTCGGTCACTGAGGAGATCGTTACCTTCCAGGTATGCCATGAGGCGCGAGTTCAATACACGCTCCATAATCTTGCAGAGTATGAAGGTTATTGAAATCGGCCGATAGTTGGCAGGATCGGCACGACTGCCCTTTTTGGGCACGGGTTGCACGTTGGCAAGCTTCCAGGACTTGGGCACTATACCAGTCCTAAATGAGAGGCGATACAAGCGCGTCAATACAGGAGACAACTCGGGCGCACATGCCTTGAGAACTATTGCTGGTATACCATCTGGTCCACTAGCTTTATTCACGTCTAGACGACACAGTGCTCTCAAAACTTCTTTGTTTCTTATGCGAACCTCGGGCATTGAGGTGTTGCAGTGAGGTAGAGTTGGTGGAGTAGCACTGCTAGTGTCAAGACGAGAGTTATGGGCGAAAAGAGATGCAAAGAGACCTGCTTTCTCTCTCGCCGTGTGAGCCAGTGTTCCATCAGGCTTAACCAGCGGAGGCAATGTGGGCCTGCAGAAGTTCGCTTCGATCGATTTGGCAAGGGACCAGAACGCTCTGCTACCGGACGGCTGTGCAGAGAGCTTTGTGCCAATATGGGTAATGCGGTCGAACCGAGCCTTCTTTAGTGCCTTTTTGTAGGACTTGGCAGCATGGTTGAAAGCTCTCTTCTTTGAGCTCAGATCCGGAGCTTTGCGGTCACGAGCGTCAACCCAGGCGAGAAACGCCGAATGCTTACGCTCTTCAGCTTGAACGCAATCGGCGTTGAACCATGGGCGAGCTGAGCCTCCGATGGGTACGTCTCTATAAGGGATGAAAAACTCCATAGCTTGACGTATCACATCGGATATAGCATCCGCACAGCTCGACGGACTTTTAGAAGAGAAGCAGACCTGCTGCCAAGGATAAGACGCAAAGAAGTGCCGCATCTCATCCCATTCTGCTGACCTGTAACGCCATATTCTCCGTTCACCGCGTGAGTCGCAGTCAGGTGGGGAGAAGCACGAAACAGACTTCACCAGACAGTGATCTGAAGTTCCAAGTGGTGAGGAAACTGTTACAATACATCTGTCCGGATCGGTGGTCATCAGAAGGTCTAAACAATTGGCAGTATGACCAACTACATCAGGCACCCTAGTCGCTTGCTTAACCAGCTGGGAAAGGCCCATCGATACTGCAAAGTTTCGCGCTTCTCTCCCAGCGTGGTCGGTCTTCTGGTATGGGAAAAGCCAGTCTTGGTGGCAGGCGTTAAAGTCCCCCAGAGCGACGAGATGCGCATCAGGGTGTCGATGCAGAGCCTTATCGGCGGCCTCACTGAGGTGGTCGAACAGCCGAGTCGTCTCCTGATCACCGCTGTGCGATCGGTAGACACAGGCATAAACAATTTTGTCCATACCAGTGTCCACCAACAGCCATAACTTAGAGAAACTTGGGTCTTGATATTTCCGAATTGCAAAAAAGTAATTATTTTGTACGCAGCTTGATACCTCCATTGGACTTGCATGCGTTCCTGATAAAAAGGATCTTGAATAAACGAAAAAGTAGAATCAATAGAATGTTGGTTCTGCTTTGCTACTCGCTTGATGTGAAATGTTCGTAACCGGCCGCATTGCGCGGTTGGTGCCTAGCGATCTTTGCAGATAATTGCTAAAATTTTGTTCACATGACCACCCCCCATCTTCTTCTTTTCGTGTCGATGTACTCTAACAAAATTTTATCTGACCAGTATTTGGCAACCTCTACGGCTCTGTTATTGGCCTCGTATAGATCCTGAAAACTTCAGGTGGTTGTGTAAGATGGACTGCATAGCAAATGACGCATGTCCTGTGCAGCGGCACCACACTGACACTGTGTCTAACACAGTTGGGTGGGTCGAGGAAGCCCCATTTGGCCAAATTATTTTTACAGTGGCCAACCTGAGTCCGCAGTCGGTTAAATGTCTCAAACTCAAACCACCCCCCATACAGCCACTCAACAAAGTGCTTAGTGCGGTTGGCTTTTAATCAATCACAGAGCCAAACGCTGTAAACGTTTCAATCGCGTTAACTTTAGATGTTAGACTTCAGAACGAGGCGCTAGTCTATTTAATAATAATAATGTATTTTGCCTCCAGCATGGCCCGCGCGGTAGAGCCTCCAGCCATAGCGCGCTCGCTGGACTGGGCGGAGCGCGTGTGGGCGGCCGCGCGCGAGAGGCCGCCCGCGCCGCAAGTCAGGAAGTACTGTCTCATGTCGCCCGCGGGCGCCTATACTGACTTCCACGTGGACTTCGGCGGGACCACGGTGTGGTATCATGTGCTGCATGGACGGAAGGTAAGTATGATTCTGGTAGGAGAGAGATAAATTTGCTATAGCGGTCATTGGCCCTCTTACATTTATTGACATTTTTAACCTTGATCAATATGTATAATAAAAGGAGAAACAGACTGGCATCAATACATAATGCAATGGCTTCCTTTTATAACGTAGGCGAGCACTAAGGAGTTTTTGAAAATTTAACTTTTAAGGTGGGGGGGGGGATTAAGTCTTTTTGAGTATTTACGCAGACAGTTTTTCTCGACAGACTCAACTTTCAAGTGTTTGTTATGAACTAGGGTGCTCCAGTTATCATTCGCAGCATCTGTGTAAATGTACAAATTTAAGTTAGCGGAGAAACAGCAACATACGGCGATATTGTTTTACTTTATACATATAATGATGGTTTTATAACTTTGTTTCCAGATATTCTACCTAATCCCGCCCACAGCGACCAACCTCGCCCTGTACCAGCAGTGGTCAGCAGCCAACAACCAGAACGAGCGCTTCTTCGGCGACATGGTGGAGTGGTACGGCACGGCGGAGATCAGCGCGGCGCAGACGCTGTTCATCCCGAGCGGCTGGATCCACGCCGTGCTCACTCCCTGCGACTCGCTGGTCTTCGGGGGCAACTTCCTGCACTCCTATGCCATTGAGATGCAGCTGCAGTGAGTATCTTGGATCATTAATGTTGCTGGCTTATACAAGTAACCATTATTTAAAAAAAAATAGTTTAGCAATTAAATATGAACTGATCGAGTTTGATTCAGATTTTAGCCTAGCATAAATAAAATAAATACTTGTAAAATACGTGTTGCATCTAGAGGTATGTAGAACAGGGTCTCAAGTCCCGTAAAATTCCATTGAAAACGGAGGATCCTCCGACCAGACGAGTATTTTTGCTGGTCTGAGCAACTGCACTACAACTCGAAACCTATCGTTGGAACGATCCTTAAAAGAGCATAGAATAAACTTAATTGTACACCAAAATAGTAACGAAACTTTTTACACTAACTTAAATCAATGGGTACAATGGCGGTCTTATCGCTGACAGCGATATCTACCAGACAACTTTACTTTAATGATGCTCCCACCAGACTACATTAAAAACAAAATAAACTAAAAATGTTGACTTCAGCACCATCAAGAAAAAATCGCCAAGCTCGGGCCCGTAGCTGGCCGATATGATGCTCAATTTTGGAGGTAAGCGGAACAGAGTGTAAAGTTCCGCAAACCTCCATTGAAAAGGGAGGATCCTTCGACCAGACGGGTGTTATGTCTGGTGGGCAGCTGCCCGATAGATGATTTCGGGCTATATACAACAGTTCTAATCGCGCGGAGAACTTTGATTGCGTGATGCAGGATTAGTTCTTATGTGACGCCATAGATGTCGCTACAGAATCATAGAAAGTAGTGCAAATTATAATAATAATAATAAATTGAGTGTGCAAGTCACCCCCTGCCTTTTTCGATGGATATTAATAACGTTGTTCAGGCAGGGGCCATAGTCTTAACATAGTTCCATGTTATCAGTCCACTTAAGACTCCAAAAACCATAGCCCTATTATCTTTGTTCTCCATATGTCGCAATAGTTTTTCAACAACCGGGGGTTGTGCTTGGGTGCACTAGCATAGCGCGTACAGGGATAATCGTCGGTTGGTATCATGTTCCATTATAATTATCTAAAGGGCCTCTGCGAGTTGGCTTCGGCTCCTCGTACGCCTTCCAAAGGTCCAGGACCTCAGGGTCCTGAGATAAATATTGAAAATACAATAATAATAATAATAATAAATAAATCCGCAGGGCAGTTTTGTGGCGAACTGTTGGGCATTAGCGACCCCACGGACCCGATCTCCCGGGAGAATTCTTGTTCTTCATCTCCGGCTTGCCTTTATTGGCCGGCCGTAGTGAACACTGACGAGGAACAGAGCTCCCACCTCTCTCTTGCCTTTATTGGCTGGCTTGAGTGGAGATTCGCAAGAGCAAACGTGCTCGGGAGAAGGATGTATAATCCAGTAAGGTGCTGGTAGGGATCTTGACCATACTTCCGGGATTGTCCTGATAGCCGTGGTATACCTCTCCACTCCTTAAGCACCTCAGGATATGTTGCCCTCTTGTTGCTACGTCACTTCGTGCTAGCGACCGTTTATGGGGGCCCATTTATTGAGTGTGCAAGTCACCCCCTGCCTTTTGTCGATGGATATTAATAACATTGTTTAGGCAGGGGCCATAGTCTTAACATAGTTCCTGGTAACCAGTCCACTTATGACTCCAAAAACCATAGCCTTATATCTTAGTTTTCCATATGTCGCAATAGTTTCCCACCAATCGGGGGTTGTCCTTGGATGCACTAGCATAGTGCGTACAGGGATAATCACCGGTTCGTACCACTTTCCATTAAAAGCGTCTAAAAGGGCCTCTGCGAGTTGGTTTCGGCTCCTCATACGCCTTCCAAAGGTCCAGGACCTTAGGGTGCTGAGATAAATAAATGTATAAAAATAATAATAATATATTTATTTGCTAAAAACACGGTATACAAGATGGTAAAGGAAAACAATTATGAGCAAACATGTTTTGCTAAGTATTAGCATGCAAATATTTGTTATGTACATAGTTACATACAGAGATATTTGTCAACACACCATTATCGACAATTTTTTTGGTATTAAAGTTCTAAAGGACTTCGACTTTGAAAACAAAACACTTAATAAACAAATCAAAACCTTATTTTTTTATCTATATTTTAAACACACATTAAAATAGTTTAATAATAATATAATTAAATGCAAACTTTAAAACTTAGATAACTAGACTACAAAGCATTCCTGAAGTGGAAGGACTGACATGTTTTTTTATTTAGAAATTCACCTATTGAATAAAAGCTATGCGATATTAACCATTTTTTTAAAACCACACGAAATTTATTGTAAGGCAAATTGTAGCATTGTAACATTGCAGCATTGTAACATTGTAGCAAATAGCATTGTAGCAAATTGTAACATTGTAGTGCAAAGTAAACAGGAATACTTAAAATCATACCAGATGGTGTCTCAGAACCTGGTTTCTCAAATTAACTCTCAGATCATCATCATCATTTTAGGCAAAAGATTTCCAATGCTGGACATAGGCCTCCCCCAAGCGTCGTAACAACGACCGGTTCTGTGCGTCTCGCATCCGTCAAATTCCCACGACTCTCACCAGGTCATAGGTCCATCTTGTGGGAGGCCGCACCAACGCTGCGTCTTCCCTCCGGAACGCGATCGTCACTCAGACTTACGTTCGCCAGAACCTTTTGGCCCTATCGACCATCTGTTCTGCGAGCAATGTGCTCTGCTCACTGCCACTTAAGTTTGACGATTCTTCGGGCTATGTCAGTAACTTTGCTTCTTCTGCGGACATTTTCATTCCTGATTCAGTCGCACAAGGCAACTCAAAGCATAACCCTTTCCATCATACGTCATCACTGGCAACACACACTGGTCGTAGACTTTCGTTTTGATACACTGATATTATATCAGAAGAGAAAATTCCGCACAGCTTCTCGAACGCTGCCCACCCGAGTCGGGCTCGACGATTAACCTTTTTTTTCTCGGATTCGACTTTCAGATATTAAATATTATCTTGTTTTTCAGGATCTACGAGATCGAGCGTCGCGTGGAAACGCCTACGATGTTCCGGTACCCGTTGTTCGAGGCGATGCATTGGTACGCAGGCGCACATCTACTCACAATGCTGCGCCGACACAATGAAGAGACACAGGTGAGTCTCTAAGTTTTACTAACTTTGTTTTTATACTCTACCTAACTCTACCTTTTTGAATTGAGCCTCTTTTTTATGCTAGTCGGTTCTGTCCCACTTGCAATCAGCCAAATTGTACAGTCCTACCAACTTATCTGTGAACTGAAAGAGGACGGCACCGTCGATTCAGTGTTGCTAATTAATATAAGGTGCCCAAAATTGAGTAAATATTCAAGAAGGAAATTTCACATTAGACATAATCCTTTAATTAATAAGAATTACAGTTTTTACAAATTAAAAACAATGATACTATATATAAAAATAATAAAATAAATAAAAAGAATTTGATCATTTACAGTTACGTAGGTACGCTATCAGTTTAGTCTCTCAGCAATAAACAATGACTTTATCTAAAAAAAAATCCAATGAAGTGGAAATTCAGCAGATAAAATATTCCACAGGGGGGGATACAACTTTCATTTAATGCGAAGTTAAGTAGGTACCTACCTTGCAAGAGGTACCTGGAATTCTAGCATTTAGTTATGACCGTACCTAACCCCTAACAACAGATTTGACTAATTATAATTAGCAGTGGTACCTAGTGGTAGTGTAATGTAATAAAAAAAAAAAACAAATTGCTTTACAATGATTTATTGAAAACCAGATTTCTTTACAGTAATTGTGATCTTTAGATGAACCTGCATACACAACTTCATCCTGGTTGTGAGGCCATACTTCGCTTATTGCCGTACCACTTATCACTATCGATTTCGGTTTCAGTGTCACTTACCACTTCTATAATAAAATGTTTATCTAAATGCAAATCATGTTTTAAGTATTCTCCTTCTAACCTGCAAACGTGTTTACAATGCTGTGCCCACTCATGAACTATAATAGCGTCAAAAGCTTCTCTAACTAGGCGAGAAATTTCAGCATTTTTGTGCTCAATATTTACATCAGCAACTTTTCTTTTCATTGTGCTCCATATGAGTTCAATGGGATTGAGATCACAGTGATAAGGTGGTAAATATAAACATTTGTGTCTATTGTCTTCTAAAATTTTTTCAATCCCTTATACAGGATCAGGCTTGTTTTTCTTAATTATTTCTAAAAACTGAGGTTTAGTCAAATTCTCTCCGTAGTCAATTTTATTTTGGGTCAACCATAATTGTATATCTTTTTTTAAGGAATTCGTATTTGGGACTTTATTCACACAAATACGGTGCTAGGGAGCACTATCTATCACTATAGGGATGGCTCTTGTAAATTAGGCACAAGTTTTTCAATAACCCAGTTTTTAAAGTTGGTACTATTCATCTCGTCATGATAATCACCACTTTTTGTGTTTGATTTAAACACAAGTAGTGCATTTGTAACAAATCCAGTATCTCCTCCCGCATTAACAATAATATATCTTTGCCCTTTCGATACAGGCTCAATTACTCCGTCTTCACCCTCTCCTTGCCAACATTTACACAATGTATGCGAAGAGTGAATATAGGTCTCATCTAAATAAATTATGAGCCGGGACTGGGGAGATTTATTATTTTTATCCACTGCATGCAAGTACTTAGCTCTCCAAGCTGATATTTCATTACGCTCCATAAGAACCCTCCGATTGGATTGAGATTTTTTAAAACGAAATCCCACCTTGTGATGCAGCTTTCGCAGACTCTTTCGCTGTCCTGTGTAATTTATTTCTGTCTTTAAGACCTCTAGAAGCTTTTTTAACAGTAGGGACCTCTTTTGTAGCAGAATAAACTTCATGTACTTTCCTCCGTATATCTCCCATGTCAAAATCATCAACATGCACAAATCCACTTTTACGTTTTCTCTCCTTGCCTGGTGTCCGAATTTTTGTACCAGTTTCTTCTGCTGCGTGCCCTTCTTTAACTATTTTTAAAATTAGTCCTTGGCTCACACCTGAAATATAAGATAATAAAATAAATGTTAGTAGAAATTTGAAATCTGGCAGGTTAGATTGCTCACTCACTTAGCAGGTTACCTATTAGATGTACATTACCGTTACGTTAACCTGCAGCAGAATAGAAACTAATATTTCGTGGACTTAAATAATTAGTTAAGTATCGGGTAATTTATAACAAGAAAGTTGACAACACTAACCTGTCGCTGCCGAAATTCGTTTGTATATTTGAATAATCGGAGACCCCGCCCGAGCTTCTTCTTCAAAAAAGGTTTTAATCTATAGAATAATGTTTCGAGCATCACTTTTAATAGCTTTCGGCATATTTAACTTTATAAATTCAGCCATATCACGACAAAACAACCAGAGAACCCGAATGTAGTATACACTGACAATAGAATGACATTTTAACATGACAGCCGTAGTTCCAATTTTCGCCATTTCACAGATAAGTTGGTAGGAGTGTAACTTGTACTCGTAACATTGATGTCTGTGATTGTTTACATTTTTTATTTTGATTTTTTATTAATTTAAGTGCTTAGTTTTATGTTTGTAATTTTGTTGTGCTTTTGTGAAGGTACTATTTGTTAATTTTCTGTGTTGCATCAAATAAATGTTTTATCTATCTATCTATCTATCTAAATATACTAAATACTTGCTTAAATCTTCTGTTGTGTGGCACAGGACGAGGAGTTCACACTAAGCGAGAGCAGTGCCCGGCTGAGCCCGGCGGCGCTGCCTCCGCTGCTGCTGCGCGGCATCAAGATCCTCGCCAACGCGCTCAAGGAGTGGCACGCGCTCAAAAGTGTAAGTAGTTCCGAGTAGACGCATCTCTCAAACTACCAGCCCGCACCAACTCTCCACGGAAGATTACTCGTCCGTACGCCAGTGCTTCAACCGGCTGTTTTCTAATTTACTGTGACTTAATTGGTCAAGGGGCGTGGCTAAGCCGCTTTTAGGCACGCAACAGACTGTTATCCGCACTAGTGCAGAAAAGTGCTCGTGCTCTCCCCGCAACAATTTTATTACATTTATCGTATCAGACGCGCGTCGTCCCCCACGAGTCGCCGGTCAACCCTTGTTTATTCATTTAATTTCGTAAGTGAATTGAAAAAAGTCGTTTGATACACAAACTATCAAAATGTACTATTCTTAACGTGAACACAGTATTACGTTACGGCACGGTAATATTATCTATACAGTATTGTAACTCGGCCGTATCTTTGAAATAAATGCCTACAGCCGCGCGGTACGTAAACATGCGATAGGGCTGCCCGCACTATGGCTGCCCGCCTCCACCATTTTAATTACATTTGCCTACTTTGTGTTTCCATTTAGTTTTGTGATTGTAAATATACTTTTTTTATATAAACAAATAAAATACTTTGTGAATTGAATAGGAAGTGTTCAATATTTGCGACCGAAAAATATTTGCGCCTCGACTGAGACGTACCTACGAAATGCTTTATTATTAAATTTTAAAGTACAAAAATCCGCATTCTAAGCTTATTGCAGCAAAAATTGTTTTGGGAAACATGGACAAGGTGGAGAAAAAGGAATATCTTTTACTTGGTTATAGATACCTGCAGCTACTTTACAATTTATATGTTTGGTTTTAAATGAAGCAATATTTATGTGAATGAAAAACAGCACAATATATCCTACTCGTCATATTAAATATATAAATATGTACTTGAACTTATTTTTATTGAAAAAGTCGCGCGGCACAGACGCGACTGTCTGCATCCCGAGCGCACCTCGAGATCGAGGCGCGTAGGTATAGCTCGCGTTTCGCCCGTTTGTATGAAGTTGGAATATTGTATAGATAATATTACCGTGGTTACGGTCTGGTCACGACTTCTGTCTTAGTGGCGAGCGGCGCGGCGAGCGGGGCGGCATCAGTAAGCGGACGCGCGGAGCGGGGCGGCATCAGTAAGCGGACGCGCGGAGCTATGAGTGACGTCTCGTGGCGTGCTTCAAACATTTTCATACTTTTCATCTTGCGGCCGCAGCCCCGCGCTTAGCTACCGCTCACAGCGGCAAGGTCGTGAATGAGCCGTTACAGAGTTGTGTTGTTTTTGCAGACTGACGCAGCGAAGCGCGACAACGTCCCTAAATGTCTGAACTCCGGTCAACTAGTGCGAGAGCTGTGCAAGGAACTGAGGACCTTGGAGAAACGGTCTACCACCACAACTAATAAAGATAAGGTAGGTTCATATGATACTTTTATGGCATACCGCAGGAATGTTGGAATTTGGTACCATTTATACAATTTTTAAAATTGAGGTTTTAGTGGTATTAGATTTAAATGAATGACACTGCAAATAATTTGACATTTAAAAAAAAAACGCGTTTCTTTAGTAGATTTTGCGGCTCGGTTACAAACTCATACTCATATTTTAATAATCTTTGTTTTGTGACATTGCAATAAACTACTATTATTGATTACAATGTCAATAAAACCTATTTTGAAAACTGTTTCATGAATAGAATGCTACAGTCAAATGGGATGAATAGAAACTCAGGGGCGAATAGAATCAAAACTTCAAAGGGTATTTTCACGATATTTGAATATTTTTTGCAGCATTTAACATATCAATTTATTAATGAATTGTTATTCTAAAAAGTCGATGCTTTATTAGAAGCCGATAATATGCCATCAAAGTGAAAAACCAAACCAAATTTTTGTTTCTATTCACCCTTGCATTTCTATTCACCCCGTTTTACGGTACTTTATCTCTGAGTGACATTGGCTATGTATTTTTTACTTTAATTCGGGCGAAGCCGCTGACAGAAGCTAGTATTTAACGAAACTAAGAAACATACATGCATTATTAGTTTTATATGTCCTGTTAAAGATGTCAGCAAGATTGACGGGGACCCTTAAGGCTGATGCCTGCCAGGGCTGTGTGATTATTCGAAAGAGTTACTGTGGCCCTGGACCACAAAGGGCAATTTAAGAACAAAGGTGGATTTAAGTTTGACACTGCTCTACGCTTCACCCAGAGCGGGAGAAGTCATTTAATAAATTTTCATATAAAAAAAATGTTAACTTCAAGATGTCTTTTTTTTTATTCATTAACACTTGCTTACTACACTAATTCAAATAAAAAAATTATAGAAACCTTATACTAATTAAAACTGACTAAAAACAAACTAAAACATGGCTTCACTTCACTGCACTTCACAATGCTGTCGACTGGTAATGTGCCCAAAAGTCTGGGAGCATTGCCACGCTGTATGGCAATGCTCCCAGGGACGAAAGGTTCTGGAATGGCGACCACGTACCGGAAGACGCAGCGTTGGAAGGCCTCCCACAAGGTGGACCGATGACCTGGTGAGGGTCGCGGGAATCCGATGGATGCGAGACGCACAGGACCGGTCATTGTGGCGACATTTGGGGGAGGCCTATGTCCAACAGTGGACGTCTTTCGGCTGAAATGATGATGATGGCAATGCTTATGCTCTGTCCAAGATAAAAGCCAGCCCTTGGGTCACACGAAGTACCAATAAGACATTTCTACAGATCTTACACTTCAAGATAAATAAAATGTTTCTCTTTCCAGGATTTCAAAGTAAAGAATCACTCTTCTCCCACCAAATCCCATTCAAAAAAGGCAGCGAGTAACTCCAAGAAGTCTCTCAAGCTGACTCTACCGAAGCCTATCATGCACATGGCACAGAACGGAGAGTTTGTGGAGGAGAAGGTGTATGCTGACAAGTTTTACATTGATAATAAGGTAAGTTATTGTGTGGAAAATTAATAGACTAGTAACTTATCTGTCCATCTTCCATCTGTACGCACAACTTGGATTTATATATTATTATTTGTTTTAATTAGATTATTGTTTATATTTATACTAGGGTGGATTGAAAAGTTCGCGGCCTAACACATAAATACTTAAACTATTTTAATGTAACTGACCTCATTCGATTAGTTTACTCTCTGGTTGTCAAATTGTAAAATTCTATCGCAATAGCATTAACTGTATTTAAATTAGACTGAATTTTGTGAGCCTTTGTGCAGCGTTTTTAAAGAATGGAGAAAATTGAGCAACGTGCGGTCAACAAATACCTGTTTAAAAAAAAACTAACTCCAAAAGAGATTCACGAAGATATGTCAACAATATTGGGGGAATCCGTCGTATACGACTGTAAAAAAGTGGGTTGCTGAATTTAAACGCGGACGAGAGAGTATTGAAGATGACCCTCGCTCTGGCCGGCCTATGACGTCTACGACTGAAGAAAACATCGGGAAAATCTGTGATCTGATATTGACAGATCGGAGATTGACCATCAGGGAGATTGCAGACACTATTGGCATCTCGTATGAACGAACACAAAACATCATAGTCAATGAACTTGGATTTTCTAAGGTTTCTGCGCGGTGGGTACCCAGATTGCTTTCAGTCGAACAAAAACGAATACGCCTCACGATTTCTCGCGACTGTTTGAAAATGTTTGAGGCTGATCCACAAGATTTTTTGGCCAGATTTGTAACAATGGATGAAACTTGGGTACACCACTACACCCCAGAGTCAAAACAGCAATCCAAGCAGTGGAAAAAACCTGATGAACCAACTCCAAAAAAAGCCAAAACAATTTTGTCAGCTGGCAAGGTGATGGTGTCAGTTTTTTGGGATGCTAAGGGTGTCATCATGGTGGACTACCTTGCAAAAGGTGAAACATAAACTCGGCTTATTACTGCACCCTCTTACGTCGCTTGCGTGAAACAATCAAAGAGAAAAGGCCACGATTACTCAGCTAGAAAGTGTTGTTCCATCAGGATAATGCACGCGTTCACACGTCTGTTGAATCTATGGCTCAAATTCGTGGTTGTGGCTTTGAATTACTGCCCCATCCCGCCTATTGCCCTGATTTGGCACCTTCAGACTTTCATTTATTCCCAAACCTAAAAAAACACCTTGGAGGTCAAAAATTTTCATCAAATGAGGAGGTCGAAGCTGCGGTGGGTGACTTTTTTGAAGGCCTTGAAGAAACTTTTTTTATGACCGGCATACAGGCGTTGGAAACCAGATGGAAGAAGTGCATAGAGTTAAGTGGAGATTACGTGGAAAAATAAAATTTCTTTTGCTTCTATTTTATATTGTTTTCTTGCTGAGGCCGCGAACTTTTCAATCCACCCTCGTATTACGTTATGTCAGTCTCTGTCGGTCGGTGCAATAGACAATGGACAACCACAGACTAAGCTGTAAGATCAGACTGTGTTTTGTATGGACAACCACAGACTATGTAGACATCAGTCAACTGTGTTTATTGTCTAGTGTCTGTAGTGCAGCACAGTTATGCCCGGTTTGTACATGGCCCGACAGATTGCTATATTTTATTGTGCGTCTATTTGGGCAGAATAAACATGTTTTCTTTCTTTTTCTGTATATTATATAAAATGAGAAACTGACTGACTGACATATCAACGCACAGCCGAAACTACTGGGACTAGGAGCGTGAAATTTTGCACAAGGCTTCCTTTTATGACTTACGCGAGCACTAAGAAAGGATTTTTAAAAATTCAGCCCCTAAAGGCATGAAACGGAGGTCTAAAGTTTGTATGAAGAAACCTACGCTCGCGCGGACAAAACCGCTGATACCAAGCTAGTTTATTATATTATTGGGGACAAAAAACAGTCGCATGCTAGAGAAAATGTCCATATCTTGACCCATGAATCTCAGAAGTGAAGGACTGTGGGAAGTGCTTACAGAATACAGTGCCTTCTGTGAAAGCTTTTGTACTTATAACAAAATAATTTATTTCTATTTATATTTTTTATTTTTATTAACCTTTTGAGTGCGTAATTAGAGACACAATAGTAAGACAATGGCGCGTGAACGCGGGGATCAACAGCTTAATAAATGATTTAATTAAATTCGATTCATCTTAATTCCATTTAATTTGAATCAATATTTTAGTTTTATTCAAGTCAATACAATTTATTTAAATTCAATTTAATTCAACTCAATATATTTTAATTCAATTCAGATTCAGATGACCGGTGGTCTCAGCCCATGACTTTTGACATCTAGTTTTTTCCTGTGACTCCTGTGATGTCATCTACCTATCTAGTTATTAGACTTCCTCGTTTCCTGTAGTTTTATTTTTTTAATTTAAAACTATTTTTTTTTCTCTCCCAGGAGGTAGTCTACCAAGAAAGATACGTACCAGGGCAAGACGTAAAATTCACCAACGGTATACCGGACACGAAGACCACGGCGTACGTCGTGGAAGGCAAGGAGATGGTGATTCCGGACAAAGGGTATGCCTATCAGACGTATGAAGAGGTCTCCTATCCGGAGAATGGGTCGTATGTAGACCGGACTGATAAGAAGTCTATGCTGAAGATTAAGATGAAGTAAGTGGGTTTGTTGAGAGAAAGCTTTTTTTTTATAACATTGCCCCATTCTAAGAGAAGCTAACCCCTGGCTCAGTAGGTTTTCGGCATTATTACTTCAACAAATGATTGTGTGATGAGTACAATAATTTGTTCTGTGTCTGGGTGTAAATTATCTATAATAAGTATGTATTTAAAAATATTTATCAGTTGTCTAGTACTCATAACACAAGCTCTGCTTAGCTTGTGACTAGACGGCGTTGTGTGATAGTTGTATGAATATTATATTATATCTGTCTGTGGATTCACAGGATCCACCACATATTTTTGTTTCTTCTACAAACTAATCTTTAATTCTCTTGTTACAGCAACTCCCCGTCCTCATCTCGTGAAGACGCTCCCCCTCCCTACTCCCTCCCCGAGCACTCAATCCTCAAGTCCCACCTCATCCGCTCGGACCGTCCTCCAGTCTTGAAGCCTATCCATCAGTGGACCATCTCTAAGAAGGACATAGGAGACTATCATGAGGAACAGATACTGTTCACGAACGAGAATCTACAGGCTAATGTGAGGATTGATGGACAGGAGATGAATTATGGACCTGGTGAGTGTAACATATTAAAATACGTTTTTAGACTGCACAGGGCCAAGAGAGCGTAATTTCGGTCACTCATTATAAGTTGTGTTCAATCAAATTAAGTCCCGTAAAATTTCAAGATTTTTGCTTGCTACACTACAGTACAAATCGGTCATTTAATTAATAATTCGCTTTGATTGATAAATTGTTAATCATTCACAAAATCTGACACTAATCTTTTTGGGCAAGATGAGTATTGTGTTAGCCACAGTTACTGGGTTTTGGATGTCTACAGGGCAGTAATTTCATGTAAAATCCTTTTTTTTATTTTTGCTTTTATAAAACGTTTGCGTCATTACTCCGCATTAGGAATTACTCCTGTATTGTGGGTGTGTTCACATACACAACCTAACTAGCAAAATGTCTCTTATAACACACTTCTAAACGCTGTAAGTATGGAATTGGGCGCACCGTGTAAGATTATTTGCCCTTATAGTAGTTGTAAGATGGTTTCATTATGTGCTTTTTCATCTTAAATTAATCTTGATAATGCTATTGTAAGAACAAATACACGTACAAGTGTCTTTTAGCGCAATACGTCTTATAAGGTCCCGTTATAAGTTACACAATCTTTGCCAAGACAGATATTAGTAGATTATGCGACTAGGGGATAAAGCAGTGTCTTTAAGTCGCGGGTGGCATATTGAATTCCGAAAGAAACGAAGGTTGCTAATTTTAATCCCGAACGTCGGTGAGGGATTTATATAATTAACTCCCGAGCATTGCGAGGGAGTTAATAAAGAAACCTGAGTGAAGTGAGGAATTCAAGCCGCCCAAGACAAAGACAGCTTTATCCCCGTGTTGGATACTCTACTTTTTACACCATCTGTGAGGTAATTAAAAGACAATTTAGTCAAACAAATCATACACTAGAGAAATATAAGTATTATTTACATGTTAATCTTAACTATCACTTAACATGTTTTGAGATTTGAAACACACAAAATTCACTACTCTATGATTCTATAGTTCCAATTTCCTCTAGCGCACCCGCTCTTTCAATACTTTTTTTTAGAAACTCGTCAGTAACCACGTTTAATTGTTTTTGTTAGTGGCCAGTTTGAATTTTGAATAAATTTTTATGATGCACGTACATTTGTATTCACGATTCTGACGTTCCAAATTCAAATCTCATTATTCCCTAGGGATCGCCCATACTGCATTATCTCCCTAGGGACATAATGACTTGCTTTAAGGTGATTGCTACGGGTTGTTCGTGGCCGTTTTCCCGCTAGATGGCGCTGAAGTCAACATTTTCCGTTTTATTTTGTTTTGAGTGTAATTGGAACAATATTAAGTCACAGAAATAGTAGAGCGGAAATCGGACATTCCACTTTATCGAAATTATTCAAATTATAGCCTCAAAACCCATCTAATTCGCCATAATTCGAAAAACTAATATCAAACTCTGCTTATAGTATCGTTTACACACACATAGACATGAGCGACTACTTTAAAATCAAAGCATTCAGCGAAATTAACCACTAGATGGCGTGCATTTAAGTTATCAGGCTGGATTCTGTAGAAATTATAATTATGTCTGAGGAGTACCTGTAACGATTATATTATAAAAATAAAAGGTGGTATTTCAGGTGTAAATTATTTAATTGACTTATTATTTTGGGAATCAAATAAATGTCAAGAATGCAATGTAAAACGGTTTTATTTTATTACCTTATACATTATTTATAAGAACATATATACCAACAGTTATTACAAGTATTTATAGTGACATAAATGCTTGATACATGACTACTTACTAAAAAACAATCTTTTTTTAAAAATATTTAGTCTCAATGCAAATTTGAAGTAATTCAAGGTACATTATTTACAACAATTACACACCAGTATATGACAACGCAGAAACTATAATTCATAAACAAGACAACAAATTTAAAACACAAATTAGAATAAGAGAGAGACCAAGAAGGTGGATTTTTTTTTGATAATATCTAAGCATCCATAATCACAATTTTTTTTTAGTAAAACCTAAACATAACTAACAAATGGTTATACATATCTGCTAAAGTATTTGTAAAGGAAATATAAAAGCAACAAATTTCTTTTTATTCACTCTATGATTGTACCAACCCACACTGGGCCCGTGTGGTGGATTACGGCCCATTCCCTCTCCTAGAGAGGAGGCCTGAGTCCCAACAATGGGAACATTATAAGGCCGACTATGCTATGCTATGATTGTAAACATTGATAATGTAGATTCTAAACTTAAAATTAAAACAAAAATCATTTGATGTGTTGTTTTCACTCTTCTGAAGTTCTTGTTCGGAAACCACCGCTACACAGCTGCTGCAAAAGAAAATTACTATACTTAGTATGTTTTGTGTGTAACTTTTGATGTAGATATTGAAGAACAATTTCCCACAAGAAAAAATATAATATAGACTGAAATTCTAAAATATAATATAATTGAATTTATGAAGAAAACAAAAAAAAAGTAATAATTTAGTGTACCTTTGAAATCTATACATTTCGCATTTTTTTGAACTCGTCTCAAAATTATTTCTGGCAGAATACAGTATTTAAAAAAGTCTAATAGCTTTGGCATCATATTGCTGATAAATTCATTATCTCGACAAACTTCTATAACAGTCAAAAGTTCATTGACTGAAATAAAACATATGAAGTAGCATTTATCCGTGTTACTGACACACATTTGTCCTTGAACCTGAAATAGATTTAATATTATAGTAAGAGTAATTATCATAATAAAATAAATTATGAAGTGGACATGCAAAAGAATAATAAATTCTGCTAACCGTTCTTCACACCATATTCTCACTGGTTTGTTTTTTTCCCTTGGAACAAACAATCGTTTGCGCGTTGAACATTGTTGTTGTATTCTGCTCTGTTCCTTTCGCTTTATGTATTTTTTTAAATGTGTTCCTGGGTTCTGTGTGGTCTGCTTTTTCCATGCAGTCTCATGCCATTTGTGTCCAGTATCAAGCGATATCCCTGAAAATAAAATATAATTTTACTAGAAACTATTCAAAAAATTGATAGAAATTATATGTTATGTACACTACAAATAAATAGTACTGATAAACATAACACATTTCTTTTTGGTTCCAACTTCTGTTCTAATAGAAAATTAAATGTTTATACTATTCACCTGCCACATGAACACGTCGCTGGTACGATCCTAATTCGTTTTCCGCAGCTGAATTTATTTATTACGCTCATAAAGTTTTCTGCCACATTTGTCGTCTCATTTGACAAACGGCCTGCCTTCAATGCAATTTTTTCATTGGTGCCATAAATCAGAGCCCACACTTCTGGAGCATCCTGTTTTAGATCTTTTACGAGGTTTTCTTTCTTCTTTTCACATCCATTGACATTGCAGTAACAGTCCTTGCAGTTCAGTCACCACGTATGTAATCGTTTTCGTGGCGATTGGTACGCTTTCGCAGCACCAGACATAGTAGGAACCTAGATGTAAACCGAATTTGAAATACACAAAAACAAATGATATAAAAGACAATAAATATAAACTCGGAATTCGTTCGATTCGATTCGAAATGCAGTCTCATGTCATACAAACTAATGCATAGATAATATTACAAATTGACGTTCCAAATTACGTTCGAGATTACATTCGCATTTTGAGAAAATTAGAGCAGTAAAATTTTACTTACCCAAATAATTTTGATATAATATTGATTGGCAATTAAGAAAATAATATCTAGTAGGGATAAATCCCTGCAGAACAACCATAAATAATAAATCATATTTTATAATTATACATTTTGATGTAACTGTAACGGAATGCACATAGGTATGACGCGATATATTGTACCAAATATAACTAATGTTTGTTTGTCCGTCTAATAATAATTTTCCGTCGATAACTATTTGTATTACTAATCTGAAAAAACAATATGACAGGAAATATATATAGCGACTTATAAATTTGGTTTACTTATGATAGATAATATATTATCAAGTAAATAAAATTTTGTTTACTTGATATTATTATAACTTAACAAATCAGTTAACAATATTGATCGCTGATTTCTATTATGAGAAGATTTTAGTTTGTAATAGCCAGCTAAATTCACGGGCCGACTTGCTAATACCACCGAAAGATTGCTACTTTTATTTTAAAATAAAATTGCGTATAAGCAACCTATACTACAATACCTTGCAATAATTATATTAAATTGGAATGAAAAACATGCAAGAAATATTAGTTCGAATCAATGAAAATGCATACAATCCAAAACATACAAGAAATTCCGCGCGTAAAACCTATCGCTGCTCAAGCTAGCCTAAAGCTTCAAAATGTATTTTATTTCAAGTCAACCGAATCATCGAATCAAACGAAGTTTGGCAACGGTTTTTCTTAGAAACATTACAGGTCAAAGGGTCAAGTAGGAAGGAACTAGGAAGTACGGCAACGTCGCCTTTTTCGTAGGCACCTACGATTACGAATGATGATATTGTTGCCAGTAACAATAATAATAACTAACGCTAACAATTTTTTGAAATCAACAACAATGTTTTATGTTTTCGTTTATGATAGTTAGTTTTACGTTATTATAATGCTTTTTTTAATTAACACCATTATTAGAAATTTAGTAATGATTTTTCAAATTTACAATATCGGTTGCACGCCATCTAGCGTTAAATATTATAACCTATCGCAATCATGGCCGGCATGCTTGGTTGTCAAATCGCACTCACACTAGTAAACAAAATATCAAATTTTGCCCGGTTTTGAAGACTGTTTTTCTCAATATATAATGCAAATTATTTACCAAAAAGTCACCTGCGGAACTATTTCATTGTAGAAAAGTGATAAAGTGATTTGTTTTGAGCAAAAAGTGTCTATGTACGGAGTAAAACGCGAACGAAAAATGTATGAACAGGCCAGCGGAACATTCACCTTAAGTGATGGTTGTATGATATATAAAAGGCCATTATCAAGCAGGTGGTGTAAAAAAACCTTTTATAAGGTCTAAGGTCTTATTACGGATTATTCTTATGGCTATTTTACTAGTTGGGAAGACACCCACACTCTGAACAACTATCTGTAGGCCATACAACTATTTGTTCCGTGCTGGAATCGAACCCGCGACATGCAGCAGTTTAGCCAATCGCTTAATCACTGCGCCGATCGTACCGTTCCATCACGAAGACTGTATTTTGTCAATAATAGTCAAAATTATCCAAACATCTTCCTTTTTACAAATCCGTCTTTCTTCCTCAGGCATGTACTCAGCAGAAGACATCCAACAAGACTACCAGTACTCTGAATCAGCAAAGCCAGGGTCATACCAACCGTCTGTCTACAGCTACCAACAGCCGCAGCATATCGCATACACAGTAGACAACTACCAGAGATATGAAGAAGTACCGTCTGTGCATCAGGTAAATACAAAAATAAATAAAGTTTTTTTGTGTACTACTTAAACCCCAACCGAACGCGTTTGCGCGTGATTTCGCGCCATTTCGGTTAAAAGCCGTCGTCCGCATAGCTTATAAAATATTGATCGTTTTATTTATAGGGTATTTATACCAAAAACGTAAATAAGAAGGTCTACTTAAAGTAGTCTGTAAATATCGAAAATAAGCAACCTTTCCGTTATTCCCTATATATAGGGTGACTGGTAATTAGTGACCGATACTTAAACACGTGATTGTACTCATGATCACAATCAACTTTCCCAAAGAACTTTTTTTTTAGACTCATTAGTTTTATGACAATACCAAAACAGCTGTTTGGAATTCGCGTGCTCGAGCTTGCAACCGCTCAGCTGAGCGCGCGCGAATTTCAAATTGCTGTTTTGTTATGGTCATAAAACTAATGAGTATATAAAAAAGTTTCTTTGGGAAAGTTCTTTGTAATCATAAGGACAATCACTTGATTAAGTATCGGTCACTAATTACCAGTCACCCTATATAGCTATAGATATCGACGAGGCAGTCATATCAGTGAATGGTAAATGTGTTACCTATTATTATAAACATCTGCATTTCACTACCTGAAGCATAGTAATGCGATCATAGTTTTTTTTTTGGGTCATATAATTTCTTTCGCTATTATATTAGAGGAGGTTTGAAAGTGGCGCCAGTGGCTGAAAAGTTGAAGGGGAATCGTTTGTCTTGGTATGGTCATGTAAAGTGGAGGGATGAAATGCATGTTACTAAAAGAGTTATGAGTATACATGTGGATGGGTGGACAGGGAGAGGGAGGCCAAAGAAAAGATGGATGGATTGCGTGAACAGTGATATGAAAGAAAAGGAAGTTAGTGATAGCATAGGTTGACAGGATAGAATGGAAGAAAAAAACGTGTTGCGCCGACCCCAAATAACATGGGACAAGGGCAGGAAGATGATGATAATTTCTTTCGCTCTGGGTGAAAGGAGAAAGAATGTCAGACTTTTACTGACTAAGACCCACCATCGTACACCATCGATAAAGTCGTAGTATCTACTTATTTGTGTTCGTCATTACTGAAAGTCGTGTCCGTTTTAAAAAGAAAAGATTGAAAAATAAAATACGTATTTTTTGTTCCCAGCAAACGGCAAGTTATAGTAATGTGGCGGTACAGGAGACGGTGAACGGCGAGTATCATCACAACCAGCTGCCCTCGTATGATGCGGCGATCGCGCACCAGTATACAGCTACTACTAATTATGTAAGTCACCTGATAAATAATGAATGACGTCTAGTTTCTGCAAATAGGTTACAATAATAATAATAATAGACTCATAGTCGGCCTAATAATGTTCTGTTGGGACACCACTGTTGGGACTCGGGCCTCCTCTCTAGGAGAGGGAATGGGCCGTAATCCACCACGCGGGCCCAGTGCGGCGGGTTGGTGGATAATTATAATAATAATTTATTTTTACCAACATGGATCATAAATCGGAATGCGAGCAATGGGTAACTCGGCGTCCGGTAACCGTCCGGTTTGAGCCCGAGCCGTCGAAGTCGCGTAGTGTTCCACGCGCGCCTCATGGAGATGTCAGCAAAACCGTAGGGGCCCAGCAGGGTCGGGCCATGGGTTGTGCGAAAGAGAACCCCGGGGCCCTGGAACGAAGGCAAAAAGAATCATAAAACTCACTCCGGTTTTAGTCAGTAAAAGTCTGACACGCCCTTGCGCTTCGCCCTTGAGCGCGAGAAGTCATTGTATGGCTATTTCATGAGTTATTCAATAGGGTTAGCTGAACTGAGAGGGTTGTATGTTGAGGATTTTAATGATTATAATTTACTAGCCGTCGCAGCGTTGAAAGGCCTCTCACAAGGCGGACCGACGACCTGGTGAGAGTCGCGGGAATGCGATGGATGCGGGTCGCACAGGACCGGTCGTTATGGCGATACTTGTGGGAGGCCTATGTCCAACAGTGGACGTCTTTCGGCTGAAATGATGATGATGATGAACTCACTAACGGTCCCAGCAGACGTTGTCCTGCCCGAAAACGGGTCTTGAAAAAAAAAATTCAATTGCAGCGCCACCTACCGAGTTCAATTTTGTTTTCAAACCATCCAGGGACCTACGAGTTAGGTGACAAACACACAAACAGAAGAATTATATACAACCTTATTTTTAGTATACGCGAAACTTGAATATAGTTTCATCACAATCAGTAACTGAATCGATTAAAATATTTTTTACATCATGTTATATTTTTTCCCAAAAATATTTAAAAATGGCTACGAGCTGGACACCGCGCGACATTAAGTACCTATCAGCAAATCAAATGTGCAACACAGGTCATAGGAGGTCATAGCGACGCGAGCGCGCAGTGGGCGCTTCCCCTCTCTTCCCCTCAGTCGCCAAAATGCCACAGGACCAAGCGCACGCGTCGCACTCTCGTCCCGGTTGCATTGCGCGAGTGTTTTTACTTTTGTTGGTTGATCTTGTAGGTACTTACCTATTATCGTATGGAAAAGCTATCGTGTAATTGAGTAGGGAGTGATTAGTAAGACATTATAAGTAGTGAGTGAGTTAATTATTGTAAATACGGATGATTAGTATTTTTAAACACACCAAGGTGGTCAAGTTTAGGTAAATATTATTACGTACTTTATTTGTGAAAGCCGCATATGTGATAAAATGTGGTGTGACTGCAAGTGTGATGGAAAATGTTATAACTATTTAATTACATATATTTATTTATTTAGTAAAACTTTATGCACTAGTAATAAACACTGTACAAAGGCGGATTTAATGCCTTAGGCATTTTCTACCAGTCGACCTTAGGGTGGTGCAGAAAAAAAACATGGTAGGTGCAGCTTAATGGTAAAGAACCCGGGAATCTTTAAGTCAAGAGTGAATAGGTTACTTCTAGGTAAGCGCGCTCCATCGTCGACCGCATCGTCGCTTTCCATCAGGTGAGATAGCGGTCAAGCGCGAACCTATCAAGAATAAAAAAAAAGAAATACAATAATAAATATATAATTAGATACACACATACAAATTAACAATGTAATCATGAAAAACGAATCCAACAAATCAACGCTGTGATGATTACACCAACTTCCCAGGAATGTGCTCACGTGCCATCACCTTAAAAGTGAACCGACTGGGCGCCATCCTGATGTTCAGCGGGAGCGCATTCCATAGAGAGATCGCCTGGACAAAGAAGAATATATGCGACGTAGGCGGTTAAAGATTTCAATAATGGGTTCACAAGGGTTCGTATATTAATTTTTTGTATCTCTCCAGGTGGTAGAAGAATCAAAACCCAGCGCGTCCACGAGCCCGGCCACCCCCGTGCGCCGCTCCGAGCGCCCCGTGCGGCGCCGCGTGTCCAACACGTACGACTACGAGGATTCCGACTTGTACATCGACGACACGCCAGCGCCACGCCCGAGGAAGACGAAACACAACAAACATACTTATAGACGGAACGAGAGCAGCAGTAATGGTGAGCGTCTTCTTTCTAGCCTGTTCCGAACTTTGCGTTGTTTTTTTTTTGTTTTTTTTTTTTTTTTTAAGGTTCTATACCCAACGGGTAAAAACGAGACCCTATTGCTAAGACTCCTCTGTCCGTCTGTCTGTAATCAGGCTGTATCTCATGAATCGTGATAGTTGAAATTTTCACAGATGATTGTATTTCTGTTGAAATAAATATTTAAATGGCGCTTTAACAAACGTGATTATTTTTTGCCGTTTTTTTTTTGCTACGGACGATACGGAACGTCCGACTCGCACTTTGCCGGTTTTTTTTTAGGTGGGAAACAGTCGAATAATTTCTTCCGCTCTTGGTGGAGCGAAACGGAATGTCAAGATTTTCTAACTAAAACTGACCCGTGTTCCTTCAGTTGCCTTTGCGTTCCAGAGCCACGGTAACTCTTTCGAAAAATCCTGAAGTCCTTCCTAACTGTATTGACATCGGGTTTCAGTCTAATGACAGCTGAATATCATGATTTAACACAGAGCGTCTGCCTCTATCTGACCACCACAACTTGACTGGGTGACACAATACCCGGACTTCGACAACCAGGCCCAAGATAAACTGTCCAAGGTTATCCGAGGCAGGGAAGGGGTTCGGTATGAAATGTGTATCCATCCATGGAACGGTTTACTAATGTATGAGAGAGCACTGCGCAACTCTTTGTTCCTTACCTACGATACACGAGTTTCGGCAAGATCTGGCGAAGGCGACTGTCACACAACCCAGTGCTGGGCACGCCATAATCATGGCGATAAGTCCCCTCTTTGAGGAATATCTGGAGAGGCGTCACGGTGTCATCACCTTCCGCATGACGCAGGTCCTCACTGGACGTGGTAAGTTCTGGAGGTTCCTGCGTCGGATTCAGGCGGAAGAACCGCCCGGAGGACACAGTGGAGCATACGGTGGTGTGCCCCGCTATGGCTGAGCACCGCCGGGTCCTCGTGGATGCAATCGGCGGTACCGACCTCTCGCGTCCGTCAGGGCCGACGCGGCGACGCCCACTAAGGCTTCGGGAATTTTCTGAAAAGGAAATCCGTGGTCTTAGAACGCAAAGAGCAACTGTAGGACACTGGTGTGGTTTTACTTAGTAAAAGTCTGACACTCTGTCCTCTTCCACCCAGAGCGCGAGAAGTCATTAGATAATTCACTAATGTCCAAGGAACAGTTTACTAAAGTATGAGATGTATGCCCATCGTTTTGTTTCTTAGCTACATACTCGTATGTACGGATTATATTCTTTACTAATTTATTAACCTAATCATTTGTTAACGCTTACCTGGACCTTCAAACAGATTCTGCAGCCAGTTATTCAAGTAAGCAGTTTACCACACAAATAAATAAAGAAAATACAATTTTTGGTTCGCGCAGCATATCTCTCTTCTTCTATACATCGCTATTACCTAAGCATTTGTAATTTTGTTACAGCATCCACGAACATAACGTCGAGCAGCAGTTACAAGCAGATCGCAGCCCGTCCTGCGCCCGCGAACGGCATCGAGTCTCTCATACAAGCGTCCGTGTTGGCCGAGGAAGAACAACCCGTGGCCACCAGTGAGACGTGAGTATTATAAAACTATTAGCTTCTGACAGCAGCTTCTCCCGCGTGAAATAAGAAAATATATAGGGTACGTGATTGTGCTCATGATAACAAACAATTTTTATTACGGGAGCAAAGCCGAAATCGCGAAAAAAATATCAGATGTTCAGTTCACGTGTTTAAATATCGTACACTAATTACCAGTCACCCTATATTAAAATATACAAATCGTTTACTGTTCAAGCAGCTCGTCTGTGGAATGCATTACCCATAGAAGCAAGGCGTGCTCAAACGCTACCGACCTTTAAAACAATGGTGAAGGAGCATCACCTTTCACTGTAATGTTTCTTTATTCTCCTTGCTCAATTTTATATTTGATATTGATTAGTATATTTATTGATATTGTGTACTAGCTTCAGTCAGCGGCTTCGCCCGCGTAAAAGTAGGTTTTCCATACAAAATTTGAACCCCCACTTCACCCCTTTTAGGGGTAAATTTAGGAAAATCCTCTCTTAGTGTTCGCTTACGTCATAAAGGAAACCTTATGTAAAATTTCACGCTCTTAATCCCAGTAGTTTCAGCTGTGCGTTCATATGTCAGTCAGTCAGTTCCTCTTTTTATTTTTATTATTATGTGTAATTAATATTATTTAATGTATTTTTGTACACTAACCGCCCTAATCTGTCTTCTTTCGTTCAGTCCATCCTAAGGTTGTCTGTAAGAGATTGCCCAGTCCGATAAGACTGCCCTTTGTACACTTTGTTTTTATATATGTTTATCCTGTCCATATTATGATGTGTACAATAAAGTATATAATAAATAAATAAATATAGGCCTATTAGTGGTCCCCCGCGGTTTCCCTCGCGTCTTTGGTGCGGCTTCGCTCCTTTTTGTTGCAGCGTGATGTTATATAGCCTACCTCGATATATAGTCTATCAAACACTTAACAAATTTTTCAGTTTGAACCGGTACTTCCTGAGATTAGCGCGTTCAAGCAAACAAACTCTTCAGTTTTAAAATTTATTTATTAAATTTAATCAATTACAACGGCTAAACAACCAAGATCAATCACATAATAGCAAATCCGATTTTTACTAAGTAGGTATATCGTATGTGTAATAATTTACTGAGAATTTAATTTTTAAATTATTAGAATCCGTCAAGAAATGGTGAATTTATTAAAGTTTTTCTGAACGGCTACTTGGAAACGTGCGCTCTCGCTGGACTGTACGATAACATCATCTGTCATGATCCGTGCGACGAATGGCTTGATCGTATTCATTCGCCGGTGGAGACCAATCATGACAGATGACGTCACAGCGTGTCGCTTCATTCTCGGGCACGTTTCTGGAACTAATACACTAAAATTGCTGTATCTTCGTAATTTTTGGTCCGATTTAAATAATTTCTTCACAGTATTTACTGGGTTTTTTTGACGCTATAGGTCTGCATACTCCACAAAAATCATGACTGATCCTCATTACAGTAACTAAAGCTGGAAACAATTAAAATTATATTATTAATATAGATATCACTCAGTGTTATAACTCGAAGGTTTGCTGGGAGAAAACTCATTGCTGAGTTAAGCTCGCCTTTGTACATGAACTGTCTGTATCTCCATCTATTATGTTATGTTTTTGTGTACAATAAAGAATTAAGAATATAGTAACATCCTACTGGTGAAAAAATTTTTAAAACTTGCCGCAATGAAGTCCATTAAACTTCCTCCCTTTCTTTTAAACTGTAGTAAAAACGAAAGTTGTGGAAATGTTATCACAAACTGCATAATAATCATGACAAACCTCACAACTGCACTGCAAAAGCATACAGTCCACGCTGACTCACTGTAAGCTACACCAATACTAAGAACTTCATAATCGACCTCACAGGGAACCTGAAGACGTAGCAGTAGCAGGCATGCTAAGCATCAGCGAGCGTTTCACAGCCCCTTGTCGAACCTTCGGCTTGGCCAGTGAGTCGCCGCAGCCCACCAGCTCGAAGCACGATGGGAAACGAGCTCGGAAACCGCCACCTGTTCAGGATTTAGGTGAAGAAGAAGATGTTATCAAGGAGGTACATCGGGATGAAGAGTATGGCAAGTGGAACATTTTTGTATTTTGTTTTATAGGATAGCGTTTGAACACTATATCACCTGATGGTAAGCGATGATGTGGTCAACGATGGAGCATGCTTGCCTACAAGTAACCTATTCACTCTTGACTTAAAGAACCCTAGGTTGTAGTTATCGGGAAACGCAAAATTCGGTAGGGAATTCCACTTCGTAGCTGTATGCAAGATGATGATTTTCATTTATTTTGAGGCTGTAGTTGATAGATGGTCGTAATTACATTACATTGGAGGAGATAGCCTGTATATATACGGTTAAGGTTATGGTTACATAATATCACCCGCAAGGGACGATCGAAGTCTTTACCCGGGCTGTAAGATCTTTTCCAGGGCTGTTAGATCTTTGCCAGGGCTGTTAGACCTTTGCCATGGCTGTGGGATCTTTGCCAGGGCTGCTGCCGCGTCACGAAAAAACTTCGTAAAACCTTTTGGTTGAAGATTGATCACGAAATTTTTGAAGACGCAGCGCCTGAATAACACGGTGTTGTGGTAACAATGCGGCACAGTTACGTGTATCCGCTTGACACCGCTTGGCACCGAAAATGTTAACAGAATTGTTAATACCAGAATTATTTTTTACATAACACTATTTTTTTTTTCGAATTCGAAAACCGAGAAATGAGTATTCTGCATTATTATTAGCTGAATGTTTACTTGTTCCAGTGTATCCATCGTTAGAAATGAGTTCAGACGAGGATGAAGATTGGACGGCATCGAAGCGGCGAAGAAATTCACGCAACAGGGTAGACTCGCGGTCCAAGGCGGAGAAGTGAGTATAATAATTTAGTTCTAATTTATTTAAACCCAATAAGTAATTTGCAATTTCATAAATCCCGAATTTTTCATGTTTATGATTTCGGGATTTTGTCAACTCTATGTTATTTTTTTCCTTGAATTTTAGCGAAATATTGACACCTGCAAAGAACAACATTGTAACTCAGTTTTGAGCCAATTTTGAGTTACAATCATATTTATTGTACAAAAAATGCAGAATGTAATAAAATTGTTAATGGTGAGGCGCACTAATTTAAGAGTCTATTCACTCTAGCCTTGAAGAAACCTAAATTATAATTGGACGGCAAATTGTTCCAGTCTGTTGATGCATGTGGTATAAACGACGAGGCGAAACGCTTAGTCCGGACCGTAAAAGTTTCAACAACGTAAGTGTTGATACTCCCCGTAAATCGGGTTGTCCGATGGTAGAAAGGAGATGGTGGAATCAAGTCATGCAATTCCCGCGCATACTTTCCAAAATGCGTCCTGTAAGATACCACTGACAGTGTTATTCCTTGCTAGTGTCAATGTACTCTCTTCCGATCTCGGCTATTTAATTGAATGTTTTTTTTTCATCTTCGAAAATGTCATTTTATGGGGTAAGACAAACTGAGAGGGTTGTACTGATGATTTTAATGATTATAATTCTGTAAATAAATATGTATTACGCTCGAGAATCGAGTCTTAATCAACATAGAACTAGACTCTGACCAACAAAATCTAAAAAACTTGATAAAAGGGTATGGGCCACCATTCATACAAACTTTGGCCAACAGTGGACATATATTAAGACATATTCAATTCATAGTTTATGAAATAATAAACCTGTTACAGCTATTACAGGTTTATCTAAAAGTTGGAGGAAACAAGTTAAATCCGTTTTAATTTTTATATTGCTAGAGTCAAAATGGCGGCTGTAGCACAGCAAATTAAACAAACATTTTTTTATTCATTTAGTTAATCATTTTCTTCGTCGTTTAAAATTAGAACAGCGTCTAAAAACATTATGGTGACTTCGAAGTATTAGCTTATTCATTCATCAACAAGTATCATTCAACATCAACATCTGTAGTATTATATTTACATATTTTTATTTTTGTTAGTTAAGTATTGGTACAAATTAAATAGTTCTTACCTGCCGTGGATAAATCCATTCTAGTATCACAGATCACGGATTTCAGCAACTTCCAAAGAATGTCGTATCATTTGAGTAGTATTTAAAGCACAATTAACACAGCGTTGGCTTCTGTGGGACGAAATATCTTACATACGAGTCGCTTTCCATCTGTCGGACGCTGGAGTTATTTAAAGAAGTAGAAACAGAGTCCGAGATAGAGCGGCCGGGGTCATTGTCGTACATAGCAGATTCAGAATCCATAGGCAGGCTGGGGTCGTCGGGAAAAGCGAGTGCAGAGTTCATTATGAAATCGAATCGTATTATTAGCAAATAGTCACAAACTGAAGCGACAATAGTCGCAATTCAAATGCTACGCGGCAAAATGTGCTTTTTGTGTGGCTGTGCCGCCACTTTTCGCCCCATTTGGGTAGGTTAAGGTCTTAAAACCATACAGCCACTGAACTTCACTCAAGAAATCCCGCCAAAAACACCTAAACATTTTAAACGACGCAATTAATATTTTTTCAATAATTTAAGCAAAATAATTGTATTTCGTATGCATTTTTATCAATGGACCAAATGCATAATATTAATTCTGGTCGATTATTAAATTGAAAATTCTATTCAATCTTTATTTTTATTTTTCCGCCTAAAGGACTTTCAACACTTGGTTGGACTTGGTTTCTTTTTTTTTTTTGCATGGTCAAGAAATTGAAAAAAAAAAACCCTTTAAAATGGTTGCAGGAACCAAAAAAACACTGAATTAATGAATATACTTTTGTTTACTATTACTTTTCCGAACTTTAACTGACGTGATATTATTTTAATAATTATTTCTAGTAATTATTAAGATTTTTAGTATAAATAAAAATAAATCTTGTCCACGGCATTGTCAACCTCTGGCCGTATCTGGACCAGTCCCTTTGAATTGTGCGGTCTACCCTTGATCTCAAGTTCTTTGGGCATATCACCCGTAATGAGGACTCGATGGAGCGATTTGTGGTGGAAGGGAAAGTTGAGGGCAGAAGATCCCATGGAAGCTTTCCAACACGGTGGATGGGCCTTATCAAACACACTGCTGCATAAATGACAACACCCAAGCCGCCTGCACACAGAGCTGCATGGCGTCGTATCGTTGTAGAGAGGCGGTGGCGCAGGCCTCGACCGAGACATGACCACTCTGTCAAGAGTGCACGACTAAGACCTTTGAGCATCCCGTTTCAATAATTGTTTGTTCCCTGAAGGGACGAGGCATGGTCCCCGCGCGCGCGCCTGGGCCGCCTGGTGCCGCGCCTGCGCACGGCGGCGCGCGCGGGCGTGCGGCGCGAGTGCGTGCGCGCCGCGCTGCACGCCGCCTCCTCGCGCCCCGCCGCGAAAGAACACGCCACGCATCCACCTCACAAGCAGCACGATACCGCTACTCCGCACGCACAGGTAACGTATAATCACCATACAAACCAAAAAGAGAGACAAAAAAAAATAGATTTTCAATACACTCGAAAACGGGCATCTTTCATCTTTATATTTGTAGCGACATCTTTGTTAAGTCAAAATCCTGCATCGCGGTATTAGAGCTCTCCGCGCTATTAGAAAAAATCAACTTCGGCCAGTTGCCCGGACCAGACACACCATACGTCTGAACAGAGAATACGATTGCATCACTGCTTACCTCCAAGTGGGATCTTAGTCATGCACTAAATTATACTAAAGCGAAAATACAAAGTTTGTTCTGTGACAAATAGTTCTATTACTAACCTAAGTAAAATTGACTGTTTTTACTTGAACTATGTATATTGTTACAGCCCAACGCGAAGCGAGCAGTACTAGCCACAAAAAGCAGACGGCCACCGCCGCCTGTACACAATACGCCAAATAATAAGAGTAAGTATACTTCATAATAATAAATTATTTAAAACAATACACTAAGATCTAGTCAGATTTCAAGGAATAACGAAAGACTTCATCGGAGCTTTTTATTAAAAAAAAAAAATTGACTGGTGGCCCAGATTTGTTGCGAATGTGTTCTCAAAACGTTTTGTACGTATGGGTGGTTTGTTCGCCATGTACCGATGGCGTCTGGTAGTCCAATGGTGGAATGAGCGCTGCAGAATTAAACTATGCCATCGACGTACACTCCCCGAAATGCAAGCGAAAACCGACTGGCTAGCAACTCGGCGTCGATGCTCTTTAGAGCTTCGACTTGACGCATGTGCACGTGCATCATTGCCAATGATTGAAGCTAGGCAATTTTTCTTAAAGAAGTTAACATGGCTCTTAAAAATCAGTAATCTGTATAAAACCGCTCCTTTGACAGTACTTTGCTGTTTAACTTTCAAATTTTCAACCCAACCCCACCGCACCACGCCCCCACTCTTCCTCATACCAATATTTGAAATGCTAATTGCTATTTCATTTAAAATTCCCAATTTTGATATTGTTTCCAGAAAAAGATTTATTTTTAGTGTTATTTGTAGTTTCGTATAAAATAATGTACAAAAATAAACACAGTGATAATAAACAGTGCGTATGGATTCCCCTAAAATGGGGGGAGAAATACCTCCCCCATCTGTGAAACAGAAACGGACAGAAAAAAAACCGTTTACCTTTTTCTAAACTTCTCCGCCCCCCGTCTTGTCTTTATGTATCATCCTCGTACCATATGTAAGGGGGAATTTTGAACGCAGCTATATCAATGAGATGGTAAGTGTGAGGAAGGGTGACGGTAAAAATACATGACACAATACGACGGCATCGTTGGTACGATGAACGTGTGCTAAAGAAGTTATATAAGAAGTTGATAAAAGCGCTCTATTTTATTTTTCCAATCTCTAAATCCCCCATCTATTTGTGTAAATATTATTTTCCAATATAATTATATTATTAATAAAAAACATTTCTTTCTAAAATCCAGACAAAATTCCAGATGCAAGACTGAAGAAAGGAATGAAGACGGCTAAGCAGCGTCTCGGTAAAATCCTTAAGATACACAAAATGATATATTAATTTTAATGAATCAGCCTTATTTATAAAACTCGCTAACCATATGCTTAGTTTAAATACTGATCAAGGGGATTCTAAATTCAATATGGCGTACGTCACATCCATCATATTCAGCTGTACATAGAACAAAATCACCTACAAATAATATAATTACTATTAGTCAGTATTTTATTACAATTCTTTCTTAAAAAAATATACATAATTGGATTATGAAAATCTTAATCAGTGGTTAAACTAATAACATGGTTATTTCTTTTTATAAATATGGCCCAATTAGTTTACTAGATTACGTGTGACAGACGGACGTATGTAGATGTATATTTTATATATGTATTGTATATAAGCACGGACCAATACGTGTGGTGGTCAGATGATCACTCGTTCAATTTATGGATCTTTTTTAAGTCGAAATTGGAAAGATATTGCATCAGTTGTAATATTTGATTTATTATAGAAGTTTTTTCTACTTTTTGTACCTTTTCTTCATGTTCTGTTTTAATTATTTTCCCATTAGTCCTATGTCTCATTAGGACACTGGTGGTGGTGCAACCAGTCGCGTTTCCGATAAAGTATATTCCCTGCCGGAGTCTGTTTCCTGTAAGCTACCATCTAGGGGTCTTAAGTCAAGAGTGAATAGGTTACTTCTAGGCAAGCGTGCTCCACTGTCGATCGCATCATCACTTACCATCAGGTGAGATAGTGGTATACAGTCAAATAGGGTGAATAGAAACTCAGGGGTGAAAAGAAACAAAACTTCAAAGAGTATTTTCACGATATTTGAATATTTTTTTCAGCATTTAACTCTATCAATTTATTAATGAATTGTTATTCTAAAAAGTCGATGCTTTGTTAGAAGCCGATAATATGGTATCAAAGTGCAAAACCAAACTAAAGTTTTGTTTCTATTCACCCTTGCGTTTCTATTCACCCCGTTTTACGGTATATGGAATATAGTTTTGCGCAACCAAGCGGATACCAGACGAGGTACCCTCTATAGATATATATAGAGTGACTGGTAATTAGTGACCGATACCCAAACACGTGATTATACTCATGATTACAAACAACTTTCCCAAAGAAACTTTTTTTATTTAGTAAATAACAATCGAAACGTAGGTACATACACTGATTACGTACACCGCTGGGTTTGCAAGTTTGTTTGTTTGTTCTATCACTATTGTAGGTACGCCGGCGTCACGCGGCTAACAGCTGAGCGGTCGCTGGTCACAGGCGCGCGCGTTACAAACAGCTTTAGATTCAAACAGCTGTTTTGTTATTGTGATAAAACTATTGAGTATATAAAAAAAGTTTCTTTGGGAAAGTTGTTTGTAATCATGAGTACAATCACGTGTTTAAGTATCGGTCGCTAATTACCAATCACCCTATATAGGTATATCTGTAATTTTACATTTTGTTGGCAGCACGACTGGTGGCGCCGCCATTAGTGTCCTTTTTGAGTTTATTCATTACAAACAAAAATACATATCTTCCTTTTTATATTATTACTATATAGATAAATTATACTACAGCAATTTAACGGATATTCGATACGTTTCTTCTCTTATTTTTTAAAATTTATACTTTAGATTATAAGGCCTACTTGCACCACAAACCATTTAAAACAGCGCTGTGTTTAAACCATCCGTTTTTGTCGACTTTTTGGAATTGAGACAAAGATATTTTAAATACGTATAGTGCTAAATGCATTTAGTTGTGATGCGAGCAGGTGTAAGTATAATAAATTAGAGACTTAAAACTTTTTTTTTAATTAAAACTAATTGCGATGGGATTTACAAATGGTGCAATATTTTTTTTTTTTAATAACCGTAGTTATTTATCAGGTGGAAATAAATTATTTACTTACTTAATTCATTTTTAGCCGCTAGTTATTATTTTCATTAAAGCCAATGCAATCACATTATTTCAATATTGTAAGTACCTACTTGACTAACGATTATAATTACTTTTTACCGAAATGAGGCCTTAATTAACATCTCAACTCTTCTCCTCCTCGAGCGCCGATTGTACATACGTCTGTACAACTTGAATGACCTTGAAAAACTCTTAATTGTCGTTTTGTACACACGTTTGTACGATTTGTTTTTAGCCGAAAATTTTGTTTTCTTCATTTTTGTTTTTCCTAGAAAAATCCAGAAAAAGATTTTTTTTATTTTTTTGGTGATTTACGTAAAAACGCGCAATGACGTAATAATAATACACCCGGGGCGCCCGAGGGGTTAAAAAAAACCGTTTCTAACTAGGAACTTTAACTTACTCTTGTATAGTGGGTGCGTTTACATAAACATTGAAATTCACGTGAATTTGTCTGTTATTTATATTACACAAGACACCCAGTCTAGGAACAATTTTTTGACAGGCCTGTTGGTCTACTGGTTAGTGGCCCTGACTGCTATGCCGGAGGTCGTGGGTTCGATTCCCAACCAGGACAAATGTTTGTGTGATTAACATGATCGTTTGTTCTATGTCTGGGTGTAACTTATCTATAATATGTATGTATTTAGAAATATATAAGTATGTTTATCAGTTGTCTAGTACCCATAACACAAGCTCTGCTTAGCTTGGGAATAGACGGCGTTGTGTGATAGTTGTGGAATATTATATTATAAATTATTCTGTAAGTCATACAAGTTTTGTTCAGCGCCAGCTCTACGACGTTGCATTTTCAAAGATGTTGAATTTTGTTGGTTGAGTAAATTTTTGTCTCTCTAACCCTAACAAAATAAACAAATAAAAACCTCTACATTTCATCTTTTCCGTAATTTCCACCTGATATTTAACGAAAACACAAGCATGACTCATAATAACCCAGTGATGAGCTCTTTACTGCCCAAAAGCCGCGTATACACTGACTAAGAATTTTATAAAATAAAAAAAAAGAACAATTTTATCAAAAACATCGCTCTCGCAACGTCAAAAACATATTACTGGAGTCAAATTAAATAGTGGAACATCACAAGCTTGATAGCTTTTAATATCTAATAGCATTTTTTATTATTATTATAAGTCTGTTGGACCCAGTTCAGGGCAAAGGCCTCCCTTCCTTGCTTGTAATTTTTACTGTCTTTAACCATATCTGGCCAATCCTTTAAGTAGGAGTCTAACTCTGCGCTCAGGACCGATGGAAAGGCTGTTTAAAGTCCCGGTAGCCAGCACAAATCTGTTAAAGTTCGCACCCGTGACTCGGGAAGTTGAAATAAATAAATAACTTTTCACGGCATCTCTGGTTCCTGTTGTTCGGGTGCCGGTCAATGATTGCTTTCACTCAAAGTAGAAGAATATCTGGAAGACTTGGGGGAGGTTTTTGCCCAGCTGTGGGACCGTAAGGGCTTCAAAAAAAAAAGTATACTTTGACAAATCGTCCCATGGTAATCAGTCGCCAAAATGATAGTGGGTCGTAATAATTTACTGAACATTTAATTTTTAAAATTATTAAAATCCATCAAGAAATGGTGGATTTATTAAAGTTTTTCTGAAAGGCTACTCGGAAACGCGCGCTCTCGCTGGACTGTTTACGATGACGTCATCTGTCATGATTCGTGCGACGAACGGCTTAATCGTATTCATTTGCTGTGGGAGACAGATCATGACAGATGACGTCACAGCGAGTCGCTTCATTCTCGGGCGCGTTTCTGGAACTAATACACTAAAATTGTTGTATCTTCGTCATTTTTGGTCCGATTTAAATAATTTCTACACAGTATTTAAATTTACTGTTTTGTTTGACGCTAAAGTCTGCATACTTCACAAAAATAATGATTGATCCTCATTCCGGTTAGTCCTAAACTACGGTCCACGGACGCGTGGCTTCACAGACGCGTATACGCGAATTTATACGCTTGGTGTACGAGACGATGGCACGACGTTGCCGCTTCGTCGTCAGAGTTTCATAGTTTTATATGTAAGCTGAGAGCAGGCGTATATTGACGAATATGTCCGTAAGCAGTAGGCCTTAAATATGTATTTTATTTTTCTCAGTGTTACGCGGTTTTAAATGTGCACACAGGTTTAAAATGTGATTTTAAATTTAATAACAATAGTGTTAAAGCGTATTTTTTTTTCTCAATCAGTAGGCTTGCGGTTGATGTCAAATGTTTTTAGTTTAGTGGAAAGTCTCTATCAATGGTACCTGTACGGGTTGAAGTGGCAAGAATGGACTTGGAAACTCGAATACTGTCAAAATAATGAGTCTTCGCTACATAGTAGTATAATACAAACTCAAAGTCGCTTTTCGTGTATATGTGTTTATTCGTCACCTGCTCTTAAACAGTGCAACGGATTTAGATGCGGTTTTCACTAATAGATTCATCAATAATTGCGAACACATTTATTGTCCGTACGGCTAAGGGATGGAATTCCCTGCCGGAGTCTGTTTCCTGATAGTTACTTTTTGGTAAGCGTGTTCCATCGCCGCCCACATCATCGCTTACCATCAGGTGAGATAGCGGTCAAACACGAGCTTATCCAAAATAAAAAATTTTGGATAAGAATTTTTTAAATTACAGCGATTGAGAGCTCTCGTGACTTGCAATAAATATGCCTACTTTTTTAATTTTTCTACTCTAATTTTTTTGACTTAAACGTTGGTGTGGTGGTATTACAAAATTGAAGAGACTTTCCATAGATTACTACTTTGAGTAAGATCTGATTTCTCACTTGTTTTTTTATGTATTTGTCTATAAATTAATATTTGATTAAGCTATTTTATTATATCTTTTTGATAAGCGTTGTAGAGACATGACGTAATTGCTTCTAAATTAAAACCGTTTTCTACACTATTAATAATACTCGAAATTTTTGATTCTGTTCAAAACGACTAGAAAAATTATCGAATAATAAAAAAGAAATATATATATATATAAAGACATTATTTTTCATTAAAAAAAATAAAATGTAAAACCAACCACCGAATATTAAATGTAAATAAAAATGAATTGAAAAATAAACGTAAAAAAAAATAACAAAAACAAAAAAAATATTGCTTTAGCTACTTATGGACTTTTTTTGTTATGTTTTTAGTGATAGTAGTACATAAGGACGTGTTTTCAATGTTATTTTGTTGTATCAGAATTAATACGGATGCAGAATGAATTTATATTTTTATCATAACTAGTGCAATAAGATTATATGGAATATAATTTAAAAATATTTATAAAATATTAGGTTTTTCAAAAATCGTTGAAACTGAAAAATAGAAAGTTGAATGGGTTTATTTATTTAATTTATTAATAGGATTTCCCTAAGGTACAGAACTCTAAACGCAAATTTCCCTCTGATCTCTCGTATAATTTTATTGCACACGAATTATTTTGCGTCTGTATTATAACGGCTTTGTTCTCATTTGCAAAAAAAAAAACAGGGTGTGTTTTTCAATATAATATTTTTTCATAGATGTGCCGCGTTCGTGTGTAACGTCCATATGTTTTCGATGATTACGTTGTTTCGTAACATATAATAAAATAAAAGAAAAATAATAATTAGTAAAATAAATTTATTATTCGACATGAACTGCAATTTGACATAAAATTTAAATATTTTTCTACTTAAAGAAAAAATCTATTTGGTTTACACTAACTGTATAATTTTATTATATGTTACTAAATTACTAGAATTCTGTGTCATGATTGGCCGGACATTTTTAGGCTATGATTGTAAAACGTCGACATCGCCGGGTCATAGTATCTAGCGAATAATATGGATCACATAATGTACATTTACCCTTTAAAATTGATATCCCCAATCAATGGAGTTTTTTGGTAATGATATGTTTGTGGGCACTGATAGTCTTAGATTTGAAATAAATCAGTGAACTTTAAAGGGTCAATGTATATAATATGTATTTTAATTTCTACAAGTTTTTAAGTATAATGCACTATACAGTCATTATAGAAGACGTCTTGTTCACTATAAAAAGTAATAAATATGTTTTTTTTTTTGATTCATTCAAAGTAATTTTTTATACTAACTGAATGAGTTAAAGCGTAAAAAGACCGGTTCAGGTTAGCTTCATTCACTCATCACTCACCGTATTACTTATTTTTTTCATCATTCATTATTTCATTTATCGCTAGCCTGATGCCGTCTTATTTTTGCGTGTTTTTTTAATACTTGGCTTTTTAACATTATTCAATATCTCTTTTTAGAAGTTGTGTTTTTAATTCATACATCACATTCGACTCAAATGCAGCTTTTGGAATGGATATTGCATAGAATTTATATTAATTGGTCAAAGGTATCTAGGTCTTAACTGTAAGATAATAAGGGTTGATTTCGCAGGCAGATTACTTTTTTCTGAGGAATCGTAGGTAGTAATTATAAAATATTGTAATTTATTCTTCGGATAAAAGTGATTTGGTTGTTGAAATATAAACCTTGAATGAAAAAAAAATCATAATCCATCACCACCATACATATTAAAAAGATTTTATAGATAATAAAAAAATACTTACTTTTTCTAGTGAACGCGCCGCCATTGCCACATTTAATTTACTAAGCCTTTGATGTTAATTAACTTATTAAGATGTTTTCTAGTAGGTGCACATTAGTTGTAAACGGAAGCGCCTGCACGGTTTAACATAGTGTTGTTGTATATTGGTGATTTGTATCTGTTACTTAGGTTTTCTATTACTGTTACACGACGAAGATTTTTTTAATTACATTTTGTATATTTAGAAAAAAGGTCATCTTATTCACGAAAGACGACGGGATTTGATCCCTTAATTTGGATGCATATTTAGATAAAAATATTTAATTTATAGAATACAAATCATGTGTTCAACAATGTAAGCAAATTTAAATCATGTTTGGTTTAAAAAAGTGACATAATAATGATTATAACAGTATAGAAAACTTAAGTCACCGACCAGCATGAGCGATTTATATATACATATAGTATAAAAGATATATTGTAAATTATGGATAACAGTGAATGTATATTGTTGTGAAAGAGGAAAACAGTTCTCTAGACAAAACATTTATTTAGTTGTTTTATTTATACCACCTGCAGCGACATCTATGGCTTCACAAAAGAACTAATCCTGCATCGCGCAATCAAAGTCTTCCGCGCGATTGGAACATATCAGCCCGAAATCATCTATTGGGCAGCTGCCCACCAGACATAATACCCGTTTGGTCGGAGGATCCTCCCTTTTCAACGGAGGTTTGCGGGACTTTATTCTCTGTTCCGCCTACCTCCAAACTGGTGACCCCGACGTGATGAGGCGAGTGATGAGTATGTGGGGTGTGTGTAGTGGGTGAGTGGTGGTGTGGTGGGAGTGGTAGGGGGGTGTTGAGGGGAGTGATGTAGCGACATCTATGGTTTCACACCCACTACTCACACACTACACTACGTTTACACAAGTTTTATGAAATAGAAGATAAAAAATATAAAAAAAATATATTTTTTGTTATGCAGCTGTCATGCTGTCTCCAGGTTGACAGGAAGAAAGCGCCTAAGGTATTACGTCCATCTTTGTACCTTTGGTTGCATGAAGATTAGACATAAACGAGCACGGCAGTTGAGAGTTTGTCATGCTCTCTCAAATGTCTCGCTGATGGTGGCGCGCATGTTGGATCATTCGGTTGCGTTCAAAATGGTTGAGCTAAGTGGTGCTGAAATGCGTCGTGAACGGACGCCGTCAGTTGATACTGATCATTTCTTAACTGCGAGTGATCGTCTTAGTATGCCGAAGTCGTTTAACGATCCAGACGTCGCCGCGTCGACCATATTCGTCGTTAAGCGACACGAATCACTTTTGTACCTTTGGTTGCATGAAGATTAGACATAAACGAGCACGGCAGTTGAGAGTTTGTTATGCTCTCTCAAATGTCTCGCTGATGGTGGCGCGCATGTTGGATCATTCGGTTGCGTTCAAAATGGTTGAGCTAAGTGGTGCTGAAATGCATCGTGAACGGACGCCGTCAGTTGATACTGGTCATCTCTTAACTGCCAGTGATCGTCTTAGTAAGCCGAAGTCGTTTAACGATCCAGACGTCGATCATATTCGTCGATAAGCGACACGAATTATAGCAATGGTCGAAAGAACATTCGGTTCTGTGTAAGCAACGCTTCGACAGCCGTCTTTGGCACGTTTAACAACCCAACCATAATTTCTAACAACTGGATTCGTTGTCGATGTTGACTAATTTCTTCATCGAAAGACACTGTTACTTGCAATGATCGACTACTCATTCGCTTCTGTGTAAGCAACGCTTCGACTGTACTTTGGCATGCCGAAAACGTCCAACGACCCTGTGTAAATGTCTGACGACTAAGCTCGCTGCCGACGTCCACCAAATTCGTCCAAACGACACGAATTCTTGCAATGGTCGAAAGAACATTCGCCACTGAGTAAGCAACGCTTCGACAGCCGTCTTTGGCACGTCCAAGGACCCGGTGTAAATGTCTGACGACTCGATTCGCTGGCGACGTCTTGTCAAATTTACCATCGAGCGACAAATATATGCAATGGTCGACTGAACATTGACTTCTGTGTAAGCAACGCTTCGGCAGCCATCTTTGGCATGCTGAAGTAGCAAACCACCCAGTTTTAATTAGTCACCACCAGGGGCGCCGGCTTTTAGAAAACTTCATGGGTGCTCATATTTGATGACTCGAAAAAGTGGCGAAGTGTGAGAAGAGAAATTCACACTGATCAACATTTTGATAACGGATACGCATCAGTAACTGGCATCCGTTACCCGCATCGTTAATAAATAATAAATTGAGACAATATCGCATACATTGTCCTGGTCCTAAACTAAGGTTTCCCTTGTATGTACTATGGAAACCAGGAACAACGAAGGTACCACAAACACCCAGACCCAACAAACATTTGTGTTGGTGCGGGAACTGAACCCGAGACCCTTACATCTAAACCGGCGCTCTGAATCACTGTGCTAAACGGGTCGTCAAGTAATGAAAAAACGCCCATCCCTAAAAGGCGATTACTGATCTGTTTCTTGATGTCTATTCTCAGGGGTGCTCTGCTCCCACTGTTTATTTCTCATGGGTGCTCGACTCTCGGGCACCCACGGAGCCGGCGGCCCCTGGTCACCACAAACGATATAAAAATAAAACGGTAAACTCACTGATTTCAAAATTAGGACATTGTTGAACACCCAGAAAGTGATGAAGCTATCCAAAAAATGCCTTAAGCCAGAACTATCTAGAAGCTATCTAGAACTACACCTCTATCTAGAACTACATTTCAATCTAGAACAAATCAGTAGGCTGTAACTAAAGTAAACCGTAACACAAAATAGGTACAGAAGTCTCTCGTATATGTACTTCACTTTTCATACCTACGCTTGGCGGTGATAAATGCATACCTAAACTGAATTGCCTGTTCTGTGTTACGTTAAAACAACCCAACAAAATACAAGCAAATATCTACATACCTCTCTGAAACAACTGGTAGCCTAAAAAACGTCAATTCACTATTTAATGTTGAATCAACAACCGTCCACTGAACAGTTAGTATAAGGTTTTTTTTGTTGGTCCATTTTTCCACAAAAAAGTTCACAGGCGCGTCTCAAACGAATAGCACTCGAGCTCGCATTGAGCTGAATTGAGCCGAGATATCGTGTCCGTGAGCGGTGTCTGTGTGCGTTGCTCGTGCGCGCTTTGTATGTAGATTGACTTCTGTACCTATTTATTTTGTGACCGTAGTTACCTACGTCATATTATGCAGTCTTAGTTAAAAAATATTGTCAATCATACATTGCATGTTGAAAATAAACGATATTTATGATAGGTATGACTCATGGAATAATGCCAACTCTGCTGATCAGAAATTCTTTATTTAGTTACAAAGTGCAATAATTTCAAGTCGTTAGGTGCGATACAGTGATCGTCTTTTAAATAGATTTTATAGTGAAAGTATCGGTTAGTGTATCCAATTTTTTTTACTAAAAATACATGAGATTCTAATGTTAACACGCATAAATCGCAGAAATTGAAACAAATTAAGACTTATTGAATATTAAAAATTAACAAAAAAATGCATATAATAAAATTAATTCTCGTCCTCCAATTCACTCTAATCGACACCTTAAACATAACAGAAACGACAACCAAAATGAAATCATTTCTCACAAAGTATAAAAACAATAGAACTGCTAGATGTAACAGCTTTGGTAGAAGTGACAGTTTTGTGTCCGAAACTATCAAATTGGTGGAAAAAAATGCTGGCTTCGGAGAGTTTCTCAAAGGTTTCAATGTCAGTCAGTGTTCTTTGAAAAAGGGTGCTGAATATATGAAAAGGCATATATTGGACGGATTGATTGTTCATCCTGATTTACCAGACTGGCATTGGAATGAGTATAAGGTAAGTTTTTTTTTATATCGTAATCCATTGAATGCCAACTACGAAATATTACGTAGCTCGTAATGATGGCAGATGCCGACCACGTATTATTACGTAGATCTTCACTACAGACTAAGGTGTGCGTACGCGCAGCGGAATGTTGTTGAATTTAAAGATTTTAATTATGCAGATATTTAGTGTATGAGGTCGTATAATTGTGTATGGTAAAACCATTGTGGAGAAATTCACCAAAAACTGATTCCGCTGGGCGAACGTTGTCCTGGCGGAACTTTTTTTAATCCATAGACTTTAGAAAAAAAGAGATGTGTCCAAAAATTAGTGTGTATTTGTGTGTAATTGTGTATGTATGAATAAAACTAGTGCATGCATAAACTTCGGAGAAATTCAAGTTTCCGCTACGCGAACGTTTGGCCATTAGCTAGTTTTCATATAAAGCGCTTACATAGAGAACTGTAGATTTTTACATACGTTGTTTTGAATTTGTTTATATTTGTTTAAAAAACAGATTTAGAAAAAATCGTAGGGCTTAAAAGATAAAAATATAAACGTAAAATACGCTTATTAGGTCTTAGTTCTTAAAGTATGCACTTTGGGGTCTAGATTTTCACGTTTATACAAACCTTGTAAGTGTCTGCAACATGTTGCCAAGTATCAATGATGTTCCGTTAGTAACTAAAGAGTTATAGGACAAATTTACCATGAACAGATCACTGTTTACAAAGCAGTCAAATATCACGACGTTCTGAAGGAATTGCATGGTAATATGTATGTCAATAATTAGTGTATTCATTCAACTATTCTTATGCAAAATTTCATGTCATTAAATTCAGTAATTAAAGAAAAACAATTATAATACTGACGAAGCATCTAAAACCTACATAACCCGACTAAGTTCGGATGGCTACCAAAAAGCGGCCGTGCCATATATCTAAGAAACATTCTTAACCTTCCAATATAGTATTTATTAATATGGTACAGTTGCGTACACAAGCGTTAGGAAAAAATAAAACAATTGCATTTCTTGAATGAAAAATATTTTTTTAATAATAACGCCACTATCTACGATAAAAACAAATCTTCAATTAACAAGTACTTCTCTATTTAAATATCCGCGTACAAAAATATTTTTAATTACATATAATACTTAATTATGTAATTATAATAACGTTAACAAACGCTTGCAATGACAGCAATAGACTTAAATGTTTTTTAACTAAAATAGATTCACACAAGAATATTTTTGATCAATTCATAACTACAATACTTAGACTATTTAACTAAAGGATTAAGCGTACCGAACTTCGAACAAAATAATTCTGCATATTTTGGTGGGGTGCGGGGGAACACGCTCACATACATAACAAAAAAAAATCGATTCAAGAAGTAGTTTTTTTTAAGTTATTAGATTGTTTGATCCACTAAAGTTGCAAAGGGGAATGCTCGTGCATGCCTAGTCTATTGGTTAAATAGTGTAATAAGCTACAATATGATATTTACCTAAACAGTAGTACATACTTACATGTGGTAAATATTTAATTTCCCTAAGGGGTCTATCGCGCGTGGAACAGTACGCGCCGTCGACGACTTGGGCGCGGTCCGGACGGTTACCGGACGATCGAACGGCGAGATACCCGTTGCACGCCGTCCGCAAGTCCGCGCCTACGGTGGACGGAAATCGGGATCGGGATCCCGGTGGCTGGGGCGTGAGGGCCGCGCCACATTGTTGAGTTAAGCTCGCCTTTGTACATGAATTATCAAATCACTGTGTTTCATAATAAATTATGAAACAGTGATTATGACGAGAAATATTTTGAGTTAAATGATTAGGTATTGAATTGAAGTCGTGATGTAAGTATTGTGCTAACTCGAGTAAAATGTGTTATTAGGACGGGGATGAAAAAATATAAAATTAAGTACCTATCTACCCACAGCTCTCCCTTTTCAGGCTGTCCACAAAAAGGCGTATCGAACACCGCAACAAGAATTAGAAGCACTGACTAAGTGGCGCAACAATCTCCAGATAGTGGCGCAACACAATCGCGACTTTTTGATGGGCAAGCAGTCGTATTCGCTGCATCTGAACCTGTTTGGAGACCTGGTAATAATCATGTTTTTAAGCTCGTATTTATGTGTTTAACTAGCTGATGATAGGAAATTATCCCAAGAGAATTACACTCACGGTGGAGGTGTGCCCCGCCTGGGCAGAGCACCGCCGTGTCCTCGTGGGGGCGATCGGTGGCGGCGATCTCCGGACGAATGAATCCGGGCCTTGGTACAGGCCATAGTCCGGAGCGAGGAGGAATGGCAGGCGGTCGCCTCTCACGGTGGAGGTGTGCCCCGCCTGAGCAGAGCACCGCCGTGTCCTCGTGGGAGCGATCGGCGGCGGCGATCTCCGAACGAACGAATCCGGGCCTTGGTACAGGCCATGGTCCAGAGCGAGGAGGAGTGGCAGGCGGTAGCCTCCTTCTGCGAAGCAGTAATGCTAGCAAAGGAGGCGGCCGATCGCGTGAGGCAACGGTCCTCACGCCTCAACCGCCGCGGGGATTCTGATCTTAATTTCCGGCCACCGTAGGCGCGGGCTTGCGGACGGCAAGCAATGGGTAGCTCGCAGTCCGACCGTCCGGACCGAGCCCAAGTCGTCGACGGCGCGTACTTACCTACTGTTCCACGCGCACCTCAAGGAGATGTCAGCAACTGTAGAGGCCCAACAGGGTCGATCGAAGCCTACTGGGGCCAAGGGTCTGATTCTGAAAGGAAGACTCGACCCTGGTACGAAAGGCAACGAAGGAACAGGAGTGGGTTTTTAGTCAGTAAAAGTCTGACACTATCTCCCGTTCCGCCCAAGAGCGGAGGATGTCATAAGATGATTTTCCCACCGAAAAAAAAAGAGAATTGCACTCCCTGGATAAAAAGTGTTCTACATAGACAGTCTAACCGTAGGTCCTATATCCATGGATTGTCCGAAAGGGAACCCCGGAGTCCTGGAACGCAAGGTAAAGAAGGAACATAGTGTGGGTTTTAGTCAGTAAAAGTCTGACACGCCCTCGCGCTCCGCCCTCGTGCGTGAGAAGTCATTGGATGATTTCCCACATAAAAAAGGTACCTATGTGTCAAATTTCATCCAAACTGGTTCAGCAGTTTGAGTGTGAAATAGCAACAAACAGACACATAGAAACTTTTGCCTTTACAATATTAGAGTGATTGTTCCAAAGTTTAGAACAATCATAGTACCTAACTATACTGTTTAGAATCTAAACAGTACAGGATTAAGATTTTTGAAACAAAAATGCTTTATTAAAAAATAATAAACCGCTAGCGAAGGAGATGGCCGCACGCGTGTGGGACCGGACATCATCGAACCCAACTACCAGCCCCCGTAAGTGTGGGTTTGCGGACGGCGAGCAATGGGTAGCTCGCCATCCGGCCGTCCGGTAACCGTCCGGACCGACTTGGGTTCGGTCGACGACGCGTAGTGTTCCACACGAGTGTCAAAGAGATGTCAGCAAAACCGCAGGGGTTCAGCAGGGCTGATGCCTACTAAGGTTATGGGTTAACTTCTGAAAAGGTCACCCGTGGTCCTAAAACGCAAAGGGCAACTGAAGGAACATAGGTGTGATTTTAGTCAGTAAAAGTCTGACACGCTCCGCACTAGAGCATTAGATGATTTCCCATTTCCAACAAAGTGTAGGTATAAGAATCATTTAATATAGTTATGAACTTATGAATGTTAATCTATAAGGTATTAATATAATGTGGGTACTGTTTACCTTAACGACTTACGAGTTGTAGGTCGCGGGTTCAAACCCAGCCAGGCGCATTACTTTATGTAATTTATTTTATCACCACTGCTCTCAAAACGGTGAAGGAAAACATCGTGAGGAAACCGGCATGTCCTAGAACCAAAAATTCGAAGACATGTGACATTCACCAACTCGCACTGGGCCCGCGTGGTGGATTACGGCCTATTCCCTCTCCTAGAGAGGAGAGGAAGCCTGAGTCCCAGCAGTGGGAACATTAAAAGGCTAATTATTATTATTTTACTGTTTACCTGAAATAAAACGATTAATATTATTACTATTTACTTATCCACGTACATAATAATCACAGATTACATCAGAGCACTCTATATTAATGAGGCCAATATAGTTTATATTAAAGGCTTAATTACCGCGATCGAACGCCGATTCCATGAATTCTATAGCAGTTGTATCTCAGAGCTAATTAGCGTGATTACAGTTTGGGCTAGGATTGGGGCCTAATATGATTAATATTAAGCTGTTATATTTTACTAGATCCTATCTGCGTTATCACTCGCGTGAAAGTTGGAAACCACCCAAAACGAATTTAACTCCGGGATAAAAAGTGTCCTATGTCCTTCTACAAAGTCTAATCTATCTCTGTACCAAATTTCATCAAAATCGGTTCAGTGGTTTAACTGCAAAACTGTAACAGACAGAGTTACTTTCGCATCATATCACACTGATATTAAAGGCGAGTTTGTGAATGTAGTCAGGTGTCAAAAGTGCAGTTCCACCTTACCAATGCTAAAATGTCTATAATTTCTTTGTAAAAGAGGGTCAATGGTTCATGACTGATTTAATTGGTAGCGTAGGATCTAAAGTATTGAATAAACTAGTTGTGGACTATTGAACTTCTACAATAAATACATTTTAGACACTAGCATTGGTAGAGTGTAACTTTCTGTACTTTTGATCCCTGACTGTACGTCTGTGTGTTTATAAGATGTTTGAACGGCTGAACGCGCCGCCCCAATTTTTACAAGTGTGTTTTTGTTGTTCCATTTAGGATGTAAAAGAATACTTCAACAAGTTCCTGAGGTTGTTCCACACGTTTCCCCTGTTCGATCCGGCTGAGGACCCACATAAGATAGCGTATCGTAAGAATTTGCACCGCAGTATTCCAGAAACGGTAAAGAATTAGATATATTTATACAGATAAGTAAAAAAAAAAATATACCTGGGTAACGGCTATGCCTAAGTAGGCATTATTTAAAATTGATATTTAGGGTTTCGTACCTCAAAAGGTAATAACGGAACCCTTATAGGATCATTTTGTTGTCCATCCGTCCGTCTGTCTGTCTGTCTGTCTGTCAAGACCCTTTATTTCGGGAATGCGCGAAGGTATCGAGTTGAAATTAAAACTATATACTCAGGTCTGCGGTCCCTGAAGCTGTAAAAAAATCAAACTTCTAAGTTAACGAAAAAAAAAGATATGGCAGTTTATGTCGCAAAAAACGTATATTTCGACTTTCGAGGGAATCAAAATTCATAGGGTAGGTACTTCCCGTTTACCCACATTACTGAAATTTGGCATAAAGTAAGGTTTTCTAGCACAGGTATAGGAATAGATCTGAAATCTATAAATTTGTTGTTACGTCGCAAAAAATTAAAAAAAAATGCAATTCGGAAAAATCTTCGAGACTCCATTCCGGAATTGAACTATTTACATGGGTAAGTTTGTACGGAACCCTAAAGGCGTGAGTCCGACTCGCACTTGCCCAGTTTTTTATAATCAATGCAGTAGGCTTTTAATATTGTTTGACAACAAATCCTAGTTACCTTGAGCTACCAGTTATCCAGTTTTCTATAGAAAAAGATCACAGTTGGATACAGGTCTTGCCTAAAGTCTGCGATAGTGACCAATTTTTCACATTTTATGAGAGTTTTCAACTTATCTCTCATTCTGAGGTAAACCCTTTCATTAACTGGACTATATGTTTTTTCTTCTATACCACATGTAACATAAACATACATCATATCCTAGTTTATGTACTTATAGTATTTTTAAAATATGTAATTTAACCTTAATTTTTATTTAAATAAGTAATTGAATAATCAATTAGGTACTTATTTTAAAAAATCTAAGGTAAAATATTCTTGATAAATCTTGAGTGTGCGAATACCGATGCGCTACCAATGTAACAACATCTTATGAACCTATGATCCACAATAAATGATTTGAATTTGAATTTGAATGTAGTGCATCAATGCCCATATTATTTGTCTTCTATTACGATAGGAGATTTCTTAAAAAAAACACTAGGTAGTAATATTTCAGTGCTTAAATTATGATTGTAACATAATTTTCTAATTAGGGCATTATTCAACTTACATATTGTCAGGGGCGCCGACTGCATGGGTGCTCGGAGGCTCGAGCACCCATGAGAAATAAACAGTGGGTGCCGAGCACCCCTGAGAATAGAGAGCAAGAAACAGATCAGTAATCGCCTTAGGTTACTTATAAATTATAATATTTCGTAATAATAAAACTAGTTTAATTATTATAATGGTTTAATTTTATATCTTTATCAAACATAATTAGTAATTTAGCACGCAGTATGTTAGTAGGACATTTATTTATTTGTCAGTCGATCAGCGGGCATTTTTCTTCTCACACTTCGCCACTTTTTCGAGTCATCAAATTAGCATGAGCACCCATGAGGTTTTCTAAAAGCCGGCACCCCTGCATATTGTATTTACTTTACAATGTTTATCATCTCGGAAAATGTTTGACAGGTCGACTGGCGCACTACAGGTTTCAAGCCTAAACTAGAGGAGCAACACCACTGCGGCGCATGCTACGCTTTCGCTGTCACCCATGCGTTGCAGGCGCAGCTCTATAAGAAACATGGCTTCTGGGGGGAACTGAGGTAAATGGATGCATTTATGAAGTAATTTGATGCTGCTTGAAGTTCTACAATATATAAACACATACATAGTGGTCAAACATATAACACCCCTCTTTTTGAGTCATATGTTAAAAAAGTATATAAATATATATTTTTTTAAATGATATAGACTAGTGCTTGACGGCGATCCCACCTGATGGTAAGGAGTGATGCAATCGTTGAAGGTGAAGCACACTAGTTCATTAAGAGCCTATTTACTCTAGCTTTGAAGACACCTAAATTATAGGATATAGGAAGACCACAGCAGGCAAATTGTTTCGGTCTCTCGTGGTACACGGTTTAAACGACGAGGCGAAAGCTTAGTCCGGACCGTGTAAACAATGTAAGGCTCTAGACAGACGGACCGCATTTCAACTGCAATCCAACCGCAAATTGCAGTTCGGATGCAGTTTGAATGCAGTTGACACGACTGCAATAGAACTGCAAACCAACCGTGCAGTTCAATTGCAGTCGGCGTGCAATCTTGTGAACTGCACACCGACTGCAATCGAACTGCACGGTTGGTTTGCAGTTCTATTGCAGTTGTGTCAACTGCATTACAACTGCACTACTACTCATTCTATGCGCGGGGGGTGGGAGCGTTAAAGAAGTGCGGGCGGGTGGGTATGGTGCAGTTCGGATGCAGTATGAATGCACTTGAACTGCAATTTGCAGTTGGATTGCAGTTGAAATGCGGTCCGTCTGTCTAGAGTCTAAGAGTGGACACTCTCCGTACGTCGGGTAGTCCGATGGTACAAAGGTGATGGCGGAATCAAGTCATATAATTCCAGCGCACACTCTCCAAAATGCATCTTGTAAAATACCGAAAGCCTGGTTACCCTACGCCCGATATGGCGGTAAGTCCCCTCTTTGAGGAGTGGCTGGAAAGGCAACACGGCGTCCTTACCTTCCGCATGACGCAGGTCCTCACCGGACATGGTAAGTTCGGGAGGTTCCTGCACCGGATTCGTGCGGAAGAAACGCCCGGGTGTCACCATTGTGTGGACCACCCGGAGGACACGGTGGAGCACACGGTGGAGGTGTGGCCCGCTTGGGCAGAGCAACGCCGTGTCCTCGTGGGGGCGATCAGCGGCGGCGATCTCTCGCGCCGGGCCTTGGTACAGGCCATGGTCCGGAGCGAGGAGGAGTGGCAGGCGGTCGCCTCCTTCTGCGAAGCAGTAATGCTAGCAAAGGAGGTGGCCGATCGCGTGACGCAACGGTCCTCACGCCCCAATCGCCGCCGGGATTCCGATCCCGATTTCCGGCCATCGTAGGCGCAGGCTTGCGGACGGCGAGCAATGGGTGGCTCGCCGTCTGACTGTCCGGTAACCGTCCGGACCGAGCCCAAGTCGTCGACGGCGCGTGCTGTTCAAGGAGCAGGTTGCCTCAAGGAGATGTCAGCAACTGTAGGGGCCTAGCAGTGTCGAAGCCTACTGGGGCCAAGGGTCTGATTCTGAAAGGAAGACTCGGCCCTGGTACGAAAGGCAACGAAGGAACAGGAGTGGGTTTTTAGTCGGTAAAAGTCTGACACTATCTCCTTCATCCGTCCATTTAGCATTGTTAGACTGCAACTGCACTTTTGACCCCTGACTGTACATGAATCTATGATAAACATATATTTTTTTCAAACCTATTAACCCAACCGTTACCGAGGAGTAGGCTTCAGAAAGTCACTGTTTTATTTCACTGCTCGGGCGCTAGGGCGATAACCAAATTATGATCACCAATTAGCCTTTTCGCACGTCTTTTCACTGAATCCAAAGCCGCTAGATGGCGTTTTGCAGCACCAATAACGAACTAATCTTTTCTCTTGTTTCCTAACAAGTCCTCAGCTGATAGTGGACTGTAGTTTCAAGGACGGCAACGCGGGATGCGATGGAGGGTCTCTGCGAGGTGCACTCCGGTACGCGGCTAGGGAGGGACTGATCACGGAGTCACAGTATCCTTATGTGGGGAAGGTATGTAGACCTTCATTTTATCAGTGATGATCAAGGTTCATCATCTTAATCTCTTTGATTAACAATTGGGACTATTATTTAAATTATTAGGCATAACTAGGAAAGTCTCGCCCATTCAGTTAAGGCCAATGGTAAAAACATTCGAGGAGAAGTGGACTCTTGCTGCCTAAAGAAATGTAAAAGATTGTTTAAATTAACCTTTATTTGTGAGATCATTAAATAACTTCTCCCGCTCTGGGTGGAGCGAGAGAGGGTGTCAGACTTTTACTGACTAAAACCCACCCGTGTTCCTTCAGTTGCCCTTTGCGTTCCAGGGCCACGGTAACTCATTGTAGGTATGTCATTGGAAGATTTACCACCTCAAAAACAAGTGCGAGTCGGACGCGCGCACTGAGGGTTCCGTACAAATTTACCTATGTAGGTAAATAGTTTAATTTCCGAATCTCGAAGATTTTGCCGAATCGCAAAAACAGTTTTTTTTTTGTGACGTAACAACAAATTTACTGTTTTCAGATTTATTCCTATATTTGTGCTATAAGATCTTGCTTTATGCCAAATTTCAGGATTCTGGGTCAACGGGAAGTAGTACCCTATGAATTTTGATTCCCTTGAGAGTGTCCAAATCTACGTTTTTTTGCGGTATAAACGGCCGTATCTTTTTTTCGTTAACTTAGAAGTTTGAATTTTTCACAGCTTCAAGGGATCGCAGACTTGAGTATATGGTAACAACAAATTGATCCTATAAGGGTTCTGTTTTTTTCCTTTTGAGGTACGAGACCCTAAAAAGCGGTCATCATCAGCTTCTATATTTATAACAGACATACTCAATGCAGACCATACGCTTCTTCATTAGCATGCTGTCTCTCACACTCTCATCCAGCTGCTTCCAGTCTCATTATATCTTCTTTTTTCTAGGATGGAAGCTGCAAATACAACAGTAATCTCGTAAGAGTCCGTGCTCGAAGGTGGGCGACCCTTCCGATAGGAGACGAGGCAGCCATAGAGAAGAGTCTGGCTACCATCGGCCCTCTAGCTGTGGCCGTTAATGCTGCACCTTTCACGTTTCAGCTGTACAGGTAATTGTGAGAAAGTGACTTGAATAGGCACATTGCTTGTGGAACAGATGGTCGATGGGGCTGAAAGGTTCTGGATTGACGACCGCGCACCGTAAGACGCAGCGGTGGATGGCCTCCCATAAGGTGAACCGATGACCTGCTGAGAGTTGCGGGAATGCGATGGATGCGAGACGCACAGGACCGTTCGTTGTGGTGACACTTGAGGGAGGCCTTCAGCAGTGGACGTCTTTCGGCTGAAATGATGATGATGATGAAAACCAGAGGTCGGAATTAGGTAGAGTTATTTATGTACTCACACTGATTTCACACATCGAAAGAATAAAGTGGATATGCCTCAAATCCCGAGATTAATTTTAAAAAGCAGATTTTTTATGAGGCTATCAGAAATATAGCAGAAAAAATTTATTCCTGCATTAATGACGAGGAGGAGGAAGTGTATAAATTTTTTAACCTCAGTTGTTGTAGAGTGATCTTTTTCAGTGAAAAATACTAATAAAAATTGTATGTTAATTATCTTTGTTTTATTTGTCTTATATCTCTGAGGTTTTTATTATTGTTTATTTGTAATATTGTTGGCAACACGGGATGGTCCATTAGAAATCCCGGGAAGATCCATATTAATATCAACATTTCGATGCAAGTACATGAATAACTCTACCTGATACCTCTAATGATAACTTGAGTAGCGAAACGCGTGAGTTCACAGGATTATCACAAACGGGTTATTGCGGAGGACTACAATTATAATTATGTAAAATTTATTAAATTAAAGGGTTTATCGACTCTTTTGTGACCCGTGTGTAACGTACAAATGATAAATGGCGCAGGAGACTTACCATGATGTGTTAAAAAGTCAGTCATTCGAGCGAGAAAGTGGGATGAAGCTATACACTGATTTGGTTAAGTCCAGTCTACAAAGCCTCGAGCACAGGCGCAGGGTAGCCAGCCTATCGGTATTTTACAGGTTGCATTTTGGAGAGTGTGCGCAGGAATTGCATGACTTGATTCCGCCATCTCCTTTCTATCATCGGACAACCCGACGTACGGCGAGTATCCACCCTTACGTTGTTGAAACTTCAACGGTCCGGACTAAGCGTTTCGCTTCGTCGTTTATACCGCGTACATCGAAGGACTGGAACAATTTGCCTGCTGCGATCTTCCCGTCCAACTATAATTTAGGTGTCTTCAAGGCTAGAGTGAATAGGCTCTTGATAAACTAGTGCGCCTCACCATCAATGATTGCATCACTGCTTACCATCAGGTGGGATCGCAGTCAAGCGCTGGTTTATATCAATTAAAAAAAAAAAAAAAAAAAAAAATACACCCTATATATGTAGCTCCATCCCATTAATAGTTCAGTTTAGTTTGTAAAATGGATCGCGTTAAGTGGTAGCACTGCTGGTCAGGGCGCGAACGCATTCATACGTGTATTAAACGCGCTAGTGTTGTACGCATACTCGACAAATTTTTAGGGTTCCGTACCTCAAAAGGAAAAAACGGAACCCTTATAGGATCACTTTGTTGTCCGTCCGTCTGTCTGTCTGTATGTCTGTCAAGACCCTTTATCTCGGGAACGCGTGGAGGTATCGAGTTAAAATTAAAACCATAGACTCAGGTCTGCGGTCCCTTGAAGCTGTGAAAAAATCAAACTTGTAAGTTAACGAAAAAAAAAGATACGGCCGTTTATGTTGCAAAAAACGTCTATTTCGAAACTCTCAAGAGAATCAAAATTCATAGGGTATTTCCCGTTTCCCTAGAATCGTGGAATTTGGCATAGGAAAAAATCTGAAAACTGTAAATTTGTAGTTACGTCACAAAAAAAAAATTGCGATTCGTAAAAATCTTTGAGACTCAATTCGGAAATTGAACTGTTTTCATAGGTAAGTTTGTACGGAACCCTCAGTGCGCGAGTCCGACTCGCACTGGCCCGATTTTTAGTTTTAGGTTTCCTGTAGTAATATTGCGATTTATTGTGGTTAAAATAATAATAGATGTGTGGGTCGATCTCCATAGTTCGCCGTTCGGCCGTCCGGTAATGGCCAAGTCCGAATCGATGGCGCATTGTGTTTCACGCGCGCCTCAAAGAGATGTCAGCAAAATGAACGGGGCCCACTAGGGCTTATGCCTGCTAGGGCTGCAAGATAGTTTCGAAAGAGTTACCATGGATCGCAAAGAGCAACTGAAAGTACACTGGTGGGTTTTAGTCAGTAAAAGACTGACATTTCCTCTCGTTCCTCCACGACGACAATACTTTAACGACACGACGAGTAATGACACTTTAATTTAGAGTGACGCTACTTAATTTTTTGAGTTACTCTTAGCAAACCCTTTCATTTAATACCCATATTGTAGGAATGCATTAAAAATAACTAGTCCGCCATCTTGGGTGTTCCGCCATGTTGGATTTAGAACGACACCAAACAGATAATCATGCATTGTCATCCAAACTAAACGTGTATACAAAATTTTAACTTAATTGGTTGAAGATATCTGCTTCAAAATTGTGTTACAAGATTTCACCCGAACAAGTATAGTTACGTACATACAAACATTGAAAGTTAAATAAAAGTAAAAACAAGTCTAGGAATAAGGACTTCGCACTTGTATGAATCACCACCATGAGATGTAAACGGACTGAATTTTTTTTGTGTTATTTTTCCAATCAGGAGCGGTATCTACGACGATTTCTTCTGCACATCTTGGACGCTGAATCACGCGATGTTGCTGGTGGGCTACACGCAAGACTACTGGATCCTGCTCAACTGGTGGGGCAAGAACTGGGGAGAAGATGGCTATATCAGGTCGGGTTATATCTCATCTTTTGGTTTCTTTTAAGGGTTCCGCACCCAAAGAGTAAAAACAGGACTCTATTACTAAGACTCCGCTGTCCGTCTGTCTGTCACCAGACATCTATTCTAATGGACCGTGATAGCTAAACAGTTGATATTTAAATCAAAATCAAAAATATTTTTATTTTACACAGGCCTACATGGGCACTTATAAAACGTCAGAAGCTAGTGCACGGTTCCAAATTGGTCGTTTCCTATGAAGAAGAACCGGCAAGAAACTCCATGGTTACTCTTTTAAAAAAGTTGTTGATTACAATATTTTCATATTACAGTACTATTAATAGATTTTATGTAAGAACAGTGAAGACCAGTCAATATTGTACCCAAAAGCACAATAAAAATAATCATATTAAAAAAAGTGAGTCAGCATAATCAGCCTTTTAATGTTCCCACTGCTGGAAGTAATCTAAGAATTCGTGGAGTCTACAGTGTTCTCACATTCACATTATAAAAAGAGGCTATACAGGGTGGCCCAAAAGTCGTGGATCAAACGCAACTACGGGTTAGATGGGGTCATCAGCTGCAAAAAGTTGTTCTACGGGAGGTCCTTAAGGTTGACCTTAAGGACCTCCCGTAGAACAACTTTGTGGGTGGGGTTTAAACCATATTCTTAGCGAAGCTGAAGTTCCAGAAGAAAGAATAGCAGAAATGTGGCTGCAACATGATGGCGCCCCGCCTCACTACGCTCGAGCAGTTAGAGATCATTTGAACGAGCGCTTCCCCAACCGGTGGATTGGTCGAGGCGGACATATTGCGTGGCCACCCCGGTCGCCCGATTTAAATCCATTAGATTTTTTTCTTTGGGGCTATTTTAAAGAAATAGTTTACCAAGGAGAGAACAATAGCGAACAAGAACTACGACAAAAGCTCGAATTTGCTAGGGTACAAGTTACTAACAACAGAGGTGCATTCCGTAGGTTACGTAGGAATTTTATTAGGCGGTGCAGATTATGTATTATGGTCAGAGGCAGGAATTTTGAGCATTTATTGTAAAATGTTTTGCTTAATAAAACAATTATTTCACAATCGTTGTTTTGTTTTTTCGTCCTAGAAAGATATTAGAGCCACTCATGGCCATGTGTAATACCTTTTCAGAATCCCTATTAAATGCGCCAAAACTTGTAATACAGGGTCACTTTTCGGTAGAGTATTTTTTTTTCACAGTGGGGTCCGAAGTAAATAAAAAGTTATGATTTGAGAAAAAAATAAATCGTAAAACTTAATATTATCTTCAACACACCCAATAAACAACCATAAATTACATGTCTAACGCAAGGACTCATCAGTACCAATCTAGTAAAAATTATAAAAAAGATACAGGATGTAGATTTTTTCGAATTTTAATAACAATTAGTTAAAAAAAGTCATATTTCCCATAAAAACACAAAATAAATGATAACTCTGCAGGGGTTGACCTTAAGGACCTCCCGTAGAACAACTTTTTGCAGCTGATGACCCCATCTAACCCGTAGTTGCGTTTGATCCACGACTTTTGGGCCACCCTGTATAAAAAAAAGCAAGAAAAATATGAATGATGAACAGATGATGTATTTCTATTGCCGCTATGCTAAAAACAGAATAAAATTAATATTTAAGTGGGGCTCTTATACAACAAACGTGATCTTTTAATCGTTTTTTTCTCGATATTATTAATAGTGTCTAATGTTGTATAGATAATGGTACGGACAGGGATGGGCAAAATACATGCTTTGCTTTAATTGAAATACAAATTACAAAATACACTATCGCAAGTAATTAAAATACATTTGAAATATAAAATACAAAATACAGTATTTTAGCTATTTTTAATTGAAATACAAAATACAAATTACATTTTACAAAATAAGTAATCTAGACCAGAATGGGCTGAAAAGTAGAGGAAAACAAGATTAATTAATCAGTAAAACCAGTTTCCTTTCATGAACACTAGATTTTTAAATGTACTGTCAGACAAACCGCCTCTTGTTGGAGAGTGAATAAAACCTGCTAAAGAAAACAATCTTGAAGATTAAATGTATTTTGAAGCCTCAAGTATTTGAAATACTAATTACAAAATACTGCGCCATCAGGTATTTGAAATACGAATTACAAATTACATTTTAAGGAAGTAATTGAAATACAAATACCAAATACGTATTTGTATTTCAATTACGTATTTTAATTACAAGTAATTCAAATACTACCCAACTCTGGGTACGGAACCCGTCGTGCGCGAGTCCGACTCGCCCTTGGTGGGTTTTTTAAAACTAAGGTCTTATTTTTTTGATAAAACTAAACGCCATTGAACCGCGTTCAAGTGCTGGTGTCATTATTATTGAGGCAAAAATTTGACTAAATTCAATAATGTGTAATGTCCGATCTTAGCAAATATCATTTCCTTGTCGTAATAATGCTTTCATACACTAAAAACAAAATAAACTAAAAATATTGAGTTCAGCGCCATCTGGCATAAAGATGGCCACGGTCGGGTCCGTAGTTTTAACGTTAAAGGCCTACGCAGACCGGGATGGCAGGGCAAAGGATTTAAATTTTTACTAATAGACATTCAACCATATTGGAATAGAAATACGACTTAAATTCCTATGCTTTAAAATGATTCCGTGGCATCGAAAGGGATATCATCGCACGCAGGGGCGTCGGCTTTTATAAAACCTCGTGGGTGCTCATGCTCATTTGATGGACTCAAAAAAGTGACGAAGTGTGAGAAGAGTAATGGACACTAAAAGACCGACAAATAAGTAAATGTCCTACTTACATACTGCGTACTTAATTATTAATTATGTTTGATAAAAATATAAAATGAAGCCATTCTATAAAAAATAAACTAGTTTTTATTATCAAGAAATTTTATAATTTATAAGTAAGGGCCGGTCCACACAGCGCGTTGCGTCGACGCAGCGCAAATATTTCGACGAATCGGCGGGCACATGAGTGATGCCACCCCGCTCGTACGGCCTGCCGATTTGTCGAAATATTGAGGTGCGGCACCGCAACGCTGACGCAGCGCGCCGTGTGGACCAGCTCTAACCTAAAAGGCGATTACTGATCTGTTTCTAGATGTCTATTCTCAGGGGTGCTCGGCACCCACTGTTTATTTCTCATGGGTGCTCGAGCCCCCGAGCACCCACGGAGTCGGCGCCCCTGATCGCACGGCATTGAAAGACACGTTTCGGGCTCCCGCGGCGGGCTGCTGTAGCGCGCTGCATTAAGCAACGGTATGCCGAAGGATGCTGGCACCCGCCAACACTCTATCAAACGCTACTTATGACTGAGATGTGTATCGGGCAGTAGGAGCTGCCGTGGCATACCTCGATGTGACGCGGCATGCCATAGCAAGGCGCTGGAATGCCGCAGTATCTAAGTGGCTATGTGCGCTGACTAGCGGCAAAATCCTTAGCTATGCCGTTCCGGTCTGCGTAAAGTATGCCACGGCAGCTTCTACTGCCCGATACATATTTCAGTCATAAGTAGTGTTTGATAGAGTGTTGGCGGGCGCTGGCGTCCTTCGGTATGCCGTCCCCTACCGCAGCGTGGCACGACATACTGCCGCGGGAGCCCGTGACGCGCCTTTCAGTGCCGTGCGATGATATTCCTTTTGACGCCACGGGATCATTTTAAAGCATAGGAATTTATATTGTATTTCTATTTCGATATAGTCGAATGTCCATTGGTAAAAAAATTAATCCTTTGCCATGCCGTCCCGGTCTGCGTAGGCTTTAAGGGGTAGGTAGAGGTGATGGTGTCAGAAGCCCCATTTTATAAAGATAGATACTAGCTGACTCGGTAAACGTTGTTAGGCCATATAAATTATCAAAAAAAATAAAAAAGGGGGCAAATGGGTTTTTTTTTGCGGTGGGAAAATCATCTTATGACATCCCCCGCCCTTGGGCGGGGCGGGAGATAGTGTCAGACTTTTACTGACTAAAAACCCACTCCTCTGTTCTTTCGTTGCCTTTCGTACCAGAGCCGAGTCTTCTTTTCAGAATCACACCCTTGGCCCCGGTAGGCTTCGACCCTGCTAGGCCAATATTCACCTGCCAAATATACACGTGCCTTTCGGACGAGTTCGAAAATATACACTGTGACGCGAGATTTTTGTATAAGTATTAGATTTCTAAATACCAGTAGCCTCGATTGGTATTTATTGGGTTTAAGTTTGTGATACTTTTTTTTTTATTAAGGATAGGCTCGCGTTTGACCACTATCTCACCTGATGGAAAACGATAATGTGGCCGACGATGGAGCACGCTTGCCTAGAAGCAACCTATTCACCCTTAACTTAAAGACCGCTAGGTTATAGCTATCAGCCCCCCTAGCCAAGTCACAAACGATAAACGTAAACTCTCAGTAGTCTTTAATAGATTTTCAACTTTATGCTATTGGATATAAAGTTGAAAATCAATTGAAGATTACACGAGTGTTTTCGTTCGTTCCGGTCGCTAACGCTCAGTAGTCTTTAATAGATTTTCAACTTTATGCTCTTAGGTATAAAGTTGAAAATCTATTGGAGATTACTAAGCGTTCATGTTTATCGTTTGCAACTTGGCTAGGGGGGCAGGAAACACAGACTCCAACAGGGAATTCCACTCCTTAGCTGTACGCATAATTAATGTGTTCCCAAAACGTTTTGTACATATAGGTGGGATGTCCACCATGTACCAGTGGCGCAACGCCGTACGACTTGTGCATCCGTACTTTGTTGAATAATTATGTTATTGTGATGTTTTATTGGTTTCAGGATCAGAAGAGGTCTCAACAGGTGTGGAGTAACGAACATGGCTACTTATGTCGAATTGTAACTTGAATACATATATTAAATGAATTATTATTATAATTGTGCAGCTGTTTTGTTAAAGTAAAGAGAGTGACCAGAGTGCAAGTTTGTTTGTTTGTTGTGCGGGAAACCGTAGGGGTGGGGCCCAAGAGGGTCGAAGCTTACTGGGGCCATGGGTAGTCCGAAAGGGAAACCAGAGGTCCTTGAACACAAGGCAAAGAAGGAACATAGGTGTGGTTTTAGTCAGTAAAAGTCTGACACGCCCTCACGCTCCGCCCTAGAGCGGGAGAAGTCATTGGATGATTTACTACATTAAAAAAAAACTATCTTGTTTTTACAGAGTACTTAAACAAAACCCGCGACGTTGATCATTATTTATCATTAAACCCTTGTGTCATGAAACTTCAAATAAATAAGTACTTAGTAGACACTGTATCGAGCGACCAGACCTCGTACTGTAAGGCCACTTGTACATGTTAAGAGCATTCATCCGTTAAAACCACGCAGAAGCCAAAATCAATGATTTCCGACGGAAAATATAACAATAATGTGCACTACAATACAATTAATTATTTAGTATCATTGTAGAATAGAAAGACTAAAAATCTGAAAGACCTCGGCCGGTACAAAGCGCTGACGCGATTTCGCGTCTATTATATAGTGATATTAAATAATTAATTGTAGTGTAAACAAATAAGTTATTAAAAAAATTATTGTACCATGTCATAGATCGTAAATGCGTTCAATTAATGTCTAAAAAAAAAAAACAAAAATGCCTCATATATTATCCTAAAATAACACGTTTAATACCTCCAAAAACGGCTAAAAATGACAGTTTTGAGATTACTTTTCTTGAATGAAAACTTACAGCAATCGTGTTTTTTTTTGGGCCATGCACTAGTTAATGTTATCATTTTTTTTTCAAGTAAAATGTTGTAAGTTTACCATACACGGTTTAACTACTATCTCGCATCTGCGTAGACCGTCGACCGCTAGTTTTAAAAACGGCTTGGATAAGAACTGTTTTAATGGGAAAACTATACGATCATTTGAAAATGTTTTTGGATTTTACACTAGATTATGAAATTCCCAATAATATGACGTCAATATCTTATCTAGAAATTAAACACATTATTGTTATATTGTCTGTCGGAAATCATTGATTTTGGCTTCTGCGTAGTGTTAACGGACTAAGCAAGAATTCGTATCACTGGGTACACTGCTTTGGCGCTGACCAAGAAAAAATCTTGTCTGCGCTAAACACGACACGTGACGTTGCTATGGTGCGGTACAGAGGCGGGATAGGTGAGGGAGTGCCACGATAATCCGACAAAATTCTTATCGTATACATGATTGCGACACTCTCTAATTATGTACTCTCTAGTTGAGCTTCATGGCTAAACGATGGACCACCATAATCACCATAATACTGGCCCTCGGCCTAGTTGGTGGTTATATCAGATGTACTGTGAAACATTGTACATGCTGAATGTGACTTTAACCACGGTATATTATTATGTTAATTGTGTCAAATAAACTTTTTTTTATAATTGATCCTGTCTGCCGCAGACACGGTGAAATTTCTTAGCGTGTACAAGTACCCTTAGACGCAGAAAGCCTGAACAAGGTGGATCGACGACCTAGTGAATCCGATGGATGCGAGACGCACACCGGTCCTGTGCGTCTCGCATCCATCATTACGGCGACACTTGGGGGAGGTCTATGTCCAACAGTGGACATCTTTCGGCTGAAATAATGAGACATTGTTTACAATTAAAATCAGTCAACCGAGACAACAAACATCAAAACTAAATCCCACGTAATAACTACGTAATAAAACTCACCATTTTATAACATTAGTGGAACTGAAAATAAACGTATTTTGTGAGCAGTGCACAGAATAAGGCTAATTCGGCTGGTCGTCGGAAGAGTTAAAATCTTAATTCATTTACACCAGTTTTCTCTATTCGCCCGCAATGGATGGCGAACTATTTTGCCGCGTTCGTTTGAGCATAGGCTCCGGCCTAATTTATGAGCTTGAGCGATTTTTCATCAATGACTCTTAACCGTTTTGACCATAGTTTTGTCAATAATAATCTAGGTATATATTAATATTAACAACAATATTAATATACTTTAACCAGCCCCGATGATATTTTTAGTAAAAAAAAAAAAACAAAAAAAAAATTGAATTAAAATTTTTATTAATTAAAAAGTCATCGGGGTAGATAAAATCGTTGTTCTAATCAATCCCAATGACATTTTTAATTTTAAAAGTAATTGATTCATTTTTTTTTACTAAAAATGTTAGAATAACGATTTTATACAGTTTAAATTAAAAAACGTAAAGACTAAAGAAAAAAATAGGAAAACACAGAATCATGTACTGGATCCTTGCTATTTGTTTGTGCGTCGATGTCAAAGACTAAAAGATATAAAAGGATAAACTGACTGACATATCAACGCACAGACGAAACTATTGGGACTAGTGGCTTGAAATTTTGCACAAGGTTTTTTTTTATGACGTAGGTGAGCAATAAGAGAAGATTTTACAAAATCCACTCTCTAAGATGATGAAACTGGGGTCCAAATTTAGTATGGGGAAACCTAACATCACGCGGGCGAAGCCGCTGGCAGAAGCTAGTCATAAATAATTTATTTCACCAGGGATCTAGTACAAAGGGTGTTAAAAAAAAAGCAGTGCTTTACACATCTCCCCTATAGGAGGCATACGCAAATTATAATAAATATAAATAAATAGTTATTTGATCCAATAAACATCAAATTACATACAAGAGCATCGGCAGGTACATAGTAAATATCTGTGTGTGTATACATTCACATAGTCTGTGCATGTATAGGGTGACTGGCAATTAGTGTACGATACTTAAACACGTGATTGTGCTCATGATAACAAACAATTTTTATTATGGGAGCAAAGCCGAAATCGCGAAAAAAATATCAGCTGTTCAGTACATTAGGCAAACATGAATGTACTGAAAAGCTGTTTTTTTTCGCGATTTCAGGTTTGTTCCCATAGTAAAAGTTGTTGGTTATGATGAGCACAATCACGTGTTTAAGTATCGTACACTAATTACCAGTCACCCTATATATTTAGTTGAGACCTTTCCGACCCGGGAGATCGGGTCCGTGGGGTCGCTAATGCCCAACAGTTCGCCACAAAACTGCCCTGCGGATTGTATCTCTCTTAGTCTAGCCCCTCACCCTAGGCATGTTACGGCAAAGCAAATGCTACCGATACAGACCTAGGGTTTACTGGAGCGCAAGCCCCACCACAACGTCGACGTAGAGATACGGCGATGGGGTTCGTTTTTATTTTTATATATTTTATTTATCTCAGGACCCTGAGGTCCTGGACCTTTGGGAGGCGTACGAGGAGCCGAAGTCAACTCGCAGAGGCCCTTTAGACAATTATAATGGAACATGATACCAACCGACGATTATCCCTGTACGCGCTATGCTAGTGCACCCAAGGACAACCCCCTGTTATTGAAAAACTGTTGCGACATATGGAGAACAAAGATAATAGGGCTATGGTTATTTTTATTATTATTATTAAAACAAACCAATCCCTGCTATCGCTTCTATCTTGCACCTCACAACTAACCTAATTGAGTGTAGTTAAGGAAGCGGTCAGCGAGGCACAAATGCGATTTATCTCTCGCGAGTCAGTGCGCACCAACGTTCTCACTGCTGCATTCACGCAGATATCTTTGAGAGCAAACCAAGGTTTTTATCTTTTACGTATCTGTCGTGTTTCTCCAAGGGATGGTGGAGGATTTTATTTGGTTTGGTTTCTCTAGTGAAGTGTGGATGTACATCTATTAGGGCACATCTCTGCTTAACACTTTGGCGTTCGTTTTCTGTGGTCTGAGGCCAACACGAGCTCTGAAAGCGATTTATTTATTTATTTATTTAATTCTTTATGCACACAAAAGTACAGAGGCGGACTTAATGCCTTAAGGCATTTTCTACCAGTCAACCTTTGGGTGATGCAGAGACAAATTGTAGTAGGTGCAATATTAAGCATTACATATTATTTACAACACATTATATTTTATACGAATATATACTATAAATACAATATACATAATATATCTATACTCAAACTAGAAAGAAGGAAAAAAAAAATATACACGAATCTAGTGAAACAATTGGTGCAGACAAATAATAAGAAAACAAATTCGCTCTGTGACGATACTGCTGCCAACTTCTTACGAATGTACTCGCGAACCTTCACTTTGAAGGTCAATCGGTTGGTTACCATCCTGATTTCCTGGGGGAGTGCATTCCAAAGAGAACTACCTAGCTTGAACATGGAAAGAATTGTGAATGAAGTTAGTACGGTGAGTGGGACAATGAAGTAGACGGTTATGTGATGACCGTAGATTTTTGTTGTGATTGGCGCAAATGTATTGGAAGTAAGGGGCAAGATAAGTAGGAGATTTGGGAGAGACTAAAAATGAGAACAAGGTAGTAAATGCTCTTTGCTCTCTACGCTGGCGTATGGGCAACCAGTTTAGAAGTGACCAATATGAAGAGACATGATAATATTACTTAAACTGAACTGTTAAAGGACTGGAGCTATATATATGGTGTATTGCTCCATCTCTTTCTCATGTCATGGTAAGGCTCCTGTTGTTATCATCATCATCATCATCATCATCATCATCATATTTGGTTGTCATTGGAAGATCTTTGACAGTCGTTACAGGTAGTCAGACGTCAGTAATTCTGACCATAGTGTATCCAAGGAGTATCGTGTTGTTCATAACATGAGTTGTAGATATCGACATATTCTAGAGATAGACAAGCACGTTCATGGAAAATATTTGTCAAAATACTGAAAAGTTAAAACAAAAGTTCGCTGCGGCGCTACATTGGCATTATGCCATTTAACAGAACTATTAAAACATACAGCGCTAAGATAGCTTTTAGAGGATACTTTTTTCGCGACCAGAATGTCTTAAGCGCCATGAATTTCGTGGCACTTACGCGTTTCGTTCAACATAGTGTAATGTTGGTGACTGAAAAGGTGTATGGATTACACTACACCTGAGTCGATTGAAGTGAGTGTTCGGCACGCGTAATCTAGTGCATAAATATATCGATGGTTGTAGACGTCTGATAGGCAGCCGCTTCATGTAAAACACGTGTATTCAGCCGCACCTGGTTAGATTGAAATTTGACCATGGGGTCAAATTTCAATCTAACCAGATGCGGAAACGGAGCCAGATGCTAGTTGGGAAAAGGTTAGGGAGATTATGTTCGTTTTCTGAAAGCGTGTTCGTTCTCTTTGAGTCGCGCGTGGAACATTATGCACCATCGACGATTCGGGCTCGGTTCGGACGGTTACCGGACGCCCGGACGGCGAGCTATCCATTGCTCGTCGTCCACGCCTACGGTGGCTTGAAGTCGGGGTCGGGGTCCCGGCGTCTAGGGCGTGAGGACGTCCGTTCCCTCACGCGTGCGGCCGACTCCCTTCGCTCGCATTACTGCTTCGCAGAAGGAGCTGACCGCCACCCATTTTCCCTCGCTCCGGACCATGGCCTGTACCAAGGGCCGACGTGAGAGGTCGCCGTCGCCGATTGCTACCACGAGGACACGGCGGTACTGAAGCGGAGTCCACCGTGTCCTCCGGGCGGTCCGCACAATGTTGACACCCGGGCGTTTCTTTCGCCATGGTCCTCTAAGTTACAAACTCCTCAGTGTCCGGACTCTTCCCTGCCGATATACAGGTTGGTTTTGGTGACGTCGGCGGGCAAAAATACTCGTCGCTCAAACTGCAGCCACCGGTGACACTGATGATCCGAGGTCCGGCGGAGCTGAGCGTCGAGCCCAGAGGTGGATGACATGCGCGATTGACAGCTGCTCTATTCAACATTTAATAATAATCTATTCCATTTTATTGTTGTCAGTGACAGACATCAACATTCGGAGTATCTTTATACACCACTAATTTTTAATTAGTACAAATACTTGTAGGGCTTATTAGAAAAGGTCTTGTTATTATTTCAGTAAAGTCTCAATAAATAATATTCATAAACAGCAAAGTTATTAGCGTTTGTTTATATCCCAAAATGTCACTCAATTTATGGAAATATCGTAGGTATAGGCTACTATTGATTTTGAATGAATGAATGGCGATCAAAATGGAAAAACACTGCGCGTAGTATTTTTTAGTGGCGATTGTTATGAATGATTGATTCAATTATGAATTTACCAATTGTGACAAATCGTGGACACTTGGGATTTTTTTTTTTTTACTTTTGACTACACAAATATGACCAGTAACGGATACGGATAGAGCTACATTTTTTTTGTACTTATTAAAAAATAATGGTGTATATATAATTCTTCTGTACGTGTGTTTGTCACCTAATTCCTCCTTAACGGCTTGACCGATTTGGATGAAAGTTTGTGTGTACTTACCTATATTTGAGTGGATCCCTGGATGGTTTGAAAATACAATTGAACCCAAAATGATGGTAGGTGGTTGCAGCATCACTTACCGGGTGCAATCCCGTTCTTAAATTTTTATTCCTACAAAAATCCAGCTTCCAACCAGGATAACGTCTGTCGGGACAAAACATTTTTTTACTTACTAAAAATGTACAATTATATTACATGCATTACAGGCTATGTTTAACGGGTTACATTAAAAAAAATAAACGTCTGTAGCCTGTATTTTGGGCTATCACAGCAATTTCCCTTGAATAATAAATAATGTAGTCATTTTGGACAAAAATTATGGGCTTTAACAAATTTAAAATCGAATAGAAAAAATACGAGTTCTGTTGCCAGCGGGTTACCATAGAATAGATATTAGTACCTACCTATTATATTTATTTATTAATTGTGATTGATAATTGAAAATTAGAATAATAAAAAACGTTTTTCCAAAAGTTCAATATTTATTATTATAAATATCCAGAAATTAAACTAAACTTAAGTGCTAGGATTGTGAGAATATGTCTTTGTTGTGCTTACAATATTTACAAAAGGGTTGAGAAAACGCAACTGTGTTTTTTTACGAATCGCTAAAGAGTTGTTCACCTTTTGACAAATTAAGTATCAGCATTTGATTGGAATCCTCTTTTTTTAGAGTCAATTGACTATCAACAATTTTTTTTTATATGATACACTCTTAAAGAGCAAAACATAGGAGGAAGATTTGGCACTCATTAGGTATTTTATGCATAGGTGCGACCCAAGCATAATACATACCTACTACAAAAATTAAAATAAAACGTGATATAATAGGTCTTTACCTATGAAATTGTAGTTTTTTAAAACGGGTTGCTTTGAAGTGTTATATCTTTGGATTGACTTGGAATTATAAGTTCAAATAAACTTTATATTAAAGGTACGTTATTCTTTTTTCGAAATTAGGTATTTTTAAGTTTCTTTGTGTTTTGTATTTTCTGTAATATCGCTGTATTTATAACCATTTTTGTATGAAATCTAAGAAAACTCGCATTACTTTGTAATATGAGTTCTACCGTGGAAAAAATGTGTCTCAAGCAGTATGCAATATTGATGATGTATACGGACTTAAAACTGCTAATGAATGGGATGTCTATTTTTGTTTCAATCACTTTCACGTGGGAAATTTTATCGCACGAATAACTTTTCTTCTCAGGGCGGCTACAAGACAAAATTTCCAAAACGAAAGCTACTAAGAACACAGAGTTCTTTTATTAGAAGAAAGTCGTTGGTATACGTCATTGATATTGCTTGCCCTTTAAAATGCATAGTTTCTACGTTAAAACTCTTAATATGAAAAAACATTATTTTTTTCTAGCTTTCATGGTTTTAAGTACTGCGATATTACAGAAAATACAAAACACAAAGAAACCAATAAATACCTAATTTCAAAAAAAGAATAACGTACATTTAATATAAAGTTTATTTAAACTTATAATTCCAAGTCAATCCAAAGATATAACACTTCAAAGCAACCCGTTTTAAAAAACTACAATTTCGTAAGTAAAGACTTATTATTAGAGAATCTTTGATTTTGTTAGAAACAAGTCTCTCTAAAAGGACCTCTCTCAGTTAAGGTCAGTCGTCAAGCAAAACAGGACATCACACATTAGAATTTTAACTGATTTCATAAGTGGTTTAACTAGTTTTAAAACAAGAGAGTTATGCTTCATATATACGCTTTTATTTAAAAAATCGCGCCATATATCCCTATTACTCTTTACTACAATTATATAAATATTCATTACTAATGCATTTAAGTATTCTCCTAGGACTGATACTATATCAGCGGCTAAAATTAACAATATTTTAAGAATCTGAAATAAAGTGACCAACACTGTAACATTATTAAATACAAATATCAACGTAGGTACATACGTAGAAGCGATGCCATTTGTTAGAAGATACAATCACTCCAGATGTATTAGTTCGAAATAGAGAATATACTACTGCTGCGTAAATAACAAAATGAATTATTATTGGGATTCCTATAATAAAACCTGCGATAGGTACAGTTATCATGTTAATTGAATAAGCATACAGAGACAACCCAACAAGAAAATATAGACAAGTTGTTACAAAAGGTATACCCCAACCAATGGGGCTACTTTTAAGGAACCTATTACGAACATCAGTTGAACACTTTTACAAAATCAACAAAAAAAAAATAGCACAACACTAGCAGCCAACAATGGTGCGACAAATAAAAGAAAATTAACAGTAAATGCATAAAACGTAGTACTACAAAACTTTTTGAAGTCATACTAGCATTATTGATATTGAAGTAAGCCTCAGGTACAAATATGAATGAATTACCCATTTTAATATTCGTAGCATATTCGCTATGATTGCACAAAGAATCACAAAGTTTATATAATGGCGAAACTTCTTAATGATACACCACGATATCAATCCATATAAGATTGCTATCAGGCACATTATGAAGAGAATCCAGTAACTGGTCAACAATGCGGTGAGTCCAACGAGCTGAACTACACATTGTGTGCTGTTAACACTGGTATCGTTGTCGGCCATGGTGCGGAAGCACTTGTCCACACTGTCTTGTGCCGCAAATCACTTTGAAAAAGGTATTCTAACAATCAGTATTCAGTATCAGCAGACATTCAGTTTCAGTATCGTCATCGACAACCAACCAGTACCTGTCCGGGACAATACTAGGGGCCAAGTCTGCTATTTTTATAAATTCGTCATTCCAACATGATCCCATTGTCATTTTACTAAAAGTTCATAATTTGCTAATTCATAATGATCGATCATTGATCAGTCAATGCTCTTGTGGTAGAATGACATTATCGAGCTTATTAAAAGCAGTGACTGCACAATGACATTCTAATGGTAGGTCACTGATCAAAGGAACTGTCAAAATTTTAGCAGATTCCCGCATACGTCAAATATTCATTTGTCATTATGTACGAGATTACCATTCTATGCCATATCTTTCAATGGAGTGTCAGTGGTTGACCATTGGAAAGTCATAATGACGCCATAATACTTATTAATAAATTACCAAACTGGTCAAAATCAACAATTATGAAATCAATGATAGACCATTCTGACACTATTGTAATAGCAGACTTGAGGCCCTGGTAGGGTGTGTGTTGTGATGTAAGCCATAGAAAGCCGTTTTACGACGCGTCCACACTGACACTTTGAAAAAAGTTGTTGTATCAAATAAGTATCATATGACTGCCAGCAAACTAGTCTAGCATAAGCAGCCTTTCAATGTTCCCACTGCTGGGACTCGGGCCCAGTGCGGATTGGTGAATGTCACACTTCTTCGAATTTTTGGTTCTAGGACATGCCGGTTTCCTCACGATGTTTTCCTTCACCGTTTTGAGAGCAGTGGTGATGAAATAAATTACACAAAGTAATGCACCTGGCTGGATTTGAACACGCGACCTACAACTCGTAAGTCGGAGCCGTTACCACTCGGCCACCACTGCTCCAGACTAGTATATTATCGACAAAAAGGTATCTACTGTTCGGCGACAACTGAGGTACAATGTGTGTCGTGATACTGTTTTTTTTATTATTTTTTTATTACTAAAACCACACCTGTGTCTATTGATTGCACTATGCTTTCTAGGACTATGGGCTTCCTTTCCAGAAATTCATCGTGGCCCTAGCAGGCATAGTCCCTGCTGGGCCTCTACGTTTTGCTGACATCTCTTTGAGGCGCTCGTCCACAACTTGGGCTCGGTCTGGACGGTTACTGGACGGCCGGACGGCGAGTTACAGATTGCTCGCCGTCCGCAATATAAATAATCTTATTTCGTTTATTCATAATTTAACAATTTAAAGCAAAATTTAAATTCGATTACCTACTGTCTCCTAAATTAGGCCAAGAGCTTGTGTTTTAGGAACCAATGTTATTTAGTCTAAAACAAAAAAAAACCTGTTCGAAATCAAAACGTTAACATTATTAATTTATGATTGGAGTTATCAGTAAAAAAAAACATAAAAAAAATGTTGCGTAAACAGCAATTTAAATTTAAAAACAGGTAAATTAGAATATACATTTTTGGACGGGACCAAGTTTTATAAATTGTGGTCTAAAGATTGTCCGTCTTCATAAAATGGTTAGCTGACATTTGCATATGTCCCACCTCATTCCATCCTCAAAAGAGTGGTCTAAGAAATTGCACTGTATTTCCCTGTTCATGCTAGATCTGTTAATTTTTAATACACTGAAATTTTTACTAAAATAACTGAAAACTTACTGTAATATATCATTACAACAATAAATTATAAGTCTCATTAAATATGCTAACACCATTCAAGTTATTTGTTTCATTAAATGACGACTATGTAAATTAAAATCGTAACATAGTTATGGTTTTGGAGAGATATCGCTCGACATGCCGCAGCTTTGGCAAACGACGACGGCGCGTCGCAGCGCTGTCCATCATTAACAGCCACGACCACTCTGACAAGAGTGTCCGTCTAAGAAGAAGAAGTAACGGTTTTGATTTACATAGACGTCAAAAAACTGGTTTTCTGTATCATAGGATACAGAAAACCAATAATATAACATTTTTTTTTTATAAATTCTCGACCACCGACTTAGTTCTTAGACGTGAAGATTCCAACGTAGAAACTATGCATTTCAAAGGTTAAAGACCTATTATTATAAAGAGGTAAAGTTTGTTATTTTTGTTTTTTTGTTTGTAGGAGGTAATCTCTGGAAGTACTGGTCAGATTGCTAAAATTTTTTCACCGATAGAAAGCTGCTTTGTTCCTGAGTGACATGGGCTACATTTTATGTACGCGGGCGAAGTCGGCAAAAGCTAGTTATGAATATTATTGTCGATTACATATTTTACCTAGGCAATGTATATGTCGTAAGGATATGATAAAAACAGAGATTTGGTTAATCCCCTAAGTGATTTTATTAAATCACGGAGGGTGTTAAAATAAAAACACTATTTTATCATTTCCCTGAAAAAAATCTAGGGATTTGAACAAATACCAGAACTGGTTCCGTGAAATAACAAAAAACTTTTCTTTTGTATTTTAAACGTTCATTTGTGTTCTGCTAGTTCTCAGGTCTTTGCAAGTTCTCAGATTTTATTTCTGTCTGCGGGGCTTAAAGTAAGGCTCCTATTTCTAGGTGGTTATAAAAAAAAATAACCACTTAGCCTTCTAACCTAACTTGTCCATGTCGGGGTACCCTAAAATTACGACACCTCCTTCTCTGCACTCGATTTTTAAACACATTGATTTTAAGTGATAGAACATGTTTCATTTGCCCTTCATTTTATAGGTAGATCGGTTAACATTGTAGCGACATCTATAGCGCCACATAAGAAATACAAGAAAATACGAAATCCTGCATCGCGCAATTGAAGAAAGAACTTCAATTAAAAATACAGCCCGAAATCATATTTTTCCGTAATTAAAGATCTGTTCGTGAATATGTAGTTGCTGTTACCAAAAGAATGGAAACAAACACATAAGATTAAACGTATGCTTATATTTTTTTTTTATTATTGATAGGCTCGCGTTTGACCACCATCTCACCTGATGGTAAGCGATGATGTGGCCGACGATGGAGCACGCTTGCCTAGAAGTAACCTATTCACTCTTGACTTAAAGACCCCTAGGTTGTAGCTATATAATACACGAAAAACCTGTTTCAGTACCGCCTATGATAGACGAGTCTGATACGATTAAATACAAGATGAAATACTAAATCATTAACTTTATTCACTGTGTAACACGAGCTGGTGCAGACGTGTGACGGATATCAGCGCTAAAACTGCGCACGCTACGCTAAGCATGGCCGACAACGGTTCTGCTGCAAAGGACATGATAATTTATTGGGTTTTATTCGTACTGACCCTAACTGCAGTACTATACGGAGTGACGTCATGGTGCATCATCAAGAAGTTTCGCCATTACAGAAACTATGTGCTTCTCAGTGTTATCTTTGTGAATATGCTACGACTATTAATTAATAACTTGCTCGTGATTATACCTAAAGAAGTATTTGCAAGTTATGCAGTGTTGCGTGTTTTACCTTTATTTTTAATTATGTTTATTTGTTTGTCATACCATTGTTGGTTACTAGTATTGTGCTATATTTTTTACGTTGATTTTGTCAAAGTGTTCAACATTGACATTCGTAGGAGGTTCCTTAAGAGTAGTTTATTTGGCTGGGTTGTACCTTTTGTAATCGTGACAGTATTTTTCCTTGTCGGATGGTTACTTTATTTGTATGACTTAAAAAACATATTTACATTTCCTATTCTAGTTTCAATGGTATTAATACCTGTAGTATTTAATTTGATTATTTACGTAACAGTAGCATGTGCTCTGTTCCGCGGTAGCGGAACTGGGGTAATGTCTACTAACAAATTGCGTCGTTTCTACATATGCACATTAATATTTGTTTTTAGCAATATTTTAGTAATGTTTACTTTATTCCAGTTTTTAGAAATATCGATTTTGTTTATTGTAGTATTAGAAAAATGGGGAGAAATCTTAAATATAATAGCATTCAATGTGTATATAATCGTAGTAAAGAGTAACAGGAATATATGGCGGGATTTCTTAAATGAAAGAAAATTGAGACAAAAGGCTCTTGAAATGAAGTGATATCATTTATTTTTTGTCTTTGAGAATAGAACGAGACGAGATTGAATTAAAAATGATAATATGTGTTAACCAGTTTTGTAAAAGTTAAACAACAGCAACCAACAACAGTATAAAACTTGATACTGCAAAAAAATCTACTGTATTTTGTATTCGAGTCTTTTTGGTGTGTTGTTCATGCAATAGTTGAAACTCCACATAAGAAATACAAGAAAATACGAAATTCTGCATCGCACAATTGAAGTTCAATTGAAAATACAGCCCGAAATCATATTTTTCCGTAATTAAAGATCTGTTCGTGAATATGTAGTTGCTGTTACCAAAGGAATGGAAACAAACACATAAGATTAAACGTATGCTTATATAATACACGAAAAACCAGTTTCGGTACCGCCTATGATAGACGAGTCTGATACGATAAAATACAAGATGAAATACTAAATCATTAACTTTATTCAATGTGTACACGAGCTGGTGCAGACGTGTGACGGATATCAGCGCTAAAACTGCGCACGCGACGCCAAGCATGGCCGACGACGACACTAGCACTATCAGCACAGATTTATTCAGAGCGTTTGCTGGTGATACTGCAATAGACATAATTTTCTGGGTTTTATTCGTAATGACCATAACAGCAGTCATATACGGAGTGACATCGTGGTGCATCATCAAGAAGTTTCGCCATTACAGAAACTATGTGCTTCTCAGTGCTATCTTTGCGAATATGCTACGACTATTAGTGTACAAATTAATGTCCATGATTTTATCTGATGAAGTATTATTACAAAGTTATCCAGTGTTGCCTTATTTACCTATAATTTTAGAGATATTTTTTTATTTGTCATTTCATTGTTGGTTACTAGTGTTGTGCTATATTTTTTACGTTGATTTTGTCAAAGTGTTCAACATTGACATTCATAGGAGGTTCCTTAAGAGTAGTTTATTTGGCTGGGCTGTACCTTTTGTAATCGTGGCAGTATTTTTCCTTGTCGGATGGTTACTTTATTTGTATAACTTAAAAAACATATTTACAACTCCTATTATAGCTTCAATGTTATTATTACCTCTGGTATTTAATTTGATTATTTACTTACGTAACAGTAGTATGTGCTCTGTTCCGCGGTAGCGGAACTGGGGTAATGTCTACTAACAAATTGCGTCGTTTCTACATATGTACATTAATATTTGTTTTTGGCAATATATTAGTAATAATTACTTTATTCGAGTTTTTAGAAATATCGAATTTGTTTATTGCAGTAATAGAAGAATTGGGAGAGGACTTAAATATAATAGCATTGAATGTGTATATAATTGTAGTAAAGAGTAACAGGAATATATGGCGGGATTTCTTAACTGAAAGAAAATTGAGACAAAAGGCTCTTGAAATGAAGTGATAAGTATCATTTATTTTTTGTCTTTGAGAATAGAACGAGACGAGATTGGATAAAAAATGATAATATGTGTATGATTATAGATATTATAAAAAATTATAACTCATGGTCAACAACATTATAAAACTTGATACTGCAAAAAAATCTACTGTATTTTGTATTCGAGTCTTTTTGGTGTGTTGTTCATGCAATAGTTAAACCCCTAGGCCATGGAGTCCGAGTGATCCTACGTTTTCTAAAGAATTATCCAAACGCCTAGTTGACACTTCGTGTGACCCTAGGGCTGGCTTTTACCTCGGTCAGAGATTAAGCATTGCTATACAAGGTGGCAATGCCGCCGGTCTTTCGGGCACACTTCCATTCGACAGTGACACGGAGGGATTTTTTCAATATATTTCAGCTAGGAATTATTGTCTTTATTGTATATAGTATAGTTTTAATTTTACTCGTTAAAATATAAAAGGCCCGTTTTGACATTTGAGAAATACCCTAGAATGTAACTTGGAACGAAACTGAGAGAAACACTAAGATAATAATTAGGGGTCCGGTGTAGTAGTAACACTACACCAGCCCCCCTAGCCAAGTTACAACCGTTTCGTTTCGATTTTCTTTTCGTCGTTTCGATTCTCTGACGTCAGAACAAAGGAATCGGAGGCGTGGCCTACTCGAGGCGATCGACGAAAATAGAATCGAAACGAAACGCTTGTAACTTGGCTAGGGGGGCAGATAAGCCGCGAGGTAGTTAAAATACAAACGTTAAAACCAGCCTTTTATTTTTTGACAACTTTAGTTAAGTATTTTTATTTTTCTTATTTTACTATAATTAAAGAAAAAACAATGCAATCATTATTATATTATTTTTTACATTAAAAAGTAAATTTGTTTTTCCACCTCAATGTGCTTTATTTCTTTATCGATCCCAGAGATGTCAGAAGTAACTTATTTTCAGATGGATGAAACCTTAGGTTCTCAGTAGCGTCTCATGTGCTTTGAATACCTGTGTACTTGTGGAGATCCCCTTGGGGCCCCTGAGCAGGTACCAGGTGAGAGAGGGAACTAAAAATAACGAGTTACTTAACTTATTTTTTTATGGCTGATTTTTATATTTGTTTTGTAGAATATTATTCTAAAGTAGTATCATAAGTGTCAGACACTTTCCATGGACCAAAACTTCTGTCAGACGCTTTAAAGCTCCACAAAAAGTTAATAAACTTTATTTTACTTATTGCCTGAGCAGGTGGCCAGGGGCTCCAAGGAGGAGCTCCAAAAGCACACAGGTATTCAAAGCACATGAGACGCTAATGAGAACTTAAGGTTTCATCCATGTGAAAATAAGTTATGTCAGACAGCTCTGGGCTCTGTCTAATTTAATTTCGAATAAGAATCAATTTTCACGATTTTCTGCCCTGAGTTACTTTGTGTTTTATTTATTTCATCGTCACATCTTCTTTCTCGCCAGAGTAGTCAGAAATGTAAATTGTCATTTTATTTTCTGCGTGTTTATGTCAGGGCCTAGTGCGGGTTAGTGAAGGTCACATGTTTTCGAATTTTTGGTTCTAGGACATGCCGGTTGCCTCACAATGTTTTCCTTCACCGTTTTGAGAGCAGTGGTGATGAAATAATTACACAGAGTAGTAGAGCAGTGGTGGCCGAGTGGTAACGGCCCCGACTTACGAGTTGTAGGTCGCGAGTTCAAACCCAGCCAGGCGCATTACTTTGTGTAATTTATTTCATCACCACTGCTTTCAAAACGGTGAAGGAAAACATCGTGAGGAAACCGGCATGTTCTAGAACCAAAAATTCGAAGACATGTGACATTCACCAATCCGTACTGGGCCCGCGTGGTGGATTACGGCCCATTCCCTCTCTTAGAGAGAGGAGGCCTGAGTCCCAGCAGTGGGAACATTAAAAGGCTGATTATGCTTATATGTCAGGTTCTACGTTTATTAAAATATGATTTGTAACCCTAACACATTTTTTTACAGGATTATAATTAATAAAAATATCAGTAAAACCCTCCAACACCGGCTTCGTTTAGTTTAAATTGACGAAAAAATTTGCGTTTTCTTTTTAATTTAGTAAAAGTGTTATTTGTAAACCAATTTGCAAAATAAATATCATTTATAGAAAAACAAGTAAAAATAAAAAATCCGCAGTAAGTTATCAAAGGAAACTCCAATTGTATACACAAAGTAATAAAACTGAAACTAAGTCGGCAGTTACTCTGGCTAATTTAATTTCCCAAGCTTGTGGACTCCGAATTTATTTAATGGCCGCAAGACCTAGTTTTCTAGGTTCCTCTAAAGCAGCTATACTCAACCTGCGGCCCGCAAATAATATAGAAATAAAACTATACTATCAATATTGTGGTAGACTACCAGGGCTATTCAGAAATGCTTGATGGGCCCACCCATCAAGCACAATATTGTTAATATCGCTAGCTGCGCGGTATCTCCTCGTCCAACATACCACAGTGTTTCAAGACGAAAGTCTATGACCAGTGCGTGTTGCCAGTGATGACATATGGCACTGAAACATGGTCGCTTACAATGGGCCTCATCAGAAGGCATACAGTCACCCAAAGGGCAATGGAAGGAGCTATGCTCGGAGTTTCCTTGCGTGATCGCATGAGGAATGAAGATATCCGCAGGAGAACCAAGGTCGTCGATATAGCCCGAAGAATCACCCAACTAAAGTGGTAGTGGGCAGGGCACATTGCTCGTAGAACGGATGGTCGATGGGGCCGAAAGGTTCTAGAATGGCGACCGCGCACCGGAAAACGCAGTGTTGGAAGGCCTCGCACTAGGTGGACCGACGACCTGGTGAGAGTCGCAGGAATGCGGTAGATGCGAGACGCACAGGATCGGTCGTTGTGGAGACGCTTGGGGGAGGCCTATGTCCAACAGTGGACGTCTTTCGGCTGAAATGATGATGATGATTGTTAATATAGTTTTATATTTATTTTATTTTATATCTCGGTAGCAGTTTTATCAAAGAAGTTGAACTATGCCACAGCATGTAATAATTTTATTGAAACCTGTCCATTTGTTAAAAATCCCATTCATCTAGACTATTGAATGAAGTTTTATTTTACTGTAAGGTAGAGAGCCCATCGTGATAATGGTAGAAGCGATATGTTACCAAAGAAGAAAAAAAGGTTGAGTATGACTGCTCTAAAGTCTTACAAGAATTACTCTTATAATTCACGTAAAATGCTGTCTCGGTAGAGCTGGGAATGTTATTTGTGATTTTTTTTTAGCTGAAATATGGTCCTTATTCAATGGAGTAGGATTTGGTATATGAATCCTAACTGAAACTATTACACTATATTAGGAACTATATTAGGGAACATTTCATGTCAACATGACCCTTATATATATGTATAGGTTTTATTTATTGTATTTAGTGTTTTTATATGTATTGTGTGCTATGTACGTATTTGTGTAGTTTATTTTAGATCTGATCTGTTTTTAACTTAGATTTTTGTTGTGCATTTGTTTCAGTTATCCTCATAAATAAAATTTCTTAAATATAATATTTTAGGTTTGCTGTAAGAAAACCCAATTGTGGGTTAAGCTCGCCTTTGTACATCAGCTGTCCAATTTATTTAAATAATTTGTTAAGTATTTTATGTACAATAAAGAATATAAGAAACTACTGTTTCTAAAAGGTAATTAAAATTTATTTATTTATTTATTTATTTATTTATTACATTATAACACCTTGCCTTGCCTTATAAAATGGTGCCCCATACTAGGTATTAGGTAATTCTCAATCGTGGAACTTTAACTCACATACAGAAAACACCCAGACCCTGAACACTTATCTGTAGGTCATACAAATATTTGTTCTGCGCGGGAATCGAACCCACGTCACGCAGCGTAGCAGCCGACCGCTCAACCACTGCGCCAACAGTGCCATGTTGATAGTAGGGCCGCGGGGAATTTCTCAAATAGAGAAAAAAAAAGAACGCAAATGGCAACTGAATAAAACAGGAGTGGTTTTAGTCAGTAAAAGTCTGACATACCTTCCAGGCCCACCCTAGAGCGGGACAAGTTATTAGATGATTTCCTACCACAAAAAAAAGATAGGAGGAGGCCTGAATCCCAGCAGTGGGAACATTGGGCACGCCACAATTATGGCGGTAAGTCCCCTCTTTGAGGAGTGGCTGGAAAGACTACATGGCGTCCTTACCTACCGCATGACGCAGGTCCTCACCTGACATAGTAAGTTCGGGAGGTTCTTGCACCGAATTCATGCGGAAGAAACGCCTGGGTGCCGCCATTGTGTGGACCGTCCGGAGGACACGGTGGAGCATACGGTAGAGGTGTGCCCGGCCTGGGCAGAGCAACGCCGTGTCCTCGTGGGGGCGATCGGCGGCAGTGATCTCTCGCGCCGGGCATCGGTACAGGCCATGGTCCGGAGTGAGGAGGAGTGGCAGGCGGTCGCCTCCTTCTGCGAAGCAGTAATGCTAGCAAAGGAGGCGGCCGATCGCGTGAGGCAACGGTCCTCACGCCCTAATCGCCGCCGGGATTCCGATCCCGATTTCCGGCCACCGTAGGCGCGGGCTTGCGGACGGCGAGTAATGGGTGGCTCGCCGTCCGACCGTCCGGTAACTGTCCGGACCGAGCCCAAGTCGTCGACGGCGCGTATTGTTCCACGCGCGCCTCAGGGAGATGTCAGCAAATCGTAGGGGCCCAGCAGGGCCGAAGCCTACTGGGGCCACGGGTAGTGTGAAAACGAAGCCCGGGGCCCCGGGATGAAGGCAAAGAAGGAACAGGAGTGGGTTTTTAGTCAGTAAAAGTCTGACACTATCTCTCGCTCCGCCCAAGAGCGGGATTTGTCATTAGATGATTTTCCCACCCCAAAAAAGCAGTGGGAATATTATAAGGCTGATTATGCTTATCTATACAACACTAGTTTTAGTATATGCGAAACCCGAAACACGTGTCTAGTATTTTTATATAAAGAATCTATGTACAAATTACATAACTGTATCATGAACAATCACTAAGTTATAATATAAGCTTGTTATGTCAGCAAAAATACATAGTCACCGGGCCATTGCACTTGCACCCAGCTTTTTGCTGGCTCCTAATGCCCATTATGACCTGCCGTGAGCTGTGTTGTACTTAGGTAGTGTCGGTAGTGTTCAACTTGTGACCTTTTTAAATAATTTTGGGAAAAAATATAACATTGTGTAAAAACTATTGGAATCTATTCAGTTACTGATTTTGAACTTACTATATTCAGGTTTCGCATAAACTAAAAATTATGTTGTATAAAGTCTCGTATAGGCTGAAGTCCGGTATATCTTCGGTATAGTGTCTGTTTGCTAGATTCGCAGCGGGTTTAATGATTGACGTCTACAACTCGCCGCTCTAGTGCTTGAGTGGCCAATCGACCAGTGAACCAATTTTACAGGAGAGATTTTTTTTTAAGAAACTTAAGGATGTTATCAGAAGTATATTAAAATCTTTCACGCAATAGAAACATGTAGTATTTTTTATATAAATATATCTGAATAATAATTAAAAATAATAAACACTGTAGAGATTAGTTGCTATACTTTGAAATAAAAAAGTAAATTTTGCTAAAATTGGTCGGTTGGCCATTCAAGCAATAGGGCAACGAACTGTCCATAGAATGCCTCGATCTCTCCCAGAAGCCCCGATTTGAGGGATATGAGTCTGCTATCGTCAGTCTTCAGTTTCGTGCGCTGACTTTGCCCAATAGACAAATGAAAAATAAATGATATTTATTCTGCAATTGGCCTCGCCCCAATCGGATTGGTTTTTTTTGCCTTCAAAGATAAGTTCAAGCGTTCAACCATAGCTTCTCGGAAAGACTGGATCTGTAACCCACTAGCACGTGCATCGGTAACAATAAATGATATTTATTTTACAAATAGGTTTTTAATAACACTTTTACACGTCAATTTTTTCGTCAATTTAAACTAGTTGAAGCCGGTGTTTCCTAGCTGACTACCCTGCGAAGAAACACCGAAACAAACTCAGGGATCAGTCTCTTTTAAAGTCCATACAGCAAACATTTAGTGGTTAAGTCAAATGAGAACCATGCAGATTGGAGTCTGAGATAGTCTTTCGGAGAAAGAACCACACAGTTCTGAGTGGACCTCAGATAGCATAGCATAACATAGTCGGCCTTATAATGTTCCCACTGTCGAGACTCAGGCCTCCTCCCTAGGAGAGGGCCTCAGATATTTCTCTTGAAAATACTTTTTTTATTTTTTTAGGGGTGAAATCATCCAGTGACTTCTCCTGTTCTTTGGGCGACGCGGGAAGGCGTGTCAGACTTGTACTGACTAAAATCCACTTTGTGTTCCTTCTTTGCCTTTGTTCCAGGGCCCCGGGGTTCTCTTTCGCACAACCCATTGCCCCAGTTTGCAAATACATTGGAGCACTTATTCCGCTCAATCATGTCCTTTAATCCTCTTGGTATTAAAGTGATAATGGATGATGATGTGAAGTCTGTTGCAAACCCCATAACCTAAATACCCACAGATAACACAAGCTCACGTTTGAACAAATCCGAGCCCCACAGGCACAGATGGTTGTGTTTTCTAAGCGTTTTACCGAAAACGTGTTGTTTTTCAAATGGCCGCCCGTCCGCGGTACAAACTGACATATTTCATACACGTCCCAACGGAAAATATCCGGCCATATCGAATAGGACAGTGAAACCGTCAAGCGTGAATCGGTGATAGTTATTTGGGTTCTGAACAACTAGGTAATTGAGAACTCGTGATCAATGAGAGTGCTGTGTAACATCCACTAACCCGCACTAAACCACCATCCACTAACCCGCGCCTATTAAACATTTTTCGCGTGTTGGATTACGGCCCATTTCCTCTCTTAGAGAGGAGGCCTGAGTCCCAGCAGTGGGAACATTATAAGGTTGATTATATTATATTATGTTAGGTATGGAGGATTTATTTCTACGAAATTTCTCTTTTTTTTTTTTTTTTTTTTTTTTTTTTTATTAATGATAGGCTCGCGTTTGACCACCATCTCACCTGATGGTCTCTTATATATGTATATTAGTATAGAGATATTGTAAGTGTGAAAGAGACATTCGTTGTGACAGCAATTTGTGTGCCTAAACGAGACGATTTTGACTAACGATCGGCAGAGTTACTGTGACCTTTTTTTTAGGTGGGAAATCATCTACAAAAAGATAAAGGATTATTATTATTATTAATGGCATCCCCGGCCTTGAGCGGGACGGGAGGGCGTGTCAGACTTTTACTGACTAACACTCACTACTACCAAGACTATTGGTGTTTCCCAGGGCAATATATACACTAGCTTTTACCAGCGGCTTCGTCCGCGTGAAAGTAGTTTTTAGGGTTGCGTACTGAGGAAAAAAACGGAACCCTTATAGGATCACTTGTCCGTGTGTCTGTTTGTGTTGATAGACATCGAGACCCTTTATCTTGGGAACACGTGGAGGTATCGTGTTTAAATTAAAACCATATACTCAAGTCTGCGTTCACTTGAAGCTGTGAAAAAATCAGACTTCTGAGTTAATGAAAAAAAAAGATACGGCCGTTTATGTCGCAAAAAACGTAGGCATATCTTGACACTCGCAAGGGATTCAAAATTCATAGGGTTCCCGTTAACCTAGAATCCTGAAATTTGGCATGAAGCAAGGTCTCATAGCACAAGTATAGGAAAAAATCTGAAAACTATAAATTTGAAGTTATATCACAAAAAAAAAAAAAAAAATTGCGATTCGAAAAAATGATTGTAACGCAATTCGGGAATTGAACTCTTTTTATAGGTAAGTTTGTACAGAATCCTCAGTTCGCGAGTCCGACTCGCACTTGCCCAACTTTTTTGACTAGGATTCGGATTTTTTTAATACAAAAGAATATTTTTGATTTATAGTTAAATACAGATAGCGGCACGAATCTTGAGCGCTCCGCGAAAGAGCGGGGATCGCTTTGCGCATCGTACAATATCGGCGAGCCAATCACTGTACAAGGATTGCACTCCCCGCCCCCGCATCTCTCTTCATACCACTAAAGAGACCCGATATTTCACTTCTACTTGCTTCTGCGCAAGTAGAACTGTAGAAGTCAGCGCTCAAGATCCGTGCCGGTATCTATACTACTCTTTAAAATCATCTTGCGGATCTCTAAAAGCCTACAACTGCATACAAACTTCAGTTTTTAATAAAAACGGGTAGCGAAAAATAAAGGAATTGTATCAGAGCTTTCAATCTAGATTCAACCCTTTTATTTTTGGTAAAATATTCTAGACTTTCTGCTTTTAAAAACTAAACTCGGCTTTTGTGGGCACAAAATGCCATCTAGCAGCTTTGGACTCATTGGAAAGGCGTGCGAAGAGGCTAATTGTATTAGGGATCCAGATTTGGTTAAGTCCAATCTACAAAGCCTCGAGCACAGGCGCAGGGTAGCCAGCCTATCGGTATTTTACAGGTTGCATTTTGGAGAGTGTGCGCGGGAATTGCATGATTTGATTCCGTCATCTCCTTTATTCTATCGCTCAACCCGACGTACGGCGAGTATCCACCCTTACGTTGTTGAAACTTCAACGGTCCGGACCTAAGCTTTTCGCTTCGTCGTTTATACTGCGTACATCGAAGCACTGGAACAATTTGCCGGCTGCGGTCTTTCCATCCAACTATAATTTAGGTGTCTTCAAGGCTAGAGTGAATAGGCTCTTAATAAACTAGTGCGCCTCACCATCAAAGATTGCATCACTGCTTACCATCAGGTGGGATTGCGGTCAAGCACTGGTTTATATGAATTAAAAAATAATAACTATGTGGTTGTTATTTTGTTAACTCCTAGTCATGGTTTGACAGCTTTGACAATCTTAATTTAACACAACTCTGTACCCCAGCTATGCATTATGCACCATTTAAATGTAACTTGGACGGCACGGCAGTGGTTGAGCAATTGAGCACTGCGCTGCGGGTCGCAGGTTCGATTCCCGCAGGGGTAAAATATTTGTAAGGCCTTCAGATAAGTGTTCTGAATCTGGGTGTCTTGTATAAGTGAGCTTAGATGTTTGTGAACGTACCCACGATACAACAGTTAGTTCTAGTTGGGCAACGTTTTTTTTTAAGCTTGTAGATCGTAGTCTTACTTTTTTTTTATATTCCACAACTATACCACCATCTAGTCAATACATACATTTGTAGATAAACTAGCTTTTGCCAGCGGCGTCGCCCGCGTGAAGTTAGGTTTCCCCATACAAACTTCCAACCCCCGTTGTCTACACCCTATAAGGAATCTACCTGCCTAAATCTAATTTTAAGTTTGTAGGTGTTATAGTTTCTGAGATTAATCAGTAAGTGGTATTTCGCTTTTATATATATAGATTAATTACATTCAGACACAGAACAAATGATCGTGCTCATCACACAAACTTGGGTGGGAATCGAACCGACGACCTCCGACATAACAGTCAGGGCCACTTACAACCAACAGGCCAACAGGTCAGTCATTTGGGTGTAGTTTGAGGGGAACTTGAAGGAGTGCTTGCTAGGCTTCAAGCCTGCATTCGGCATGATATTCCATGACAGAGCTAGAGTAACATTGCACCGTAGGGGCCAAGGGTCGAGTCTTCCTTTCAGAAAAAGGAAGACTCGGCCCTGGTATGAAAAGCAACGAATGAACAGGAGTGGGTTTTTAGTCAGTAAAAGTCTGACACATCCTCCCGCACCGCCCAAGAGCGCGGGATGTCATTGGATGATTTTCCCACATACAAAAAAAAAGAGTAACATTGCTGTGACAGTTTAAACCATTTCAGTCATCCCAGAAATAGTATATTGTGTTTATGTTCTTGAAGTCACAGAAAGCATTTTCACCACGGAGGAAAATTTAGCTCCACAATGCAACCTGACTTAGAATTTAGTTCATTATAATATTAGGGTTGTTACTATTTGATATTTTTAGTTCAGTCCAAATACAATAGGCATATTAAATGTCGGTTTACTAGCAGAGAACTTTATTACCACAAACAATTACAAATTTATCCAATCACCGATAACCAAATCACTATGTATAGAGTCTTTTTTTCACTGTGATTTAGCTCTATAAGTCGCACTTGTCGCTCTCGGAATCAAAACTGACTTACTTCCGGTCGGGAGCTCGTATTTATATGCAGAGCCAGGAAAATTCTAGATATAGACGTTTCAAGGCCATTCCAGAACAATACAGTCGCATCGCGGGGCAATAAATCACTATTATTAAAAACATGTAATTCATGACAAATTTCGACTCTATTGTTAAAACAGGAAGGAACAAATTCCCTTATCAACCTTTTCGAGTAATAATAAAAGAGAGTACTTACGCCATAAGTACCTAGTTGACTCTTTCTAGAATTCGCTAGATCTTGCTACATACTCTGATTCTGGAACCTTCGCTAAGCAATGTGTTTGAATTATTTGATGCCACTCTTGGTTCTGGCGGGGATGTGACTCGTAAAAGTGTCACGGCGTAACAATACAAAGTATTTAAACACAGCACCACATCCCAGGAACCTACGCCCAAAGACCAATTAGGTCATCACAATACACAGGTAACATTACGCCTAAAGAAGATCCATCAAATATGATCCAAAAATCGACAAAATCCTGCGTAAAAAAAGAATAGGCGTATTAATTTTTATAGCAAATCTGTATGCGTTTTCGTATCAACAGAGGGCGCTTTCCGGTTTTGAACGAATTATCGCGACGATCCCGTATTGACGCGATGATCGCTTTCTATTAGGGCGACCTGAGGTGAATTTATCTATACTAATACTAGCTGTCGGGCAGACGTTGTCCTGCCCGGAAACTGGTACTTTAAAAAAAAAAAAAATTAAGAACCAGATTGAAGCGCCACCTACCGGATCCAATTTTATTTTCAAACCACTCAGGGTTCCACTGAAATATACTCAAATAGTTTCATCCATACCGGTCAAGCCGTTTGGTATGAGATAGGTGAAAACACGCTACTTTATCACTGAGTGACATAGGCTGTACATTTTCTACTTTCACCTGGGTGAAGCCGTTCGCAGAAGCTAGTCTTAAGGTGCGTATCGACTTCGCGCTCCGAGAGATCGAACATTGGCGCGCGCTCCAGCCTCGCGAAATGGATACCAGTTTGGAACGCGCGCCAAGGTGTTCGTTGGAGCGCCCGAACGCGGAGCGGTCCGTTCCGTCGGGTGTCGGTTTTTTACCACGCATCAGTCGTGGCGCGCGCGCCAATTGAGACGGGTCGTCGTATTTTTTTGTGTTTGTTGCGCTCCGAATAATAATTATGGATAACCAAAGTTGCCGTAAGTTAATTCAGCTATATGGTACGAAAGAACTTTTGTGGAACAGCAAAAGTTCTTCGTATCATAATAAATCGCTTAGAGAAGATGCTCGGAGAGAAATCAGTAGTGAAATGGGAGTCCCTGTGCTGCTGCTCGTACACGACTAGCTTCCATGATGAACAGTCAAACACTGGAACAGTTGCCACGCGCGCCAGGCGCGCTTAGTTGATATACTTCAAATCTTTGGAACGCGCTCCGCGGAACGCACTCTCGGCGCGGTCATTCATGGCGCGCGCGCCAGGAGCGTGAAGTCGATACGCAGCTTATAAATAATCAATGCCCACTAATAATTATAAAAAGAAAACATTCGTATTTTCGTTTGTCTACACTAATATTATAAAGAGGTAAAGTTTGTTTTTTTGTTTATAGGTGGTAATCTTTGGAAGTACTGGTCCGATTGATAAAATTTTTTCACCGATAGAAAGCTGCTTTATTCCTGAGTGACATAGGCTATATTTTATGTACGCTGGCGAAGCCGCGGGCAAAAGCTAGTTTAATGAATATACTCAAAAACTACTGTACCGATTTTTTTTTCAGCTGTATTTTATCATTGACTGACATATGCATATATGTTCATTTGGGCAAAGCCGCTGGAACAAGCTAGTGTGAATCATGTATGACCAGGACCACTCATTTCCATGTAATGTAACATCCCTCCGTCCCTGGCCATGTGTACACCAAACTTCAACTGAATCCGTCCAGATTGATTTGGGGTAAATTGACTGTGGCAGATATATACAAGAATGATCCAATGGCGTCCATTATACGATAGGTTTTGCTGTCAGTTTTGCCACAGTCAATTATTTTGATTGACGAAAAACCTACCGTGTAATGCGATGACCGACGCGACGTTTGCATGACGAAAACATAATGGCGATAAAATTCCGTCATTCAAACATCATTCATGATTGATGGTTTTGATTGACGCTTGCATGACCGTGTAATGGACGCCATAAGAGTTCTGTCTTTCATTCGGACTTTTTTTTTTGGTGGGAAGTCATCCAATATCTTTTCTCGCTCAAGGGCGGAGCGCCAGGGCGTGTCAGACTTTTACTGACTAAAGCCCACTCCTATGCTTCTTTGTCTTCGTTCTAGGAAGTCCCCGGGGTTCTCTTTCGCACAACCGTAGGCCCCAGTAGGCTTCGACCCTGCTGCCCCTACTGTTTTGCTACCCATTGCTCGCCGTCCGCAAGCTCACGCCTACGGTGGCTGAAGGCGTGGGCATACGGACATACGGCACTCTAATAAGCAGAGAATTTCGGATAAAACCCGTAAGTAAATTAAACCAGAACATCGTAAGGTTTATTAAATTTATTTATTTAACATCATTTAGTTAGCTAAACAGTTTAAAAATTAATGATAGTTGTCATTCAAAATCTTGAACTATTCGCGACTCGCGTCAAAGTATTGTTTTGGGTATTGCAATGTTTTTTCTTTAATATTTTAGACCATATTTGTACGTTTTCCTTGCGAAATACTTTTCTTTGAAGGCATAACGTTATGGCCTACCACACGCACAAGCTTCACCACAGTTTTGCCTGTGCAGTCCGGTTTGTACCTATGCCTATACGGAACACCGTGCGTGTGGTTGGTGAAAACACCGTGTAAAACTTTTACGAGTTTTACCAATCGTGTGTGTGGTAAGCCCAACAGAAGGAAAGAAAAAGAAAGAAAGAAAAAACGTTTATTCGTACCTCACACATACAGTAGAAATAAAATAGATAGGGCGACGAAAAACGGTCACTTTTTGAAGTTTTGCGTTAGGATAGCGCTTTAAGGGGAATACTACCCTGAAGCATTCCCCATATGAGGGTCCTTTTTCACTCGCCTATCGTCAACATTGAGCATGGTTTAAAAGCTTGTTACTCTGTTAGCATTCGGTAATTCCGTGATTTACTCGAATATTTCACAAAACTTGTTCCACGAAATACGTGTACTTTTTAAACCATTAAAAGTTTTTGAAAAAAATTGTTGTCATTCAGAAACTTGATTAAATTTGCAAGGCTATTGTTATACTTTTTTGAATTTTTGAGTAAATTATGAAGTATCAAAGTTCATACAAAATAGCACATTTTCAGAGGTCTTTACTGGATTAGTTTTACACAAATTTCTATATCAATTTCAATAGAAGCCTAGATAATATCCACAAGATACTGTGTTTCCAAAATATCTAATGACGTCATAACCGCGTAAGAAAAACATTTACATGAAAAACAGTGAAAATGTATGTCGAGTTGCATCCCCTTATAGCGCTATTCGCAAATTCAAATTTTCTTAAATTTTTTGCAGGTCAGTTCAAGTTGTCATCATCATTATTACAGCCGAAAAAGTTGTTACCAAAACGAACGGTCCTGTGCGTCTCGCATCCATCGGATTCTCGCGACCCTCACCAGTTCTCACTTCACCTTGTGGACCTTGTCCTTGTGGTGTCAAATTGTATGTTGATTTAAATATGTATTAATTTACAAAATTATGATCATTCAAATCGTCAATAAAATCATCTCAGTTCGTTTAACCCTATCAAATAGGATTGAATAGGATTAGCTGAACTGAAAGTATATTTTAATCAATATACAACATGATACTGACCTGCTAAATGTAAAAAAATATATATAGAAAATTTTAATTTCGCGGGTGCTACTGTTTCTTCATTGTGTGTGTCTGTGTGCTAAATAAACGTGTTTTCCTTCTTTCTTCTTCTAAGGACTATGTCTAGAATTCTTCAGTCAGTTTGCAATGGATCCAGTTCTAGTCTCTGCTGTGTTCTACTAGATCCAGCAGAACCAGATGATATATTTTGTGTTACACGTGGTGCAACCACTGGTTGTTGCGTAACAATTGGTGCTTCTGGTTGCAAATCGAAACCTCTACTCGAACTAGAACCGGGTATAAGTCTTCCTCTACGTTTAATATTCCGTAAAAGATTGATAACACCCAACTGGAATTCTAAAACTTGATCGTCGTTAAGCGAAGTTAATGAAGGATGCACGCTTTTGAAAAAAGCATAGTGGCGGTCCTCTAGCATGTCACTTGCTTTCTTTATTTTTTGCGTTTGGTCAAGGAACATTGTTATTTTCGAATCAATTATATTTTCAGTTGTATCATTATCCTTTCTTTTGACTGTACTGTTTATTTCGTTTGTTGCATTATCATTACTGTTTATTTCGTTTGTTGCATTATCATGGTTTATCGTTGTAATAATGCCTTCTTTAGAATCAGCATTCCATTCGTCGTCAGTATTGTCATCAGTACATTCGTATTCATGGTCCCAAGCCGGAACAGAATCTGATCCACTTTCAATATGTTTTTCTTCATGTAATGGTCCATCGTCTCCATCTTCTTTATCTTCCTCGTCTTCTGTGTTACTTTCATCTTTAATCGGGCTTGTAGTTGGACCTTTAAGTTTTTTCAAAAACGCCAATTCTTTATCATATTTGTATGGCCTCACAGAAATACCGATCTTTTTTGCTTTTTTTCTTGCATTTATACTTCTGGCCCAGCTATCTCGAATATGCCTCCATATTTTACCCACCCAACGATCTGTAACGAAGAAAATTACAATAACTGACATGAGCATCTTCAGTAGGAATATTTTCAGAGGGGTTCATCTCAAGTTCAACTTCACCTCGAATAGGATGGGTTTTATTTTACTCATTCATAGAGATGACAACGCTGTAGAATGCTATTCGCAACGCTATAGAATGCATTTTATCGACAGGTGTAGTGAAACTTGAGAACTAAAGAAAAAGGATGCAAAAAAGAGCAAAGCGAACCTCGCCTCGGATATACTAGGTTCTGTAATATTATAATAGACTTTCTATTTTATAAATATCTTTTTGATGTTTTATTGAAAGTCAAAGCACACGCACGAGTTGTACGTGGAGGTGCCACTAGTGTTGTAATTGTAGGAAACTCGAGTCTTGGAGTCTTATTTAATAAAACTTGAGCTATTTTTGAAGACTCGAGTCTTATTTAGAGCTCAAGTCCTTCAGATTTTGAAGTCTTTTGTAAAAAGACTTGAGTCCTGCAAAGAAGAACTCAAAGACTGAGTCTTTTCAAAAGAACTCAAGACCGAGTCCTTTAAATACATAGAAGATCAAATTATTGATTTATTAGGTACGTAACTATTATAAATAATATATTATTAATATATTATATTATTTTAATATATTGAGCTACGAAGACATTGAAGCCGTTTTATAACCTAATCGGTTTTGTCGTTTGGTAATAAAATTTCCTGATTTAGAGAAGGCCAGCTCGCTTTGAACACTTATCGCAGGAATACTTAATTTGTCTAAAGACATATTGGATAATTGAGGAAAATATTTGGTATAAAACATGTACCATAACAGCAGGTTCGTTGACACTAGTACCATTAATAATATACCTAATATTCTTTTTCCCCTGGTTGCGTACAGTGCAGACGTGTCGTTCACAGTTTAGCGAATTATAAAAGTTACTTAAAATACTCATTAACCAAATATAATACTTATAATTGTGTAACTCAAGTTTCTAAGTGTATTGAACTAGCAGTGGGCTCTTACTACTTTTGCTGCGAAGGAACTCAACATCTAAGCAAGGTAACCGCTCTTCACCCCCTCGGGGAAAAAAGACGGGCTCATTATTTTCTGACCCATTCGCTCAATCCACATCTCAACTTACTTCACAAGCGGTATTTGTACCATAGATCATGAGCGTACAACGATCACCTCCTGGAAGTGGCCTGAGTGGTTCGGAACCGAACCTGTCGATCAGTGAAACTGGTTTTCAGAACAGCGCTTGCCAAGTTACGTTCCGTAATAAGATAAAATTTTCTGACTATGTTAAGGAAGAACTAAGCGACTTTCAAGAACAAATGTTGCAAATGATGTCTACAATCTCAGCCAACCAGAAAGAATTTATGGATAAAGTGGGAAGCGATATTTCAACAATAAAAGAAAAAATGGATGACATCCAAATTACTATAAAAAACCTTGCTATTGAACAAAATAAATTGAAATCAGATGTTTCAGAAGTACAATTAAAAGCCATTGCCACTGACAAAAAACTCGAAAAAATACAATCTGAGATTGACACGATTAAGGAGAGCTCAATGTCCGCCATACCATCGCTTGTAACTTCAGACGCATATGAGTCCATTATGTCGGAAATCAGAGAACGTGAACTACGGAGCAAAAATATTATAGTCATGGGAATAAAAGAGCCTGTGTCTGCATCAAAGGACGAAAGATTTGATGCTGATATGGAACAAATTATTAAAATTATAAAGATGACAGGAGTAGGTTGCTTACCTGAGAAACTTTTCCGTCTCGGCAAATACAACCCTGCCAAAAATCGTCCTCTAAAAGTGTGCTTTAAATCATCGGAAACTGCAATAGCTGTCTTACGTGGAAAAAAAGGTGTTAGCTGTGACAATATCAAAATTTACTCGGATCAAACACCCCAACAACAAACATTTTTGAAAAATCTCAAGGATAAAATTAATTGTCGCTTTGAAAATGGCGACAAAAATTTAACAATTAAGTACGTTAGAGGTGTTCCAAAAATAGTTCAAATATCTGCAAAAAACTAACGTCAAAAGTCGCCACCGTTAACAAAAATCCTCACGAAATAGACAGTATAACTTACCAAATAAATGACAACTACGACGATGTCACCACGAGCAATAAGTCTATAAAATTCTTATATGCAAATGTGCGTAGCATTGTGAGACCAGGAAAATTGGACGAACTAAAGTGTGTAGTTGAATCCTTCCGCAGTACTATACATATTATTAAGTATAATACTTACTGAAACATGGATAAAAACTGATGACGAAGCTAAAAGACTCCAAATTCCTGGTTACACACACTACTATAACTACAGAAACGGTGCAAGGGGTGGTGGTGTATCAATTTTCGCTCATGACAACTTGAAACACCACTTGATTGAGGAACTGTCCCAAAATGACAACCACTACATCTGGATACACCTTGAAAAGTATTCCCTCGACATAGCTGGCATCTATCGAAAACCAGACGCCTCCAATATCAAAGAGTTCCTTGAAACATACACCAAGCAATTGCATAAGCGGAAAAGAGCTACCATATTTGGAGATTTTAATATTAACCTGCTAAATTTGGATCAGACAACTATCAAGTACAAAGAAGAACTGCAAACTAGCGGACATAGACTTCTAAACAAAATCGAGGAAAGTTATTGTACCCGAGAAACTTCTAAAACGAAAACTATAATAATAATAATAATTGTGAAGGACGGTACGGTTGACATCTGTCGGGCATGCCACCGACCCGGGGAATCAATCCGACACATTATTTCTGGGTGTTCTCATCTAGCTAACGGAGACTATTTGCATAGACACAACCTCGTAGCCAGGATTATCCACCAGCAACTTGCTCTTAAATACAATCTTGTGGAATCAGAGGTACCGTACTATAGGTATGTGCCCGACCCAGTTCTCGACAATGGCAATATCACGTTATATTGGGATCGATCTATCATCACTGACAGGACTATTGTTGCCAATAAACCTGATATAGTGGTGATAGATCGACTAGAGCGTCGCACAATGATTGTTGATATAGCGGTCCCTCATGACGAGAACCTCGTGAAAGCTGAGAAAGATAAGCAAACTAAGTATCTTGACTTGGCTCGCGAGGTTGTCGACATGTGGGAAGTGGATAAAGCAATCATTGTGCCGATAGTCGTAACGGCCAATGGCTTAATAGCCAAGAGCCTCGAACAACATCTGAGGAGGCTCTCGTTAGGCAGCTGGATCAAGGGCCTGATCCAGAAAGCAGTACTCCTAGACACGGCGCGTATCGTTAGGAGATTCCTCTCTCAGGAGCCCTGACCGCCGGCAGCTTGGACTCTGTTCCCGATGCCGGTGGGCTACTATTTTTTATATTTTTAAATGTTTTTTTTAATGTGTTTTTTTTTTAAGGAAATATTTAAAAATATAATAAGTATGTAATATAATAAATAAATGGAATAATTATAATAATAATAATATTTATTCAAAATTCTTTACAGGATAAAGTAATACAGTCTTAAATATAAATCTTAATTCTGAGTCTTACGTGCCTGAACTAGGAAATCCTGTGTTTCAGGCGAGAAGAGCTAAAATAATTTAAAATTAACAAATAATCAAAAGGATTTTATAGTACAATACAAACGTGTAAAAAATCTGTAAAGTAGACAAGTTATCTTATACTATTAATTTATAATGTTACCAAATCTTAACTTCTAGTTTCTTAACTAACAAGATACTTAACCTAGGTCAAAAATTGTATAAAAACAAAAAAATCACTTTAGCACAATCAGTAAATTCTCTGTATCATCGTAGGACATTCTTTGAAGAGCCTCCTTAAGAATTTTCTTACAGTTAATTTGATTCAAGCTATAAATGTTTGCTTTCGCGTTCAACCTATTGTAGAGGAGAGGACCGAGAAACAGGTAAAATTTTGACGTGAAAGCATGTTTGGTATGATTTTGAGGACAGACTAGATCTTTACGTCTTTTGTTAGTAAACTCCGTGCTATATGTTAGATCTGTAATAATATTTCTGTATAATATAATAAATAGATCTGTAATAATTATTAATCATAATAGACCATGTATCCACAAATCTTCCTGACACCAAGTTCCATCTTGCTGTAATTGCATCTGCAATGTCAGATCATAATCAACTATATTTAGAAATTAAAAAATATCAACCAGAACCGCCTAGAAGAGTAAAATATGAAGCTATAAATTATGAAAAACTGTACAATACTATCGGAGAATGGAAGAATACCAATGAAAATAATCTATACCAACAATTTGAAGAAAGGTTACTATCCAGTATCAATAGCAGCAAAATAACTAAAACTAAAGTACTAAATCCCCCCAGGCAAGATTGGATAAATAAATCAATTATAAATCTAATAAATAAAAGAAATTTACTATGGGAGATGCATAAAAAAACGTAAATGATCAAACATTGCTGGAAAAATTTACTAAAGCAAGAAATGAAGTCGGTCAGGTTATACAACAAGCAAAAAGCACTTATTATCAAAAAGCTTTTGAACGATGCAAGAAGAACCCAAAAAAAATGTGGAGTCTCATTAATGATCTCTCTAAAAACAAGGTCAGAGAATCATCAGCACCAAGTAAACTCGTGATGCCATCTGGGGTTTTGACTAATCAGACTGACATTTGTGAATGTTTTAATGAGTTTTTCTCAAATATTGGATCAGTTCTGGCTAGTCAAATCCCCAAACAATACCACAATAATCTGACACACACTAAAGGAACACATGCAACGGAAACCTTGGTCACGCTGTCACAAATGAAACCATGCACCATAGATGAAATTTCAAAAATAATTGATAACTTAAAACTAAATACTAGCTCTGGGTTAGATGGTATAAATACAAAATCTATCAAATGCGTAAAGAACCTAATACTAAGCGAACTAACAAATAGTATAAATAAAAATTTAGAGTCAGGAACTTTCCCCGACAATCTTAAAATTGCCAAAGTCAGCCTCATCCACAAGAGTGGAAGTAAATCGGATCCAGGAAATTATCGTCCTATTTCAGTCTTACCGGTTTTATCAAAAATTTTTGAACGGGTTTTATACAACCGCCTCGATGAACATCTAAGAGCACAAAACTTTATCTTTAAAAAACAATACGGTTTTAGGCCAAAATCCAATACGCTTTCTGCAACAATAGATTTAATAACCAAAATTAAGTTAAGTATCGATAAAAGGCAAATAGCACTGGGAATTTTCATAGACTTAAAAAAAGCCTTTGACACAATAAGTCATAAATTGTTATTAAAGAAACTTAATGATATTGGTGTCACTGGTAGCGCGTTTGATATCTTCAAATCATATCTAACAAATCATTGCTAAGTAGTTAAGATTAACGAAAACCAAAGTAGTCCTAAAAACGTAAATTTTGGTATTCCACAAGGATCAATATTAGGGCCCTTATTATTCCTGATTTATATAAATAACATTCACGGGATTGGACTAAAAGGCGATATATCATTGTATGCAGATGATACAGCTTTATTTTACTTTGGACACTCCGTAGACGCTGTTGTGTGCGACGCTCAAAATGATTTACGACTTTTAAATATGTGGTTTCAGTGCAACCTACTTACCATAAATATAGCCAAAACCAATTATATAATTTTTGCCGCAAAAAACAAAAATACATATATTACACAACTAACCATAAACAATCAACCAATAAAAAAAGTTGATCACGAAAAATATCTTGGACTAATTTTAGATAACCACCTGAACTGGAAATCTCATTTAGAAAGGGTTAAGTCTAAGTTGACGTCTCTCACGAGAGCCCTACGGGGTGTCGTTCGATGCCTTCCACGTCAAGTACGTTATAATATATATAACGCTCTTATAAAACCTCACTTGCACTATCTAATAGAAGTATGGGGAACAGCGACTAAAACCAATATTCAAACACTACAAATATCACAAAATAAATTAATAAAAACACTTTTCCACTATGATTACAGTACACCAACACAAAAAATATACAGTGAAACTAAGCTAATGAATAAATATATCACTAATTATACTTATATAATAATTGTATTCTTATAAGAAAAATACTTAATAAAAACATTCACACACAAATACATTTTATGAAAAAACATCAAATACACAAAATTAGGCTTAGAAATACAAATGACATACAATTATACTCACCACGCACAAACTATGGCAAAAAAAGTGTAATGTACGAAGGTGCTGCACTGTATAATAAATTACCAAATGATATTAAAAATGCAAAGTCAATGTCAATGTTTAAAAAATACTTAAAATTACACATCTTTAACAAACCAAGCGCACCTTAGTACATGCCGCTTCCAGTTGTTCGTACTCCGTGTATGTTTAAGATTTAAGTATGCAACTATTTATCGACTACCCTACACTTTTTGATTACTTCTCTTTAAATTGTAATTGAGACAAAACTGTTACTGTACGCTACCAATAACGTTTGTAAATTAATTTTTAAGTTTTCTCATGTAAGTGAATTGTAAATTCTTATGGGAAATAAAGATATCTCAAACCTCAATATTCCACAACTATCACACAACGCCGTCTAGTCTCAAGCTAAGCAGAGCTTGTGTTATGATAACTAGACAACTGATAAACATACTTATATATTTCTAAATACATACATATATAGATAAATTACACCCAGACACAGAACAAAATTGTTCATGCACATCACACAAACATTTGTCCTGGGTGGGAATCGAACCCACGACCTCCGGCACAGCGGTCAGGGCCACTAACCACTAGACCAACAGTTCCATGATGGAACTACTGAGGTTTTTTTTAAATCACTAGTTTCATTTTAAAAGAATCTGTAAATAATGGAACTAATGTTGAAATTTATTATCACTAGTACCGTCAAACGGGGTGAATAAAAACGCAGGGGTGAATAGGAACAAAACTTTAGTTAGGTTTTTCACATCGGTATATATTTATATAATTGATTTTTATCAAAGCATCCGTATTTATACAATTAATGAATAAATAGGAGGATTTAAATGCTGGGAAAAATTGTTAATTAAGGCGAAGATCCCCTTCAAACTTTTGTTCCTATTCACCTCTGCGTTTCTATTCACCCCGTTTGACTGTACCACTAGTTATTTTTTATTATTTTAAGCACATCAGTATCTTCGGATTTCAATGGTTATGATAGGTATCTTTGTATTTCATCTTGTTGTGGAATTTGTTATATATATATATGTATAGAAGACAGCAGTGATTTCTTCGCGGGCAGATCAATCATAAGAAAAAACTAATCGCTCAAATCGCTTCCGTCGTTATAACGATTGGTAGAAAAATTTATAAATATAATGTGAGAAATATATTCGTTGTGTAGAAACTAAGTAGGTACCTACAAACTAAAATTGTTACGGAATATTATAAAGTTGTTGGTTATCATGAGCACAATCTCGTGTTTAAGTATCGTACACTAATTACCAGTCACCCTATATATATATATATATATAAAAGGAGAAACTGACTGACTGACATATCAACGCACAGCCGAAAGTACTGGAAATCAGAGCGTGAAATTTGGCACGAGGTTTCCTTTTATGACGTAGGCGAGCACTAAGAAAGGATTTTCAAAAATTCACCCCCTTAGGGTATGAAACGGGGATCCAAAGTTTGTATAGAGAAACCTAATTTTACGCGAGCGAAGCCGCTGGCAGAAGCTAGTTTATTATAAGTAGACGGTATTATGTGTGTTTATTATTTTATTTAAACGTTTTAACTCGCATTTTGATTAAGCATATCGTCAGTCCTCAGGTGGATACTTTTGATTAGGTTATTTGCGTTAAATGCAATTTAATTATTATAAATTTTTATTGTGCAATTTATTTTCAATCAGTAAATAGATATGGATTACGATATTAAATCACCCAGTATTACCTTTTATAATACATCAACTCAAGTTTATGACTCAGTCTACCACTAGTTATTTTTTATTATTTTAAGCACATCAGTATCTTCGGATTTCAATGGTTATGATAGGTATCTTTGTATTTCATCTTGTTGTGGAATTTGTTATATATATATATGTATAGAAGACAGCAGTGATTTCTTCGCGGGCAGATCAATCATAAGAAAAAACTAATCGCTCAAATCGCTTCCGTCGTTATAACGATTGGTAGAAAAATTTATAAATATAATGTGAGAAATATATTCGTTGTGTAGAAACTAAGTAGGTACCTACAAACTAAAATTGTTACGGAATATTAATTTATTTTATCTATCTATATAGGGTGACTGGCAATTAGTGTACGATACTTAAACACGTGATTGTGCTCATAATAACAAACAATTTTTATTATGGGAGCAAAGCCGAAATCGCGAAAAAAACATCAGCTGTTCAGTACATTAGACAAACACAAATGTACTGAACAGCTGATTTTTTTTCGCGATTTCAGGTTTGTTCCCATAGTAAAAGTTGTTGGTTATCATGAGCACAATCTCGTGTTTAAGTATCGTACACTAATTACCAGTCACCCTATATATTATTATATATATAAAAGGAGAAACTGACTGACTGACATATCAACGCACAGCCGAAAGTACTGGAAATCAGAGCGTGAAATTTGGCACGAGGTTTCCTTTTATGACGTAGGTGAGCACTAAGAAAGGATTTTCAAAAATTCACCCCCTTAGGGTATGAAACGGGGATCCAAAGTTTGTATAGCATAAGCATAATCAGCCTTTTAATGTTCCCACTGCTGGGACTCAGGCCTCCTCTCTAAGAGAGGGAATGGGCCGTAATCCACCACGCGGGCCCAGTGCGGGTTGGTGAATGTCACATGTCTTCGAATTTTTTGGTTCTAGGACATGCCGGTTTCCTCACGATGTTTTCCTTCACCGTTTTGAGAGCAGTGGTGATGAAATAAATTACACAAAGTAATGCGCCTGGCTGGGTTTGAACCCGCGACCTACAACTCGTAAGTCGGGGCCGCTACCACTTGGCCACCACTGCTCTTCAAAGTTAGTATAGAGAAACCTAATTTTACGCGAGTGAAGCCGCTGGCAGAAGCTAGTTTATTATAAGTAGACGGTATTATGTGTGTTTATTATTTTATTTAAACGTTTTAACTCGCATTTTGATTAAGCAAATCGTCAGTCCTCAGGTGGATACTTTTGATTAGGTTATTTGCGTTAAATGCAATTTAATTATTATAAATTTTTATTGTGCAATTTATTTTCAATCAGTAAATAAATATGGATTACGATATTAAATCACCCAGTATTACCTTTTATAACACATCAACTCAAGTTTATGACTCAGTCTAGCTCAAAGAACTTAAAATACTCGAAAGGACTCAGAAGTCACAAAGGACTCGGACTCATGTGACTAACGAGTCCTAGTCTTGAATATCTACTCGAGTCTCGAAATGAAGATTAAAAGACTCGAGTTTTTTACAACACTAAGTGCAACGCTGGGGTGAAACTCCGCTGCCGTGACAAACCGCGGCATAGCGGACAGAGCTCTGGCGGAACCTCATGGCGGTATGGAAACAGAGACTGTCGCAACCGCGCTGGGTACGCCACAATTCAAAAAAAATGAATAGAAAGGCTCCACGGTGTCCTCACTTTCTACATGACGCAGTTCCTCATCGAATATGTATGTTTTGAGATATACCCGTTTCAGTTTCAGTGGGAAGAAACGCCCAGGTAACACCATTGTGCTGATCGCCCGTAGGACACGGTGGAGCATACGGTGGAAGCTTATCCCACTTGGGTGGAAAAATGCCGTGTCCTCGTGGAAGCGCTCAGTGGTGGTGATCTTTGGCGTCTGTCCCTGGTACCTGCCATGGTACGGGGCGAGAGGGAATTGTAAACGGTTACCTCCTTCTACGCATTAATGCAAGCTAAGGAGGTGGCTGAAACCGTAAGGGAACTCTCCCTCGGTGAGGAGCCAGGGCGTGAGGATCTACTCGCATCCTCAATTCACGCACGTTTACGCCTGTTCCTCGATCAGAGTATTTTGTCCCGCGCCAAAGGGCTCGCACTCCATTCGCACGCCGTTCACCGACCCCGTGTCAGTTTACTCCGCACTACAAAAGCATACGGACGTGTATAATAAATAATTGGAGAAACTTTCTGAAGCAAATATATCCACTGTTTACAAACAAGTAAATTTCTTAAATTCGCCACTGGGTTCAGAATGTAAAATTTCTGATAACCAGGCCGATCATATACTAAATTAATTCAAAAAAAACACTACACCAGAAAACATATTTTGATCGGTTACGATGTATTTCAGTCATCCACCATCTTTTTTTCCAACGCTTTTTATTAAAAAAACTTTCTTGTTTTGGACGTCTAAATAGTGATATGTTGCCACAGCAAACCAAATTATTGCAGCAGCAGCTTTTACGTCTATTTCACGGCGGGTTCCACGAACGATGGTGAGCATCCCGTGAATGTGGAGGGCACGACTTGTACCGTTTATTCATGGCACTAATATGGAGCCGCCATTATATATATATATATGTAGATACGCATTTTAATGAAACTAAAAGTGACTGTAAAAACTAAGTAGTTTTATAAACTTGACACTGCCTAAATACTCTAACCGTGCAAAGTCAAAAGTTCAAAACAAAAAACCAGCCAAGTGCGAGTCGGGCTCGAGTACGAAGGGTTCCGTACCACAACTTTTTTACACGATTTATTTTATTCTGTTTTCAGTATTCGTTATTATAGCGGCAACAGAAATACATCATCTGTGAAAATTTCCGACTGTCTAGCTATCACGGTTCATGAGATACAGCTTAGTGACAGACAGTAGAGTCTTAGTAATAGGGTTTTTTAGTTTTAGAGGTAAAAGCCCTTTGGCTACGGAATCCTAAAAAAGAATAAGATGATCACATTGTTTTTTGACAGTGATGCTAAACCGTAAAATAACTGATGCATTGTACTTAATTTAGTTTATACTTATAGTTTAATAATAAAAAACTTTATACAAAAAAAAAATCGACTTCACTAAAAAAAACAATAAAAGGATCAAAATAATTTTAATTTTGGAAGTCGGTGTTTCGGTGCATTGTTTGTTTCTTATTTAACACCAACTTCCGAAATTAAAGTTATTTTGATCCTTTTAGTGTTTTTTTTAGTGAAGTAGGTTATTTTCTTTTGTAAAAAGTTTTTATTTCACACTATTTAGTTGCGCTATACTTATAACCAGAATGCCTATTTCTCATGACAATTCCAATTAACCCAAACACTGCTAGGTTACATTGGTTTATTATGAAGTTCTTGTGTTAACCTTCCACCTTCCGACTCCATCATCAGATCAGTTCGATAGTACTTTATAGCCAAAGTGCATCTCATGACAATTCTAATAAGTCCAAACACGGCTAGGTTACATTGATTAATTACGGAGTTCCAGTGCCTACCTTCAGGCTCCATCATCATCATCAGATCACTTCGATGATACCATTTTCATCGAAACTATTCAGAACCATTCATTTATTTGTATTGTCATAGTCGCTTAACTATCTTCATTGTGATATCTATGTGAGTATGAAGTTAACGTTAACCATTTCTGGTCTTTATCATCAGTTCCACTTCATCACTTTTTGACTATAAATGCTTAAGTTCTAAATGAAAATACCAAAATCACTATATTATGGTTGCCTATAATAATATATTTGAGGAGTTCCCTCAACTCCTCATAGATCCCATCATCAGAACTGGATTTGAAAAAAATGGGACCAATCTGGAAGCATCTACTTTAAGAGAAAAAAAAAAATTGCAAATCGGTCCATAAACGACGGAGTTCTGAGGTAACACACATAAAAAAAAACATGCAACCTAATTGGAACTCGGTTTAAAACAACAAAAATGTGTTAGCTAGCTTATTGCTACAAAATACAGGCGCTGTCAAAGTCAAATTATAGTTATAGTTATTTACCTGTAACCGCGCGATTGCCGGAACAACTACCTAACAAAATTATTTTTATCTCTTTCTTTCTCACCGTAGCGACAAGCACACATGCGCGTTTTGTCTCACTCGCGCCGCGACGCAGTATGCGCACGCTCCATTTCAATAAAAATAAAATGAGAGCCGGCTGCAGCCGGCGTTGCCATCGTGGCTATTACAATATGTTCGCGGGAACGATATCACTACGTATTGTTTAGTAGTTGACATTTTGGATTAACTGTACATTAACTGTAAAATATAATTCGTGAAAAATAACTTACAAAAATTCTGTCGGTCCGATTCACTTAAGTTATCGTAATCCTTCTTCATAATTCTGCAAATTTCATGCCACGCCGTATCCTTTATGACTTTTCGTCGATAACTGTCCCTAGTTTTGTCCCACAAAGCTGGTCTTGCATGTACCAATTTAATTAATTGCAATTTGTTAAAACTTATAGGAATTGACATTCTTTCTCTCGTCGTCATGATGGCTAATGTCAAACGTGTGTACGCGTCTAAAAATAAACTAGTACTGCTGAACGGGAAAAAGCAAGATGGCGGATAGGTGTGAGCGAGAAAGGCGACATTACGCAGGCGCTCTTACGTAATATATCGCGTCGCATCACGAGGCTTATTGATTGCCACGATAAAAATGGCGTTCCTACATTTAATGACGACGGAGCGTTATTAATGCTGTTTTTAGGACACGATTTTTTTGCCGTATTACCGGTCGTGACGTACAAAAGCGATAACATTAATCAAGTTATGTAAAACACCTGTTATTATGCTACTACTTTGGTATTGAGTAAAGATAACATAGTTGTAACCTTGAATGAATGTTATTGTTTTGTAATCATTAATTTACTGTTCGCGGGTGTACGAAAATCACAGGTTTATGAATGAATCATCTATACTTACATAACACGTTTTTGTTATTAATTTGTTTTTTTATCGAGGATTAAATTGTGAGCCGTAATTTTTATCGAACAGAGGTTCTACTACGAGGTCGTATTGCGATTCATTTTACGACTTAAATTGAACTGTCAAAGGGATGGAGCTATACAGGGTGTATAGCTCCATCCTTCTTTTTTGTTAATCATTTTTTTTTCATCATCCTTCAGCCGACAATCGTTAGTCAGACTTGTCGCTGTGCAGTTTTTATAGCAATTACAAATTTACAATGGAATTACACAATGAGACGGTTTGTTTTAAGTTTGCGTGTCTTCGTATTTTTTGTAAAACAATAAGTAGTCTGTCTTAAAAGGGCCTTCAAATAGGTACCGGATTTTTTCAATAGGTACCGGTATCAATTCGTATGATCAATACAGTGATCACGGTATTGACTACAAGTTTAATTTTAAGACATAAAATCTTTAAAATTATGTTTTTATTTTTGAATCAGTCTTTATAATGTTTACTTTCTGAAATTAATGATATAACAGACCGACGTAGTTACTTTCACGTTTATAATATTATAAATGTGTGTAGTCGATTTTCTAACTAACGTTAAAAACGTGATGTATTTCGATTTCGTTACTTGAAATATTAACTTATTCCGGTGACTGATTAAGATTCAGGGTTTGTTTATCCTAGACAGAGAAGGGGAAGAAGAGTGAGGTGGAGGTGTGGTGGTGTGTGTGAGGGGAAGGGATATTCCTGGCAGTGAAACATAGTATATATAACTTCTTTCGCGTAAAGTTCTCGTTTTTTGGGGCATTCGTGTAAAAAAATGTTTATTTAGCTCGCAGATTTTACAAAATGTCATATAAATTTCTCGTATAGAAATACTCATACTAGATTTTAATTTTATTCTTCATCTTGGTAAGGTAGTCAGTCAATAAAATTGCTGGGTCAATATTATAATAGTTACACGCCCTTAAAAGTTTTTGAGAAAAATTGTCGTCATTCAGAATCCCGATTATATGTGCAAAGCTTCTATGGATGTACTTTTTATATTCTTAATATATGAGTACATTATGGAGGGCCAAAGTTCACGTAAAATAACAAATTTTCAGAGGTCTTTACTGGATTAGTTTTACATAAATTTATATTTTGATTTACATAGAAGTCTAGATGTGATATCTTGTGGATATTGCACAAGATATCTGTGTATTCAAAATATCTAGGGAAAGATGTGTAATGGCATCATTTATTTATTTGTTTAATCTCACATTGGAACGCCTTGCAGCAATTACACCATTGGAGGTCAATCATAATGATAATATTATAATCAATAAATCATAATAAAACATATCATAATCACGTAAGAGCATTTGTATGAAAATGCACCTTGAGTTGGCCGTTTTTAAGGCCTTTCAACGCTGCACTGCATGCCATAGTGGCATACACCAATTAGAATTATACCCTATTCATCTGGGCTTGAGACAAAATGTAAACAAAGAAAGCAATGTAGGTACCTTCGGCCAAGTTTCTTTGACGTGTTATTTATATTAAATGATAAATGATATCTATTTATTTTGCAAATAGGTTTAAAAATCACTTTTTCAACACACTTGCTCAGAAAGTGACTCTTATTGCACTGAACTTAGGTATATAATGGCACTCGTTACCAAACTGTGACATTTTGATTACCATTTACGCACTAGTGCTATAACGTAGTTAAAACCTTTTAGTTCAACCTCTTTGTTCGCAAAACAAATTTTGAATTCGAATAAAATTCCCAATAAGTCATTGCGTTCAATAGTAAGTATATAAATTAGTGTCTTACTTATTTCATCCAATTTACAAGTTAAAATGGACCAATTTAACCTGTAAAAACGATTTATTTAATAAAAAACAATTACAAAAATACGTAAGACTAGGCAGTATGATCAAAATACCTTAGTCTTCCTCTAGGGGTAAATAAAAAAGAAGGATGCGCGCGCCTATGAAAACAGATTTTTACCGCCATGTCGCAGAAAATTTTACTAGTTTTACTGTTGTTTTCTTCACAAGTGTATTGAAAAACGTCGTATGACATACGTGAGTAATTAATGATTACCGTTCTTTGCTCTCTTAAGACCCTCGCCACGGCTCGGGTCTAAATACCGCCTCGACGGTAATCACTAACATTACACACTTATATCATAATGTACTATTACACGTCAATTTTTTTTTCCCGTCATTTTAAACTAGATGTGGCCGGTGTTTCCTAGCTGACTCAGGGTAGTCACGAAACACCTAAACAAACTCAGGGGTCAAAGTCTCCTTTAAAGTCCATACAGTAAATATGTAATGGTCAAATCACATGAGAAACATTAATAACAGTCTCCTTTTCTGTTGAATGCATTGGCGTTTTATTTGCACGCTTTTTCTTTGGTGAATAACAAGAATTCAACGAAAATATCTGAAAGCGGCACTCTCGTATTAAAAAGTTTTTGTGAACAAGATGGCCGATTATAACCCACCCGATGACAAAACGTCACATTTTAATTTAAAATGTTTGCAGTATCTGTAGTCTATAATTTAGTAGTATTATATATGGTTTGTTTACCTTTTGTCTTACGGCTCCCTGAATAGGGTATTGTTATGGCGAAATGGCATGCAAGCGTAGGTACTTTTTTTTTTTTTTCGCATTACGTTTGTGTTAGTTACTGGCACCTATATTTATAATAATAATAATAATCAATTTGTTTCAGGCAACATGTACCCATATCATAAATACCTTATAGACTACAATACAAATACCTTATTACTACGTAAATACCTTATATACCTACATAACTTATTATGTACTAGAGCGGTGTTGGCCCAGTAGTAACGTCCCTGACTTGCGAATTGTATGTCATGGGTTCAAACCCAGGTTCCCACGGCTCTCAAAACGGTGAAGGAAAAGATCGTGAAGAAACTGGCATGTTCTAGAACCAAAAATTCGTAGTCATGTGACACCCACATCTGCACTGGGCTCGCATGATGGATTACGGCCCTGCTCATAGAGAGGAGGCCTGAGTCCCAGCGGTGGGAACATATGATATTTAGTAGAAAGCCTAGGTCACTGAATTCTCTGCTTCACTCAGAAAAAGCCATTATTTCTTGAGATCTTTATCTTTCCTTAGTACTTATGTCACATTTATCACAGACATTACTCTAGAGTTTATAAGTAGTAAACTACGAGACTTAAGTCCTAACTAACTTGAATGGGTCGTTTCTTATTTTTATGGGTGACCAGTTTAATTTAGGAGTAAGCTAATATTCGTTGGTTTTTCTTTGTGTAATAATTTTAGAAATCTTTTTACGGCTTCTACACTGTAAACTAAGTAGAAACCTACATAAAACTGGTTGTATATTTAGGTAGGAAAAACTGGTCAAGTGCGAGTCGGACTCGCGCACTGAGGGTTCCATACAAACTTTCCTATGAAAACAATCCAATTTCCGAATCGAGTCTTAAAGATTTTTTTTTTTTTTTTTAATTCATATAAACCAGTGCTTGACTGCGATCCCACCTGATGGTAAGCAGCGATGCAATCATTGATGGTGAGGCGCACTAGTTTATTAAGAGCCTATTCATTCTAGCCTTGAAGACACCTAAATTATAGTTGGACGGGAAGACCGCAGCAGGCAAATTGTTCCAGTCCTTCGATGAAGGACTGGAACAATTTTACAATTTTTTACGAATAGAAAGAAAAAGAGTTTGTTTACGTCAAACATGGCGCATACCTTAAAAATAAAAACAAATAACAACAACGACTTATATTATAAATGGTAGGATATGCGTCATATCCGCACAAAACGGCCAGCGCTCAGCAAAATGCTGGGGCTCGTGTAAGACAGAGCCTCAACGCTGATATTCAGCACCAGCCGTCGCCGTCGTCGACGGTGAGACGTTGATCGGCCAGCAAGGATTACATATTATATACTTAAAATACTGAATAAACAAACCAATAACAAAAATAACAATAAACCATTACATATATGTAATGGGGTACAAAAATAAAAACAACAAAACACAGTTAGCAAAAAAGCATTGACGTAGTCGATCCATAAACGATCGAACTTAAAACTTGAATTGTCAATACGCAAGCACAAAGTCACATTTTGTGTCTGTGATAACAAAAAAAGATGGCTGATCGATGGATCATAGCGGTAAGGTTACGTAATTTAAGAAAAAACTAGATTCCTGATCTACGCAACTTACGCAATCGATTGAATCGCAAAAAAGTTTTTTTTTGTGACGTAGGTAACTACAAATTTACAACTTTCAGATTTTTTCCTATACTTTTGCTATGAGAACTTGCTTCTTCCGATACCGCCACGCGTTCCCGAGATAAAGGGCCTTGACAGACAGACAGACAGAAGGACGGACAACAAAGTGATCCAATAAGGGTTCCGTGATTTCCTTTTGAGGTACGGAACCCTAAAAATTGTATCTTAACTACAAATTTACAGTTTTCAGATTTTGTCATATACTTATTGTGCTATGAGACCTTGCTTCATGCCAAATTTCAGGATTCTAGGTCAACGGGAAGTATCCTATGAATTTTGATTCCCTTGAGAGTATCGAAATACACGTTTTTTGCGACATAAATGGCCGTATCTTTTTTTTTCTTTAACTTAGAAGTTTCATTTCTTCACAGCTTCAAGGGACACCTCCTTTCACAATTTCAACTCGATACCTCCACGCATTCCCGAGATAAAGGGTCTTGATAGACAGGCTGACAGATGGACGGACAACAAAGTGATCCTATATGGGTTCCGTTTTTTCCTTTTGAGGTATCGAACCCTAAAAAGTAAGAAAAGTTAAGTTAGTTAAGTTATAAGTGGGGAAATAAAGTTTATTTTTCGTGATATTAATATAATTTTAAGGGATTTGAATGTCTTTTTATTATTATTTTTATTATAAGTCATCAAATCCTTCCCTAAGATGATTACAGTTGGCTCTCTCTACGAAATGCCCAGTTACTAGGCGCATAGTGATGCAACGCCAGGGTGGAACTTCGATGCCGCGACAAACCGCGGCACGGTGGACAAAGCTCCGGCGGGATCTCATGGTGGCCTGCAGACAGTAACGGTCGCAACCCAGGGCTGGGCACGCCACTCTTGTGGCGGTTCACGGCACTCTTGAGTCCCTTTGAGGTGTAGATAGAAAGGCACCACGGAGTCCTCACTGGATACCGTTTCGGGAAGTTCCGTTTTCGGATTCGGCGGAAAGAAACGCCCACATGTTATTAGTGTGCGGATTGCACCGTTTGGACGGAGCATCGCCATGGCAACGATCGGCGTCGACGCCCTTCTTCGTTTAGCTCTGATTCATGCTATGGTACGAAGCGAGAGGGAATGGGAACCTACTTCTGCGAAGCAATAATGCGAGCAGAGAAGGTGGCGGAAGACATGAGGGGGAGGACATCGTCACGTCCCAGCTGCAGCCACGCTGCAACAGACGCGACTCCTGGCCATCATAAGCGCAACCTTGTAGACGGCGTGTAAAGGGTAGCTCTTCGTCCGAAAGGCACTAGGCCCGGGTCAACAGCACTGCCGTATCCTCGTGGAGGCGATCGGCATCGGTGCCCCCTTGCGTCCACCCCTGGTTCATACCATGGACGGAGCGAGAGGGGAGGAAGCTACCACCTACTTCTGAGAAGCAGCAATGTCAAGTAACGCGAATGAACGAGCTGGCAAAAACGTGAGGGAGAAAACATTCTCACGCTCCAGTTGCCTCAAGAGACGCCCTAGCCTTCGGTAATCTTAGGGCGACTCCCTGCCATCGTAGGCGTGAGCTTGCGGCCGGCGTGTAAAAGGTAGCTCGCCGTTCGAAAAGGATCAGCCCCCCTAGCCAAGTTACAATCGTATCGTTCGCGCCCAACGCCTCGAGTAGGCCATGCCTCCGATTCCTTTGTTCTGACCACGTGACTGAGCGTTAAGATGACGTCAGAACAAAGGAATCGGAGGCGTGGCCTACTCGAGGCGTTCGGCGCGAACGATACGATTGTAACTTGGCTAGGGGGGCAGGTTCGAGTCAACAGCACGTCGTTTTCCACGCGCCTTTAAGAGATGTCAGCAAAATGGACGGTTCCCACTAGGGCCGATACCTGTTATAGCTGCGGGACGGATGCCACTATTAAGTTATCAAAACAAAACCATAAAACCGAGGACCAGAGACTGTCGAGAGCCGGTCAATTTTTTATGACCGGAAGTTGTGTCAATTTCCTGTTGCATTTCCGGTGTCCACCGACCGGCGACGCTTCTCAATTATTCCGGTTTTTCAACCACCGCTTTCAGTATCCAACCGGACCGTTTTGATATAACGAAGCGAAATAAAATGGAGGTTTATTTGTAATTTAATCTTTTGATAGTCTGGATTCGTGTTGCTCGATGTGGAGTTTGTAAATAATCGGACTGCGATTATTGGATGTTCATGCGGATTGTAACAATAGACAGAATGACTTATGATGAAGATTTAGATTACCCAATGGGGTAGTTAGTTCATTAACGGCCCTAGAGCAAAAAATTTAAGGCCCCTTTTTTGAGTTACCATGATTAAAGTAATGTTGCAACCTATATTGTTATTTCGAAGGGGGGGGGGGGGGGGAATTTTTCGCTAGTTTAAAAATTGCTTATCAGGTCTTGGGGGCCATCCGAGCTTAGGGGCCCCTAGGCACTGCCCGGCTAGCCCTTCGGTAGCTACACCAGTGTCTATACAAGCATATTGTACTTTGTAGTAGAGAAAAACCGAGACTTTTAAAGGCGTAGAGTAGCCAGCCTTTCGGTATTTTACAGGATGCATTTTGGAGAGTGTGCATGGGAATTGATGATTTGATTCCGACATTTCATTTCTACCATCAGATAACCCGATGTACGTCGAGTGTCCACCCTTACGTTGTTGAAACCTCTACGGTCCGGACTAAGCGTTTCGCCTCGTTGTTTATACCGCGTACATCGAAGGACTAGAACAATTTGCCTGCTGCGGTCTTCCCGTCCGATTATAATTTAGGTGTCTTCAAGGCTAGAGTGAATAGGCTCTTAATAAACTAGTGCGCCTCACCATCAACGATTGCATCACTGCTTACCATCAGGTGGGATTGCAGTAAAGCAGTAGTTTATAAAAAAAACTTAATATATTAAAAAAAAAACTTTAACATCCGTGCTCGGACGGGTCGCAGTATAACTAATATTGTCTGCGTCGTCTCTTATAATTCCTTTATCATCATTTCAGTCGAAAGTCGACATAGGTCTCCTACAAATGTCGCCATAATGACCGGTCCTGTGCGTCTCGCTTCCATCGGATTCCCGCGACCCTCACCAGGTCATCGGTCCACCTTGTGGGAGGCCTTCCAACGCTGCGTCTTCCGGTACGTGGAACTCCTTTATACCTTACCCTAATCACGCCTGAGCACGCCGCAATAGTGGCGGTAAGTAACCTCTTTGAGAAGTGGCTGGATAGACGCCACAGCATCCTCATCTACCGCATTACACTTACTGAACATGGCGAGTTTGGAAGTTCCTTGTTTTGGATTCAGTCGGATCAAACATCCGGGTGTCACGCTTTGTGCGCGGATCGCCCGACGAAAACGGTAGAGGTAATCGGCGGCAACGATCTCTCGCGCCGGGCCCTGGTGTAGGCAATGGTCAGGAGCGAGAAGGAATGGGAAGCAGCCGCCTTCTTTTTCGAAGCAATGATGCTGGCGATGATGGTACGAACGGATATCCGATCACGCTTCAGCCGTCACCACAGAAGACGCCCTGGCCGTTTGGAGTTTTCGTGGCCAGATCTTAGAATTGATCAATTCATGATGTGACCAGCCATATCATTGGCATTTCATGATATAGACTCGTCTACTAGCCACATTATGATATGGGCAAGCCAAATCAATGAACACTCTGCGTTTAACGATATGAACCGCTAAACGCATGATTATTTCATGATATGGCCAAACATGGCTGATCATATCGTAAAATAGTTAGGTACATTATCCACCGTTAGAGGCACTGATATTGTTTTTTTTTTATGAATCATGGCGGCGGACAGTTATTCTTGTGGTTATTCTGATAAAACTGTTAGCAATAATGTGCCTATTGATAATAATGTTATAATGAAATGTCATTACGATAAAAAAAATATTTGAATTTTATGAAAGCCATTCAAAAAACGAGCGCAGCGTAAAAATACCTTGGAGTTCAGAACGTATTTCACAGGTTAGTACATTTGAATCTCTAATAGTATTATTTAGTGGTTATCTTTTAAAATTAAAGCTATTTAAAATGTCATATTTATCTTTAATATTCTTAATTTGGAATTTTTATTAAACCATGACATCTTGATGTCATGGTTTAATAAAAATTAGATGTCATGGTTTAATAAAAATTCCAAATTAAGAATATTAAAGATAAATATGACATTTTAATAAAAATTAAAAAAAAAACCCTACAATATACTACATTATGATATGGCCAAACGTTGATTGAAATATCATGAAATGTTGACGTTTAAACAATCTGGCCACGACAGAGTCACAGGGCAATCCCCGCTCAACTGCAGTCTTACGGGCAACGAGCAATGGGTAACTCACAAACCGGCCGTCCGTCGTTGGTCTAGTGGCCAGTGGCCCTGACTGCTAAGCTATGCCGGAGGTCGTGGGTTCGATCACCACCCAAGACAAATGTTTGTGTAATGAGTACGATCATTTGTTCTGTGTCTGGGTGTAGGTAATTTATCAATAGGTAATATGAATATATTTAGAAATACATAAGTATTTTTATCAGTTGAGCTCTGCTTAGTTTGAGACTAGATGCCGTTGTGTGTTGTATTACTATGAGTACATACTATACAACTGATAAATATACTTATATTTCTAAATACATAAATATTTTATATAAATTACACAGAAGAAATGATCGTGCTCATCACACAAACATTTGTCTTGGGTGAGAATCGAACCCACGACTTCCGGCATAGCAGTCATTAACCATTAGACCAACAGGCAATTAACCACTAGACCAACATGCCAGTCATATACCTACTTACCTAATATTTGAATACCTTGTTTTTGTACTGGGTATTTGGCGATACCCGTATCGTTAAACCCGGTTATTTCCAGACAGGTACATGTCCTACCTAATCACGGGAACATTCACGTACGCACAGAAACATATCAATACCAAGTTTTGCATAATTAGTACCTATTTACGTATCCACCTACATCGAAAACCACATACTGAATGGCCCATATTATGTGGTTTTCCTGTAATTCACCGACGTTCCACAAATCATACACAATTTAAATACTTATTTGTTATTATTTTTGTTTTCCTACTAGAAGTTGCATTGACCACATGTGACGTGGTTTCAGCTGAAAACAACGAATTCATCCGTCAATAAGAAACGTTTATTTCAAATAGACCAATTACAGGCACTTTTGAATTGTCAAAATGTCGGTCAGTCAAAAAAAAACAAGTGAAGCTAAATTGCACGTTCCAAAGCGTAGATCTCTATGGAGAAGAACGTGCAAGAAACTCCATGGACACTCTTTTATATCATATTATGAGTTACATAAATCTTGGTTAGATATTTCTTGTTGCTTCTAATATGTGAGCACAATGTAGATAAGTGATAATAATTAAGCAAATTGATAGAATAATATATGTTTTTTAGATGGGGAATGAATAAATAACTTAGAGAGTATCAGATTTTTACTGACTGCTAAAAAGCATGGCTGGATAAGTGGATAGCATATCTCAGGTGCAGAAGCACCCTAACTCTGGTACAGATAGCGGCACGAATCTTGAGCGGTCGGCAAAAGAGCGGGGATCGCTTTGCGCATCGTACAATATCGGCGAGCCAGATACTGTACAAGGATTTCACTCCCCGCCCCCGCATCTCTCTTCATACCACTAAAGAGACCCGATATTTCACTTCTGCGTGCTTCTGCGCAAGTAGAACTGTAGAAGTCAGCGCTCAAGATACGTGCCGGTATCTATAACAGTATTGAATATTGGTGGGCGTTTCTAGATAAATAAAATTAAGTACTGATTTGTCGAACTAGAGATAAAATGACACACTGGGTTTAGTTTAATTTATTTATAACGAAAAACAATAAAAAAGTAGGTATAGAATATAACAGCCTGTGCACTCCACAGCACGGAATCTCTGACCGTCATAGAATGGGTAAACACAAAACCATGAGTACGTAATATAATTCGTTTAAATATTTAAATATTAAAAGGAATAGGTTTAGGTACTAGAGTACAGTAAATACTAATATAAACAACAATAATGACTACACTAAAAATACAATTAAGAATATTCGCGAACTTTGTCCAATCTTGATTAAACCGTTTGATATCAATCGTGTCATCATCAATATTCCACTGAGGAAAGATCAAATACTTCCCATGACTCTCGAACACAGAATTATTGATAGAAATTATATAATTTGGCGGCGTTGATTTCAATTTGCACAAAATTCGCAGAAAGAATGAGATCAAAATTATCAGAACTGTTAAAACTATTGAACCGCGATAATATAGTAATAAGTTTGGTGGCTCAGAATGATGTTTCGGCATTGTCGCGGCTAACGTAGCCAAGAAAAAGTAATGGTTGAGGACACTGAAGCAAACGATTGACAGTCGCACGAAACGCCTCACATCCAGGAATAGGGACGTAACACTAAGTGCAGTCAAAATCGCTGCTGGGTACACCACTATCGCTCCCAAACCTGCACCTTCCCGATCCAATGTGAAAAACATCTTCAACTGACGCTCGGAACTGGAATTCACCTCTTGTCTATAGTCAGTAATGGTCCATTCAGGTCCATATTCTGCCCCCCACATGCTTATAGCACGTGAAGTAACATTTAACTTAAAGTATTCTGATTTCGTCGTCCAGGCACCAAATTCAAAACTACACTGTTGCTGATCGTAGGGCCAGTCTTTGAGTTTGACGTTGCATATCGCATTATGAGTTATCTTCACCACACACTGCACATCCCCAGTATTTTTCAAAATGCACCAAACATAGTAGTATCTATCAAAGTCATGTGAGTCTGCACTATTGAAGAGTCTGAAGCCTGGATTCCACATGTTGATGGAGATCATGTCTGTCCGTTTGATGCCGTAGTACTTTTCTGGGTCCCACTTTAGCCTCTCATCTTTCCAGCGCATGTACATCCTGGTGTGTATAGCCATGACTCCTGCAACGCTGTCGAAGTCGAATTGTTTAAGAACGAACCAAACGTTCACGTTGAATGCTGAGTTGTTGCTTGGAGGGGTGTTCCTGAAGTCGTCACATGAGAGATCTTTTCTTAGCTGTTTTTCAAAGGCCATTCGCTCTGGCACATTGTTTATGACACAATCTTCGGCAAACGTGATGTTTAGTATAGCTAGTAGTACGATGTAAGTGACCAGGGCCATGGTTCGGACGGTTCTGCAGAGAGAGATGGGGAATTATCGTGGTTTGTAAGGTAATATGATCCAGTAACGCCCACTGCAATAACTCTCATTGCGATTGCGTCGTATTTTTGTTATCAGTGTGCTGTTTGGTGATTGCCATATTAATAAACTGTCAAATTATGTTGATAGTAGAATTTGAACAGTTTTTGCGGGTTGGAGGTGGAAGATTATTTTTTCCCAACTGCACGACGCAAGGGATGGTGATGTGTTTATCAGTCTATATAATATATCGTGGCTAGATCTTAGAATTGATCACTTCATAATATGACCAACTAAAACTGGCCAGATCGTTTAAACATTAACGTTTGATGATGTGTCAATCCTCGTTTGGCAATATCATTGATGTAGGATACGTCAATGGCCTACAAGGATACGTCAATGGATCTACATTTACATCGACATAATATAATATTATAAAGAAGTAAAGTTTGTTTTTTTGTTTGCTTTTGCGGGCAAAAGCCAGTGTTATATAAAATCACCCACGGGACTAGACACATTATGATCCACTACGGGACTGGAGCAGTAAGCAAAGAAACTGCAGGGGACAGCTAATCTACCTACACGAATCTACACTATCTAGACACTAATATTATAAATAGGTAATGTTAAAACTAACTTACAAAATAAAAATAGAAGCCATAAAGTATTAAAAAAAGCAATCTAAAGTACGGCGTCGAAAAACTCCTCCACATCGCTGTCGACTGGTAATGTACCCAAAAGACTGACGGCATTGCCACGCTGAATGGCAATGCTTATCCTTTGTCCGAAGTAAAAGCCAGCCCTTGGGTCATGCGAAGTGTCAACAAGGCGTTTTGAAAGTTCTTTAAATAATTTGTGAGCACTCGGACCCCACGATCCGAGAGTTTCAACCCCAAACGGCTCGAAAATATAACTACCAACAAGGTTATTTATATTTCCGCCGCTTGAGATAAATATTTCATAGGTAATGTTTGTTTTTTGTTTGTTCAGATAAAATCTGAAAAAACTGGTCCGATTGCTAAAATTTTTTCACCGATAGAAAGCTGCTTTATTCCTAAGTGACATAGGCTATATTTTATGTACGCGGGCCAACGCGGGCGTAGCCGCGGGCAAAAGCTAGTGTATGGATAAAATGAAAACACCACATTTACAAATATTTAGCGGTTTAATCAACATTAATATTGCTTGTGCTAATGGCAAAGAATTTACTTTTCTTAGTAGTTTCTTATTCTTGTTATAAAAGGGTCGGAAGTTGCTAAAAGCCCATAGAAGACATCTTGTAATTTAACCTTATGGATACTGGTAGGCATATTTTTGCATTTCTTGTAATATCCATTAGGAGTAGCTCGACTGATACCTACATATTTCGTCCATGTTGGACTCTAGGAAAAAACAAACACATTATATTAATATCATTTTAACACCAGAATTATTTTAAGTTTATAACTATTTAAAATTATCAAACAATGTAGCATTTAATGAGGTCGTTATCATGTTAGTGCTTTTATGTGGTTTAATATTTATTATTTATTTATTTCAAAACATAAAATAGCCGCAAACATTATTTAAATATAACAGCTTCAGTTACACTGAGTACATTACATATTTTCGACTACTTAAAAAAAACCTATAAAAAAAAGCTTGCAATAAGTTAAAAAAAAAAAATTGCATGCTTTTTTTTATAGGTTTAAAAAAGTTTTACAGAGGTAGGCGCCAGATAAACATGGAATAACGGTCATTGACCCTCCTACATTTGTTGACATTTTTCATTTTAAAAAACGGAAATAACCACCTCGAGACTGAAAAACCAGCTCTCTTCTTTCTTTCGGAGACGCAGATCAGAGGTCCGTCCTACGTGTCGTACCTTTCTAACCCAGGTTTTACCTTGGAGCACAATTTCAAACCACGTGCGGGTGTATGTATGTACGCCCGGGACGATGTCTGCTATCGGCGTCTCAACCAATACTTGAGGGTACTCCTCAAAAACTAAAGTAAACAGCTCCGCAATAATTTTATCTATTTTTTCTGTAAATAGCGTCTATTTAGCCCAAATCAGATGTAAATAAACTCAGTATAGTTCAATAACGAAGTGTGAGTGTTATCTATAAAAATTATAAACAATCAGTGAAAAACAAACATTGAAGTCTGTCAGTTAAAGTATCAAAGAAAAATATCATTACTCAACGAAATCATCTTGTAGTTCAATAAAACATAAGCTAAGTGATAGTGATTATTATAAATTGAAGTAATACAAGGTACATTAGTGCAAAAATAAACAGAAGAACAATATTATTTCTCATGAGTCATCATCTAACCGCTTCACTAGTTTAAATAATTCTACATTTAGAAAACAACACGTAATTTCAACTCACTGCTTAACGAGTCGTATGGTCGAGAGGCTATATCGTGTACCAGGCATACAACAGGCCGCGAGTTCGCGTCCAGCATAGTGTGGAAGTTTTTGGAATTTCAAAAATTTATTTATTAAAATATCTTTCGGTAATTTGACTCATTTCTAAGCAATTGACAAACGATAGTAAGATGGAGAATGAACAAAGGGACCACATTACATTTAGAAAACCACAACGTTCAAGTTCGCTGTGTGATTTGTCATCAAACCAATCCCTCTTTGACGCAACAATGTTAAGTTTACCTAATACGTCTATCGACGAATCACAAAACTATAAAGAGCTTCACTATAAAATAAATCAATTAAAAGAAGAGTTACTAATCGCGAACCAAGAAGTGACTAACTTAAACTTAGAAAACACTACTTTAAAGCAAGAGTTAATAAAATGCAAACATGTGATCGATAATTATAAAAAAGTCTGTACGGCTGAAAAAACTATTCGGACACCTAAACCTAAATCGGCCAAGAAGAAACGTGTTTCAAGGATTCAGGTTCCATGTTGTACACCCTCAACACTACCGCCTGAGCTTACTGACCACCCATTGGAGAAACCGAAAACTTCGCAAGAAACGGTAAGTCAAGAAGATCCTTACCTTGTCTTAAGTAGTGATGACAAAAAAACAAACCTAAAATATAAATCTAAACGTAAAATATGTATACTCAGTAGTGATAATAGAAATAACATACTGTCTATTGCTGAAAGTACTTTCCAAAGTAACTGTAATCTATGTCATTACTTGATATCACATGGAAATACAAAACAGCTTCTAAGTGGACTAGAGACAAAATTATTAGATTACAATATGAATGACTGCTGCATTATATTACTTGGGGAAGAAGACTTCAAGAGGACAAACGATTATTATGACATGATTTTCCATATACGTGAAATACTTCAAGCAGTGCAACACACAAACATAATTGTTTGTTTGCCGACTTATAAGTATCCATTTGACACAAGCTTATTCAACTGTCGAGTTGAGACATTTAACAATCTTCTGTATTTAGACATACTGACGCATAAGCATGCATTCCTTTTGGATAGTAACATGAATCTGGAATATGACTGCAGCATGTTTAGTAAATATTCAGGCAAAATAAATAAACTTGGACTACGTACTATATTTAAGGATTTACTGGAGTTAGTTACTGACATTTTGCAAAACGTTGACATATATCACAATTTGAATGACATTGATACAACAGAAGACCATTTTTTTCTTGACTAATCATCTATACATCATGCACCAAAACATTGCAGGCTTGCTAGCTAAATGTGATACTCTGGCAGTCTGTCTCAATGAATTAATTGGCAGGAAGATAAGTGTCGATGTCCTGTGCATTACAGAGCACTTTATGATGGAAACATACGAAAAACACTTGAATTTAAATAATTACTGTTTAGCGGCTTGTTATAGCCGAAAAGGAACGAAAAGAGGTGGAGCGTGCATAATAGTAAGGTCCGGTCATAAATGGAGAGAACTGCCAAATATAGCTAAAATATCTACAAGTGGTGTCTTTGAATGTTGTGCCATTGAACTAATCACGCACAAAATAGTATGTGTTTGCATTTACAGAGTGCCAAATTCCAATAATTTCAATGAATGTATTTGTAAATTAGAACGGATATTACATATTTTAATGAAAAAAGGTTTCAAAAACATTGTTTTGGCAGGAGATTTTAATATAGATGTACTTAAACGGAATAAACAATCAATTGAATTTGAAAATATGTTATTAAGCTTTAATTTGAAACTGGCACTTAATCAACCGACTCGACTTAAGAGCAAATCATGCATTGACAATTTTGCGCATAATTTCAAGAGGTTCTGTAAGGCTTCTGTATTGGAGTTAGCATTGTCGGACCACACAGCCCAGTTACTAAAATGCCCAATCAGTACAGTATGTAATATCAATCGGTGGAGTAGGAGAAGACGTGACTATCACAATGATAATGTTAAAAAATTTAAAGCCCATCTGCGTAGTCTAACATTTTCTGAAGTGTATGGATCAAATGACCCAAACGAAGCATTTAACGCATTTTCTGATATATTTTTAATGCTTTATAAACAGTGCTTCCCCGAAACTGTTGTTGCGGTAAATGTCCATAAAAAGCAAAAATGGGTATCACGTGGTATTAAAAAATGCAGCGAAAAGAAACGGCACTTACTATGGCAGTACCGTTTAAAACCAACTCAAAAGAATAAAATACATTTCAAAAATTACACAAAACTATTAAAAAAAATTATAAATTTAACTCAACGAGCTCAAAATAATCATAACATAAAAATATCAAACAATAAATCCAAGACAACATGGCAAATAATAAATCAAATAAAGTTAAATATACCAAAGAATAATATTGACAAAATTAGAATTAACAATAATGAAATTATCACGGAACCAAAATGTATATCTAATGTATTTAATAATTATTTTATTGATAAAATTAAGCCTATGATTAATTCGGGAGACAGAGTCACAAAACATATCTCAAACAGAAGAGATTCTATGTTCATGGCTCCCAGTTTGCCAAGCGACATATTAAAAATAATTTTATCTCTTAATAACACAAACAGTGTAGGTTACGATGGCATCTGTACAAAAATACTAAAAGCAGTAGCCGAGGTCATTTCTTGCCCGTTAAGTCATATTATAAATCTGTGTATAAGCGAAGGTATTTTTCCAGAGGCCCTAAAAAAATCAGTAATAAAGCCATTGTTCAAAAAACAAGATAGAGAGTTAATGGAACACTACAGGCCAATCTCATTGATACCAATCTTCTCAAAAATAATTGAAAAGTATATTTATAAAGAACTCAATTTATACCTAGAGGCGAATAATATTCTTTGCAACGAACAAAAAGGATTTAGAAAAAACAAATCAATTAACATGGCCATTTATGACTTTTTGCTTACAATTATGACGAATATGGATAAAAACACTCCAGTGTGCGCAATATTTTGCGACATGACACAGGCCTTTGATTATGTACAACATAATATTTTACTAAAAAAACTTGAGGCTTACGGTATAAGAGGTAATGTACTTGAGCTGTTAACATCGTACCTAAATGACAGAAAACAAATAACGGAAATTAAGAAAATAAATATAAGCACCAAAAGAGAAGAAATCTTTCTTTCGGAGGAACGTACTGTTATCTACGGAGTTCCACAAGGAAGTATACTGGGACCACCGCTTTTTACATTATATATTAATGACTTTCCAAGGGCAATCAAATATCCTATGACACTGTTCGCGGATGACAGCACTATAACTATTCCGTGTACGCAAAAAGATTTCTATAAAGAGGACATAAATAACACATTAAAGGAAACTGTAGAGTGGTTAAACACTAATAATTTAAAAATAAATATAAATAAAACAGTAATTATGCATTTTAGCCAGCGCGCTTTGACTCTTCCCAATCTTGACATAACATACGATAACAACAAAATTGACACAGTTAATACAACCAAGTTCTTAGGAGTGACAATAGATCGAAATTTAAATTGGAAGGCACATATAGAGACCCTGACTAAAAGGATCAGCAGTAATGCGTATGCTTTGTACATTTTGTCACGAAAGGTTAACATAGATGCATTGTTAACTGCTTACTACGGGCTAACAGAATCTGTACTCAGATATGGGGTTATCTTTTGGGGCAACTCGACTGACAAAGAAGCCGCTTTTAAAGCACAAAAGAGATGTATCAGAGCCATGTTTAAATTGAAAACCACCGATAGTTGTAAGCCCTATTTCTTACGCTATAAAATATTGACACTGACCTCCCTTTATATTCTGGAAACAGTAATGTTCGTTAGAAATAATAGTAACTTGTTTTCGCAAATGGCAGATAAATTTCCCAGAAACAGGCGTGATCAAACTCAACTGTGTCTGCATAGGAGTAGGACTGCACTTATGCGCAAAAGTGTTTTCTGCATGGCTCCCATTATATATAATAAGTTACCTAAAAGTTGGAGAGAGCTTAATAATGTACAATTGAAGGAACAACTAAAGTCATTCTTAACAGACAAAGCATACTATAACATTAATGAATTTCTGACAGAACCATTTAGAGTGACTTAGATTCAATTATGATTTTAATAATTACTTTGACATGACTGTGTATACTTTGACATTTATTACTATTTGTTTAATTCACAGACATAAATTTATTATCATTTTTACTTTTGTTTTGACATTATCTTATTTGACATTTATTACTCGATGTTAATTTCCTAATGTTTTTACTTTCTTAATTTTGACATGTTTAATTTTGACATTGATTTATTTTTCAAATTATTGTAATTACCTAGTAAAAAATTAATCAGTAGTTATTCAAAACATTTGCACGCCATAGTATGTGGCAAACATGTCTGAACCAATTATTATTTCTTTATGTCATCCTGCATGCACTTTCTTAATATTGTATGTGTACACATGTTTGAGCAAATAAATATATCTTATCTTATCTTATCTTATCTTATCTAACCTGGAGTCCTCAAGGTTACGACCTTGAGGACTCCAGGTTCTCGACGTTTTGGACTTTGGTGGACACAGGCCTAGATAAAACAATCTACGCTTATGTCTACCGCTCGCACAGCGGAGATAAAGAGACATCCGGGCTCACACAACATCTGAGTGAGGCGTCGGAGGCAGCTCAGCAGCGGTACCCTTCTGCCCATTTGGTGTTACTGGGGGATTTTAATGCCCACCACCAAGAGTGGCTTTTCCCGTACCAGTCTACAGACCACGCTGGGCGAGAGATGCGAAAGCTAGCGCTAACATTAAATCTCGCCCAGCTGGTCCAGGGGGCAACGAGGGTGTCGGATGTGGATTCGCACTCAGCCAATTGCCTGGACCTTTTGCTGACAACAGATCCAGACCGCTACTCTGTGTCGATATGTTCGCCTTTAGGCAGTTCCGACCACTGTCTGGTTAAGTCTGTGTCTGTCTACTCCCCGCCCGATCCCAGCCTTAGAGGCACCCGGTGGGTTTGGCGATACAGGTCAGCAGATTGGGATGGCTTGCGGTCTTTCTTCATATGCTATCCTTGGCAGCCCACTTGCTTTTCTTCAGATGATGCTTCGTCGTGCGTAGACGCCGTGACGGATGTGTTGCGGCAGGGGATGGAGTACTTCATCCCATTCTCTGACGTAACAATGTCTGGCCAAGCTCGTCCATGGTTTGGCGCCGAATGTGATCGCGCAGACGCGCTTAAGCACGCGGCATAATCGAGCTTGGGCTGACGCTCGTACGCGCAAAGCAAGCGGCGTGGCTCAAAAGAAGAAGGCCTTTAACAGGGCTGCCAAGTCCTGCAAGAAGGTGTTGCAGAGGTCTCGGTTTGACCACATAAGCCGAATTGGGAGCAAACTTGCTTCATACCCCGCAGGTAGTAAAGCGTTTTGGTCCCTGGCTAAGTCGGTTGAATCGAACTTCTGCCGTCCCTCACTTCCGCCATTGCTGAAACCCGATGGGTCGCTGGCTCACACCGCTGAGGAGAAAGCAAACTTGTTTGCCTCTCTTTTTGCGGAATCTTCTCGTCTGAATTCTGGTGACGCACGGCCACCTGTTTCTCCTGATGGATGCGCGACGAGGATGTCAGACGTTCGTATCCATCAAAAGGACGTTCGTAGGGTCCTACGTAACCTCGATGTGAACAAAGCTAGTGGCCCCGACGGGATACCAGCAATTGTGCTTAAAATTTGTGCGCCTGAATTGTCTCCGATCTTGACACGCCTATTTCGCATCCCATATGAGACTGGAAAAGTGCCGATTGTTTGGAAGCAAGCTAACGTGCAGCCTGTGCCCAAGAAGGGCAGTCGAGCTGACCCAGCAAACTACAGACCCATCTCTGTTACGTCCGTCCTCTGTAAGAGTATGGAACGGGTGCTAAACAAGAAACTTCTGGCATACCTAGAAGCTAACGACATCCTCAGTGACCGGCAATACGGTTTTCGCCAAAATCGGTCCACTGGGGACCTTCTAGCGTATGCCATTCACATCTGGAGCGAGGCCATCGAGAAGCATGGGGAAGCGCTTGCCGTCTCCCTAGATATCTTGAAGGTTTTCGATAGGTTCTGGCACGAAAGCCTTATTGCTAAGCTTCCTTCCTTCGGTCTACCCACTGGTCTGTGTGATTGGATCGCAGACTTCTTGAGGGATCGATCCATCCGAGTGGTCATTGATGGCTGCTCGTCTGGTCGAATGGATATTAATGCCGGGGTCCCTCAGGAGTCGGTACTCTCGGCAACACTGTTTTTGCTGCACATAAATGACTTACTTAAACCCGGTATCTTTGGGTATGCAGACGACAGCACTGTTGCCGAGAGATATGTGGCTGACGCACGCGCTAGTGGGTCACAGATCCAGTCATCCCGAGAGGCTATGGTTGAACGCTTGAACTCGTCCTTGAAGGCGGTCTCCGATTGGGGCGATGAGTCAAGTTAACAGTAAGATGTCAGACTTTCACGGACTAAAACCCACCTGTGTTCTTGGGTTGTCTTTTGCGTTCCGAGGCCGCGGTAACTTTCAAATATCTAATCTTGCAAGTCGCTAGAACGCCACAAAGGAACAAAACATAAACTAATCAATACATAATTCTTGCGTCGAGCGGTCGGGAAAAAAATAACCTGGCACCGCCTGCAAAAAATGTTCAAATTCGGTTACCAACATAATTTGACAGTTTATTAGCCTTTTGCCAGACGTTTTATACCAGCGGGCTGTGGGCAAGCTTTACACAGAAAGCTTACAGTGCCTTGCGCGTACAGTACAACAATGTGTTCAGGGCGCTGTTCCGGCTCCCTAGATACTGTAGTTCCTCTGGGATGTTTGCCGATGCCAGTGTGGACGACTTCTACGCATTAATGCGCAAGAAGGTTGCGTCGGTAATGAAACGTGTCCGTGGGAGCCGAAACAGTGTACTGAGAATGATAGGAGACAGGTATGATACTGCACTGCTGGGCAGGTTTACGGAGCTGCATGTTATGGGGTCTCGATGGGCCTGCTGAGTTGGACTGCAGCTAAACTTGTTTATTTAAATATTTTTGACATGCATTTAATTTTTAATAATTTTTGATTTTAATAATTTTTATTTTTATTTATTTATTGTGATTTTAATTTATGATTTGATTTTAATTTATTTATTGTACTTTTAATTTATGATTTGATTTTATTTATTTATTATGAATTTAATTTTATTCTGTGTTTTTAAATTATGTACTGGCTATGGACTACTGTCTGATAATAAACGTTTTTTTTTTTTTTTTTTAATATGGAAATCATCAAACAGCACACTGATAACACAAAAAAAGAGGCAATCGCAATAATAGTAGCTGCAGTAAAATAAAAACAAAAATAAAAAGCATTTATTTCAGGCAACTTAGCACCCATACAACAATCACAAAACAGAACACACACACATAAGGAAATACACATGCACATGCAGTGGGCGTTACTGGATCATATTACCTTACAAACCACGATAATTTCCCATCTCTCTCTGCAGAACTGTCCGAACCATGGCCCTGTTCACTTACATCGTACTACTAGCTATACTAAACATCACACTGGCCGAAGATTGTGTCATAAACAATGTGCCAGAGCGAATGGCCTTCGAAAAACAGCTAAGAAAAGATCTCTCATGTGACGACTTCAGGAACACCCCTCCAAGCAACAACTCAGCATTCAACGTGAACGTCAGGTTCCGTCTTAAACAATTTAACTTCGACAGCGTTGCAGGAGTCATGGCTATACACACCAGGATGTACATACGCTGGAAAGATGAGAGGCTAAAGTGGGACCCAGAAAAGTACTACGGTATCAAACGGACAGACATGATCTCCATCAACATGTGGAATCCAGGCTTCAGACTCTTCAATAGTGCTGACTCGCATGACTTTGATAGATACTACTACGTTTGGTGCGCTTTGAAAAATACTGGGGATGTGCTGTGTGTAGTGAAGGTAACTCATAGTGCGATGTGCAGCGTCAAACTCACAGACTGGCCCTACGACCAGCAACAGTGTAGTTTTGAATTTGGTGCCTGGACGACGAAATCAGAACATTTTAGGATAAATGTTACTTCACCACACATTGTAAACTTGGAGTATGCAGAATATGGAGCCGAATGGGCCATTACTGAATATAGACAAGAGTTGAATTCCAGTTCTGAGCGTCAGTTGAAGATGTTTTTCACATTGCGTCGGGAAGCAGCAGGTTTGGGAGCGATAGTGGTGTACCCAGCTGTGGTTCTGACTGTTCTTAGTGTTACGTCCCTATTCCTGGATGTGAGGCGTTTCGTACGTCTGTCAATCGTTTGCTTCAGTGTCCTCAGTCAGTACTTTTTCTTTACTACGTTAGCCGCAACAATGCCGAAGCATCATTCTGATCCACCAAACTTATTACTATATTATCGCGGTTCAATGGTTTTAACAGTCCTGATAATCTTTATCTCATTCTTTTTGCGAATTTTGTGCAAGTTGAAATCAACCCCGCCAAATTATATAATTTCTATCAATAATTCTGTGTTCGAGAGTCATGGGAAGTATTTCATCTTTCCTCAGTGGAATGTTGATGATGATACGATTGAAATTAAACAGTTTAGTCAAGACTGGACAAAGTTCGCGAATATTCTTAATTGTGTTTTAAGTGTAGTCATTATTGTTGTTTATATTAGTTTGTACTTTGCATTAGTACCTAAACCCCTTTTAACTTTATAATAAATATTAAAAAAAAAAAATGGTTTGTATTCATTTGTGTTTACCCAATCTACTACTGTCAAGAATCCTATCAGTGTGGCATACAGGCTGATATTTCGACACCCGTAGCGAACAAGGTTGTAACATTAATTCAGTCATTTTTTTAAATGAACCAAAAATTCATTTTAAAAATGAGAGAAGGAGCCCGTTCACCTTGGCTCCTATTTTTCAGAATGTATCCCTGGGGTGCACCGACCGACTTCTGCTTTTGGGAGTAGAAATTTCCTCAGACCTTAATTTTGGGCGGTCCATTGAGTCCAAAGCCAAGTTAGCTGCTAAGAAACTCAGTATTCTTGTAAAGATTCGGCGGTACTTCACACCGAGACAACTTTTAATGTTATACAAAGCACAGGTCCGATCTTGTGTGGAGTACTGCAGCCACATATGGGCTGGTGCTGCAAAATGACATCTAGCAGCATTGGGCTCGGTGGAAAGGCGTGCGAAGAGGCTAATTTGGTGATCCAGATTTGGTTGAGTCCAATCTACAAAGCATTGAGTACAGGCGTAGCCAGCCTTTTGGTATTTTACAGGATGCATTTTGGAGAGCGTGCGCGGGAATTGCATGACTTGATTCCGCCATCTCATTTCTACCATCGGAAAACCCGATGTACGGCGAGTATCCACCCTTACATTGTTGAAACCTCTACGGTCAGGACTAAGCGCTTCGCCTCGTCGTTCATACCGTGGATATCGGAACATTTTACCTGCTGCGGTCTTCCCGTCCGATTATAATTTGGATGTCTTCAAGGCTAGAGTGAATAGGCTCTTAATAAACTAGTGCGCCTCATCATCAACGATTGCATCACTGCTTACCATCAGGTGGGATCGCATTCAAGCACTAGTTTAGTGAGCCGGTGTTTAAAAATTACGTTAAACCTGTCGTCTTGCGCCTGATCTCTCCATCGTCTGGTCTGATTCTCGTCCTATTAGACTATGAAAGTACAGTAACAAGGCCATACTATTACTGACTACATGAATTCCGGTGTGAGTGAGAGATGGAGTTATACAGGCCATATAGCGCTATCCTGTTTTCACTTGGGATTCATAGTGATGAAGGTCTCTGAGAGTGTACCCGTGTTTGCACACAAACTTGTGCACTGCAATGTCTTCTGCGTACTTGACTATCCTCCATTGAGTTTGGCCACCATATCGCTGAATTCCGGTCCGATGAAAAAAAAAAAAATGACTGCACTACCCATTGCTCACTGTCCGCAGGTCTGCGCCTATGGTGGCAGGATATCACCTGTCCGCTCCCGACGCCCGGAGCATCTACTACTGCGGTGGCTGAGGCATGAGGATGTCCTCTCACTCATGGTTTCAGCTACTACGTTCACTCGCCTTACTGCTTATACACGTAACACATTATACATTCAGCCAGAAAAGTATCGGGAATGGATGATTTGTTTATGGTTCCAAATTCAAATTTTTGTTTTTTTGTTGTTGGTAGATTGGCACAACTGTTTTCCATTTTGACGCGGAGTTTGAGTGGCATCTGTTATTTATATTAAATACAGTGTTTTATTTTTAGTTATATCATATCTAGTGTGTATGGCGAATTTCATAATGGACAAAAACATCGAACAGAGTTTGTCTTAAATTTTGCATCGCCAATGGAATTTCGTGTTCGGAGTCACTGAAAATGTTACAGAAGGCTTACGGAGAATCGACTTTATCAAAAACACGTGCTTATAAATGGTACAAAGCGTTCAAAAGCGGTCGAGATGTGATGGAAGATTTGAAAGAAAAGAAAAGAAAAGAAAGAAAAACAGTTTATTTGCACAAACAAAAGCAAGTTGCAAGCAAGTTTGCAAGTTTATTTGCCTCGCTCTAGTAGGCCATCAACGTCTTCAACTGCAAAAGTGAAGGAAATAGTGACTGAAAATCCTCATTCAACTTTGAGAGAGATAGCCGCCGAACTTTCTGTATCCCACGAGTTGATCCGTACCATTTTAACTAATCATTTGGGTATGAAACATGTTACCGCTCGGCTAGTCCCAAAAGACCTGAATTTTCTCCAAAAACTCAATCGCATGAGAGTCGTTGAGGACATGCTAGAACGAGTCAATTCCGACCCAACATTCATGAAACGCATTGTTACTGGTGAAGAGACGTTGGTTTACGAGTTTGACATCCAAACTAGTCAACAAGATTCGGAGTGGCGCCTTCCGACTGAACCGTAACCGAAAAAACCACGCCAAAGTCGATCAAAAGTCAAAGTCATGTTGACTGTTTTCTTTGATTATCGCGGTGTTGTGCACTCGGAATTCTTGCCGGAAGGTCAAACGGTAAATAAAGAATATTATTTTAGCCATCGATATATATTATGTATAAGTCGATGATTTTAGCGTTATGCGGCATTTAAGAGAGCAAATTCGACGAAAAAGGCCAGATTTGTGGAAAGAAAATTCTTGGATTTTGCACCACGATAATGCGCCTTCGCACAAGGCTATCATTGTGAACGAATTTTTGACCAAACACTCAACAAATACTATGTTCACCAGATATGGCTCCAGCCAACTTCTTTCTTTTTCTTAAACTCAAATTACCACTTCGTGGCACCCGTTTTCAAACGGTAGAAGACATAAAGGAGAATTCGCGGCGAGAACTGAACTCAATTCCGGAAACAGCATATAAAAAATGTTTTGATGATTGGATTATTCGTTGGCGTTAGTGTATCGTTTCTGAAGGAGCATACTTTGAAGGTGATAAAATAAATTTGGATGAATAACAAACATTTCGAGTATATTAGTATTATTTTATTTAAATTATTACCTATTAGTTATGTTTATATTTATGAACTAGAATTAATTTTTATTATGTATTATTTTATTTGTATTATTATGCAAGTTAAACGAATTCTTAGAAATGATGTAAACAACACATAAATAAGAGCTTCTTTCAAAGAAACATGTTATAAACAATAACATTTGTTCATAACATATTTAATCTATACATATAATAAAACAGTAAAATTATTTTGCGATGGTATTAATTGGCGCAAAAACTACTGAACCGATCCTGTTCAAATTTTGCATACGTAATCCTTATAGGTCAGTGCATCTGTTAGGCTATAAATTATCACGCTATTTGCTATGGGGGGTGAGCAATAATCCAAAACGTCGGTGTTGAACGACATTTGCCGCAAGTTCGATTCCCAGCTACAGTTAAAATTTTTGTCATTATTTTATCTTCTTTTTGTAAAAAAAAAAACTTTTACCATTTTTTCAAAATAAAATTGACATTTCTATTCGATATCTTCTAAATATATTGTAAAAACTAATCAAAACACATAATAAAATCGAATTAGTAAAATATGGCACCACACGCAATTCAGATACTCGCAACGCCATCTAAAGACTCAAAGTAGAAATAATGATGACAATGACAGTTGAACTTCATATTTGATAGATGGCATTGTGTATTTTACGTAATTTTCTGAATGGCGGAAGAATGACCATCGCCCACGTTTGCAGACAGTTCTATTGTTCAAAATTGGAGGAAAATAGTTATGGTTAAACTGGTGTTAGACGGAGGCATTTTTAACAATCCTACTGCTTTTTTTTTCCATGATTGTAACAAGATAAATGACCATGATTATTCAAGGGATACCAACCAAAAAAGGCGATAAAAGTAAACAAGTATATGTATTTAATTATTGATTTTAAAATAACACGGCCAAATTTTCGACCTGGTGATGGTCGCGGGAATCCGATGGATGCGAGACACACAGGACCAGTCATTATGGCGACACTTGGGGAGGCCTATGTCCATGATAATGATAATGATGGTACTTTTTTTTTTCTTTTTTTAAGAGTGGAAATCATCCAATGACTTCTCTGGTTGGAGCGAGAGGGCGTGTCAAACTTTTGCTGACTGACAAGTGTGGTTTTACACTTGTGCCCTTCAGTTGCGCTTTGAAACATCTCTTTGAGGAGCGCGTGGATCACTACGTGCTGTTGACTTACCGGACGGCCGGACGGCTAGCTACCCATTGTTCGATGTCTGCAAGCCTGCGTCTACCGTGGCTGGTCGTCGGGGTCGAAATCTCGGCTCGGCGTGAGGACGTTCGTTCCCTGACGTGTGCGGCCTCCTCCTTCGCTAGCATTGCGGCTTTGCAGAAGGAGGCGTCCGCCTACCATTCCTCCCTCGCTCTGGACTATAGCCCAAACCAGGCCCCGGCGCGAGAGGTGACTGACGCCGATTGCCTCCACGAGGACACGGTGGTGATCCGCCCTTGCGGGACACACCTCTGTATGCTCCACTATGTCCTCCGGGATGGCACCTTGCGGCCTAATAATGGCGTGATTTATTGTTTGCAGTTTCTGCTCCATATAAAACGGGGTCGAAAGTGGTTTACGTTCCTGATCACTGATGTATCTCAGATTCCTGGCAGCCTTACGTCGACATCTGGACGTTACCTCCTTGCAGTGAGTGGTGACCAACACTGGAACAACCCTCTGAGGGAGGCCAGTCTCAGGGATAACACTAATCGGCTGCTACATTTGTTTATCGTAATTTCATTGTTTTATGGATACACAAGCTCAGGACTGTTGAGGGTGTTTCGAGCGGTTTCTGTTCCGGATTCGGTTGGAAGTATCCTGATATTACCATTTTGCGAATCGCCCGGAGGACCCGGTGTAACATGCGGTGGAGGTCTATCACATTTGGGTGAACCGCCGTGTCCTCATAGAGGCAATCGGTGACAGTGACCTCTCGGTTTGGCCATCAATATGCGAGTTTGATTGGGCGGGGATACACGCGCTCAAGATTTCGCCGAAATTCATACAACGGGGACGTCAGTTAAATACACACCAAAAAATCTTAGGTAAATGAACAAGTAATTTTTACGCCCAAAATGATCAAGCTGCAACAATCAATGCAAGCATGCTCTCGCAAATTCTTCATAAGTACTGTTGTGGAGGAAGATAGTTGATGATGATGATGGTAGTTTTTGGATTCACTGGCGTTTTGGCTTTGCACTATCAGTGCACTTTATTCAACTGAAGGTCGGTGTCCCGATTATGCTCCTTCATTTACCTCTACCAAAGCTGTCTAACGGCTTAAACTCTTCAGTGAAAAATTATTGAGGCGAAAATTTTACGGGAGGTAACTCTTTCGAACAATCTCGCAGACATCGGCCCTAGAGGGCCCTATCCATTTGGTGACATCTCTTTGAGTCCGGTGTAGAATACAACGCGCCGTCGATTCAGGATTGCTTTAACCAGACGGCCGGACGGCACCACCGCAATCCCGGTTTGCGACGGCTGGTAATCGCCCTGCGGCTTTCAACACCCGGAGCATCACTTGCAGCGACAGTTAAGGAGTCAGAATATCCCTCAGAGTGTCAGCCACCTTCTTCGATCGTAGTGCTTCACTGAAGGAGGCTACTGGTTGGCATTTTTTCCACTAATCGCCTCCATGAGGACGGGAGCAAAAAAATTGGATTTGAAAAGTCAAATTTCTTCTTTTCGAAGGAGAAGAAGGTTTATCCAGAAAAGAAAACAAGGTAGTCAAGGCTCTTAGCGCTTTTGAATTTGAATTATTAGTTTAGAGGAATGCGGAACAGAGTGTCAATTCCCGCAAACCGCCATTGAAAAGGGAGGATCCTGCGACCACGGGTGTTGCGTCTGGTCCGAGGAACTGTCTGATAGTTGATTTTAGACTGTTGTATGCCATTTTGGAATGTAGTATGTGTTCTAATCGCGCGGAGGACTTTAATACTATACATTGAATTTTAGTTCGTATATGGCAACCTAAATTTTTTAGACCATGCCTCGAAGGACCAACTGATAGCCTGTGCGTCCCTTGTGCAGGTGCTAGCCACTACTTGGGAGATATCATTGACCTAACACACATTTGGATGCTCTTGATTTTTGTGGCCGAACCTTGGCTTTGCCCACATTTTTTTCCAAAAATAACAACTCCAGAAAACAAAAAGTATTACCTACACAGTAACATGCAGGAAATACAAAAAGTTGAAAAACCTGACCACAAAAAACTACTAAAAAGTTCTAAACTGAAATACGGGTGCCAATGGTGCAACTTTCAATTATATCGGGGAGTAATAGTATTTTGTAGGAAAAAAGGGGTTACACGAATAAAAAAGCACAAATTTGTAGTTATTTCACTGTCTCGAGCGGTGCACGGTGCCCCCTAAGACCGCGCCCGTGTGCACCGCACACCCTGCAATAGAGGTAAAGCCGGCCCCGATAAGTAGTCAATTAACATATTATGTTTATAAATAGTCTTTGGAATTATTTATCTTCTTCCACTGTATTAAATACTATTAAATTATGGACTATTTTATTTATTATTACTATACAACATTTTTTATAACTACTATACCTAATATTGTAACAATCTTTTATATTGTTATGCCAATAGGCGAGTCATAAATGTATTTATTTATTTAAAGTACTGCCACGTCTCCTAGATAAAACATTATAGATAAACAATTCCATTAAGTACTATTAATCTGATGTATGTTTTAATTTAAAATCATATTATTAACTTAAAGTTAAAGCATTAATTAAACTTATATATAATTAAATTACAGTTTTATTAAATAAAATTAATATAAAATAATATAGTAACATAAAAGTATGCGATAGAGATCTTATCGCTTTCCGCGATCTTCAAAAAAGATCTTAAGATTGAATTTTAGTTCTTCTGGTTTTTAGGGTTCCGTAGCCACATAGGAAAAAACGGAACCCTTATGGATTCGTCATGTCTGTCTGTCTGTCCGTCCGTATGTCACAGCCGCTTTTTTACGAAACTATAAGAACTATAAATTTTGGGGTTTCCCCATACTTAGAACTGAAACTCAAAATAATTGTTCAGAAAATTTTGATGGTACTACTTAAACCAAGGTACAACATGTCCGCAAGTTTAAATCTTGTAAATCTTGACAGTCACATACAATTTAAACTAAAATTTGATCAACAATTAATTTCTCTGAGTGTATTTTTAATTTTTCTGTTGTAGTATTTTTTCCAAACATTCCGATTCGATTTAAAAATGAAGAAGTACAAATCCATGACAACAGGTTGTAAGAAAATCAGAAACATTGACAAATAAAATGGAAAATTTACGAAAAGTTTTAGAGACAATGCTAAAAACGATGTTCCACTTAGTAAGAATATAACCGTGGCCACTGGAACTCGACGACACTTTGACTGATGTTGAGTTCCAGCATTATTATGATCATTGCTCTTAAATAAATCGTATAAAACTCTTAAATATATTAACATATTAACGACTAATATTAAGATAAATGTCGAAATGAAGATCACACAAGCTAAAAAACCAGAGCTGTCGAAATTAGGTATTATGCCTGAAGTAAACGCTACGATTAAAAATGGTAACCCCCAGGCAAACAGAGTACTCTTGAGGTACTTTTTCTTGATATCACTACTGAACACATTCACTAGATCAACATAGAACATGTAACACAATAATAATAACCAACAGTTTGCAGTCATTTTGAAGTACAAAAACGCCAATCCATGTAAGTTTTTTACTGGAATACTTCTCGAGTTCTTCACATCGTCGAAAACGTAATCCAGCACGATGTTCAGGATGTTATTGATGATGATATTGAGGAACAAATAGTTCTTGAAGTGCCTGAATTTCTTTATGAGGATCCAAGAAGAAATGCCGACGAAGAAGGTTATAGTTGAAAGCGCGATGACAGCGATGGGGATATACTGTGCAGGACTGATGGTCGTGTTATCAGAAGAACTGTTTGTGTAAGTAGAATTTAGAAGAACACTGGTGTCATTATCAGACATGGTGAGTTTTGGGAGCACATATGTCGTGCACGCTTGAACGCAGCTAAAACGCGAATGGCGAATGCTGAAGCTTATCGAATATTTTTTTCTCGTCATAGTAGGCTGACTAAACACACAACAGACACTGGTTTTATTAATGAATTTTAATTACCTACAATTGTAGGTAACACGACGTATGACGTATTTGCTGTGGTTGAGGTAAATTTATGTTCATTATTTATTTAAATATGCGATGATAACAGCGGGACTGCCAATAATATGTGTATATTAGTTATATAATAAAATATTATGTAGATGTAAATTTTTTAAGTTTATATGTAGGAGGTAATTTCTAAAACTACTGAACCGATTCTAAAAATTCTTAGGTTTTAAATTATGATCTTTTGAAATAATCGTTTATTCTCACGCGGGCGGAGCCGCTGGTAGAAGCTATTACTTAGTTATTTAGAGGAATGTGGGACAGGGTGTAAAGTCCTGTCAACTTCCATTGAAAAGGGAGAATCGTCCGACCAGACGGGTGTTCTATCACCCGTGTGATACAGCATCATCCCAACCACAAAAGTGTGTTCTATTCGCCTCTAACAGTACTCTGTACATAGTATAGAGTTATACGATGTTGTCATATAAGGATAATGACTACTAAATATAATCATATCACTGTGGAAACTTGTCAATTTTGTTGTAGGCTCACCGTCGGCTCCAATATGGTTTAAATATCACTACTTGAGAAGTGAGCTCAGGGCTCTATCCAAGCTAATCATGAAGGTCTTGCTTGCTCCATCCCAAACCACATTACAGTGTCCTTCAGTTGCCCTTTGCGTCCTAGGACTACGGGTCTCCTTTTCGGAAATTCCCCGAGGTCCTAACGGGCATCGGCCCTGCTGGGCCCCTACGGTTTGCTTACATCTCTTTGAGGAGCGTGTAGATCACTACGCGCTGTCGACGACTGGGGCTTGGTCCGGTCGATTACTGGACTGCCGGACGGCGAGCTACCTATTGCTCGACGTCCGCAAGCCCGCGCCTACCGTGGCTGGCAGTCGGGGCTGGAGTCTCGGCGGCCGGGGCGTGAGGAAGTTCGTTTTCTCATGCGTGCGGCCGCCTCCTTTGCTAGCATTACTGCTTCGCAGAAGGAGGCGAACGCCTACCATTCCTCCTCACTCTGAACTATAGCCTGAACCAACACCTGGCGCGAGAGGTCGTTGCCGCTAATGGCCTCCACGAGAACACGGTGGTACGCAAAGACCTGCGTCATGCGGAAGATTAGGACGCCGTGATGACTTTCCTGCCACTCTTTAGAGAGGGTCCCCTCTTTGAGTACTGGCTGGATAGGCGTCTTGTTACCGTCATAATCATGGCGTGCCCAATGACATGAGAGCCTATGAACACGAGGTCTGTGGAACAGTTAGTACATAAATCATAAATCATAAATCATAAACATTTATTTGTTAGAACATGGTAGGTATGTAAATTACATGGTCTTAGGTTTAAACATTTTTTAGTCTCAGCACGTTCTACCACATGGGCGTACAAATATTAAAAAGGTTACATTACATTGTGATAGTTATTATAATTGAAATTAAAAAGGTCAGTCAAATAAAATCATATAAATAATAATTAAATTAATATGTCAAAGAGTCATTTAAGTAGTCATTTAAATTATAGTAACATTTATTACACAAAAATTCTTTAAATTTTTTCTTAAACCCGGTCAAATCCAACTCTCTAATAGATTTCGGAATTTTATTATAAATTTGCGGAGCTGTGCAGAATATGCTTTTCCGCATAAGAGCGGTCTTGGCTCTGCGTCCGCGTAAAATATCATTTCGCCTATTACGTTGGACCGTATCAGATAGGTAAGGAAATAAATGTGGATTGGATCTTACAAATAAGGCAGTCTCATATATATACAAAGCTGGCAGTGTCAGAATTTTATGTTTCCTGAAATATGGCACACAACTGTCCGTTACCTGAAGCCCAAACATTGCTCTTATGCAACGCTTTTGCGCTTTAAAAGCAGCTTCTCTATTTGTAGAGTTGCCCCAGAATATGATGCCGTATCTTAGTATAGATGCAACAATACCATGATAGGCTGTGAGTAGTGCATCTGTGTTAACTGTTGGAGCAAGTTTATATAGGGCAAAGGATGAGCTACTAATCTTCTTGCATAATGTTTCGATATGATCCTTCCAGTTAAGGTGACTATCAATTATAAGTCCTAAGAATTTTGCACTATCCACGTCATTTATATTATTATTTTTGAACTTTACGTTCACTTTAACACTAGGTTTTCTATGGCCAAAGTGCATAATTTGAGTTTTATCTAAATTGATTTTCAAATTATTATTACTAAGCCAAGAGATTATTGAGGTTAAAGCGTTATTAACATCTGCTTCATATAGGTCGGGATTATTACAAGCTACTGTTACTGTACTATCGTCAGCAAATAGTGTAATGGGGTAGTCTATGGCTTTGGGCAGGTCATTAATATAAATTAAAAAAAGCAAAGGGCCTAGAACACTGCCCTGTGGTACGCCAAAATGTACAGTACGTTCTTTAGATAGGTATGTAACTTGTTCTTTAGTTTTCAGATTTAAGTCTGTTATAGCAGTTAATTGCTTTCTATTTGAGAGATAAGTGCTTAATAAATCTAAAATGTTACCTCGTATACCATAGGAGTCAAGTTTTTTTCTTAAGATATCATGGTCAACACAGTCAAAAGCTTGACTCATGTCACAGTACATAGCACAAACAAGAGTCTTATTATCAACATTAGTCATAATTGTATTTAGGAAGTCATATATTGCCATATTTATTGTTTTATTTTTCCGAAACCCTTTTTGCTCGTTACAAAGAATCATGTGTTTTTCTAAATACGCATACAGTTCATTATATATATATTTTTCATAAATTTTGGAGAAAATTGGCAAGAGCGCAATAGGTCTATAGTTTTCTATTAGATCTTTATCCCCTTTTTTGAAAATGGGTTTTACAATGGAGACCTTAAGACGGTCCGGAAAAACACCGTGACTAATACATAAATTAAGGATATGGCTCAAGTGGTTGGAGATTAGGTCGGCAACATGTTTTATGATCTTAGTTGAAATATCGTCATATCCTACGCTATGGGTGTTTTTGAGACTTTTTATAATATTAAATATTTGCTTTGGTTGACATGGAGCCATAAACATAGATTTTTGTTTGTTTAAAATGTGCGTAGTCGATTTTTTACCTGCCCCTGGTATTGGTACAATTTTATCAATGAAATAGGCGTTAAACTTGTCAGCAATCAATTGAGGATTTTTTATTATTTTATTGTCAATTTTAATTTTATTTGTTATGTCATTAGGTAAATTAAATTTAGGGGTCTTTATTATTTTCCATGTCATTTTGCTTTTGTTGTCAGAGTTTTTAATATTGTAGTCATTTTGAGATCGTTTCGTCAATTTAATAATTTTTTTTAATAATTTGGTGTAATTAGAATATTTTAATTTATTTGATTGTGTTGGTTTGTGTCTATATGTCCATAATAATTGCCTTTTTTTTAAGCTACATAATTTGAGTCCACGTGAAATCCATTTTGGTTTTGTACTTGTATGTATTTTAATGAGCCTACGGGGGAAGCACAAGTCGTAAAATAGTTTAAACTGTTCTATAAACGAGTTAAAAGAATCGTTTGGATCGTCAGTGTCGTAGACTTCAGAGAAAGTTAGCCTCTCAAGGCAGGTTCTAAATTTAATAATATTCTCCAGGCTAAAGTCTCGTTGTGATTTGTACCAGTATTTCAGAACACATTCCACTCGTACGGGACACTTTAGCAACTGCGCAGTGTGATCAGACAGGGCAAATTCAATCACTTCCGCTTTACATTTTTTTTCAAAATTGTGGGCAAAGTTATCAATACAAGTTTGACTCTTTATTCTAGTGGGTTGAAAAACTGATAATCTTAAATCGTAGTTCAGTAATAAACATTCAAAATCTAAGGTTTGATAAGTTCTTTTTAGGATATCTACATTAAAGTCTCCCGCTATTACAATATTATTAGTACAAAAGAGACATTTATTTATTTATTTATTTATTTATTTATTTATTTATTTATTTAGTACATGGAGGACTTACAGCTAATAAAACCAGACAAAAAAGGAAACCATAATTAGAAAAAACTAGAAAGCCAATTACAGGTCCTCACTTATAGTCATTACAATAAAAATTAAAAATGGTGTGAGCACAAAAACAATAAAGCTTCGCTTTTTAGTTAATTATGAAGTACAGCATAAATCCTTGTTTTGCACTTAAACAACTAATAAACACTCTATTAAACCTAATGCTACTTAAAGAATTTGAGGTTTAAACACCTTCTGGCTGAGTTCACACTAATTGTGAATGGATCCCAATCATATTCCTTGCATATGTCATTGAAATTACGGCTTGCACGCACGATATAACTGTTCCGCCTATAATTTGAAGACGTGTGAGGAACACGTATGGGTGGATTAAAACGAAATGTTTTGTTTGGCACATTAAAATAAAATTTGGATAAAAGGTCAGGGCTATCAATATTGTTATTGAGGATTTTGAGCAAAAACAGACAGTCAGCAATTCTACGACGATCTACCAGTGGTAACAGATGATACTTCTTACAGAGTTCAAGATAATCAGATGACTGATATGGAATCTTTTGATGGAAGCAAAGATATTTAATGAAACGTTTTTGGATGTTTTCAATGCGGTCTATGTATTTATGATAACGTGGATTCCATATCTGAGACGCGTACTCCAGTTGACTTCTTACAAAAGTGCAATACAGTATTTTTAGTGTTTTGGCATCCGTGAAACATTTAGAGAGACGTATAATGAACCCAAGCAGTTTAGAAGCTTTTTTGACAATTGCATCAATGTGTACGTCAAAAATTAACTTAGTGTCCTGATGGACGCCCAAGTCACGAATAGTATGGCACCTAGGCAAGATCTGGTCCGCCAAAGTATACGTATTAGCTATGATTGCACGTTTTCTAGTGTAAGTGATCACCGAACACTTAGATGGGTTCAGATCAAGTTTATTAGCCTTACAGTACTCTTCTAGCCGATGCAAATCAGCCTGAAATGCTAGTTTATCTTCGAGCGTTGAAAAGGTGGCAAAGATTTTCATATCATCAGCAAAGCATAGCAGTTTAGAAGAATGTAGGCACTGATCGATGTCGTTCACATAAATAACGAATAATAACGGACCGAGCAACGAACCCTGAGGCACTCCACTAGGCACAATTACCCAGCTAGACATATAATTGTTAAGTACCACTGCCTGTGACCTGTTATTAATGTAAGAAGAGAACCATCTTAAGAGGTCTCCACGGATCCCCATGAAGCTTAGTTTCTTTATCAGAGTATCGTGGTCGATCCGATCAAATGCCTTGCTGTAGTCTGTGTAAACCACATCGACCTGCCTACCATTATCCATAGCGTCTGTAATGAAATCATTAAATAGAATCAAATTAGAAGTGGTAGAGCGTCCTTTTAAAAATCCGTGTTGGAAGAAGCTGAGCGAGCTAGCAAGGGCGGGATATAGCTGATTATAGACAATCCTCTCAAATATTTTAGCTATAATGCACAGCTTGGATATAGGCCTATAATTAGTGACCTCGGTTTTTGACCCCTTCTTATGCACAGGTGTAATAAAAGCAGATTTCCATACTTTAGGGACAACACCAAGAGTCAAAGACTTGGAAAACAAGATAGAGATAGGTATGGCAATGGAAGGCGCGCATTCGATTAGAAATTTCGATGAAATTTTATCAGGGCCAGCACCTTTTGTTGGATCTAAGTTGCGAAGTAAATCGGTCACAACATCAACATTGACCTCTATGTGACAAATGTCAGATGAAGTTCTATTATCCGAATGGATAAAAGGAGGTGGATTGGGAGTATTAGAGGAAGTGGAGTTGAGGAAAGTCGACATAAAGTAGGATGAAAAAGCTTCACAAATAGAATCTCCAGTCATTAACGATTCATTATTATAATTTAATGTATTAGGTATTGAATTGGAGTTGTAGCGATTTTTAACGAAGGTCCAAAAATATTTAGGGTTATCTTTAATGGATTTTTCAGTTTGATTAAGATAACATTTATAACACGAAGCTTCCATAGTCTTGACTCTGTCACGTAAATATTTAAAAGTTAGCTCGTCAGATTTATTGCCATAAATCTTGAATTTTTTTAGATATTTATATTTTTCTTTAATTGTTTTGACGAGTGATGAGCTATACCAGACTGGGTATTTTTTATTACATACTAGTTTTTGTGGTATATACTTGATATGAAGTTTTTCAATAGTGTCCATAAAGAACTCAACGGACTCATCCAATGATCGGATTGAAAATTCACGTTCCCAATTAGTACTAGAAATCTCGTTCTGTATAGAATCAAAATCGCCTTTGCTATAGATATACCGCCAACGCGGCGCATGGTCAAGGGGAGGTATTTCGAAGGTGTCAATATTGATAACCAACGCAGGATGATAAGGATCAATGGGCACAAGGGGGTCAACACACTCACTAACACACGCTAACTTATTTGAGAGGACTAGGTCCAGCAGTTTCCCGTACCTATTGGCTACCCCGTTGTACTGTCCAAAGTCCAACGTACACAACTCATCCACGAACAAGCACTCGTCACTAGAGGCGGGGTTCACCGGGACTAACGAGAGGTTATTATTAAATGGAGCCCACGAAATTCCACTCATATTAAAATCACCTATAACTAAAAACACATCCGAAGTTTTATTTAGAGCTGTATGATTTAATTTAGTCAGGAAGTTATTTAATTGTTCTGAAAACGAAAGCCCTTTGTTTTGTTGACATAAATAAATAGTACAAATATAAAGGTTGACGTATTCTCGTGATTTTGAATTTTTAAGCCGTAAATTAATCCAAAGATCCTCCGCCGAGGAGTGTAAGAGCGGTTGAGGAGTGACAGGTAACTCCCTACGCGTCGCTATAAGTACACCACCACCTCTCGTTTGTCCAGTCAAAGCATAATCTCGGTCACGGCGCCACACCAAATAACGATCATCAAACAACTCCGAGTTTAAAACACCATCTATTAACCACGTCTCCGTTAAAACAATAACATCGTAGGAATTATTTAATACTTGCCGATAGAACGAGTCTGCTTTTGTTCGCAATCCCCGTACGTTCTGATAAAACACAGTAAGACACTTGTCACTGTTGTTAGCCATTGCACATATATCCAGCAACAATTGAATAAACATCCACAACAATATAATATAATAACGTTAGCCAATTCATTTCGAAACAATAATTAGTTACGCATAAAAGAGGTGTGAAATTAAAATGTAGGTAAAAGTAAGTAAAGTTAGCAAAAATGTATAAATTACCCGATATTAATAAGAACTTGACTGTGCGAGCGAGCAAGCAGCAATATATCACACGCATATGAGTAAGCGAGATGAATAGTAAAATAAGTTTTGGAACTCGAAGATAAACAGCGCGATAAGGAATACAAAAGAAGCCCAGTAGCAATGCAGGGGTGCCAAACCTTTTACAAAAACAAAGCAAATAACAAGTGACGTGCAAACTTCGATACATTTTAAAAATAGAAAAGCTAAAAAGTAATCTTGGATATAAATAGAAGCGGTTTAAACAATTTTGTTTAAATCAAGTTCCTTCCGTATTATTAAGGTTTTGCAATTCACATCCATGAATTTTGCCATGTTTCACCCAAACGAATTCCCAGCGTTTCTCTCTAGCTGCGATTTTAGCTGCACTCAAAAGTTTTTTGGATTCCACACTTAGATGGTCGTTGACATAGATACGTTGTGGCGCTCCTTGGAAACCGATGTCGCAGGTGGAGAGGTCCTTATCAGCACGTGCCGCCGCAATAAAATCTTCTTTGATATACCTGTTAAGGAAGCTCACTATCAGCAATTTCTCCTTGCAATTGTGAATAGGCACCCTTGAAATATAGTTGATCTGGGTCTTAGAACACTTGTAATTGATTTTACTGCCGATGGCGTCCACGATTGAGAATAAGTTCTCATCCTTCTTTAATGGGACACCCTTAATCTCCACATTGTTTAGCCTGGATCGCTGATCAAACGAAGAAAGCTCAAGCTTTGATGAGGCTAATCCTGACTGCAATGAAGAGACAGTGTCCTGGAGCTTCTCAAACTCGGAGGTTTTCTTCTCTAGTTCAGCAAGTCTGGTATCGAGATCATCGAGTCTTCCACTGGAGAAATCACAACTTTTCTTAAGTTCGGTCAACTCATCCTTTATCAATTTTATGTCGCTGACCAACGTTGGTAAGCTCAGCAGGTTCTGCTTCATTTCGCGAATCGCACCCAGTACAGTATCCAATGAAGCAGAAGGTTGCGGTGAAGCCAGAGCAGCTTCCACATTGCACCCCATCATTAAACTGCTCATTGCAGATTGCGCACGTCTTCATCTTGGTTAAAATAATTACTAGAGGGCAACAAATATTTGCAACTTTATGAATCGCGACAAAAGGTTGACGATCTATTTTTTTGAGCGTATGCGTACTGTTTTGGTGCGTGTTCACACGAGAACTGACATATATAAGATTACGTTAATATTAAAGGATAACCATAGAGGAGGCAGGAACGGTATGCATTCCGTAACTGACTTTTCCGTCTGCAGAGATATTATTTCTCATGCAATTTGACTATTACGGATTAGAGTATTAATAATGTTATTAAACGGAATCATCATCATCATCTTCCTGCCCTTGTCCCGTTTTATTTGGGGTCGGCACAACACGTTCTTTTCTACCATTCTGTCCTGTCACTCGTCACGCTATCACTAACTCCCTTTTCTTTCATATCACTTCTCACACAATCCATCCATATTTTCTTTGGCCTCCCTCTCCCTCTCCATCCATCCACACGTAAATTCATAACTCTTTTAGCTACGTGCGGTTCATCCCTCTTCTTCACATGACCATACCAAGATAAACGATTCCCTTTCAACTTTTCAGTCATTGGCGCCACTTTCAAACTTCCCCTAATATACTCATTTTTCACTTTATCCATTCTCGTCACACCACACGTCCATCTTAACATTCTCATCTCCGCTACGTGCAATCTTTTTTCATCCGTCTTTTTCACAGCCCAACATTCAGATCCATACAGTATGACAGGCCTTATCACGGACTTGTAGATTTTACCCTTATTAAACGGAATAATAATAATAATACAGACTTTGACCTCTCAGTATGTTACACTGTTTCTTTTCAGAATAGTCAACTACGAAATACCGGTCACATCTCCTTAAAAATACCCATTTTACAAAATAAACACATGTGTTATCATATTCAGCCTACCAAAGAATACTTAAACCAGTTTTGCCCAATAACCTTGACTTATGAAGAATGAACATACTTTAAGAGGAAAGTAAAAAAAAAACAGATTGCTGATGTGTCAGAAAAACTGGAAAGATTATTCGTATGTCGCAGGTATATTGTTAAAGTCGTCTTTTATCGAAAATCCTAGGTTTTTTTGGAAAATAACCAGGAAATTAAATAAAAGGGCAGACGTCATGGTAGGTGGTTTTTTTCCTAAAATTTAGGTTCAAGCCATGTCCTGGGTAACTAAAATAGAAATGTTATGAAATAACTCTTATTCGTTTTTATATAACTTAGGATCCAAGGGTCCTGGACCTTTGGAAGGCGTACGAGGGGCCGACGGCCGAAGCCAACTCACAGAGGCCTCTCAGAACCAACAAATCGACGATTATCCTTGTACGCACTATGCAAGTGCACCTAAAGACAACCCCCCGGGTGGTGGGAAACTACTGCGATATATGGAAAACAATGGTATAGAACTATTATTTTAGACACTTAAGTGAACTGGTTAGCAAGAACTATGTAAAGACAATAGCCTCTCGCTGAACAATATACATCGATTAAAAGGCAGGGTTTTTTTTTCTGACAATGACATCCCCCGCTCTTGGGCGGAGCGCGAGATAGTTTCAGACTTTTACTGACTAACAACCCACTCCTGTTCCTTCGTTGCCTTTCATACCAGGGCCGAGTCTTCCTTTCTAAATCAGACCTTTGGCCCCAGGGGTGACCCAAAACGGTCGCTAGCTCGAAGTGCGGTAACAACATGGGAGCAACATATCCTGAGGTGCTTGAGGAGTGGAGGTACACTATGGCTATCAGGAAAATCCCGGAAGTATGATCAAGATCACCATCTTATTCGACTAAACATCCTTCTCCCGAGTACGAATCTCCACATAAGCTAGCTAATAAAGTCAAGAGAGTTGTGGGAGCTCTGTACCTCGTCAGAGTTCATCACTACAGCTGGCGAATAATGGTAAAGTGGAAATGAGGAACAAGAGTTTTATCGAGAGATCAGATGTGTCGACCTGGGATTACACCTTGTCTCTTAGTCTGTTCTTGTCCCTTCATTCTAGGCATTTTGCGACAAAAACCTACCAACACAGGTCTAGGGTTCATTGGGGAGCGCAAGCCTTACCACGACCTCAACGTAGAGATAGGGGAGTGTGTAATAATTATTTATTACTAACTTCTGACAGCGGGTTCGCCCGCGTATAGTAGGTTCTCTCCATACAAACTTCCGATCCCCGTTTTACCCCCTTAGGGGTGGAGTTTCATAAAATCCGTTCTTAGCGGATGTCTACACCCTATAAGGAACCTACCTGTCAAATTTTAAGTTTGTAGGTGTTATAGTTTCTGGGATTTCGTGTGATTTCGCTTTTATTTATATAGATTAGGTAGCTAAGACCCATAGATAGAGAAAAATAAACTAATCTGTACTTAGATGTCGTGGATTGATGGCGCAAGGGTGCGACGGACAGCGTCATCTAACAATTAGTTCCGTAAACTAATAATATCGTCACCGGAAACGCAAGCGGCGCCCTACCGCTTGGACACGATCGTCGGTAGAAGGGATGCAGCGAGGACTGGAGGGAAGCCTGAGAAGTGCGGCATTCTACCTCGGACAGCCTCGGCATACGCTTAGTACCAACGCACGTGTTTGTTTCCTTTTGTAAAACCGTTATATTCTGATTCAAATTATCTTTCGTTCGAGTACCCAAGTTAGTGCCCACACTTACCAAGAACTATGTCGGATCGTGATGAAGACCCGATGTTTCGCATCTCGGCCACCCATGATGCGACATCAGAAGTGGGATACACTCGAACTAAAGAAACTCAAGAGATATTGCAGAATGAAGCCATGACGTTACGGTGTGACGAGAATTTACTCCGCAGGCTGATGGCTGCTTAGAACTAGAATATGAAGTCCCTGATAGAATCCATCAAGGGCCCGGCAAGTACCAAGCATATTTCTTTGCCTGAATTTGACCCAGATAAGCCGGATGCAGACGCACGTGCCCGGCATACGACAGCGGATCTATACCTATTTGAAGTATCGCTTCAAGGAAGTGCCTTGATCATCACCTTGGGCAAGGCAACCAATGTTACCACTTCAGACCAATGAAAAAGTTCTTCAAGACCAAAGCAGCCTTCGGACGTCGTCTGATCCTGATGCCATAAAGCAACAATGGGGGTGCCGGTGCGGCTGGAGGCTCGAGCAGTTCTGGAGCAGCGCCTGTGGCAGCAAAGCGCAACGAGACGTGTTGAAGTTTGCTATGTTGGCAATCCCAGCAGTACGCTGATGAATCTGGTGAGTCATATCCATTTTATTATGATTCTGGTGTCGAATGCTCTCTTATCAAAGATTTTGTTGCGTCAAAACTTAGTGTAGCTACGCCTGTAGTAAGTTATCCTCGTTTACGTTGGTGCGTAAACGAGATGAGTCGTTGATGCGACGCCTGTAGTGAGTTATCCTCGTTTACGTTGGTGCGTAAACGAGATGAGTCGTTGATGCGACGCCTGTAGTGAGTTATCCTCGTTTACGTTGGTGCGTAAACGAGATGAGTCGTTGATGCGACGCCTGTAGTGAGTTATCCTCGTTTACGTTGGTGCGTAAACGAGATGAGTGACCGCCGATAATGATGTGACAGAGATTAATTTAGATGAGATTAGAGAGCAAGCGACACAGAATATTGAGAAAAATGCAAATTATGATAAAAATCGATTTGATCAAAAAAAGGCTCAGGTTTCTAAGTTGGCTATTAATGATTATATTTTGATTGAAAATGAGGAAAGAAATCAAACAAAATTAGATCCTAAATTCAAAGGTCCATTTAAGATTATTGATGTGTTAGAAGGGGATAGATACCTACCAAGGGCGCTTGACTCTAAGCGAACTTACAAAAACCCCCATGATCGTGTGAGGAAGATCCCCGATCACCAAGTTTCTCGAGAATTGGATGTCACAGTTGGTGACAGTGGTAGTGAAACCAAATCTGATTAAGAATGGCTTGTATACTCATACTCGAAACTCTAGACCGCACCTCATGAGTGACATGTGGCGATGGGTCTGAAAGGAATCGTTGGTGCGATTTCAGTGTGTGTTTAGACCGCACCTCATAAGTAACATGAGGCGATGGGTCTGTAACGAATCGTTGGTGCGATTCGGGTCTGTGTTGGCGCACAGAATGTAGGGAAAGTTAAATATTGTACTTAGATTTAGAAGAAATATAGTTCTAATGAGAATCAGCCACCTTTGTGTCTATTGGCAGGATAGCCGAGCTAGTTTACTCTCTGAGCATATTTTGTCCCCAGGTACTTCACCCGAGGACGGGTGCTAGTCAGGGATGGCCGTGTCGTGGATTGATGGCGCAAGGGTGTGACGGACAGCGCCATCTAACAATTAGTTCCGTAAACTAATAATATCGTCACCGGAAACGCAAGCGGCGCCCTACCGCTTGGACACGATCGTCGATAGAAGGGATGCAGCGAAGACTGGAGGGAAGCCTGAGAAGTGCGGCATTCTACCTCGGACAGCCTCGGCATACGCTTAGTACCAACGCACGTGTTTGTTTCCTTTTGTAAAACCGTTATATTCTGATTCAAATTATCTTTCGTTCGAGTACCCAAGTCAGTGCCCACACCTACCAAGAACTATCTCGGATCGTGATGAAGACCCGACTCAAACGCTGAAATTTTGCTCTAGGGTGCCTTTTATGATGTATAATACTAAAGGATTTTCCAAAATTCACCCCCTAAAGGGATGAAACGGGGTTCCAAACCGGCATGCAGGTGAAGTCGCTGGCAGAAGCTATTACCTACAGTCATATAAACTAAAAAATCCGCCAATCAGTATTCAGACTAAGTTCACACTAATGTTATAATTGCAAAAATAACTGTCCGTTAGTTTACCTCTTTAGTGTATTTTTATTATAGTGCGGTTTTGATCACGCATGTGGGATTACCCCGCACGTGTAACCCGCGCAAATGTCCATTTCAAGTATTTATTGTAATGCGTGGAATACGCACGTAGGACGCGTTTTTTTTTGCATTTTGAAATTTTCTGCATGCGGAGCGATCCCGCATGCGTGATGAAAACCGCACGATATTAAAAACATGCTAACGTCACGATTTGGATGAAACTTGGCACAGGGTCATGACTTAGAATAGGACCCGGCAGTGTGATCCCTTACGATGATATCCGGCTTTAGTTAGAATAGAATTAATTTTGGTTAGTTTTGATATTAGCTCTTGGTTACGACATTGGTCCATAAATTAGTTTCCAATAACTTACTCCCAGTCGTCTCTTAGCTGCCAGTTGCTATTTTAATATCTATATTTAGTTTTTATTTTATTTACATTGTTCTCACATAATAGTAGCGACAAGAAACGCGAAAAAAATCTTGATTACATATCAAGATATTTTTGCATAACATGATTGAAAAGAGTGTCCATGGAGTTTCTTGCACATTCTTCTACATAGAGATCTACGCTTTGGAATATGCAATTAGCATAATTTTTTTTTCTGACTGACCTACTTCTTGACATTTCAAAAGTGCCTGTACTTAAATGGTTTATTTGAGATAAAATGCTTTGAATCTTTGAACCTTAGTAATATCAAAAACTTTAGCATTTTCACGAAAAAACATTTTTCCAAGTTTACTATTACATACATCTACATGTGTCACATTAATTTGATCGTATAATAGGTCAATGAACTGTGGACAGCGACTGCGCCTGACCTTACCCACCAAGCATCCTGTTGTGTAAATGCAAATACAGTGAATGTGTTTATAAGTATAACTAAATCAATAAACTCAGACTTTTCATTGTTGCAGTGACATTTCAGTCCTACATATTGTAAGTATTTTTTAACTAAACCAATTCCGTCGGCTTTTCGTCCATATTGGAATTTTATGCCCTAGCACGTGATGATGGCAAGAGACCGAATGGTATGTCTTTATTTCTGTGGAAAATGGGTAGGCATTTAGTGTGGGACGCTACTTGTGTCTATACTCTTGCGCCATCTCAAGTTCCTAACTCGTCGTATTGTGCTGATGCTGCCGCTGCGGAGAACCTCAAGCACCTGTCCAAACGCTTTGTTGACACTTTGCGTAACCCAAGGCTTGTCTTTTACCTTGGACAGAGGATAAGCATTGCCATACAGCGTGGCAATGCCGCCAGTTTATTTGGGTATATTACCAGTCAACTCGCTGTACATTACAGTCTCAACTAATATTATAAATAAGTAAAATTTTTAACTTAATTCTCAAAGTACTGATCCAAATATGATTTATCTGCACTCTGGGAAAAACTTAATTAATTTGAAATATCTTGCGGCCAGACGATTGTACAAAGAAACTGAAATATCATTAGGTAGATGTTGCGACATCTATGGCGTCACATAAGAACTAATCCTGCATCGCGCAACTAAAGTTCTCCACGTGATTAGAACATATAGAACAGCCCGAAATCATCTATCGGGCAGTTGCCCACCAGACATAACACCCGTCTGGTCGGGGGATCCTCCCTTTTCAACGGAGGTTTACTTTACTCTCTGTTCCGCCTACCCCTAAATTGGTGACCCCAAGTTGAACACAGTGTTTAAAATTTTTTTTTTTTTAGGTGGGAACATCATCTTATGACAAATCTCGCTCTTGGGCGAGCGGAAAATAGTGTCAGACTTTTACTGACTAAAACCCACTCCTGTTCCTTCTTTGCCTTCGTCCTAGGGCCCCGGGTTTCACTTTCACACTACCCGTGGCCCCAGTAGGCTTCGACCCTGTTAGAAAAATGACTGACAGTGAGACAGAACACACCGCATCACCGCAGACAATTTCTACTCACCAAGAACTATGCGGCATTCGGTTTCGACCCACTGGAACCAACCTACCACTGGCCTGGCACGCATCAAGAAGCATCAAGAACCATCGATCTCCGATCTGCGGAGGGGAGTTATGTAGCGACATCTATGGCGTCACATAAGAACTAATCCTGCATCGCGCAGTTAAAGTTCTCCGCGCGATTAGAACATATAGAACAGCCCGAAATCATCTATCGGGCAGTTGCCCACCAGACATAACACCCGTCTGGTCGGAGGATCCTCCCTTTTCAACGGAGGTTTACGGGAGTTTACTTTCTGTTCCGCCTACCCCCAAATAGACGTTATACCACTTCGAACGGACTATAAATATGAGAACAATTAATTAAATAGTGGGGCCTTTGTTGTCTAGAATGCGCCAGACAGAGCTCTTCGTGGAGGATCCACAAAATGTAATTCTCGCAGCGATAACGATTATCGCAAAACCAAGAATGTAGGAAATTGTCAAAAGCTTCTAAAAAGTTAGACAAACCTCACGTGTCGAAGACCATAAATACTCTAAGGATACAGTACTTGCACAGTATAATAATGCCTTCAGGGCGTTATTGAGGCTTTTGCCTGCAATGTGTAGGTTTATCTAGCTGCATATATTACTAGAAGCTTGATGACCCGTTCTGATTTTCAGATAATTTGTGTGTACCTATTTATTTTTGTACTGACTTACTAACATAGAAAATTTAAGTAAAGTCAGTATTTTTATTTTTTTATTTTATTTTATTACTAAGGCACACTAACAATTTATTTACAGATTTTTTGTATAAAACAAACGTGCAAACAAACTCATTAAAGGCGTGCACATCATTCACAAATTTTGGGACATTCATAGTATTTTTAAATTTAAGTTAGACTATGATTAGAATACAATCTAAAGTGCAGAACAATAATTAAAATTAAAATATCAATTGAAGCATTACTATTTACAGTTAAAATATTTATAAACAATTTACATTTCAGACTAAACAATACAACTACAAATAAATCAATTAAATTAATAACAAATAAATTAATATCTCAATTAAACAATTAAATAACGAGTAGAATAATCAACTACAATTAGAATCATTAACTTAACTTACAATGTAAAACTATTTTATTACAATTTAAATATAAGATGTCAAGAGAGAGATAAACGTGAGCAAGCAAGTTAGGCAAACTACGGATCAATTAGGATCACTCTCGACTTAAACCGAGCCAAGGAGTCAAAGAATATATCTATATCCTCGTTGTCACTAACACACTATGGGCCTTGATACCTGAAATATAGTTAGTTCATTTTGATACAAGTGAAGAAAGTTTGTCAATGCGACTGTGGCGGAATTCGCCCGAGCTGTAGGTGAGGATGTTATGGAACCAAGTACTGCAGTGACTTTTTATGTGTTTGATACACATGAAAATATTTCACTGCACTCCGAAGATGTATGTAAATAAACTGGGGTTGACGAGCGATTCGTGGGGGTCTCTTAACGCCTAGCCTGATACGATAAATGTAATAAAATATGGCGGGGGTGAGCTTGCTTACATTGCTGCACTAGTGCGAAAAACAGGCACGCAAAAATTAAATAAAAATAATAATAATTACTACTTTACTTTTATTTTTATTTTTTTAATTAATTAAATTATTTGGACTTAGATGCTTAGATTTTCTTTTGACATTTTAATTATTTGGACTTAGATGCTTAGATTTTCTTTTGACATTTAAATTACTTGGACTTAGATTTTTTTGACATTTTAATTGTTTGCACTTGGGTATTTTGTTTTTACATTTATAACTAATAATTTACTAAAAATAATTCCTCATTTAGGTCTGACATAATTCAAGTGTTAGATAATATTATGTAATTTTTCAATTTAATTTAACTGCTAATTTAATACCATAATTATTCATGTCATTAGTCATGAACGTGTTGCGCCGACCCCAAATAACACGGGACAAGGGCAGGAAGATGATGAGATGATGAATTATTCATGTATCAAATACAAAGAGATTTAAAGAGATACAAGTATGTATTTAATGTCTTTGATCAAATACTTGTTTTTAGAAACTTTAATTTCTAATCTTGAGCTAGATGCACACCATATTTGTACGCCTCCGGGCATAGCATAGCGCTCTGTTCATCAAATATAAGATCTGTTTTTATATGTACCTAACTGTGTTAACAAATAAAAGCGATTTGATTTGATTTGATTTGCAAATTATTGCCTAAAAGCGGTAGAGATAAAAGTGGGTTTTAGAGTTAGTGTATTGAAAAACAGCTGTTATTTTATTTATAAACAACAAATTTAAAATAAATTGTTTTATTGACGTATGTAGGTGAGTCCTTTGCGTCCAAGACTGGTTCTCATAGAGACTCGACAGTTTGTGGTTTCCGCGGTAGGTAAGTCAATACGAAAACGTAGGTAACAATCGCGATGATTCTTCGTAATTTCCTGTTTTGCTGCCAGGATCTGGTAAAACCAAAAGATGTCTGTGCCTACTTTATCATGTTTTTATTTTTTATTTTTCGTCTAATTATTTCGTGCAGTTTATAAAGTCGTTGCCTCATCAGAAGGCTTAAAGTCACCCAAAAGGGCTTTTTTTTTAAGTGTCGAAATCATCTAATGACTTCTTGCGTTCTGGGTGGTGGGGGAGGGCGTGTCAGACTTTTACTGTCTAAAACCACACTTGTGTCCTTCAGTTGTTTATTTTTCAGAAATTCCCGCGGTCCTAGTTAGCGGGCATCGGCCCTGCTGGACCCCTACGGTTTGCTGACATCTCCTTGAGGAGCGCGTAGATCATTACGCGCTGTTGACGACTAGGCTCAGTCCGGTCAATTACCGGACGGCCGGACGGCAAGCTACCCATTGCTCGACGTCCGCAAGTCCGACCCAAAAGGGCTATGCTCGGAATTTCCTTGCGTGATCGTATCAGAAATGAAGACATCCGCAGGAGAACCAAGTTTTCCGACATAGCCCGAAGAATCACCAAACGTATGCGATAGTGCTATTGCTTGTAGAATAGTTGGTCGATGGGGACGAATGGTTCTAGAGTGGCGACCATGTACCGGAAGACGCAGCGTTGGAAGGCCCCCTAAAACGTGGACCGATGACCTGGTGAGGGTTGCGGGAATCCGATGGATGCGAGACCCACATGATCGGTCGTTATGGCGATACTTGGGGGAGGCCTATGTCCAACAGTGGACATCTTTCGTCTGAAATTATGTTGATGGTAATGATAAAGCCCTTCGTCGTTCGTTTTAAAGTTATGCATTGCAGTAAAAAAATATTGTTATTATAGGGCTAATCGTATATCTTCGTGTCTGTCTGTCATAGACCGAATAAACAGGGTGTCTTAGAAATAAGTCACTTTTGTAGATGCATAAAAAAATAACAAATATATTAAATACGGAGGAGTGGAATTCCTTGCCGGAATCTGTGTTTCCTGATGGCTACAACACGGGAATCTTTAAGTCAAGAGTGAATAGGTTACTTCTAGGTAAGCGCGCTCCATCGTCGACCGCATCGTCGCTTTCCATCAGGTGAGTTAGCGGTCAAGCGCGAACCTTACAAGAATAAAAAAAAAAAATTACTAATCGCACCTTTAATCCAATACCGTCACTAAACGAAATTCTTCAAAGAAACTGTTAACGCAATCTGTAAAGTTAGCGCTCAGCAAATAGATGGCATTAAAAACAGTTTTTTTGAAGAATTTCGCCTAGTGACGGTATTGGATTACAGGTGCGTAATGATCCCAGTAGGCGTTGTCCTGCCAGCTGGTATTTTGTTAGAAAATTAATTAATAATCCGATTGCAGCTCCACCATCCAGGGTATTTTCAAAGCATCCAGGAACCCCATTTAAATAGACAAACAATTACTTTCAAATCGATCAAGCAGACGTACAGAAGAAATAAATAAATAAAGAAGATAATCAGAAATTGAAGACATGGGGAAATTATGTACTTCTTGAAATTAGCGTTATTTAAAATGTCGTCCTTCGCGGCTTTGGCACTCTTCAAAGCGATCTTTAACATTCATGTAAACGCGCCTCAGAACTTGAGTAGGAATGTTGTTGATTTCTTGTCTAATGTGAAGAGTGTCAGACTTTTACTGACTAAAACCACACCTATGTTCAGTTGCCCTTTGCGTTCTAGGACCACGGATTTCTTTTCAGAAGTTTTCCCTTTGCCCTAAGGGGCCATTCAAGTATTAGGTATGTAAGCACTACAGGGGGTGCCGTCTTTGCATTGCTTATTTTTGATGACACGGGGGTTGGGGTGTCTTGATGGTGATTACGTCAGCAGTATATAATTTTTTTAGTTTTTTAAGAGAACGATGTCGATGTTCACATCACAAGAAAGTAAGCAGACACACATCACTGAACAGCAAACATCCAATGTCATTGAAGATTTAGAGTCATGGACTTGGACTGGTGTATCATGGACCGAGGACTTTTTTTTATTGGGTGGGAAAATCATCTTATGACAAATCTCGCTCTTGAGCAGAGCGGGAGATAGTGTCAGACTTTTACTGACTAAAAACCCACTCTTGTTCCTTCTTTGCCTTCGTCCCAGGGGGGGAGGTTTCACTTTCACACTACCCGTGGCATGGACTGAGGACTGTTAATTTGAATTACGATGTCAAAATTTTAAGTGAAGTACTGCTCATAAATTAATAACGAAACCAACACACTGACAAATGCTTGTACCAATGTTTACGTAAGCATGGGGGGGGGGGTGAGAGCTTTGCTTACTTTTGCTGACAAGGAGGAGGGGGGAGTTAATATTAGCAAAAAATCTGCTTACGTATTACTTCAACAGCCCCTAACAAGCATTGGCTCTGCTGGGCCCCTACGGTTTTGCTGATATCTCTTTGAGGCGCGCGTGGATCACTACGCGCCGTCGACAACTCGGGTTCGTTTCCTTATGGGACGACCAGACGTTGAGCTTCCCATTGCTCGTCGTTCACAAGTCCACGCCTACAGTGGGCACGGATTGCCCTACAACTCGCGACTTTTTCTTATACTTGTACCATGAGAAGGCTAATTTCAGGATTCTAGGAGAACGGGAAGTAGCCTATGAATTTTGATTCCCTTGACAGTGTCGAAATACACGTTTTTTGCGACATAAAAGGTCGTATCTTTTTTTTCGTTAACTCAGAAATTTAATTTTTTCACAGCTTCAAGGGACCGCTGACCTGTGTAAATGGTTTTAATTTCAACTCGATACCTCCAAGCGTTCTCCAGTTAAAGGATCTTTACAGACAGACAGACAACAAAGTGATCCTATTAGGTTTCCGTTTTTTCCTTTTGAGGTACGGAACCCTAAAAAAGAAAGAAAGAAAAACTATAGAAACTAAACTCGTACATGTGGCCGCATCCACAACTTGCGTAGACAACTGTAAAGTTCAAGGACGTATTAAAGTCTCATTAAACTTCCCAACTCAGAGTTATACAAATCCCTATAAACAAAACTGAGTCTTGCTTTAAGCTGTCATAATCTTTATACCTATTAATTAACAGTCATAGGATGACGGGATGCAAGACTCAACTAACCTTTGCATCCAGTTTCTGACTGAAATCATTAATTTCTACGTAAAAAGGGTCGTCAACAGATTCAAATGACTCATTGTTCGTTGTGACGTCAAAGTCTAGTCTATTTCCATTTGATGCACAAAAATGAACCTGTATTGTTTTCGCTCTTTGAATAATAAATTGAGCGGGCGATTTAACGTCATACCATATGGGATGACGTAGTTTGCTTTAGGCACCTATTATATTGACAAAAACGTTGATTATATCTGATCCAATAGTCTTTAATGATCCCATTTGAACATAATGGAAAATATAGTATTCTATGTCCTGTGGATATGGTTTACCAGTTAGCCAAGGTTCATACAAAGGCAAAGAAGAATTTCATGAAAGCCCATCTTTGCTCGTGGTGCGTCCCCATGTAGCTCTAAGCCTAGGAGTTTGGGTACGCCATAATCATGGCGTTAAGTCCCCTCTTTGCGGAGTGGCTAGAAAGGCAACACGGCATCCTTACCTTCCGCATGACGCAGGTCCTCACCGGACATGATAAGTCCTGCACCGGTTTTGTGCGGAAGAAACGCGCGGGTGTCATCATTGTGTGGACCACCCGGAGGACACGGTGGAGCATACAGTAGAGGTGTACCCAGCCTGGGCAGAGCACCGCTATGTCCTCGTGGGGGCGATCGGCGGCAGTGTTCCCTCGCGCCGGGCCTTGGTACAGGCCATGGTCCAGAGCGAGGAGGAGAGGCAGGCCGTCGCCTCCTTCTGCGAAGCAGTAATGCTAGCAAAGGAGGAGGCCACACGTGCACGCGCGAGGCAATAGCTCTCACGCTTCAGCCGCCAGGATTACGATCCTGATTTCCAGCCACCGTAGCCGTAGGTAGCTCGCTGTTTGACCGTCCGGTAACAGTCCGGACCGAGCCCAAGTCGTCGACGGCGCCCAGTGTTCCACGCGCGCCTCAAGGAGATGTCAGCAACCGTAGGGGCTCTGGGGCCAAAGGTCTGATTCTGAAAGGAAGACTCGGCCCTGGTATGAAAGGCAACGAAGGAACAGGAGTAGGTTTTTAGTCAGTAAAAGTCTGACACTATCTCCCGCTCCGCCCAAGAGAGGGACGATTTTCCCACCGAAAAAAAAAGCTTAGGAGTTGTCTTTGATCCTAGACTGTGTCATAGATTTGATGAAGTCCATCCATCGCGTTGGAGAGCGGCTACGAGATCTTTTGCCTTCGATTTTTCCTTGCAACACCATCATCGAGTCCTTGTGAGGTGATAGATATGCTTGAAAAACTTAAGGATTCATATTTGCATAGATGATTAATCTCTTTTTGATATTGAGTTCTTTCAGGATCGAAGCATTGGTTCGGTGCGCAGGCCATGGGATTCTAAACATGCGTCTTCAGTCCCACATTTTCAGTATATAAGTATATTATACCTATAGTTATATTCCGATCCAAAAGTTTTACATATGTATGAGATATTGGGTTCCTATCCCACCTTAAGTGCGCTGGATTGGAGGAGACTCACTACCAGTACAAAATTAAAGACTCTGAAAACGAAATTCAACACTAGTTTATTTTATATTTAATTGTTTGTACACTTTACATACAGTTGTTTTATTTACAATTTTAAATCGTTTGATCACAGTTTTTTATTTGTTTACAGTTTTATCACTAATTACATTGTTTTGAAATACAAAAAGTTATTAGAAATAATTGTTCAAAGATATTTAGAGTTTAAATACTAACTTACAGAGATTTAGGCAGTAAAATACAGTTCTAGAAGCACTAAAAATACTGAACATTGATTACTGCAACAGGCAGAGCTTCGACTATGGTATAAGTACTGGAACTGGAACGAGAACTGGTGAAATTTTGTTTTTTGTGTATGGTTTCTCGCAGGTCAACCCAGGAGGTTGTGGCTGCTTAAACAGACTTGCCTGTGGCGGCCTCAATTCTAGAATCAAAGCCTCCAGCCAGGGCTTACTTAACTAACTTAAAAACTAAGCGACTACACGCTAAGGGCACCCCCTGTGGGGTATGGACCTCGGCTTAGGGCGTCGCTGGGGGAGGGCAGCAAGGGACAGGTTGAATCAATCAAAGTGGTGAAAAATACAAATTTTTGGGGTTCTATACCCTTTCACCTAGGCACAAGTAGTGGTTATGCTGATCCTTATTAATAAATTTTCCACTAATCAAATAAAACTCGGGTGAGATGTCCATTTCTCGATCGGACTCAGACAGGTTTCGACAAGTTCAGACATGTCGAGATCGGTTCATGGCTCCTAACACGACAAAGTTAGTATTATTTACAATATTGATTCTAAAGATCTTTCCGATGTTACAAATATAAATATCGGGCAAACATGAGATCTAAAATGCTTAATTAACATAGGTACAGTAAATGATCACTTATGAAAGTATACTTAACAATATTGCATTGAACTGTCTAAATACTTATAGTATGGAACATTAAAATTACACTATGTTCGCGCATAAGTGTCCTTCACATACACATTTTAAAAAGTTCACGTAGTCAAGACGTCCATGTGTGGGCGTCCTGCACAACATGATAGACACAATACAAGCTCTAAGTTTTGCACTGTCGATGCAGCTGTGATTCTTTGTCATAATAACATCAACATTGAGGTCAAATTACTCGTTTCTCGAACCTTGGACATACCTTTTTTGAAATACGTATGCATAATGAGTTCGTTGATATATTTCACATGACCAGACGGCTGGTCAAAGAGTAATGAACTCTGTTACCACAGCCGAATAAGATTTGGTTATTTTGTAGATAATGTCATACAGTCTCTGTCTTCTGGAAGTAATCTATACTAATATTATAAAGCTGAAGAGTTTGTTTGTGTGTTAATCTCAGGAACTACTGGTCCGATTTGAAAAATTATTTCAGTGTAGGATAGTTTATTTATCTAGGAAGGCTATAGGCTATATAACATCACGCTATGACTAATAGGAGCGGAGTATCGACAAAAAATGTTGCAATAACGGGGGAAAATTATTCCATTTGAGAGCTTCCGTTGCGTGCGCTGCGTAAACGGTTAAAGTTAAACAAAAATTATGTACTATAAAATTGTTTCCCTTTAAAACTTCTAAAAAAAAGTCCGCGACAGCATCTGTCTATCTTTTAAGATTGGCTCACTATAACCTTTTTTATTAAAAAAAATATTTCGAATTCTACGCGGACGAAGTCGCGGGCAAAAGCTAGTATCTTATATTTGATTAAATATATGCTAGCTGCCACCCGCGGCTCCACGCCCGACAAGTTACTTCCACCTTTCAATCAATTTTAATTTTTCAATTGTTTTCCCTATTATTTTTGGTATTTCCCTATTTTTTTATTCACAATCTTTTGTTTTACCCTATTTGTTGGGTTTTTCCATTTTTTTAAATGTTTTTCTCATTTTTTTTCTTTTACTCTATTTTTTTGGTTTTCCTTATTTTTTATTGCGCTTTGCATTAAAGCGAAAATAAAAATTATTAAAATTGGTCAAGTATTGTTTTAGTTTTAGCGAGACTAGCGAACAAGTAATTGACTTTTATTTATAAAATATAAGAAGATTTATTCCCTGAGACAATGAGACGGGGTCGTGATAGAACGCGAGGAGATGGCGGGACGAACTGGATTGATTTCACCAGAATTGAAAGGAAAAAGCGCGGCTTCGTAAAAAGTGGAATGAGACACAGTTTGAAAAAAATAATGATATTTTGTTTGATCAGAGTGGCATCACCCACGTACAGTCTCTTGGTCATTGCTTTACGCGTGTTACAAACATTTGAGACATCAAAAGTTAGGATTTTCCGAAGATTGCAAAACTGGTTCTTACCTAGTAAGGATTGATGTTGTCAGGTTATTGTAAACTTCGTAAGCGCTAATGAATCTAAAAATAAATCTTGCATTATATGGATTCCTAAATATATTATTTATTTATTTATTTATTTATATACACACAAACACTTAAAAACGAAAATAACAAAAGCAGACAGAAGAGCACAAAGGTACTGCTTATTTCAAATGAAATTTCTTCCAGCAGACCTGCGACAGGAGAGTTGGATGAGACCTGTAGACACAGTGTATACAAATAAGTTAGAAAATTAAAATATATATATATACCACTATATTATCAAATGCAATCAAATAATACATAATTATATATATCAATAACCGTATATAAAATACATTAATAGATACAATACATAAACTAAATTATAAAAATATATATCTACAAAATATAATTTTACGAGATGGTAGAGAGGTAAATGTTCTTTGACTAGCATCTTGAAGACAGATACACTTTTAGCGTCATGGATCATAGCTGGAAGTGAGTTCCACAGTCGTACCGCATGAAAAGAGAAGGAGTTGGAATAGAAATGGGTATTATGGGATGGGAAATTAAGATGGAATTTAAGGTGGGATCTGCAAGGGGCATCGGCAGGGCGATATATTGTACTATCAGGGCGTTACTTTCCGCCGAATTTGATGTGAAAATAAAAGGACATTTATTAATTACTCAAGGAGATATAAGAAAACCACTAAACTAACCCAGAAAGCACAGAATAACTAATTAATAAATAACACCAAAAATCAATTCAAATACAAAAAAAAAACATCAGATAATTTGTAATCTATCAGTGGCTTATTAAGAAAAATGAGTTTCTAGCTGTACGATATTTATTATAAACTAACGGATTCTGCAATTTGGCATCTAAACTAGGCAATCTGAAGAGAATCTTTAATCAAAAGATCTTTTGCTGGGTATCTCATGGTGTTGATTCGTCCACAGACTAGTATGCTCTAGTTATACCTAAATATACTCACCAAATGATCGTATGTGGTGAGTAGACAGGGTGTGTGTGAGTACACACACCCTACATTTACACCTACACTTAAATACTACACACATTCACCATAGGGTTCAGCTTTCTCATCTTGTTTCAGAAATAAATTAGTTTCTGTTTTCTTTGCTACCATTTGCTTAATGTTGAATTAAGCAAATGGTAGCAAAGAAATATTAATTAATGTTGAATGCCCTTTTTAATATAAATATGACTATGTTTGTTATGGAGAATCACTGATTTTTAAGTTACGGGCCCACACCTAGTATAAGAGTCAGAGTACCTACCTATAAAAAAAAAACTGTCGTTTTTTGTAACTACCTATGTATATGTCTTCAAGTTGCTGTGTGCATGATTAGCTAGATAGCCAGAAGACTATTTTTTATCATTTTTTTTTACATCTACTACAACATGGAAAATAAGACTCGTTTTCCGTGTTGTAGTAGATGTACAAAAAATTTAGTTAACTTAGCATATCATAGCATAATCAGCCTTTTAATGTTCCCACTGCTGGGACTCAGGCCTCCTCTCTAGGAGAGGGAATGGGCTGTAATCCACCACGCGGGCCCAGAGCTGGTTGGTGGCAGGATATGCTGCAACCAAAATTGTAGTATCTATTGTACCATATTCTGACAATAGTACATTTTATTACAAGTGCAGAAAGTTTGTCATTGCGACCGAGGTGGAATTCGCACGAGCCGCAGGCGAGTGTGTTATGGAGCCGAGGGCTGCAGTGACAAATTTGCATGTGTGTCAAACGACTTTTTTCAATACACTTACGAAGAAATGAATAAACGGGGGTTGACCGGCGACTCATGGGGGTCGACGCGCGCCTAGCCTGATGCGATACATGTAATAATATTGTCGCGGGGGACAGCACGCGCTATTTCTGGACTAGAGCGGAAAGCAGTCTATTGCGTGCCTAAAAGCGGGTTTTCAAGTAAGTGTATTGAAAATAAACATTATTGATTGATTGATTGAATGTCACATGTCTTCGAATTTTTGGTTCTAGGAAATGCCGGTTTCCTCACGATGTTTTCCTTCACCATTGAGAGCAATGATGATGAAATAAATTACACAAAATAATGCGCCTGGCTGGGTTTGAACCCGCGACTCGTAAGTCGGGGCCGTTACCACTCGGCCATCACTGCTCTCCGTTCATAGTTTCCTATAGTTCTAGTTTACTATAGTAACCATACAAAAACATTTATGATTTAGAAAATTAGAGGTCTCAGTACAGTACCTTGAAGTACCCTCATTTTTAACCATAATCTTGTCGAGTCAAAATAATGAATTGCATTTTTATGTAATTGTCTGAATACTAATCACATAATAAATTGTTCATAGCAATTAGCATTAGCATTGTTCGCTAAGCTTTGTACATTTAAAACATCCCTTTCTAGGTTTAGGCAAAACGTTGCAAATTCGCAATGTCACTTCGTCTTTTGCTTCTTGCATCTAGCAAAAATTAGGTCGCCACCACTAGATCATCGGTCTACCTTGTTGGAAGCCTACCAACACTACGTTTTGCAGGAGGTATACGGTCACTACTTCAGATCCTTCATTTCCATCGGTTAACCGTCCTGTGAGCAATGAGCCTTGCCAATAGCCATTTAAGTTTGGTTTTCCTGTAGATTTGTGTACTTCTCCGAAACAAAAACAATAACTTTGTAGTTTTTTTTTGTGCACGGTAACTACCTACCTTAAAAACATCGTGAGGAAACCGGCATGTCCTAGAACCAAATTCGAATAAAAAAATTCGAAGACACATATATGTATATGTCATCTACTAACCCGCACTGGGCCCGCGTGATAGATTACGGCCCATTCACTCTCCTAGGGAGGAGGCCTGAGTCCCAGCAGTTGGAACATTATAAGGTTACTTATGCTGTTATGTTATTCTTACTAATTACCGAGCGTTAATGCAGAAATTGTTGGTAATCTACTATTGTACCTACTATAAATTATATTATAACAATTCTGTGCTCAATTATTTGTGATAACGAGTATTGCTTCGTTTGCCTCCTTTAGATTATTGCCACGTAATTTTATAGGTAGAGTAATGTTTGCAGATACAAGGATATATTATACATGCAAACATACATTCGACCGACTTATAACGCTCGCTACCTGCTAGGAATATTGAGTTCTTGCACCAATGTTGGTTTTTAGCAAGGTACGGTGCAAATAAAGTTGAACCCACGATTTTAATTTCTAATTCTTCTTCTACTTTCATAATATTGTGCAGTTACTACTCGTATATTGTCGTTTCCAATTAACACAGAACTTAAACATAACTGGCAAACGTATATTGTTATGTACTATCCACTCATTTATTATTATTATTGCATTTATTTATTTTTCTATACATATCATATATATTTTTAAATATTTCTTTAGAAAAATAACATTAAAAAAAGCATTTAAAAATATAAAAAATAGTAGCCGACCGGCATCGGGAACAGGGTCCAAACTGCCGGCGGTCAGGGCTTCTGAGAGAGGAATTTCCTAACGATACGCGCCGTGTCTAGGAGTACTGCTTTCTGGATCAGGCCCTTGATCCAGCTGCCTAACGAGAGCCTCCTCAGATGTTGTTCGAGGCTCTTGGCTATTAAGCCATTGGCCGTTACGACTATCGGCACAATGATTGCTCTATCCACTTCCCACATGTCGACAACCTCGCGAGCTTAATTTGCTTATCTTTCTCAGCTTTCACGAGGTTCTCCTCATGAGGGACCGCTATATCAACAATCATTGTGCGACGCTCTAGTCGATCTATCACCACTATATCAGGTTTATTGGCAACAATAGTCCTGTCAGTGATGATAGATATTATTATTATTATTGTGCTTTTGGGTACAATCTTGACTGGTCTACTCTGTCCTATCATAACTATTATTATTGTAATATAAAAATATTGTAATATCACTTTTTTTTTTAAGGTGTATCCATTAAGTTTTTTGCAGGTTCTTTTTCATAGGAAATGACCAATTAGAACCGTACACTAGCTTCTGACGTTTTATATGTGCCCAAGTATGCCTATATAGCATAAGCATAATCAGCATTTTTAATGTTCCCACAGCTGGGACTCAGGCCTCCTCTCTAGGAGAGGGAAGTAAGCAAGTAGGCATAGGCCTACTTGCTTACTTCCCTCTCCTAATTAGACAAAAGTGTGTACACCTTATAAATAAAATATTTTATTTCACATAGGTGAAATAAAATATTTTATTTATAAGGTGTACACACTTTTGTCTAATTCTTTAAAGGCGTGAAGTTGGGTGATTGTATGCCTACTTAATATTTTTTTTTCGTAATTTTTTCATTTGCTTTTCATTTTTTTTGGTTTATTTTTATGATTGCTGTCTTAATATTTGCAGTAATTAACAAAAATATTGACAAACCAGATTGCTCGAAAGATATACATCTTTCGAGCAATCTGGTTTGTCAATATTTTGTGGCTCTGGAATGCGAATAGCAACTGAAAGTGAAGGAACACAAGAGGTATTTAGAGTGGGAAAAGTCATTTGATGATTTCGCACCGAAAAAAATGTTAGGAGTGATGTGGCACGTGGCATTTGTAGTTGAAACATCAGAAGCGCGAACACTGTCATAAGGAGTGGACGTATCGTTATTTCCACTCAATTATGTAATCATGCCCCAAAACAAAATAGTATCTGTCAAATGGGTACTCAAGCCTCGTGGCATTAATAGGCACATTGTATAAGTTGTCTAGCGATTTTAAACCGACACCGTCGTTGTACGTTAATATATTTAGTTACTTAAATAAGCATTCTACAACTATTTAACATTTCAACGTGGAGACCAGTTTGATTTCCGTTGGCCTCTTTATCAATTATTTTCTGTGGCAGATATGTGAACCATGCTCTCTAGTTGAAACATGTAAATAAAGTGTTATTAAACATAAGTACTTCTGATGACGAAGAGAAACCGGCTAGGGTTCAGCGATCGCAAGAACTCGACGTACAGAAGATTCGCAAATGTGTGCGGAACCCATACTGGTTATTCCCCAGCTTAGCAACTTATAAAGTGGTTTTTCCTGCGGCACGTATATATAAAGTTTTATTAGTCATAAGCAGCCATTTGTGACTGTATCGCAGAGACGGTGTGGTCGTGTTTCGATCAGCAGCGACTGGCGAAAATCTCACAATGTCGGACAGTGATGATGTGCATTACAGCAAAATTCCCGTGCCGAACACCACAGCTTTTCGACCACCTCTCGTGTCTATCCTTGTGGAGTATATCGTGCTTGTGTTGACTCTCGCTGCCTTTATGTATGGAGTGACATCATGGTGCCTCATCAAGAAGTTCCGACACTTCAGAAACTTTGTCTACATCAACGCCATCGTATCCAGTTTACTGCGACTAATGACAGTGTCGATCATCATACCTGGTGTTATGCAAATTATTGTGATTGATGACAAAGATATTTTAGATATATGCCGCTATATTTGCACATACTTCTCAGCTGTACAGAATTATTGGATGTTGGTGATATGTTATATATTTTACGTGGATATTGTGAAAGTTTTTAGAGGACATGTGAATAGGAAGTACTTAAAGTGTTGTTTGTTTGCCTGGGGCATACCTTTCATGACTTTTCTTTTGTATTATGTATTCTTGTACTTTAATGAGAGGCATATACACGTGTATTCAGCCGGTTCTACTATGGATTTTGTCGCTAATTCTGTGGAAGTTTTTATAATAGTGTCTCCTTTAATGATTAACTGTTGTTTATACGGTGCTGTTTTGTTTGCTCTTTGTAATTGTTTCAAACCGAAAGCGACTACATCGACAAACAACTGGCGTCGCTTTTACATAGCTACGTTGTTGTTTCTCTTGAGTGATGTTTTAGTGTTGTCTTCTTTCATATGGGATATTATGAGTATTACATTCACATTAAGAGCAGTCATGTCGAAATTGCAACAAATAGCGATTGACTTATTTCTGCCTTTAGTAAGAAGTAATCGAGAATTATGGCAGCATTTCTTCGCGCAAAAAATGGCTACGAATATTCCGTGATTGAGATGCATTCATTAAATTTGCATTATTGGAATTGTTAACGTCAATGTTTGACGCGATTGCTGAGCAAAATTCAAAATACAAAAAGAAGGAAGTTCTTTTGAACGTGTTTGTTTTTTGTAAGTACCAAGCTTTTGTAGGTAATAAATGTGTGTTGATTCATCAAATGTAAAAAACCCGAGATTATCATAACGTTGTGATGTGTGGTGAAATAATGTCTACATCTATAAATAGTACCTACTAAGAAACTAAGGAAAATACTGTAGGAAGGTACGTAGATAATGAATAAACATCTAGGTGTGAAAATAAATGTGTTGTAATTGTAAAAAACTGTATTTATTTTAAATAAACTGAATAGGTTTTTGAAATGCCACGAGTAGGTACATTGTGCGGAATTGTTAGTAAAAATCACCGCAATCCTGGAACGCAAAGGGCAGCTGAAAGAACACGGGTGCATTAGTGTGCGTTATTAGTCAGTTAAAGTCTGACACTCCCTCTCGCTACAGCTAGAGTGGGAAGAGTATTGGTGATATTCCATTTTAAAGAAAAAAATGGCGTTGTTGGTTGTAAACGATAATAGGACACAGTCCATGACTTTTTTTTTAAATTTTGATATGCGTTTATAGATTTTAATAAATTGTACAGTCAGCAAGAAAATGGGTTATTTTTACAAAAACTTGTTGCTATTATTTAAACATAGATACGAAGTATAAACAATTTTTTAACCTAATATTCATAGAAAAATGTTTCTTAAAAAAATAACTGTTACCAACTGTTGCAAATTTTAAAATAAAATGTATGTCTTTTTTCTGGCAACTTTTTCTTTTGGATTTTTCATAGAAAAATTTCGATGCATTTATGGGGGTAATTGGGACCAAAAACAGGGAGGTCATACCGATCAGTTTTTTTTAACCATGAAGATAAAGTGTCAATTAAAACTATTTTTTTATTTCATTTACTGTACGGTCCAGCCTTAGTTTGCGCCAACAGTTTCACCGCGAGATATTTGCAAACCTATGCTTAATTTCGAGAAAATAAAATTGTTCATATCTCTCAAAAACAGCTAAAATTTACCTTTTCTATTGGCAGGATTTACAAAATTTTATAATTTATTTTTTATTTTTCTCGAAATTAATGATAATGGTGATGGAGATTCTGATATAAAAACAACGCTGATAGTCCACGGATGCTGATGCTGATATTCACAACAACCCTGTACTTGTTCTGCATACCTCTAAAGACCCTTTTTTTCTATCCTATGGAAATTGGTCATTTTCTATATTTTTAAACTTTTCAAAATAAAACTTTTTAGAAAAAAAAAATAACCGACTTCACTAAAACAAAAACACTAAAAGGATCAAAATAACTTTAATTTCGGATGTCGGTGTTTCTCGGTATTGTTTGTTTCTTATTTAACACCGACTTCCGAAATTAAAGTTATTTTGATCCTTTTAGTGTTTTTGTTTTAGTGAAGTCGGTTATTTTTTTTTTCTAAAAAGTTTTTATTTCACACTTTTTAGTTACGATACACTTATAAACAGAGTGCCTATTTCTCATGACAATTCCAATTAACCCAAATACTGCTAGGTTACATTGTTTTATTATAAAGTTCCTGTGTCTACCTTCCTCCTTCCGGCTCCATCATCAGATCAGTTCGATAGTACCTTATAGCCAAAGAGCATCTCACGACAATTCTAATAAGCCCAAACACGGCTAGGATACATTGATTAATTACGGAGTTCCTGTGCCTACCTTCCGGCTCCATCATCAGATCAGTTCGATAGTACCTTATAGCCAAAGTGCATCTCATGACAATTCTAATAAGTCCAAACACGGCTAGGTTACATTGATTAATTACGGAGTTCCAGTGCCTACCTTCCGCCTCCATCATCATCATCAGATCACTTCGATGATACCATTTTCAACGTAACTATTCAGAATCATTCATTTATTTGTATTGTCATAGTCGCTTAACTATATCTTCATTGTGATATCTATTTGAGTATGAAGTTCCGTTGACCATTTCTGGTCTTCTTCATCAGTTCCACTTCATCAAATGTTACTTTTTGACTGTAAGTGCTTAAGTTCTTGATGAAAATACTAAAATTACCATAGGGTTGCCTATAACTTTTGAGGAGTTCCCTCGATTCCTCATGGAATCCATCATCAGAACTGGATTTTGAAAAAAATGGGACCAATCTGAAAGCATATCCTATAAAGAGAAAAAAAAAATTTGCACGTCGGTCCATAAACGACGGAGTTCTGAGGTAACAAACATAAAAAAAAAAAAAAAATACAACCGAATTGATAACCTCCTCCTTTTTTTTGAAGTCGGTTAAAAATGTAATCTATTTTTCTAGGAAAAAGCGGAACCCTTATAGGATCACTTTGTTGTCCGTCTGTCTGTCTGTCTGTCAAGACCTTTTATCTCAAAAACTGGAGTGGAGTTATCGAGTTGAAATTAAAACTATAATTATTATATTTAGGTCTGCGGTCCCTTGAAGCTGTGAAAAAATTAAACTTGTAAGTTAACGTAAAAAAAGGATACGGTCGTTTATGTCGCAAAAAACGTATATTTTGACACTCTCAAAGGAATCAAAATTCATAGGGTACTTCCCGTTGACCCAGAAACCTGAAATTTGGCATAAAGCAAGGTCTTATAGCACAAATATAGGATTAAATCTGAAAACAGTAAATTTGTTGTTACATATGTGACAAAAAAATAACAAGACTAAGACTTTTTTTGCAATTCAGAAAAATCTTCCGAGTCTCCATTCGGAAGTTGAACTATTTACATATGTAAGTTTGTACGGAACCCTTAGTGCGCGAGGCCGACTTGCAGTTGCCCAGTTTTTTAATCTTCAAAATTCATCTCCTAATATTGTTTTCCTGTACTTACAATAATTAAGGTCCTGTTACCCTTCCTGCCCCATCTCAAACATCCACCCTGTATTTTCCTATGTACATTTTGTGTGGGGTTTTGAAAGATTCAGGATAACTACACTTACATACATGAGCATTATGAGCAACTAAATTTCCCAATTCATGCCAGTTTTTCTAGGTACAACTACGATAAATGAACACCGAGTAATTTTTTGTTGCCCAGGGTGCAAAATTAAAAGACTCATTACATTGCCCTTTGCTTGACTTAAAGTCAACCAAAGCTATGCTCGGAGTTTCCTTACGTGATCCCAGGAGAACAAAGGTTGGCGACATCTCTTGTTACAACGATAAACTTTAATTCGATGAAACATTACTTTCAGAACTGATGTCGGCATGTTCCATAACATTCTACCCCAACCAAATAGTGACAATGCGAAAGATTTGATCGAATTCATGGCACATGTCTTGTACGTATAATTGTTTAGGATACGATGAGACTGACATACGCTATGCGCAAAAGTCCCTATAAATAAATAAATAAATATAAAAAAAACTTTACCTCAAAACTGCTAATACGAACTTCTATTATTTTGATATAGACCCTGCCTTCGGTCAAGTTAAAACAAAGGACATTACCTACCTCTTTACCAATTCCTGTTGTTGTACAACATGGTCCATAATAAACGTAGATTCTGAAAGTAGTATGTTCAGAATCGGGTACTGAATAGATTTCAGCAATTTTAAAAAACCGGGCAAGTGCGAGTCGGACTCGCGCACTGAGGGTTCCGTACAAACTTACCCATGAAAATAGTTCAATTCCCGAATTGAGTTACGAAGATTTTTCCGAATCGCAAAAATGTGTTTTTTGTGACGTAACTATAAATTTACAGTTTTCAGATTTTTCCCTATACTTTTGCTATAAGACCTTGCTTCATGACAAATTTCAAGATTCTAGGTCAACTGAAAATACCCTATGAATTTTGATTTCCTTGAGTGTCGAAATACACGTTTTTTTGCGAGATAAACGACCGTATCTTATTTTTCATTAATTAATTCAGAAGTTTGATTTTTTCACTGCTTCAAGGGACCGCAGATTTGAGAGATTTGAGTAGGTACATGGTTTTAATTTCAACTCGATACCTCCAAGCGTTCCCAAGATACAGGGTATTGACAAAAAGACAGCCAGACAATAAAGTGATCGTATAAGGGTTCCGTTTTTTCCTTTTGAGGTACGGAGCCCTTAAAAGGTATTTTTTATCTTGAAAAAATCAAGAATTATTTTATTAGGTTAATAAAATTACCTATTTCGATAATATAATCCTACTAATATCATAAGTTTGTATGGTTGTATGTTTGTCTCCTTCACGCAAAAACTACTAAAAGTATTGTATTACAGGACAAGCGATTTTGATGAGTTTGTATGAGTAACTCATTCACGTTCGTGAGGTAATACATTGTACCACTTCAAATGAGGTGGGACAATGTCTCAATAACGTGATAATTCCTCGATATTGTGGCAATGTCATATCGTTACTACACATTAAGCCATTAGTCGTTATGTGACAGGCCTTTTTGAACTATTAACACAAAACACATTTTGAGGCTTTGAGGTGAGCTTAGAAGTATGAGGGATTATATTGGAAACTATCGTATTACCTTCTAAGACATAGGTACATGAGTTCAACAAACAAATCGCAGTTGAACTTCTAAGTAGGTATTAATAATAAATACAATTTGTGCGTCAAAATAAGTAAACAACGTACAACAAATGATATAAAAATGTATTGAACAAAAAAAAGGTTACTTAATATAATCTATACATATAATAAAACAGTAAAATTATTTTGCGATGGTATTAATTGGCTCAAAAACTACTGAACCGATCCTGTTCAAATTTTGCATACATAATCCTTATAGGTCAGGGCAACTTTTAGGCTATAAATTGTCACGCTATTTGCTATGGGGGGTGAGCAATAATCCAAAATGTCGATATTGAACGACATTTGCGAGTTCGATCCCCAGCTACAGTTAAAAATTTTGTCATTATTTTATCTTCTTTTTTGTAATAAAATAACTTTTACCATTTTTTCAAAATAAAATTGATATTTCTATTCGATATCTTCTAAATATTTTGTAAAAACTAATCTAAACACATAATAAAATCAAAGCGGCGAGTAAAATCACGTACTATAATGTTGTAAATATGGCACCACACGCACTTCAGATACTCGCAACGCCATCTAAAGTCTCAAAGTAGAAATAATGATAACAAAGACAGTTGAACTTCATATTTGATTTGATAGATGGCATTGTGTATTTTACGTAATTTTCTGACTGGCGGAAGAATGAACATCGCCCAAGTTTGCAGACAGTTCTATTGTTTAAAATTGGACGAAAACCGTTATAACCATAACGGTTTTCTGGAGTTAGACGGAGGCATTTTTAATCCTACTGCTTTTTTTCCCCCGTGGTTGTAACAAGCTAATTGACCGTGATTATTTAAGGGTTACCAACCAAAGGCGATAAAAGTAAACACTTATATGTATTTAATTATTGACTTTAAAGTAACACGGCCAAATTTTCGGATGGGGTAGCATGGCCCCTTGCGTTGGAAGGCCCCCAGGTGGACCTATGACCTGGTGAGGGTCGCGGGAATCCGATGGATGTGAGACACACAGGACCGGTAATTATGGCGACACTTGGGGAGGCCTATGTCCAACAGTGGACGTCTTTCGGCTGAAATGATAATGATAATGATGGCACCTTTTTTTTTCTTTTTTTAAGGGTGGAAGTCATCCAATGACTTCTCCCGTTCTGGTTGGAGCGGGAAGGTGTGTCAAACTTTTACTGACTAAAACCACACCTGTGTCCTTCAGTTGCCCTTTACAACATCTCTTTGAGGAGCGTGTGGATCACTACGCGCTGTTGACGACTGGGCTCGGTCCGGTCAATTACCGGACGGCCGGACGGCTAACTACCCATTGCTGGATGTCCGCAAGCCCGCGTCTACCGTGGCTGGTCGTCGGAGTCGGAATCTCGGCTCGGCGTGAGGACGTTCGTGAGGCCTCCTCCTTCGCTAGCATTACGGCTTTGCAGAAGGAGGCGACCGCCTGCCATTCCTCCTCGCTCTGGACCATAGCCCGGCGCGAGAGGTGACTGACGTCGATTGCCCCCACGAGGACAAGCCGGTGCCCTGCCCTTGCAGGGCACACCTCTATACGCTCCACTGTGTCCTCCGGGATGATGGCACCTTGCGGCCTAATAATGGCGTGTTTTATTATTAGCAGTCATAGATAGGCTTCATATAAAACGGGGTCGAAAGTGGTTTTCGTTCCTGATCACAGTTCGACAACGTATGATGTATCTAAATTTCCTTGTAGCCTTACGTCGACATCCGTACGTTACCTCCTTGCAGTGAGTGGTGACCAACACTGGAACAACCCTCTGAGGGAGGCCAGTCTCAGGGATAACACTAATCGGCTGCAACATTTGTTTACCGGAATTTCATTGTTTTTCACAAGCTCAGGGCTGTTGAGGGTGTTTCACGCGGTTTCTGTTCCGGATTCGGTTGGAAGTACCCTGATTCGAATCGCCCGGAGGACCCGGTGTAGCATGCGGTGGAGGTCTATCCCGCTTGGGTGAAACGCCGTGTCTTCATAGAGGCAATCGGCGTCAGTGACCTCTCGGTTTGGCCATCAATATGCGAGTTCGATTAGACGGGGATACACGCGTTAAAGATTTCGCCGAAATTTATTCAAAAGTTGGAGACTCTTCATAGGGTAGTTTCCACTATGGAATAACATTTGTCTGATATATGAGGACGTCAGTCAAATACTTACACACCAAAAAATCCTAGGTAAATGAACAAGTAATTTTTGCGCCCAAAATTAAAGCAAGCATGCTGTCGCAAATTCTCCATGAGTATTGTTGTAAAGGAAGATAGTTGATGATGATGGTAGTTTTAAGATTCACTGGCTTTTTGGCTTTGCACTATCAGTGCACGTTATCCAGCTGAAGGTCGGTGTCCCGAATATGCTCCTTCGTTTACCTCTACCAAAGCTGTCTAACGGCATTTTTTCCACCAATCGCCTCCATGAGGACACGGTGGCGCTGGCGCTCCTACCAAGCGGGATTGACTTCCACCGTAAGCTCCATCGTATTCTCCGGGCGATCCGCATAATGGTGAGACCCGAGTGTTTCTTTTCGCTGAATTCGATACAGATACCTCCCGAAACACCCACATCCGGTGAGTCCTGCAGAAAGAGAGGATGCCGTGACGCCTCTGTGGCCACTCCTCAAAGACAGGCATTACCGCTGCGATTGTGACGTGCTCACTGTGACAATGTTGTTTTACCAGAACATAAACCAGAAACATACATAAACTAGTGCCTTTCCCTTGGGGTAGGCAGAAATACCAACTGCTACGACTCTTACATACTCTTTCTATTCTTTGACGTTCATACATTTGGATCTGGACGAGTACATAACATGTTTCCTGAAAGTAATTTGCGTTTTTACCTTTAACCGTTTTATGTAAAAGTACAATAAATAATTACGATGCTTTCAGAATGAAATGGAATGACAAAATGATTGTACAGTTTTACGAACTTAACGCAGACGAAGTCGCGGGCAACAGCTAGTTATATATAAAATAGCAACATTGCCACCTTTTTTCCGTTGAGTTTGTTCCGTCTCTCGGTTATCACCTGACCAGATTTTGAAAAAAACCCTCTCAGATGAGTTAAAGAGTATGTAAAGCTAACGCTTTAAAATGAGTCTTATAAATTGTTCGTGTTGACGTGTTCACCGAATGAACCAATCACAGATAACGAAGCGACGCGCTTCGATAATCGCTTGCACTCGCTCACTCATCTCGCGTAATGCGTACTAGGTCATTCATTCGTATTTTGTCACAGTGAAGCGGTACAAAATATTTTTTTGAGGTGTTGGGACATTCAGTCATACTGTATGGGACATTTGAAGTGCCTCTTGTATGTCCTACCCAACACTAGGCGGCAGTCATGCGTTAGCATTCAGACGGGAAGGCTGTGTCGCTCGCCGCTCCGCTCCCGCTGTCAAACGAATGCGCGCTACGCATGTGTTGGCGCGAATATTTACGAACATTTTGTTTATATTAGTGTGAGTTTATAGGCTAGCTCGCTGCAGGGGACCCAATATAATACGACACAGATTCCGGTTGGCAGTTAGTTGCTCGGTGCGGTACCACTTCATCATCATCATCATTTCAGCCGAAAGACGTCCACTGTTGGACATAGGCCTCCCCCAAGTGTCGCCGCAATATAAACGGTCCCATGTGTCTCGCATCCATTGGATACCCGCAAATCTTACCAGGTCAAAAAAAAAAACCAGGTCATCGGTCCACCTTGTAGGAGGCCTTCTAAGGCTACGTCTTCCGGTACGTGATCGCCATTCCAGAACCTTTCGGGCCCCAACGGCCATCCTTTCTGCAACGATTATATTATACACTAGCGTCCCGGACCCCCGTCTTCGCACGGGTGCAATGCTGATCACTTCATAGTATAAAACAAAGTCGCTTCCCGCTGTCTGTCCCTATGTACGCTTAGATCTTTAAAACTACGCAACGGATTTTGATGCGGTTTTGTCCAGCATTGCACCAGGGCGGGTCGCTAGTACTAAATATACTACAGAATGTCTTTATACACAACGTTCACAGATTTTTTGGCATTAGACAATACAAACATGTTTTCTTTTGAGGTTACTCTTGAAAGAGCGACATATAATTGGCCATGTGAAAAACATTCAACGCTCAAATCTGAGCCTGCAACGTTGAAAGTTTGACCCTGCGATTTATTGATGGTCATTGCAAAAGATATCTTTAGCGGAAATTGTAGGTATATTAGATGATCAAACGAACTTACCTGTGATGTTCGATCATTATTATACGTAGCTTCGTTCGAAGATATATTATACTAGCTGTTACCCGCGACTTTGTCTGCGTCAAGTTAGTAAAAATGCACAAACGTAATTAATAATTCTGTGCTTGTGATTCGTGCTAAAAACATCTAATTCAAATAACGGAAATTAATTTCAGTAAATATATTATGTAAAATGTATTTCTTATGTCCAGATATATAATTTACTTTATTTATTTGACTCACCAGTAATAGAATACTCGTTCATGATATACATCAAATAAATTACTTATCATCATCAATAAACAGAAACAGACATGTTGAGGTCGAAGTAGTTGATAAACTGTGGTTCTACCTACCCCTAAAAGGAAAAGGTGATAGTTTAAGTTTGTTTTTGGTTTATTCTATGATGAAACAACGCTGTATGATTTTAATATGATTGGTTCATTATAATAGACTAAAAGTGTATTAAACCGTTGTTTTCTTTTAACAACACTAAATAAATGTTATTTAACGTAGGCTAGAAAAAAAGTGGATAAAGTAGTTTTCAAAATGTTAAATGTTGCCAAAATGTATAAAGAGTCTGTACGGATCTTGTTCTGAGGTCAATATCCACAGTTTTTAGTGTCTGCACGTTTTACTTTTAGGAAGAAAATCATCAAATACCTTCCCCCGCTCTGGGTAAAGCGAGAGTTTGTGTCAGACTTTTACAGACTGAAACCGACCTGTGTTCCTTTAATTGCCCTTAGTGTTCTAGAGCTACGGTAACTTGCACGCGGCAGCAAATCTTCTTTCTTTGAGGAAAAGAGAGGACGCTGTGGTGTCTTTCTAAAGACACCACAGCGTCCTCTCTTTTCGCCTGATGAAGATCTCTAGGGCCAATGCCTGCTAGAGCTATGAGATTTTTCGAAAGAATTACCTCCCATAAGAATTTGCCTCGATGATATTTCTCTGCAGACTTTTAGCCGGGTCCGATGCAACTTTGGCGGAGGTGAATTTCGAAGGAGCATAATCGGCTTCAGCCCATCTTCAGCTGGATAACTGCTAGCGATTAAAATACTACAGAGTAACCTACGATGTCATCTTGCTCCACAACTGTACTTATAAAGAATTTGTGAAAAAATTGTTGCAGTTTGATGTTGACTTACATAACGTCGAATTTGAAACAGAAACCTCTCGAAACACCCTAATACCCCCTCATTACTCCGTGTTTGTGACTCCACAAAACTATAAAATGACAACGAACAAATGTCGCAACCAATTGGGGCTGTGACTGACTCTGGCATCCGTCAGAATGTTGTCCCAGTGTTGATCACCACTCACTGACCACTCTTAAGGAGGTAACGTCCAGTTGTCGACTTAAGGCTGCAAGTAATGTAGGATACATCATACGTAATCAAACTATCTTCAGGAACGCAAACCACGTCGGGGCCTTGTGTGAAATATGTCTTCATGGGTTTTTCATGAAATTCTTAATGATCTTCAATTTTTGGAATCTTTGAAATTAGGTACTTGTTCCAAACAGTAGGTTGTGGTCAAGTCCGAGGGAGAGACTACTTGAAGTACTGGTAACCTTCACGAACTGCTCAAGAAGCATCTTTCTGTGATTAAGTACCTACCTATATTTGCTGGTTTTTTGGGGGTCCTTCCGAAACATCTACGTTCGATGAAGACCTGCGTCAGGCGGAAAGAGAGCCTTTTTAGACATTCCTCAAAGAAGGTATTTGCTGCCGCAATTGTGGCGTGCAAGTTACCATAGACCTGGAACGCTAAGGGCAACTAAAGGAACACAGGTGGGTTTCAGTCAGTAAAAGTCTGGTACTACCTCTCGATTTACCCAGAGCGGGGGAAGGTATTTGATGATTTCCTACCTAAAAGCAAAAGGTGCACACACTAAAAACTGTGGGTATCGACCTCAGTATCAACTCCGTGACTCAGACTATTTATACATTTTGGCAACTGAAAACTACTTTGTCCACTTTTTTTTGATACTTAGCCTACGTTAAATAACATTTATTTATTGTTGTAAAAAAGATAATTCTACGGTATAATATACTTTTAGTATATCTAATGAACCAATAATTTTAAAATCATAAGGCGTTGTTTTATCATAACATAAACCAGAGAGAAACATACATAAAACCCACTCCTGTTCCTTCTTTGCCATTGTTCCAGGGCCCCGTGAATCTCTTTCGTATCACCCATGGCCCCAATAGGCTTCGACCTTGCTGGGCCCCTACGGTTGCTGACACCTCCTTGAGGCGCGCGTGGAACACTACGCGCCGTCAACGACTTGGGCTCGGTCCGGACGGTTACTGGACAGACGGACGGTGAGCTACCCATTGCTCGCCGTCCACAAGCCCGCGCCTACGGTGGCCGGAAATCGGGATCGGAACCCCTCGGTTTGGATCGGCTGGGTCGCGAGGGTTATTGTCTCGCGCGTGCGGCCGCCTCCTTTGCTAGCATTACTGCTTCGCAGAAGGAGGCAACCGCGCCCAAGGCCCACCGCGCTTTACGCTATTACAAATCTTGTTATGATAAAATGACTGGACCTAACTGCGGTTTATTTTCGTAAATATTTTTGGCATTTACGAAGCAATTAATTAGAATTCAATAATTTTTATAAATAGGTCTAGAAATAGATTTGCTGATTTCGTGATAACGCCATCTATTGCTGAAAAGCTTAACCTTACCTTTATCACACACTGAGGCTCTACCACGAGCTCATAACGTGATCCATTTTACGACCTAAACTGGACTGTTAAAGGGATGGAGCTATATAGGGTGTATAGCTCCATCACTCTTTTTCGCTCGTACGTGTGACATTTTGACATTATCATGGTAAGGCCCCTGGCCACCTACCGAGCGATAGTTAAATAAATAGTTTGACAAATTTAATTCGTGTGTTTGCTATTCAAAGCCAGATGGCGTCACTGAGGCATAGGATGACAGTTTTTCTAAGACATTTTTTCTGATAGACGGTCTATTGTATCTCTTTAGATCTCTTTGTAGACGTTTGAATGCATAACCGCTGGATTTCTGTCTTGTATAGTGAAGGTCAGTATAATCTGCCAAACTGCTTCGAAAGTGCTGATGTAGAAACCAGACTGTCGATAAAAATAATAGTAAGAACGCAAAAATATGCAAAAATTTCTTGTTTACAGTAAAATAAAACAAAACTATCACAAAAAAGAAACCGAGTTTTGAACCACTATCCCCTTACGTGCCGATCTAATCCAGACACGACTGCACTACGGTGTTCGTTGACTTTTGAGTAAAATAGGTGTTCTTATATAAACGTCATCATTGTCTGCTTAACCCTTTGTCGATGATAGCGTGATGATTTTCATCTCAGATATTAAATTTGTAGCTAAATGAAAAAAATAAATATTATTTTCGTTTTTCCACTTAGATTTTATTACATGTTTGATTACTTTTTACAAAAATATGGAGTAAAAATGTCTAAGATGTGTTAAAAATATGCTAAAAGTCCTATTATTATTGTAATCGAAGTACCATCGCATATTATATACAAAAAAGACGACAAAATACTCACAAAAATTATTACTATAACTGGGGATCGAAGTCACGGCAAATCGTTCAATATCGACATTTTGGAATATTGCTCACCCCCCATAGCAAATAGCGTGATAATTTATAGCCTATGTCCTTTCTCAAGCTCTATTCTATCTTTGTACCAAATTTCATCAAAATTGGTTCAGCGGTATAAGCGTGAAAGCGTAACAGACAGACAGACAGACAGACAGACAGACAGACAGACAGACAAGTTACTTTCGCATTTATAATATTAGTATGGAAGTATGGATTTAAACATGCAGCTCCTTCCGATGCTAGGCGAACCAATCGCAGCTTTTCAGAGCCTAAAAGCAAAAACAAAACGCACCGTATCCTGCGAGTACTTATCTGACAGGTGTCAGTTGTCAAATGTCATTCTTTTAGAGTTGGAGATAAATCTTAAGTTTAGCTGGGTAGGGTAGGGAGGGTTCCCTATATCTTCGTACGAAGCTACGTATAATAATGATCGAACATCACAGGTAAGTTCGTTAGATCATCAATTAAACTGAATTTGTTCGAAGATATATTATATTTAACCATGCAGATGTTAAGAGTCTACTTAAAGCAAAATTATGATTTTTAATATCAAACAAATATATTTCAGGAACCAAAATCTCTTAGGCACTTATTAGGCTCTTAATATAATGGTAATATGAGACAATCAGTCTTTTTTGACATACTTATTCATTTTATATTATTTTTGTATTGTTTATTTGTGTATGTCTATTTTTTTTTATAATTATTTTAAACATATTAAGGCATTTATAAGCAAATATTTTGTTCAGCATTAAGCACAGCATGAGCAAATTCAGATGAATTGTTGGAAATAGGTATATTATAAAATTTTGCAAAAGTTGAAGAACTGTTTGATCAGCCGTTTGCCTAATTACATCTAATGATACTCCCCTAGCTTTAGCAGTCGACGTGGATGCATGTCTTGTACTATGCCCTGAAAAAACGCTAATATCTATGCCACACATAGAGAAAATATATATATATATATATTATTATTATTATCCATCTACTAATGGTAGACGAAGAAATTGGCTTGTGTGGGTTATTCAAAGAAAGTATTAAATGAGTATTATCTTCCCTAATACTCTTGAGTGTATCTAATGTAATAAAATAAAGTAGTGTCAGGGAAGATTTCAGGTTTTGCCGTGCATTTTCGTTACAGAAAATGGCTCTATTTTTGTATGTTGACTAAAACAATAAAAATAATAAAATAAAAACTAAAATAAAGGTAAATAAGAGGTTCGGTCCGCTGCAACCAGAACCAGATGTTTTTATAGTGTCTAGGATAGAAATGTTTACACCGGTTTCATTAACTATAATATTGGGTATTTTTATAAATGATAAATCTGTGCTACTTGGGCTCTGCTAAGTGCAAACAAATTCACTAACTTTTTAGACAATTTGATTTTTATAGAAACCATAACATAATCTCTGGATGTGATCATTACGACCAATTTATGAGTCTATTAATTTATTAATTGGTATAGACTGTGTGAATAAGTGAGATCCTATAAGTAACATTGAATTGAGGCATTATTTGTAAGGTAACCTAATGTAACCTCTATGACTGATGGAAGAACATCATGTCAATATTCTGGAAATTAGTGTAAGGAGGTGTGTAAGATGACACTCTTTAAAAAAGGAATGCAATAGTTTTTTATTGAGTACCTATAAAGACTAACAGCTTGAAAAAACTAACATTGTTTTCAATGGTGGACTAGCTTGTGAAGGTCAATATGACATCACCTTTTCATTTTGGATTTTTGTAGCCTCCCCAATATTGGGCTAAATGGAGGAAAGAACACATAAAAGAAATAAATTATCATGTTCAAGGGCAGTAAAAAACATCTAATTAAATGTATTTTGAATCTGGTATCCAGGAAACACAGGCATCACATTTATGTATTACTTGTAGAAGGGAAAAGATCAATCAGTTTGGCCAAACTGAGACACAATATACCTACTAAAATGTAGAGATATTCTGTTCCCACTCTATGTTAGATGTATGAGATTGTTAATTGGTCTCTTTGTTTTCTTTTGAATCCATATATGAAGCAAATAGACAAATCTAATTATTTTCACACCATTGCTCCATATTTCTGGCTATATTATTTAATTGTTGATACCGTATTCCTCCCATTCGGTTTATTTAAGATACAGCAAACTATTATCAATCTCACACAAAATGTGTAAGTACTCATGTTTAACAAAATAGAATTTTTAAAGGTAAAAAATGTGAAGCAGTTCTAAATAATTTATGTGATAATTATAATTTTTTATCCTTTTTCCAGAACGCATGGACTTCTGTTATCACTACAATTGCACCCCCCCCCCCAGTTCTTGTTGCATTATTGTAGGTCTAGTTTGATGATTGGATGAATTTTTATTTTGAATCTTAGTTGCCTTTACTTATAACTAAGTATTTATGTTCTAATTTTAGTATAGAACCAACCAACAACAAATGTTGTTGCAACAAAATAATGCAACAGTTGATGTACCTATTAAGTGAGTAATCTCTCATAAGCTAAGAAACTTGTTTCTGTAATTTTTTTTAAGGGATTTACAGAAACAACATTTTTTGTATGTGACATCAGTCATTGTATAAGTGTCATATATAAAATCTAAATAATTAACATGATTGGGATTTTGTAAAAAGGAGTAATTATTATTGTTCCTTGAATATTTTTCAACCTTTTATTATATAATAGTAGGCTAGTATGAATAGTGTAGTGTGTATAGTAGTAGACTATATAGTCTGAACCAATACACAAAAGGTCATCAAGATGATGTACATACTGATTTGTGAACTTTTGATCATAGATATACATGTAACTACCACTATCAAAAATGCATAATGTGTAAAACAAATCCCATTTGGGACAGCAATAGACTCTTTTTAAATGATCATAATGAAATAATAGGTATCTCCTGTGATCTGGATTCAATTTTTGCCATAAGATCTCCTGGGTACACTAGGGCTACCGCAGTGATCTTACATCTTATAAATTTGGATGTGTGAACCAATTTGTTCAGGGGTTTAAAGGTTTCAATAAACCTCCCTTCTCCATCCCCGTTGGGAAACCAAAAAATATCTTGGATATAAGTTGATTCCCACACGGTTTCCATGGGGAATTTGTGCTCAATGGCAGTAAATTATGAATGGTTTTATACATAAATATGCATTCATCTTGGCCCCTGATCTTGAAGATCCTGATTGATCACTTGTAAAACCATTTTGTTTTGAACCGTTGAATTTTGGTTGATAAGTTATGGAAGAAAAAATGCACTTACCGAACATCCACTGATGTGTTTCAAAATTGAGGCATTACCACAAATCCTCTATCAACGAGGTAGGGAATGGGCTAATCTGTAAGCATGACTAACCTCTAGTTTCAACCATGAGCCTGTGGTGAAACTTTTTGTGTTCTAGCATACACTGGATGTGTTGCGAGAATTGCTTGGTTTTAGTTTAATATGAGGACCCTGACGGGTTACAGTTGAAGATTAGGCTGGCTTCATAATAAGCTTGCCGCTTCTGTGGCATGTCTTTAGGACTTTAAATGTTCTCTGTTGAAGTATTCCCATGCAGGTAGTCGTCTCTATCAACATCTTTGACAATATCTTTGTTTATGTGAAGTGCAAATCTATTAAAACTCTTCCAGTATCAATCAACTGGGAAAATTAGTTTCAACCTATTCATGCCATCATTGTTGAGAAGCTTAGATAGGGTCTAGTGATTCCCAATCCCAACTGATTCTGTTCTGATTTAATCTTTTTGTATCAGTATATTCTTGTATAGTATTAAGTGGAAAAACGAAAATAGTATCTCAGTCAGTGAATTACTGACTGAGGCAATAATCTCTATATTATTTTAAACAGTTATTACACACATTTTTATCTAGTTTTTGTTCATATTCCTTGAGTATTTCCAAAAATGGTATTCTAGATGTGGGTTAAGTCATTCATTAAGTCAGGCCATTAAATCATTTGGTTTTGTAGATATAAATACTGTAATACTTCAGGAAATATAGTAACTGGTTCAACGACTAGCTCAGATGCTAGTTCAGGAAATGTTATACTCAAGTCTGTAACAGTTGGGGTTGTGCCTGTTGGAGCCGATGATGATACAACAGATATCTAGTTTAATGTCCACTTCTTGAGGATCATCCTAAATACAAGGTCTAAAAACCTAAAACTATTGACCCTGTTATGGTACCAAAGTGTACCTAGGCAAAGCCTTTCGGATTTTATCAAAAGGTAATGACCATTGTGCATTCATCTCGTAAACACCACGAGTAAGCGGATCACGTCAATGCATCTCGTACATCACCCGTGTCCATGTACCAAAAGGTAAAGATCATCGTGTGTTCATCTCGTAAACACCACGAGTCAGCGGATCGCGCCAATGTATCTCGTACATCACTCGCGTCCATAGGTCCAATATTCAAAATCCATTTCACTTGCACTGTAGATAACTTTTCTGACGAAGCTTTTCAGGTTACCCCAAAGGTGTGGGGCAAAAAACAATCTCGTATGTTTATCTCGTAAACATCCCGAGTCAGCTGAACGCGTTAATGCATCACGTGCACAACCCGCGTCAGTAGGTATATTCATATTTCGAAACCCATTTGATTTACAGTCTTACACTGTATAATGTACCATGGCAAAGCCTTTAAAGTTATGGAACAAGGAAACCAGCTCGTGTGTTCATCTCGTAAACACCCCGAGGAGTTTGATCGTGTCAATGCATACAATTATTTGGGTTAAGTACGTGAAACTCTTACTTCACTGAATAATCTAATAGATCTATTACTTCACCTGGAATCAAAGAATTAAATAGAGATATGACAGGTGACGTACTATGTTATCGTCGTTTCGTCCTTTTTTCAAACTTTTCATCATATGAAGATAGTATTTCATATCTTTTCGTTTTGGCATACTTCATTACAAATTATACAAGCACTATGCTCTTATTTAATAACTTAAATTGGTAAAAAAGCAAATAAAACACAACGTAAAACGTATTTGTTGCCGCGCAAACGTATGGAATGACATTTGACAACTGACACCTGTCAGATAAGTACTCGCAGGATACGGTGCGTTTTGTTTTTGCTTTTAGGCTCTGAAAAGCTGCGATTGGTTCGCCTAGCATCGGAAGGAGCTGCATGGTTAAATATAATATATCTTCGAACGAATGCAGTATAATGGAACGGTAAATTCGAGAGTGCGTTACCCAGGCAAAATGTTTTGCTTTAGAGTGATGAGACTTAAACAAATAATTAGTGTATCATGAGGAGCAATTTTGTTTACTAATAGCAAAATTTGTTTGAATTGTAGTTTTTAAGTTATTTAAGAAAAACAAATTTTGCTGGAGTAACGTTTGAAACGTTACCCAGGCAAAATCGTCTTTCAAAAATTAGTTTCAGCACGGAACCAAATACATGAATAGATAGCTTTTGTTGAGTAGTAAATGTTTATAAATAGCAAAATTTGTGTGTGGTTATAGTTCTTTAGTTATTTAAGATTTTGCTGCGGTAACGTTTTGGGATTTCCCAGATCTCGAAAACGGCTCAACGCAGAAGTTTGAAAAAAATACCAATAAAAGACCTTAATTTGTTTAAATTTGTTTAATCATTAGTTTTTGATTTGGTTGACGTAAACCAATGTAATTAAATGGTTTCAAAAATCAGAAGAAGCGGGTTTACATGTAAACCAATACACTTATAACCAAATAAACAGCTGTAAAAAATACCCGTGGTTCGACGCTTGTTTACAGCAGACATTTTAGATTTCATACTTTACACGTTAAGAAGATAAAAACAAATTTGATTTATTTTAGACTGGTCGTACTTTAGCGATCGAATACGCAGTTCCCATAACATTAAGAAACATGGCATACTTTAAACAAATTAAAATGATTCATGAAAATTCTTTCCTGTTAATTTCAGCCTTGAATTACGGCTCTAATGAAAGTTATCTCAAAAACAAGAATATGTCAGCAATTCTCTAATAAGCCGACCAAATTGAAAAGGTCACGTAAAAGCGACTGCACCGTACGTACGGGTAATCTTCGCAAATTAGCAGCTTGATAACCGATGTTTTGTACAGTTAAGCAGAAAAACGTTATTCGTGAAGCCGATTTTTTAATATTTTTTAAGTGCAGTACCATATTACACAATTTTTACTAGTTAATAAAAGTGTAATATCATAGTGTATAATTTATAGTGTGATTTAAAACAATACAAACATATATACATGTAGCTATATTTTTAGTACTTAATTTGTTGTTTCTGTTAAACCAAATGTTTTATTTTGATACCACAACGCAAAGCCACGCTAAAAACGTTTTAACGTTCTTGATGCTAGTCAGAGCAGCGCGCATCGCTGTGTGCAATGCAACGCAACAGCTATATGCCTTGTCTTACTTACTCTTTAGCTGTGAGTAGTTGAGTACGCTCTATCTATGGGTACGCTAGCTCCGACCGAACCAATGAAACAATCAGTCGTGAACCAAGTGTTTTGGAGAGAAGTGCTTGTGGTTTATGTGTGTGTGTACGACGACGTCTTTGAACGATGTGAGTATTAAATGTTTTTATTTTACAGTACAGTTGTGTTTCAGTATAAAATAGTCATTCAGCGTATATTAATGTACGCTTTTTGGTGTGAATCAGAATAAAGAAAACTCGTCAAATGTGACCCAAAACACAATTAGCCCCGGCACAAAAAAAAACTTTGCCATTTTCTTCATTACAATTAGGAAAATATAGTATATAGTTTTTTTATCATTTCAATGGCTATCATGGAAATATTGAACCAGAATATCGCGCAAAATATGAAATATTATTGTTTTACGACAGACTCATCTCTTTATTGCTTAAAACTGTGTGTGTGATTATTGGCTAAAATAACAACGTGGCGGTCTCAGTGGTAGGCTTTAACTTTTAATTATTCTATACCTACGCCATGCTAGGCAATCGCGTTGTGATATTGCTCTTAGACTTAACGTAAACAAAACAAAAAGGATACAGTTTTTATACGTTTAAGCTATACTGTCATAAAGTTTCAAGCGCTTTAACGAATCTAGTATTATTCTCAATTATATTGAAGTGTGTTTGACAAGTCCGGTGAGTATTCGGTAATGATAGTTTATGAAACTTGTATAATGAGGGGTATTATACACGAGTGTTACAATACCTAGTTAGATATGTGCTGTTTCATACACGGTACTTTATATACACATTAATTGCAATCAGATCACACGAAATTCAGTATACGTACAACAAAGCGTAGGAATGGCGCCACGCCTAACAAAACCCAGCTCATCACTGCGCAAGCGCTTAAGCGGTTTATCTTTAGCCATCTTGGATTTTTTACGGCATTTATCGCATATTGGTAATTGGCGATCCCAACCTTAAAAACGACACCCTTTTTAATCTGCTAAAATGTCCTTTCGCGCAATATCTTGAGAAGACTGAAGGTACTGTACACCTACAGTCTTTTTACTGAAGTGTGCATTCGCAAATGTCTTTATGCGCAAGTATCCATTCGTGCGAATGTCTTTCTGCGCAAATGGCGAGACAAGTGTACTAGATTTTTAAAATGATAGGTAATGAAAATATTAATGTAAATGTGATGTGTGCCTTGCTTTTTTTTCAGGTAGTTGCACTTCATGGCTTCGGGAGCAGAATGTGCAAGCCTCAACTCACACCGTTGTTCATGTCAGTTCATTTTATATTCGGAAAATCACACATACCAGTGAAGTACCAGCAGGTACAATAAAATGGCAGGCCGAAAAGTAAAAGTGCCCCTTGACGACCTAAGAGTTGTGTTCTCCAAATATAAAGATATATTTAATGTTTCTATTCCCCCAATCTCAAATGAAGTTTATGACCACATACAACAAGAACTGCGTATTCAGTTTAATCACGAAGTCAGCAAAGCAGCCCTGCAAATATCTGCGAAGAGAAATAAAGTTTTATTTTTTAATTCTCGCGGAGATTGTGAAGATAATCGAACACAATTGCATGCAGTTGTAGAAGCTCCTTCTGATTTAACAGTTTCTTTTGAAATGAGTAAATATGACTACTATAAAATTGCGCCTATTGAATCCCACCATCTCGCACAAAATAAGTGGACCAACGAAATGCAAGATCATATATTTTTTAAAACCGATTTAGAATGCACATTCTCGTTTAAAAACAATTACGTGCCTACTGATCTCAAAAATAACGACATCACATGTACAGGAAGTTGTACGCAATGCAAAGCTAGTCTGTTCTTGACAATATCCCCCGAAACAGCTGATAATTCTTATAAAGTAACGCTTATTCTTACAAATTTGAAAAAAGGCTTTCGGCATGACCCTCGAATTAAAAATAAATTAACTTCACACCGGGTTAATCTGCACAAAGAAAAACTTAAAAACATTAAGGCTTTAAGGGTACGAAATTCAACGGCCGATGAAGTTATGAGCATGGATAATCCAAAAGAACCGCCAACTTTGCCTAAATTATTAAATTTGAGGAAATACCGGCATGAAGCTAGAAGCGCTCTTCAGTTTGATAAAAATATTATTTTATCACTGTATGCCATGACCTGTAGCCCACCGTATGACAGTTTCATAAAAAAAATGTCTCTTGTTCCATTTATATTGTATTTTTGGACTACTGAGCAAAGTATATATTACGATGACATCTTGGAAGACAAATATAAAATCCTGTCTATTGATGCCACTGGATCTTTATTTAAACCAATAAAGCCACCCGAAGCAAACGATTTTTTAAAATATAAAAATCCCAAACATGTTTTCTTATATGCCATCGTAGCATATACCTTGGGTGCCAGTGTTCCAATTTGTTATATGTGCTCTGACTCACACACAACAGAAACAATAGCCACATGGCTAAGCACATGGTTAAACAGAAGAGTCCTTCCAAATGAAATAATTTGCGATGATTCTTCTGCTTTAATAGCGGCCATAACGAAAACTTTTTTGAAAACGGACTTGAATAACTATTTAAGACAATGTTTTGCAATAGTTGAGGAAAAAAAAGGCAAGATACCTGCTTGTTACATCAGACTTGATAAGTCTCATTTTTTTAAAAAACTGTATACACAAAGTTGTTTTGACAAGACTTCTGAAACATGCAAATATTTTTATATCAATTGCATCAAATTGATACTACAATCACGAAGCTATGACGAAGTAAAACTAATTATTAAAGATGTAATCACACTTTCTCTTCATGAATATATAAGTACCGATCTTGATTATACGGCATCGAAATGTGAACAAGCATTGAAACGATTGAGCGACCAAATAAAAACATATCTAAGACACACAGACGAAATTGAAAAGAATGAAAGAGAGGACAGTTCCGAAGAAATATATTTTGTAACAGAAGATGAAGAGAGTGAGCAACACGGTGGCCCTATGCCTTTGATAAAATATTATGATGACATTATGAATACAGAACTATTATATTTACAGTTAATTGAATCTACACCAATGAAAAATGCTTTTTTTTTGCCGGAAATTAACAACACTCTTAAAAGACTTTTGAAAAAATTACCTTTGTGGGGCAATATTATGACTGATTATTTTCCTGGAGCCAAAGACTATGCCAGCAGCTCAAATGTAGAAAATCATTTTAAGGACATCAAAACTATATATTTTGAGACCAAAGTTGAACGCGTCCGGTTAGACGAATTTCTTATACAACATTATAGTTTTATTAACGGAACCATAAAATTAAGCTCTAGTCAAATTTTACACGAGAATACTAAGAACAAAGAAGAACAGGCCTTAAAACTAAGAAACAAAAAGGAAAAACGCAAAACAAATTATGAGTATTTCTCACGAAAAATAGTAAAAATTAGAGACAAACACGAACAAAAACGAGATTCATTCTCAGCAGAGTTAATTATATCTGATTCTGCACCGAAGTCAGTTGAAAAAGAAGAAGAAGAAGAGAACCTAACTGATACGTCAGATTTTGATATTCAATCAATTTTTCAAAATAAACCTATAGAAGTTGAAAACTGGCGGGGACTTACCATACCCACTCCTAAATCAAAAAAAGCTACCTCCATATACATATTACAGAATGGTAACGTCGCATATTCTTATGTACACCAAAACAGGGTACTTATAACAAACACTTGTGCTTTTGATTCCCTCGCGCAAGCATTCGGTGTAGCTTATCAAGACAGGCCTGCTTTCAGAGAAAAGTTAAATAGTGCTAGCGATGGTTTAACAACATTCATAAAAGAATTATCTAATACGAGAAAAACTTGCAAAAGATTATATGAACTTCGTGACAAACTATTGATTGACCTTTTTGATAAAACAAAGTCACAGCAAAATATTATCAGTTGTGAATGTAATATAACAATGATTTTAGAACAGGTATTCATGAGCAACATATACTTTTCTGCCACCAGACAGAGGTGTTGCTCAAATGACACATGCTCAAATGCATTACAACCAAAGAAAATTGATTGTAAATATATATCTTTAAATATAAATATTATAACACAAAAGGGTATTGACTTCTTGGAAGAATCTGCCACATCGTGTATTAATAATGATAATGTTTCACTGTGTCCTGTATGCGAGACAGGAAATGTATATTTTACATATGAATTAAAACCATTACTTTTCTTCGAACTACATGACATGTCTGTTAACCTGAATGATATACCCATTAATATAGAGTTAAATGGCCAACAGTATATGATTTTGGCAGTAATTGATTTTGACCCACCATCAAGTTCCACATTGATTGGACATTACAGAGCATACTGTTACAGAACGAAAACTCAACAATATGAATGTTACGATGATCTGTACTGTAAACTACAGAAATGCAAAAACTCCATAATGCCACATTTGATTATATATTCATTAGTGTAGGTAATTAAAACGTTAGAGACTGGAAGCATAAAACACATAATTTTATACGGTCCCAATGACCACACAAATTTTATTGAATTAGGTACGAATCTGTGATTATGAGTGATATTAGTAGTTATTAATGATAAAAACTGTACTGTTTCCTATATTTTTAAATAGGTACATAAGTGTAAAAGTTGTTTATTTTTTATATAATTGTTGGAAGATTTTTATTATATTGTTGTTTTCTCATTTAAAAGTTTTGTGATTATATACATTTTTTATAGAATATGCTCGAAACCGTCCCTCATAAGGGCAAGAAATATAGGCAAGCCGATAATACATATTTTGTAAAAAAAAACATTAAATGTGCTTTGCACATTACACACACAACGCCGACTCAATTCCAACTCAAGTCACACTGTGGTATTGAAATATGAGCTTTATGTCGTGTTACTTAGAGTGGATATTTCAACATTAAGTTAAAAGAAGGTTACGACGCTTTGACAATGATTGGTTCACGGGTTATCCACCTGTGGCAGTCACATGTAATGTTAAAATATTCACTCTAAGTAACACGTAACAAAACTCATATTAAAATGCCATACTGTGAGTCGAGGTGAAATGGAGTCCACCTATCAACCTACGTTATTAGTACCTCCTAAGGAAAATTGTACAAACTATTAATGTATCCAAATATTAAAATTAAGTAAGTAGGTTATAACTTATCTGTGATTTTTCTCTAAAAATGTTGATGCTAAGGCAAAGCAATACATATAATTTGTATGAGACTGATTTTTTAAATAAAAATAATGAATCTTAACCATTTTATTATTTTAACTAACCTGACCAGAAAACTTTTGTATTCAACTGTACTAACAAAACATCTATATTATCCTGTTCATTTCAGATGGTTGCGCTTATGTATGGTGCGGTCGCTTTTATGTGACCTTTTCAATTTGGTCGGCTCATTAGAGAATTGCTGACATAATCTTGTTTTTGAGATAACTTTCATTAGAGCCGTAATTCAAAGCTGCAATTAACAGGAAGGAATTTTCAGGAATCATTTTAATTTGTTTAAAGTATGCCATGTTTCTTAATGTTATGGGAACTGCGTATTTGATCGCTAAAGTACGACCAGTCTAAAATAAATCAAATTTGTTTTTATCTTCTTAATGTGTAAAGTATGAAATCTAATATTTCTGATGTAAACAAGCGTCGAACCACGGGTATTTTTTACAGCTGTTTATTTGGTTATAAGTGTATTGGTTTACTTGCAAACCCGTTTCTTCTGATTTTTGAAACCATTTAATTACATTGGTTTACGTCAACCAAATCAAAAACTAATGATTAAACAAATTTAAACAAATTGAGGTCTTTTATTGGTATTTTTTTCAAACTTCTGCGTTGAGCCGTTTTCGAGATCTGGGAAATCCCAAAACGTTACCGCAGCAAAATCTTAAATAACTAAAGAACTATACCACACACAAATTTTGCTATTTATAAACATTTACTACGCAACAAAAGCTATCTATTCATGTATTTGGTTCCGTGCTGAAACTAATTTTTGAAAGACTATTTTGCCTGGGTAACGTTTCAAACGTTACTCCAGCAAAATTTGTTTTTCTCAAATAACTTAAAAACTACAATTCAAACAAATTTTGCTATTAGTAAACAAATTGCTCCTCATGATACACTAATTATTTGTTTAAGTCTCATCTCTCTAAAGCAAAACATTTTGCCTGGGTAACGCACTCTAAATTCGATGGTATTAGAATTCAATTTCAATTAACCCAAACACTGCTAGGTTACATTGTTTTATTATGAAGTTCCTGTGTCTACGTTCCAGCTTCCTCCATCATCAGATTAGTTCGATAGTACCCAGGGCTGGGCAAAATACATGCTTTGCTTTAATTGAAATACAAATTACAAAATACAGTATCGCAAGTAATTAAAATACAAAATATCTTTAAGTAAGGTATTTGAAATATAAAATACAAAATACAGTATTTTATTTAAATACAAATTACATATTATAAAATAAATAAGTAATCTAGACCAGCATGGGCTTAAAAGTACAGAAAAACAAGATTAATTAATCAGTAAAACCAGAGTTTTCTTTCATGAACACTAGATTTTTAAATAGTCATAGCGTACAGTGTAGGTACATAACAGGTGCAGTGTTGACAACTCTAATAGCTGCTTTACCATCGTTGCACTCTCGCCTCGCACTCACACATACGATCGCTAAATGAAGGTTAAATGTATTTTAATGTTAAAATGTATTTTGAAGCCTCAAGTATTTGAAATACTAATTACAAAATACTTCGCCGTCAGGTATTTGAAATACGAATTACAAATTACATTTTAGGGAAGTACTTAATTGAAATACAAATACCAAATACGTATTTGTATTTCAATTACGTATTTTAATTACAAGTAATTCAAATACTGCCCAACCCTGATAGTACCTTATAGCCAAAGTGCATCTCATGACAATTCTAATAAGCCCAAACACAGGATACATTGATTAATTACAGAGTTTCGGTGCCTATCTTCCGGCTCCATCATCATCATCAGGTCACTTCGATGATACCATTTTCAACATAACTATTCAGAACCATTTCATTATTTGTATTGTCATAGTCGCATAACTGTCTTCATTGTGATATCTATATGAGTATGAAGTTCCGTTGGCCATTCCTGGTCTTCTTCATCAGTTCTATTTCATCAAATGCTACTTTTTGACTGTAAATGCTTTAGTTCTCAATTAAAATACCGAAATCACTATATAGTGCCTAGAATATTTGAGGAGTTCACTCGATTCCTCATGGATTCCATTATCAGGAAAGGATTTGAAAAAAAATGGGACCAATCTGGAAGTAACCGAGTAGTAATATTTGCGTCGGCGCATCAATCTTTGAAAGAATTAATTGTTATTTACCGCAACCACTAAGTCCCTGCATTTTAAATCTGTAATATCTTAGAAAATATTCACTTAAATTACACGCTTTGAAGGGCCATATTGATCTATATTAAATGCACAATATATTTAAGGTATTTAATTGGATAAAGATTAATGCTGTATTGCTTAAAATATTTTCGTAAATAAGCCATTATTTCTCGTAAAAGTAAAGGATAAAACATGGTTATTGTGGGTTATACCTAAAAGATAGACATATACCATCGCGGACTTTTTTGTAGATATTTTAAAGGTGTACAATACTGTAGTACATTATTTTGATCTATCTCTTAGGGTTCAGCCAGCGCAAAAAAATGTGTTTATCTACGACATCACATTAGATACCTCTAAAATCATCAGTGTTCCTCTACTATAATGTACGTGTATTATACTTATAAACCTTCCTCTTGAATCACTCTATCTAATAAAAAAAACTTTATTAAAATCCGTTGCGTAGTTTTAAAGATCTAAGCATACATAGAGACAGACAGACACGAAAAGTGACTTTGTTTTATATTATGTAGTGATACCCCGTCTAGTTTGTATAAATTAGTAAGCCAATTTCCCGAGAGATGGCGCTGTACTTTGGGCTACTTCGCACTGTTAAGAATTTTCCTGAGTTGATGAGGTCGGAGCGGGTATGAGCTATTATATTGTCGAATTGTTCGGTTGGTCTCTCGTTGGCATTGGTGGTATTTGTTCTTGCTCGTTGTCTGTCGTTCACTAACTAATAAGTGGGGACACTTATTGTGACGGATGGGAAACTACGGAACCCTACACTGAGCGCGGCCCGACACGCTCTTGACCAGTTTTTTTATTTATAATGTGAATGTGAGAACACTGTAGACTCCGCGAATTCTTAGATTACTTCGTAACGACTCACTTTTTATAATGATTATTTTTGTTGTTCTTTTGAGTACAATATTGACTGGTCTACACTATCCTTACATAATATCTGCTAATACTGTAATATGGAAATATTGTAAAAAAGACATTTTTTTTTAAAGAGTAACCATGGAGTTTCTTGTCGGTTCTTTTCCATAGGAAACGACCAATTTGGAACTGTGCACTAGCTTTGGCGTTTTGTAAGTGCCTATGTGAAATAAAAACTTTTGAATTTTGAATTTTTTTGTACTTTCAAGATCGAAGTATTGACTACCAGCCGCTTCTGCGCGATTTCCGGCCACCGTAGACGTGGGCTTGCAGACGGCAGCAAAGGGTAGCTCGCTGTCCGACCGTCTGGTAACTGTCCAGACCCAGCCCAAGTCGTCGACGGCACGTAGTGTTCCACGCGCGCCTCAAGGAGATGTCAGCAAATCGTAGGGGCCCAGCAGGGTCGAAGCCTACTGGGGCCATGGGTGATGCGAAAGAGATCCCCGGGACCCTGGAACAATGTAAAGTAGAAACTGAAGGACACAGGTTTTTAGGTGGTTTTAGTCAGTAAAAGTCTGACACACCCTCACGAACCGCCCAAGAGCGGGGGATGTCATTAGATGACTTCCCAACCGAAAAAAAAGTCTTCAGCCCCAAGTTTTCAGTATACAGGGTGACTGGCAATTAGTGTACGATACTTAAACACGTGATTGGGCCCATGATAACAAACAATTTTTATTATGGGAGCATAGCCGAAATCGCGAAAAAAATATCAGCTGTTCAGTATATTAGGCAAACATAAATGTACTGAACAGCTGATTTTTTTTCGCGATTTCACGTTTGTTTGCGCACTGAGGGTTCCGTACAAACTTACCCATGAAAATAGTTCAATTCCCGAATTGAGTTAAGAAGATTTTTCCGAATCGCAAAAAAGTGTTTTTTTTTTTGTGACGTAACTATAAATTTACAGTCCTTGCTTCATGACAATTTTCAAGATTCTAGGTCAACTGAAAATACCCTACGAATTTTGATTTCCTTGAGTGTCGAAATATGTACACGTTTTTTGCGACATAAACGCCCGTATCTTTTTTTTTTGTTATCGATATCTTATTTTTGATTAATAATTCAGAAGTTTGATTTTTTCACTGCTTCAAGGGACCGCAGATTTGAGTACATGGTTTTAATTTCAACTCGATACCTCCAAGCGTTCCCAAGATAAAGGGTCTTGTCAGACAGACAGATAGATGGACAACAAAGTGATCGTATAAGGGTTCCGCTTTTTTCTTCTGAGGTACGGAACCCTAAAAGGTAACTTTTTATCTTAAAAAAATCAAGAATTATTTTACTATGTTAACAAAATTACCTATTTCGATAATATAATCATAATCCTACTAATATCATAAACGCGAAAGTTTGTATGTATGGATGTATGGTTGTTTGTTTGTCTCCTTCACGCAAAAACGACTAAAAGTATTTTGATGACACTTGGTAGACGGGTGGACCATGTCCTGAATAACACCTAGGAAACTTTTCATCCCGGGAGTAAGTACCCTTGGTACTATTTCTTATTCTGTGCCTTGGGTTAATTTTTTACTATCACGCGGAGGAAGCTGCTGGTAGCAGTTAGTAGTTTCTTGTACCTATAAATATAATTTATAGGCATGTAAGAGACTCACTACTCACTTTTTTCACGCCTACTGCCGCTTGCACCCACACAGAGCCCTGCCGAATTTTAAAAATATTTGGTCTAAATATTGGTCATTTTCGTGGCAAAATATTGATTAATTTAAATATGCAATGTACACTTTTTAAAATATTTAACCACCAATTTTTCTGTGTGAAAATATTTCTAAAGATACAAGCCGTTTCGAAGGAGTAGGGAAAAAGTATTAATCGCACGAAAAAATCATAATAATAATATGTTGATTTTGTTGTACATGAATCTATAATTTTTTTTTTTTTCAAACCTATTAACCCAGCCCCGTTACCGAGGAGTAAGTAGGCTTCAGAAAATCACTGTTTTATGGCGCTGCTCGGGAGTTAGGGCCTTATATACACTCAGGTAGTATTTTTTAATATTGGGAATAGATGGATTACGTAGGTAGCGCATCGGTGTGGGTATCGACGCACGCACACACAACTGCGCTAGTGACGCAATTCGCCACGTTGCTAGCGCATCACAATGTTTGCTGATGCACACGCAGATGGCTTCGCAGCTGTCTGACGCAGAATGACCGCATCACTCATCAGTCGGCTGCTTGGAAGTCGCCACACATCTAGAGTCCCATAGCAGATAGACACGAAAGTCTCATGTGGCGGACAAAGTCCTTGCTTACTAATCTTTATTAGTTTGTACCTGTTTATAAGAACTCAGTGATCAGAATAAACAAATAAATTATTGTTCTCGTTATTAATTTGAATACCTACATGCCTATAAATTATATTTATAGGTACAAGAAACTACTAACTGCTACCAGCAGCTTCCTCCGCGTGATAGTAAAAAATAACCCAAGGCACAGAATAAGAAATAGTACCAAGGGTACTTACTCCCGGGATGAAAAGTTTCCTAGGTGTTATTCAGGACATGGTCCACCCGTCTACCAAGTGTCATCAAAATACTTTTAGTCGTTTTTGCGTGAAGGAGACAAACAAACAACCATACATCCATACATACAAACTTTCGCGTTTATGATATTAGTAGGATTATGATTATATTATCGAAATAGGTAATTTTGTTAACATAGTAAAATAATTCTTGATTTTTTTAAGATAAAAAGTTACCTTTTAGGGTTCCGTACCTCAGAAGGAAAAAGCGGAACCCTTATACGATCACTTTGTTGTCCATCTATCTGTCTGTCTGACAAGACCCTTTATCTTGGGAACGCTTGGAGGTATCGAGTTGAAATTAAAACCATGTACTCAAATCTGCGGTCCCTTGAAGCAGTGAAAAAATCAAACTTCTGAATTATTAATCAAAAATAAGATATCGATAACAAAAAAAAAGATACGGGCGTTTATGTCGCAAAAAACGTGGTAAGGAGGGGGAATGGCATTCACTTAAGGAAAACATGGTGTATTTTTTAAATTATTTATTATAAATCAAAATTTAAAAAACTAACAAAAACTTGAATTATCGAGTAATCAACAATTTAACAACCAAAACATATATCTTTGACCTACAAGTAGTAGGAAAACAATAAAAAAAAAACATGTTTGAGCGGCATTGCCCCTGACTTTGGGTAATGCCGCTCGGGATACGGGTAATGACGCTCGAACATGTTCTTTAGGAATATAACAAGTAAGATACATTTTAATTAAAGCAATATTAAGGAGATCAATCTTATACAATAAAAGTAAAGTCTACAATCACAAATTAGCATCACTTATCCCTATTTGTATGTAAGATTAGCCTATTTCAATTTAACAATTATAGTAAATTTTTGGTTGTCAAATCAACTTCAATTATTATAATATAATATAAAATTAGTATTATTATTAGAGGTAAGACATATAAGAAAAAGTAATATTTTATTTTTGGAGGCATAAATCACAGATGTATCCATCTGCCGAATCCCACCCTGAACATATAGAATGAGCCCACAGTCCGCAGATTGTGCAGCGATACCACAACTCATTATTTTTTCCAAATTCTTCGCATATAATACATAATTATGTTATAATTTTCATTATCCACATTAATTTCGTCATCACTGTCGTCATCGCAAAGATGCTCTTTATCTTCACACTCTGAAGAACTCTCTTGTAAAATTTTTCTCTTGTAAGGTTTATGTTTCATATGTTTGATCTTTTCTTTGACTACTTTATGTGGTCTTGATTTATCATCTTTTCCAGTCTTATTAAGTTTTGCTATTTTTTTCTTTTCTTTATCCTCTAAAATAATTTTCATAGGAGTCGCAGTTAATATGGTAGCATGTTGTTTTCGGTTTCTTTGGCCTGGTTTAGAAGATGATGCAATAGTTGGTGTCGTTGCTATAGCAGCAAAAGATACCGGCGTTCTTTGCTCATCAACAAATTCTTGGTTACAAGCAACTGCCAAAACAGATTCAGAGCATTGATCCTTATTTGATGGACCTGCCAAAGGAGATGTATGTCCTGAAATCATGGCCATACGATCAAACTGCTGCAAATCTTCAAAATTGTGGACATTTGGGTCTTGGTTTTCAGCAATTTGTTCTGATTCTTGTGCCATCAACGAAGCTGCCAGAAAATCTTGATCCGTGAAAACATTTGGGTTCAATGGGTAAATTCCCGTGGCTCGAAATCCAGATTCTGCTTTACTTATATTTGCAACTTGTACGTATGCTTTATTGAAAAGACCTGCAACATCGTATGGAGTTATTTTAGACAGTAAATGTGTCTTCATGTGCCTGTTGCATTCATGCCTATAAGCAGCTTTCAGCGGTCCATAAAAAGACACATCCAGCGGCTGTGTTCTGTGAGAACTGTGTGGAGGAATGGAAAGCATGGTGATATAGTTTTCCTTGCAAAAATTAAAAGCATCTAGGGAAATGTGGCTGCTGTGATTGTCTAGGACTAATAACACAGGTGATTCTTGGTTAGGCTTAGCAAATGCTGTGAAATGTTTGAGCCAAGTGACAAATAAGTCTTCGTTTATCCAGCCATTCTTAGAGTTGGTGTATAATGCACCAGCTGGTCCATCTTTTCCTAATAAAGGCGTCATTCTCTGTCTGGCAAAAATAAACATGGGTGGTATGAAGGTTCCGGCTGCACTCATCGCACACATAACTGTTATGTTGCTTCCTCGTTCGCCACTTGTAACAGACCCGACTCTTCTTTGTCCTTTTTCAGCGAGCACTTTTCCTGGGTCTGTCACCGTAGTGATACCAGTTTCATCAGCATTGTAAATGTTGTTGGGAATAAACTTATGTTTTTCCATTAAGTCGCCAAGTTTATCATAGAAATGTGTTATTTCTTCTTTGTTAAAAGCAGAAATTCTATTTAAGCTTGTCGCTTCTGCTTTGCGTATAGAAACTGAAGGATTGCGTTTCATAAAGGCGTGTACCCAATCCAATCCAGCTGTTTTGCTGCTTTGATCAAAATTGTTTTTGATATTGTTGAGCTCAGCATATTTATAAACAAGTTTACGCAAAGATGTGACATTGAGTCCGTAGTATAGCGAACCCAGTAACTTAACTTGTTCAGCAATTTCAGTTTCTTGCTGTTGGGTGAAAACAGGCTTGCGACCTAGCCTTGGGTTGCTCATGTTTTCATTTTTTAGTCGATCTCTCAAAGAGGTAAATGGTATGTTATATATGTCTTGCGGCTTTTCTTTTAGACAAACCTCCTTCAATCGCACTTTTAGCGCATTGAAGGTCTTGTTCGGTCCAAGCCGCTTTAGCGGTGATCCTTTTACGATTTCTTGGCATATCTACAACAATAAAAAAGTAAGTCACTAAGGGGTAATGGCGCTCAGATGAGCGGTGTAACCCCAAACGGTCGTTTTGAAATTAATTTGAAATTTAAAAAAAAATCATAGACACTTGTTAAAAACTCATTACATTATTATAAAATAGAATAGTTTTACTGTCAGAATAGTAAAGTTAATAATTAAATAAGCATAAAGTTTTGGACTTGCCGACAAAAATCACGTAACCAAAAATTAGATCAGCGCGGCCGCAAACAAAGAAACGTACTTCACGGTCGCATGACACGAGCTCACTGTCCGTTTGCATCGCTGCCTGTTAGACGCCCCCTCCTCCCACACTTCACGCGACGTGGCGTGTTGCTATCTACCGTTTTGACAGAGTTACAGAGGTGAGCGCCATTACCCAGTGAGCGCGATTCCCCCTGCCTATCCTATTTCGACACTCAAGGAAATCAAAATTCATAGGGTATTTTCAGTTGACCTAGAATCTTGAAAATTGTCATGAAGCAAGGGCTTATAACACAAGTATAGGGAAAAATCTGAAAACTGTAAATTTATAGTTACGTCACAAAAAAAAACACTTTTTTGCGATTCGGAAAAATCTTCTTAACTCAATTCGGGAATTGAACTATTTTCATGGGTAAGTTTGTACGGAACCCTCAGTGCGCAAACAAACGTGAAATCGCGAAAAAAAATCAGCTGTTCAGTACATTTATGTTTGCCTAATATACTGAACAGCTGATATTTTTTTCGCGATTTCGGCTATGCTCCCATAATAAAAATTGTTTGTTATCATGGGCCCAATCACGTGTTTAAGTATCGTACACTAATTGCCAGTCACCCTGTATACTGAAAACTTGGGGCCGAAGACTTTTTTTTCGGTTGGGAAGTCATCTAATGACATCCCCCGCTCTTGGGCGGAGCGTGAGGGTGTGTCAGACTTTTACTGACTAAAACCACACCTGTGTCCTTCAGTTTCTACTTTACATTGTTCCAGGGTCCCGGGGATCTCTTTCGCATCACCCATGGCCCCAGTAGGCTTCGACCCTGCTGGGCCCCTACGATTTGCTGACATCTCCTTGAGGCGCGCGTGGAACACTACGTGCCGTCGACGACTTGGGCTGGGTCCGGACAGTTACCAGACGGTCGGACAGCAAGCTACCCTTTGCTGCCGTCTGCAAGCCCACGTCTACGGTGGCCGGAAATCGCGCAGAAGCGGCTGGTAGTCAATAATTCGATCTTGAAAGTACAAAAAAATTCAAAATTCAAAAGTTTTTATTTCACATAGGCACTTATAAAACGCCAAAGCTAGTGCACAGTTCCAAATTGGTCGTTTCCTATGGAAAAGAACCGGCAAGAAACTCCATGGTTACTCTTTAAAAAAAAAATGTCTTTTTTACAATATTTCCATATTACAGTATTAGCAGATATTATGTAAGGACAGTGTAGACCAGTCAATATTGTACTCAAAAGAACAACAAAAATAATCATTATAAAAAGTGAGTCGTTACGAAGTAATCTAAGAATTCGCGGAGTCTACAGTGTTCTCACATTCACATTATAAATAAAAAAACTGGTCAAGAGCGTGTCGGGCCGCGCTCAGTGTAGGGTTCCGTAGTTTCCCATCCGTCACAATAAGTGTCCCCACTTATTAGTTAGTGAACGACAGACAACGAGCAAGAACAAATACCACCAATGCCAACGAGAGACCAACCGAACAATTCGACAATATAATAGCTCATACCCGCCCCGACCTCATCAACTCAGGAAAAATCTTAACAGTGCGAAGTAGCCCAAAGTACAGCGCCATCTCTCGGGAAATTGGCTTACTAATTTATACAAACTAGACGGGGTATCATTAAATAGTATAAAACAAAGTCACTTTTCGTGTCTGTCTGTCCCTATGTGTGCTTAGATCTTTAAAACTACGCAACGGATTTTAATAAAGTTTTTTTTATTAGATAGAGTGATTCAAGAGGAAGGTTTATAAGTATAATACACGTACATTATGGTAGAGGAACACTGATGATTTTAGAGGTATCTAATGTGATGTCGTAAATAAACACATTTTTTTGCGCTTACATTGCAAACGCTGGCTGAACCCTAAGAGATAGATCAAAATAATGTACTACAGTATTGTACACCTTTAAAATATCTACAAAAAAGTCCGCGATGGTATATGTCTATCTTTTAGGTATAACCCACAATAACCATTTTTTATCCTTTACTTTTTACGAGAAATAATGGCTTATTTACGAAAATATTTTAAGCAATACAGCATTAATCTTTATCCAATTAAATACCTTCTGAGTACGGCGGGCTGTGCTGGGGCGGCTGCTGCAGGTGCAGAAAACCTCAAACGGCATAAATATAATAACCTCATCGGAGGTTATATATTTGAGCCGTTTGGGGTTGAAACACTAGGGCCATGGGGTCCGAGCGCTCATCGAGTTGTTCGGGATATCAGCAAACAGCTGGTCGACTCTTCACGTGACCAGAGGGCTGGGCTTTTCTTCGGTCAACGAATCAGCATTGCCATCCAGCGTGGTAATGCTGCCAGCGTTCTGGGCACATCTCCCATTGACATCATTAAATAGTATAAAACAAAGTCACTTTTCGTGTCTGTCTGTCCCTATGTGTGCTTAGATCTTTAAAACTACGCAACGGATTTTAATAAAGTTTTTTTTATTAGATAGAGTGATTCAAGAGGAAGGTTTATAAGTATAATACACGTACATTATAGTAGAGGAACACTGATGATTTTAGAGGTATCTAATGTGATGTCGTAAATAAACACATTTTTTTGCGCTTACATTGCAAACGCTGGCTGAACCCTAAGAGATAGATCAAAATAATGTACTACAGTATTGTACACCTTTAAAATATCTACATAAAAGTCCACGATGGTATATGTCTATCTTTTAGGTATAACCCACAATAACCATTTTTTATCCTTTACTTTTTACGAGAAATAATGGCTTATTTACGAAAATATTTTAAGCAATACAGCATTAATCTTTATCCAATTAAATACCTTCTGAGTACGGCGGGCTGTGCTGGGGGCGGCTGCTGCAGGTGCAGAAAACCTCAAACGGCGTAAATATAATAACCTCATCGGAGGTTATATATTTGAGCCGTTTGGGGTTGAAACACTAGGGCCATGGGGTCCGAGCGCTCATCGAGTTGTTCGGGATATCAGCAAACAGCTGGTCGACTCTTCACGTGACCAGAGGGCTGGGCTTTTCTTCGGTCAACGAATCAGCATTGCCATCCAGCGTGGTAATGCTGCCAGCGTTCTGGGCACATCTCCCATTGACATCGATGTGGACGAATTTTTTGATGCCCTATGAGTTTTATTTCTACCCGTTTGTACATATATTATTTTCAGTTTGTGTATATATTTATTAAGTTATAATATTTAGTAGTTAAGATGTATATATAAATTAATAAATAAACAGTTACAAGAAAAAACTCACAAAACAATCATTAAAAAAAAAAAAAATTAAATACCTTAAATATATTGTGCATTTAATATAGATCAATATGGCCCTTCAAAGCGTGTAATTTAAGTGAATATTTTCTAAGATATTACAGATTTAAAATGCAGGGACTTAGTGGTTGCGGTAAATAACAATTAATTCTTTCAAAGATTGATGCGCCGACGCAAATATTACTACTCGGTTACTTCCAGATTGGTCCCATTTTTTTTCAAATCCATTCCTGATAATGGAATCCATGAGGAATCGAGTGAACTCCTCAAATATTCTAGGCACTATATAGTGATTTCGGTATTTTAATTGAGAACTAAAGCATTTACAGTCAAAAAGTAACATTTGATGAAATAGAACTGATGAAGAAGACCAGGAATGGCCAACGGAACTTCATACTCATATAGATATCACAATGAAGACAGTTATGCGACTATGACAATACAAATAATTAAATGGTTCTGAATAGTTATGTTGAAAATGGTATCATCGAAGTGACCTGATGATGATGATGGAGCCGGAAGATAGGCACCGAAACTCTGTAATTAATCAATGTATCCTGTGTTTGGGCTTATTAGAATTGTCATGAGATGCACTTTGGCTATAAGGTACTATCAGGGTTGGGCAGTATTTGAATTACTTGTAATTAAAATACGTAATTGAAATACAAATACGTATTTGGTATTTGTATTTCAATTACTTCCCTAAAATGTAATTTGTAATTCGTATTTCAAATACCTGACGGCGAAGTATTTTGTAATTAGTATTTCAAATACTTGAGGCTTCAAAATACATTTTAACATTAAAATACATTTAACCTTCATTTAGCGATCGTATGTGTGAGTGCGAGGCGAGAGTGCAACGATGGTAAAGCAGCTATTAGAGTTGTCAACACTGCACCTGTTATGTACCTACACTGTACGCTATGACTATTTAAAAATCTAGTGTTCATGAAAGAAAACTCTGGTTTTACTGATTAATTAATCTTGTTTTTCTCTACTTTTAAGCCCATTGTAAAGGTTGTCTGCTGGGATGTTAAATAATAGATAGGATTGTTCACTAAAAACTGTATTGTTAGAAATGCTACAAATATCTATGTTGGTTGATGAAGCGAGGGAGCACGCGCGACGGCACTTAAGGCGATCTAAACACGTACTGATTTGCTTAATTAATAATTTTGATCGTTTGGCGTAGATGCGCAAAGTGATGATTTGGCTAAATGCAATTAAATGTTATGATGTGCGGTTCGCCGTACACCCATGCTGGTCTAGATTACTTATTTATTTTATAATATGTAATTTGTATTTAAATAAAATACTGTATTTTGTATTTTATATTTCAAATACCTTACTTAAAGATATTTTGTATTTTAATTACTTGCGATACTGTATTTTGTAATTTGTATTTCAAATAAAGCAAAGCATGTATTTTGCCCAGCCCTGTAGTACCGTACTATCGAACTAATCTGACGATGGAGGAAGCTGGAACGTAGACACAGGAACTTCATAATAAAACAATGTAACCTAGCAGTGTTTGGGTTAATTGAAATTGAATTCTAATACCATCGAATTTACCGTTCCAATATACCTACAATTTCCGCTAAAGATATCTAAGATATTTCCGCTAAGAAATCGCAGGGTCAAACTTTCAACGTTGCAGGCTCAGATTTGAGCGTTGAATGTTTTTCACATGGCCAATTATATGTCGCTCTTTCAAGAGTAACCTCAAAAGAGAACATGTTTGTATTGTCTAATGCCAAAAAATCTGTGAACGTTGTGAAAATTTTGAATTTTGAAATTTTTTAATTTTAATTTTAAAGTAATTTCAGGAT